>VCKU01000004.1:23204450-24535340 GCA_005876895.1 Drosophila azteca
CCTGAAGAAACGCCTGCCCATCCTCACCTGGCTGCCCCACTACAACACACGCGACTGCATCGGCGATCTTCTCGCCGGCTTCACCGTGGGGCTTACAGTCATTCCCCAAGGTCTGGCCTACTCGGGCGTGGTGGGTCTGCCCCCAGAAGTGAGTAGCAAAAGAAAGTTACCGATTACTCAATTAAGATATCATCACAAGTTTGTTATCCGAGCTCGTTAGCAAGGTCCGGTGTTCCTAGGTTCGAAGCGGTTTGATCGCTATTAGCAGATAACTTGTAGATAATGCGTCGAGTTGGTCGGGTTTGCTCAAGCAGTCTGAAAGTATTAGCCGAAGAAGGTGGAAGCTTCATTCTTAAGGCATAGGCATTCAACATCCGAATTAACAAATATCTTCCTCCCAGTATGGACTCTACGGATCCTTCATGGGCTGCTTCGTGTACGTCCTGCTGGGTACCTGCAAGGACAGCACCATTGGCAGCACTGCTGTGGCTTCGCTTATGACCTTTCAGTTCGCGCAAGGCTCCTGGCAGCGCTCCGTGCTGCTGACTTTCCTCACGGGCATAATAGAGATCTTCATGGCTATCTTCAAGCTCGGTTGCCTGGTGGAGTTCGTGTCGGGCCCAGTTAGTGCGGGATTCACCAGCGCCGTCGCCCTAATCGTGTCCACATCACAAATGCGATCGATGCTGGGGGTGAAGAGCGATGGCGACTCCTTTCTGGAGACCTGGATCAGCATGTTCAAGGACATTGAAAATATCCGAGTGGCGGACACGTGCCTAGGCTTCGGCTGTCTCTTCTTGCTGCTGGCGATGCGCAGCCTTGGCAGAATCGCAATTGGCCCCAAGGACGAGTCCCGCAGAAGTGGCTTCCAGAAAGTCTTCAACCATGTGATCAAGTTCTTGGCCACCTCCCGCAATGCTTCGATCGTGATCATTTTCACGCTGATCACCATGCACCTGGACAGCAAGGGAACCAATCCCTTCCGACTCACCGGCCACATACCAAAGGGCATGCCGACTCCTTCGCTGCCCCCCTTCTCAATCGAAGCACAGCCGGGCAATGCCACTGCCGGCATTCCGCCCGTGCCCGGCCAGAACTTTGTCGAGATGGTACAGAGTATGGGCTACGGCCTCCTGATCGTACCCATAATGGCCCTTCTCGAGACGATGTCCGTTTGCAAAGCCTTTGCGAAGGGAAAGCAGATCGACATTACACAGGAAATGATCGCCACTGGCGTGGGCAACATTGCAACCTCCGTCTTCTCCGGCTATCGCTGCAACGGCGGCCTGGCCCGCTCCGCGGTAAACAACGCCAGCGGCTGCCGCACGAACATGTCCAATCTGTACATCGGCATCATCGTGGTGCTGGCCCTCAACTTCCTCACCGAGTACTTTGCCTTCATTCCTAAGGCGGTGCTGGCTGCCATCATCATCTCGGCGGTCATCTTCCAGGTCCAGTACCAGGTCGTCACGCCCATGTGGCGCAGCAAGCGTGAGTTTCGCCCACTCCTTTGTCCTGCTCCAATCCCCTGTGATGTGACCATTCCTCTTACCCTTGCAGGATCCGATCTAGTGCCTGGGATCCTGGCATTCGTCACCTGCCTGGTGCTGCCTCTGGAGATCGGCATCATGGTCGCCATCGGGGTGAATCTGCTCTTCATCCTGTACTACGCGGCCCGGCCAAAGGTGACGCTTGAGCAGCTAGAGACGCAGGAGGGCATCCGCTTCGTTAAGATCACACCCGACCGCTGTCTCATCTTTCCCTCTGTGGAATTTGTCCGCAACATGGTTCTCAAGTCGGGCAGCAAGTCGACCCTGCCGGTAGTCATTGACTGCACCTACATCTACGCCGCTGACTTCACTGCCGCCAAGGTAATATCCTCTATGGTGGACGACTTCCGACTGCGCCGCCAGAAGATCATCTTCTTCAACCTCAAGCCCAGCGTGGTCAGCATCTTCGAGGGCCTCAACACCCGTCTTGTACTCTGCTACAACACTCATGCCCTCAACCAGGAGCTCCGGGAGGAGCGCTCTGGATCTGTGGACTCCTTGGAACGGGTTGAGATGGGTCCCAGCACCAGCGAGTGTGTGAGCATGGCCAGCACCCTCTCATTGGCGAAGAGTTAGTCATCGTTTCGATCGGAAAAAAATATATAACAAAGATATAATATAATTAGATATAATGAATTGAATATGTCCCATTTGGGCGAGGTATTTGAATCACAGCTCTGTTGGTCAGAGTAACTGATCCTCAGAAATATACCCAAATATACCGTCTGATTTTTTTCAAAATGTACCGAATTTACCCGCGGAAAATAAAACCGCCGTGATACCCTCGGGCAGATAGACAGAGGCATTCCACGGCATCTTGTGGAATACGTTTGCAAGATGAAACTTAGATGTGCATAAATAATAAAATAATATTTCATGACCCACTTGTTGCATTAATATGACTAACAGGCAGGATGTCCCGCCGGGTTTCGCACAAAAATACCTATATAATAGAAACAAAATTATGTTACCCTCTTTAGGTCTTACACCTTGCAGCTACTTGCGTTTTTTGTATCGATAACGTATATGGCCGTGTTTATGCCCGATAACGGACTCACCTTGTTGTGCTAATACACCGAGTAAATTTTAAATATTCTCAGGAACAGGAACAGGTCTCAGTTCCCTATTTCACTTGTTATGTTAAACAGAATATCAAAATAGAGGAAAATGACTTTCGTTGGTATTTTTGTCATGGTATATACTAGTAATATTTTTCCAAAATTACCGCCATGCTCATACTTTTAACGAGAAAATGAGTAAAAGAGCGCGGCTACTACCACTTCTACTACTTTTTGGGACCGACACTACTATTTTTCGGTTGAGCCCAAAAAGGTATGGTTTTTGTTGAATTGTTAAATCTATTATTTGCGGCCATAAGCTGCAATATTAGATGCGTGAGAATATCAAAATCGAGGAATATGACTTTCGTCGGTATTTTTACGGTATATTTTTAAAATGAGACCGTAATTTTCGGCATATTTTTGATTTTCTGGTCACACTGATTCTCTGGAACAGAATTCTGTAAAAAATTAATTGTTTGAATTTTTGACTTTACTAAATTCACTTGATTCGCACTTAATTTAATTAGGCTCTCAGTACATTCACGTACGTTCGCGCCATATTTTGAAACTCAGAAAAGCCACATTGGGTGGTTTATTTCTTGTATATTTCATTTGCGTACGTTTATTTACGTTCCTGTAATGTACTTTGTTTATTTTAGATAAATTAACTATCAATTGACAATGGAGGAAAAATGCAGAGTGTGCATGGAAACGTCCGGATCATTCACAAATATTTTTGATGAGCGTCATGAATGGAACACTTGCATTGCTGAAATGATTACTGAGTGTACCGGGTTCGTGGTTCGGCGAGGGGACCTACTACCGGAAACCGTATGCTCGTCCTGTCTTGAAGATGCAGTGAGTGCATTTAATCTTAAAAGAACCTACGAGCAAAACCATAAACTGCACTTCTCACGGATGGAGGAGGATAAAGAAGTAGACATGGTTGATCGACCCTACAACTGCTCGAAAGCATTCAAAACAAATTATGAACTTACAATACACAACCGTACGCAAACTGGTGACCGACCCTATGAATGCTCTAGCTGCTTTAAGTCCTTTACAACAAAAGGTAGCCTTAACGTACACATCCGTACCCACACGGGTGACCGACCACATGAATGCACCCACTGCTCGAAGTCATTTTTAACAAAAAGTAACCTTAACGTCCACATCCGTACCCACACGAATAACCGACCGCATGAATGCACTAGCTGCTCGATGAGATTTGTGACAAATAGCGCACTTAAAAGACACACCCGTATCCACACCGGTGAACGACCCTTCACATGCTCCATCTGCTCGCTCGCATATCAAACAAGAGGTGGACTTACGATACACAACCGTACGCACACGGGTGAAAGACCCTACCAATGCTCTACCTGCTCGAAGTCATTTAAAACAAAATATGATTTTACAAAACACACCCGAACGCACACTGGCGAAAGACCCTACAGATGCACTCACTGCTCGACTGCATTTAAAACAAAATATGAACTTACACTACACATCCGCTCGCACACTGGTTCCCGACCCTATGAATGCTCTAGCTGCTCGAGGAGATTTCTGACAAATCGTGAACTTTCAAGACACACCCATACCCACACCGATGAACGACCCTTCGCATGCTCCATCTGCTCGCTCACATTTCAAACAAGAAATGGACTTACAATACACAAACGTACGCACACGGCCGAAAGACCCCACAAATGCTCTAGCTGTTCGAAGTCATTTCTAACAAAATATGATTTTACAAAACACACCCGTACGCACACTGGCGAAAGACCCTACAGCTGCTCTGTCTGCTCGAAGTCATTTATAACAAAATATGATCTTACACTACACATCCGTACGCACACTGGTTACCGACCCTATGAATGCTCTAACTGCTCTAAGTCCTTTAAAAGAAAAGGTAACTATAACGCACACATCCGTATCCACACGGATAAATAATAATAAAGATTTCGGAGCTTACACCTCGTTGCTGTTGTAATTTGTTTTGATTAAAAGAGACAAAGAGACATATTTGTGCATTTTTATTATGTTTCGGTTTTTAGACTTTTTCCAGTGGCCGATTTGATACGGATGTTCGAGCAGTTGTCTCAATATTTCATTAGGACCCAGCCGGTGGCGCCTTTGAGTCGCACTCCTTATCTGGGCTACTTCCGCCAGAGAATATCCTGGTGGGCGCCGAATTCCCAAGGGTGCAAAATTTTACAAGTTACCAATTTCTTAATTTTTTCTACATTAGCAGCCTGTCTGATTAGGCCTCTAACTAACACCATCCTGAAGATTCTGTACTGTCCAACATATTCTTTCAGAATTGTGTACCTCCAAATTTCAGATGGGTGCCAAGAAACAATGTGGGGCAATTGTTAAATTTGATTGTTACACCCAAGTATCATGACGGCGAGCTTTTGTCAGATAACAAATATATCATAACTGTTATCGCTCATATGCGATAACGATAAAGGAAACTATACCAGGGCTGCCAGAGAGCTGCGATTCCTGCAGGCGCAAAGTTCAAATGTGTTACCAATTTTGCTCTCTGCGCTAATTGTGGGCGCGAAGCGAAGGAGAGGTGAGACGCTTATGGTCGTCAAAAGGAAAGGTTTAAACCTTTTAAAATTAGAATTCATCTTCTTGTAGAATATTTTTTAACGCAACACAACAAGCATAATTTGTAATGTTATGTGTTTGTACTTTCATGTCTCTATTTGTGCTATGATGTCCTCGCTCTGGCCCTACTCTAATGCCATATTTTGGGGACTTGTTTTGGTTACTAAATTTCTAGCAGTGTGCTTGACTTTGTACCCAACCCAGCATTAAAACTGCGAAAGGTTAAATGACCCTTTTCAAAATCCATTCAATTGCGCGAAAACTAAATCATTTTCGATTAAAAGCTTATGGCCATGGGAATCAATTTCGTTTACAAAAACTGTTCGCTGAAAAGATGTCTGGTCAGTTTTCCTCTTCGTACCAAAGCGACCAAAGCGATACGACCATGTTGAACCCAAGCTCAGTGCTTTTCTTCGTCCTGGGAACTCTTGTGAGCCTTCGTGGTATAGCAGTCATCGAAGCTGCCGATGCCTCTGCCTCTGGTGGCACAAATCTGGGATTTATCACCATACCGTCGCAAGCCCAAATATGCCAGTGCTCTCTGACATTATCCTGCAGCTGTTGCCAAAGCATTCTAGTGAACGCCGTTAATGAAAACAAGACTCGTATGACAGGACTCCCAAAATAATTACTATAATTGCTTCAATTGCTAAATTTTAGTGTGCCTGACATTAAAAATTAGCGTGCTCAGTGGATCAGTGGATGTCGGGGTCACCATGGATGGAAATTCGTTGACCAAGTTCACCATCAGCACCACGACACCACCCACATATTGCCTGCCCGTGCTCTCGTTGGTAACTCCCCTGGACATGTGCCTCAAGCTGAACGTAAAGATGGCTGGACTGACTGGCGTCAAGGCCTGCCCGACGTTCTACACCAGCTATGATAGCAACAATGTAGTTAGCTATGATTTTCCGTGCATTCAGCTGGGTATGGATGGTGTAAGCCTGGTCTAAGCCTGGTGTAAAGGAATCCGATCCTAGGAGACAGACAGGAACGTGTTTTTCTTTGATGGTTTATTTTTCTTTATATAGGATGTATTACATTCTTTGCAGTAAGCCGTAGAAATTCATATGTACAAATGTTATTGTTGGTCAAATGCACAATGGAAATGAACCGCAACACGAATAAAATTAAAGAGATGATTTTTGTTGACAGCTAAGCTCGTCTTAAGGGCTACGATTACAATCGAATTAAATGTTGAACCCGCTATGCCTGAACCCGGAGGCTTACATACATAAGAAACAATTTACAATAGACTTACAACTGAAGATCACAAAGGCCTCCTAGCCAGACGAGAGGAGAGCCTATAGTTTGGCCTTAAAGATTCTACCGATTAGATTAGGTTGGGCTGCTTGGATTATATTGATTATACTCGTATTGAGGTAAGTAAATATGTTATGCCTTAATTAAGTATTGCCTTGAAATCACTTTAACCGATTCAATCAGATTTCAGGCAATACTTGCGGTCAGAAATAGCCTGTTTAAGAAAGTTTCAGCAGTTATCAAACACATATGTATGTATGTATCAGCAGATATCAAATGACAGTGTATGACAGTGTATGACAGTGTAGCAGCCACCTAATCAATGTTTCTGGTCCGACAAACTTGCCACACCCAGTCCAAGGGACGATCCTGCGCTACAGAAGGACGACGACGACTGCGGCCCGTTGTTCACAATCGCCTTGCACATGACCATCCTGACTCCGGCGAGGAAGTCTGTTAGGTAACATCATGTGGGTCGTGAGGGCGCAGTCGGCTTTCGCTCTGTCGCTGCCACGATGCTGGACGTGGATGTGGATGTGGCTAGGGCGGCGCCCTGCGGGGGCGGAGGTGGTGCGCTCCGCATTCTGGGCACTGGCTTTTGCTTCGCATCAGGCTGGTGCTCTTGGTGGTGCTGTTGTGAGATCAGCTCCCTAATAATTTTCGGCTGTGTGGTTATGACCTTTGGTATGGTGCCCAGGCACTTTGCCTTTGTCTGCAGCACAACATCTGAGGCAACATCTGCACCGCCCTCAGAGCTAACTGATTCGTACGATGAGGGGCTGGGCGAGTGTCCTTGATCGTTAGCACCAATCCCCAATCCCATTCCCTCCTCCTCGTCCTCATCTTCGTTCTCCTGCTCCTCGATCATTGCGCGAAACTCCTGTATAGATTCGTTCAGCACCCACAGTTGTGACAGCAACGAGAGATCCAATTGACGCAGTCCGTTCTGGAAGACAAAACAAGACAGACAAGAAATTAAACATTATTAGCGTATACTTCATACAATTAAAGACTGTTGCCATTAGTCTTTGTTGTGGTAAAACTAAGAGCAGGATCCATCAATCTTTTTGCCCGCCTGTCAGGAGTAATCGGATGGAAATGGTCAGGAAATGGGCACTGAGGAGGGGGGTGCAGTTTGACCTATCCTGTCGCTTCGCTAGATAAAGCACCCATCACCACAGACACACTGCCAAAGGCGGCGGCGGCGTCGGAGACAGTTACGAGCAATGCTTCAAACGGACAGCTGGAGACGATGCCGCTGGATGCCTTCAAACTCCATCAGCATCTCCATCTCCTAACCATCCATCTCTTCATTTGCGTATGAAGGCAGCCTTGGCCTGTATTTTTCGTTTGAGCTGAGCCGAGCTGAGCTGGCAAGACTCTTGGCTTGTAGCTTGTTGCTTGTGGCTTGTAGCTTGTGGTCAAAATGAAAGTTCCCCCTCCTGTCGCTGTTCCGCTGTCGAGTAGGAAGGAAAAATCTCATTTGTCAATTAATATCGCGGCATAATATCGCGTGCAAAAGGAAAAGCAGCACAGCTTTCAGCCCCAGTCGTTGCGCCGTTACATCGTATCGTGGAATTAACCAAATCCGCTCAAGCCTTCGCTTCGTATCACCCCAACACCAACCCCAACCCCAACCTGTCCCCAGATCACAGCTCCCAGCTTCCAGCTCCCAATGGGATGGAAGCTAATGCATTCCGTTTACAGATCAAACGTTTGATGCCATTTTGCATATAGATTGAGCTGCACGGAAAGAAAAAGTGAACTATTCATTTTATAAAATAGGAAATAAAGGCACAATGACCTAGTAGAACTTGTAGTTTTATCTGAGGCTTGTGGTCAGGTCGGGTCAGGTTAATGCTATTAACACAATTCCATTTAGATCGACTTCCCACGCACAACCCCGCCCGAGCTCAAATGTATGTTAATTTGCAATTAATTTGCATACGCCCAAGACGTCGACTGCAGAGAGAAAGGTTTAGCATTAGCGTGGGTGGTGCATTACTACTGGGTGGCTCCACTAACTGACACACTTTACACGGAACTGCAAGCCACCCCACCATGCCCACATCGAGGCGGAAAGGAAAGAAAAGGTTGAGCAGTTACATATTTGAATAACTTTGCAGGAATATGTAGCTCCACTTTAGAATCTGCCGAAGACCCATCCAAGATGGAGTTTTGTGGCTTCGCTGTGGGATATGGAAAAGCAATAATCTCCACTTATAAGTAGAAACCATAAACCGCAAAAGAAATATGTATAAAGTATATAGTAAGTAATCAGCTGTACTGATTCAGCACTCAAAGTTATTAATATATTACCATCTATATCATTTATTCTAGTGTTAATTATACGGAATGCAACTGCACATCTACGCCACGCCCAACGTTTGAAGCTTTAAGTGCCATAAAACAAAATTGAAAATCGATAATGTCGAAAACTTAATTAACGCTAAGCTCATTGTGCTAAAATCGCCGCCTTGCAGATGCTTCAAATGGTTATACTGCGGCTACGAGTACGGCTACGAGTACGGCTACGAGTACGAGTATGTGTGCGCCTCTTTTTTACAGGGACAGAAACCGAACCGAAGCCGTAAAAGTATTTCATGGATGGCAACAATAATAAATGGCAATGAACGCAGCGATTGCCAGACAAGGCTGCCCCTGCCCTACCCCTACCCCTACCCCAACTAGGCGCACGCATATGCTGAAGATTCTATTCTATCTTTAGACATTTCGAAGATTTGGAAGCCAGGAAGCCACCGAGTTGGACATTAAACATTTGTGCTGCTGTGATGTATGACCTTTTCAGCGGAGGAACCCGGAAGAACATACATAGAACACCATCAGTAAATTGTCCCCAAAATCGGTTCAATATAGCCCAATCCTATAGCTGCCATGTGCCAGATATCTGAAGAAGAATCGTCGCATCTAAGGCTAGCTTTTCCTTCTTCTTCAATTTAGAGTCGCTTCAGCCGGCATCAGATGAAAAACCTGTCGCATCGTCGCAGTCGGTTGTCAAACACCGAACCGGGCTATAAATAAATCAGCGGTTTGGACAGGTTTGCTTCTCCATTGCATTCGCAATACGAAATGATGTAATGTTTATTGGCAAACTGACAAAGTTTTCCACGGGAAAACACACACCGCACTATGCCAATGGAATAAAAACCAATTCTAAGAGCGTCAAGGTACAGGATACGGAGTGCAGATTAAAGATGGATGCCTCTGGTCTGGCCCTGGGGGCACACAATTTGCCTAATTTATAGGATTGTTATGGCCATGCTAGAAGAAGCCATGGTTGAACTTTCACTTGCAATAAAAGCTGCCTCTGTTTTGATTTTAAACTGCAAAAGTGAATGTTAATTTGCTTGGTAATCACAGATTACAGATTGCAGATACGAGCTGATTTCAAAGACGATTAAACGCTGATTTATAGGCACGCCCAGGCGCCCAAATGTGTGTTACAGTCTGAAGCATTTGTACACAAATATTTGGGGGGCCCTGACTACTCGTAGAGTGCTCCCCGAGATTATTGTAGCGTAAATAAACATAAAACACAGTTTGTGTGTGAGCACGTTAAGTGTCCAAAAATGACTACCTCCGATGGCGGAAAGATGGCATTAACTTGTTTCCTGGATACATTTATGGTTATGCTATGGTCGGTCTTTGCTTATGTCATCTACATCTACATCTCAGATGTGTTTTTGGATTTGGGTCAGCATTGATAGACGTATCCGCCAAAGGTGATGCAGGAGTCGGGCCACAGGGCTGACACGTTGCCGATCCAAGAGAACTATTAGTAATACCTAAATCTCAGGCTGTTAGTAGTGCCGCTGCCCCCCAGTGAAACTTTAGGGTTCAGTAAACTCTTGAGCAAGCAAACTGTAGCTTGGCTTGAGCTACGCAAATTATCCAACAGCGGATTACACGCATCACATCGGTTACAGCATACAGCATAGAGAACCGTGCCATTTTGATGTTCCACACCAGTGACCAGTGAGCAGCCACCAGTGTTCCATTCTTGGGTTCTGGCCAAATAAAGTAAAACAAGTGAGAGCTTGCCAACCGCAGTTGGACAGATGGAACCAGCGTCGTCGTATATCTTGGCCAACCAAAGCACAGCTCGGCTCGGCTCTCTGGACGGGAAGATGGAAAGATAGAAAGAATACACCGGGACTGGGGCTAAGAGGGGCTACACGTTCAAGGCCATTTTATGTAAGCCATAAAAACTCATTTCATGCATTGATGCATTTCTTCTCATCTCTCACCAACTGCCCCGTCGGATGCGTCTTTGGATCTTTGGCTTTAGTTAATGTGGTCTGGTCGCTGCCGCTGCCGCAGCCGCTGCCGCTGCCTCAGCCATTGCTGCTGCCTTTTTGCGTTCATAAATTTAATTTACAGCCATAACCAAGGCATCTGGCAGCAGGCAAAAGCCACACAAAAAACAACAGCAACAAAAACAACAGCAACAAAACAACATAAATTAGCTGAAGCTGACTCGGTTTACTGCTTGCTTTTCTGCCTTTCCTGCTTTCTTGCTTTCTTGCTTCAGCGCTGCTTAATGGCTGCGCTCTGCGCTGAGCTGCGCGGCTCTGCTCTGCTCTGCGCTGCGCTGCGCATGCGCTGATTAGTGTTACTCCTGTTTTCTCTCTCTCCCATTGTGGCTTTGTGCTTTTTTTCTTATTTCTCTCTGATGCGTTCGTTGGATTGCATTAACCAAAGTTTATTACTTCATTTTCTTGGCTGTGTTGTACGAGTACACATTAGAGATGGTGACGGAGATGGTGATGGTTGACGAGGGGTGATGGGGGACGGATAATGGGGTTTATGGTGGCGGTAACAATTGAGCGTAATTTTAGTTGCCAATCAAGACATCGAACGAACGTATTTCTATGGGAATTGCTGTTTGAGAGCTTGCATTCCTAATAGATTATATTCTATTGATATCTCTACCTCTTCTGAGCTTGTTCACGAGTATAAAAATAACTACATATGTATAATAGCAATTCATCCTTGGCATTTTTGAAACCTGATCTAATAATCTTTGCTGTGGCTGCCTCACTGACCTTCAGCATTCGTTTACTTTCAGTTTTTTGCAATTACAATAAGTAACAAGTTGGCAAGTTAGTTGTACTGGCACCGCAGACACTTAGTTGCCCGCAAATTGGGATTTTTAAATTCATTTTTGAGAATAAATAAGTGAAAAATTAAAATTCTGCCAATCTCAAAATTCGTAAAATTACTATCTACATTTATGCGGCATATTATTTCCGCATTTTCAATGAATAAAAGTGTTCCAAATTATATGAAAATATTTCGTATCGAAATTCGAACAAGTTGGCAAGTTAGTTGATTCTCGGCCACATGATAATAGATAGTCGAGAGAGAGAGAGAGAGAGCTCTACAGAGTCAAATGGCGATGGAAGTCGGCCAAAACATACGACTGCGAGTGCGAGCCTCGCATAGAGGCGTTAGAGGCATGGTGCCAGTTGTTGGTAGTTGTTAGTGGTATCATAGGTTGACTAAGGCAGCTGTTTAACTCTTGAATTGGTTCGGCACTCGAAAGCAAAAGCGACCGCAGACAAAAGCTAACATAATTGCAAAACACACACCGTAAAACCGTAAACCATACACCATACCACACACTGTACCCATACCAATACTTGGCCACAAACACACCCACCGACCGACCGACAGACCGACCAACCGACCGACCGATCGGAGCGCTTGAATCGTTAATCAACCGACCGCAACATTTGCAAAACTCAAAAGTACTATACATATCTTTCTCTGAGAGCTACACTAACAATTAAATACCCTATCTCTAATCAAAAGCGTTACTAGTTATAGAATTGATAAATCAACGAAAAGAGGGGATAGGCCTCCCTCCTCCTCTACGATTCCTTCACGATAGTTAAACCGAACGAAATGTAGTTAAAGCCTCTGTTAAGGTAAGCCTCGGTGAAGCGAGGCCTCGCGCTATCGTTATTGTGGCAACGAATAAATTAAAATGGCTAAGCAAAAACAACACACACACACACAACACTGCAACAAATGGTTGGGTAAATACAATGACCAATTAAAGTGTCATTGGGCTTGCGCGTTGGCGTGCCAGCGTTGCCCCGCGGCGGTATCTTTTGGTAGTTGAAACAACACCAACAACAGACAGAGCAGAGCAGACAGAGCAGACAAAGCAGACAGAGCAGAGCAGAGCATAAAAAGAAAGGACTAATGGCAACAAAAATATAAAGTAATCGATGGAAGACACGCATCACCTTAGTGTAACATAATTATGCCACAAAATTGCTAATGAAAGTTACAAATTTGCTACAGAAAATTATCAATCTATATACCCTGAGGAGGGGGAGGCCCTACCCCTACCCCTATCCCTGCCCACTGCCCCCTGATTGTGCTCCTAAAAGTCGAATGCCAAACCCAAGTCAAGTCTCAAACAATATTGCACAACTTTGGGGCTGAGAGCCGACATGCAAATTGCATTGCATTTGGTTTTAAGCTTCACGTTTTTCTTTCGTTTATTTCCGATTGTTGTTCCCACCAAAATGGACGTTTAAATCGGAGCAGCACGAAAACAGACAGACCAGACACACCAGACAGACCAGACTTCTGCCAGAAGTTTTCAATTGGTCGCTCCCAACTCGAGGCTGACTAAAGACTACTATATTTACACCTACGCCTGGCTTGAGCCTGCGAGTCTGAGCCAGTTTTAAACAGGTTCTTAAACATGCCACTGGTGGCGAGCATAAAATGTGAAAGGTTTAACCAATAATATATATATATAGCCATACTTCGGATCGATATGCTACAGCAGAATCCAAAAACTATACAACTTGCGGTTGTCTTAAGTTAATGACTAGATAAACACTATATCAGACATCAATTTTGGCCCAAACTGGTCACAAAAATGTCTGCATCCGATCACTAAATAACCACTAAATGGTGTGACCAGCTTGACTTCGTGCGAGTGAGATAGCGCTTATTTTGTCTGCTACGAAAAAAACGTCGCTGCATACAGCATAGAATTGTATGGGTGTTACACATCTTAGTATTCAAACACACAGTGTGCGTGGCATTTGGGCCTAACCGATCCAAGATCCGGCTATAAAAAGCCATGAAGCCGTTTTCGCATAATATAATTTTAGCCTGCATTCTAACTACGAGTAAGTCCTGGCCTATTTTTCTAGGGCCTCAGCAGAATTGACCTTTACTTTGAATCGTCCAACCCATTTACCATTTACTCAGTCTCAACACTGCCTTTAATCCTCGTATAACTCGTAAATGGTGCGCTTGTGTTTTCAGCTTTGAGCAATTGTTTTTTGGCAAAATGTCAGGCCTCCCTCTGGAAATGTTTAAGGTTGTCTTTCTGTGTGGAACAGATACAGGTTCCTCTTTGTTAAATGCCAAGATAGCTTAATTTCTTTGCCAATATGACATGAATGAATTGATAGGTCCAGCTGCCTTTCCTTTTGCCTAATACATGTATTATGGCCCGTTTATTTAAATTGGATCTAAAGTCTTTCCATAGCTATGGCAGACTGTGACCCTGCCAAAGATAAACTTTTCTTTTGCGGGGTCAAAATATAACTTTCTTTTCTACAAAATCTATGTTAAAAATATGTTAAAAAAGGTACTTCGAAACACCGGAACGGAACGGAACGACAGAGGTCACTTTCGATTTGAATATTTATGGCTATTGTCTGAGCAAAGGTCTGACCTGACCCTTGTTCAGATAAGGGCGATTTGACCTTTAAGAACTTACCATTTCCTTGCGCAGCGTCGCTATCTGGTCATCCAAAGTGCTGGCTTTCAGATTGGGACTTTCTTTCGCCGGTGACCCCGTCGTCGCTTTTGTTGCTTTTGCTCCCGGAGTTGCCGGAGATGCTGCTGTTGCTGTCGATGTCGTGATGTCGGTGGTGTTTCCGTTTTCACATAAATTTGACGAAGTTATGATTTCAAGTGTGGCTGTCGCAGGCGCTGCTACAGATGCTGCCTTCGGCGTCGATTTATCAATTTTATTGTCGTTATTATCATTTGTTTCCCTCTTGTGTTGACTGCTTAAATTGATATCTATATTCGTGTGTTTCTGTTTTTGGTTCGTCTCGATATTGCTGTTGCTGTTGTTGTTGTTGTTGAGCCGCTCCGGTGATGCCGCCGCCGGCTGCGCCACTGCCTCCACTGCCTCGACATCGCTGAGCAGAAGACCCGAATCGGAGCCGAGAAGTTTGTTGAAGCCAATAAGGGATTTCGGCAGGGGTGGCAGCGTACTGATGTTGATGCCACTGCAACGGAAAGAGAAAGAAGAAAGCTTTAGTCACAAGATCGGATATCAGAGCTCAGAGTTAAACCCGACTATAGACCCATATAGACTATACCTTCGCTTGCCACCCAAATAGCCATAACCTTGCCAATAACCAATAACATGCCCATCAAGATCATCATCATCATCATCATCTTTATAAAACTCCTCATCATCCTCATCTGCATCTGCATTGATATCTATGGGCTTGTTGGGGTTGGGGCTATGCCCGATATCATTCAGGACGAGGGGCAGTATTGCCGCCACCTCATCGTCGTCATAGTCGCTGCATGTAGTCGGCGTTTGGCCACACCCTCGATTGGGTGCATCTACATCTGCATCTGTGTCTGGATCGTGCTCATCTTCGTTGGTATTGAAGAAGCCGTCTTGGAAACGCTGATACCATTTGGCCACATACCGAGCACTCGGCGCAAAGGGCCCGAAGGCGCTGCGGCACTCGTCGACTATCTGGTTGGGGCAGAGACGACGCCGGAACCCGAACAAGATGCACTGCTGCAGCTCCGCTGCCGAGGGGGCCGGTATGGGTGACAGAAACAAATCGTCCAGGTCTTCGGACATTCTCGCTTCGGACTCGCTGACTCGTTCGTTTCGTAACGTGCGTTTCAAACGACTTATGACATTAGCTGCAAAGTTTTCATTCTCGATAATTATCTGGATGTCAACAATTTACAACTTCAAAGGGTTTCGGGGTAACAGAAAACAAAAAGCAAAGACAGAAAACACGCAGCAAACAGTGATATTTCAATCCGAAATATCAACACATTCGTTAGGCATAGAAACTATATATTTAGGTATGGTATGGTGTGGTTTGGCATGGTATGATATGTACATAGAAATGAATAAATAAGCGTAGTTTATGTAAAGGTGTAAAGTTATAACCAAAAGGCAAGCAACAAGCCACAAACGAAGGCCATCAACTTATGGCTTTTAGAACGCTTCAAAACGAGTTCAAAGATTTCTTCAAGAGCCAAATGCATCATAGGCCAAAACAGTCAAGCAGCCGAACAGTCGAAGAGCCAAACCAGCCAGAGAGCCAGATAGACCAGAGACATTGTCAATGCAAGACGCGTTTTGCTTTGCTCTTAAGCGGCACTGCACTGACCCACTTAACAGACAAATCAGAAATACATAAGTAACCACATCTGAACGAAATATAAAACAGTTAAGAAGGCAATATAATCTTGATTAGCGGTCGCATTGAATAAAGAAACAGAAACAGAAGGCATATAAGACTCATTAGACTTTTATCTCGACACTTAAACACACTACAAGCCCGGTACTCAGTTTCAATGGTAAGGGGAGAATAGAATAGAAGAGCTAGCGGTGAAGAGAGTGACCATTATGGCTAGGCTTCGCTGTGAGAGGAAAAGCAACAACTAAATCGTAAGAATACACTCTAAGCAAAGACAAAATAAACACTAAGATGTGTAACTCCATACAACATTTTTAGATAGATTTTTATGGTGTGGAATTTTTGGAAATTCCACTTTGAGAAAGAGAGAGACAGATTGTTTATAGTGTTTGCCTTTGCTCTGAGTTTGCTATAAAAATGCCTTAAATCTTAATCAGTTCAGTAGTTCATTAGACACTAAAGCGGATGGCACTCGTAGGGAAAGAAACACCTGCGCGATATCTCTATATTTAAGAGTGTTGGGGCTGCATTCGAATCAACCCACATGCAATGCAATATTCAATAGTTTAATTAATTTATGCAAATATTCAGTAAGTCAGTAAATGGTCAGAGCCAAAAGCGGACGAATACTTTGGATGATTTGTGTGTGGATGATTATGAATCAAAAAGCAACAAAAGCCAACAAATGAACAAATGAATAGAACTCCTGTATTTCAATGGAAGACCAATTACACAGTAAGTATGATTCCAGGCAATCCAGGAAGCCCTTTTCTTATGCCATGCCCCCGCCAAGGCTAGAGGTCAACTCAACGAATATTATTTGGCACAAATCATGAATAAAAACACACACATACACACATACATACGAGTAGGTATATATTTATTTATAAACTTATACAATATACATATTTCTACAGGCTTTGACTGTTAAAATAGCATTTGCTTTAGCGTTTTGTTAGGCAATTCAATTGACACGACACGAATATTAATTATTATTCTTTCACTAAAACACTTTAGCAGCATATACTATACTATACTATAGTATTCCCTTTAGGGGGTCCGTGCCTAGCCCGTACTCACAAATAAAGATTTGTACAAACAATATGGGAAAAATGAACATATGTATAATCGACGTTCTTGTAGTTCCGTTTCGCGCAAAGTCAAAGATTCGAATTGTTTTATTCGCTGTAAGTTTCGCTGTTCTATTCTGATCTGTTCTGTTCTGTTCTGTTTTGCTTGATAGCGCTCAGAAATTCGCGTGCAACTAAAAATCAAACGCTGGCTGCCTTTTGGCCACGTTGAATTCACACAATTCAATCCCAACAAATCCCAAAGAGAGCCAACCAACACACGAAGAAAGACAGCAAAAATATCAACAGAGATCACAGATAAAGAGATAGAAAAGCGCACAGAGAGAGACAGACAGAGAGAGAGTGTAGATCTGTGAATATAGCAAACACGGAAAACGGAATACGGAATACAGATGCAATTGTAGCCATTCCATTCGAGACAAAGATATAAAAATATATAAGAAATGCGTAAATTGATTTAATAATAAAAATAAAATGGCAAACAGGGCATTGGCGGCAGCATTCGCTGACAGAGGAACATATGTAGGCACTCATTCTAAAAGATGATCGATGGGGGAGGTGGTGCTCATGGGCGACAAAATTTGTAAATTTGAATGATGTTTGGTCACCCTGTACCAGGTGTTCCGGGTGTACCGGCGGCTGTCATCAGCCGATCGATGGAATGGAATGGAATGGATATATTTAGAGACAACCAGAAGACACTCTCACGCTGCTCTGCTTCCGAAGAGGTAGCTTCTCTTGTACTACATCTATAGGTACATGCTACAAGATAATCTATCTGTATCTGGCAGCTCTTTACCATGACCAAAGGGCAGGCGACACATGCGGCAAATATTCATAAAATTCTAGCGCAGCGCCTTGTTTTCGCTCATTCAGAAATATTCGAATACGTCTCGAGTGGGACACCCCTCCCGCTCCACAAACACTGGGATGGCAGTATTTGCTTTAGCCTTGCCCGCCCCTAAGCGAGACCAAAGCGAATTGGGGGCATGCGGCGTTGCGTGGCATGCCATGCTGCCATGCTGCCATGCGACGTGTGGCGTGGCATGTCGCATTCTAAATATAAACCAGGAAAAAAAGAGTGCTCTGCGGCGGGCGCGACTCTGCATTGCCTGCGACATCCGTTATGCATCGCGGAGCTGCGCTGCAGTGCGTCGCCTATCGCGACGTTGCAACGCAACGAATCGAAAATAGTGCAGACAATCGCATAGCATCGTGCAGGTGGTAAATCGGGAGCACGCACGGCCACGGAACGGTACGGGAGGGGAGGGGCCACGGACGGTACAGGATGCCATTACCGTCGAGCCAAAGAGCTAAAGAGCCAAAGAGCCGCTTGGGCCAGTGCAAAATCTGACGATTTCTCGACAAGCAACCTACGTGATCATAATATCAATACTTGACCCAGAAATTTCACCCGACAGTCCGGCAGTCGGACAGTCCGACAGCCAGGCTGCAAGTAGAAATGTATACGCCTTGGGGCTAAACAAAAGCCGTATTCGGGGCTTATTCTTAACTCTTATTAACAAAACATTCAAACATGCCATGCAGATGGTGGAGTGGAGGAGTTTGATTTAAATAGCAGCTATGACCACTTTTGGGTTTATACCATGGATCTTTCTTTTCCAGCTAATGAGGGCACAGCGCAGAGAGCTGCAGAGAGACTCAATGGAGACCCAAGACAGAAGACACAATAAAGTTCCACCACTAAAGTTTCTCACTCACTTCGAGTAACTTTCTCACGCATTCTAATGAGGCATAATTTTCCATTGTATTCGCTGGACTACGGCTCGTATACGCGCTGCGACTCGTATTCGTATTCGTATTCGGCACAAATTAAGTGAGAAGGTGGAAAAGTACGCGTAGTATTTCTGTCATCAGTACTCACAACTTGTCGCCATCCATCTACGTGCAGCAGGTGCCCCCTCGATCACCGATCCCCGATCCCCGATCGCCGATCTCCGGCCCTTGCCACTCCCTAGATCTCTGACGAAAGAAATGGCGCATATTTTGAAGAGTTTTCGCTTTCATTCGAATGCCCAGAGACCAGCCCCGAACTGGCCGCATTTGATGACTGCATAGACCATAAATTTCCGTTGGCTCTGGCTGTTTTCTAGTTTCTAAACATACATATACAATAAACCAATCCAATCCAATATCAATCTCATGCAAATAAGCCTCGAATAGAGCTCTGGCTTGGCTCCGACCGGCTCGGTTTAGTTACCCAAATAAAATTTGTGTGTGTTTGGTTTTTTTACCGATTAGTCTTGGGTCGGGTTTCTCTTTTAAACACAACGAAAAGCGAAATTTGTCGGATTATTTCGGATTCCTTGCCTGGTTAGTAGAACGATGGCAGCAGCAGCAAGTGGCTGCCCTGCCCCCGCCCTGCCCAGAGCTATGCCACCTTAATTTATGCAACTTGTTCATCGCTTCATCGCGTCATCGCAGTCTATTGATGGCCAAGAAACCGCTCGGATGGCCATAGGCAATGCCGCTGCTGACAAAGCATTCCCTTCAGTCCTTAAGCGTAGAAAAAGTCTGATCTCCCAGCACAAAAAGCACAGAAAAGGTGAAAGAAGCGATCGTAGAAGATCTTGGACAATGACAATGACCCCTTGGCACTCTTCTTGTGGTGAAAGTGTTCATATACTGTCGCTTCAAATAAAAGTAAATAATAATTCTCTTTACTGCTGCTCAACATGGACATCTTTTATATTATGTACTTGATTTTGGTGAGTTTTGTAAACATTTTTCACCAGTCACTGGACTGATTTGCTTCCGGTTGTTGCTACGGCTACTCCAATCTCCCAGAGGAGCGACTCTGTGTGCCAGTGGCTGGACTCAATAAAATAAGAGTAAGCAAATCCAAGAGTTTTGCCATTTTTGTTTTTGGTTTATGTAAGCCAAACAAACAGGCAGCCTAGCGACAGCCTACGCTCATGTGTGCCACAACCACAACCACATCCACATCCATGTCCACATCCAACAGGTTGCCTTACAGGTCCAGTTACGCTTCCAGGCTACTCTTCCGCATATTTCGCCTTGGTTTATTTCTCACGGAATCAGTCTCCTGCTCTGGGTCCTGGTTGGCCAAAGAAACGACAAATGAGGTTTAAATGTATGCGATTGGGGGGAGTTTCCTTCGTTCCGTCTAGAAAGTACTTATTTTCTGTTACTTTGGCAAGAACTTCAGGTAGTTGAACTCTCGAATATCTGTCGCATCATTTTAACAGCAAAATCTGCCGAAAATCTACTCGTACGCTCGTACGCTCGTACGCTTGTGAGAGCGCGGTTCAAAAGCTCAGCTGAGCCGCGACGAGCCAACTGCCGAGTCACCTGGCCATATGTGCTTTAACGGTTCTCACACTCCACTCTCAACACACCAAACCCGACTTCTGTGTCTTTGGCAGTGAGTGGCAGGGGCACATCTGATCGCAATTACCACAGCCCTGACGGCACCCAACGCAGTCGCAGTCGCAGACACGCAGCTGTAACCTCAGTTGAAGGTGTTTCTAAATAGCTGTGAACCATTGTTTCAGCGGATTCATTTTGGGGTCTACTGACAACAAGATTACATGTACATATGTACATGTACATATGTATGTATATCTCTGGCTTGCAGAACCAATTATACGTATCAAAAGTCATTTTTGAAATCTTTTCCATTCAGGGAAGAGCCTTGAGTCGAAATAACAAATATTTAAGCAGCTCGAAAATAAACAATAATAACAACAATAGCGCCATTAGAGACCTAGATAAATAAATAAACAGACAAAGACAGTAAACAGTAAACATGAAACCAAATCGAATGTATCGAATGGCAGCAGCAGCTCTATGTAGGAGTCTTAGAGATCCCCAGAGGAATTCGGAAATACTTATTGCATTCCTGATTCAGCAAAACTCAAAGTGGGGGATCTCTCGAATCTGAATTATTTCTTCGAAAGACTCTGGCAAAGCAGAAAAAGCGGAAATGGTAAACAATTCTTGACAACGGCACTGGTTATGTAATTAAATTGGAGTTGTGGAGTCGGGCAACCCCTGCACTATGGATACATGAGAGCGCATGAGCAGCAGCGGCAGCAGCAGCAGCAGCAGCAGCAGCAGCAGCAGCATGTTGGATTGGTGCTGCAATTGCTCTCCATTCGCCGCTGCGATTGAATTTATTTTATAATGCTCGACGCGCGACGAAGTTTCAACGGTTATCCACTGCCTGCACACACACACACACACACATACAAGTGCATATGCAAACACAGTAAATGCATATGTGTTAGTGCCTTATTTCACTGAATCGAAAGATGCAATTTACCGTTTCGTAGTTGGGTGGGGTGTGGGGAAATTACTTCTCGATAAAAATATGAATGTGTATCGATTCGTATGTAAATATATTTACATAATTACACATACATATGCACATATAAGCGAGCAGATAAATGTGAAATACATTTCATTGGAGCAATGGAAAATGAGAGCCAGAGACCGAGTTGATTGTGGCGACTGTTGTGTGATCTAATCTCAATTAAATGATAACATCGAAAAACCTATAACCTGGAGTTCCACTGAGAGTTTATCTGTTTCTGGAGCGACATTGGAGAGCCCATTAGAACCCCCATGACTCTAGAGTACAAATATTTTCTAGAATTCGTGTGTTAATCAGAACGAAGGGGAATATTTCATAGGGCAGATAGATATCACAGATCATATCAAATGAATATTTCACAACTTTCTAAAGAAAACAACAACCTTAAAGCCGCAGCAAAGAACTGTCAGCTTTTGAGTAATCATCACCCTAGAGAGCACATAGCATACCCATACCCCTTACGAATACCCATACCCATAGCAGATTCGCTTCTCTGCTGGACTGTGGACGACACTCTTGGCAAGCTTATGAGAGTGGAGTGTGATTCGTGTGAATAAGCAAATGTACCGTTGTGTACGTACGAGTACGATACGATATGGTACGATACGATACGATACGATATGTACTCGTAAATTGGTCGAGTCGTGTGCGTGTGTGTGTGTGTTTGCCGCGCGCGATGTGCGATCGCGCAAATGCCAAGCAATGTGAGTCACGGTAATCATTACTGTTCACCGCACCACAAACACGTACTGCCATACTGTACTGCCCATATGAATACGTACTATATATACATATAATTATATGTAAATATTATCCATACATACAAACATACATATGTATGTACATACATACATATATACAATGAATGTATACGCAGTTAAAATACAAAACACTTTGAATATCAAAAGAGCGACGACGACTCAACTGAAAACGGGTTTTTTGTTGTTCAATTCTGCTTTAAAATATTTACGAGAAAATACATACAAACAAATACATACATACATATGTACATATAGAAAATATAAAGCTTAAGTAGTATTAGTTGGCAATATTGCAAAGTGTGCTGCTACGTTGCTGCTGCTGTTGCAACTGCAATGAAGCGCAGTGCGCTCGCACATGCAACATACAATTTGCAACATGCAACAAACAACATTCAAAATGATGTCAGCACCACACACCATACAAATTAAGGTAAAACAAACCTCCAGCTCACATCAAGATCTCACTCTGGCGGCCATTTATGAGAGATGGGAGCCAGCAGAAAAACAATGCAATGCTCCAAGAGATACCATACGATACGATACGATACGAATATGGAAGTGCTCAAAGCTTTCGTGGGATGCACACAGAGAGCAGATAGATAGATAGATAGATAGTTAGATGGATAGATAGAGATACTTGCAAAAGCGTGTCAGTAGTAAAAGGCTAGTGAAACTCAGGGAAAACACTGCAAATCATTAGGGTTACACACGAGAAGTTCCCTCAAGAACGACTTAGACTTGGATTCCCCAGAATGAATGTATCTCTAAAGCCCCACAAGGCCCCAAGAATTAATGTATCTCAATTCAATATATGTATGTGTATGGTGACTCACCGTTTTACGCTGCGAGAACGCTTTTCGCTCTCTGCCTCCTTGACGCTATCCCAGCTGTCGCCGACGCCCGATGAGGACATATCGTCGAGCCGCTCTTCATCCTCCATGCCAGAGTCCTCGAGGCTGATGTGGCAACTGGTCAGCGTGACCTGCGTGCCATTGTCGCCCACCTCAATCCAGTCCGAAGTGCGGATACGCTGCGACCGCTCTGTCCCGTACGGTGAGGAGTCCGAGGAGCAGCCCGAGGGGCAACGTTTCCTTCCTGAAGATGAGCCCTCGATCTCTATCTCGGTCTCGGTGTTCTCCTTCCTTCCCAATTTGTTGGCCGAATAGGTGGTGAGTGTGTGCTCCTCGTCCCCGTCACTGTCTGCATCCTCCACGTTGTCTGCATCCACGTCCTCAGCATCATCGGCATCGTCAATGGAGTTGTAGCGATGACGTGACATCACTTTCCTGGGCGTAGATGTTGTTGTCGTCCCCAATGACAGGGACTTCGTGGGAAGCTGCTCCAGGGAGCAGGACTTATTGCGCATTGCAGCCAGCTCGGAGATGAGCAGCTCGTGGAAGGCCTGCTTCTTCTCGGGAGTATTCCCCGCGCTAATCGAACTCTTCACAGTGTTCGTGTTCGAGCTGGAGCGAGTAGTGACCAGGATCTTGTCGTGGCTCCCGTTGACATTGATCCGCATGCAGTTCGTTTGGGGTGTCTGGATGGTCTGTATGGGGGGGTGGCTCTGCTGCAGCACCGCTTGATGCTGTATAGCACGCTCGTGTTTGGTTATGATCGTCGTATCCGACACGCTTTGCTTCTGACTCTGGTTAATGATTATCTCCGAGAAGAGACGCTCTGCGGCATTCTTCAGGTTGTTCTTGATCTCCACGGTTCGGCCACCGAGGAATCCCCCACTGTTGGACGTGGACGTGCCACCGTTGGAGGTTGCTGTGGCTGTCTGATAGGTATCCAAAGTGGTTTTCGATCGCCGAAAGATACTGGGAGCTGGCGTCGACGTCGGTGGTGGCACAAACGCCGGCACATCCTCCACATCCAGCGTCGCCACTGGCAATTGAACGATCTTGCGCGGCCTTGGCAGCGGCTGGGAGGTGGCCTGTAGCCCGAGGCCAGCCCTCTCGAAATCCACCTTGCCAAGGCTCAGGCGAGTATCCTTCAGGGGAGTGGTGTGCACACTCATCGATTTGTGACGATTGACAGTCACGACTACCGCCGGACTAACCGAGTCCCTGTCCCTGTCCCTGGGCTTGGCTGTCGGCACATCGGGAGCTTTGCGCAGCTTCAGTGGCTTGGTAGCCGGCACTGGGGCTGGGGCTGCTGGCGAAATCTTACCCACCGCCGATGTTGGGGTTTGCGTTTGAGCCTGTTTCTTCTGAACACTCAACGCTGGCGATTTATAAACCAGGGTACGTCCCACAGCACTCAGTTGGCTAACGAATGTGGGCTTCTTTTGTATGATTGGAGGAGTACTATTTGCTGGAGCTGTCACTATAGTGCCTGCTGCTGCGGCTGCGGCTGCTGCTGTTGCTGTTTTAGGTCTTGGTGGTACTGGCGGTCCAGGCCGCTTAACCACGACCGTTGTTCCTGCCGTTGAGGCCATTGCTGCACGTTCTCACGCAGGCCGCAGATGAAAACCAGTATTTGTGGGTCACTCTTTCGTTTCTCGTCTCTTGTCTCCTAGTCTCCTAGTCTCCTGGTCTCTTGTCTCTGGCGTACACCGAACTCAAACTCCGTCAACAACAAACTTCGCTTATTTATTATTATTATTTAGCATAAGCGCGCAAATGGGGAAACTAGTTTTTCTCTTAGACTTTGGACCAAGTTCTCACATGGCATGGCATGGCATGGCGGCACTAGGCACTAGATGCTGTTCTGCTCTGCTCTGCTCTGCTCTGCTCTCTTCAGCCTGCAATCCGTTGCAGCTTGCTGCAGCTGCTGCTGTTGCTGCTGCTGATGATCTATTTTGAATATAGGCCACGACTTCGTTGCAACGATCCAACGGGGTCCAACGGTGCTAGTTGGATGCCTCCTTGTGATGCTTATTCGATACGATATTGAATATGGCTGCGCTGCCTTATGGGAAACTCGTTTTCGTTTCGTTCCGTTTGGGGCTCGCCTGCCTGTTGGCTGTTTTTTTGCGGTAGCTAGCACTTTGGGTTCGTTTCGTTCTATGGGGTTTTAAAGTGAAAGGTTTTTTTATTTGTTATATTTAGTTTCGTTTCGTTTTGCCAGAGTGCTAAGCGAATATCGAAATTTGCAGAAATTATGTTGCTTCAATTAAAAAAAAAAACCTGCACTTGCGAAACAAAACATGAAACTACGTTTTGGGGTGTTGATCTTGTTGTTGTTGTTGGAAACTTTAAAACGAGAAGGGAATACAAAAAACAAGACACACACACACACAAATGTTCATATTTTTTCCAGAATGGCGTTGCCAATTAACGGTTATTTGCAGTTTCACTTCGGGTCTGATTGCCGCACACACGCGACAGCGACAACTCTCAACTCTAGATATTCCTGTTTCGAGTTCTCAGCCGTTTTTGGGACACTTTAAACAATATATGTATATATTTAGTTTATTTAACAGAACACGCACACACACACACACAGAGAGACACCCACGCGCAATCGAAACGCCCTGTGAGGCACCACACAAATCGCTAAGCTAAGCCGACCTGTTTCACAGAGGTGACAGATAGAGCATGAAGCATCAACTGATCTGACCGGATCGGATCGGATCGATGGCGATGGCGATGGAGGAGGTTTGGCACATCACAATATCATCACAGTATAACAAATTGCATTCGCATTGCAGGGCAATCAGTAATCAGTTGGCTGAGGCAGCAAACATCAAAGAATGCATTTTCGTGATTTGAAAACTACAGACCCACACAACGAAATCACACACACACAGACACACCCGTTGTTCCGTTCCACACACCACCCCGTTCAACATACACTCTGCTCTGACCGGCTCGGCACTGTAGCCGCTGTGTGTCCGCTCGACGTTGCGCTTTACACAAGAGACAGAAATAAAATGCCATGAAAGAGCGCACCAGCACACAGCACGGCCAACAGCACAGCACAAGAGTTGGGGCCCCCACCAGCTAAGCGCTCGCTCAATCTTCGTTGTCGGTGTACACTCGGTACCTGCTTTGTATCTGGTATCTGGTATCTGTATCTGTGACTGCGACTGTGTCTGGCTGTGTCTGTGGCTGTGTGGGTGGGCTGGGCAGCGGCAGCGGCATTACTACTGCAAGACTACTGCATGGAATTAAATGATTTTTGTGAATCTGTATGCAGATTTTGGACGGCAACTGCACATTTTCATTGATTATTCTACACGTTCGAGTGAGTCGAGGCTTAGTGCTTTCTCTCTTTTCGTTTTTCAGTCTCTCCCGCTCCGCTCCGCTCTGCTCCGCTCCCGATTCTCTGAAGAGAAACTTGGCACATGGCCAAAAGTGCATTGATTGGCATTTGGAACAAGTATGGCCGGCGTCTGGAGTGCAAACAGCTGTTCGCCGGCCTGACTGATGATGGTGCATCGATTCGCCACACCCACTGCCCACGGCAGACTGCTGCCTCCCCCTAAAGTAACATTTAAGCGAATGACTTACAGGAACAAATACCAACGACAACAATCGTGCAGATAGATTTGCAAAGCAATACGAAAGTCAACAAAGGAAGAACCGGTCTACATATCCATGGTACTATATGTTTACAACAATCCCCAACATATACTATGGGTCTGTCTCAGGTTTTTGGGGGTTGCTGCAATTACCCCCCACAAAACTTGGCTAATGACAAGAAACACGAATACGTGGCCCCAAAAAGAGGGGAAATAGTGGCATTTGGCTGTCTCAAAAACGAAAACGAAAAAAGGATTTGGCTGGCAGTTACAAATTGAAAACAAAGAGAGCTTTCCATGGGTCATCCTTGTGCAAAAGCAACTACTGACGGCCCTTGCTGTAAATATGACAATAAAGCTAAGTAAACACAGATCAGATTGGTTACAATATTACATTACATGAGTTACATTTTTCTACTTTTTACCCCATTCACTGGTGGGGCCCCCTTGGGAAGGAAGCCGCAAACATGAAGGTTAAGCTTTCGCTAAATAGCAGACATTCCGTTCCTGCCCTGAGCCATCGTCTCTACTAATCCCGAAGCACTTCAACTTCAACTACAGCTACTCTAAAGAAAATCAATAGGAACATTTCAGCACAGCTCATTCTTAGTTTCCCCGAGGGTTGCACAAATTTACTTTACACAAAATATACTCGTACTATATTATAAAGTTAGTTATAAATTAATTATGTGTGTAGGCTTTAAAATTACTGCTTTGCGATTCGGCAGGCATCTTTGACATTCGACATCTTGTGGGCCTACTACAGCTTTTCGATGGCCTAGGATCCTGGGTTCCTGGGCTCCTGGGACGTGTCAGAAAATGTACTCAGGATATACATATTTCGAATATCACGCTCTTCTGTACAAAGTCATTCTAATCCTTGCAGGAGGAGAAGGCATTATAATGCACAATTGACATTCAAAATAATGTTAAAAATTAAAGGAAACATTGGCAACTAATAAATATCTACACACACATTCGTTCACTCAGCTTTAAAAATACATAACATTACAAATATTTCGCGCTAGCAGGACCGCATTTAGTTAACAACTTTTCATACACCGCAATACTAGGGGTGACACATACGAATAGGTGTAGCATATAGGGATTGCGTATGCACTGTATATGTATATAAATAAGCAGAAATGGCGCTAGAAATTAATAGTATACGAACTGACAAATACAAATACAACACATATAAAATACATCATTTACTTTCTCGTTTTCGTTTTCGTTACTTTGTTTCCGTTTCTTCTTCCACCTACGATAGAATGGACCTACGATAATCTAATCCGCAATGGCCGTGTAGGGCAGACTGCTATGCTTGGGTTTTGTCTTATTAATGAACACCTTAATTGCCCCATTGAAATCTGCGCTGACCAGCACGTAACCGCATCCCTTTTTATGCTGTTCCACAAGTGGATCCGGTGCATTGTGAGCCAACTAACAAATATAGAAATCAGAAAACATTTGGATCAGCATCTGAATCAGGGAAATGAAAGGTCGTTTTGGGCTTTACCTTTTCATTCGCAATTTCGTCAGGCTCTGGTTTGATGATGGCCTCTGGATGTGGCGCGAATATGGCACAGGTGACAGTGGCATTGTGTGCTTTAATGCCCTCCCAGAAATCGCTGCGATCGCGACGAACCTGTAAGGATAACACAGTAATTAGCATTTATACGACTGCAAATGATCAATTTTCCTTACCGAGCTCAGCTTGGAGTAGTCGTGATTGGTCTTCCATATGTAAATGCATTGATTCTCGGATCCTGCAATGATATACTTCCCATCGTGACTGAACGACCCCTTGATCTGCGAGGACACATTCAAGTAGCCCTTGTACTTGCAGGACAAGTTCAGGTCCCTCAAATCGTAAAGGCGCACTCGGCTGTCATTGGAGGTGACCAATATTTTGTCCTCTCCGGGCATGGGCTCGATGCCGCTGATCTTGCGGCCAATGCGATTCTTGCCGCGAGTAGACCGCACATGGATCTGTGTGTGGTACTTGAGCTGGTCCGTGTTGTAGAATATGCAGCGTCCATCGTAGCTGCCCACCACTGCAAACTGCCCGTTCTGACAGAAATTGGCTGCCGTGATGAGCTTTGTCTGGCCATCTACCTCGTTCCACAGAGCCACCTTCTTGTCCGGTATATTCCAAAGTCTCAGCTTGCCATCGAGGCTTCCACTCAGGAAGTATCGATCGTCACGCGGATGGAAGGCGATGGCTGTGACAAAATCAATATGCTGGAAGCAGCAGAGGCATTCTTTTCTGGATATGTGCCACAGGCGGACAGTCTTGTCCATACTGCTGGACAGGATGAAGTAGTTCTTCGACCAGCTGACGTCTAGCAGATCCGAGGTGTGCCCGTTGTAAGTGCAGAAGGGCTTAGGCATGAAGGGCCCTGTGCATTTCTCAGCGGCTGTGGCCATAGCGATTGCCTCCTCAGCCGAGTGCTGCGAAACGAGAGACTCCTGGGAAGGCGTGGGCGATGACTTTTGATCGGCATTGTATTTGTTGCGCATGTCCTAAGAAATAAGCATTCAATGAGCATTAGGCAAAAGAAAATTGGTATTTTCTAGAGTTGTTGTTACCTGAAAGAATGGATAGGCATCTTTCAACACCCAAATTCGCAGAACCTTATCCTGCCCCGCAGTGGCCAAGAGGCGCCCACACGAGCTGAACTTCATGCACCAAACGGCGCTCGTATCCTCGCCACTCAAGTCCTGCACGTGCTGGAGTTTAGTGAATTCGTAGGGTCCCTTGTTGGACGAGGACGCCTTGATTTTGATATTCTGCTCGGGATTCATGGCATCCACAATATCGGCCACATCCTCCTTGTGCCGTGCATGCGACACTTCGGATGCAATCGACTTGGCCTTGTCCACAGTCTTGCGCATTGTGGTGCCAAAGAAGCGCTTAATGCGTGCCGTCTTCTTCTTCAGACGACTGCCGTCGTCCGTTTCGAGCTCTTCCTCGTCGGGCTGTTGGCCCTCAATACTAGGCGGTATGCCAATCACACTCTCCTCATCGGATTCCTTCTGGGTCACCTCCAGGTGGGACGTCAGCTTAAGAATATGCAGCGATAGTGGATTCCAGCCTTCAGGCACTGGGGGTGAACGCATCTCGGAGAGCGGCATGTTCTCTCCCGTGTCCAGATTCTTCACAGGCACTTGCTCGAGTATCTCAAAGTCGGTTAGCTGCTTGCCAGAGCTAGTCCGTGTCCGCACGTAAATGTTCATCTGCTTTAGCACATCTTCGTCGCCAGCAGACTTTCGTCGTTCCTTCTCGTTGGTAACGCGATACAAGGCTGGATATCTGTGGGGTGGGGCAGCCAAGAACAATTAATAAATTTAAATTCAAAAATGTCCAACCAAAAGGAAAACTCACCGCGTGGCACTGCCCAAGCTATTGGAGCCGGTTCCCGCCAACTTGGGTCGACTTGCGTTCTCCATGAGCATTTTCTCAATGCGCTCAATCTCATCCTGGGACGGGCCCTGGGCCTTGTTGCTGGCCTCATCGCGTGGCTTGACTACGTAGCCCCCTTGAATGGCCTTGAAGAGATTGAGTCCTTGATTGGGATCGATGGAGCTGACGCGCCCTGGCGCTGAGTTGCTCTTGGCCGAGTTTGAGGGACTTGGCTTCGAGTAAACTGATGTGGAACTGCTCCCCAGCGAATGCGATGGCTTGGTTAGGGCAGTAACTGCCGTCGTGGCCAACATGGGACGTATATGCATGGCACTCATCGATGGCATCTGCACCAGAGACGAGGTCGTGGCCGATACGATTGTGTTGGTGGACGAGCAGGTCAAGGTGTTGCTGGACGCCGAGGTATTGCGGACATCGTTCAACGAGCTCTCAAACTCCAGGACAAAGTCATCTCGCAACTTCTGCTGGGCATCGCGCACGCTTCTCACAGAACGGGTGTCGCTGTCAGTGTCTTCCGCGTCGGTCGGTCTGTCGGCCATATTGAACTGATCCGAGGAACTGGTTGAAAAGTGTCGCGATTTCTTCTTTCGTCGCGGTGGCGCCACTGGCCCGCATGAGGTTATCGAGTCCGTCGTCTTGGACTGCGCCAGCTTTGTGCTTGCTATCACATCTGGCTCTTGCAGCATGATTCCAACCGCAGCTGATGCCGGCACAGACACTGGGGCATTCGCGGGCACTCCCGAAGCAGTGCCCAAGGCACTGGGGGTTGCAGCATCTTGCTGCTGATGCTTGGGCGAGACACCTGGCGTTCCTATGCCAGAGGATGTACTTGCAGTTCTCGTTGCTGAGGGCATGGTTGATGGCTGCGTCGGTTGTTGGGGCTGCGTCTGCGCCTGTTGCTGCTGCTTCTGCTGGGCATTCAGGGAGGCCAGGGACTCGCGATCAATACTAATGGCTGGCAAAGATTTTAATGCTTGCTTAGTTTACTGATGATCTCCTTGGATGTCAAATTCTCACTCACCCGAAGCGTCTATGCTGCCTGCCAAGATGCGTCCCACACGACCTAAGGATGTCATGCTCTGTATGCTCATAGCATCCGTTTCGATCACCTTGAACGGATGCGTTGACCGATTGGTGAAAATTCCGTCCGTGGAACTATTCTGCAATTAGTAAAGAAATCGTCACAATAAATCATCAGCGAAAGCCAAGGAGATCGCAAAAATATATACCTGAGAGTCAGGTGTAAGTGTATTTCCTGGGTTATCATCTTCATCATTTTGCATGCACTGACGGAGTTCACGAAATCGTTGTCTACCATACTAAACGTTTCATAGTTGTAGGATTAGATTGAAGTTTAAGTTGGTTTCCACAAAACACACAAAATGTGGAAGAAAATAACAGAAATACTATATTAGGAGAAATGGACCCAACCCACGACACTGCCCACTTACTGCTCCATGCACTGGCTTGGGTTCGGCGAAGACTGCGGGTGCTGTATCCTGTTGCTTCAGACGAGCCCCCAGACTGTTGGTGGGACTCCGTGTGGCAGGCGTTCCAGCGCCAATGGGAGTCGCATCGCTGTCAGATGAGGCTGCCGCGTTCACACGCACCGCGGGCTCTGGAAATATAAACTCCTGAGCCACCTCCGGCGGCAATCTACGACTAGAGTTAAGAAATTTGTGCATTAGTCAGCCGCGCTGGATACAAGATTAGAGTGAGGTGCGGTGCGTACCAAAGTGTGGCATGACGATTGGGCGTAGTGTCTTCGGCATCGAAAAATTCTTCGGAACTGTCCGAATCGGTCTCCAGCTTACTCATTGTTGTGCGTAGTCAATGGGGTCTCGACTCTCTGTATTACCTAACCAACTCAACTCGTTTCTGTATGCAAATTTTGACGAAAGTACTTTTTTCGCCTTTTTGTTATTAACTTAACGCCCTTGTGTTGTTGTGAAGCGTTACTCACGCTTAAGATGTTGGTCGACTTATGTCGTTCTTGGCTGTCGCGCTAACGCAACAGTTGATTTTTTCAACATTTTAAAAACATTTAAAGGTTTAAAAGCATTTTACCACTATGAATTTTTATGTAGAAATCAATTGTTTAATTGAGTTTTTTGCGTAGGGTTGTTGAAATACATATAGATATATCGATACGTATGTTTTTTCGATAACATATTTTTGGGTGATATATTTTTGCGAAAATGTGAATATTTTCGTTATATATTTTACTCATTATTTACCTGAATATATGTATTTACAACACATATATCCTTCATCAGTATATTAATTAAGTCTGCGACACGTGCGGCTAAAAATAAATATACTCTCCTTGTTTTGGTCACTTAGTGACAGTCACGCTCTCATCTCTATGCTGCAACTATCGAAAGCAATCAGCTGTTCGCCAGCCATATTTGTTTTTCGCACGGCACCCAAGTAAACAAACGTACATATTTATGTGTAATTTGTGTACTTGTAACCTTTCGTAGACTGACGTCTCGACTCTCCGGGCTGCGCTATTAAACACAACGTTTTTCTGAACTCCCATATATCCCAAAAAGACAAAGACATTCCTATGGGATCCTATTGAAAAAGAGTATCGTGCATTTAAATTGTTTAGTGGGTGTCAATGTTCACTACTGCGCATTAGATAAATAATCAGATTTTGTTTGTTCGCCAAAGGCAACAGTCACCAGAGTCAATGAAAACAAAACAAAAGACATTTCCTTTGTGCCTCATTGAAGCCTCGAGAAGACGAGCACGTTGACGCCAAGCAGCCAGCATAACGGTAAAGAACCGCAATATAAATAACTAACCTATCATAAGGCGTTGTTTAACTACATAACTGTGCATTCCGCCCACCCCTCACCACACGCACACCAAACAGCTGCCATAGCGGCCATATTTGATCATTTTTGCACACAAGCACTCGAGTTAATCTTAAAAATCTGTGCTCCGCCGAACACTACTTCAATATTACTATATTACCTGTTATCAACTCAACGCACAGACATACGAGTATGTACAAAAACAAAAGCATTGGCTAGACAACAACAAAGCGAACTTGTTTGGAGAACTGGTTTTTGTCTAGAGTCCGGTTTAAACGATTTTATTCAGAATCCAAAGGGTTATTATAATGCCGAAGCACTCTCGATCTGCTCTACAGAAAAGTGTCTATACGTACATATATGTTTTTAATTTGTTGCGGTTTCCAGCAGTGAAAATGAAAATACAGTCAGCTGACAGGCAACAGTGTGTGTGTGTGTGTTATCAACATGTGCTGGAAAATAAACAATTACATGGTACAAATTAAATATGTATGTTTAAGTGCATATTTTGATTCGTTATCGTTTCAGGGGGGGACCATCTTTTTTCGACTTAAACCCGTACACATGTGCAGCAACAGCCACAGCCACAGCACGTTTCTGCTTGATTATCAGAGTTTCATTTCATTTCAATTCAGTTTCAGTTAATTTGTCATGTTTCTATCTGTAGTGCAGAGTGCAAAATTATCGTCCGTCGCCATTTGTTGTATGTCATGTCGGTTCCATTATTCTGTCGTCCATATTGTGATTCATTCATGTAATTCATGGGTTAGCAACTGAAGAGCATATACTATATACTACGTATAAATCTTGGAACCCCCAAGATACAATTCCACTTCGATCTGTTCTGTTCTGTCCATAAGAATGCAAACGCAAGACGTTGCCTCCCTCAGAACGAGCTCGGTTACCGGTGCGATAAGACGACGGCAACGACGAGTTGTGGGAGCTTGGAGCATAAATTTCCGCATTAGTAACAGTCAAGTGTGTTATAGTTGTAGTTCTATTGTGTTAACAGTTGAAATTATACAAATACACCGCCACACATCATGTTTGAACAATCCATTGTCCCCCATTTGTGCGCATAAGTATTGTATGGTACATAGAGTGTACATATATGTACATAAATACGAACCCAACAAAAACATAAATGTGTAAAAGATCCACAAAACACTCTTCTAATGTCGTTTGTGCGGTTTCTGTTCTGTTTCAAGGGTATATAAACGTCGGTGCACTCTTCCATATCGTCTCTTTGTATGATAGCTCAATGACAACCAACCAACCCAAAGACTGCGAAAGATACGAGAGTAGAGTGGGGCTATCTCGCTCGGATTTTGTCGCAGCAGCATTTCTGTGTTCTGTTTCTGGCGCTGGAGTCGTGAAAAATCCCCAATGATCAGCCAGGATATCATGAATCAATTGTGCAGTTTGATGACGGCCGCCAAGTGGCCGTTTTTCCCAATAAACATGTATACGATTACCGCTTAACAGAGCTACCAACATCAGTGACATGGGTGGCAGTGGCTGTGGAAGTGCCAGTGCCTGTGCGGCGTCTACCTATATCTTATCGCGAAGAAAAAAATTGAACAGTTTAAGCTTCATCGTGCACAGCAGCAGACACGACACTCACATCAAACAGAACTTCAAATCAGAAACGAAGTCCGAACCGAACTGAGACCCGAGACGTGGGAGTACCCACAAAGTGGCTTCTACAATTTCATTTAGTATCTTTTCGGACACTAAAGGCGACGTATATCAATTTTAAGGATTGTTGGCTGATTTTTGTGATTCCATCCGAAAAACTAGAGTTTCTTTCTCGTTAATCATTGGGTAAATTGAGTGTAAGGACTGGACTGTGACGTGATTTGTGTGATCTTTTAAGTTTTAGCCTTCGAGCGAGGATACGAACGTGCGCTTATGTACAGGTCAATGATTTTGGTCATAATAGCGTTTGATTGACTGCCGCTCCTGTGCTAAAGCTATTTCTAGTCACACTTAAGCCTTAAAGACTTCAATTTTACACTGACTTGCTTATCGAGCCCCCCGACAACAGGCAACAGCTAACAGCTCCCCTATTGACTGACGTCCGTCCATTGTCTATATCTAAGAGATTTTCTCATCAGCTTGGCTTGTCTGGGTATTCCTTTATTTTGTTGCCAGGTAACAAAATTCTGAAACTGATTCGACCTGGCTTATGGCTTATACACACTTTGTTGTTGTAAATTTCACAGTATTTTTTTTTTAAATCAAAAATTCTAATTTTGGCTTTCAGCTGGGCAAAAGGCGTAAGGCATATTCAGTTAAGGAGTTTATGGACATGACCAGACAGTGATTGAACACTTCATATCACACATCCACACAGTACACGCAAGTACAGGAAGACTTTTTCAACCGGAAGAGTCAGCGTCCAGATCCCACATCCAGTCCAGGAAGCAGCAGTGAACAGTAGCTGAAACACAGACAACAATGAGCACAAATAGCAGCTTTTTTGATGAACATTTAACCATGTTGTACGCCAATCTGATGAACAATTACGTGCCAGAGTACTTTAAGAGTTTCCAGTACACCCCGTGGGTGTTCTCGCTGCTGGGATCGGTGGTTATCGGCCTCAGTGGCATCTTTCCACTGTTCATCATTCCGACAGAAGAGAAACTGGCCAAAGATGGATACAAAGACCGTGAGTGTTCCTCTAAGAGATTGATTCTAAGCGGTACTTCAAGATCAAGTTTTCTCTCGCTGCAGCTGCGGAATCAAAGTTCCTGCGAGTGCTCCTGAGTTTCGCAGTGGGCGGACTACTGGGGGATGTGTTCCTCCACTTGCTGCCAGAGGCCTGGGAAGGGGATCACCACAGCTCGGCGGTGGAATCGGGGGATAGCCATCCATCGCTACGCTCGGGTCTGTGGGTACTGGCTGGCATACTGATCTTCACAATAGTGGAGAAGATATTCTCCGGCTACACGAACGCCGACGAGGAGAATCCCCAGCCCAAGTGCGTGGAAATCGCCAACTGCCTGCTGCGCCGCAATGGGGGCCAGCTGCCCGAGGGCGGAACCTCCGAGAGCTGCGGCGGGGCCTGTGACATTGAGGACGTGGACAAGGTGTGTTTCCTGCGCGAGCGGGAGCAGAAGTCCAAGGAGCAGAAAGAACAGCCCAGGAAAGTCGCCGGCTACCTGAACCTGTTGGCCAATTCCATCGACAACTTTACGCACGGCCTGGCGGTGGCTGGTTCATTTCTAGTCTCCTTCAGACACGGAGTCCTGGCCACATTTGCGATACTGTGTAAATATGATGCTGGCGTTAACTGTAGACCATAGATCCTTACGTCACATGGTGTTCCTTTGCAGTGCACGAGATCCCCCACGAAGTCGGGGACTTTGCCATTCTTCTGCGCTCCGGCTTCAGTCGCTGGGACGCGGCTCGGGCACAGCTGCTCACAGCAGGAGCAGGACTACTTGGTGCCCTGGTGGCGATTGGAGGCTCAGGTGTAACCTCAGCCATGGGTATGTCTTTGATCAGCAAAAAAAATCATCCGCCAGCGTCGCTGAGCTCCCTTCTGCTTTTCTATTTACAGAGGCTCGCACCTCGTGGATCATGCCCTTTACCGCTGGCGGTTTCCTGCACATTTCACTGGTCACAGTATTACCTGATCTCTTGAAGGAGGAGGAACGCAAGGAATCCATTAAGCAGTTGCTGGCCCTGATCTTTGGCATTGCGTTAATGGCCGTCATGACGACGCTTTTCGAACACTAACCTAATCCTAGGATGAAGCCGAGCAGAGCAGCACTTCAGAATAGTTTATTCCATAAATGGTTCCAGGATGCCAAAAGGGTTTGGTTCCGTTTTATGGCTGTTCAAAATTTGAAATGAATTTGTTGTACTTTACGGGATGGGATGACGACTAGCCTGCCACTCGTCCTATTTTGCGTTGTGTAATTATAGCCGATACGAATGATATTTAAACTACACTACTGTTAATAATTACGTATTATTGTAATATACGAAAAACATGAATAGAAATTTGTTTTTAAAGAAATCTATCTCAATCTCTGCAGATTTTTTGGACAACAGAAAAGTACATCTCGAGATTTGTCTTCTTCTATCAAAAGAATAGATTTTTATTTTGTTTTTGTCTTTGCAAGTCCATTGATCATCTTCTGAGCGCCGTGCTTGCAAGCTTATCTAGAGTGCCAGTGCCTTTACTTCTTAGACTTGATCTTCTTAAGGTAGAACTCCAATTCCTTGCCTTCCAGAATGTAGCCGTCGGAGCGACCGCACTGACCGGGGCGGGAAGAAATGCAGGCTGTAAGGGAACAGAAAGAAAGATAAGGGGATTAGCAAACGAAAGGCAATTAATCAGTCCGTCCACGCAGAACATAAGCTATGGAGGAAATCAGAGTAACTATGACAAGCTGTAATCACACCCAACAGGCTTGCATCATTCTTAAAACAAGAATTTTGCAATAAAGTTGCTGGATCGCTAAGGGTTTTACATCATTTGTATACAGTTAACAATAAAATAGAGAATATACACACCCAAGATGCGACCAGAAGTGAACTGGTCCTCCAAGGCCTGCTCAACTTTGCCGAACTTTTGACGCTCCAGGTACTTCTTCATGACCTTTTCGCTGCGCTTCTTGGTCAGCACATCGTTCTCATCCTCCTTCTGTGCGTGCTTGGGGTTGCGCTTGCGTCCCAAGGGCAGCACGTAGTGGGACTCGTACCATTGGCGGAATGGCGTCGCGTCGATGACCACAATGCTGTTCTTCACCAGTGTCTTGGTGCGCACCAGCTCGTTATTGGATGCGTTGTAGACGACATCAGCGATGCGAGTCTTGCGAGCAACACCCTCAGAGGCCCAGGCAAAGTTGCCGTTCTCCAGGCGCAGGGCACGCAGTTTGCTGTTGCCTCCACGGGTGCGCACAGAGTGCACGCGGCTGGAGCCGAGCTGAAGTGAATTAAAAAGACCAACCGTTTAGAATAATTCGAACACTTCCAGGTAGCGTATTTAGTTCCGACTGTTGAAAATCAGTAGTCCGAACATAAAGCTTTTAAATCATCAAACGGTAGCACATGATTTGGTAAACCATGCGCAATTACAGTTGACACGCGTTAACATCATTTTAGCTACATTTGTGTATGCTAGCCACAGGACAGTGGACAGGCGACAGGCATGGGCATCGCTTACCTTGGTGTTGGCGGCGGGGCGGCCCAACTCGAACTTGCGCTTCTTGCGGAGCGACTTGCGCTTGCCACCGGTGGAACGGCGCTTGTGTGCACTATCACGGCTAATACCTGGGAACAATATTGAAACACATGAATTAAAAAACAGGGCACATTGGCTGCGTCTAAATATCAAGAACACAAACACACGCACGCCAACCACAACTTATGGGCACGGGAGTTCGAGGGTTGAATTCATTGAAAAACGCAGCTAAATTATTGTATTCATAGACGATCCGTTGGGGACGCAGTTGAAAATATACTTTTCACACACTTTTACATTGATTCAATTGATTTTTTAGCCCATTTTCTTGATATTTTAACGCATTTCGCACGAGCCGACTTACCCATGTTCGAGTAAAAAGCGAGAAAGAAAGGAAAAGACACGCACAACACCTCGTGTCAAAATTTGTAGGTTACTTTTTTGACATTTGCAATTATGGGCAACGCTGTTGCAGCTCGTCAATTGCCCTGCCACTGTTAACATGCGCATTGCAGCACATTTGGTGCGATTTTTGGTGGATACGCAACACTGTTCCGAGCTTGTACAGCACGAACCGAGCGAACTAGAAAAGTCTGTGGCCAAAACAAATTTTGTTCAAAAGAACCTAATATAATTCAAAAATTCGGTAAATAATCGGATAGGGACGAGTTTTGAATGCAATTATGGTTGGGAAAAACTTCAAGGCCCTCTCTCATTTTCATCGCCTCACCGAATACATCGTACAGTGCAAGCATTGTGACAAAACACTCTCCTCCAAACATACATCGTCGAATCTGACGCGCCACTTAATAAGGAACCACAAGCTACTGGCACGGCAGATTTTTGCGGGCGAAGAAGGCAAAATGCTGGCTGAACTGAAGGACGAGCTGGAGGCGGCGGCCTCCGCCTCTGAGGACATGCACATGATGGACGAGGGTGATGGTGATGGCGATGGCGAGGGAGAGGGTGACTGCGAAGGCGAGACCAAGACTGCAGTTCGTACGATTATGGGCGTACAGCAGCAGCTGGATCGGCAGAGCCAGGAAGCGGCAGAGATGCGGAACAAAGTAATTGGCAAGAACAACAAGCTGTGGGCGCACTTTGTGCGCATATCGGAGTTTATGGCCAAATGCAAGCACTGTGCAAAGACATTATCCTCCAAACACTCGTCGTCCAACTTGATGCGTCACATCGTGCGCCGCCATCACAATCTGTCGAAGACCTTAGACCACTCGCATCATCATTTGATGACGCCCAAAAAGGAGATCATGTGCAACATTGAGCGCAGGCAGATGGCGGATCCACTGGAGAAAGTCAACTTCGATGATGTGGATAGCATCATTGAGAAGGTGACGGATCATGTGGATGACGAGGTGAGTGTAATGTTTTTGTTTACGGCCTGCAGTATGTTTAATGCTTATTTGTTTCAAGGTTACTTCGATTTCGCTGCAGGAACCCTTCTACGAGTACGTCGTCGACAACACCGAGGACGTTGTGGATAAGCATGATTATCCAGAATCGAGCGACTTGCACCACATGGTCCAAACGGACTCCGCCTCGCTTTCGGAGACCACCACCCAAATGGACGAGAAGCTCAAGGCTGAGACAATATACTTTAATGAGATGGCCGAATTGGCTAGATCCAAGCGGAGACTAATCGATCTGCAGACTAAGAAGCTGCTCCTTGATATGAACGTTGTGGAAAACTAACAACAACGAGACGCCACACGGGCGGAGAAGTTTTCTTTAATAAATATATGTATTGTAGATGAATTGGTTGGGCGGTATTATTATTTAAATATGTAACAAATTATAAATCTAACAATATTATTGTCTGGCGTTATTTTAATCTGAGATGCATTCTGCATCGGTCGACCGTGCCCTGGAAACGGCCCCAGTGGTCTTCGGCTTTGGCGTTCGTAGTAAAGTAAGTAACAAGTCATCACATCTCTAGGACCATCCGTTCTATCCTGTTTCGTTTTCGTTGCTTCTGCTCTTGAGGGCGCAGCGTATTTAACGTTTGGAACCATCCCTATCGTATTTTCACATTCTGCATGTTTAGGTTTTAGGACAAAAGTCCGACTGAAGATTCGGGAATACGCATAGGAATAACGAACCGGCGGCTGATTCATACTAATGCAACAGGTGCGAGCCTTTATATACTTCTTTGCTTTCATGTGCAACCATACAATATACCCACATGAATTACTTTAATTATCGTTCTGCGTGTGTCTATTAATTTTGTGTTGTTTCAGAGTGTCGTTTCGTGCAAATGTCTCCGAGCAGTGACTACACTTATACGGTCGCTCCCCCGTGTGGGTAAGGAAGTGTCTTTCAAGTTTCTGATTAGCTAAAAATGACTTCGAGCAGTGAGAGCATTTGTAGGGTCGCTCGCCCGTGTGCGTAGGGATGTGTCTTTTAAGTTGACTCTTTGTAACAAACGACTTCGAGCAGTTGGAGCATTGATGGGGTAGATTTTTCGTGTGCACAGGGATGTGTCTTTCAAGTTCATATTTTGTTATAAACGACTTCGAGCAGTTGGAGCATTCGTAGGGTCGGTCACCCGTGTGGGTACGGATGTGTCTTTCAAGTTGGTGCATTGCTAAAAATGACTTCGAGCAGTCAGAGCATTTGTAGGGCCTTTCGCCCATGTGCGTACGGGTGTGTGTATTTAGACTTTGTCTATGAATATAACTCTTTGGACAATGAGTACATTTGAACTTATCCTTATCACTTCTCACTTTTGAATCGGTTTCAATTTGGCTTAACTGCTCACTCCCGCTATCTGAAGGTTGCGCTTCCCAATGCTCGTCATACTGTTCGTCACAAATGTCTACTTCTTTATCCTCCTCCATCCGTAAGAAATACAGTTTATGGCTCTGCTCGCAGGTTCTTTTAAGATTAAATGCACTCACTGCATCTTCAAGACAGGACGGGCATACGGTTTCTGGTAGCAGGTCCCCTCGCTGAACCACGAACCCGGTACACTCAGTAATCATTTCAGCAATGCAAGTGTTCCATTGATGACGCTCATCAAAAATATTTGTGAATGCTCCGGACGTTTCCATGCACACTCTGCATATTTCCTCCATTATCAATTACAAGTTAATTTATCTAAAGTAAACAAAGAACAGTACAGTAACGTAAATAAACGTGTGCCAATGAAATATAAAAGGAATAACCCACCAAATGCGGCTTTTCTGAGTTTCAAAATATGGCGCAAACGTACGTGAAGGCACTGAGAGCTCAATTGAAATGAGCGCGACCCAGGTGAATTCAGTAAATGCAGCAATTCATTTGTTACCGAGCTCCTGTTCCTGAGAATATTTAAAATTTACTCGGTGTGTGGCCATAAACAACAAATACATTACATGCTATCGATACAAAAAACCGAAAGACTGCTGAAAGACTGAATCAGGGTTGATATTCATATGACACCGATATATGGCGTTTTCTCAGATCAACGCTGTAAGAAAACCGTTTTCGATGACAATTCACAAAGTAAAGTTGTCGCTCAAATTACTGTTAAATTGACAGGCCGGAGAAGCTGAAAGAGGGCACCGTTCTCCAGCACGTGGTCAAAGGGCAGTGGTGTGTTGGCCCATCGATTGGCATTGGCGGCTGTGACGAGATATACGCGGCCGCCCGCGCCAGGTATAAGAAGTACGACGCTGCTGTCAAATGCGTGTGTATCAATCAATAAGCATCCGTGGCGCCCTTGGTCTCGAACTCTGTCACTGCCTTGCAGGACTCTTATGGCAATGGGCCCCTTTTCGTGGAGATGCATACCCTGGACATGCCCTACATCCTGGCCACTGGCTCGGCGGATGTCGTTTCATTGTGATGCCACGCTACGGCAGCGATATATCAAAGTTCTTCAAGGAAAACGACAAGCGACTGTCGGAGGGGACTGTCTATCGCCTGGCCATTCAGATGCCGGATACCTACCAGTTCATACACCAAGAAAATGCACAACGGCACCAGAGATTCTAGGCTACAACATCATCGAATGGCTGGGCGTGGAACTTCCCTGGGTTACACAGAAGCTACTGGCAGTGCCACTTAAAGCACAAATACTTGTCCAACGTTTGGTATCTCCATTTTTTCATAAGAGCTGCCGAGAACCAAGCACGGCAAGACGGTCGTCAACGAAGACCTGACGCCCAAGCCACGATCCAACGAGATCCTGCTTGCTTTAATAAAAAATTTGAATTTTCAACGGATTCATTTTTATAGTGTCACCGCAGGGTATACACACGTGGTCACACTAGGACGCCAGTATTTTTAAACGTGTTTTCGGATCTGAGTACTAGGCCTAAACTTTATTTTAGACAGACTTTATTTTAGAAAATTGGTCAGCTATCGGATCAAATTAGTTAGTGTATAGATTTAGCTAGTAATATTAAGCAGAATATCAAAATCGAGAAATATGATTTTCGTCGTTATTTTTACGGTATATTTTTAAAATGAGACCGTAATTTTCGTCATATTTGTGATGGTCGGACGGTATATTTGATCGATAGTTCCGCGGTCACACTGCTTACTGTTGTTGTTTCGAGTCGACTCAAAAAAAAAAAAAAACGCGCGCCGCGGAAAAATGCAAGATAAATCGTGAAATCATGACTAGTTTTGGCAAGTGCACGTGATAACAACTACCTGGATATAAGTTATAAATGTGCATCGCGTGTGCTTCTTGCGCGAAAAGTGTGTTGAACTGAAAAGACTGATACAAGTGCAAACTGCCCCTTCCCCCATTTCGACAAATAGTAAATATCCTGTAAATCACTATATAGCAGCATATCCACGGATACGATAACGGCAGAGACGGCAAGAGAAGTCAACACCGTATAAGGCAAGTAAGTCTCGGTTTAGTACGGCACCAACATTTGGTTCCTTAAAACATTTGCGGTTTTTAGTGAATTTAGTTCCCCCAATATGGACAAGTGAATGCATCCTGACCCTTCCAATTGGGGTCGGCTTTCCTTTTCTCCACTAGTCCCATATTCCCCACTTTTTTGTTGTTTGGTAATTTTATAATTGGGTCATTGTATGCGTTGCCAGCCGACATTCGCCTTCCTTTATATGTACATATGTATATGTTTATATTTTTGGCTGCTGCTGGCGAACCAGTTTGTTGACCTTCTTTCCCCTTCTCCAAGTGCAATTGGGGCTTGACTTTTTGACAAAATGTACCACTTTCTGTACATGTGTGCCAGAAAGAGAGAGCGAGAGTGTGTGTGTGTGTGCGTGTGCTTGAGTGTGACAACTAATAGACGCCGCGATGAAAATTCGAATCTTTTTTTAACGGGATATTTGCAAGATTGGCTGAATGGGAACTATGGTTGAAAAACACGCACGGAATATGTGATGTACATATGTATGTGAAAAAATTTTTTTATTATCGCTCCCTAGCAACACGACAAACACGTAGCACACTCCTTCTTGGAGCCCATTTCCGTTTTCAGAAACAAAGGGAATGGCTGCGCGAGGAGAATTTTTTTTTGTGTGTGTGTAATTGTGGGTGGGCGGGGGTATTGGTGGTGGCTTTGGCTGCAACTGCGGTAGTGCTTTCTATGGTATTGATTAAAATTACTGGTAATCATTAAGATATATGTCTGTGTGTGTGTTTCGGGATTTGTCATGTAAACAAACAATAAACAGCTGTTGTGGCGCCCAGAACACCCAGTGTTGTTAAACGTGACGGCGACGTCAGTGACAATAAAACGCACATTTTCGCCTCAAACAAAAAGAAAACATGATAAAGTGATATTTGGCGTCCCCCCAGCGGTATTCCTTGGTTTGTTTGTATTAATGTAAGTATTTTCTTCGTCTACTTCGATGTTGACTCATAGATTTAATGTTAATTGCTTGTCTTGCAGATGATGCCCGACTTCTATGAGCTTCTTAAAGTGGGAGAGACGGCCAGTTTTGAAGAGATCAAAGCCAGCTACAAACAATTGATACTACAATGTCACCCCGACAAATTACAGCAGCATGATGTGGCTGACCCAAATCGGGGAATTGTGGGAGAGCAGGAGCGGAGATCTCAGAACCTGAGCGACTTCAATGCCATAAACGAAGCCTGGAACACGCTTAAAGATCCCATCAAGCGTAAACACTACGATGCCGAATTGCTGCAGTCCAAGTTTCAAGCTCACAGCAACATTTATGCCCACATATCGGTTAGCGACATGCGAAGCATCCAAGTTGAAGTCTCGGCAGATGGGGGAGAGTCAGACGATGACGCAGACGGGGACAAAGAGACAGCGACAGTGTGGAGCTATGCGTACGATTGCCGCTGCGGTGGGCAATATCTGCTCGACAGAGCCGGAGCCCTCGATGAGTCACCCGGACAAAGCGGTCTGGTCACAAGTGACGCGATTGTGGAGTGCAGCGAGTGTTCTTTGGTTATTGTTGTGAAACAATCTCCTACAATGTCTGAATAAAGAGTAAAATAACGAAAAACCCCCGCCTGAAACAATCCCTGTGATTTCGACTATTCAATCAAGACTTCTTTTATTTCTTATCCCTTCCTTATAAATAATAATCTTTAATATGATGGGATGGCCCCTTTATTGCTTTCTTGAACCCTTGCCCAACGAACGGATCTTTTGATATGCAAAGCATGTTGTCATCGGAATCGATGGATGTGCCCGTCGTCCACGCACACACACACAAATGCACATGCCCATGCCCATGCCCCTGCCCCAACCCCATTCCCTTTCCGTGGCCCAACTTTGTCGCTTGTTTCCCCCCAAAAATGATGTAATATTATGGCACACATCAGCATGGTTGTTGCAACTCCCCCTCCCAGAGCCCGTCTGCGGCTGGCTATTGGTTTGCATAAATTTCATTTCCGCTGCGCGAAAATAAATTACAAAAACGTTGATGTCTTTGGCGCGTGTGAATTGTTGGAGCAAACATTTTATTCGTATTTCGATCATTCGGGGGAGCTTTCTGGGTCACACTTTGGATTTGGGTGAAGGGTGGGGGGCATAGTATTGGATGTTCGTATGTATCCATTGGGATATGGTCTCTGAATGTCTTGGAGATCTACAGAAAGAGCACGCACTATCCAGTTTATGCCCGCTTTAAAAGGTTAGAGGCTTCTTCAACAAGTAAACATTCTACGAGTACTATCTAGAACCGGGATTATAGTTAGAATGTTTAATTTTGTACTTCGTGTGCTTTACAAGACAGTAAATGAATATATGTAAATGTATGGATGTTTCCCCGCCTGCCAAAAGCTTTCAGTACTTTCCTCTCGCTTAACGATCGCCATTACAGTTGCAAATCGTTTGTCTTGTCATCATGCATTACCGTTAGGTTTTCATCCGCCTAAGTCTTTTTTTTAAGCTCCTTAACAATAAATACAATAATTACTTGCACTCGCCCAGTTTTGTGGCTTTTTTTTTTTATTTTGTGTTAAAATTCAATAACCCCGCCCGATGCCGATGTTCAATGTTCGATGCCCCCCCTTCCCCATGTCAGTTGCGATGACGACGATGATGTCAGCAGCTGCAAAAACAGAGAGAAGCAGAAAAGAGAAGCGAAAGCACAGCGCACAGAACATGGAATATGTTTATAAATGTGGCAAAATGGAGCAAACAAAAGAAAAACCGCACTCAGCCCATTCGGCATCCATTTGTTTACGATTATTGCACAGTGGCCGACGAGTAATTCGCAGTCGGAGCCCCCTGCCCCCCTGTCCCTTGCATCCACCCCCCTCCCCACCCCCTCCCTCACCACCGGCACAATATTCATTACGCACACAGAGAAAGAGACGAACAGTACCGTCCGTACCGAGCCGGCCGGAGTGGAGTGGTGGAGTGTTTTATATTTTATTTTTATCTCTCTCGCTCCAAGAGATGGCCCCTGACCGGATAAGTACGTCACTCGATTGATAATTAACGGTGTCTAGCTTTCGATTTCCATACAAATACCTACATAAGCATATGTGTCTATGTCTGGATGTTCATTAATGTACATATACATACATACATATGTATGTCCATACATACATGTGTGCACAAATTGAATTTACATAAAGCGGCAAACACTACCGATAAGCACTTGATTTCCAGCCAAGTCTGAGCACTTATACATATGTACATCCTGCTTATGTACAGCAGCAGCAGTCAAGATAATAAAATCTCAGGCTCAGAGATGATGGCTCTGCAATGCTAAGGACTCCACAAAGTTCTTAACACAAAAAAATGTAAAGGATAACTAAGAACAAGAAATAACAATCTTAAAGACTTTACCAGTCTCAGATCAGTACATCTAACTTCTCTACTGACTGTTCCACCATACTACACGTGTATTGCCATATTAAGTGGGCCTATACCTAAAAGGAGATCCGAAAGCGGGCGAGCCAAAAGAATATTTCCAAATTTAGGACTGAACTTTCACTCTAGGCTGAGTTGTGCTGTTGCATATATGTACATATGTAGCTCTAACTTAAGACTTTGCTTTTTTTATGGAATCGGGCGGATTATCACAGGTCGGCATACATACATACATATATGTACATATATTTACATGTTTTTTTGCGTAAACAGCAGGAAAATCAGAACAATGCGATGAGTGCCAACCTCGATTATATGTACATACATACATATGTATGTATGTACACGTGTACGTGTGCAGCAGCGCACTTTCCTATGCACATAAGATAGGACCTTGTCGACTCAAACGCTGATCTACATGTTCAAAAAAGAAGTCGTTTATTTTTGAATATAATTCAATCTAAAAGTTATCATTTGTAATATTGATAGTGTGCGCGTTAGTAGTCATCTTTTACCAAGGTTAAAAGCCTCCCAGAAGAATGGCGAAAATATACTTACATATGTTATTTTTTACGGGAAAATTAAAAAACAGGATATAATTTTATTTGCAATTTATTTTTTAAAATTATTTTTTAATTATTAAAATTAATTTATATGATAAAAATAAAAAACAATTATTAAATTTCAATTTTTATATACAAATTAATTCATAACTTTTATTAAAAATATAAAAATTCAAAATAAAAATTGAATTCAAATATCTTTTGAACCGATCGAGCCAGATCATATAAATATAGGCCTATATACATACATATGTACATATTGACCTACGCATTAATGCCTTTCAGTTCCATGCTGATATGTACTATTTTTAGCTGTTGCTATTATTTTGACCGACAATGTGAGAAAGTGTGCTTCTGTGGTCTGTGGGGTCTATTCGGGGTCTATTTTCTCACTTTAATAACCTTTTGACACAGAAAATTGAAACGCTTTAGCGCATTTGCCGCTCCGCTCCGCTCCACTCCGCACCGCGCTTGTTGCTGTTGCCGTTGCTGTTGTGTGTCTGTGACACGCGTCGCGACGTCAGGGCACGATGGCAGATAACGCACGCTCTCGGTTAGTGCAGATATATGTACATATATATATATGTGTGTATATAATATTAAGCCGACTCCTCCAGTCTCCGTCTTACTCTGCCTGCCACTTTCATTTTGTTTTCACTGAGCATTTAAGCCGCTTGAGCAGCTTTAATTGCCCCAAACGCGGACGGGGACAGACGGAAAAGATCGCATATGCAACATATAAATGTACATATGTACATAGAAAGAAAGCAGTAGAGCAGTTCGCCGATCGATGCCGGGAAAAGAGCGGGAAAATGGTTTCAAAATAAAGATAAAGATTAATTAAGAGACATGCAGCGACTGATGGTATTGCTGGGTCTTTTACTTTGAATTGTGATTAAATATGAATTACAGACACATGTTTTCCAGCATTTGCTGAATCTGAATTTACGATTCTGTATCAATCGGTTCCATTCCCAGATCCAGCTGCTGCCTCCAAAACAGTTGATTTGTGCAATAACAAAATAAAATGGTATTTATTCCAGTGAGGTGCGGATGGGATTGGGATCCATTCGGCCAAGCAACAAAGGGTACTTATAGATATAGATGTTCCACAGAACCCGTTGTTTGGGGCCAGCAGCAGACAGCAAGGCAGCCACGAAGATCGTGAGTGATAGCTTCGCTTCGGCTTGGTCTTGGTCTTGGGTCCAGTCACTCCACTCGCTGACTTGACTGGGTTTTGTTTTATTCCCCCAGCTCTCTTTCGTCGCTCTTTGTGGTGGCTTTTTCCTCAATCTTAATTACACAAAAGTGCCAATTAATTGTTGTTGTGTGTGTATTTTCTTGGCTGCCACTCTGCCTCCCTTTCCAGCCGACAGTCCAGAACCGACACCTCGAGGCTATATTCTGTTCATTTCATTTGTCTGTTTCTGTTTCTGCTGCTGTCTGACGAAAGTTCTGTCGATCTGTCGATGCTTTTTGTGTGAGTGTGGATACCGGATAGCCAAGAGAAAAGCAAGCTAACACACACACACACACACACACATTGTATGTGTTTGGGTTGGAGCAACAAGTAGAGCAGACAATCCACTCCCACACATCGAAGATCTCTGTAGTCTACTGTCTTTCTGAAGCAAAACGAATCGAAATCTAATGTACAAATCTTTACAGCAGTTGCCGACAGACGTCCCAGACCTGGCTGGAAGCTGCAGCAGCCTCACCATTGGCAACCACCACAAGACTGACACGACGCCGTCCAGCAGAAGAGCAGCACCAGCCCGAGTCGCAGCCGCAGCCCCAGCCGCAGCCCAGAAGATGGCCAGCACCGGGGAGATTTGGCTGCAGTGGTTCTCGTGCTGCTTTCAGCAGCAGCGATCGCCCTCCCGCCGTCCGCACCAACGCCTGCGCATCGACCGGTCCATGATTGGGAATCCCACCAACTTTGTCCACACCGGTCACATCGGCTCCGCGGACGTGGAGCTCTCGGCCAACCGCCTCAACGCGATCTCAACCCAAATGCAGGGCAAGGGCGGCTACGAGGCGACATCGATACACTCCCTGCATGTAAGTTAAACCGCGGCAGAGCTGGCAGGTCCCTGGCAGAGTCTCTGAGTGTCTGTGCTTGATCTGTTGGGCCAGGTGCTGTCATGTGTTTTCTTGTTGACTTTTTGCGCTCCGATGCGCACTCTTAATGTACGAATCACGTCGGGACTCGATGGAAAAATAGAATCTTATAGCCATTTAGCACCTACACCTCTCCAGATTATTATAGTAGATTGATCCGGGCATAATACTAATACGTTTCACGTGTGTCACGTTTCAATCTGCAACTGCCGATTCCGAGCTATTGAATGTAGGAATGCTCTACAGAAGTCTCGGAAATAAAAGTACAGTTTTCCAAAGGCTCTCTAGCGAAAGAACAGAAACTACTAGAAAAATACATAATAAAAAGTTTTGCGAGGTTAAATGTGTGTGGCTTGAAAAGGAGCGTTTCCATAGAATCAAGAAACTACAAACGCTACTATGGGAATTAGCAGGTTAACCCAAATCCCAGACCAGACCAGACACACACCCTTTTTTTTTCTTTTTGCTAAAATTCAATTAATACCTGAATAGTGCCTCGTATATTTCCCTCCCCGCTGTGGTGTGGGGGCGGCAAGGTTCATGCTAAACATCCATTTACTTTGGGGGTGGTGTTTGGTCCGTGATGATAAGATCTGCCCCACCTTCTAGCCACCGCCTCGCCCATGACTATGTGGCAGCCAGTGGATGAGACAGTGTCCGTGGGGTTACTTAGTGCATACGAACGTAGTGCATAGTGCAGTGGCCACGGTCTGGTACATCGCTTAAACTGCCAGCAACAACAGCCTGCACGCGCACCTACTCCTATATACATATGTACATATGTAAATATATTTTATATTAACAATCTTAATTTATATTTCTTTTGTTTTTTCCCCTCGTTTCTTTCGCAGGCCTGCTGATGGAAGCTCTCGCCCTCCCATCGCTATAAAATGCAGTTTGTGCAATTCTTACAAGAAGCAAATAAGAGAAAGAGAAGGAGAAGGAGAAGGAGAGAGAGGGACACGGTGGCACTCTGCACAGTTCTTTGTTGGAGCATGTTATCAGCCAGCGAAAGCACGAGGGATGGACAGACGGGGGGACAAATGGGTTCCACTCAAAACCTTAACTATAACGGACAATGGAATCCGCCTTGTGGATGGTGGCTTGGTGTGTGTCTTTTCCAGCTGTGGGTGAGCGGGTGGAACGTGTGAGGTGTCAGCTTTTTCAGGGGTCCCTCTGTTTTGGGCTGTTTGCTTTTTGTGAGTATTAATTAAATGAAAAATCGCAGAAAGTGCCAACCGACTAAACCAGCAGATAATTGTTTAAGCAATTAAGCATTTCGCGATATACACCGCATTATTACGTAGCATTTTTGGATGTACTTAATGCCAAAATTCGTCAGGATGGATCATGGCCATCCCGCGTGAAAGGGACATCTAAATCCAGTCTCAAATCCGATTCCACTAACAGAAATATAAAGGAAAATCTCGTATAATCAGTTGCACAACCAACAACAATAGTCTGATCTACTTGTATGATATTTGGATGAAAATGGTGCAACAAGCAAATGTTTTTTTTGCAACGCTGACTTAGCCCTTAGATAATGTTATTAACTATATACGGACATTACGGAAAACTGTCGCACAATCATATTTCACACACACACACACACACACACACACACAGCAATCATAGAGAGAATATTTCTGATATATATTCCCAATTCGAATAATGGTTTACAGAGCAGAATAGAATACGTATACTATTTGTTTTCCTTCTGGAACGACAGATCCAGAGATCCCATGCAAATCCTAGACAAGTTTAGATCGAGTATCGTACCTTTGTAGAGTCGCACAGTGAGAGGAAACCGAAAACAAAATCTCTATAGAGTATATATTTGTAGACTAAATGCAGTTGTAGATAATTAACATAAAACACAAATCACAAATCAAACAAAATGATGTTGGAACATGCGTTGGGTTTTAAGCGTATAGACTAATTGTATAAACAAAAACTATTTAAGCAATAATTTATGGAAATATATACATGCATATATTTGAAAACCAACAAACAAGCGTTTCGTTTCGGTGTTTTTAGCTCTTGATAGACTAGATAGTACTACCAGACCAACAATATATTACAGATGCTAAAATTTGTCAGATTTAGAAAAGAATTGTGAGTAAATGGCGCCCATTCACCAGATCAACTTGATCAGCGATCAGTGATCTATGTAATACAATTTTGGCATACAATTACGGATCACATTTAGCGTAAAAATAGTACATATGTAGGTACTATTTTTTTTTTAGAGGCAGTGCTTCTATTTTTCACATAACTTAAGTTTCCTATGACTTGTTGTATTGAACTCTGCAGTTTTGAAAAGCTGACAAATGCAGCTATAAATCCGACCTAGACACTTTGTAGCTATAGCCTAACGTCTGGACGTTATTAAGTTTTTAAATTCAAATTTCATAATTTTTTTCGGTTCCGGATGGTGAATCGTGGATGGTATATAAAAAGATTGATCCACTGAGTACCGGGCGTCATTATAGATACACCAAATTGGTAGGTACCATATCATAAAGCAGATAGAGGAACGATCACATTCAAGATTAGAATCCTTTGGAATACTAACTTGATAGTAAAAAATATTGTGAATTATGGAACATGCAACTCTTTAAAGTTTTATTACAGGAATCAAGGAAATCGACAGCTCTAATAGATAATTCATTCATTGTCGCTTCCCGAGCCGCTGCCGGAACCGCTTCCACTCCCACTGCCACTGCCCGATTTGCTGGTGCCGCTCTTGTGGCTTCCCTCGTCGTCGCTGCCGCTGGCGCTGCCTGCTCTGCCGCCACTTTTGGCGCTCTTGGCACTGCCCGCGTCGGACTCGCTGTCGGAGTCCCTGAGTGCCTTGCTGGCCTTGGCCTTGTCCACCTTCTTGCTGCGGCGCGCCTCGAAGTCGGAGCCCTCGTCCTCGTCCGATGAGTAGATGGTGGATGCCTTGGGCTCGGGCTGGGAGCCGCCGGCGGATCCTTTCTTGTAGCGATTCTTGATGGCGCTCAGGCTGATGGCATTCTCGTCGTCGCTGCCGTCATCGTGCTGGTAAGAGGAGGTGCCACCGCCGATCAGCGGCTCCCCCGCCCCAACCTTCTTCTTCTTGGGCTGTGCCTTGTGCTGGTTGCGCATGGCCTGGCGCAGCTTCGCCTCCTCCTCCTTGAGCTGGCTGGGGCGGTCTGTGGTGGGGTCCTTGCCCACCTGTGTGAGTATCTTGATGCCACTGGTCTTGCTTGAGCGGTCTGCCAGCGACATGGTCATCTTCTTGTGGGTGAACGACTCCGTCGAGTGCGGTCTGAAGGTCAGTTTGGTGCGGAACACGGCCTGGCCCTGGAGACCGGTGCCCTGGCGTATGAAAAGATGGTTGTGATCGCCCAGCAGCGGCTGTCGATAGGCGTCGAAGATCTCATTGCCCAGGTGGAGGGACATGCTTCCATCCGACCATCGCACGAACCGGGCGTTCGACTCACGGACCATGTCTCCCTTGTTGTTCATGAACTCGCGCCAGCGGATGGTGTTGCTCACCTTGAGCTTGATGCGCTGGCGACCCTCCTCGTCCATGGTCTCCTCCTCGTCAATCTCGTCTTCGTATGTCTCCGGGTCAAAGGGATGCGTAACCACGGACAAAAAGTTGGGTAGCTTGATAAAGTGCTGCTCCTTGCCGAGATCCGCAGCTATGCGAGGGATTTCCGCATCGATGCGGGTTTCGGGCAATGGCTCCGGTTCCGGCTCCTTTGGAGCTGCTTCCGGCCGCGACTCGGCTCGAGCTCGGGAACGAGATCGGGACCTGGACCGAGACCGCGATCGAGAACGGCTTACGGAACGACTACGGGATCGCGACTTGCTCCTGCTGCGACTTCGTGAACGTGCAGATTTGCTTGTGGTCGGCTGCTCCTCCTCGTCATCACTGATGTCATCCGCATCGCCAAAGATGTCCGCGGCGGCAGGAGCTTTCTTAGCCTGAAAATGTTGACATTAAACATTCAAAAAAGTTCACAATCTTTGGATGGGAAAGGCTTTACCTCTTCCTTGTCGCTTTCACTGTCCGAGTCAATCAAACGCGACTTCTTGGCCTTGGTGGGCGAGGTTTCCATGTCGCTGTCACTTCCGCTTTTGCGTTTCTCATTTTCCGAGCCACTTGCCCGACGCGTTTTCTTTTTGGGCGCAGCAATGTCGCTGCCGGATCCAGAGCCACTACGACTCCGGCTACGCGAGCGAGAGCCCGACTTGGAACGTGGCGAACCAGTCTTGGAGCGGGACCTGGAGGTGCGACTGCCGCTGCGGCTGCGGCTACGACTGCGACTCTTGCTCTTTGAGTTGGCGCGTTCATCGTCAATTTGAAGATTTGGAGAATTCGAGCGCGATTCCTCATTCCCGCTGCCTTTTGGTGTGGCACTACGCGAGCGACTGTGGCTGCGACTGTGGGATCGGGCACTCTGAGGAGAACCGGAATGCTTGCTGTGGGCAGAGCCAGATCGTCTGCTATGTGCGGACCCAGATCGTTTGCTATGAGCAGACCCAGATCTTTTGCTATGGGCAGACCCAGAGCGTTTGCTATCGGCAGATCCCGAGCGCTTGCTATGGGCAGATCCAGAGCGTTTACTGTGGACAGAGGCAGCCCTTTTGTTGTGGCCTGAGCCAGAGCGTCTGCTGTGCGAAGACCCAGAGCGACGACTTTGCCTGGACCCGGAACGACGACTATGGGCCGACCCCGACCGCGCACTGTGGGGCGAGTCCGAACCTGATCGGGATGATCTCGAGCCGGAACGTGAACGGGGACTTCCGCTTCCAGATTTACGACTCCGTGGCGACCTGAAATGCAGATCAACATCATTTTTCATCCGTATTCAGTGAAAATCCTTCAAAAACCTACCCCGGCGCGCTACCTTGTGGAGTAGCGCTGCGACTGCGACTGCCACTGCGACTGGAACCAGACGAGCCTAAGAAAAACACATTAGTACAGTTGCCGCAAGATCTGGGTTATATTAGGACCTACCACTATCATCATCTGAGGTTGGGTCGCCCATAATTCGCTTGGTTGTTGATTAAAGGCACGCTTTTTGTTAGAAAATTATGATTGTTTAATTGTTTCGATGTGGCCGGGCCGATACTTTTAAATGTTGGTGCATCGATATTTTCTGGGGCAAAGAAAAACAAAATCCTACAACACTGCACCTTAAGTGTTAAAGTCCAACGAAGCCGCGACAACCCTCGCGATCAAAACTATCGATACGAGGTTTGCATCGATACATGATTTTTACATCCCTAATTCCTGTGTGTTTGTATTCGTGACAGCCACAAAGTTTTTTTGCGGAACATTTTTTGTGTACAATTTGAAGCCATTTCGGGCGCTAAATAATTGTTTATTGCCTATCAATAGTAAATTACACACGTTTCCTTGCATCGAAGCGGAGTGCATTATACTGTGAGAGGCGTAAAAAATACACAAATCACGCAGCGAATTGTGTCCAAATCGCTAGCTCGGGTGAAATTTCAATGAACTGAGAAAACAAAGACAGACACACACAGACACAGTGCTTGTGCAGTAGGGAAGAAGCAGAGACAACAGCGCAATAGCAAGCAATTATTTACTTACAAAATAAAACCACTACAATAATATACATAAACCAAGGCAAACAATTATATTAAAAGGCGTAATCCAGACGCTATAGCCAGACATCGAGTTTCGTGTGAAGTTTGCCAAGTGAAGTGTAGCATTGTACGTGAAATTTGTGGTCCCCACAGCGGCGCAGAAAATTGAAAACTTTTTGCCTCTGAAAGGCATTAACATCCTTCGGTACTCCTTCCCTCGTGAACGACGAAGACCACGCTGCATACAGACGAAGCATATACACATACATATATATGCAATATATTTAGGGACGACACGGCGCGGAAAAATACTAACTAACCTCTCCTCTCGCTACCCACTACACTTTGCGCATCATCGCCAGCATCGGGCTGTGTTTGTGTGCGTGTAAAGGGCATACATATATCCTGTGTGTCCCGTTTGAATATTTGCCGCCCGCCGCGCTATTCTCTCTCGTGTGTGCATATGTGTGTGTGAGTGTGAGCGCGCAAACAACGCTGAACGCTAACCTCCGACTGCCCATTGGAATAAACGTAAGCTAGCAGCAGCAGCAGATCGCCCGATTGCTCTCTCTCCGGCCTATTTGTCCCTGTGCCGCCGAAACGGATACGGCGCCAGGACCACGACGACGACAGCAACGACGTCCACCTTGTCGCCTTGGAATGTTAAATGCGGTGAGAACGATCCGTTCAGTGTATGTTGTTGTTGGTAGCAGTTCGAGTCGATTGCAAGCGAGTGGAAAGCACACATTAACAGTGGAAGTGGAAGAAGGCGCACTATCATCTAACGTTAATTTAGGTAAGTCGAGGCCGAACGTTTTTGTTATTTTGTTGTTCCAAGGCTGATTCGCCTTCGCCTCGCGACCTAAAGTACACTCGAATGTTTGTTGTAAGCGCCGTTAGCATCAGAGCAGTGTTGAAAAGCTCCCGCCGGGTCAGCTGATAAAGTTACATACACAGGTAAAATAGATAGCATGGGCGCGATGTAACCCGATTATCAGAGCCTAAAGACGCCTTGGCTTTGCTTCCAAAATAACCCGAAATGAGCAAACATAAGTGGCATGTAATTTCCCAGTACCGAGGACAGACCAGACCAGACAGGTGCCCAGCCAGCTATCGCATACCTGCTGCTGGCCCCTGAAGAACAATGGTAATGCTGCTGCGCTCGCACAAACACAAACACAAAGGCAGAAAGAGAGTGCTAATAGTGTGAATCGCATACCTTTTCGCACTGCACCGCACTCCCTACATCCATCATTGATCGAAGACTAGTGCAGGAGTATCCTTTTACAGTTTACTTATTCGTCTCTCCTCGTCTTTCGGTCGCAGTCATCCTGCTGCCGCGCATTCTGGTTCTGGCTTTTTCACCTACACCATTGTACCTACATACATACCATACTTGAGGTACATATACATGTGTGTTATGTGTACCACGACCACGGCCAAAGAGAGTCGACAATAATTGCTCCAGCCTTTATGTGCTATACATATGTATGTGTGTGCCCTTCTGATATATTCTGCACATTGACGGCACAGCTGACTTGAGTGGCGGCCATTTAATCTTATAACTTATTGCGAACAGTGCTGCAAAGCGAGCTGCAGCTTCTGTTTACTCGCTTCACTTTACTTCATTATTTCAATTAAGCTCCGTTTTTTTGTGGATATGATCTCTCGCTCCCACCCTCTCTCTCTTTTGGGTTTGCGTTTTTGTTCAACTAAAACTGTTTATTGTTTATTGGTTCTCTTGGATGAGACGCATACATATGATACGTGCAAATTCAGCGCCCGGCTATGTTTATCTGTGGACTGTGTATGTGCTATCATATTGTAAGCCGAAGTGAGTCACTATAAACAAACGGTTGTTTATACAGCAGAGTACTCTGGTTTTGGCGGCGCTTCGTATGTCGCATATGGGTGGGCTAGCTGGCTATAGCCTCGCAATCGAACTATTTAGATAACATCGTTCATGGGTGGGTGGGGGATGGGGATTGACACAGGCAATAGCTAATCAAGCGTTTCTTTGCCTTTGCAGATTATGGCGAATTTAAATTTCCAACAACCCCCAAGAAGCATAGCGAACGCGGCGTTAGCTGGACGGACAACGGGCGGCTTCGGTGGTAGCTCTCTGACTGGCCATGTAACACCCACGTCTGGCATGTTCCAAACCGGTAAGCAAGTGCAACGCATCCATTTACAAAGAAGTATTTTGTTATAACCATGTGCTTTAGATTTTGCCAACTCTTATCCAGGTGCAGCGAATTATGGGCAGACGCAGCAACAACAGCCACAGCAGCAGCCCCAGCTATCGCCGAACCGCAATGCGCAGTTATCTGTCGGCGGTCCCGCCTTGTCGAGCGGCAGTCGGAACGCGAACCTTTTCGGACAGCGTCAGTTCGTGGAGCGGCGTGCCATGCAAGGGCTAGGCAGTGGACCCATGGTAAGCCAGCCACCCTTCCCTGAAGAAGGCCATCAGATCTGATTTCCGACATCTTCTGACATCTCTTTATTCCCGATACACAGTCGAACATGGGAAACTTCATGCAGACGGGTCGCGGCGGCTATGGAACGGGCGGCGGTGGGGGTCCATTGAACAACTTCCACGTGTTCGGAGGCAGTGGAGCTGATGTCTCCACACCTGCCCTACTCGATCCCACGGAGTTCCCGTCGCTAACGAATGCGCGCGGCCAGAACGACCAAACACTGCCCCAATCGAATCCGCTCCAGCCGCCGGGCAGCAAACCCTATGGTAATTTCTTTACCTCTTGTGAGTTCAAATCAAAATCCACTTCTTATTTATTATTATTTAATGTTTAAAATTACGATAACAACAATATCTGTGGCATGTGTGTCCCGTGTATTCCGTGTGTTGGCTCGGATTGTTGATCGGAACGGTTCAGATCGGATCTGTTTGTGTTTTCGGCCCACATAATTATGCTAAACTATTTTTCTGTCACTAATACGGGGAGTAGCGGTACTGGTCTAGCCATTAGATAAACCTAATTGATACGCCTTCCCAGCTAAAAGCAGCTTCACTCATCCACAATTTCTGTTCGATTTGCTTTGGATTCGCTTTCAGTTGGCATGGTGAAGCAGCCGACGTCAGAGCAATCGGAGTTCACGATGTCCAACGAGGACTTCCCTGCGTTACCGGGCACCCAAAACTCGGATGGCACAACGAACGCAGTGGGGAGCAGCAACAGCGGGGGCATCGGCTCTGGAGGCGCCGCCTCGGGCGGAGTGACAGAGAACCATCTGGACGGCACGGAAAAGGCAATGAACTCAATTGTGGTCAGCGGATCCAGCGGCACCAGTGGCACCAGCGTCGGCGTTGTAGGCGGCAATGGTCTTGGCGCAGTCGGCAGTGGCCTGGGCGGCGTTGTCGTCGGTGGCGGCGGCGGTGGTGGTGGCGGCGGCAGTGGATCCATTGGTTCCGTCGGCAGTTCGCACGGAGGATTGGTGGGCAGCAGTGGTGTCAACAGCGTGACCAGCAGCAATGCCATGATGGGTGTCGGCGGCGGCCTGGGCAGTAACAGCGGAAGCAGCGGCGGCGGCAGTGGATGTGGTGTCGGCGAGCATCTGAACGATAATTCCAGCAATGATAAACTTGTGAAGAGCGGCGTGCAAACATCGCCAGATGGTGAGTACCGCCACTGAATGGAACATTGAACATTACGTGAGGCATTAATGGCCCCTTATCTCCCTCCCACCCACAATGCATCCACACAGGCAAGGTCACAAACATACCAGCGACCATGGTGAACAATCAGTTCGGCATGGTGGGCCTGCTGACGTTCATACGGGCCGCCGAAACAGATCCCAACCTGGTGACGCTCTCTTTGGGCACGGATCTGACGGGCCTTGGCTTGAATCTGAATTCACAAGAGAGCTTGCATACAACATTCGCTGGACCGTTCGTGGAACAGCCCTGCAGGTGGGTCAAAATCACTTCTGCGAAACTTTTCATATTTCGCCATATGTTTGGAATATCATTTGGAATTCATTTTGTGTTAAATTGCTGATGCTTATCTATGCCATATATGTCATACGCACAACAATTTAAAGATTAGCAGACACACGAGTGGTCGGTCAGAAAGTAATTGTGCTATTCTTTTTCAGAGCACAAGACGTTGAGTTCAACGTGCCACCCGAATATCTGATCAATTTTGCGATAAGAGATAAGCTTACGGCGCCGGTACTGAAAAAGCTGCAAGAGGATCTGCTCTTCTTCCTCTTCTACACAAACATCGGCGATATCATGCAATTGATGGCAGCTGCTGAATTGTACGTGCATTTGGATAACGTTTTTATTAATTTGTAATGTAATATTTTCTAATCGCTTTCTTTATTCAGGCATAGTCGCGAGTGGCGGTATCATGTGGAAGAGAAAATATGGATAACTCGAATTCCTGGCATTAATCAATATGAAAAAAATGGTACAAAAGAGCGCGGCACCTTCTACTACTTTGATGCGCAAAGTTGGAAACGATTGTCCAAGGTTTTCCAAATAGATGCCGAGAAATTAGATAAATGTCCCAATATAAGTGCGTTTATGAATGGACAGTCTGTATAAAATTAATAAAACTGAAAAAAATTGAAAAAAGAAAACAAAATCCGTCTTTAATATTCATAAGTACCTGGAAAAAAAGTACGAAGTTTATTGTTTTCAACCATATTTTCTCTTTAAATTTGTCGCGGTATTTGCGATTTTTAATTGTCAAATTGGTATTCGATAATTCGGAAACAACTCTAAAAGGCAATTCTACATGGTTCTTACACGGATGTTACAAGGTGTGTTACGGGTACGTGTGATGTAAAAACGTCGATTAAACATCGATTTTTACACAATTTTCCTTAAATTTCGTAAAGGTCCTTAATGGGTCGTTTTATATAAATAAAATAAATAAATAAACTAAGATATAAGCAAGCCCCTTCATGGGATTTAGACATTTCTTATTTAGAAAATCATAAACTAATTTATAAAGAATACCCTTTAATGGGATTTTAACATCAGACCCTTTTTTATATTTTAAAACTATTTTATAAACAAAACCCTTCAATGGGATTTAAATATCAAAGATTAATTAATTCGAGATCAGCCTTACCAAATCAAACACAATATAAACAATATTGTCTTGTATTGTCTATTGTCTTCTAGACAATTGATTCATCAGTCCTATTAAATTATGTCTTCAGGCCTGAGGGTCCTAGTTAGCTAGTTACACTACTCGACAAAATTAAACTTTTTTTCCGCTGTCGCCAAAAATGACTTTTTCTGATAGATTTGGAGTTTCAAAATTTTTTAAAGAATTATTTTTGTTTTCATAGTGTAGTTTTTTTTTTAAGAATTTTAAAAAAATGTTTTATTTTTTGTCATAGGTAGTGCTTCTATTTTTCATATAACTTAAGTTTCCTACAACTATGTGCATACCAACGGTTAGGTTTCCAAATGACGTGACATTCCATGCTCACTTACGTTTTTTTACGTCGCATGTCATGCTCACTTAAGTTTATTTTATTTTTATTTTATAAACAATCCAACGAGAGTCCTTAAAATTAGCCAGTCTTGTAGAAAATTGTTTCATCTATTGTATAAAATTATGTGTTCAGAACTGAGGGTCCCAGTTGGCTAGTAATATAAAACAGAACATCAAAAGCGAGGAATACGAATTTCGTCAGTATTCCGCTAGAGGTGGAAGAACATCGATGTTTTCCGAGGTAAAAGTTAAGAAAATTCTGTAAAAATATTATAAAAAATATTATATATTATTAAAAATATGAAAAATAAAGTTTTTTTTTTTGTATTTGATCGCCTTGTAGCGAATTGAGTGGTCGCAAGATGATGTATCTTTACTGTATTATTAAAGGTCATTTTCATTTGAGATCATTTTCATTAAAAAAGCTTCTAACTTTCCTTCAGAAACTAAAAAAAACAAAAAGGAAAACTTCCTAGAGTACATACATATACTTTAAAATAAGTCTTGATTTTTGTTAAGAAACATTCGTTTTTTTCTTTCCTAGAGACGGAACAAGATGTTAAGACTAAACATCGATGTTTCGCCATAAACAATCGATGTTTAAAAAAATGGAAAAAACATCGACTATATCGATGCTAACATCGATGTTTCTCCAGCTCTAACAAATTAATTAGGCAGCCTTGGCGCGGCGCGCGTTGTTTTCAGATTTTCAGACAAAAAAGAAAAGTCAAAATGAATACGCCGGGCATGAGCCTTTTCCAGGGGGCCGAGCCCTTGAACGTGAGTTCGACACTGGAGCGCCAAGAAGAGGAGGAAGCTCTGGAGGATCAGAAACGACGCGACGAGGAGGTGAGTAAATATTGGCGAAATGTGGGAAAATTACTACTCTGCTCTGCGGTTTTAGCTGGGCAACTTGCTGGAGAATGCCTTCGATGATCTGGATGATGACGAAAGTACAATTGATTCGACTACGAATTACCAGTCGGATTTGTTGCCCGAGCAGCCGCACCACCATCATCAACATCCTGTTCAAGGCTACACACAGACACAGGAAGAGCACCATCGGCATGCCAGCGAAATTCACAAGCTAAAAATGATGCTGGAATCCAAGTCACACGAGTGCGATCATATCGGTCAGAAAGCCACAGATGCTCTGAAGAAGCTAGATGAAGAGCAAAAGCGCTTGCGCATCTTGCAGGCGGAGCTGGACCGGGCACTGCGAGAGAAGCAGAATACACATGAACTGCTTGTGGATACGAAGGCGAAGTGCTCAAACCAGGAGAGCAGCATGGAGAAGCTGCGGGATGAAAAGAAACGTCTGGAGGAGGAAAACACGCGTCTGGAGGGCCAGCTAGAGTTGACGCGAGCGATGGTTACCGATCTGAAGTCCAAGTATGACATGGTGGAGCGTGATGCGCACAAGCGGGACGATCGTATTGCGGATTCTCGCATCAGGCAGTTGGAGGAGCGCCATCGAGCACAGTGCGATCTTCTGCAGGAGCAGCTGAGCCAAAGCGCAGATCAGCTGAACAAAAAACAGAACGAACTGGAAAAAATGAACGCTCGCTACAACGCTCTGCAGTCCAACTTGGAAGCCACGCTACGGGAAAAGGCAGCCACGATCAATGAGCTGAACGTGGCTCTGGATGTGGCCCAGAGTCGGTGCCAACAGCTGGGTAGCAAGCCCAACTACGAGCCAGAGTGCACGCGCCAGCAGCAGTACATCAGGGAGTTGGAGGACAAGATCGCCGCCATGGAGCAGACCATAGAAATGCTGAACGGACATCTTAGTGGGACCACAGCAGAGTTGGATCTAATGGACACTCTGTTGCAGCAGAATCTCACGGACGGAAGTCCGCGGGCTGCTTCGACGCGTTTGGTGGGGAGCACGCCGCTCAATCCCGCCGATCGCATAGGCCACATCAAGCAGGAGCTCTACCGAGCTCTGGCCAATCTCAAGAACATGAGGGAAGAAGTGCGCAAGCTTGAAAAGCAGCTGGAAGAGCGCAACCACGAACTACGCCTGCTTCACGGGCAGGAGAACCAGTCCCTGGTGCAGATTGCCACACTAAAAGAGGACAAGATGCGGCTGGAGAGTCGCGTGAAGAACATGCAACAGGAGCTGGACGAACTGGATAGAAGGTCTAAAAATGATTCAAAACTGCAGGAGGAGGTGAATGCTTTGATGGCCGAGCGGGATGCGGTGAAGGAGCATCGCCAGAAGATCGACAGTCAGCTGAAAAAGGTTCAGGTGGATCTGGAGAGTGTGAACAAAGAGCACGAGAACCTCAAAAATAACTATGAGCAGCTCCTGCAGGATAACCGCCAGCTGCGCTCTCGTGACACAACGGACAACCTTCGTCTGGAGCTGGAACGTCACAAGATACTGCTGAAGGATGCACAAAGCGAGGTGGAACGACTGAAGAAACTCTACGCAGACATTGCCAACGACAAGGAAACTCTCAGCTACGAGCTTCGAAAGATGCGTGAACTGGACACTGTCAAGGAGCTTCAGGAGCAGCGCCAGCAGTTGGCCAATCTCCAGCGCACAGTGCAAATCGCCGAGCTCAAGTCGGAGGAGCTGGCCAACATTCTGGAGACTGAGAAGCTCAGTCACCAGAGAGAGCTGCAGACCCTACGCGAAAAATGCCAGCACGATAAGTGCGAAGAGTTGGCCGCAGCGTCCAAGGAGAGCTCCGCCAATTGCAGCAAATGTGTGGAAAAGTGGTCCGAAATCACAAAGGTGAGTTCTAGCGTATACTTTATAATTGTACCCTTACATCATGCTGGGATTACCTCTTTCAGGCTGAGATCCAAATGCTCAAGCTCCAGAATATCAACGCAAGGCAGGCCAAAGAGTTAAAGGAGCTCTCTGAGGAGCTGGAGCAGTCCAAGGCATTCCAGATGGAACTTGAAAAGAAAATTGAACAGTCCATCCAGCAGGAGAGTCTCCTCAACGAGCTCAAGGAAAAGGCCAAGCAAATGGAGGAATACATTATGCAGCAGGAAGAGGCTACTGCTCAGGCTACCGATCATCAGCAGAAGACGCCAACTTCCCCCGAGGGGCCATTGACTGAGCTCAGCCAAGAGCGCATCAAGCGCATCGAGCAGCGAGTGCGTGACGAAATGGCCAAACTCTTTGCGGTGGAGCTGAAAAATTTCAATTGCCGCCTGCAGCAGGTGGAGGAGAAACACCTCAGCCTACAGCGCAAGTACCAACTGGTCTGCGGCGAACTCCAGCAGCGCCACAACGAAGTCGATCTGCTCAAGCAAACCATACTGGCGGAGCGGGAGAAGATCGGGGAAATGCTGGAGGCCAAGGAGGAGAAGCAGAAGACCATGCTGCAGAAATGCCGCAGCGAGCTGCAGGCAAAGAATCAGCGCATAGCCGAGCTCATGCGGACACTGGACGAACAGCATGTCAGCATCGACGCCGAGCGCAAGTCGATGAAGGCAGTGATGGCTCAGTGGGACGCACAGAAGCAGTCTGTGGAGAAGGTGGAACAGCATTGGCGCGAACAGCTGCAGATGCTGCGCGACACCCATGAGGAGGCGATGCGAACCGCCCAGCAGCGATATCAGAGCGCCAAACGCACGGCCCACAACTACAAGCTCTACGCGGAAGACAAGGAGGCGCACATGAAGCGGGAGTACGACCGCATCAAGCACGAGTACGAATTGTCGTTGTCCAAAATCGAGCTGCAAATGAATCAGCGCCTCGAGAGGAAGGGTCGCGAGTCGCGTCGCGACAAGGAAAACCAGCCCAGCAATAGCAATAGTAGATAGTTTTATTTATTGTAAGTAGGTCGTTAAAACCATGTTCGATTACTATCCCGCAATTCTTTTATGTACAGAAAACCAAATATACTCGCTCCTACATTCCGACATTCCGAATGAATGCAACATATTTCTTCTATTAATCAGTTAGAAGCTGCCTGCCGTTTATGCTAGAGACAATGACCTTATTTCTGCAGTCTTGTAGAGATTTGGTCATTTTGCCCAGCATTGTAAACAAGCGGAGCAAAAATTTTACAAATGTTCTCATAGTGGGAGGCCAAATAATTCTTTCAGCTGTAACAATTCAGCTAAAAGTAACAAACAAAAAAAATAATAATGTCTCTGTCCGTCTTGTTTGACGCCTATTTCACTACTCGACAAAATTCAACTTTTTTTCCGCTGTGGCCAAAACTGACTTTCTAATAGATTTGGTGTGGTTTTTTTTTTTAATTTTTTAAAAAGTTTGGTCTTTTTTGTCATAGGTAGTGCTTCTATTTTTCACATAACTTTAGTTTCCTACAACTGGTTGTATTGCAGTTAAAAGGAGCTGACAAATGCAGCTATAAATTCGACTCCGACACTTTGTAGCTGCAACTTAACGTCTGGAAGATATTAAGCTTCCAAATTGAAATTTCATAATTTTTTTTTGGTATTTTTTTTCCGAAATTTATACTTAGAGCTCAGGAAAAGTCGAAAAAAAAATATTTGAATGCCTTGATTTTTGGTTTTAGATAGACACATTAATTAGGCGTCGTTTAAGGTATCGCTTATAAAAATAAACGGCTAGGTTATAACCGTTTGACCAAAACTTCATATGCCGTTTGGCACTATCCCAAAAGCCATTTTACCGTTAAAAACTGTTACAAACTTAGCCGTTTATTTTTATATTTTTATGAAAAAATTATGAAAATTCAATTTGCAAGCCTAATCTTCCAGATTAATATATTAATATCTTCCAAATTTTTTACAAGAAAACTACACCATGAGAAAAAAAAAACATGATTTAAAGATTTTTAAACATCCAAATCTATCAGAAGAAGTAATTTTTGGCGACAGCGGTAAAGTCGTGTCGACTAGTGTAATCGGAGGAGCGCGGACTCCAGTTGACTCTTGCCATCTTCCCAAAAACTTCACCTACCGCCATTGCTACTTGCTCCAATATGCTCCTTTTTGGTGCACTTTACTTCCAGATAAAATAAAATAATCTTAATTATTGTTTGGATTTATTTTCGCTAAGCGACTGGCTCAATTTCGTCCAGCATTTGTGAAAGATCTGAAAGAACTTATCAATCTCCTCTCTTGTGATGCCCAGCGCAGCCGCCACGGTGAGATAGGGGAGTTGAAGGTTCGTCTGGTGGGAACCGAAATCTGAATAGAAACATAAATGAAATCTACTAACAGCAAATATGTATGTATATTCGAACTGACCTGAGAATGCATGTCCATCTATAGTTTTGTTCTGACCGGGGACCACGACGCGCACCCCAGAGACACCGCGCATGTGCAGCATCGCTCCCAGTTGCGTAACACTTGAACCCTGACCCATTGCGGCCCAGAGAGAACCCAAAGTAATGGCCAACGATATAAAGTTGTCCTTGCTTTCGATTACCAGTTCGCCATGGCTTTGGGCGAATGCCATTAGCTGTTCCTTGAGATAATTAAAGTTCTCCTCCCGCTGCTGGATCATCGAGTGGTAGCCGCTCTGTCCCAGCGATAGCAGCGTCATGAAGACATCCAACGTTTGGGAACCACTCGCTCGACCTGCATAGCTACTGCCCACCAGATGCAGAAGGTCCTGGTCAAAGCTTGCCACAATGGCACCACCCACGGGTACTAGGAAATTCTTGTCACTGCTCTGCACAAAGTAGTCTATGCGTCCCAGTCGCTGGGCTCGCTCCAACTGTCGCGAGATGGCACTGATCTGCAGCCCATAGGCATTGTTCACGAGATGAGGCAGGTCGCAGCGCTTGGCCAGCTGGGCAATGTCAACGATGCTGTCGCTACTTCGTGGGGCAAAGCAGCTTGTGGTCGTGTACAGACATAGGATGTTTTCGACACCCAGAGCCTCAATTTTCTGTTGGAAAGCATTTACGTCGGTGCTTAGAGCTTGATGCTGCACCAGGCAAGGGACTATCACGGGCTCCAGACCCGCGGCCGTAATGGCTTTAAAGCAGGACTTTTGGTCGATACGTGACCAGAGGACAAATTTGGCGTGTGGACGCTGCTTGCGCAGACTCTGCAGGCACAGTGTGATAGTCATGCCGGTGCACATCGGCACCAGAAAACAGCCTTTGCAGCTGAGCAAGCCTAGGCCCTGCATTAGATCCAAGATCAGTGCATTTGTGAGGTGTGCGAGCAGAGTGGAACCAGCTGCCTTGGGCTGTGCCTCCAGCAGATCGCCAGAGCGTCCTATGCCATGGCCAAAGTTGTAGTGGCGTCGGGATACAAGTCCTGCATGGCGCAAAGTACAAAATGTATTAATAATATTTTGGAAATGACACCGAACTGATCCGTTACGTACGGCAAGCGATGCGCGCCTCCCGCTCACCCAATCCCACTTTGTGCGGAAAATTGTTGCTGTCTAATGACGCTATTTGATGCACAAGCTCTTCAATATGCTCATCGGGCCACCCATTCACTGGCAATTTTCGCTGCAAATCCGAACTCGTGATTATTTACATATTTGTTTTTATCAGTATTGTTTACCTTTTCAAGGAGCTCTTTAAATCCCCGCTTCTTGGGCCGCTGCGCTGCCAGCCCCAGCTTCCAATAGTTTTCAGGTACCAGTTTTTTCGGGACATTAATATCATCAAAATTCATTGCAAACAAAAATATTAATATTAGAATTTGCTATGAAGATATACTGATAAATTTATGTTTTCCAACACAAACAGTATGCCAGCCAACTATCGATAGTCAGTGCCGCAGCCCTGCTCCCAGCTCAACTGGAAATCCAACTGGATGCATATATATCTCTCTCTCTCACTGCATGCTCTTCTAAATTATTTATGATTTAGCAGCTAGTACGTTATCAAAGACTAATCTAGTCTGCCCCTTTTTCCTCAGCCATAGTTTTAACGCGCCACAGTTTGAATTTGGTTGATAGTACACACGATAGTCAGAACAACGCTGAATAATTGAACTATTTGCCACCACTAGGCCTCTATTTGGACGTTGATATACAAAACCTGCACACCATCAAGTGCAAAGTTTAAAAAAAACTCGAGTTTTGGCCCAAACTCAATAGCTTAATAGCTCAAACGTATTGTAAACAGGCCAACATATAGATATACATCACATAATAAATAAAATCGATCTATCGATTATTTAAAACATGTTATATCGATGCTGAAATCATCGTTTGGCAGCGTCGTTTGAGGCCGCGGCCTGGCATCACTATCAAATTGTGGCGTCGCCAAGCATCGGAATTTAAGAATTGTGTTAAAATTGCGCGAAACATATTGTTTAAACAAACCAATAACCAAAAGTGATGCAGAGCAGATAAAGTGTGGTAAAATGTATGTTGCTCTTAAGGGACCAAGACTGAGAGTTCTGCAATAACGATTGTTCTTCTCATTGGCTATAGGTCGAAAAACAAAAGAGATCAATCGGCGCTTGAGCTGGACGAAATCTTAAGCGAGCCGATTACAAGCTCGCAAAAGCTTGCCGCATTCTTGCAGCGCAAGGCAGCGGAAGCCCCAAAGCCCAAGAATGACCTCGTCTTTGGGAACTTCTCCTTTGACCTGGACTTTGATGTACCCATCGTAAAGAAGCCACAATCAAAAGGTACTCAGGGAAAACCATTGAAGCCTTTACAAGAAATGGGTAATGCCAATGCGAACATTCTAGCAGGCGGGGCCTCAGGCGTGCCACAATCGCCTGCAAGTGTGGCAGCTCATGAGAATCTGCCGCCGCAATTGGTGATCCATTCGCCCCCGCCCAGCCATCGGCGTCTTCCCAGACGTAGTGGCAGCAGCTTTGTTCCTGGCTCTGATAAGCTCCGTCGCCATGCTATTCGCAGGCGCTCGCAGAGCTGCGGCCGCCGTCAACTCTTGCAGGACTTTGATGATGCAGCTAATCTAACTCGAAGCTCCCCGAGTCAATTTTCTTTTGTAAGTCACAACCGATTCAATGCCAATATGTTGGTCAATAAGTCTATGTAATTCTTCCTGTAGGTGCCAGAAATCAGCAGCACTCCAAATCATCCAGAGTCTCGGCCACAGTCACAGCCACAGCCACAGCCGTCGTCGGAGCCACAGCCGATGAATGGACTGGCTCCGCATGCAGACTTAGCTGCCGCTGATATCGCTGAAATCGCTGCGAACAGTGAACAGCAGTTTGCCCAGTTTCAAAACAGTATGAGGCAGATGGACCAGGAGAGGGATGTACCATCTCCGCCACCGGGATCACGCCCATTGACGCCCTCTGATAGGCAGCGGACATATACGATTGACAAGAGATCTTTACCTGTGCAATTGCGGAAATCGCTATCGGCGTTAAATTGTTCACACTCAAAGACCCCAGTGGTGCGTGTGAGGCGCTTAGAGAATAGTGTGGCAGCAAATTCTCCCATCATTCTGAACCAATCCGAAAGGGTATCGACACCGGTGGAGGAGTGCTATGTACCGGAAACACAGCCCCAGCAGAATTCCCAGCAGATAGCTGATTTTGTGCACAATCTATCGAGGAATGGCAGCGTGGTAGTTGTACCATTATGTGGAGCCTTTAGTCCCAAGTCAGTCAGTGCACAACCGCAATCACCAGCTGCATCAGCGGAATCATGTGCAGCGGAAGCTCCAATAGTAGCTGCGGGTACCCCGAAAGCATGTGCTCCAACAGTATCTGCTAGTACACGCGAATCATGTGCTCCAACAGAATCTTGTGGTACTCAAATCCCATCAGAGTCGAAGACAGTTTCCCGCGATAGAACACCTAAAATTGTTGAGGACTTGAACGCAATCATGACCGATGATGAAAGCGACGAACACCCAAGCGGGTGTGCCTTGAACCTGGCGCCGTCCGGTGGTAACACTGCCAGGCAGAGCCGGATGCGCAAGCGTATGAACCGGAAGCCCTCAGATGAAATCGAGAGTTCCATGAAGCTGCTGAATCTCCACCGCGCAAACAAATCAAGCAAGACCAAACGCAAGGGTGCAACTGGTCTCACGTTGAACAAGGCGCCCAGTGCCCCAATCAATGGCGAACAGTTTGCAAAGGAGCTGCAACGGATGAGCAACTATGAGATTCTTGATCTGCGCAAAAGAAACTCTCTCGGCAGGATATATCCCATGAATGGGCATAGGAAGCATAGTGCAGAGCAGCAAGAGGTTCTGGAACAGAATATTCAGTGGGAGCTAATGCGAAGGAACCTGCCAACAGAAACGGAAACCGAGGAGGCATTGACAAGATCTGTATCTGAAGAGCGCGAAGAACTGGTTTATAGGGAAGATGCAATGGTTATGCCTCCGCCAGCTCCGGTCGGCTTTAAAGACAATTCCCAAAGACAGAGCCGCGGGAAGTCCAAAGAGCGTCAGCAGCGACCCTCACGATCCAGGCGTCGAGAGATTCCAATGGTAGGTAATCGCACCCAAAATTGCACAAATAATGTACTTTCTGTTATAATTTTAGACCGAAGAGCTAGTCAACTACATGGCGCTTTCAAAGACCATGGAAATGCGAAGATCATCAAGAAACTCCTGGAAGCGCAGCCTTTATACCAAGGGTGACTCTGAATCGGAAGATGTCGAATCGGTGTCACCGAAGAAGCAGTCTAGGCTTATTTCGACCTGCCAAGAGCATTCTCCAGGCGGTGCCAAAAGCAAGCGAAGCCATGACGTCGGTGACCAGGAAATTCCAATTGTTCCCCCACCCCCTCGTTCTCTTCGATATTCGCAATGCTTGCGGGATCAACGCCGCAGCGGCAAGTCCGACTTCGATGAGATCTTGCCGATAGCTCAGGATTGGGAGGATGAAGACAACCCCCGCCGCTCCCAGTCGAAGGGACGGAAGAATATTTTGGATGAAATTGCTCCCCCTCCACCAGAGTATATTGACAATACTGAAGTGGATGGGGTAGATGTGCAAGAAAGGAGCTCTTTCTCCAAATCCAAATCTAGGAGGGTACGACATGGCAGAAAAGAGCAAATTTCTCCACTTCCTTCAGAGGAAAGGTCGGAATTTGATGACCAGCCAGATCGGATACCCAAAAGCAATAGACAGAAAAGCAAACGAAACGAGACCAATCCAGCCTCCCCAGAGGCAAGTGAGGCAGAGCAAATACATGAGACGGTCGTACCTCGTAGGTCCAAAAACAACAGCCGGCACTCATCGAGAATGGCTATTCAGGAGGAAGATATTGTAGAGCAACCAGGTGACGTTATGGATGATGATCAGCCAGACGTCACTGCCAGGATGGATGATCAGCCCAGCACAAGTGGGGCCGCTCGTGCTTCTCTAGCACGTCGAAACAAGGAGCCTGAGCATAAGCATGAGCATGAGCATGAGCATGAGCCTGAGCATGAACGCGAGCGTGAGCAGAAGCCTAAGGCCAGAGCCGTCGTGGAGGAGGATGCGGTGGTGTTTAAGAAACCCTTGGCGCGGGCACCGCGTGCTAAATCAAAGGCCCAAAGAGAACTGGCAAATTTAAAGGCCTCCATCATCATGCATGACGACGTGGAATTGGATTTCAATGAAACTTGTAAGTAGTGACGGACGACAAGGCTATTGCAATATCTCATTATTTTCTTCGGTTATTCGCAGCCATTCGGCGGTCAAGGCGTGGTCAGGTGCCATTGAAGAACACTTGGTGCCATACCGTCTCGGACCTCAACCAGTTTGACTTTTTCCGTCAAGCGGCGGAAATATACACAAACGAAAAGCCCAAACCGCCTTCGAAAAAGTCCAGTGTCCAGTCGAGAGTGTCCAAACATACATTGTTGAATAGGCCACCATTGTGCAGCAGTACACCCCGGCTGCCAGAAGAGCCACCCCTCCCTGCTGTCATGGAAGTATTCGAGCCTCAAGAATCTTCTATATGCAGTTCTCTTGGAGTCGCTCCCCTAAGGTGGGAGGATAATGAGCGGATAGAGCAAGTGAAGGATACACCTGCCGTAAGAAAAACCAAGAAACGTGGACGACCAACAAAAAAAAGCCAAGCGGTCGAGGTGGCAACGGAGTCAGATTCAGAGGCGGCTGCCTTAATGCCTCCACCAGCGCCTGTCCAAAAAAAAAGAGGACCAAAAAATAAAAATAAGCAGGCGACGCGGCGGCCAGTCATGGAAAGAGAAACGGAAACAGAAATGGAAACAGAAACTGAACCGGAATCCGATCCCAATCCAATAGCACCAGTCGATCCTCCGACACCAAGTATATGCTCAAGCGTTGCGGATAAAAGCCTGGATGCTACCATGCAACTCATGAATTGGTTGCGAGGCAAGAGTAGCTATCAGCCAACATACAGTACGGAAGACTGCAGCGTAAACCAAGTGGGAAAGTGTGTCTGTGAGTATATCACTAAATCAATCCACCAACATGCATTAGAGAAGATAAAACCTCGCATTTCCGTTGTAGCCAATGCCAGTGATTTAGTGTTCACCGTTTTGGAGGACGTCGAGTACGCTTTCTACGACACCAAGGAGAAGGCGACTGTGGGCTATATGCGCTTCCGGCCGCTACAGCAACGGGATAAGAAGCGGGCAAGGGGATTATCACTGGTATGTACTCTGCAGAGCATTTGCCAGCTGTTTCTCAACCTTCTCATTGATTCCTGGATTAGAAATTTATCGTTATCTTTGGACAATTTGCCATTGACTGCATTGTCTCGGAAGAAGAGGAAGAGGATCACCGCATAATAAACATTGGTGACATGATTGAGATCGAGAAAGGTGAGTCAGTTATCAAACGGCCCTTGACTGACAGCTTGTACATTCCCCACTTCTTTTTCAGATACGCGCTATAGCATTAAGAACTTATTGGATGAAGTGAGTGTGCTGTTGGTTATCCGAAAATAGATTTTGCTTAGAGATTGCTTACTACAGAAATTAATGAATGAATGAATATACTTTGTGTTGTACATATAATGGTATAATGTCTCTATTTTGTTACCAAAAAAAATAAAAAAAAATTAACTGGTTACACCTAATAATACCCATCATGTTCTATGCTGTATAAACACTCGTAAAGGTACTCCTATCCTCCTTCCCACCCACACCTTGTATTAGAATGTGCTATAATTAGGTGCAAAGAAGCTGAGTATTCAGTCGTTCCTCTACTATAGCATTCTTACTTGTTTACGCGTACCACGGAACCAGGCTAATCGGCCTTCTAACCTAGTCTGTGTGCTCTTAGTCAGGGTTCAGTCTTGGTACTAGAGGCCCGCATATTTACTGAGTTCTGTCAGGGGTGTAGTGGGATCTTACGTGTGTGTATCTATGCTCTGGTACTGGTTCTGCGTCTAAGCTGCTCAGAATTTCAAGTTCATTTAATTTCCATTTTCTCTCCATTTCACAAGTTTCCCGCTGCTGCTGTTTGCTACATGGGTATGATTGTGTATGGTGCGTCCTGCGTGGGCGCGTAGGTGCCTGGGTGCCTGGGTGTCACTGGGGACTTCAAAAGCGAAATGGCAAACAAGCGGAACGAAAGCAAAAGCAACCAGCAACAGAACAGAACAGAACAGCTCCTCCATCTCGACACCACATGCATCTTTTGAGGCATTTTGCACGTTTTCTTTGTGTAGCACTTTTTCGAAAGTACACAAAAACATACATACATATGTACATACGCACACCCATACACATGTGCCTAAGCAGCAGCAGCGGCAGCAGCAGCAACACAAACATAAATTCGAAGAGGGAAATTAAATCAACAGACATTTTCCGAGCTTGAAAGCGGCAGGTGGCAGGTGTGCTTCAGTATTGGCACGCAGGACCCAGGGACCCAGGACCTCTGTCCCAGCGCGTTGCCTATGTCAGAGGAAAGCTCTGTGTGGATGGAACAGCATTTAAGATTAACAAAACACCATCCGACATTCATTACAATAGCGTCAATCCGCAAGCCTTTGATCATCCCACACACAGCGGCACGCGCGTCCTACAGACATACATATGTATGTACATGTTTATGTATGTACCTCTCTCACCGATGACGGTGTTCCCCCGTGCTGTGGTGTGGGTGTTCTTTAGTTCTGTGACGCTGTGTAGGCGGGCGCTGGTATCGCTGGACGTCACGCCCGTTGCAGCTCGTGCATGCCAATCAGCAATGGCGGGGAATGTGCGAGCGGAGCGACAGGAGGACTGGAGCACTGGCAGCAGATGAGCATAGATAGGGCTTGCTCTCCCACGCTGTTTATTCTTTGGTTGCTTCATTTCAATGGCAGCCCAGCTCCTATATAGTAAACGTATACTTTTTTGGCAAAATGCGTACTGTTTTTTAATTAGAGGTGAAATATTGAGTGTAGTAGTGCTCTTCTCAATTTTGTAACCCTTCCTTTATCAAAGGATTTCAAGCCACATTAAGAGTACTGGGTATGAGAGGGAACATATTTTAGCTTTAACATGGAACACAGCTGTAATTTAGGAGCTCCAGCTGTTCCAGCTGTGGGTCACCTCACCTGTGGGTTGCCTCAATGAGTTTTATGGACTACTTAAAGTTTAGTAATTGACGGGTCCCACCTACCTCTCGTATGATTGATGACCGTCAGGAGAATATAGAGAATGATGTTGGAAGCAGCGATGCGACATAGACGCGGCATTGACCGTTCAACTTTAAGCGAACATCAAACACTTGACAGCCAAGTTCATTAGAAAGGTAAACATCAACATTTGGCACAGATGATACCCATAATTCCAAGGCGAGGTCTTAATTCCATTAGGTTTTCGTTGTCCACTTCAAGTGCTGCAATAAATTTATTTTGGGTCTGCACTCCAACCCCACCCCACCCCACCCACTAACTCCCCCTTTGCTTGGTGCTCTGCGGTGTGTGGGGAAATAAGGTTTCTGCTGCTATCAAGTATGCGCCGAGTGTGCCAACACCGAGGCGACCGAAAGCGGCCAAAAGCGGCCGAAAAGGTGGCTCATGCATATTTAAAAAGTGCTCAGTAGGTGGGTACGGTAAGTATGTGCGAGGCTGTCAACAGATCCGTTTCGGAGGTGGCCAACAATCCTGACATTGCTCCAGTAGCATGCATTTGCATTTCGGGCAGGAGTCAAGGCTTTCCTGTTCTCCAAGAGAGAGCAGCTTATGGGAGGGTCGAGTTTGTCTGCCAACCCACAACTAGACCCACATCAAAATTTAATTTTTTTGTGAGTCAGTCCGTTATAGATACCTATAAACACACCTACAAACATAAGAATATCTATATACATATGTGCATATATTCAAGATAGAACATGGTTGTTTCCTCTTCGTTCTGGAGTTGTAATTAAAATTAAAAATATCTTTTTATGTTCACTTAATATATTATCACACGTGTATAGGCTTGAACCACAATACAATTGTATTTAAACATTGTATTTTGACAACAAATTTATAATTTATCCAATTTCGTAAACGTTTTTTGTGATATACATGAAATAAAACCAAACACATGAGTTCATGTGGAATGGATTAGATATATTGGCAATATATGTATATGCCGGTACATTGGTGAAATGGTACTCATACAATAATTTATCATATAAGACCATTTCCGGATATTCACGATAATAATTCGATACCAAATTGATATCAATTTAAGCCAGTTTACCGCTTCAGTAATATCTTGGCTGGTTTCACTATATTATCTTCATTAGGATCAATTTGATAACAAATATCACTTAGTAAACTACTAGGAGTATAATGACAACATACATATAAAATAATATACACAATACTGTACCAAATATTGTATGGACATCATGTATAGAAAAACCTATATAGAAAAAGCCACGGCTTCTGAAAATCGGTCATTTATACTTGAGAGTTTCACTTCAGTAATATTAATACTTTATTACATATAACTTCAGAATTATTCATATGTATATATGTACATATGTATATATCAATTGAATTTATTGAACAATTTCATATAACCCAACTACTGACAATAGTTTTACTATAAATTCTCATTTAATTAGTTCACTTTCTTTTTGCTTTTCCATTGCAATGCCAAAATAGTTGATAAATGATTAAAATTTGTATAAATCCATGCACGAATGTTTGAGCAGGAATTTGGGTTTGTGCGTGTGCGAGTGTGTGTTTTTTCTTTTGAATATTTTCGACTATTTGCAGCCACAGCAGCCGCAGTACAGTCACCGAACATGCCACATAATCTGACATCGTGCGACATCCCATCATGCCCGTTGTGTCCGTCCACTCTCCGGCACAGAGAACTTAATTAACAGCAGCTGCACCGCTCATTGCATTTGCGGTGGATTAAACCATTGTCGCCACGTTACCACGTTACCACCTTCCCCCTCCCACAAAAATGGAAACCCACACTAATGTCAGTCACTCACTCTGGGCTAGGCACAAATTAGTTTTGCATTAAGAGTGCAACGGACGACCACTGACGGAGCCGGAGCTGGAGCCGGAGCCGGAGGCTGGACTAATGCTAATCAGCCCAACGAGAAATTGCAACTGCGGAACAGGCCCCAGTTCACGTCGCTGGTTGTCCTATGATCCGCTGTCCACATGGAACCTCTGAATTCATTGTAATTAATTCTGCTCCTGCTCGTGCAGGTCTCGCATTTCATTGAAAAGGGTTTTGATTTGAGAGACTTTGTGGGTGGTAAGATTGTCCCATATTCAGCCACGCACAGAGCTTTCAAGAGAGAATTAAAGATGAGAACTCCACTCTGATGAGATCATCTTTGCGAGCTTCGTCTCTCCCTAGGCTTCTAGAGCGTAAGCTAAATACACGAAATGGCTTTATTCAGCACAATGAAAATCTCTGCTGATTTAACAGCCAGTTAACAGAGATAGAATAAATTTGTTTGCTGCTGATACAGAGGCATGTTAATTGAGCATCGAGCTAACAGCGAAAGATAAACTGAGTGAGAGAGCGCGGGCCTTGCCTTGACCTACATTCGTTATCTGTGAAACGCACAAACTTTCGCTCTCGTGGGATCCGATATCTAAGCAGAGCTTTGAGCCGCCCACGCTGCTCTGCTGCAGCTGCCCTCTCTCAACTTCTTTCGTTCTCGATCTCCCATCCTTCGAAAGCTTCATTAAGCTACATACGCTGCTGCAGTTCCATCTAAGCTTTCAGTTCCCCCCGGTCCATCATTCAAAGCGATTAATTTGTTCGTCAAGTGGTGTGCGCGTGTGTCTCAGGTGAACAGTGCAAAGCGAAATACGTACGAAATAAGTGTGTGAGAGTGCAGGATGGTCAATATGACGGCAGGGAGTGCCAGCGGCAAGCAGTACAATGCGATATGAGGAAAAAGTGAGTGCAAGTGAGTGAGAGAAGTGTAAGTGCAAGTGCAGGATGGTCATTATGACGGCAAGCAGTGCAAGGAAGGCAGTGCAAGGAAGGCAGCGCAAGGAAGTCAGTGCAAAAAGTCGAAAAGTTAGTGCAAGTGATTGAGTCAAAAGTAAAATCAAAACAAATATTGAGCATAATGCCTGGCAGTCAGTAATTGGAGTGTTTTTTTTTTGTGAATTTATGTAGTGGATGGTCATCCAGACGGCAAGGGGAGCATTGCGACAAGCAGTACAAAGCGAAAAGTGAGTGCAATTGTGTGAGTGAATTGTCAGTGCAAGTGGAGGACGGTCATTATGACGGCAAGGAGTGCCAGGCGGCAAGCAGTGAAGGCGATATTGGAAAAAAGTGAGTGTAAAATCAATAGCATGTACCGCAATACCCAAAGAAAGAGCGGCAATAAAGCAAAATGAATGGCATATGAGTGTTTTTTTTTTGTATGTGAAAATAAAAAATGCCTAAAAGTGAGTGAAAGTGTGAGTGAAAGTGCAGGATGGTCAAGATGACGGCAAGGGGTGCAGAAAGTGAGTGAAATTTACCGCAACAACTAAATAAAGAGCATGGCAGCAAAGCCTAAAGAATTGTATGACGAAAGACACGAAAGAGAAGATCAAAAGAGAGAATATAATATCGCAGGTGAGTTTACACAATACTCAAGACTATATTTTATTACTTTTGGATGCGGAAAATTATATACCTATGCATATTTTCTATTGTTTATATATGTATACATATCTATCATATTATATTATACTATTATCATTTGATCTCGATTATATCGTTGTTGTAATTACAAACTGTTGCCTGCTGCCTCCTCTTAAAAGCGACTCTGAAGCACTCCTCTCTCCTTGCTTCTCTTTCCCTCTCTTCCCCAGATATGATTAGATACTAGAGTCCGCTATCACCGACGTCCCGACGTGTTTAAAGCTTTGAATGTATAATATAAAAGATATTCAATGAAGGAGTAGAAAATTCTACTATGTACACGTATTTCTAATCCTTTAGTTAGAATGGGTCTGAAAAGTATTCTTTTTGAGGCAAGTACCGCCTGTGTGGATTCGGAATCTCCACAGCAATGCCTTTATATTGGATGTTACTTTCATTTATTGCCAAATCACAAAGCACACCAATGGGGATTCGAATGCTAAGGGTTTGGAAATTCCATTATTGAAATCAAATATAAATGGACATCGATTGGAGGCGCCTCCGCTTGCATGCCGCATTGGCACGTGCCCGATTTTTAGCATTTCTGAATTCCGATTGAGATAAAAGGCAAATGTTTGTAATTTGATTGCACAGCGGAAATGCATCGATGCATTCGAGTGGTTTATGCATGGCAGGATTTTCGTTTCCTGTCTCCGATAAACGCTGCATTAGGGGGCGTGCGGGCAAACCCAGAAGAGCAGAAGGGGAAGCCGGCCAATCGATGGACCGAAACATAAACACACAACTTCAATTTGGCCATCAGCATCACTCCTCCCCCGCCGGCGGCAATTGCATTTCACTTAACGACCAACCCATCATCGGCAAGGTAGTCCCGGCCCAAAACCAACAACCAACATCGGAGGATGATGTTATGAGGCCTCTCATAAAAAGCCACTCAACCACCGAGAGTGCAGACTCAGCAGCGGCCCGTGAAATCGTTTCTGATGGCCACGACCTTTGGACGGCCGCCTGGGCCTAGGCGGCCAAGAGTCCATCGAAAGTGTTTTCGTATGTAAGATGCACACGAAACGTGCAAAAACTGCATGCAGAGTGCCTGTTCGATGGCACGGACAGGACATCCATCGGCTGGGGCTTGTACCACCAGACCACCAGACCGGACTAGGAGCAACAGTTCGCTTTCCCGATTTCCAGTTGGTGGGGACTTTGGCCATTGGACTGGGGGGAATCGACGCATGCGTAGACGCATGGCAGTAGAATAGTAGTAGAAATCGTTGCTACTACCAAAAGAGTAGCAGATTTGGATGGAAGTGGCTCCTCCTATTTCTTCCTGGAAAATATTGCGCCAAAAATAGCGCCAAAATTACCTATGATTGTTGATGAGCTTAGATCAAGATGAAACTTTTGATAAGGCTCTCCTGTCGATAGTTCCGATTCAAAATTAAAGCCTCGTAGCTCGATAGAAAACTCGGATATCAAGAGCAGGTCACATATGAAATTGTTTTGATAGGAAAACTTTATGAAACCAAACATATATCTCATTGTTTTCAAAGATAACTTAACCATGTACACTAGCTGTGTGTTTTTCAAGGCTTAATTACATTTTATTCAAATCAAATGACTACACTAGTACACAAAATTGAACTTTTTTCTCGCTGATAGATTTCCGATAGTTTCGGGGATTTATATAATATTTTTTAAGAATTATTTTTTATTTTTGAGGTTTAGTTTTTTATAGAATTTCTGAATTTTGGTATTTTTTTCATGGTTTTTTCAGAGATTTTGCTTAATTTTTTTTAAGAATCCTATATCTTGATACATATATCTTGGCATTGAACTTTGCAATTGTGAAAAGCTGACAAATAAATCTAATAATCATTTCCAAACACTTTGTAGCTTCAGCTTACCATCTGAAAGACATTAGACTTTCAAATTAAAATTTTTAAACTGTTTTGCGTTATATTTTCGACTTTTTTACTTTGAAAACTCTGAAAAAATGGAAAAAACATATATTTTGGGCTGAATTTATGTTTTTATATAGGCACAAGAATTGGGAGTAGTCTAAGGTATCGTTTGTAAGAATCGATGATTGAAATGATTCAATAAAATGAGGCTTTTGTCAGGATTATATAGTCATTTATTCTAGCCAATAATCGTAGATTCTAGGTCGTCCCTCACTGCAGTTTTAGACATTGAGTATCCCCCCATCCCCACTCGCGGAGAACCTGTGCAAGGACATCAGCTGTTTGGCCTTTGCTGAGCAGCTGGTCTGGCTGATAAGACACGGCCCACAGGCCGCCCACTTGGTCGCTGGAAGCGCGCTCCCGCCGTATCTGGAAGCCGCCTCCGTCTCCGCCTCCTTGGTGGGCCGACGCGTCGGCTGTTTCTCGGCTGGCCACGAGACGGTCGGTCGGTCGGTTGGGCTCGTGTCGCAACAGTTTGGCCCATACATCCGCACATTCGCATTCAGTTCCTGTACGGCGTTGCACGTTAACGGTGTCGGTAGCGGTTTACGGTCTCTCGAAAGCGGACACAGAACCCCGTTGGCCTGTAGTGAATTGTCGGCGGCGGAGCGCGCACAACAAGTGACGATTCCCGATTCCCGATTCCGAATTAGAATACGAATACGTTTTTGAAACAGTGTACCCAAGTGCAAGCAAACAACCAACCAACCAAGCAACCAATTGGGGATGTCTAATTGCGCCATTCGCACTCTAAAGAATATATAATCTGAATCTGAATGGAATATTCAAATTATTACAGTGTGCTACCAGCTACCAGCTACCATCTACCGTGAATGAATGCAAATAGACAAATAGACGAACTGAAGGTGATTGTTTGAAAGCCATGCATTTTTAATTGAATATTTGAGCATCGAATCTAAATATACGGGGAAAGTCCATGGCTATTTCCATTAGAGAGTTCCGACCACGAAGTGCAGTAAGTCAAGTCCCCTTTGGGGGAACGACAACAGACAACATTTATCCCAGAAAGAAATTAGTTGATTCTATAGAGGAACGGAGACGGAGACTGACTTGGCTGGCGGCTTGTTTACTGTGTAATTTCCTTATGTACTCGAAAGTGTCTTATTTACTTTGGCGATACTCAAAGTAAATACAAGAAAATACAGTACAAGACATACAGCCTAAACGGTTCCAAAAACAAGTTCATGGATGCCAATTTTAGATTCCGCTTCGAATAGTCTCATTCGAAGTATTCCTAATATTTTTTGGCACGTTTCTGGCTGAGTGTTTCAGCCACAATATATTTTTATTGTTATTATTTATTGGCCACTTCGAGGAGCCCCTTATTTGTATTATTCGTATAGATGAATGGGATTCAAGTGCTGTGGGGCTTTGCACTTGTGTATTCATTGGAATCTCTGATTAGCTGAACGTTGTAATGGCCAATCGGATAATGAAATTCCGAGAATGAACCTGCAAGAACAACTGTAACTTACAATATAAAGCGATTATCCCTACTATCATTATCAAATCTGTCCGTCTTTTGTTTGGGTTCTCCTGTGCTTAAGGCTCATCTATCATTTCAATGACATATTTCCTGGAAAAACGCTGGGGCACTCCTCCAAAAGGGGATGATGCCTGCCGAAAGTCGAAGAACTGATACCTGAATTGGTAGCACGGCAGGTAATGACTTTTCAGTCGACAGAACCAAATGTTTGTTTCATGAGCGAGTCCTGGAAGACTTTAAAGAGCAGCTTCAAGATCCTATTGCTGAGATGATTACCACTACCAAGAGAGGGTAGGTTGTGGGTGCAGGAGGAGGTTCCCCATTTGGCAGTTGGCAGTTGCTGTACTTTGAATGTCACATCAATATAAATTACGTCAATTGTATTGGAAATGTTATATTGGATAGAAAGAAAGAAATGCCATCTGCCATCTGCCATTGGTGGCTATGCAGTTGTCGGACGGACTTAGCCAAGGTCCCACCCACTGGGGGGTGGGGCGGGAGACCCACGAAAAAGTCAAATTGCATCCTTAAGTGCACAATGCCGTGCCATGTCAATGGGGAGAGTGCCAGCAATAATATTTTAGGACCATTAAAAACCGTCAAGCACTAAAATCCCAAAAGAATAATAATAATAATAATGGTAAAGGCAGCGACATAGATGTATGTATGTATGGGTGGATGGAGGGGAAATGCAGTAAATCCACATTTTCCACGGACAACGAAGCAAATTTTCTTTTTCTGTGAAACGAGCATGTCGAAGTGCCGAGGGGCGGGGGGCGGGGCTGGGTGGGAGGAGGCGAAAGAGTGGTCTGCAAATGCAATTCGAAATTTCCGCACTCTTTCATTTTGCCTTTCATGCTGCGTGCTCCTCCTTCCTCCCTCCACTTTCCACTTTCCTCCTGTGCTGCTACTTTCTTTTGCTTTTGCTTTTGTTTCGCCGTGTCCGTGCTTGCAATTTCGGTTTTCAATGACTTTGTAATCGAGTTAAAAGTTTTGTCCTAATTTGGGTTTTCATTTTCGGAATTTCCATAACAATAAAGTTCGGGGTCCGATCGATTGAAACACAAATCATTCAGAGACCCCACCCCCCAAAAAAAACCCACCGCCTGCTTCCCCCTACTGCCCCCAGCTAGCGCCCCCAGCTAGGATTGAGTTATATGACAAGCGGTTCATAAAACTCGTTTGCGGGTCAATAAATTAAACAATTAATGGTTCAGTGTTTCGGCCATCAATGGAATTGCAGCATCATCCATCCGTCCTTCAAGCCCTGGCCCTGTCGGGACTTTCGAGACGGAGGAATCCAGGAGGCTTATCCATTACCCACCGATAAAAGCGACGCGATTGCCGGGTCCGGAGTGCGTGTCTGACAATTAAAAAGCTCGTAAAACGTGGAATTCCTGGTACGGCTAGCGTCCCAGCCGCAGAAACAAAGAGCAAACCGGAGAACAGACCATTCAACAATTTACAGGCGTAGGAAAAATGGACAACGTCATGCGGACATTGTCCAGGCGGACAGGACAGGACAGGACAGGCGGACAGGACAGGACAGGACATCAGCAGTTCACGTCACGTTTTTTTCTGTGCTCTTGCATTCTTCGTTGTCGGTTTTCACTTTATCGCTTTTGCTCCTCCCTCTGTTTCACTCTCTCGCTCTGTCTCCCTCTCAGTCTGTCTCTCTCTCGATCTCTCTTCGCTTTCGCTGGTTATTAAGGGTACAATTTTTAATTAAATTCTCGCCTGAATTAGCCCCATTTCAGTCACGTGTTAATAATAATAATCAAACGTCGAAAAAGACAAACGAAACGGCATGATGGCATGATGACTCCTCTCAAGCGTAATCATTGTACGCCCCGTGACGTAGGACCCATCAATACACCTCCAGAGCACAACCCTTCCCTTCCTGCGGTGAAAGCTCTGCGGCTTTGGTCTTTGCAGTGCGGAAAATCCACCATAATAAGTAAAACTCACTACGGCCAATTGATTTTTTTGTTTTGGAACTTTTCCTGCCGTTACTCTCACCCGCGTGCTGCTCTCTCCGTTCGTTTTGTTCGAGATTTATGGCGCGGGACCCGGGACCCGGACCGGGACCGGGTCTGATCGGGCGCAGGGCCAAACTGATTATAATATTGCTTGACGTTTGTTGGCCCGATTGTTGATTAAGGCCAGTTACAGGTACCTCTCCGCAGGTATCAACTGGCAACTGGAATAGGCATATACATAAGTACATATATTTATATACATATGTATATGTACGTTACGTAGTCGCGGTTATTTATATTTATTAGCAATTGAGGTAGGCGCCCATCAGACACGTACTCCTCTCCGTTCTCTCACTCGTTCGCGTATTGTTGTTTACCAAAAAAATATATAAATATGCTAATGAAATGTTCATCACATGGCGATGTACAGCAAGTAGTTAACGAGACACGCTTAAGCACCAGGATTAAGGCATTTGTGTTTGCCCGGTAATATGGTAATTAGCAAGCATGCCATACATATTTCTCTTTTATCTTCATCTGTGTGGTTAGACTTCCGTTCCAATCCGTTTCACTTGTAAAATCATCTATGATAATCCGATTCACTAGCTTTTCCAGGCAGAAATGAGCGGTTTTCTTTTCGTGGAACCGTTGGCTGATGGATACGATGGTTAAGCGGCACACATTTCTCTTTCAATTAGCTTTCAGATATCTATTTGAATGCTTCATGAGGAATACTTCATGCTTCATACTTCTAAACGTTTGTGAACAGATTGTGGAATTCATACTAACTTTATTTCAGAAACGTTTTGCAATGAGGGATGGGTATGCTGTTCTTGGTATTCTGTTCTTATAGCTAAGCGCATGAAACGGGTGCATAGGTACTGCGAGTGCCCAAAGCATCATTAGGGTCTTAATAGCTTACTGCACTTGACTCTGTGATGTCGTGTGTGCTAATGAGTTGACAGATCGTTTCTCCGCTCGCACCTCCCTGCTAGCAGTCATAAATTCCATATTTTATGTATGTTTTTTACTTGGAATAGATTCTTAATTGGTTCCGTGGTTATCTCTGTGAATGTGTAAAGACTTTTGGTCCTTAGGTACAATAATGTTTTCATATTTGAACAATATCTTCTATTGCTGGGCTTGTGAATATCTAAGCCTGAATCTATGAGCAAGCATGCCTGTCTCTCTCTCTGTCTCTTTCTCATAATTCCTGTCAAAATATTTGATGGAAAGATACTCGTACTCGTACTAGGAATAAAATGCGCTGCTGTTTTCTACGCGGAATTTGTTGTTAACCTTTATGCAAATATTTAAGGAAGCAGCAAAAGCAACAGTAGAATGATTAGCTTCTAGCCGGAGGCACCCGCTTAACTGCAGACCCCCATCGAGGGATATGGCTGGTGGGGGGGAGGGGACTTGCCACACTGCCACATTACCATGTCTTCTTCTATCAGCCACATACTCGCGAGTCGCGAGTCGCTGGCACCACGTCGTCACCACGTCCTTGTCGCCGTGCTTAAATCAATTTACGCGCGCTTTGGCATATTTAGTGGCATAAAACAGCACAACATGCTGCATGAATGCCTGAAACAGAGACAGACACGGAGACAGAGACAGAGGCAGAGTGTGGGGTGGCATGAGTGGGCGTCGGGGGGGGAGCCGCAGAATGTGAAAAGTGCCGTTGACAGATTTTTCTCGTTTTCGGCTGGCTACCCCTACAAGGGGGGTGGGTGCAGGGCGGAAGCATGGGCATGCCGCAGACGCTGTAAAATTTATGAATGTAAAAAACAGGAATCTGCCGCGTAATGCCGCGTGCCTCACAGGTGGAAGGAATGGAATGGCAGGGATAATTCAGAATGGAATGCCATACGGGTACATGGACATGTGCGGGCGCCACAACAGTTCATTATGGCCATTCGAGGGTATTTCAGGCGCCTATTAGGTGGCAGGAGAGCATATGCTATCACATGTACAACAAGTCCTGATAACGATAATCACCCTGGAAGCATATCCCAACTATTCCTCAAAGTAAATCTCCATAACATCAGCAGATCCATGTTTATGTTTCTGTTTCAATTAATGCTACGAGTGCCAGTAATACTCACAGATACACTTGGACTCCCATTTAATGTTGCCAGGCTTCTGCTTTAGATCAAGTTTGAGTAACCATTGAAGGCACAGGAGTGGAAACTAAATAGGCATTCGCATATGGAACTTCGAACAGGGCAGGGTCTTGGTGCAGGCTCTTTCAATGGCCTCTCTGGCCTGGCCCCCTGGCTCTGCCTAAGCCAAAGTGCATCCTGCTAGACGTCACATGAATGTCCTGTCCAGCCCAGTTACGTGTCTGCTTTTGAAATAATCTTCTCTCTCGTACACCAGCTTTCTAGGAATTAGCTTTCGGTTGGCCAAATACATCAGGATTTTCCGTCGAGTTTATGTAGTTTCTCTTTCTTTAGAAATTTGAGTGATACTGAATATTGGACAGTTCCATAGAACTTTCTCAATTCTAAGTAAGCCATTACTTTTGTTTGACTTTTATGTTATTTTATGTTTAAAAAATTGTATAAATAGTGCCATAAATGAAGCTTATTAAAATCAATCAAATCTTATAGGTTAGGTTAGGTTTATAGGGATGCCAGATTCCCAAGCGGCAGGGTTGCCAGGCTGTCCAGGTCCTCGAAGAAGGCTCTTCCGAGTATTCGGTGCCGACTTCCCAGGACAGCAGGACAGCCACAGAGAAGGTTAATCTTATAGCAAATTGATTAATTTATAGTTAATTATATTATTATTATTAATGTATATTATATATTTATTTTTATATTTATATCTGATCCTTTCTCGTCTTCCACTCGTTTTCCTTCAAGTTTTTTCTCAGAATAAACAATTTATTGGAATTTTTTAGACCTTTTCACCTTTTTTCTTATTTATTTGGCCATCGCATTTTCACACAACGCTTTTCAATGGCCGAATATTTGGCTGGTCTTGGGCAAAGAGGTTCGTAAAAAGCTGAAGAATCCCTAAAATGTAATTGATGCAAAGTTGGACCTATAATTGTTGACATTAGGTCTCACGTTGCGGAAAAAGGGGAGATTCCGTGCGGTACTACAACGGGCCTGGGATCCTATTGAGCCTGGCAGCTGCTATCACCTAACCTAACCTAACATAGACCTACTTATCACCTCTAAGCAATTGGGTTTACATACCGCGAAAATACGCTTCACAGAAGAACTCAGTAGCTCAAGTAAGTAAATCAGAGAGTTGTCGACGTTTCAAGATATTCTGTAGTTTGTGAATAGCTAAAGGCTAAAGGTTTCGGGTCTGAAAACTGCAATTATTTAACTAGAAAATGGAAGAACTCTGCTGGAAGAATCTGCTGGTATGGTGGTATGATTGTGGGGTGCATTGATAAGAGCACAAAAGAAATTTGAATAAAAACGCCCAAGAACGGAATCGGGCACAAATTGCATTTGCCCCAGATACGAGTATCCGGATATTTACATACAGTTCACATACTGATCGCTTCAATTAGGTGCTTGGATGCTCTTGGCTATGATTTTCCTAGGAAAGGCCCAAGGCAACCCCTGGCCCCCAGCCCCTCCCCCTGGCTACGTTTTCTTTGCCTATTTAATTTTTTATTGCCAATTTTTGAACCTTTTCTTTGGCCTAAATTTGTAGCCGGGTGAGGAAAATTGATGGGATTTAATGGCATTTGGGATGGGAAAGCAACAGCAACAGCAACGCATCGATGCTGGCTTCCGATAGGACCCGCCCTCTAATAAAATCGTTACATATACATATGTACATATGTGTGGTGTGTGTGTGTGCGTGTCAGGGGGGATAAAGTGTTTAGTTTCGCCTTCTGCCATTCATTCTGTGGCATTATGGCATGGCATGGCCTCATCATAGGCGGCTCTGATTTATGGCCCGCACATTTTGGGGCTCATTAGAAAGCCATAAAGTGTTCCCATTAGACGATATCCCAATAGATGGCCAAGTGCTAAGCCCCAGCCTGAGCACAAGCCTGAGCCTGAGCCTGAGCCCACATGCAGCCAATAAAAACCTCATTAGCGTAATGGTGCAGCTTAGGCCCGGGGCTCATCCTGTGCGAAAGGACAATGCGTTACACATTATAAGGGATTTATGTTGAAAGCATTTGCAGATCCGATATGCTCTGCAGCTTGTCGCATTTATTGCAATGTTCTTTCTACTTGTTGCTATCTCCTTTCTGCCAACGGACAACAGATGATTCCATTTCAATTGCAAACGAAAAAGTTGTATTACCTCCCCCACTCATTAGGGGCGGTTGGGGGAATTAACTTCCATAATTTATGAGTAATTTCAACTTTGATTAAATCAAAGTTCAAAACTTAATGCACTCTTAATTTACGTAATTTGTGTTGCAGATAATACTCCCCAAAAAACATACATACATACATATGTAGATGTAGATAGGGTAATTTCCCGAGAAAAGTCAAGCGAGAGCAACAAATTAAAAGTAATTTATTTATTTGTAAGATACAATATTAAATCTAATAGACTTAAGTGGTCGCATAACTAGACCTTTGACTCTGTGTGGAGTTTTAGGTTGTCTAATATTTTACAATATTTAGGTTAGGTTTGGTTACCCCGGACGACCCTCAGCGGGGTCCTCTCATAGGCCAGCATGGCCCTTAGTTATCCGGATTTCGTATGGACCTTTACGAGGGTGTTTCTGAGGTTCTGAAGTCCCCTAGAATCAGGGTTTTTTTTGGCAAAGGCAAGCAGTTTCCCTGGCGATCTCTTGGAGGCATCACAGAGTGATTCCAGCGCCAGTGCTCCCAGGTATCTTCTCCTTGAGATGTTCCAGGGTTTCGACATTTCCTGCTGCTGTCTCTCACTTGGTGATGTTTGGATTGGTTGCATGCCACGCAGCCAGGCAATGTTTAAGGAAACTGTAAATTTTTGATAAAAGTTTTCGAGAAGCCTCCTAACGAAATTTGAGTTCATTTATGGGTAGATTGGAGGTGAAATTAGTTAGAAAACATGGAAATATCGTACATTCGTGAACGGTCCTTAACTTAATACGAATTTGTTGTGTAAATACTCGATGGAAAGCAACAAGAAGCCTCTTTAAAAACAAAATATTCTCTTTAGAATGTGGAATGCCACATTCAACTACATAAAACTCGTTGAAGCCTTAATTGTACTTAAAATTGCAACAACAATAGCCGAAGGCAACCTAAAGTTAGTTTACTTGTTTTAACTGTAATCTAGCTGTAAATAATAATAATAATAGCAACAACAAAACTAATCAGAGCACAAAAAAGTGCTATAAATTTTGGTTTTCCATCTGTTTTGTATATCAAAAGCCTACGAACGAACGTTAGTTTGGGAACCGTGGGAATGGCCATCCATATATGGAATGTGTAACCATACATTGGCAAATATTTACATACATATATTTTCATGTGTTTGTAATGAAGTGCATCGCATTGGGTAAATACAACTTAAGAGCATTGTATCCAGATTTCAATTATCAATGTTGTTTGTCATTTCAGTGGGTTGTCTTTGGTTTTTTATGTTTTGTTATCAATATAAGCTTTTATTATCGTTTGTTTGTAGATATATTCGTGGCTTAGCAGCAATCCTGATTGCAGCCTGCCCCTCAGTGCAACGCCGCCACCGTGGGGAAATCACATGAAAAGCATTTATGACATGCATGAAAATGCAGGAAAATGCAGGAAAATGAATGTCGAGTGGCAGCTATTTGCGGAGCTGCCAAGTTAATTAAATCGCCAAGCCGGGCCAGGCCAGGCCAGAGCCAAGTCAAACGAGGTCGGGCCGGGCCAGTTCGGGTCGGGCAAATAGCTATTCAGTTAGTGGTGTAATTATATTTGCCAATAAATATTTGATTTCATTTAAAAAGTGCAGGATTTCACCGCAAACATGGAGAGGGACAAGGAGAGAGAGCAGAGCAGAGCTGTTCTACGAGTTCTGCCACGAATGGATAGGTTGGTGGCTGTGTCCTTCGAGGTTTAGGAGTACAGCACTCGGCGGCGGATTGGATTTTGCTGAATGCAAATGTGGTTAATTGAATATATCGTGTACTCGGATTGAGTGTACTCAAAAACATCGAGGCAAATTTATCTGCTGTATTGGCAGAAATACCTTTGGTTCAGTTTGGTTTGTTTTGAGTTGTGTAAATATTGATGCGATGCTAGTGTTCAACAAGCCTTCAAGTTGGTGAAGGGTGCATCGGTACTGCGGGTGGCCAACTGATTGCATGCAAGCAACAGTATTTTTGGACTAGATTAGGGTCTACCTTTGCCAGCAAACATTCTCGTGTGATCGACAAAGAGACGCCATGATAGTTCCACAAACTATTTTTCAAATATTTTCCATTAAAAGAAATGGTAATCCCCAGGTCCTGTGCCTTCCAAGTATCCTTGAATCATTGAACACTTCAACTTGAGAAACATTGCATATCGATAAATTTCATAAATTTGTGATTCTGCAAGTGCCTCTTGGCCGAGTGGGTGATGTCTTATGGATGAGTGGCTGAATGGGTGGGTGAGTGGGCGGGTGGGAACTTGTGTGCATTTGTGTGTGATAAGGACACTCCACACGCATTGTGTGCATCTATATGTGTTTGGAATTTACATGTAAATGTGCGACGCAAACGCTGCAGCTAGAAAGTAACCGAAAGTGTTGCACAACTTCCTGCTCCCTGCTCCCTGCTCCCGGGGTCGCTGTCGCTGTTGCTGTCGGGTCCCCCATGGCTGTGCTTCTCACCGTTCAAGTCAACCAAATTGTAACGCTGTAATAGTATGTTGCAACACGGCAAGGATGTGCGTGTGCCAGAGACCAGAGCAGACCAAACCAAACCGACCATTTGACTGCTTGCCTCATGGACTCCTCCTGGGTGCATGCACAATTGATTGCAATGATTGCCACAGAGCGGACTTTGTCGTGCGACTGCCAGAGGGAGTGTGTGTGAGTGCCACTGAGAATGTATGAGTGTGAGTATGAGTATGGATGGATGTATGTATGTATGAGTGTGGGTATCTGCACTTGTTGTGGCCATAATTGAATTTTATGGCCGCTTATTTTTATTGCTCCTCCGAACCAGTGCGAGCAGCCTCAAAACGGCAGCTGCCAATTTATGACATAAATCGAAAACGACGCAAGGACGGGCAAGGGGGGGAGTGGTGCGGTGTGGTGGCGTGTGTTTGTTGTCGGTTGTCTGTTTGGTGGCACGGTGGCGTGGCCCAAGTTGAGATACATAAATAATTGATGCACGCAAATAGGAAAATGTGTCATCAAAATTTGCTCCAATATATGTGAGTCCTCAGCCGTAAACGAGGAAAGTGGGGAAAGCGAGGAAAGTGGGGAAAGCGAGGAAAGTGGGAAAATGCGATGAGCTTCCAGTTTGTTCTGGTTAATATCCAATCTATTTGGAGTACATCTACTGTACACATTTTGTACACCAAGCAAGTACTTAACATAATAGAACGTTAGCTTAATAGAATTATACAAATTTTGGGCTTTGTTGCATCAATATTAAATCAGCTTTTAGGCCGTAAACTGAACGCCGTTGGAGTTTTTGGTCTATATATGTATGTACCTATAGGCCTACCTATATACATATGTATATTCTATGTGTATATGAAGAGTTCTGATTACATTAAGAAACAGTCCCTAATTACTTCCTCCCCAAGTTGATAATATTCATTTCATTCGCGTTCTCTCAAATATCGAACTATTCTTTAGATGAAAGATGAAAAATGTAGATGTAGATGTGCATGTAGAATAAAGTAGGCTTCAATGGAGCCTTCGAAATGGCTATGTTTCTGGAAAGTAGAGCACTCTATTGTCACTTAATTGTTACCTTGAACAATTTGTCTTATTTTGTCACTGGCCAAATCAATATAATAAATTATATCGGCTCCGATATTAGATATTTTCCCTGGCTCTCTTCTGGTGATTTTCCCTTTCGGAGGGGGGGCAATGTTTTTATCTTTTCGCCGTGGCTCTCCGACTCTCCTCGGGCAGGTGTGAAGCCTGCCAAACAGAACAGAACAGAACAGAACAGAAATAATGGAAGACAACATGAAAAATGGAAGCCAGATGCCAGTGGGTGGGGGTGGGGGATGGGGGATGGGGCTGTGGATGGACAGCAACAATGGCTGGACATATGGCTGACCTAGGCACACATCAGTGCGCTCATAAATCTCAATTTGATTTGGGTCTCCCCTTCTCTTTGGTTCTGTCGCTGTCGCTGTCGTCTTTGTCCTGGCTTCACCTCAACCTCTCCCTCTTCCTGTTCCTGCTCTTCCTGCATATTCGACGATTTTTGTGTTTTGTTCGCCATAATTTATTTGATTTCCTTCTACGGCCTTGACTTTGGCTCATCAGCAGCCAGAAATCTTAATTCCTGCCTCTGGGTGGTGGTGGTGGGTGTCTCGACCACGCCCCATTGCCTCCAGTGTCCCAGTGTCTAATTGATTTGCCATTGTCAATTTCCCATGTAATTGCCTAGCAATTAGGCGGCCGTTAAATGAGCTTACATAACTCATGTGGGCGGGGCCAAGGCCAAGGCGGGGGCGTCGGCTTTTGGGCGCCTCTTCGAGAGTTTGGCAAACAGTGAAACAAGTCGCCCGGCGGGCAGGCAGCTTTTTCAAAGCGATTTAAGTCGCCGCCTCTTAAAGATTGTTGCCCGTGCAATCCGTAGATGGAGCCGGGCTTTGGATAATTAGTTTAGCCAGTTTACTAATTGCATCAGCGACTGCTGCTGCCGCTGCTGCTGCTGCTGCTGTTGTGATATTGGCCCCTGCGGAAGCTTCCGTCCCGCCTTCGTCCAGGCTGCTTGACAGGCTAATGAAATTGTCAGTCGAACCACACGAGGCGTCCCATCTCCATCTCCAGTTCCAGTTCGCACCTCCGCCCCTGTCCCGCCCAGCTTGTTCCTTGTGACACACACTCTGCTCTGCCCTGCTCCGCTCTGCTCTGCCCTGGTGGCAGGGTCCGTCTTAATTGCCTGCCCCCACGCATAAGAATTTAATTTATAGCCCACGCTCTAAGCCACGCCGAGCTCAAGGGTCGCCCCAGTGTCGTGCCCGACTAGAGATTGCTCCTCGCCAATCTCTGGTGTAAACTATTCGAATGACAACGACATACATACATACATACACATACATCTATCCGTGGGAGATGTGCTTTGTCCTGGCACAGTTTTTGTCCTAAGGATTTTTTGTCGTCACGGACTCGGTCTATGTCTGTGTCTGGGTCTGGGTCTCGGGCTGTGGATGTGGATGTGGCTGAGCGGAAGCAGTAAAAGGAAACAGTAAAGAAATCAATTAAGTGTGTGTGTGACTATGCGGCGGGGTGGGGATGTGGGTGGTGGGTGCTGGGTGGGGTGATGGCGATAGATAATAATGAACGATAAGTGTTAGAGTTGCCGCCTCCATCAGTCACGCCTCAACCTAAACCCCAGCCGCAGTCCCAATCCCCGAATCCTTGGAACCTTCGAGAGAGCATTGTCTCCCCATTGATCCCCCCCCCTGTTCTGTTCGCTGTTTTCCGTGTTGACTCTGCGCTGAGTGCATGTGTAAATTTAGCTAACATTTTAAGTGTCAACTTGCTATGACAACTAGTGGGGCTGTAGACGGGGGGATGCGGGATGTGGGCCAGCACAGGAAGTGGCAGGCCGAAAGAGGTGGGAAGAGAAGGGCAGAGAGTGGGTGGCTGGTTTGTGTGATTAATGGCAGAGAATACTCTTTTCGCTGGAAAGGAGGCGCTGTACAGTTCGATATGAGACGGAATGCAAAATGAGGCTAAGCTGGGAGACTGAGCCGTTTACCATTAGTCATAATTACTTAAAGTTTGGCTAATCCTTAAAGGGACAGCAGCCATTACAGAAGCCTGTCTTCTCGGAACTAGGCAATCCCTGGGCCGTTCCGTGGGTCGCCCCAGAGTTGGAATACCCGCCGAATGGTGACTGCATGCAAATATTTTCCAGAAAAACTGGCAGTACGGTGAATGCTACACACACACACACACACACACACACACACGAGTAGAACTGTAACTGTGATTAATCGCTGGGCTGCCTCTTGTGGAGGGGGTGGGGGGAAGGTCTTTCCGCTTTTGGGTGCGGCTGCCTGGCTGACTGGCTGACTGGCTTCACGGAATGGAATTATTTTGGAAAAACCGGAAAAGTCTAGTTAACAGAATATTACGCATTACATCAGCAGCCAAAAGTAGAGAAAACATGCAAGCAGGGAGACAGCCAGACAAAACGTTGAGTTTTCTTTCATTCCTGGAAGACGACTGTAATAATTAAGCCACTACTCACATCAGTAGAACCAGCTACACAGTATGTTATGTATGTATGTTATTTGATTAGCCGCTAACCTTTATCAAATATTCATTAAGATATGTATGTATGTACAGGGATGTGGCTTGGGTATGTCATTGTCCTGCTCTGCATTTCCGTGCTGTGAGGTTAAAACTCAACTTCAATGGCCTGAAAATGTTTCGCTTTGCTTTGATCGCTGCTAAAAGAAAGCATGAATATATAATACCAAGAAAAATTAAATCAAATTGCGTGCCTTGGCTGCCAGGGCAAATAAAAAAAGAATATGCAGAGCGACCGCACCTGCTTCCATTTCTTTCCTTTCTCTTTCCCCTTCCCTTCTTTTACAGCTCTGGCTCTGCCAAGAGTTTCCTCCCTCTCTCTCGCTTTCCAGCATTTCCCCGGTGGCCGCTTGTCGCTGACATGTGAAAGATATTTTAAAGCAAATATTTGAGCAGCGTTTGCTGCTGTATCTCTCGGTTTGTGTTTTGCCCCACAGGCAGCGCAGGTATCCGTTCTCATCCACGGGGAGAGGCGGAGAGATGGAGAACTGGCTGGTGGCTGGCTGGCTGGCTGGCTGGATGGCTTACATGGCGTATGCGTGATGCGATGTATGCGGAACGGAACGAAACGTTGGGTTTCACTGTGGAACTGCTGCTAGATTACGCTGCAAATAAGCGAGCAGTGCCGAAGGATAGGCGGCGGCGGATGAGCAATGAGCATGCGATTAGTTGCACTTATCCCCCCCACGGCAGTGGCAATGGCATGTGACGTACAGGGGAGTGGAGTGGAAATTGAGTTGCGTTGAAAGACTGATCTGATTGGGGATTTCAATTTGATTTGCAGGCAAATCTCTCTTGGGGAAGTCTCTGAATGACTGAATGACTATGGCAGATACAATACCAAAGATTGGTTGCATTAATAGTTGATGTAACAAATAAAAGAAGGTGGAAATACAGACCGACATACTCTCTTAACTCTCTCTCTTAAGTTTAAGGGATATCAATTAGAAAACCCAAACGATTCTGGTTGTTTTGACCTTAACAGAAAAGTCTAGACACTTGTGAGAAGAGTTGAACGGGTGCATCGGTACTGCGAGTGGCCAACTGATTGCAAGCATCAGTATCAGTATTTTTGGACCAAATTAGGATCTAAATTGCTTGCTGCACTTTGGGACTGACTCTGGGATGTCGTGTGTCGTCCTAATGAGTTGACAGATCATTTCTCCGCTCGCACCTCTCTGCTGGCAGTCATAAATACCATACTAGATTCTAGATTGGTTCCCTCGTTCTTTAAGTACGATAATGTGTTCATGTTGAAGCAATGGTATACGTGGTATGTACACGATCATATCCTTCCCCATTTGTGTTTCAGCTTTTTATAGATTTGTTGTATGCCTGGGCGGAGGGGTGGCCAAGGTCGAGCACCTTTCAGCTTTAACTAAGAACCGTCCAAAGTTCTCAGAAATATGAAACCCGTGTGGCCTTTTTTCCTCTTTTCTTCTCTCTCTCTCTCTCTGTCCCTCTTTTCTTTTCTAGCATTTCTTTTTTCCTTGTTTACCAGCTCGAAGTTCAGTTGGCAAATTAAGTATACGACCGGACACCTTAAATTTGTGTCATTTATTTATTTATTGACTTTGACGGGGCAGCCGGCAAACAGCCAGCCCAAATTGACCCACATAGTCGTAGTCGTCGGCTTACGTACAGCTCGTAGTCGTAGTCGTATCAATGAATGATGTTGGAAGACAAAGAAAGGCTCCGTCTTGCCCCGCCTTGCCATCCGCTGCCCCTCCTCACATCACACTTTGCTACCTTGCGCAGTTTTACGACTTAATGACTCCTCCGGGATTAATATGACTAATGGCGCTGGCGCTGGTTTTTATTCGATACCTGGCAGCACCACCCCTCCACCTCCCCCACCCCCTAGCCATAGCTCAAGCACCGCTCTACCCGGATACCCAGGAATACCCAGCCTTTGTGCTTTTGTGCAATTCATGTCGAAATGGTCGAAATGGTCAGGAGGCACCACCAGGAGGGACGAGAATAATAATAATTATGGGCTCTGCGCTTAAATTTACTCTGCTGACATGCTATTTGAGCCTTGAAGGAGCATAACGTTAAGTAATCGAATGCTTGCTACCCTAGCGTTACCCTGGAGCCATGAAGAACGTAATTCAATACTTGAATTGGTTCTCTATTTCGAGCCATGCAACCAAATGCTTGCAATTAAACTGAAACTTTGTGGAATCCCTGATTAGTTATTGGTTTATTGGATCAGATTGCAGTGTTCTTTGATTCCTTTTTTTATCAGTGCAATTGACATCCGGATAGCCGGAGAGTAACGTAACACTTTCCTCGACTAAAAACAACTGTGGCAGTTGGAAATTTAAACACTTTGCCCCCGCACACAGACACACAAACACACTCGACACGCATTCGACCTTTTGGGGGGAGTGAGAGCGGGGCATGGGGCATGGGGCATGGCTAGGTGGGTAGGTGGGTAGGTGGGGGAGTACTACTGAAGTGGCCGTTTGGCTGTCATTAGCCGGCTGCAGTAACAGACGGGGCCCAAACAACACCTACGACAACGACTCGGACAAGCAAACAAACAGTTTATCAAGCCCCCCCCTCCCATCCCTCCTGGACATCACTTTGGAAATGGTCAGCAGTTAGGAGTGGGGCTCGGGCTCCGGCTCCGGCTCCAGCTCCAGCTCCGGTCAGGTCCTTTTATCTAGTGGCATGCATCAGTCAGGCAGTTAGTCAGTCAGGCAGTCAGTCGAGAAAATTAATTAACAGCAACATTGACACTCGAACATTTGACAGAACGTGCAGACAGCAAAGCAAGGGGAGTGGCAAGGGGCAGGGTAACCACTCGGCGAGTCAACAAGGTGTTGTCAAGTTTAGGTCCTTTACCAAAAGTTGCTCGATTTGCTCTACACTGGACGAGTGTAGGAGTGTACGAGTGTGTGTTTGTGTGGCTTCGCCATTGTTTCTGAGGCGGAGGAGAGGTTGTTGTGGTCCAGGCCCACCCCCTGGTCCACCCACTGGTCTACCCACTGGTCCACCCACTGGTCCTGCTGGATGTACTCTGCCTGGACAGGACTCGGTCCGGTCCCCCAGCCCTCAGTTATGCTTTTGCGGCTGATGAATTGTGTTTCCTTTGTTTTGCAAATGAATTTCATTTCATTTAGTTTGTGCTCTGTTCTGTTTCTGTTCTGTTTCTGTTCTGTTTCTGGGTATAATATTCAACCGATGCTTGTGTGGCTTTCCCTGTGGTTTCCTTGCCTGACTTTTGTGGTCTGGTTTCGGGTTACGGGCTTCGGGTTACGGGCTACGGGGCTTGGCTTCTACTGGTGCTGCTGCTGGTGCTGGTTGCTCGTGTCTGAGTCCCGACGTGAAATATGTCTCAATTAATTATCAATGTTTGTGACATCGCATTGGGAGAATTGATTTGATTTTCGTTATTGTTGCTTATCAATATCGATTCCGATTATTCAAAGTCTGTTTCCCCACTGCCAGCCCACACCCCTCCACCCCCGTTCCAGTCCCTGTCCCAGTCCCCGCCTCAGGTTGTGGTTTGTGCAAATCAAATGCAATCATGTCCTCCATTCGTCGTCTATGAGTCGGGCAAACCCGAGTGGATGTGGATGGGGATGTGGATAGGAATGTGGATGGGGTGTTGGATAATTTATGGCCCTCAATTAATTATTATTTATAGTTCTGCTGCGATCTTACGTGCTGCCGGGGTATCGGAATGCGATAATAATCTACAGCTAATGACAGCAACCCTTCTGCTGCAGTCCTTTCCAATCGAACTTTACTTTCGGTTCAAACATGAACACATTGTTGTATTTGAAGAACTTTACACGGAGATAAACACAGAACCAATCTAGAATCTATTCCAAGTAGAAAACATTCATAGAGTATGGAATTTATGACTGCCAGCAGTCATTTCCAAAGTGCATTAATTAAGACCCTCAGTTAGTCCAAAAGTACTGATACTTAATACTTGCATGCAATCAGTTGGTCACTCGCAGTACCGATGCACCCGTTAGTATGACTTTTCTTATTAGGTCTAAACACTTGCCATGAAAATTGCCAATTGCCAATAGTTTTCTTTAATTTTCTCATTCTCTTCTCTCTTCTCTTCTTTTCTGTTTCTCCCGTACAGCACAAACTTCCGGTAATTTCGTGGCATAAAATGTTTGCCACCAATATCCGTTTGGCTGCAGTGGAGTAGAGACGTGGCCGTTGGGGCCAGCCAGAAGCACAGACGACTCTTGTTCTGCCACCGTTTTTGCCGCACCCCGCACCCCGCACTCCGTACTCATTTCCGTGGCTGTCGTTTCCGCCATTTTACATTTGCAATTCGAATTGGCGCGTGAATGCTGTTCGTTTTTTTGCCTTGCCATTTCGGTTGCTGCCACCCACCCGTGAGAGCGTATGCGTGGGCTAATTAGCATGCGGCGTTGCCACCGACAACGACAACAACGGCATAGTGGCAGTAGCAGCAGCAGCAGCAGCAGCACAAGCTAGACCCACAATCAGAGCAGAGCAGAGCAGAGCAGAGTACACACAAAAGGACTAATAACCCGCGAGTTCGGTTGACACCATGGAGGAGGATGTGTATGCCTCGCTGGGTTCCTACAACGACAGCGATGGCGACGGAGACGGCGACGGCGGAGGTGGCGATGGCTGGAGCAACCTTCTGCTCTGGGAGGACGAGGGCCCGTTCGTGAACCTCAGCAAGCGGCAGCAGTGGAATGCCACCAATGCCACCCGCGGGCCAAATCCCATTGATTCCCCGTTCGACGCCAACAACTACTGGGCGCTGCTCGCCCTGGTGCTGGTCCTGGGCACGGCTGCCGGCAACATCCTCGTGTGCCTGGCCATCGCCTGGGAGCGGCGTCTGCAGAATGTGACAAACTACTTTTTAATGTCGTTGGCCATCACCGATCTGATGGTCGCCATGCTGGTGATGCCCCTGGGCATTCTGACCCTGGTGAAAGGTAAGTGTCGCTCATCATTAGAGTGCATGGCTGATGGGGCAGCGTTAGGTGTTAATTAGAGTTAAAAAAGTAAACTTTTAATAGGTCTCCACCCTGATAAACACAGTTGATCGAAGCTGTGAATGATTGCAGTCGATGGGCGATGCTTGAATACATTCTCTTTGGAGAAAGTAACCCTTTAAACCGCCACAATCGGGAACCGCTAGCTGGGAATCAGAGCCAGAGCAGGGGACGCGTTTAATGAAGCTGCTGCTGGGGCTGCTGCAGGTGGCAGCTGGCAGGTGGCAGCTGGGAGGAGGAGCTGTCGATTGCATTATCTGGCATATCTGGTCCGCATAGAAGAATGGCACAGAGGGCGGTAGGGGATAGGGGGTGGGAGGGGGTGCAATGCAGTAAGACAATTTAATAAGCGCGCTGCCTTTGTGCAGAAACAATGAGAAGACATTGCCGAACGGAAGCGTTTGCTGCGCTTTGGCAAGCAGCCATGGAGCAAGTGCAGCGTAAAAATTGCATTAGGAATGCCAAACGAGCGCGCGGGTGGGTGGATTTTGCTTTGACTCTGCTCTCAGCCAGGATCCAGGCAGCAGCTTCCAGCACATTTTTTCTGCTCCTCAGCAGTAGGATGATGCAGCACCGATGATGACAGTTTTGTTTGTGCGCCTTGGGAGCCATTACAAACACAAACACAAACACACACACATGGCACACTCTCGCAGATACCCAAAACGCAGACACCTGGAGCGCATACTTGGCAGGGGACTGGGGCATGGGACGGAGGACTGAGACTAGCGACTGGCACGGTGTAGTGCAATGCAGCTGAAGGGAGGGACCAGAGTGCAGGCAAATGGCTGCCTGTTGTATCAAGTGTGAAAAATATTGCTGGCAGGCAGGCGCAGGGCAGAGGGGAGGCACAGGGGTGGCACAGGGAACAGGCAAGGGGCTGCTTCTAGCAACCTAAAAGCCAGAGTCGACAAACGGAAGCGGGATTTGCATGTTGTCAAGAGTTTTTAGAGAGACAGCACCAGGACAGGGAGCAGCAGACTGTCGCTCATACGAGCTGGAGGCATCCCAAGGATCCCAAGGATTAAGAACTCACAGACAAGAGTCTGCCATTCGGGATGGGCTGAATCTGGCTAAAGTCGCTGGATGGGATGGGATGGGATAGACTGGGATGGGAAAGGATATGGATGATCCCTCGAACTGCATAAACTCCCTGAACGCGTATCAGTCTGGGGCTTAAGGAATGCATCGTATGGCTATAGCTATATCTGACATATGGATCGACCCAATAGACACGCCCATATGGCATGTCCGACCCTGACCACATGCCTCATGGATGGCAAATTCAATTAGGTGTGCAAGTGTGTGTGTGGGTGTGAGAGTGCGATGAAAACGCGTTAATTACTTGCGAGTACCAGTTCGAGTATGATAAAGGAATTGCATCATAATTACAACATAATTATTGCATAATTAATTTCATTTTAAAATCTGCATAAAATTCTGCTGCCGCTGCCGCCAGTTGATTAATTTCTGTAAACGCTATTATTGCATATCCATCAACCGTCGACCCGCCCACAATTAACAGGAAAAGGCAGCAAATTGAATTAAGGCGCAGAATCTCTTCTCAGAATCGTCCCTCGATCCCCCCCCTGACCAAACGCCTCCCCCTCCCTCGTTTCTCAGTACATATTTAAGCAGAGGCGAAAAGCTCGCAAAATGTTTGCAACTTAATAAATTATACGCAGCGCAGCGCAGCTCAGAGCAGCGGCAGCGGCAGCGGCAGCACCGCCAAATGATAAATAAGAGGAGAGCCGCAAATACATAATAAAACAGAGAACAGAACAGCAAAAAGAATACGGAAAAAAGGAAGAGCCAAAGAAAGAAACATCAAAATTAATTGAGCGCAAATTGGCGGAGCTGCGATTTACAAGAGAGCAGAGCACTGGGGGGGAGGGGGTTGGGAGGGGATAGGGGGAAAGACACTGAAATTTCACACAGATATTTTAGAGCGGAGCACTAGGGAGGGACGGAGGGGGGTACGGAGGCCAGACAAGGCGCGTGGCCGTAAATATGAGCCACCCACAATGGAAATTTATCATTCTACTGTGGCTGTGGCTGCCACTCTGCCACACTGCCACTCTGCCACTCCCATTGTTGTTGCTGCTGTCAGAAAGCATTTTAAGCGCTTAAGCCAGAGTATAAGCTGCGACACGCACAACGGTATAGTGGGGCAGGCAGTGGGGCAGGCAGTGGGGCAGGCAGTGGGGCACAGCTTTCGGCTAGGCGATTGGTTCCGTTACTGCAAAGCAGTAGAAGAAAGTGTTTTCCTGGAAATGGCATCTGGCAATTCTCTTTCAAATACCACCCCCTACTGCTGCTGCCCACCCACCCCCTACAGCTGCGAAAATAGTGGAATCTCTTGCTCAGATTGGTTCTTGGCGAATTCCGGCGGAAAAGAAAACTCGGAATGCCCTCGTTGGGCAATCAGATTCATTCATTTCATAGATAAACGAGCCGCAATGAGCCGATGTCGATGTCGATGCCAAGTTAAAGCCAAAGTTGGATAAACTTTTCCCCTCGGCATGCTGTCTCCACACCACAACACCCCACCCAACCCCACCCACTAGTTGGCTTTATCATAAATCTTTAAGCTACCTGGAAGCCCAGACTGAGATCGAGAGTAGCAGCAGCAGAGGGGGGGCAATGGGGGCCGGGGGGAATTGACATGTCTACGCATAGCAAATGGCAGGCACAAAATGGCAGCTGTCCTCTGGCTCAGAGCAGCCAATTAATTTTTGGTCAGCCTCCACCCGAAAGAAGAAGAAGAAGAAGGCAGTGTGCCTCGTGCCCCAAATCACAAATTCCACAAATAGAGGGGGACTGGGACGGGGTAGGGGTAAGGTAGGGGAGCGTAATGAAGTCGGGCGTCCTGTTTTTATGTTTAAAGCACCGTTATCGTATCGTATCGTATCGTTGCGTATCGAGTATGACGTAGGTGAACTGGGGCGTGGCCGAAGAAGAACCCTTTTTGGCAATCAGAGTGAAATGTGTTTTTGTTTTTTTGTTTTTTGTTTTTGCGGTCAGCCAGAAGGAGCAGGAGAGGGCAGGGCAGGGCGGGGCGGGGCAGGACACTGTAGGAGAGTGTAGGACCAGCTGCTTGACACCCACCCATCAATCAAGTTGTCACGGAGACTCTTCTCTTCTCGTCTCTCTCTCTCCCCACTCGTGCAACTCTCTGCTGTGCGACCCTTCTGCCATCATCCCCTGCCCCCGCCGTGTGCTGTGTGCAGCTATGTGTGAAAAGCCAGGGGATCGGAGCGGATCTCTCGCGCTGCTGAACACCGCTGACAACGCTTTAGTTTTGGCTTTAGTTTTGGGTATAGCTTTAGCTTTAGCTTTAGATTTGGTTTCTCTTGGAGGTCTCTTTCAGCCATGTGCCAGAGGGGGCAGCAGGGGGGGAACTGCCGTTCGCCTACGCTTATTACTTATGCAAAGTCCTTTTTAGCTGTTAAGTGTTTTGTGTCTACTTACAAATGTAGCTGTAAATCAAGCGGAAGTCTTTTGGTGGGGCAAAGCAGAGAGCATTGTGGCAGCACTTCGGGTGGGGGTGGGTGTCGAAGCACTGTACGGGTTGTGTGGCAACATTAAATTGTTCATTCCGTGCGTTTACTATTTCCGTAGTTGGGCTGCGCGCAAAAGCCAAAGTACAGCACTTTATGGCGAACGTAAACGCCAGCCCAGCCATGTGGCAACCCCTAGTGGGTGGTGCAAAGGGGTTTAAGTCACAGTTAAACGTTAAAGACTCGGCGCATTTTATAAGGCGTGCATGTAAATCCTCGGAGAAAGATTGAGCACGAAAATTGATTATATGTCTATTGCCAACCAAGAGGGTGTAAAAATTTGTATTGCTCATTAGGGTACGGCCCCAAACCCAAACCCAAACCAAAACCTACCTTGTCTACTCAGCCCATAAAGCCCAAAAAACTGTAAAACTCTGGCTCTGACTCTGGCTACAAGCAGGACGGGAAAGGGAAGGTCCTGGGGGTATGCAAACGTTTGCTCTAACCGAACCACAAAACCTGCTCTCGGTGTGACCGCATGTGGTGGCCATTACGGGGTTTTTGTTTTCATTTAATGCGGCACCAACTCGCAGTTTGCACTCTGTGAGGCAAGGGAGGGAGGGATGGGCCAACGCCGCTTTAATTTGTAGCATTATGCGATAGACAACCTCTGACTGCGCTCTACACACAGCGGAAGTAATCGAAGAGAGTAACGGACTGTTTGTCCATTCAAAAGTTGATTCCTCTGGTGGACTGGATGCAGATCCATGTGGATGCTTGGATATACGGAGATACCCCCCTGCAAAGCCAGATCGAAACGGTGTGTTAGCCAAGCCAACGAATAGCAATGCATTAGAGAGGTGCATTCACTGCACATTGTGCATTGTTACTGTGGCTGTTGGCCAGAAGCTAAATTGCACTTTCCATGATTAATTGGAAAAAAGAAACACACAAAAACAGCGACAGACACAAGCAAAACACAAAAGCGAAACTGAAAGAAAGTAGGAAAGCCATTACTCTAATAATATTTGACTTGAATCGATAACAAGTCTAAATTGCAAATAGGTTTTGGGGGCAACAAACGCCAGCGACAATGCCAAGGAGTATAACCCTAAAAGAAGCAAACACTAGAGGCACAGAGAGGCATAGAGAGGCACAGAGAGGCACTGAGGCACAGAGGCACTGAGGAGGATGTACAAAGAGTCGGAGGGGCATAGACGTAAGCTGACAAAGACCCGAATGGAAGGACGGATGGACAGTGCAGAGTAGAGAGAGTAAACACAGAAAATATAGCGAGACAAGTCAAGGCAGTGGCAGTGGCACTGGGACTAGGACGACGACTACGACTACGACTACGACTAGGTGGAAATGCAGCTCAAGCACGAAACCGAGACCAAGACCCAGACCAAGACCAAGACCGAGACTCTCACTGGATTGCCTTGACAGTCAATGCCAAAACAATTGAGGCTTGGCATGGCCCCGGACACAGACCCAGACCCGGACACGGACACGGACACCCCGACACGGACACGGACACGGACACCAGCACCGACACCGACAGGGGCGTGTGATGGAAACAGACGGACAGACAGACATATGCTCAAGATACACGTGTATTTGCCCTTGTGGCACTCGCCTCGAGGCTCGCATTGGGACTGGGACTTGGACTGGGCCACCGCCAGTTGCAGCACCAGTGAAAACAGGCCGCAAAACAACTGACTGGCCGAATGACTGACTTGCGGAAACGACGCACTCAGTCAACTCAGGTGGGCCCAAATGGCAAATGTACATCTGTAGCTATTTATATTGGTCTGCCCTTCTGCCCTTCCACCCTTCTGTTCTCTGCGAAAATCCCTTGCTTATACAGGCACAGTCGTGGTAGAAATTCGAATTTATATTGTAATTTTATAAATTAAAGTACAAAAATGAAATCTATACCACAAATTTGCAGACAAAGTGTGTGCGGTTGCAAAGGGATATCTCCGCAATGCGTGCAACAAATTGCATGCGGTTTTTTTTAAATGGTAGCCAACGTATGTGGCAGTCATACTCTGTGTATTTGATCGCTTATTTTGTATCATTTCGTATCATTTTGTATCATTCCGCAAAATGGAATATTTTATGATAAAATAAGTCAAAATTATCATGAATTTATTTCGATGAATTTCTCTAGTAGGTGTCTGATAGGGATGCGTGTAGTAGCCGTAGCGAGCTATCGATAGTTGGCTTTCGATCCCTGGTATTATTGTCATATGTTAAGGGACAATTATCCTCTCTGTTACTTGCTCTGTTATCTCTGTTGTTCTCTGACTCTGTTGCACTTGGCGTTGATCGTAGGTTGAGGCTGTGTTCTCTCCTCTCTCTGTTACTTGCTCTGTTATCTCTACAGACTCTGTTATTCGATCAGATATCTCTACAGACTCTGTTGTTCTCTGACTCTGTTGTAAGTACTTGTCTGTTGTCTACTCTGTTGTACCAGTCAGAGGCAGTGTAAAAGGTTTTTCTTAGTCAAGGTGTTCCTTAATGTGTACTTTTATTTAAATGTAGCTTATATAAAATGATTGAAACCCCATAAAGACGCTTACGTGTGCGACCTTTTCGCTACATATGTACATATATCAGATATGTAGAGCATCCAATCCAAGGAAAAGAGGTTAAGGCACAGGCAGCACACAGGAAGTTGGCAATGCACTTTTGTCTGATGGTCTGAAAGACAGATTACTGTTGTTTGTCTGTCTGTTTGTCTGTCTGTCTGTCGCTCTGCTCTTTAAGTGCCAGCTTGAGAATGAAATGTGGCCTGGCCGCAGTGCAAGGGTCCTCCGCAATTACTCATTCATCGATTGTTTGCATGCGCCTGTCTGAGTGCTCCGAGTCATCTGCCGCCGCCGGTGCCGCCTGCAGCGTTAAGGAGCTATGTATTTTTATTATTTTTTCCTCGACTGGCAATGCTAATGGATTAAGAAATGCATTTTTTATGGTCGTCACTCGTCTTGCCTGGAGATTTTCAGTTTAATATTTAATTTGGTCTGGCAAGGACCTGCACCTGGAGCTGCACCTGTCCCATTGTACGTGCGTCTTGCCACTCTCTCTCTCTCTCTCGCGAGCGCTTTAAGTGGCCGCGAGTTCATTTGCCGCGCGTCGGGGCAAAGCGCAAAGTAAGTGGCATGTAATTTATGTGGTGCCGCCTCGCTGACATTGCAGAGTGTGAAAATTGCCGCAAGTCAGAGCGCACCGAGGCACCGAGAATGGCTCTGCTGCAGTGCAGTGGCTTTTCTTTCTTTTATGCGCCAGTGGCGGAGGAGAGGCACCAACCACTGCGATGGTTGGTTGCAGTGTCCTGTCCCAGAGACCCTTTGTCGCAGGCCGCTGCTGTCAGTTGGATAAAGCCTTTGAATGGATGTTCGTCTGCGGTCTGCGGAAAGTATTTATGCCATTACGGAGTCACCATCAAAGGAGTCACATGAGTGGGCGTTATGCTACGGTTTGCTACGGTTTTCACTCTCTGCTCCACTCTAAATCCATGCAAATATTCCGACTGACCCATCCAGGGGTCACTCCATTTATCAGGCTTTGACGGTGACAGCGAGTCGCCCGAATCTCCCTGCTTTTCGGGAGTTGATTAACGAGCCGTGGCGCCTCACAACTTTTGGCTCTCCGAATAGTTACCCTAACAACAGAAACAACAACTGTTGAGCAGAAGCGATTCAGAATTGTCGTCATATTTCATTTTTAGTCGGCGCCCATGCCCCAGTCCTTGCCCATGCCCCTGCCCACGTCAACGCCCACTAGCAGGCTGGACAAATTCAAATGAAACATCATATCGCATTTGTATCTCGTTTTCAACATTCTGCAAGGGTGGGTGGAGGAGGAGGAGGAGGAGCGGGCTTCGGGTCGAGTGTCAGGGGACAACAAGCGACGCATTTGCCTCGCAAGCTCTCGCAGCTGTCCTCCTCCTACTTCAGGTTGACTGTCAACAAGCGGGGCGACCTTGCCACAGTCCTCACAACAAACTGCTCTAAGACTGCTTGCCGCACGTTCTTGCCCTTTGACAACACGGCGTATGCGTAATGCGGCCCAAGAATGGGATACCATAGCTCTACTGCCCCATTGCCAACGGCACGGCACTCCAACTGTTTGGCACGTGAGTTATAAATAATTATAGACAGCAAAGCAACCAAAAATTATAACATTAAACGCAAACAAAATGCCAGGCACGTCTGGCTAAGCCTCAGCCGTAGTCTCAGCCTCAGCCTTAACCGTAACCGTAGCCGGAGTCTCCTTCGAGTCTCGTATACGTATTATGTCGCAGACAGAAGCGACCCGCTCGCTTGTACATATTTAACGGGCGCGACCGCCACACGACGTGACGTGCCCCAAATTGGAATTATTGCCATCATGTCACTCGATTAGTGGCGTTAAATTGCCAGGCTACCCCTCGTCCTGGCGGCAGCTCCTGCTGCTGCTCTTGCTCCCCGCCCATCAGATGATTTGCATCTGCTTAGATACGCCCTGCTTCCCTCCAGGAAAACTCCAGGAGATCCCCGTCCTTTGTCCACTTTGCTTTTCGCTTTATTGCTGTCTTCGTCTCTGCCGGTGTCGTTTTAGTCACTGGCTATCATTTAATATCCTGTCACTTAGAAACGTCCAGGCACGGTCAAGGACGCCCAGGAAATGGGAAAATATTTTTGCATCATTTTGCGATGACGCCCACTTCCTTGTGGCCGCTATTCAACAATTTAAGAACCCTTAAATAGTTTTTAAAGATTAAATTCAAATTATTATTCACATTTTCTCCATTGGGCGTCGCTTGCCGTCTTTCAAAATTGGTTGACCGATTTCCGATGTGAGTTGCATTCAAAAAACAACAGCAGTAACAACAGTAGCAGCAGAGTAACAGCAGATCAACAGCAGATCAACAGCAGTAACAGAAGTAGCAGCAGAACAACAGCAGAACGAAAAGAACAGCAGTAACAGCGGTAACAACAGTAGCAGCAGAGTAACAGCAGATCAACAGCAGTAACAACAGTATCAGCAAAGTAACAGAAGATTAGCAGATCAACAGCAGTAACAGATCCTGAATTATTCGTACTTTACATGTCTTTAGCGATTTAATAACATTAGCAAACTATACTTGAATAATCTTATATACAAATATACCTAAACATGTATCCTACAAGCCAAAGCCGAAACAATATCATCTTTGGGCATAGAGTACATGGTGTAGGGGTATTTTTTCTGTCTATTTCTGTGTATAGCGCTAGATCCAGCCAGCTCTTAAGCAGAAGCAAATGCAATTTTCATTTAATTAAATTGGCAATCCTCTCTCCCGTCTCCCCGTTCTACCCATTGTTGATTTTTTACTATTCCCACATTTGGCCTTTCACTTTTAACTAGTGTAGCGAAAGCATCCATAAAAACATTTGCAAACGTCGAGAAGGGCAGATATGTACATATATATCTCAGCTGAATGTAAGGTTAGGGTGAGGAGTATGTTAGGGCTGTGCTAGGGATAAGGACAGGGACAGGGCGAAGGACAAAGCTTCATTTAGGGTTTCGTATGCATAAAATCTAATTATTTTCATTTGTATCTTTTGCTCTAACTGACCAAGTCAGCATTTCGTATGAGTGTGTGTGTGTGTGTGTGTGTGTGTGTGTGCCAAGGGGAAGACCCATTTGCTTTGCAAATTCAACGAAAGAGAATATTGAAACTATATATACATATATTATTTATATTCGTATGGTATTGTAAGTACAGCCATTAGATCCCAGGCAGGGGCTAAAGGAGTTCTGCCCACAATCCAAGAGAGAGATCACTGGCTCTCCCACAGTCGATCGATAAATGTATCTAAGAAAGTAAAATGTATCTATTTGAGTCACTTTTTTGCGATATAAATATCTTCAGTTAGTAACTAAGTAAGGCCGAAGGTGGAAGCGATTAGCCAAATGTCGCCATTCCCAGGAATGGTTACGTATTTTTAGACACTGGCTTTGAATTTATAATGTCACAGGACAAATGAAGCGAGGACAGGACCACCGACAGCTACAGGACCACCGACAGACGCGTGACAGCAAAGCCAATTCAAATTATGCATAAATCTCAATATAATTGACATTGAGAGGCAAAGTTTTGCTTTTGCTTTTGCTGCTTTGCTACTTTGCTGAGAAATGTTTAGAGACTATTTTTACCATTTCCGAAGGCGTCCTCCCAGCTCAGACATGCTATTACAGTCAAGTCAGAGCAGTTGCCAAAAAGTTGCTGAACGTGAATGAGAGGAGGGTTGGGGTTGGAGTTGGGAGTTGGGCTCTCTCACCAACACAACACAGAGGAGAAGGTGTAGCTGTAGCTGTGTATTTGACATGTGTGCTCATTGTGAAAATTATGCGAAAAGTTTTCCTGCCACGAAAGTGACGCCTGAAAGAAAGAGTGGATTAAACTCGGCTGTGCACTGGCAGAGCCGAGCCAGTTGCACTTTCACACACTTTCACACAAAATCTGAGCAGCAGAAGCTTCCAAAAGCATTTTGCGGTCTGACTTTACGGTCTCGTCCTCTCCCCCTCCCGCCCCTGTCTGCTGCGGTTGCCCAGTTGTCGAAAAGCCAGCTCCTAAAGAGTGCTTGTGCTCTCCCTGGCTTCGCATGGTAGGGGTCAAAATTTCAGTAGAACAGTGCAATTATTCATAAATAAGTAACATAAATACAGAAGGCTAGTGGTAGTGGTCAAGTTTTGAACCCCATAGCTACTGACAATGGTTGACGGCTAGAAATTCTGTATATTTATTGCTCGATTGCATGCTACATATATGTATGTATGTATATCCGACACTAAGTTTCTAGGCAACCCTCAGTAAATAAATTTGTGGCTCAAGAAATCTCATAAAAGTGTTTTGGGTGCAATTTCTGTAGCTCTGCACACGTACACACACACACATGTTTACTTGCACTTCTGCAGCTCCTTCTGTTATTCGCAATGTGAGCGCTCTCGACTTTGTGCGAGCGAGAAAGCGATTGCTTTTGTATGGGCGTTACTCAGTGTTTAGTGTTTACATTGTCTTTGGTATATCCCCATGCTATATGTTGCCATTTGATTAACTCTAAAGCTGGCAACATCTGCATGTGAAATACTCGGGACTTATCAATGTCGTGGAAGGGAGGCTCAGCTCTGCTCTGCTCTGCTGTCATAAATGTCTCCAAAATACGATTGTGTGTGTGTGTGTGCGACCGAAAACAGAACCATAAAGATGAAATATGTGTGTCAAGCCCATGGCCATAGCCATAGCCATGCCCATGCCCATGCCCATGCCCATGCATTGCTCACATTCCCGATTTGCCGGCGCCGACATCTTGTAATTTCATTTTATTATGCCCAAGGACGAGGACGATCAAAATACCTCCTGCACGACGTACGACGAGGCAATGTTTGGGGCAAACGAGCGAAAAGGAGGAAAGTTTGTAATATGTTATTGCGTTGTTGTGTTGTTGCGGTTGTGTGCCCAAATTGGTAGGGAAATACACTAAATAAACTGCCAGCAGGCTCCAGGCAGCAAGGCTCTCTCTCTGACTCTCTCTGACTCCCTGGTGACAGGTCGCCCCATATTGATTGCACGCCTAATGACCTTGAAAGTGATATGGGATTGGGATTGGGGCGGCCCTAACCCATTTCATCCACTAACCCTTTCGGTTAGAGTTTGTTTTTTCGGCAAAGTTTCATCATAATTTGATTGGCAACAGTTTGACGACCCCGACGAACCCCAAGCTCATCTTCGGAGCAGTTGAAACAGTTTAAGTTTACTTTTTTCTCTCTCCGGCCTCTCTGAGTTTTCAGTAAACCGTATTATTGTAGATCCACACCCCGGATAGGCAGCCCGACTAATGTCAATATTTGTTTGGTCCCCCCACCCCCATGGATCGGCCTTGGGCAATTGGAACTGAACTAATGCCAGGGCTGGGCTGTGGGGGGAACTGCAGGTAAACTGCTGGCTGCTGAATGGGGGCTCATCAATAAGTTTTGGTTTGAGGGGGCAAGAAGAGCTATTTACGAAAAGTTGCAATAACTTAGCGATGCACAACAACAACAACAGCGGCAGCAGCAGCAGCAGCAGAGAGCTGGAAAGAAAGAAAGGCTAGAAAGGTATTACAAGTGCTTTGTAATCTATTTGAAAACTTTTGCCAGGGAGCAAACACACTCCAGGCAGGACCGGACCGACCCGAGCAGCAGCAGCAGGCAGGCAGGCAGGAGCAGTGCCCAGAACACAAACAAGAAGAACGAACAAGAAGAGAGAGTATGAGAGAGTGTGCGATGGAAAGCATAAGAAAGAAAAGTCTCGTAATAGACAAACAATGAGTATAATGAAACGTTAAAGCGTCGTGTAATGACGCAACGGAAGCAAAGCAATTTACGTAAGCTTCCAGAGAGAGTTAGGAGTTTAATGAATGCGGAGGAGAATAGAGCGCTCAACTTAATGACGATGCTGAATGAACAGTGATGGACGGGGGTGGATAGTGGATGGTGGGGCAGTGGCAGTGGGGGGAAATCGAAGCAGTCGCCACTTTATTTGCCACATTAGAGCACTGTCAATAGCAGGAGCAAAAGTTGTGGCAAAAATGAAAGCAGGAAGCAGGAAGGAAGCGAGGATACGTCGCCCACTCAGCCAGCCGTCGCGCACTCCTGTTCACGTTCAGCGAAGCGTTAACAATACAAAAATAAAGCTGTGTAAATATAACAAAAAATATATACATACATATATATTTATAAGGGAAGGTGGATGGATATACGAGAGATGGTGACCCCAATACACCACACGGGATTTTAGTTGAAAGGGCAAGGGCACGGGCACAGGCGAGACGGGGAGTGAGGCCAATAGCACTTGACGAGACAGCAAGAGCCACAACAATTATAACAACGTTAATAAAAAATGAAGTAGGCCTGACGGGCGGCCCTATGGCAAGCAACCGAACGCAGATACCCTACCAAAAATGCCTTTGGTCCAAAATGATGTACTACATATGTATATAGGATTTCCTTATCACTTATTGAACAAATTCATACACTATTCAAGAGCTTTATTAATCATTAATCTAACCTCTATTTGGAGTGCCCCTCAATGTGGTAATAAAATGAAGAAAACTAAAAGGAAACAAATTTTCAAAATATTATATTCAAGCTTGTTAAATTACCTTTTCCTAGAGGTCCATTTGTTAGGATTTTATTTCAAATTAAAGAAGAAAACAAACATAAGCAAAAAGTCCTCAAAATGTGCTTTACTTTAGTATTCGGTTTATTCTTTTACAACCAGTAAGTACATATTTTATCTAGAGAAAAAACTGAATCTAATATTTTGTATAACACCCAATTTTTGGAATTGTATCGTTTAGAGGTTATGGCATATTTTTTTTAATTTTTTGCGGTATATTCAATATTTTTGAAGTCATGCAATGACTATTTTGGCAGCTAATTCTCTCTAGGACGTACAGATCAGACGATTGGGGTCGCCCCAAGACTGTTTTTGGGCAGTTAGATCTTTTGGCAACCAGGACTTGACTTTACACAACTTGAAGGTGTCGCCAGTACCCATATTCCTGTCCATTTGTACATCCATGTTGAATATAATAGTTTCTAGAAAATTTTCCAAGCGATTCAATCGTTTTTGATACTACATACCTAACAAAGATCCCGAGGAGAAATCGTTTCTGTTTGAACTCTTTATACTCAATCCAATAAAAAAGTTAGCCGCAAATTCAGTTCATAAAGAGCATTACAAAATTCTCTGCTCTGCTCTGCTCTGCTTTCCTTTTATGCAAGTTTGTGTTGTATTTCGCTTCCCCTCTCCTCCTATCTCTCTCCTTCTGTCTCTGTCTCTATTTCCCTTTTCCTGTCCGGACGGACTTTGGTCCTCAAATTTGCTGAAGTGTGAAAATAAAGGGGAACCCCGAGGCGGTGGGGCCTGGTCTGGCCTGTTGGGGATTTTCTGTGTGCTGTGTGCTTTGGGCCGTTGCCGGTCCTGGTTCGAGGTCCCAACATGGCTTCGGTTCGGTTCTCCCTGAGGGTCTGATCTGACGAGGAATGGCAACTGTTTGCCGATTTGTGTGGACCAAGGCAAAAAAAAAAAGAGAAAAAGAGAAGAAAAGAAAAGATAATAATAATAAAAAAATAACATATTAAATATTCAATGCGGGGAATCTATTAAAATAAAAAATGTGTTTATATAAAACTTGTCGGAAATTTAATTGAATTTCGTGTCCGCTGCTCTAGTACCAGGCCATATATGTATGTACATATTTGCTTTGGGACAAGGACAAAGGACATAGGGGACACGTACACATATTACATATACATACATACACATATGATGTGTATGTGAATTTTGGTTAGTGCCTTTGTTACTGTTTCTTCCCGTTTAAGCCGACAGCCGACAGCTGTCAATGGCGAAGTGCTGAAGGTTTGCTTAGCCAAGTCGAGGCGAGACGGGGCGGGGCGAGGCGGCTCGAATAATCTTGGGCATATGGATAAAAAGTGGGTGCACATCTTGATACGGCAGAAACGGGACAAAGTTGCCGCTGGAATGGAGACTGTTTGGATAGCAGTTGATATCGCCCCCAAACGGGATAAGTTTCTAAAGATATCTGTGCCTAGGCAGGCAGCTCCAGCAGCTCTAGGAAAAGTTTCCAGTGAAATTTAAATTTCCTAGAAGCACAGCGAGCCTGCCGCTCGTGCAGGATTACATATTACATCCGCTTGGAAATTATGCTAATTTTAGCCACTGGCATGAGACGATACAATGATGACACAAACTATTGAAAGTATTTCGTATCTGGGTTGTGTTTTAGGGGGAGTTTACACACGATAAGGTACAGATGTAAGGATACTTTGAAGCTCTTCCTCATATGACAGGCATACTACATACTGTATATGTTTGGATGTTGCAACAGGCCGAAACCAGGCCTGGACCCCAGGCAGATATGCAGCCAAACCGACCGAGGGGCACTGCTGCATGACACGCTACTCGTAGAACCATTATAAAAACCATGCCACATGCTGTGATTATCATTTGGTGCCCGCGTTGCGGAGATAGCCCCTTACACACACCCCCCTTACCTCCATAAATGTACAGTATAGAAGATTGTCGAGATATCGAGAGCCAAACTGATCTCAAGGACCTAGATTTTGCAGATAGTTACAGGAAGTACAGTACCGCTCACTCAAAATCATTGGAATGCTGTGTTTTGCCAGCTGTTCATTGAACAAAAGTTCGCTTCAGTCGGCTGGTTGCAGCCTCCACCTGTTATCTCTGTTCTCTAAGGTTTCCCACATTCAGTTTTCATTTGCTGGGAAGTCCTTAAAGAAATGTGTAAATTAAATTGCAGTGACTCCCTCCAGGACAGGATAGGACAGGACTGACTGACTGACTGTCTGTTCATCTTGAATGAATAGAGATTTCTATCAATCGCTTTCAATTCAGATTGCATAAGTAGATTTGATATCAATAGAAGGTAACACACACACACATGCACCCACACACATGCACACATACGCAGTGGAACGGAAACCTTTTTCAAATGCAAATGAGCCAAATAAATTTCATGGCTCTGAGGTGAACGAAAAAATACGAACAGCAATGTATGCAATGCACTCATTCTCAGTTCTCAGCTGTTCTCTCATTCTCATTTCGCTCTCATTTCATTTCGTTTCGTCTCTCTTTCCTTTCCTTTCTTTGAGCTTTTCATTCGCTTTGTCCGCACTGACCGACATCAAAAGAAAATCAGGGAAAATGCTGTGGGCCTTGGTGCCTTAGTGAGATTGACTAAATATAGAAGTGTCAGCGACACTACAAACATGGCCAGGTCGACAAAGGGAAAGTTAAGGCCAAAGCCAAAGCCAAAGCCATAACCGAGCCGACCCAAGGCGGCAGGGCACCTGGCTACGACGCTACCACTAAGGATGTGGATGTGCTTGTGGGTCACACGGAAGCCAAAGCCATTTGCATTATTACCAGACCAGATGCCGCAGTCGCTGCCACTGCCTCTGCCTCTGCCACTGCCCCTGCCTCTTCAGAATGGATAGATCTTTGTGAATACGAGTGCTGAGAGAACTTGAAACGAAATCAAAAGTCAGACGGAGGAGAGGCACGACGAGAGAGGCAGCGGCAGAGAGTGAAAACTGAAAATGAAGATGCCTCCTGTCAAGGCAAATTGCGTAAGGAAAATGCTTTCGACGAGGCCGATAAGAACGAAGCAACCCCTAATCGACCCAGCCCACAGCCCCCAGCCCCCCTCCTGAGCAGCTTTCGATTTCCGTTCAAGCCCAGGCGGAGGCCGGGTGGTCGAGGCAAACGCGTTTATGGCACAACGATAGAAATCGAAAGCCCATTAAATAGTTTACTTTATGCCTGGCTGGCAGATCTTCGCCTTGCGGCTATTGACTCTAGACGGTTTACTCATCATGGAGATGATGAACCCGTCAGCCGGATAGAGCAAGTTAACAACACAACACAACACACCTCCCCTCCCCTCCCCCCGCACTGCCCTTCTTGCCTATCTTTCGGTCTGGGCCACAACTATCACGTATGGCTTTTCGAGTGTCTGTGTGTGTGTGTGTGTGTGTGTTGGCGTTGGCGTTGGCCTGCACGTAGTCGCCACATGTTCCTCTTTGAGTTCCTTGCACCGCCTCACCGCCGCAGCTCCTCTTCCGGCTGCTCTGCTCTGCTCTGCTTGGCTGTGGCAAGTTGTGCGGAAGTGTCTATCATCTGCATGTTAATAACTTCCCCGTTCCGGCTCTCGCCCAGCCATATGGCTCGTACTTTTCTTTGTGGTCCGGTGCGGTCCTCACCTGGGGCAAGGACAGCATGAAAAAGCAGTTAAAGGGATTCGATTAGAAGTTTCTGCAGTAAAAAAAGGTATAAAAAGGGAAATTCTCTTGCAAAGAGCAGTGCGACAGTGCAAGTTTTAATGAAATCAAAACACAAATGCACTTTACTGCTCCGATAGAATTGTTTTTGCAAGTTCTACTGACTGTAAAAGCAATTGAAACACTTGAGAGTCGATCTAAGCTGCAGCTAACGATTTAAAGACATATATTTAATCAAAGAGCCCCACCCACATCCCACTTGCTCATAAATGAATAATAAATCAATTCATAAGTCGCTTTCGGCTATTGCCATGCCCCACACAGCAACTCCCACAGCGCAGATTCACACCAGCAACAGCTCCAGTCCCAGTCCCCAGTCCCAGTCCAGGAACGAAGTGCGAATCGCACACAATACCTAAATCCTCGTCCACTACAACATTTTCATTAGAGTGGAAAGTGCATCTAAAATCCCATGGGGGTTGCCCCATGCCCCCACCCCCCAACAGTTTTTCTGCTTGCTGGCAGTGCCAATATTTGGCCACACTGGCAAACAGACACAACGACCGGGCAGGGGGCCATAACAAATCCCAAACATCGGTTACAGCCAGGCTACAACCAGCAGCCACGCAACAGCTGCGCATCAACATTTGTTTGGTCATCCAACAATGTTTTTTAAGGATGTTTTTTCAAAACCATTTAGTGGGTCGATGGGTCGACCTTTTCGTATTCCCTAATCGGTAGAATCCCAAACACATGGAATGCATCCATTGAAACCCATTGCCAACCCATTCATTCGTGGATATATCTGTACATTATCTTCTGGTTGTGGCCAGGCAATATATGTATGTCCATATGTATCTCCAAGTGGACTGATTGTAGTGTCCTATACACACTTTGCTACCCTTCTTCTTCTTGACACCGCCATAAGGAAAAACAACCCAAATACATCTCGTGGGGGCCACAGATTCCCACACACACACACATGCACACCCACACCCACATTTATGAATAAACATATGCATGACCATGCAAATAGTACACACATGTCGCAGGGGCTGGGGCGGGTGAAGGGGGTGGTGGCTGGCGAGACATGCAAATGAAAATGATATGTATTTACATGCAGACGGGCTAAAAGTCAAAAAAACTGCTGTCAGCTGGCAAAAAGAAGCCAGAAAATCCCCCCCCTCGCGCCCACCGCCCACTTTGCAGTGTCTCCCCATAAATTTGGATGACAGCAGAGGTGACAACGTGTCAACAAGCGCCGCGGGTAGCTCGTACACCCACACAAACACACACAAAACATTGGCAAAAACAGCAGGCCTGGCACAAAAGTGCGGCCAAACAGCAGCAGCAGCAGGCACAAAAGTGCGGCCAATTAGGGGAAAATTTAAAGATGGGAAAGCTTTAAATGATTGATTATTCGGCATGGCAAATCAACGAAAATGCAACTCCAAAACTGACCCCCCCATCCCTGTCTCATCTTGCCTCCTCCTCCCGATTGGTTTTTATCGCTGTTGTAAGTGCCTGTGGCTGTGGCTGACATATGCCAGGAGGGGGTGGCCAAGGGGGGACAGGCAACAAAAATCTGCTTCCGAAACACGAATTCCCATTTCTGGGCCTTTTTTTCATTTCTGAGATTTGCTGAAAGATGGAAATTGTTATTGTTGCTGGTTGCTGGAGCATACAGAGTGTGCCTGGGAAGGGGGAGGGTGGTGTTCGGGGTTGGCTTATTTTATAATCACAGCAATTTTCGAGTCTTTGCTCAATGATTTTTTCTCTTCTCATATTTGCATTTTATTACCGCGCGCCCTTTTTTATTGACACAAATCATTTGGATTGTGTTCGTGTTATTTCTGGGTTCCTAACTCAGTAAAGTGCGAAAGAGGGGGTGGGAGGGGCATGGGGGTGCAGTTTTATTTGGTGACAGGTATTTGATATTTCACTTTTGATTGGTTCGGGATTTATGCTGATGTTTGTTTTGTTTGCTCGGTTGCCAAATAATTTGCCAAGCATCACCAAAGCATAAAACAAATTGAATTTAGAGCTCTGCTCTGCTCTGCTCTGCTCTCTTGTATGCATACTTGTATCTCTTTTTCACTGGAAGTCTGTTGTCAAATATTTGTTTACACATTCTTCTTAATTTGCCAAAAAACCTCAAGGATTATTCATACACACAGATATATACGCATACATATGTTTATCTATTTAATGGTAGGTGCTGAATTGAAATAAATATTCTATGACATTTACAATGCATAAATTTGTACAGAAATATGTGGTATGTGTATTGTGTTAGGTACATACATATATGCATGTAGTATATATATGAGTAATATTCTGTTTTTCAAAAGCTACACTTCATTCAAAGACCTAATTCTATTATGTTCTTTTGTATTTTACATTTTCATACATTCGTATGTCCGACTCTCATTGTGGGCTTGTTTTTGCGTTTTAGCGAGAGGATTTTAAAGAGGGAATAGAGAGTTATTTTTGCATTCCTACCAGATTTAATGCGAATAAAGTTAATGTAAGTGATTAAAGTACAGTAGTTGTCTCTAGTCTCGCAACACAATCCTTCTCGTCGGTGGCTGGATCGAAACTCCTCTCGTTGCTCTCTGCTCTCGTCGATCTGCTTCGTGCTCTTCATGGTTCGATCTCTCTCGTTCTCGTTCTCGCTTTGCGCTCTCTTGTGGCGATTGGGAATTCGCTATCGCTCGTTCTGCTTTGTCTAGGGGTCGCAATTGGCAAAATCCATCCCCACATTGATAAGCTTACGTTTCTGGGCCTCTTCAAGCCGTTTCAAAAAGTATTCAAACCATAAAATATATCTACTGTTAAAATATCCTTCAACCTTCGTTATTTAATACTGTCTAAGTACAAATAATATTGAATAATATATGTTGCAAACCCAAACACTGCAATACGTCATACATATCTATGCAAACACTTCCCCCTTTTCCACTACATATTGATCGGGTATAAGCCACTTAAAGCATTCGGCTAAGCAAACACCGAAACGCGGAACCCTTTTGGCCAGTCATTGGCTCATTTGGTGGGCAAACAGTTTAAAGATAAATGTATCTAATTGACGAAGGATGCTGGGCCTCAGGTTGCAGCCGAGGAAACTTCAGAGCCGAAGTCAAAATTGAAATCGATGCCGAAACAGCCACAAAGGATTACATTACCCACGCACACATACAGGGGGAGATCTGTCCATTCATATATCATATGTACATATGTATGTTGCCTCGATTTTCCTCCATTTTCTGACCGCTGCGGCGCTTGCGGCGATAAATGTTTGCTTTAGTTCGCCAGCGCGGAAAAATGTTCAAATATTTGCCGTGGCAGCGGCTCCAGCTTCAGCTTCAGCTCCAGCGGCTCCTGGCTCCAGGCTTTGGCTCAAACAAAAGCTTATGTTGTTATAGTTAGGGGGAGGAGGGGGGTGGAGCAAACAATGGGTTCACATACACACATATACACATATATATGTACTGCATCTTCGATACTTCGCTGGACATTGGTTTGTCATTCACTTCATTTGGCAAGCTGACGAATCATTAGCGTGCCACAGTCAGAGGCAGAGGCATTGGCAGCACCCCACCCACCCCCTCTCGCTATCCACTTAAACTTACAACAAATTAAATAAGTTTCAACTCATTTACCAAGTCATTTTCCCGCCAACTTTGCTCGTCATCAGCCTTCTCGGCTCCTGGGCTCCACGGCTCCTCGGCTATTTGTGTTTCAGTTTAGTTTTATGAGGACTCTTTTGCCCCCCATTACCACCCACTGCCACCCCCTTGGGCGTGGCGGGGGCATGCAAAGCGGAATCCACACAAAAGAAATCAGCTAAAAATGTATTTACCCTGAGACTCCAGCAGGGGAACAGTGGAACAGGGGAACAGAAGAACAGCGGAACAGCAGAACAGAACAGCAAAGTTTTGCGCTTTTGTTTGAAATTTGTTTCGCATTTGTAAGTTGAAATGTTTTTCGTAAGAAAAGCCCATCCCCCCGCCCCCACCCAGAAAAAAAGGGAACAAAAACACAAATAAAAGCTTTGTCCTCGGACAGACCTCAGGAAAGGGGATAAGAGGGGAGGGTTGGAGAGGAGCATCCGGAGAAAAAGCGGTAGCAGTATGCGACCCGAATCTCAGGTTCCAGCTGAAAATGTTCTTTAGTTTTCCCTTTTTTCGGCCCGGCCGAAAGCCAAAGCCAAAGCCAAATTTTATTTAATTTAACTTGTTTTTGGCCCGTTTTTCTTTGGACCCAACCGTCGGCTTTCAGCTTAAACAAATTTGCTCCATGCTCCATGCTGAATGCTGAATGCTGGATGCTCGATGGTTAGGTTTCCCTTTTAAATGGGTCCAACCGTACGGTCTGGTGTGCCCTGCTCCCCAAATTGATCTTATTGACACTTTACTGACGACACAAATCGTCTGGGACCGTCCCACCCACTTTCAGCCAGGCCCGGCCCGGCCCAATGGCCGTGTCATTTGTAACATTTTCTTTTCGGTCTTTCCATTATTGCAATTTGAGCGCGCCTATGGTCTATGGCATCCGATTGTGGGGTAGGCATGGGGTGGGGGGTGGCAAACGTTGGCTGGCCATAAACAAAGGTTTATGGCTGCTGCCTGCTGGCTGCTCATGGGCGGTGAGCAGTGGGCGGTGGGCAGTGGGTGGCAGCATGCAACAGATACTCGGCTGCTCGGGGCTATTCATTCATTCGCAGGGAGCTCGGAAAAGGCAGAGGGGAAAAGCTGGGGAAATTGAGAGAAACGGGTAAGTCCTCGATTACATTATTAACCCAATTTGCCGAAGCTTTCGGAGCTATTTCGAAATTTGAAATTGGTTAAATTACACTGATTTTTGACCGATGGGCCAGTGGAAGCCCTCCCATTCCTCAGTCCACCGTTCTATCGATCCAGGCACAGGCACAGCCACAGCCACAGCCAAGAACTGGCCATTCCCCCTTGGCCCATCCGTATGCATGTTGGACCAGATTTTGGACACAAATCCCGCGCACCAACACACACGCACCCCACCCCGGGCAGGGTAAACACAAGTATCACTCACGGCCTGTCCGCCATCTCCATCTTTATGCCAGGACAATTGTACTTTTATGGGGAGGGGACATGGAGAGCCATGGGGGAACTACATAGCTGAGTTATGGCGTCCAACAGCTGCGCAAAACGATGTCCATAGCGCCCATACAGCTCAGAGCTGGGCAGCAGCAGCTCCACTATCCACTATCGTCTCGTATGGGTGGCACAAATATGTTGCATAAACCCCCTGGGGGGGCAATATCAGTTGGCAGCAATCCCATTGAAGAGCCAGCCAGGGGGGGGGTGGGGGTGTGGTGTAGTGTAGTGAACAAAATATGACCAGAAAAGAACCAAGAAATATTAAATAAAAATGGCCAGGCAGGCAACAGTTGGAGTCCTCGACTGCTGCATTGCTGCCGCCTGGCCTGGGCATCGCATGGCACAATAAACGAGCATCCGCATAGAGTATACGTACATACATATAGTATATAGATGGTACATAGTATATGTTGGTAGGTAAAAAATATATTGTAACCACTTGATGGGGTCATAAGTCAGGCGGGGAGAATATTTACTGTTTTCATCTAATATAAAGCGAACCGTTCTACTCATCTTCCTCACCCCAGGATACTTTCCCCTGGGGTCCGAGCACTGTCTGACCTGGATCTGCCTGGACGTCCTCTTCTGCACGGCCAGCATAATGCATCTGTGCACCATCTCCGTGGACCGTTACTTGTCGCTCCGCTACCCGATGCGATTTGGCCGGAACAAGACGCGCCGAAGAGTCACGCTGAAGATTGTCTTCGTGTGGCTGCTGAGTATCGCCATGAGTCTACCTTTAAGCCTGATGTATTCGAAGGTGAGTTAAAGCCTGAATGTTTTGTTCACAAGGATACGCGAGAGATTCAAATATTCCTCTAATTTCTCGCAATTCATTTTACATCTTGTACTTTTCAATCTGCTCACGCTCACGCTGCTTTCTCTTCTGCTTGTGCCTCTACTTTCTTTCATGTCATTCCAGAATCATGCCTCAGTGCTGGTGAATGGGACTTGCCAGATACCGGATCCGGTGTACAAGCTCGTCGGGTCCATTGTTTGCTTCTACATTCCGCTGGGCGTGATGCTGCTGACATATTGTCTGACCGTGCGATTGCTGGCCCGGCAGCGCCAGAACTTGGGCGGCGGCCAACAGACGGCAGCCGCCACGCCCGGCTGGGCCAGCGGGTGGCTGGGACAGACCCCAGCCCTGGGTAAGTCCAACCCCTTTTTGCCCCTGCAAAGCAAGTGCTCTGCGCCACGTAGAGCTCTTGGGGCTTAATATGATTCTCAGTTTGCCTAAAATTTGCATTTCGTTTTCGGGTTGCACTTTTTTTCCGTTTTTCTTTGTGCCCTGCTAAGAACTTTGCATGCCACTCGAAAAGGGCGGCTGCCAGCCGGTGGGGAGGCGAGAAGGTGTTGCCGGGGGTGGGCTAGACAAACAATGCACATCCCTGTGGTGGCGGAGGGGGGGGATATTTCCAGCATCCAGTATCCAGTATCTGTTTCCCATGAATATGAAAAGGCGGAGCCGAGTGGAGGTGGGGACGCAAAGTGGGGCTAAGCCGCAGCAATGCACACAGCATCGACATGGACATCGACATTGAACCGAGAGGATAAGAGTAAACACCTACACACTCACACATCCAGCCTATATGTACATAAGTACTGAACACGTTTGCATGTGTTGATGGCTAATTTCGAGCTGGCCCAAATGGAAAACTGGCATGGCTAACGGCTTGTAATGCTGTCCGAGGCTGTCTTCGATTCGGAGATTCGAGCTTAAAGTTTCAGCCCGTTCAATTGAAAGAATTCCTCATGGTAAAAGAGTTTAGGACGTTGATGTGCCATATAATATGATTGCACCGTCAAGTGGCCCAGGCGACACCAGCAGAATGCACGGATCGCAGGCAGCGCTCCTCCCGCCCAAACGACCGAGGGGCGCTGCCGCATAACGCGCGACACGTTAACCGATCCGATCGCGGACATGCAGGAAAGTAGAACTAATCTGACTGAAAGACTAAGGAATTTCCAATTACGAGATGGAAGGGAATTAGTCGTAGAAATTATATGGTAGAGGGAATTATAATCCCAGCATAAGACCCTAAACGGTTGATGCAAGGAACAATTCGATCTACAAAGTGGAAGGAACAATAGAATATTGTTTCTATTGTTTCTAATGGGAACACAAGAGCCGTTCGATAATTTCTGATAACTTAGTGTTAAGGGAATACTAAACCTTTGCCTCTAGGATAACTTTTTTGTTCAACTCTCCAACAATTTCGTATTCCTTGTTGCTCGGTCCTGTTAAGTCCTGTCTAGCCTTTGAATGGATTCACTTTGGCTCCATTTGGAATGCCATCATTTAGCACCTAAAGCACAGATAGCACCCAATCCTTGGCCCGGCCACGAGTATTTGGTTCTGGAGCAGGGGGCACCGAATGCTCAATGGGAATATTAAATATACTCTCTCTAGGGCCCAGCCCGACTGCAGCTGGAATCGAATGCCTCGCAGGGGCGCACTCGTGTAGGACCTAACGAGCGTTTAAGGGCGCCACGCTGCACCCTTTCGCTTGAGTGGCGCTGATGCTACCACTGCCGCTACCCGTAGTACGTGCATTAGGGGACGGGGGGAAAGCGGGTGGGTGGCTGGGCGGGCAGCTGGCTTTTGGGGTAGTTATTTTAAGCCGAATCTCTGCAGTAAAGCGCTTCATTTTGGGGGCGGCACGTAGCTGTATTTGGTAGATTGTTCTTTTCATGCGAGTAGGGGGGGAGTGCAGGGGATTGGGGGGGGAGTGGAGTGTGTTAGTCTGTGCACTCGTGCGAATTTATTAGCGCATTTGTGACTTTTGTGCTTTTGTGTGCTCTCTCCATCCGCAGAACGGCGATGCACTTGGCGCCGTCTGCTGAAGCCGGGCCCCGGGCATGCCTCCTCCGTGCTGCACGCCCACTCGGCCAATTCAACGGATACGGATCTTAGCACCTTGGACAATCACGAGCTCTGGCTGCCCGACTCCAGGTAAGCGCACTCTTAGGATTCCGCTCAATGCCCGTGGCAATATAGCATCTACTGTTTCCACTACTCCCAACACAGCATCAAGGAACCCACGCCGACCACAATGACAGCATTGCATCAGTTCGGAGCCGAGATGCTGAAGCTCTCCCGCGGCCTCGAGTCGGTGGGCTCCTCGTCCACCACAGGATCGCCCACCAAGTCCGAGTTCTCCATATCGAACCACCTGCAGTTCCCCAGCAGCCCCCAGCGCTATGCAACCCACCAGCAGTCGCCGCAGCCCCAGCATCTGCAAGGCAGCGCCGCCTACCACCAGCAGACCTCGCCCAAGGGTCGCCACGGCACCACAATCCTGGGTCTGTCGACCACAACCCTGGGCATAGAGCGGGAAAGCACCCGGAACTCCTTGGCCAGCAGCCGCTTCGGCGGAGACCAGAGCGACGGGTAAGTTGCGACTCGCTCGGAGGGATGCCTATTGAATTTATAATTGCCTGGAAGGGGGTCCGGAAAGAGGCGCGACAAATGAAAGCAGAGAAAGCAAACATGATACGCTGGGATTTCGCAGAACTTAGGATACCCTTCAGCCCTTTTTGAAATATATCTTAGACTTAGTTTGCTTAGATTTAAACTTTAAGGCAAGTCCCTTGCGAGGAGTCTTTTAATTGCTGCCCAAATAAACACTTATTAAATTACAAAACACAATTTCCCCTACCATCCATTCCCCTACCATCCTATTATGCCGCAAATATGCGGCAAGAATGTTTTGCTGTTCCACAACAGAAAGGAAACAGCTTTATTTTTGCAACGAAATCCTGGCAAGTACTTTGGAAAATGCCAAGTTTCCGTCTCCTTACCTGGCTGCCCGTCAAAAGGACAAACAGCTGCTACCAGCAAACCGTTTTGTCCGAGTGATCCTTTCTAGTCACTGGCTGTCTTTGTTGTTTCCCAGTCCAAGTCCCAGTCCAAGTCCCTGTCCCAGGTCAGTCCCAATCCCAGTCCGAGTCCGTCAGTCCGTCAGTCCGCTGACCACACCAAAAGGCAGGACCGGACTTGGCCGGAGCTCACCTCAAGTCCTCTCGTTTTCGCTTTCGTTGCTTTGTGACTCGCTTACGTTTTTCGTCCTTTCTTTTCTTAGTCTTGTGCGCTCCTTTTTGCGGCATTGCCTTTTATTGTCCTTCCGCTTTTGACTTGTGCAATTTTTCGTAATAATTAATTTTTTTTCGTTTCGTTTTCCCTTTGTTGGCGACAAGGTTCGGGGGCGGGGGGCAGGCGGGACGGGACTCCACTTTTATTTGGCATTTGAGCTGCTCAAGTGATTTAGGCGTCAGGGCCCACGACCAGTCCCAGCCCAGTCCTAGGACAAGGTCCAGGACCAACGCGTCGCGTCGTCTGAGTCCTTTTGCGTAAATGTGTTTTTCATTAATTTTCTAATTTTAGTTGACTGGCTTATGTTGGGCTAAGAGATGCGCCCAGGAATTCAATTAAAAAATTGGAATCGTAGAAACCGAAACATTTTGTTCTTTTTTTGTTTGCTATTCCTGGTAATATAAGAATATATCGAACGAATGGGCAGGGCATGGTCCTGGGCAGGGGCAGGGGCAGGGCAGTGAGGTGGAAATGATAGCAATCGCTTATGATAAGAAATTCCTAAGTTATGCTTGATAAAATCCTTAAAAATTAAAACACCAGAAACAAACAATTTCAGTTGATGAGTTTTTTAAAGATGGAGCGGCTTTAAAACTCGAATTTAGCAAATAAAATTCTGAAAATTCTTTACTCCACACTTTTTAGTCACGTCGGGGTCACCAGCATGAGTTTTTTAACTTAACGATGGTGCGTCTTCAAAGTCATGCTTAGAAAATCAGCCTTTTTACAAAATTCTGAAAATTCTGCAATTTTTGAGTATTTTGACTCTCATCAGAAGAAATCACGTCGAGGTCACCAGCATGTTACGTGAATTGTTTATCCATTGGATAGTTGACTTTGTCAATATCCAGTTTGAATGGAACAGCCATTAGCCAATATCAGAGTAACGGAAAACTACTCGCAAGATTTACAAAAGTTCCCATTATTCTGATTTATACTCGTGCATATGTTGGTAGTTCCAGGGAGTCCCAAGAAAAGTTCATCTGAGCGCATTAAATTGGGTTAAAATGTAGCCCCAGCCATGGCCACAGCTACAGCCACAGCCTCCTCCTTTTTCCATTTTCCTCTGGCACGTTCCCAGGACGAATATGAATCATTCTGACGGTGCGCTTTCTTGCAGCTCTTTGGTTCTGGCATTGCCATTGTGCCTTCATATTTGCCAGTTTTGCCTGACAGTTGAACGAATTTGCGCTATCAATAAATGGGATTTCAGTTCTGGCTTTTTGTCCGCTCTTAAGGCCCCAAACGGGGCTCTGTGCTGCATTGAACAAGGAGCCCAGACGAGGCGGTGGAGTCGGGGGAGTGGGGTTTTAATTGTTTGAAAATTTGTCGCCTCATGCACTTCTGACAGGGGCCCAAAGAAGTTAACAAATGATGTTGGCTTTCGCCTTTGTGGCCTGCTCTGGCAGGCAGTATTCTAATTTCGGGACTTTTTCACACAAAGACAACGTCGGAAGTGTCTGTGGGGGGAGGGCTAAGTGTGTGTGGAAGTTGGCATCGGCAGCCACCGAGGGGAGACGGGAGCCGTGTGCCGTGTGCCTGCAGCCACGTCTTGATGAGCTTGGCAGCTGTTTAATTCCTTTGTGGCTGAAACAATATCAAACTTGGCGTCAGCCGGCTTTGTTTCACTTGCATAATGAGAAGTTGGCCAGCACTGCTCCCCGCCCTCGCTTCCTGCCCTGTCTGTCTCCTTGTCTGCTCCTCCGTCATCGTCATTGCTTAGCCTTGTTCCAACGCATCTCAATTTATGCGCACGTCTTGTGCAAACAAATCAAAAACGCGAAGGATGCATAATGAGCTGACATCCTTATCCTCCATCTTCTTCTCAGTGCCTGCTCTCCTCTGCCCTGCCCTGCCCTGCACTTGCTCCCGTCGTTCCCAGTGTCTGGCTAACGCCTTCATTAGCAGGCAACAAGGGTGCCTCCGCCTCCACCGTTTCCCTCCTGTCTCCCCCCTGTCTCCTCCGTTGCCAAATAAACTTTACGCGCATTTGCCTGCAGAGCAACATGGCGGCAAGACAACCGTCAAAACCGCAAAGGCAACGTGGAAAGCAAATTTATGCGCTCTATTAAAATGAATGCAAAATTAGCTGAGCTGAGGCCTGCTGAGACTGAGCGCAGCAGCAGGGGGCAAACCCCTTGAGATCGGGAATGTAACAACAGCAGCAAAAGCAAAAGCGGAAAACCACAAAGCGCAAAAAAACATAAAAAAAAGGCGTGTTTCCCTCTCATCCAGCGGGAAAAACGGGAGAGGGATGCAGAAACACGATGACCACAAAGCCTGTGGTTGGGCAGGGGCTCGGTTACGGAAAGAGTTTATATTTAATTATCATTTTCGGACTTAACAGGCGAGTTGAATATTAAAGGAGGAAGATCTTAGCATAGAAACAAGTCTCCTCATCTTAGTAGGACATTCGGTATTCTTTGAAGATGTATTTTAGCCGAAGAATAAACACTTCCAATGTAATAGTTTTCCATTATTAATTTGGTAAAAGTTTAAAGGTGTATTTTTTAAAGTATTTTAAAACACGAATCGTATCTTAAAATATTTTCTTTAACCGCGAACACGTTAATCTCTGAGATCCGTCAGCAACCAAACTAAACATTCGCTATATTTAAGTATTTCTTATCGATTTAGTGAATCTCCTTAGTGCAGGGGTCCGGCATGCAGACACTCACATGATCTTGGTGCGTTTGTGAGCACAAACAGGCACGAACACGATTCATTTTCTCTGCCGCGGCGCTGTCGAGCAGAATAATAAAGTCGTTTGTGCATAGAGCCGAAGCCGCACGATTCATTTTCGCTGCCGCTGTGGCAGCCGAGCAGAAAAACGAAGCCGCGTGTGCATAGGGCCGACGTTATAGATTTTGCACTGTGCGGTGGCGACTGCGCTGCCCAGTGGCCGTTTACTATGCTCATTGCATAGGACGCTGCCGGCTTCTGCTTTGGAGTGCACAAGAAGATTCATTCCCGATTAAGTAGACCCGAAGGGAAATCTGAGACAAGCTTTTAATGAAAGTTTGAGCTCAAGACTCTGACATCTCATCGGTTTGGCCCATCCATTCTCTTATGGAAAATTACGGGTATTTGTTATCAGGTCGTCGCCGCTCATCGGTCATTGGTAAATTTTGACCTGCTTTCCCATTAAGAGTATTATCAAACGGACTTTGCAAAGCTACCACAGGACTGGTATCTACGCCCAATTGTACTGCTGGCCTCCTTTATTGCTACACCTTTTTGAATACCCAAAATCTAACAACTACTTTACCTTTTCTCTTGCAGCACTCTCTCCCAGCTCTCGCAACGCCTGCGAGCCTACAAGCAGCGTCGTCGGGCCTCGTCAGCAGTTCCGGGACGCGAACGCCGCGCAGGCATGGACGATGCCGATGAGGATCCGGACACTCCCACGACGACGCTGAGGCGCCACAAACGACACAACAGCTTGCCCAAGAATGCGCTCTACACCAGACACACCACCGTGCAGGAGAGCATCGACGACGACGATGGCGGAGAGGAGGAGACCACGGCGCGCAGTGACCAGCAGTCGAGGTCGACGGCGAATAGCAAGGGCTGTCACTCGGACACCGAGTTGGATCCACCGCAGGTGAAGCAGTGCCACGTTGGAGGCGTTGGCGGGCCAATCGGAGGCCATCAGCCGGACTACCTGCAGCTGCCGTCGGTGTGCACCTGCCCCTACTTCGGAGATCGGCCGCTGCAGAACTGTGTGAAGACGGCCGAGGTGAAGATAATTTCGTCCTCCTTCAGGGTGACCACGACCACAACGGCGGTGAGTAGCTCTCCCAGTGAAATGGAACTGCTCCTCTGCAGCAGCGGGAATAAGAAGGACCTGACCTCCAGTGTGAGTGCGGGCATAACGGGACCAGGTGGCAGTGCAGCAAGCGCCAGCGGCGGAGGAGGCGCTCCGCCCCCTGGCGTCTCAACCCTTAGTCCGCACTCTGCCCAGAACCAGAGCAGCTCCTTGACGGTCCAGAGCGATGGAAGTGGCTACCTGGCTGCTCCGGGAACCCCCTGCCCCGGGAGGCGCAAGCTGAGCATCTCGAAGACTGCCTCGGTGGTCACTTGGGATTCCAGTCGCCACCGCCGGCGGGGCAGCAGCTTCGGAGGAGTCCGAACCTCACTGCTACTGACTCCGACCAAGACGGCCACAGCGTCCACCACATCGACGCCCTTGCGGCGCTCGGCCACCCTGCGCAGCCACCAGAATATGAACTACCAGGCCGGATCGGAGTGCGGAGGCGGCGGCAAGACCAGGGCGACCACGTCTTCACCATGCATGCTGCAGCGGCAGCAGACTGTTCGCTCTCACCACTCGAGGAACTCCAGTGTGATCTCGCGGAACTCGTCGCGCCACGGCAGGATCATTCGGCTGGAGCAGAAGGCCACCAAGGTGCTGGGCGTCGTGTTCTTCACGTTCGTCATCCTGTGGTCCCCCTTCTTCGTGCTCAACCTGCTGCCGACGGTGTGCGGCGAGTGCGAGGAGAGGATCAGCCACTGGGTCTTCGACGTGGTCACCTGGCTGGGCTACGCCAGCTCCATGGTCAACCCCATATTCTACACCATCTTCAACAAGGTCTTCAGGCAGGCATTCAAGAAGGTCCTCCTGTGCCGCTACTCCAGCACGAGTGCGTGGAGGCCGAGCAGATAGCAGACGCCGGTTAAGCCGGGCAAACTCAAGAAGAAGCCCCAGAAGTGCCCCAGCGTGGACTTTCAGGATTCCATTGCACTGCAGTCGCCCGAAGGACCAGGGGCCGCAGGTCAACGACGCCAGCTCCGGGCAGCCCCTGCCGGAGTCCTCAAGCGCAAGGGGACGCAAGTGGGGGGATGCAACAGATAAACCCGCAAACAGAGAAAGAGCGCTTTACGGCATTCCATTCCATTCCATTCCAGGCTCCAGTCTCCAGTCCATTTTGCCTGCGGTCCACCGCACAACGTGTCGTATACCCAATTTGTGGGTTGCTCCACTTGTCCCCCCACCCACCATTGTGAAAACACATACTCGCACACAAGCGAGTGTGTTTTGCGTGTGTGTGTGTGTGTGTGGGGGGTAGTGTGTGTGACCGAATGTCCTCAAGGCTTAAGCGCTTATGTGCCTCTAATTAATTTCAAATTCAATTTGCATGCGATTGAAGGAACATGTCTGGTCATTCCAATTGCGGGTGTCCTGAAAATGAAGTTCGCCTTGAAGAATACGAATGACTATTTGGTCCCTTTTCTGAGAAGTGGGGAGAGAATATACATTTCTCCCTAGTATAGTTTGCCCTTAAAAATTGGGCAATAGTTTCTAACAGAAAGAGCGAGCGCCGGCACCAACAGTTACACATTTGGAGCTAAGAATGCCCCGAAAACTGAGAGTCATCCCAGAGTTCACCTCTACTTCGACCTCTCCTCACACATGGATGTTTTCATTGAGAATCATGAAAACTCGGTGGTGCGTGTATCTTGAAGGCACGAGTTCCCGAAATAAACCATTCTGCCCGCTCTTAAAGGTATTCTTTCCTCCCTCCGATAGGTGATGTTCGATGGAAATAGGCAATTATCTAGTGAATTTATGTGAAATGTTCTGCTATCCGCAAGTGCACGAGAATTTTATAAAAAATCATTTAAGGAACCGACACGTACACGTACACAAATCCAGGAGAATTTGTGACTTTTGTTGTTTGTCCGTGTTCGTGTTCGTGTGTCTCGTGTTGTTCTTTTTGTTGGCCTAGCAGATTGCTATTTTTATTTGAAAAGTTCATTCATTTTGTTTTATTTCTGTGGGCAAATGAAAAATTTCAGCTGGTCACGTAAGAGCCTGACCGGACCCTTGAGGCGGTCCAGGAGCAGGATGCGAAGCGGTAGCCATAGCCATAGCCATAGCCGAAGCAGATGCTTAAAAGACATCAAACAACAACATGGATAACAACAGTAGCAACAACAACAGTAATAATAAAAGCCATTGGGATGAAAGTTTTCCATTCTCGGCTCCCCCAAGTTTAAAGCGTCATCTCGCCAGGCGGCTGCAAAGTACCCAAGGAAGCGCACAGGCGGTGGGAGGCAGGAGGCAGGACGCCTGTGGAGGGGAGTTTGATGGGTAATGACGCCATTAGTGGCAGCCACTCAAAGCGGCAGTCGCGATGACACCTCACAACGCCAGCCAAAAAAATTTGTACATTTTTTGCTGACAAATTTTTAGCACTTCTACCCGTATCCGTCTCCGTACCCGTACTGCAGAGCAGAAGGCAGGAGGCAGAAGGCTCTGCTCTGCTATGCTATGCCGAGAACAGACATGAGGAAGTCCTGGCGGCACTTTGAAATTTATAGCAATTTTATCGCCAGCGGAAATATTTTTTCCACTTCATTGAATCAATGGTGAAGCAGGTCCCTATGGGCAGGTCCCGGCAGTCGGGTGGGTGGGGGTTGGTGTGTGGGTGGGTGGGTTCTGCGCTTGGCAAAGTGTCACACCCAAGGAACTTCATTGAACTTTAATAGCAGGCCGCCGGGCAAACAACAAAGACAGTCGACTCGCCCCGACTCTTCCCTTTCCTTTCACCCTTCCCCCAGCCGCTGTGTTGTGCCCCACACATATGTACATATGTTCGTTAAATGTGTACACACGAATCGTACTGGCATAAGGGCCGACGGAATACCCTACAAAAGTGCTGAAGGGTGTCCCCCTGAAAACATTCCGACCATGAAATTTCTCTCCAATAAACTTTCCTGGAAACCTGCAGGCGCTCCTTGAAATAGGCTTAGGAATTTCCATATCGATGCCAGAGAGAGAGAGAGAGAGAGGGGGCGACCTTTGTGCAAAAAACAAGTTTGCAATCATTATTTTGTCTTATTAAAAAGTTGGCAGCTTGCAGGACAAAAATGTTGGCACAACCAAAAGCAAAAGAGAAATATTTAATGATAACGATAAGTATAAGAATACTCAGACATTGCATCAAACTACACTGAACAAAAAACTATGTTTATTCCACACAATAATGTTAGGTAAATACGAATTTAAAGCAAGACAGAAAGTGTATAGATAATTATATGTACTTGTATTGTATGCTTCGAGTGTTGGTTGAATTTATTTTTATTAAATACTGTCTATTGTACTGTAAAGTTACTGATGCACTTTAGATTGATCTTCGATCTATGTGTGTGTCTCTAATTATTATAAGTCGAAAAGGGGAGCATTGTGACAAAACGCTTTTACCAGTAGTCCTAGATATAACGAACAGCATCCAAAGATGGACTGTTCTACGTGTACGTGTATCTGTAACCGAAAAACTGAGCTATGAGACAAGTCATGTACATACATATGCATATGTATGTACTGTACATACTATATACTTCACCTGACAAAAATAACACCCTAGACTAAGGCATAGTAGTTGTGTTTGATTCGTGTATAGTTTAAGCTTAAGTCTAAGGAGCCTATCCAGCCTTGTCCTGACTAGATTAGATTGTAGCGACGATTGAATGAGGTGATATATGATTAAATGGTAGATGGATGCATCGGATTGAGAGCGGATATCAATAAATGTACTATATTGTAGGTGTACACACAACCAGCAGAACAAAATGTAAATCAGAGCATTTTCTTTTAAGTCAAACTTAAGGTTTCCACCTACCTGGGTCCCAAGTTTTGATGCGATATTTTCAAACAGATTCCCAGCACACTTTAAAGATAAGAAAAACAAGGCTCAAACTACTACTGCTTTTCCATAGATGTTTGGCAATAGAAGCCGTAAATAAAGATAAAGATAATCAGTCTGCAAATCCAAACACTCCCACAACAGCAACATATCCCCCTATATAAATGTGTACTTTAGGATAGCCATAGCGAATCCTTCCTAAACTAAGTCAAAGACACTGAAACGTAGATAAATAAATATGTGAAACATATTAGCTATAGTCTGTTATGATTTATATATGAGTGTATTCCGATTGTTTATGATTTGTATTAAATGTGCATTACATCAAAGACAAATAGAGTTTTATTCCCCCCCGCACGACACTCAGGCACAATGGGACTGAAACTGCCACTGTCCCTTGGGAGGGACCCAGAAGAGAAGCAAGCTCTAAGGCAATCAGAGAGAGTCTGGATCCAGCCCACGCAGTGATTTACATGTGAAATTCCACTCAATTAGGCATCGGGCGAGCAACGCAACGATGTGAGCACTCCGTTGCGAACCACGGCGTATACCCTACCAAAGAAGAAGTAATGACGAGAGTACATGCCATTTGCAACTGGCAGAATCAACAAGAAGGACGATAATTAGGATTCCTACTAAATCGAATATAGCATACAGATCTCGTGTCACATTTTTGTTGATTAAATTCCTCCCAAACGGTAATTATTTTTGACCTTCCTATCACCTCCAATAATATCCAAATAGATACAAGTGAGCCCATTTGGACCGTCGATCGATTCAAGCAACAAACACGCCACAAAGCAAGATCTAATATCGTAATATCGCGTATCAAAAACGTAACAACTCTAGTCAGCGGTGAGTATGAAGAACCTAGACCTAGAACCTAGAACGTGGGCGTAGCGTTCAACCGACACAGTCGTTGAACCGATCCGTCGCGCCTTCAATTTGACCCCGTCTTCAATTCAAGGAATCAAGCTAATCAGACTCGTCGTGCATTTCCACTATTCCTTCGACTCGATATCCATATAGGTATGTACAGATGTATACCCCACAATAAACTGTATCAAACTAAACTCTCATGTTTAATATATCGTAAACTACGCTGTTCAACAGATTAGTTCAAATTAGTTTAAATTCCGTATTAGTTTGGCATTTGCAATGGCAATCGATAAGTCGCAAGGCCAAAAGGTTATAGACTTGTGAACACCATGTTTTTCATGGCAAATTCCATGTCAATTGCAGTCAATTGGTCTTCGATGTGAATATTGATTATAATTTTTATTTTTAATACCAACTACACTTATTATTTCAGCCAGCAATCGAATGGAAGGACCTCGTTCACGCTCCTTCACGCTCGTCCACTTATATGTAGTTGCAAAGCCTTTCAGTTCTAATGATTCCAGCGAAATGGCCAAAGTAGATTTTTCCCTTCAGTAGAGATAAAACTGCAATTGAAATGTCACCGCCCACGTCCATTTCTATGACGACAATCGAGTTCTTCCACGTCCGCCCACGCCCACGCCCACGACTGTCCTCGCCCGCCCACCCACGCAGTACTTCGCGTGGCCCCTTGGGGGGGGGGGGGGGGGGGTGTCGGATTGCAGCGTGGCGGTGGGGTGGCGGCAGTCCTGGGGCCAATCCTAGCGGATTCGGATGCGGGCTTTGTAATCATAACTTAAATGATAATTATTTGAGGGCACTTGGCGGATTAATGCACGCTAATGCCGTGCAAATTAGTGCTACAAGAGGCCTTAAAAAACGGAATGCTCTCAGAGGGGGACAAATGACCCTACAAAGTAGCGAACGCAAAGAAACAAACCCCGTAAAAAACGATCACTGGCAAAATTGCGACTACTCAGCGTCTCTTCTCTTAATTTTATTTCCAGCTTTAAGAGCTCGTAAAGTAGCACGGAATCCGTGCCGGGTAGGGGGGGCGGGGGCTGATGCTACGAGATGGTAGATGGTAGACGGTAGAGGCCGTTTAATGGATTCCCTTAGCCCAGATTCAGCCCCAGCCCTGTCCCTGTCCCTGCCTCTGCCACTTGCACCCCTCCCTTCCGCCACTCGAGAGGAAAAAGTTACTGTAATAAACGGTTTTTGTGCGAGCGGCGACAACGCCGCCAACTTGAAATTTTCGCCCGCCAAGGCCCCAGGGGCAGTCCACAGAAGTGGAAACATCCCAGCAGCTGTAGTGCACTTTCAGCGCTTTTAATCTCTATATGCTATATATATGTGTGTATGTGTGTGTGTGGGTGTGTGTGTGTGTGTGCAGAAGTGGGTGGGGGTGGAGTGGAGTTGATGATAGTTTCGTTTTTTTTTCCGGTAAATATTTCAGCTGTTCGCCGTATGCAAAGACACACGGAGCGGTCGGGCGTAAAGGCACTCAAAAGTGAAGGCCTACACGGGAAGGGCCCGTGAAAAAACCCATTCACATTTGTTTGTTCATTGGTCGGACCTATCAGCGAAATTACAAAGACAACAACAACAGCAGCAGCAACAGTAGTTGGCCTTAAAATGCTTTTGGTATTGAATCACATTCGACGATGTGATGCCCTGCACCAGTGCTCGCAAACACGAACATGCCTGCGGGAGAAATCGGTTCGAAAAAGCTAGATAGCAAGTGCTGTAGTCGCATTGCCGAAGCCACACGAAGGCTTGCTGCTCATTGTACCGATTGAAGCGATTGAATAGTTGTTATAAAAGATCAGGCCTCATGTTCATAACATCCACATGCCTTAAATACTCCCCTCTACAATGGACGCCATAAATAATGGAAGAGGAAACAGCCAAGCTCTAAAAGAGTGAGCCAAAGCTGAAAAATGCCTAGGCCAAAGCCCAGAGCAAAATTCACTGTCCAAGAGAGAAAAAACGTTGCGAGATTACCCTTTCCCGCCAGACATTGATCCGGATGGGGGATGGAATAAAAAGAGAGAGCATTTCAGAGATTAAAAATGTATAAATAAAGTCAAATGGATGGATGCAGTGCTTCAGGCATGCGTTGGGAACCAGCAGACCTAAATGCTTTACTTTACTCCAGGTCCAACTCGCAGACTGAATTCCATCAGTTCCTAGGAGCTCCAAGCAGGTGGACCGATTGAGAAGTTGGGAAACAGCTTATTCGGGAAACATTCCAACAGTTCGGGGCAACAGAAGAGCAGGGTGTTCCAGGGTACCACAGCACACACATCGAATGTGGGCGGGCGTTGGCTTTCAGCAAAACGGACAAACAAATGCATGTATAAAATATTTTCCTGTGTGTGCATATCGGCGAGGGGGAGGGGAAAATACATGCCACCTGCATTGAAAGCCATGTGCATTGATTGCATTGATTTATTTTCCAGATGCTGCTCGATGCTCGATGCCGCTTGTTGCGCATTTTATGGCCATTTCGATTGGCTCTTTGCCCACTGCTGCAGCCGCTGCACAAAAGGCAGGATTGCCTCTGGATTGCCATGCAATTCCGACTCCGGAACATTTTAAAGCTGCTTTAACGCCAGGCAACCAACCAGAAGGCATTCCATGTCCGCAGCAGACCGCTCAACATCAAATAGCATGCTTTGGCATACAAAGAGCAGAGCAAAGCGCAACACAACGCACCCCTCCCCTCCCCGGGCGATCTATTGAATGTTTGCATTTGAATGGACTTGACAAATTGTCGAGCAGGTGCACACGCCCACACGAACACCCGCCCACCTGTCTGGTCATCCACACAGCTCGCTTTGATGCTAAATTATATGCGGCTCCGTGAGGTTCCAGTGTCAGTCCTTTGTTCAGCTGCCAGCCGAGCTGCTTGTCCCCATGGGAGCCTCTCCTTGTGCGTGCTCGGCAGGATGCACTCTCCAAGGACAATCTAATTCCAAAACTCACAAACCTAGCCAAATGCAAATTTAATATTACGACCAAAAATGAAATTATTCAACAGGTAACTTACCCTTTGAGGGCATTATTAGATTAAGGCCTTGTCGACAGGCAGTCAGTCCGTGTTGACGGTGTAACATTTCGACAGGTGCCATGGCCTTGCCTTGCCTTGCCTTGCTAGGGGGGTGTGAATCGAATCAGGATTCATTCCATCATGATTCAAACACCATGTGCATATCGAAATCGAACACCAGCTACCCCTTTGATTTGGCCAAAATTGTGGAAAGCCTACTCCATGATTACAGGGCACAATGCTTGACGAGTTGATATCATGAAGAGGTTTGCTTGCCTCGGCCCAAAAACACTTAAAAGTTTCCAGCAACGGACAGATCATAAGTCCTCCCCCACCCCCCTTTAGATGTCTGCTGCTCTTCCTTGAAGTTGCGTTGAGATGCCGTGGCTGGTGGCTGGTTGCTGGTTTCCCATATTGATTGCTTTCAATTAAAATACCGCCAGCTGACTGCTGAAAAAGTTGACATGGCATGCCTTTGTGTTAATTTAATTTCACGAGACTACTTCAAAGTTGTCGAAAGGGAGAGAGAGGGTGGGGAGACAAGCATGCCGCCTGCGGCTAAATCCTGTCACTGGTATGCAGGCACTCTAGACAGTTTTTGTTGGCCCATTGCCAGACCATTGACAGAATGGGACGGACAGGACAGGAGAAGGAGAAGGAGAAGGAAATCGCCCTTTCATTCCGGGTGAACTCGACTTCCATGGTCTCGGGGATTCAGTCAACTGTAGCTCGGTTTAAAACATAAATTAGTTTTGCAAACAAATTTGATGAACTCCACGGATTTTGGGGAAAAGTTAAAGGTCCAGTAAAAGGCCAAAAATTATAGAAATTTCTTTGAAATCTTTATTCAATTTAATTCTTTTTCCTCAGTCTGTTCGATTTACTTGCGGTTGCACTTGGGGCTTGATTTATTCACGATTTATCCATTTGAGGGCTTGCACATGAAGTCGCCATTGAGTGCATTTCTGCTTCCCCTTTTCCAGGGAATGCGGGGACCACTTTGGTCCCAGGAGCCCTTAAGTCTGGGGCCATCTAGAGTTTCATTATGAACATCGAAGGCCGATAAGCTCCTTGGCTGTGGCCACGGAGCCACCATCACCGTCACCGACACCAACACCAAGACCGTTACCGAGACCGACAGGCATTTGCTGGGAAATATGGCCAGGCCATTTATCTAGGGCCATGGCGCCTCGGCTCGGCTCGACTCGGCTCAAGTATGCATTGCGCTTATCAAATATCATGGAATATAAATGTGTTGCTGCTGCTGCTGGTGCTGCTGGCCCCAGCAGACACGCATAAAGGTAGTTAGCGTGGAGCGGAAGCAGAAAAGTGAAAGGAATTTCCGCAGCACAAAACTCATGTACAAAGGACTAAAAAGGTAATCATCTAAGCGAGATGGCGCCCGAATGTAGCCAGCAAAAAACAGAAACAAATGAGTCTCTATAAAAACACACGGACGCGGGACAAAGCCAAAGCCGTAGCCGTAGCCATAGCCGTAGCCGTAGTAGCCCGACCCCGCCCCAAAGAAGTAAACTTTTTGCCATGTGGGTGCGTGTTTGTTTGTATCTGTGACACAATGAAAAATTCACAGCGCAAATGAGTTGAAAACTTTGCCATAAGTTGATATGCGTACAACGTGCAATCGCAAAACGAATGTCAACTTTTAGGCCGCCTCCCCCGAAATCTGAGGACTGAGAGCTGAGAACTTTGGCCAACAGATAGGAGTTTACAGTGGCAGTACCCCCGGTCCGGTCCGAGTGGGTGAATTCAATAAGCCAGAGACCCTGTTTGCAGGTACCTCTTTGGCTTGTATTCCCTTCTCTAAGCGGTTCCTGCCTGCTGTTTTCTTGACTTTGAAATAGAGTGGAATATATGTATTATGGTATTATATGGATACTACTGACATGCAGAACAGCTAAGAGCATCTAAAGAGTATCCTCGTATCGGCTTGGTGGGTGCGCCCACATATTTGAGTTGGGTGCCTTTCGAATTTGCCAAGAAAAGGACTGTTTATCAGTGACAAGCCAAAGGAAGAAGAGATTTGTATGGGGAGGGGGAGGAAGCACATCTGTCGCTGTTCCAAAATGTTAAGCAAACAATGAAAGGCAAATATTTTTTGGCTTTTGCTCGACAAGGTTTTAATGTGGAAAACAAATACCAACATTCCAAAACTCACAAACAACGCGAAGGCGAAGGCGAACGCAAACGCGACGGAGTGTTGCTCCAGTTTAGGGCTCCACGATGGTTTTCTTGGCGGCCAACTTCTGGAGGAGAGTCAGGAAGCTGAAGGCCTGCGTTATAACCTGCAAGAAGGAAGAGAAGGCTCTTAAGTTGCAAGCAGAGAGGGAGCTTGACAGGAACTTGTCACCGATCGCAAGCGATTCACGTCCATCACATAGAATTTACCAGCCGTGACATACACTGCCCGACTGCTGTTCACGAGAAAGATGAGCACGTCCTGGCGTCGCAAGTGGGCGTGCTTCCACCAGGCGCCCCTCCAGAAGGCCTCTCCGGACCGGACGCTGTGCCGACTGAGCAGCTCGCCGCAGTAGGTGAACATCAGCAGCTCGAAGAAGGTGAGCACTAGGTACTGAACCTGGTTGACGATGCGCAGGAACTCCCGGGTGCCGGACACGCCGACGAACACCAGCAGGCACAGCTGCAGCGTGATCTGCATGGACTTGACCAGGCAGTACGGGCTGAAGAGGTTCTCCAGCTCCGCGCAGCAGTACAGGATGAACCGGTGCAGACGCACACACTCCACGAGGGCACTGTGAAACGCTGCAACTTGCCCGAGATGCTGGGTTCCCGCGGAGATCGCTAGGAGATCTGTGGCATGCTCCTGCAGGACAGCATACTGATTCAGCTCCCGCGTGGAGGCGCCCAGGAGCAGCTCTCTTTGCAGAAGGCTGGGCGGGCAAGAGAACAGGAGTAACAGAAGTTAGTTGGCAGGTCCACTCACCCTAGCCCCCCGATCGTCTCGCCTGAGAGCAGCTTCGAGTGGGCATCCAAGTTCTTCAGGCTGCAGTAGAGCACGTCGAACTGGGCCAGCATCAGCAGGCACAGGGTGACAAACAGGGATCCGCCAAAGCCGAAGGTGACGCCCACCGAAATCTGTCCAAACAACTGCGTGGCGTACACCGCCGTGTACGTGGCTGGGGCCAGGGCGTCGAAGGGATACCAGCAGGTGAGGGGCAGAGTCCGTATGCCCAGAATCAGCGGGGACACGCCCCAGGTGATCACGCCCACCAGGCATAACAGGATCCAGGTGGCCGTGAACTTGCGGGACCACCTGTGGGCAGTGTGACTGCTCACGAAGGTCACGCCCGCCAGCGAGTGGTGGCGGTACTCCCTGTTGATGTGCTCCATGAAGGCCAGCAGTCGCTCCGATCGCACGCACCAGTAGATGTTCGCGTAGGCCGTGAAGAAGTATATGACGGTCATGGTCAGGGCATCCGTGATGGCCTGCAGCTCGCCCGTCGGCAGAACGTCCAGCGTCGTCTTGGTGAACAGCAGGCACAGGTGGAGCGAGATGAAGACCACCAGCGAGCAGTAGGCCTTGGCCATCAGCCCGCCCAGTGGCCGGAGCTCGGGCGGCCACCATCCTGGCAGTTTCGGAGATGGCTTCATGCCCATGGCCAGCTGCACGTTCTTCAGCAGTCCGAACAATTCCGGCTCGCGGGCAGGATCCAGGAACGCATCGTACCTGGTGTCCCAATCAACATTGCCGTGGAACTGAAGACCGGCCATGGACTGCGACTTGGACTCGGAAGCGAACTGCCCATCTAGAGGATTCGTGCTTCTATTTAAGGAGCTCCTAAATGTATGCATTAATGAGTTTTTAAAAGTTCTCCCTGCGAAGGCGCCTGCGGAGGCGTGCCTAATAATAATTAACATTTTCGTGATTCTGTCGTTTTGGCTGCCAACTTAATGCCTAATTGACTCTCCGCATTCCCTCCCTTAAAGTTTCTTAACAAGCACCAGAGGAGAAAGGAGAAAACTGGCACCTGGCCACCTGGCTAACCTTCGTTAAGAAATGCAGTCAGATAGTGTCTGTCCAACCTAACAGGAGACACATTGAAAGTAAATCTAAATTGTAGATACATTGGATACTGAATAGATTCTACCTTGACCCGAACAAATGTATATTTGTATATATATACATGCATAAGAAGGGGGCAATTACTCGTATTTTTAGAAATAATTGCAGTAAAATTTGCATTTATTGAATGGAAAAATGTATTCGCGAAGGAAGTTGCCCCACAGCCTTGATGGTAGTAGGGCGGCACTCCGTATCGATGGAAATGTGAAATGGCTCATAGAAAATGCTAATTACCAAGTGAACTTTGCACACCTCACAGGTGGCAAAATTCTCCGTGCGGAACACCAGACCACCCACCAGACCACCCACCAGACCACCCACCAGACCAGACCAGACCACACCGTATGCCTGCGTGTCGTGATCATGTAAATTACTTGTACGTTTGCTTCTAATTCCAGTGAGGCATTTAATTAGCCCTCAGCCCCATGCAATTAATTTCACAAAATATTTAGAGAGAGCTACTGAGGTAGGGGGGAGGTGGGGGAACGGGAACCCACGAAGTGGAAACCCCCAGCCGAATTCTTCAATCTGTCAGCTGGCAAATGTAAATGCACACTAATTTAATTCCCTCTGGGCTGAGCATTTCAGTCTATTCAATGTAATTGTTACACACTGTTGGCATAATGGCCAGGCTGTTAACGGGAAAACTTTCCACCAAGGCGGCGTGTGCTTCTGCAACTGAGTCTGTGCAACACAAAGTCAGTTACGTTCTGCATTTACTCGCACTCGCAATCGCCCTCGCACTTGTATCTCTAGTCTGCTCTTTGGTCCGCTCTCTGGTGTGTCAGCCTGTGCTCACGCATGTCGAGTCTGATGCCAACTGAAATTCACCTGCTGTGATTTATTCAATCAACTTGTGCGTCGCCCCAAACAGCACGCTCCGCTCCCTTTATTATTTAGACATCTTTGTTGTCGTTGTCGCTGTCGCTGCCGCTGCCGCTTGGAGTGCGCCTTATGGGAGTTTAATGTCACTTGCCTGGCTAAGCAAACTTTCCTGCCACATTTAATCTGCATAATTTTTATGAAAATTACCAAAGGAAAAGAATGGAAATACGAGTACGGAGTACGGAGAACGGAGAAGAGACAGCGACAGCGCAGCTGCCGAATCAGATACCTTTTGAGCCATAGACGTAGCACACAGACTTGGCATTTGATGAGGAGCTGCTTTAATTGTCGTCACTCGTGGCGTCCTTTAATGAAAAAAGAAATTCCTCAAAGATTAAACAATCGATAGCCTTAACGTTCATAGATACGCGTATCCTTTGCCATTTGAATTTGAATCCATAAATTGATGGGTTTGAATTATTCTTTACGACCAGAACTGTGCGTTTAATCTTTATTATTCATAGTTTTGCCATATGAATGCATATATTCTACGAGTGGCATCGCACTATTTCACAGCCATTCATGACATACTTCCGTAATCCAATGCTCTGTGTTTTGCTTTGGTGCCACCTGGCGTATGCGCAATTTTTAATTAAATTCTCCCAGCAGGAAAAAAACAATTTAGCGCATTTTTCACCAGCTGCAAAAATATTTTTAGAGCTTTGTCTGACGACCATTCCCGTTTCATCCCAGCGCATCGCATCGCATTCCATGCCAGGCCAGGCAAGTCCCTCCCTCCATCCCTCCCTCCCTTCCCACACACAAACGCCTTCCCGCGTTGAGTCCATTCGAATTGCACTTTTCAGCAAACTTTTTAATTAATTGCGCTTGCCAATTTTTCGGGGAAAGTCAGTGCTTTTATTTCCCAACGAATGTCCGACGCGCAGCGGGCGGAGAAGAGTGGGGGAGTGGACCACATGAACATCGCTAATTTGCTGCAGCCAGACAAGAGGCCCTCTTGTCCTCTTCGCTGGTTGGGATCACCACCACCACCACCACAGCTCCCACAGGCTGAAGCGTAGGTAGTCAATCAGCAAGCCATTTGACGGTGGCGCCGGGCAGGAGCAGCAGTACGGAGTGCGGAGTGCGGAGCTGGGTCACGGCAGACTCCTCCGCAGGTCCACAGGTCCGACAGTCACGCGCACCGCTCGCCTCATGTTTGCTAATTTATGCGCCACTGAAGCCGCAGGGCGAGCGGCAAAAAGTTTGGCCACAGACGCGGCAAACGGAAGGTACCACCAGGCGACACGGACTGGATGTGGATGTGGAAGTGGAAGTGGATGTGGAAATGGAAGTGGAAGTGTAGTTGTTTTCGATGCTCTGGTTCGCGCTTTAAACTCTGCTCTTACTGCGTTTCCGATTCCGATTCGTCCTCCCCACCACATTCAATACACATTGATGGCACCGTCCACGTCTCCATGTTGTTTTGTTTCCATCCCCATCTCGATCTCGATCTGCGCCCCGTTCACAGTTGAATGTTGCCTTTTATTTCCTCCGGCGGCTGCACAAAACAATTTGTCAAACAACAAAACTTTCTCCAGTCACACAAAAGGATGGGGGCGGGGGCATGGAGCTGAAGCACATTTCCACTTTTGAAGAGGCCACAAGGCCATTTAGAACTGAAGCCCGTCTGCGGAGGAGGGTAGTCGAATACTTCGAAGTTTCAGTTGGGGCCGACCGGTATCCGATATGATGTGTAACACTTAAAACAGCTACAGTTGGGTATTCCAACTGCACAATCACTAAGGTAATTGTTCTGAACAACCTAATTATTCGAAACAGATATAATTGTCCCTGCAGATATTCTATTTGTAGACAGAAAAGTGTGTGTAAGGGGCAATCTCCGCAGCCAGAAATGTGTGTTTCTGTAGTCATTCTGTAGAACGCAACATTTGATGATAAAATCTGTCATTACATCAAAATTATCATTGTTCAATTTCGGTGAATTCCTAAACATTACGTTTATATATAGTAGGAACTATATGCTTTATACAGGTACTATATAATTTCTTGTCAAACAGCAATATTTAGCGTTTGTTACATTCATTCCAGAAATGTCAAAAATTGTAGCACACACACTAACGGATTAGGTACGATGAAGCATGAAATGTATGGACTGATTGTGTGTCATCTAAACCAATAACATTCATTCCTGTACTCACGACTGCCAGCCTGATAGCTGATAACTGATTTATATGTATGTCCTGTGCAGTGGACGCCGCATGCCACCCCCCCGCATATCCCCCGCCCCACAATGACTAAAATGTATTTCACTTTGTTGGGTCTTGTTGGGTCTTTTGTACGGCAATTTGCCGAGCATGGTAGAAAAGTTTTTAATGCAATTTTGTTAAATATTTTCTCTGTGATTTAGTTTGCGGCCCCGAAAATAGTGAGCATCGAGCTCCCTGATACACTGACAAAAACGTCTCGGTGCAGTTGGGGGTCCGACTTGGCTGTGGGTATGCAGCGGCTGCTATTTTTGTCAGTGTGTGGGGGGAACTTTGTGAGCTGCCAAATTGAGTTTGGAAGTTGCAAACTGTCTCAACTGACGACCACATATGAGTCTAATTCAATTTGAGGTAAGCGGACAGGCACTTTCGACTCCTCCGCGCCCCGAACCAGCACCACTTCGCCTCGCCCCGCCCCACCAGGCTCCACTCTGCATGTTAACTACAATAACAATTAGCATTAACATTGATGGGGTCTAGGTCTGGGCCCGGGACTGGGTGTAGCCTCTCTTCTCTCCCTCTCTCTCGGGCCTCTCTGCCTGCGGTGGGCTGCCACCAGTGGTGGGGGGGGTATACTGTGGTTTGTTTGCCAGGTTTTCCGGATAAGATTTGCGTGGCGCGTGTCTCGTCAAATGAGAGTAAACTTAATTACGCCTAGGATCTGTATGATGCAGCAGCTGCTTGTTAATGCGGTTTTCCTGCCTCCATGCCGCCATGCCGCCATCCAACCATCTGCCATTGCGGGCTCTGAGGAATGTTTTGTTTATTAGCCAGCTCTTTCACTTAGGCACATACATATGTACATATTTGAGTGTGCTCATACAGGCAGGCGTCTTGGTAAATGTTTTACTGTAATTAACGCCCCAGGCATTCTCCAGGCATCCTCCAGGGCTTGAATAAGCCCACAGCCACACTGCATTGTTGTAGCTCGACCAAGTGTCACCTGCTTTGTGGCTTAGCGGGAATTGAGACAAAATTGTCGAGAGTGTCGTAAAGTGTATCACAATTAATAGAGAACAACTCCAAACAACATTTTTGCGCGCAGATGAAGGATTTTAAATCCGATTTAATATGGAAAATAAATATCTGAAAATAAGACAAAAATAATGCACGTATCCTCGTACTTAGAACCAGAAGTAAGGTAGGCCGATACCACCTACCCTGCTGATAGTTATTATCAGCTCTTGGTTTAACATAGACGAACTTATGTTTTGCCTGATGAAAATGAATAAAATTACAGTCTGATCTGAATGCACAAACAACGGTTTATGGTCTGGTCTAAAGGTGGCATAAGGACGGGTAGTCCCCTTTGAAATACAGACCCCATGACTGCATCGAGACAAGGCACAGCTAACGCTGAAGCCCCAGTCCAGCCAAGACGTTTCTGCTCCTCGTATCCAGGCGGCTGGGCTGCTGCCTTGATATTCAATTAATCCAATTATGCAGGCTGTCGGATTCAGTTAGAGAGCCCGGCCCGTCGAGTGTAGCGCAGCCAAGGCGTACAACATAATCAGCCGTAACCGCCCTGAAAGGAAAGGAATGGAAAGGAATGGAATGGAATGGAATGGAAACAACGTCTCGGCTTGTTATACAAATAGCTGGTTGCTAGTCAATTAATGGGACTGGCCAGGGAAATCCAACTAAATATTTTATTATGAGCCAACGTTTGTCTTGATTATACTCCAGTCGGAAGGGGGCGGGGTCTGGGGGCGTTGCCGGCGGGCAACGGTGGACGGCGCATAACTAATTGAAAACTTGCAAAACTTTTCCTCATTAATAATAAGCCAGACCAGAAGCCCAGAGACCAAGAGACCCAAAGAGCCTTGGCGACTATTTGCTAAGAGCTTGAGTAGCAGTCGGGAGTGGATTGGACTTTGCTCTCCTTTTTGACTGCGTCATCTTCTCATCCGTCAGTTTGATTTGTTGTAAATGATTTAATTACTTATTGCAAAGCGCTCCGAAAGCTATTATTAAGTTTGCTGCCCGCCAGGCCGCACTAAACACGCCTATTAGATTAATGCTGCGATTACACAACCCTCCCGCCATGACCGGAACCATCTGCAGCAGCCGATGTTGCCTGTAGTTCGAAGCGTTAACGAGTCCCAATCACTTTTTCATACTTTTCCGCTCCTCTCGTGCGGGCTGGGACTCTTCTGAGGACGAGTCCACTTCCACTCTGGCAAGGACGCTGCTGCTATTGAATTATGCATATTTCGTTGCAACTTGCAGCCAAGGACCCTCAAGTAAAATGGAAGCTTGAGGCACACAAACTATTACTTTGTCGGAAGCTGTACTCGATGAGGGAAAAACGGAATGATTTGTATTATTATTATTTAGATTTTCCAATTAATTTCAATTTAACATTTAGATATATTTCATACAAATAAATGCATTTTAAAAGGAATCTTGTGTCCAGAGTTTATTTTTCTGTGTCTCGTTGTTTGCCCTGGGTAATGATGGCCAATCAATTTTCATGTACATGGAATACACGAAAATTCATATTTTAGTAGTATTTAGCGATTATATTCACTGCTGCATAAATATGTTGTAAAATAGAAAAAAAAGACGAAAAAAAACTGAAGATCCTTCGAGCCGGATTTGAACCAGCGACCTATGGATTTCTCTACAGTACATGTACCCATCTACAGTCCACCGCTCTACCAACTGAGCTATCGAAGGCTATATTTGTCGCCTGCTATTGTGGGTTTTGTACATACGTGCAAGCGAGACAACTACTTACTGCATACATACGCATACACGCACACATTTCTAACACGTACGTGTTCAACGTTGAACAGATCGCTTCAGTGTGTTTCGTTTTTGGTATTTTTTCAACAGAGTTTAGTATTTTGAAGGAAAATTATTGCTAGATTCATTTAAATTAATTCCTATATATGTATGTATGCATGTACATATGTATGTATTGGTTTTGAAGAAGAATTATCTTTTTTGTGGAATTAAACAATTATGAGATTATAAGTTCAATTTAAGTAAAATAAATATAGTACTCATGCTTTGGGTAACACCAGTTGAAGGAACTCTATTTTAAATCAATCACCAATGAAGGGAACTCTGGGACTCCTGAGAGTTATATCTAAAACACTGAAATTGTTGACCTTGCTAAATTTCTATAACATCGTTTCTCTCCTCCCAAAGTTCGCTAAAACAACCTACAAAGCAACGTACGTTTCTGGCCACTTTGGGGTAGAACTCTGACCAGTTTTCCGCTATCGGGGGCACTCCCTGCAAAGAATTCAATCAACTTTGATTGTGTGTACGCAACGTACACCGTACACCAAGTGGAGGCAGAAGAGGTAACTGGCATCCATTATGGCCATTTGCAAGCATGCAATTTACGCTAGGAGCGGAGCGTCAGCTAACGAACCCCCGCAAAAGTGAAACAAATTCAATTTACAGCCTGGAAAATGCAACAAAAATTACATTTTTAATAGGAAAATTACAGCAACGAGGGAGACGTTCGGGATGGAGTGCAGCGAGGGCACGACAAGAGCTGAGGACATTGATGGAAGATGGAAAATGGAACATGGAGCCGGGACCTTCGTTACCGTCGCATCACCCGGCACAGGGGATAATTACTCAATTTGAGTGATATATTGCCCTTGACCAGGAGCTGATCCAGCCGAGCCTCTGTGCTGATGCGATAGCTCCGAAATATCTTGGCCACCAGCAGCTTCATCAGCATCTGGGCATATCGGTAGCCGATGCACATGCGCAGACCCTTGGTGAATGGCACAAAGGCAAAGGCATGACGGGGCGGAGCCTCGGGTCCGAAATGCGCGTCCGGATTGTAGGCACGGGCCAGTGGGCCCCACACCCGTTCGTCCCGCTGCATATTGTAGATGTCGATCCCAATCTGAGTGCCACTTGGGATCAGAAAGTCGGCGTCATCGCGTCGGAGAAGAAAATCCTGAGCTGCGGATCGAAGGACCATGGGAACGGGTGCAAACAGCCGCATGGCCTCGTTGATTGCCATTTCGGTGTAGGAGAGGCGCTCCAACTGATCCAAGGAAATGTCACCGTAAGGCGGAAGCTCGGCCATTAGCTCCTCATGGAGCTTCTCCTGGTAGGTCGGATGCATGGCCAGGCAGAGGATGGTGAAGTAGAGAGCCGTCGATGTGGTCTCAAAGGTCTGTCCGAGAGAAAGTTCCAATGTACGCTTCCGACTTTCATCTGGAGTCTCTTACTTACCGCTGCAATGGTGACATTGGCCTCATCTCTGACATCCTGCCAACTCAGTTGTCCACGCTCCACGTGCTCCCTCACCTGTTCAATGAAAATGGACTTCGACTTGCTCCTCGCCTCCTGTGGCAAAGGCTTCCTGGCGGTGTCGAGATCCACAACCGAGACAATCGGTGACAGCAGCTGTCCGGACATGCAAATCATGATTCATAGCTAATACGAATGGCACAGAATCGAGTATCAATTTACCTGCTCCACAAACCCAAGGAGTACGCCGACCACCTTCCTCTGTTGGCCATAGAGCTGCGAGCGTCGATAAATGAGCTCCGGGTAGAGCCATGGCGACAGCATTCGCTTCACACACACCTCCGTCAATCTTTAAAGGATAGATATTCAAGCAAAGAAATTTAAGCTCTGCAGCGAAGTGGATATCGATGCGCTGTCAAGGGAACGAACAATAGAGGACCCTTTCGGTCCGTGGCACCACCTGGCAGTGCACGAGAAAAGCCTTTCCGCCCGAGATGCTCCTAGATTTTAATTAGCTAATGTCTTGGAAAAAACTGAAGGGACAAAAAACATGACTTGATGCCTGAACGTCTGCCTTGTTTTCCAGTGACATAGAGTCTCCAAAGAGAAGATGAACAATATGAATGAATTATAAAGCAGACTGGTGTCGAAAAAGGAACACTACTTTCTCCAGTGACTGGACTATTTTAGTCATAAAAACATTCAATTCAAAACATTCAAGAAACACTTACGATTTCTGTGCAGAAAAAGTGAATACCCGATACTTATATATGAGAACTGTAAGTATACTTTTGTATTTCACACCAATGACTCACCCATTGTAGGCCTCGAATATGGCCGCAGAACCGTCGTGCTGGAAATTCATTTTCCTGCCCATGGTTGTCTCTGCATCAGAAATATGTACTTGGAAAATCAGATGCAAAAGTACTTCAGAGCTACTCACGACACGCCGCTTCCAGGACAATCTTCTTCAAGATCTGATATATCTCCAACTCCTTGCCATGCTGTACTCCCTCCAGGTCTAGCTTTTGCAGCAGAACCTCCGCCTCGGCATTGAAAATGGGCAAAAAGTTGCTGAGGATCTGACGTCCAAAGGCGGGGTTGATGAGGCGACGATGCTTGTGCCAGCGAGGAGCGCTGGATGTGAACAGTCCGTCGCCAATCGCTGAGCTCAGGAAGCGGTAGAAGTCTCCCTTGTTGGTGCAGTGGTTCGAGTTGAATACCTGCTCCACAGTTTGTGGGTAGTTGACGTAGAGGAAGCAGCTGGTTCCCATCCAGGAGACGAAGGGTGCCTTGAACTTGTGCGACAGTCCGTCCATGTACTGCAGAAAGGCTACAAAAGACAGTTAGCCCCCGGACTGGACTGGCTCATCTGCGGCCGCGCTTACTCTCGGGATTCATCATTTGCAGCCCCATGCCGATTAGGGGCCAGCCGATAGGTCCCCTCAGCTGCCAGGCGACCTTGTAGTACCGTCGCCGGGTCCACAGAAAGTACGTCCACACCAGCAGCAGCCAGATGGCCAGAATGATGCAGGTGCCGAGCAGCATGTCGTTGAACTTGAGGGTCGGTCCCCAATCCGCTTCAGAAATTAATTGTTTATCGCGCAACGTTCGAGGCAACACTAAGTCTGCGTCTAGCCACCAGGCCAGCTCAGGCACCCATTGAGGTTTCTATATGTACGAGTACTTGGCTGGAACCTCAGTGCCCCAGTGGGGATTACGCATTTGTGGCTCTAATGCGCAACTTTCCATGCCCGCCACGTCTAGAGCCTCTCGTTAAGGTGACCATTTGCATGCTAGTCGCGTGCCCCAAAAAATTATGCCAGTCAATAATAATATGCAGTGGGCCAAAGATGTTATACCAGTTCGAATGTACTCTTTGAACCTAACAAAATGATCCATATAGTGGTACATTTTTTGTTACTTTTCTATTCCGCTCTGTTCTCTCACCACAATAGGGTACATCCGGAATTCGAAATTGATATTATCAGCCATTACTCGACTGACAAGCCCTTTCAGAGAATCAACATACCCTTAGTTGCCGGAAAACGCAGATAGGCTCGACACCACCATACCACAGTATGGTGTGTTTCTTGAACTTTATTTTGATTTAGTAATTGGTTAATTATGGGGCCAACGGATACGTCACTTAGGTAGGCGTGTCAGGTTCCATTGTCTGTCTCTGGTGTAGATTCAGCTCACGGGGGTGGGGCCATTAATACTCATTAAACATTTATTTGGTTTTTTAATTATGCTTTTTATTCGCTATTCATATTTTTACAAATTGTTTTAGTTTTGTTTTTGTTTATTTCAATTATTTATTATGTTTTTCTTTTTTTCAACAATGTAATTTCATATTTAATTGTGTATTTCCTTGACTTTTAATTTATCCTCTTGCGGCGATTCAGTTTCCATGTGTATTTTAGTTCTGTTGAGATAGAGAGACACACACTAGGGAATGGTACATATGTACATACATATGTACGTTGATAGGCTACTTAGTAAAACTTAGTGCGCTATGTGTTGAGTGGAACGTCTCCAGGTGTTCCAATTTAGGATCTGGAACCCATACGTGGATCCTTCAAAATTCGACAAAGTTGCACTCCACTCCACTCTCTGCTTAAGTGTATGCTAGGTTTAAAAAGTTTGCGATTTTTGTTTTCTTGTGGACGTTGCGTTTCCAGTTTTGTCATTGGTAAGTTATAGTTTTAGTTTAGAGTTGTAAGTTGTGGTTTGCATCTGCATTATGCTAGGGGACGTGGAAGCCAATCGTAAGGGTTGGTGTTACAATTTTTCATTGGGGTGTCTTTCGGAATCGATAGACGTATGTACTCTTCTACTGCCTGACTTGCAGTTTTTAAATATTTTAGTATATAAATATATGCCAGTCATATTTCCTTAGTAGGTCTACCTTATATACACTTTCCATATGCCTAGCCGTATCTCGTCGAGGGACCTAAACTTTGCCCTGCTTTATAAATAAATGATACACCTTTTTATTGTCAAAAATATTGACGACTCGCAACGATTCAGATTGTGGTTTTCCTGGCATTACACACAAGTTGTACAATATGATTATTACTTCTACTTGTTGTTGTTGTTGTTATGTATGTATATCAAGAATGATCTGCCCGAGTACTGTACACACATACATATGTATGTACATATGTATGTATGTAGGTAATTGTTTTAAACTATACCGAGTTGTTAACTAGGGTAGACTCAATCTTTGGGGACCTTAAGGCGCTATCTTTGTCACCTTGCATTGTGGTCTATAGAAACTTTTCGAACTGCAGATAAGATATGTACGCCCCTACAAATGGTACGCTATTTCTTGGAGCGTTTGTGATATCTGCTTATCCATGGGCTACATATATCATTGCTTCTAATATGTATTGGCATCGGTAAGGGCATACACGTATCGGCTTGCCGAGAATTTCATTCTTATACAAATTTATTTTCAGCTCTCAGGGATGCTGATGCTGCTTTATTGACTTAATAAAAATATATATTTATCGTATTTATTATTTGTTGAACTCCTTTGCATATTGTTGCATATTGTTGGTGTTTGGTTTCGCAAATTAATTTCAAACCATAAAGAAAATCCTGCAGGCTCTGTTGATCTTAATCTATGTATAGGCAACTCATGCAAATATATAATGCCTTGCATGTACATATATGTATACAAAATAAACTTTGCTTTCACATTGGCGCTTGCATCAAAATGTTAATCAAAAAACACTGGCATGGTTCGTTTTTGACTGTTTGAGACGGGGCATAGACGGTGCAATTGCTCGTTTTGTGTGTGTGTGTGTTTTTTTTTTGGGTGTTCGGGGACTGACGTGGTCCATGTGATGTGTCCATGCATGAGCACTGTGGAATGGGCGGGGCGGGGAGCAGAAGCTAGGCTAAGGAACCCGATGCGATTCCATTTATTAGATATTAAATGGCTTATGACCTCTGGTTAAATGTTGTTCATCATATCATTCCTATATACTTAGGCACAATACATACATATATTTTTTTTTATTTTTACTTTCACTTGACTTCACTTTTTGAAGCTGTAACTTTTTGCTAAATATTTTGCTTCGCTTACGACTAATTACTACGCGTAAAAGCGTTTGTTGGTGTTTGTGTGTGTGTATTTTTGTGTATGTGTGTGAGTGTGTGTGTTGGTGTTGTGGCTAATTATTTCATACATATATGTATAAGCGATTATTTTTTGCATATTCCTGCAATTATTTCTACTAAAATTTAAACATTTAAGCCGCTGGCCAATCATTTAAAGCTTTTCACAATCATGTTCATATGCAAAATAAAAAATATGTATAATAGGTTTACAAAATCGACTCAATAAATAATGCATCATTCATGTAATTGTATGGTTGAACTATTTCTATGGCACGCTCTGTGTCGCGTGTTGGTGTTTCCATTAACTTATACTCGTATAGATAGTGAACCCTTGATTTTCATAATTTCCGTTTCCGTTTGTTCCTACCAACCGTTCCAATTGCTTGGGTTTCTTTTGTTGTTTTCGTTTAATAACGCAGAATGTATCACTTATAGCGAATGGGCCATCAAGAATAATAAACGTATAATTCGAATCATAAAATGCTCGCTGGCTAAACGTAAAGGGACATGAACTCTGGGACAAAGGAAGTCCGCAAACATCGATCCAAAACGCTTGACAACTAGGCTATCTCTTCTATCTGGCTTTTTCTAAACAATTACAATTTGGGAATTTATTTTTTACACATTCTCAACGCACGAATACAAAAATTATTGCCGTACAATAGTTTCCTTCTCTTGGGGATTCAACGTTACACACAGCTCTTCTGTTTTCAGCTTATACACTTTTCATTAGCTTAGTTTTGTTTTTGTCTTCAAACAAAATACGATACGAATGAATGCTACCGAGTAGACAACAACTTATGTTTTTATGTTTTTTTCTCCTGTGTTTAGTTTGCTTTTGTTTTTGTTGTGGTTTGTTGCTGATTCTTAGTTAATTCATGACTTCTTCTTTGCGCCGAGATGATTAACTCTCCGGCTGCTGGTTGGCCGTGAACTGCGTGATGCCATCGTTTTCCATAGACTCGAGGATGTCTGCCACGTACACAGCCACATCGGTGTGGCTCGTCTCGCCGCGACGTATGAAGGGCATCTCCAGCAGTCGGCTATACTTGGGTCTGTCGCTCTCCTTTTTAATGAGGCTACAACAAATGGGCAGTGAAAAGCGACTCAATATCTACATTCTAATTTTGTAGCGCTTACCAAGTGTTGACAAATTCTACAAACTCTTTGGAGAACTCCATGCCATTGTAAGAGGTCATTAGTCGCGGCGGTTCGCCTTGCACAACCTAAGGAACATAAGAACCTAAGAAACATTCTCTACACTTAAGTTTGGCGTCCAGCTCACCTGGCACAACTGCTCAAACACCGAGTCCCATTTGCGATATGGGAAATTACCTGTCGCCACCTCCATCAAAGTGATTCCCAAGGACCACACATCGCTTCGCACATCGTAGCCCTTGGCACGCTCTGGATCGATGCGCTCCGGCTGCAGAAAAATGCGAAATATATTATCAATCGATAATGACTTCGGCAATTGAATTTTTTTTTAGATTTCTTACCGCCATGTAGGGTCTGCAGCCCGCATCCTTGGTCTTGGCTATCGAGTCAACTAGTTGGCCCGAAATTCCAAAATCACACAGCTTGATGTCGCCTCGGCGATGCAGTAAAATGTTGCTGGGCTTCACATCCCGATGTATTATCTTGAGCTCCTCCTTCAAATAGTTCAACGCATTCACCGTGGCAACTGTGATTTTGGCGAGGATAGACTCTGGTAAGTGCCGCTGCTGCTTCTCGAATATGTACTTGTAGAATTTGTCCAACGACGTATCCATCAGTTCCATGCATATCCAGCAATCGCCCTCCTTGAAGAGTGCTCCATAAAACTGAACAATGTAGATGCATTCATTTGACTTCATCACCACCTCGAGGTCCATGAGCAGCTGCTTTTGTTCCTTCTCGTCGACGGTAGAGCGAATGCGCTTTACTGCCATAACCTTATCCAACTTCTTGAATATCATCTTGTTGACGGCACCAAAGGCTCCGCGCCCTATCTCGCCCTCATCCTCGAGATCATCTGACGTAAACTGATGTGTGTTTGCAGCACCCTCGCCAAACTGTAGCTTGCCACAGGCCTGTTGGCGTATACGCTCCCGATGGCGGTCTGTAGCCGTGCTGCTGCTGCTGCTTGAAGCCGGCACAGTGCCGCCACCGGCACCGGCACCGCTGGTGGCTATCGGGGGCTGGGCACTAAAGCGCAGCGCCACATTGTTATGTTGAGATGAGGAACTGGAGCCCGAAGATGTAGACCCGGATGAAGTCGAAGAGGTTGACGAGGGCGGATGGCGAATGCTGAGGTTGTTCAAACTGAGCTGATCGGGAGGGTTGCGCGAGCGACTGGGTCCAGCTGTAATTTATGAATTTGTTTTGTGCTTACTTTTTTGCTTATCAACTTTGCGGTGGGTGCACTCCTCTTCCCTCAAATATGCGCCAGTAGCAGTGGCCGCACTTATGTGTGTGCGTATGCACGTACAAATGCACACATGTATGCACATATATATCTGATTGTGGTGCTGTATGTATGTCGAGTGCGTGGGCAGAGCCAGGAAAAATAAATAATACTCACTTGCAAATAAATTTTTCGGTCGCTCGGCCATTGTGACTGACGGCTGCTTCGGGATACTGGCAGAACAGAAAGTATTGATATTATATTGCTTTGTTGCCAAAGGATGTCGATGTCTGTCGCTCGTCTTTTCAGAGGGCGCCGCGCCCCGAACACAACACGTCGACTGAGACTTGGAAAGGGTCGAAGATTGCACTAAATTCTTCCGTCGCTTGGTTTTCTTGAGGGTCCAACTCTACACTTTCCTTTTCTACGGTTAAAGTGCACATTTATGCACTTTTTATTAATTTACATAAATACCCAACCAAAGGAGCTAGAGATGAAACATTGATTTATTTCGCGGTATCGATAGCGCACACACCAACTGACGATATGTGTCGATAGCAAGCATGTCCAAATACGGTCACACAGCTGTAACCATAACATAAACAGATCGCCTAATCATGTCCAGCGGATTTGCACGTAGCTCGTACAAGTTGTTTGTGGGAAACCTGCCGTGGACCATCAGCAGCAAGGAGCTGAAAACTTACTTCTCCCGCTATGGGCACGTGGCCAACGCAGAAGTGGTCTTCGACAAGCAGCAGGGACTGTCAAAGTATTACGGTTTCGTGGTCTTTAGCCAGCGCGATGCCTTCAACAGCGCCAGCAATCAGAACACCCACTTTTTAGAGGGCAGAATACTCAATGTGCAGCGTGCAAACGAAAGTCAATAAAGTATTTGGAAAAATATAGTCTTTAATTACGTTTACCAAAGCCATAAAAATAATTCGATTGTTTCATTTTTAGTTCCTAAAGCCCTGGGCTTCTCACTTGGGTAGGTAGAACTTTGTGTTGGTCCCAACCACTGACTGTACATTGGGATGTCCCCGTTCGGCGATTAGTTTCGAGAGTTCGTCCTTGATCCTCTCAACGAGATAAGGGCCTTCGTAGACCAGGGCCGTATAAACTTGGACGTAGGAAGCTCCCGCCTCAATCTTCTGATACGCGTCAATTCCAGATGAGACGCCGCCAACGCCAATTATTGGAATTTTACCGTTGGTGAGCTGGTACATCTGGGCAATCATTTCTGTGGAGCGGGCTTTAAGCGGTTCTCCGCTCAACCCTCCTCTCTCAGCGGTCCACTTTGTGTCGTGCAGATTGTCGCGCGACACTGTCGTATTGGCCACAATAAGACCATCCACGCGACTCTTATTCCGTTTAATGACGGCCACTATGTCGTTCATGTCAGCGATCTCTAGGTCGGGCGACAGCTTTAGCAAGATCGGGACATTACGATTAGTTTCCAAACGCGAACGTGCCTCGTTAACTTGTTCCAGCAATTCGGTCAGCTTCTGTTTGCTCTGCATATCTCTTAGTCCTTTCGTATTGGGACTGCTAACGTTGATTACTAGGTAATCCGCTACGGGCCCAAACACCCTGACTCCCTCCACGTAGTCAGCGGCTGGGGAAAGGGTGTCTCGATTGCTTCCCAAGTTTACGCCTACTATGGCATTAAAGTTCTCCTTTTTACGCGCCTCACTGAGCCGCTGGAGAACAGCTGCGTGGCCATCACTGTTAAATCCATAACGATTGATAATAGCTTTGTCCTCGGACAGGCGGAACACTCGAGGCTTCGGGTTTCCCTCCTGAGCTGTGGGCGTGACGGTTCCTACCTCAACAAAGCCAAAGCCTAGATCTTTGAGGCCGTCAACAGCCTCGGCATTCTTGTCAAATCCAGCGGCGATTCCAATTGGATTGCTCAGCAGGTGACCAAAAAACTGGGTATTCAGATTGATGTTATCTTGGTATTGGGAGGCTAGACAAAGGCGATGCTTGCATGCCATCACAGCCAAGTTGTGGCTGGCCTCTGCGGGCAGAAGACGCACGGCCGGCATTATAAACGTGCCGAATAGCCGGTTTTTGTTGTTATACGCCGTAATACCCATAAGCAAGGCGGTGGCCCCGGCCGTGACAATGCCCAGCGAGCGCATGCGACTCTAGAGGGATAAACGTAAGACGACCGCATACTTTTGTAATCCATTATATTACGAACTTACGAATTTCTGCACTTTCTCCATCGCAAATATACCTGTATAATTGATGTATACAAACAAAAAAGAATTTTTTACAAATTAAATTTATTGGATTTTGATTTCTAAATTTGTATGTATCGATAGACGGACTCTGAATACCCTACTTGCCCATCTCTATGTTGAGTCAGATGTTTGTTATTGTTTTTGACCAGCTGAACCGAACTAAATTTTGTGAAATAAACTGAACAAAAGATGAAAGGCGGAACGTTTCGGAACACGCAATGGGACCCCACGCTGCTGACGTCCCAAATCATCTCGATGCAGTTCTGCGTGTACTTCACACTTGGCCTCCTTGTTTTTGTGGCCAACAAGTTGTCTGGGGACAACTACACTCTAGACCATTTATTCGAATATCGTGTATGCATTTGAAACTACCACAACACTGTTGAAATAAGCGTCATGGATCATGTTTTCGTTTTCCTATCTAGGAAATACACATATACGACCTGGGCGGAAGGCTGGTCATATGCGCCTTTGTCGTAAATGCGTTCATCGCTTCGCTGGCTCTGTGGTGCATAGTTAGACGTGCGAAGCTGTGTCTAGACTTCAGGTGATTATTCATAGCGCAAGAACTGGCCGTTGCTCATAATTTGTCTCTCTCTCTCATCGGTCTCGCGGCGCAGCTGTACCTTCCATGTCCTGCATTTGCTGATTTGCTGGTGGTACAATCGCTCATTCCCTGCGAACGCCTCCTGGTGGCTGCTAAACGTTATAACAGGAACCATTATGTGCATAGGCGGAGAATTTCTCTGTCTTCAAACCGAAATGAAAGAGATTCCAGTGGGCTATGCCGCGCTCAACCAAAAGTCGGACGTTTGATGGTCGCAGTCGCCATCCACTTGTGATGCTTGTTAGCTTTCCGAAGCCACCCAATTCTCTAACGTACATGTAATTTATTGTTAAACTAGAATACGATTACATAGCATTATATCCTGTGGTGTGTTTGGACTAATGTAATATCTGATAGACGAAGGGCGGCCCGTGCTTCAGCTTGAGTCCCTCTGGCACCATCCCCGGGAGCATGGAGGACTTCGGTCCTGGCCCGCTGTAATTGCGCGAAATTAGCGACCAGAACTGCACCTCCCGTGGAACAAACATCCAGTAACTGAAGGCCAGCGATAAGGTGAGGATCAGTGAGCCCAGCAAAAGCACAATCCAGCAGATACCGCTTTGTGACTTCTGCATGTTGTCTCGAAAGCAAACTGACACCCACGAAAATGTACACAGCTGATCCGCAAAAAAAGTTAAACAACCGAATGCACCGAAAAATGCCCGTAATTGAACAACAACCGAATCGCTCGCGCTGGTGTGGTCGTGCGGCAGGTAGCTTCCACTTGGGTCACGCCTATTTCCTTTTGTAAATTTTAGCGACAACAAAACGCAAGAAAGTTGCTCCGCAAGCTTCGAGCTTTACTCTCTACACAAATTTATCTGAGAAGACAAACAAAGAATCGACAGCACGAGCTCGCTCTGCTGCCCCTGGCCGTGCCTCTGCCCTGCCACCACAATGCAAAACGAACTAATCAGGTTTGTCTAATCTAATCTAATTAGTGTGTGGGCCTACGATCGTCATTTTCGTCGCCGGGCCATCCACCAGACATCGCTGAACGGGTATTCCAATTTACTCTCGTCAGTGGATGCTATGCTTGCTCAGCTCGAAACCTTTTCAGATCGCGCTCATCTATACGTACATATATTTTTGTAACAATGTAAGCTGGAGGCTTAAAAACTGTACACGTTTAAAATGGCTGCTATGAAACTTAGATATGTATATAGTTGACATCCACAGCTCCATATAAATTAGAAAACTCAGCATAGCATAGCAGTCGCCTATGTAATATCATACATATTATTTCGCAAGTTAATTTATGCTTCACACAAAATCAAGGGACAGACATTTTAAAGAAATACATATGAACATATGTATGTATGTATGTTTATAGTCGTAAATTATTGGCAGCTCTCATTCAAGTCTAAGTCCAAGGCAACTCTTCAGACTTTCCCCTGAGGAGAAAGATCCGATCTTGAGCATAGAGCAGCATTTTTGAGATGTTCCTACTCCCGTAACACACTTAAGCATCTAGTATGTATGTATATTTTGTATATTTAGCTTCTTTATATTCGTTAAATTTATTAAAAACCTCATACGAATAAAAACATATGCACAACGGCATTCATCTTTTAGCATAGACTTGAATAAACATTTTCAACGCAATGTATCTTGTACCTTAGTAAAAAGTGCAAAATTTTTGTTAATTTTTTCTTAAAAAGTAATAGCTGCTTGTTTGTTTTGAATATGCAGTTCTTATCTCTTATTTTTGTGTTCAATTACTACAAATTCTCGTCTTTTTTGAAAACCATTTGGGGTACCGTTATCAATGCCGCGCTCTACGTAGAGAACTGATATTGTTATGTGCATTTATGCTTATTTATGTTTTGAAAGTTACAGTGTATGTTTTAGTAAAAGTGCTAAGCCGATTGATTTAGTATGTAAGCACTCATTAATGCATCAAACCCACCTAAATATTACAAATAAATTTCATTTTTAGTTGAAAATGCCTCGTGGTACTGAATTGTCTGAGGAAGAACAGGGAAGGGAATGCAACTAGCCGGAATGCAACTAACTCGACCATAAAAACTGGTCGAATCCAGACGGTTACCGCATAAATCGTCGCCTTGGTCCAGTATCAACCATTAGCAACCGTACAAAACGACACATGCGACAGTTAGCAACTGAAGATATGATGAGCGGCAACAAAATCAAAGCAGAAATCGGATTAACAATCACCAGGCAACGTGTGAGCCAACTTTTAGACGAAAATTTTAACCTCACATATCAAAACAAAATTGGCAAACTCCGCATAACTAAACGTCACAAAGATGCGCGAATTGCGTCGAATTTGAAAATATAATTTTTAGTGATGAAAAAAAATATAATTTATACGGTCCAGGCTGCCCCGAAGGCTGCAGAAGCTGCAGGAACATAAGGGAAACTCCATTCATTACTAAGAGAGTTCAATTATCTTTATACTTTTTCCTTGGAATTATTTGTTCATAAAAAATATATAGGTATACATACATATATGTTATACCCATTTTCTATGTGAAACAGTCAATACATTTTGTTTTTTTTTTTTTAACAATTAAATTGCAAAATTCAAAACAGTGCACATATGTATAGTCATTTTACTAAGGTATATACTTTGTAGCTGTTTATTTAGAAAATATTTTAAGAAATAGCTTTTTTAAAACTACAATCAAAAATATCAAATTTAATTAAATAAAGAGCAGCGTCTTTGGAAACGTCAGCTCAGTTAACGTTAATATTTGTATTACTTCTTGGCTTTATCGTTGCATGATGGCGACGATTCGTTGCATATAGAGAGAGCCAGTTCAAGAAACTCACTTAGTATCTTATCTCCAAGAAGATTAAATGCGATAACTGCGTAATTATTAAGGTATTGAATTTTGATTTTTTTGTCGCATTTATTCTCTTTCTACCCACCCGGAACCTACGATGTTTCCATACACTTCTTTACATCTGTGCCACCAATGAAGTAACATCCGGCACCAATGAAGTAACATCCGGCACCAATGAAGTAACATCCAGCGAGACTGGATCAGAGAGTAGTCAATTTTCTTCTGGTTATAATACTGATGCAAATCTGAAATCAAATACACTATTTTTTTTTATTCGTGCCGATGCTGATTAAGAATACATATGTACATACATCTGTATATGTAGTTCTTTATGGGGGCGTAAACGCTTCCTTTGGCCGTAAATTCTGCTGGATCTACACGAATATATTCTCTGAGTACCGGGTAAAAATATTCCAGTTCCAATTTAAATTGTGCCATTCCCTTTCCAGAGCTACATATATATGATAAGCCTGAATAACCTCAAGAAATTAGCCTCTCCATTATAGATGCCGTGACGAATATTTAGATGAAATATGTACTTACAGATTTGAGTTAATCTTCGAGTTAGGGGTGCAAGAACTGTACCGAACTGCGGTCGTTTTTTTTGCCATCCACTGTTAACAGGTTTCTATTTTCTTTTACAGATTGAAGCTAATTATCATAATGTCCATTTATGTATTCTTTTCGTAATAGGGCACGAATTCTTAAATGTAAAATCAAACCAAAATCAGACCACATGTTGCTTTTTTTTCATTTGCTAAATTATTAAATTTATGTTTAGCAAACTTTGTTTTTTAATATTTACTTTGTGTTGATTTCTTGTTTCATATAGTACATATATGTATCATTACTATTTATCGTTTCATGTTTAAAATCATCAATTGAAGTTCAAGTTCAAGTTTGCGCATTTATCATCTTGATGCGCTATGCTATCGACAGTATAAATATATATACTCGTATGTATACATATATTTATTTATATATATTTTATATTTGAAAATTCCAAGAGAAATTATGTGTGAGAAGTATAACTTATGGACAAAATTTCAAATTTGTATCAGTTGCTTAAATATTCTTATATTGTGGTGTTTATCATATTTGTAATATGTGGGTGTTTGTGTGTTTGTCGGTAAATCCTTTGCTTCCTTCCATACATATGTGTGTGTATCTTCCTTCGCTTCAATGAAATGGAAATATAATAGTTGTTGCTGTTTCGTTGATGGAGCAAATGGGGGATGGGGAATGGGGAGTGGATGGGCCTGAGTTGAGTGTACGCTCTTTACATGAATAACATAGTTTTTAAGTTGATTTTTTACTATTTATTATTTTTTGCTTCTATTGGGTATGGGGTTGGGTTATGGTTTTTGTTGTTGTGGTTGCTGCTGGTGTTCGACTTGAGGGTTAGCTGATAAATGAGGATGGTCTAGACTATTTATTTCTGTGTGTCCGTCCGTGTTTTTGTGTGTTGCGCTGCGCACAGACAGATCCTCTTTCACATTTGCTGTTCCTATATAATATATGTATGTGTGTGTACATAATATATAGTTGCTATCGACTGACCAACTGATCTCTGTTTGTGTTCTCACATTTCTCTCTTTAGTTATCTTTAGTTAATTGCGAAAGTTGCTATGATGCGAGTGCGACTGCTGCTGCTGCTGCTCCCTCGGCGTGGCGTACACAGCCCGTTGGTACCCCTGGCCCTGCGGATGAGGCCTTTCTCATTGACCCCACCAATCCGGACCGTTGCTTGAGTGCGAGGCGGCACCGCCGCCGTACGAGCCGCCATAGGATCCGCCACCACCGCCGCTGCTTCCGTAGTATCCGCCGCCGCCAGAGTTGCCTCCTGCGATCAAAATAATGCAAATGTGAGCAAACATCTGGGAACCGGAACCTGCTTGTTCCACTCACCAAACTTACCGTACGAGTTTCCATTGCTGCGGAAGCTTCCGCCACCACCGCCTCCAGCGCCACTGCTGCGGGGAGGGGGCCCACTGCCGCCGCGACTGCCACCGCCGCCGCCGCCGCCGCCGCCGCCAGAGCTCTGACGGTAATCGCGAGAGCCAAAGCCAGAGCCGCCATAGCGTCCGCCAGGACCTCCACGACGCTTTGCTCCGCCGTGTCCACGATCCGAGCTCATCAGATCCTCCAGGAAGTTGGGAATCTCCTGCTTCGTCTCAATCAGCAGCTCTAGCAGATCCGAGCAAATGTTGCGGTTCTTTTCGTTGAAGAAGGACGTGGCTACGCCGAGATTGCCCATACGACCGGTACGACCAATGCGATGGACATACTCCTCCACATCCGAGGGCAGATCAAAGTTGATGACATGCTTAACATGTGGAATGTCCAGACCACGGGCAGCCACAGCGGTGGCCACCAGAATCGGGCAATCGCCGGAGCGGAAGCAGCGCAACGCCTCCTCGCGCTCCTTCTGAGTGCGGTCTCCGTGAATGCTGGTCACCGGATGGCTGCACTGATAGAGGAACTCCTCTAGCGAGTCTGCCCCCTTCTTTGTCTCCACGAAAATGAGCGTCAGGCTGTCCTTGCTGTATTCGGGCCCATCGCGGATGGAGGAGAGCAGATCGAGAAGATACGAGCGCTTGTCCTGCTCGTACACCCAGAGAATGGTCTGAGTAATGTTCTCGGACGTGGAGCCCACTCGGCCCACGGCGAGGAAAATGTAATTGCTGAGAAAATCGCTGGCCAGTTCCTGAATCTGCTTTGGGAATGTGGCCGAGAACATAAGCGTCTGACGCTGGCCAGTGGGTGGCATATTTAGCTGCTCCACAATGCGACGAATCTGAGGCTCAAAGCCCATGTCCAACATGCGATCAGCCTCATCCAGCACCAGGAAGCGAATGTTTTCCAGACCCACCTTGCCGCGCGTGATCATGTCCTCCAATCGCCCCGGAGTGGCCACAATCAAATGGCATCCCCGGTCCAGCTCGCGCATCTGCTCGCTGGTATTATTTCCGCCGTAAAGAACGGCCGGTCGCATGCGAGAACGGTAGGCGAACTTCTTGGCCTCCTCAAAGATCTGTGTAGCCAGCTCGCGGGTCGGTGCCAGCACCAGACCCAACGGATACTGCTTGCGCCGGCTATACTGTCGATTGTTCTGCGGCGGCGCCGACATTCCGTGCTCGTACATCTGGTTAAGGATGGGCACGAGAAAGGCGGCCGTCTTGCCGGAGCCGGTCTGGGCACAGGCCATCAGATCACGTCCGCTGATGATGATCGGTATGGCGTGCTTCTGTACCGGTGTTGGTTTGTCATAACGCGCAAGGCTCACGTTGTTGCGAATAATCTCCGTCAGCTGCACATCATCGAACGTTGTGATATTTGGTGGAACATTCTGGCCCGTCGCCTCCACGGGTATATCCTCGTATTTGTCAAAATTGATGCCCGTGTTGCCGACGCCGAACAGCTCCTGCTCCAAACGCTCGTCCCTGGCTCCCAGTTTTGTGTAGTCGGTGTTGCCGCCTCCGCCTTCCTTCCAACGACTGTTGTAACCAGAGCCGCCTCCGCGTTCGCCGCGATTGTTAAAGGTTCTGTTTCCGCCGCCTCCCGGAGCTCCGCCTTCGACACCACCATCAAAGCCGCTTGGGCGCTCTGGCTCCTGCCAGCGGTCATTGCGTGGCTGCTGCGGCTGTTGTTGGCCCTCTTCGGGCTGTTCGTCAAGGGCAGTACCACTGCCGCCTCCACCACCGCGATACGAGGGACCTCGCCGATCACCACCGAAGCTTCGTCCTCCGCCGGCACTACTGCGGTTCCAGTCGCCTCCACGACGCGAATCGAAATCACCTGTGATAAAAACGAGTGATAAAATGAGATGAGAAACAGGCCCGACCCTCAACAAACGAACACCCGACTTACCGTTGTAGTTGTCCTCAAAGCGGCCGCCACCACCTCCTCCACGACGTCCTCCGCCGCCAAAACTTCCGTACTCGCCGCTCTGACGATTGTAGCCACGACCACCGCCGCCGCCTCTGCGATACTCACCGCTGCGGTTCTGCTGCGGTTCTCTGCTGTCGGCGCGCGGATTAGCGGCTCTCGAATCGAAGCCCTGGCCTTGGCCCTGGCTATCTACCTCCGCTGCGTTGTTGTTGCCACCACCACCACGAAGATGCGGGGGCACATAAACACCACCGGTGACCGAGTTAGTGGAAGTCTTGCTTGTTATGGGGCCGCTATAGTCAGCTGAGCCGCCATTCAAGTCCAGACCAGCAACCTGAAACGAGAAGCAAGTCGTGCGTGACACGAGCAGATCCGTGAGTATAGAATTGACGTCGTGTGCAAGCTCCTCAAGTTCAACGAATTGCAACCCAACCCGATGGCATAACAAGTTTTCTCCTAGAACTCCATCCAATCTCTCTTTATTCTCTTCTCCCACCTGGCAACATGTGCGATTTATTTCTTCTTTCCCCACACACTGAACATTCATACACACGGTGTAGCCTCCCGCACATACACAGAGAGGAGCAACTAGTTTAAAGCCTCGATTTTCGGTCTTTGCCATTACACAGAGAGGGCGCCTGCCTAGCAACACAACAACAACAGGGCCACCCACAAACACACAAACGAAAATCTCAGACAAGCTTCATAGTATTGGTAGTAGGTTTCTTAGCGGCGAATTATATGCCCAGCTGTGGATCGAGAATCAGTGGGCAGTGTGTGGAACGCGTGTTGTACACATAAATACATAAATGTCCGATAACGCGAAAATTAGAATACACTGAAAATACAGTATACCACAAAGCAAGTGCCTCACAAAAAAAAAAAAAAAACAAAAGAAATGCAGTATTTGTTAGCTGTTATTAACAAATATTATTCCTTTTTTGAAAAAGCACCCTCTTCCACATTTGTCAGACACAACCTTTTTGCCCCTGACAACCCTATTTACAGCACTCAGCTTCCACATGTGCGCGCAAGCGAGAGAAAAAGAGCGGAACACGGACACACACACACGCAAACACAGCCAACGCACTGGTTTAGAATTGCGGCGCTGCTCACACACTAACATTAACACACATAAAGACGGGCACTTTTACACACACGTAAGATTGGAGGCAAACGGGCAAAAATTATACAAAAGAAATTACAAATGTGAATAACGAAGAAGAACTTGGACACATATACATACAAGACCAGTTCACGTACACAATTCACCGTTGTAAATGAGCGATACGCTTGACAGCCAGACACATTTGTGTGTTATGAAATCAATAAATTTTTAGCCGAACACTGTCCAATAACCGCATGAGCCTTCGTCATACACAATCACTCTCAAACACACACACATACACAGTCGAACGCATATACATATGTATATATATGCATATAATACTTTTCCCATATAATGTATATATTTCGCCCAGGATTCCCCCACCACTCGAACAACCAACCAACAGACGACATTTCATTTGCTTTACTTACTTGCTGCTCTAGACCTGTGCCATTTTGGTTAATAGCATTACTCATATTATCCTCCAATCAGTTGCTTGTTTTTTCTTGCTTTCCGTTTAGGAAAATTTTGCAGTTGTTACGCTTTGTTCGGGTGCACACTTGCTATTTGCGACAAAAAAAGATATGTGAAAATTGTTTCTCTCTTTCTTTAGTATTTGTGTTGCACTTTGTGTCTATACGTTTTTCATTAGTGTTTTTCCGACAACTTCTTACGTTCCACAAGCTACTACGTTCTTATGTGGAATTTCAAATGAAGTCTGTACTTCTCACAGAGTTCCTTTGTTTAATTTTTAAATCGATAAACTTCGAGCTTATATGGCCTGCTTGTGCCACGACAATTACAAGCGGTTTTTGTAATTGTGCTACGCTTGAAAATTTTAACTTTTCCGACGAGTTCGCGTTTTTATGCTCAGACGCGTGTCTAAATCAGAGATGAGAAGAAAATGAAAGAATTAGAGGGCTGAAAAACTGCAAAACCATCGATGACACATCGTCTCATCTCCAGAAATAAAAACTCAACCGAACGGTCACACAATGAGCGAGAGAAAACGTGAGAGAAATAGAGGGCTGCAAAACCATTGATGACACTATCGGAAATATCGTTTACAAGAAAACAGTAGAATTTCAAATTTGAAAAGGATGTTAAAACTGGGATCCAGTGTACAGATTCCAAATCCGCTCCAACACTGGAATTGAATGAATTTTCGATGCTCATATAGATGGTTTTGCAGGGGATAAACTTGCCGATTACTGACTGCTAGAGACGACAATGATGATAATTTAATTTGATATGGAGCTGCCGGACTGCAGCAGTATCGGAGGTTGGATGGATGATTTTCGAATGGAATTGTGAAGCAGACCAAATTTTGTATAACTTTTGCCAAAAATGTTTGTGTAGGAATTTTTTTAAAACGACGCCTTCTTACTTTGGGATTTGACGCAAAACGCAAGTTAAAACTGGAATAAATATAATTTTTAATTAAAGGTTGACAAATCCTTGGCCCAAGTGGGAGACCACAACCATTTACTTACAATCTTTTTTGAAAATAATCCGACTGTTCAACGTCCTCAAAATTGGCATTCGTTTCATAGATAACCTCTCCATTTGACTGAAATCTCTTGACGACCCTTTTTCTAGATTTTGAAATAGATAGCATTGGCGGCTAGTCTGGAGATTATGGTGGGTGCCGAACCAATTCATGCAACTATGTACATACGTGCATCGTCTCATTCGACTCCAAATGGCCCCAAAATATGGTGAAGGAGATCCCAAACCCTGAGTGACAGTGCTTCAAGAAACTTATCCAGCAATCAGCTGATGGATTACACTAACCAACAAAATTATAATTTCATTACAAATGTGGCGTTCCTTACATTGGGCCGATGGTTTATCCATCTGCCAGCCGGCGTTATATATATATGTATATGGATGTGTACATGTTTATATAGAATAAATGCTTTTGGTATTGGCTATAGCTTCTGTCCTAGCTTGAGAGTACATAGTGGAAACATTTGAACGGCCATATAATGCTATAATATGCTATAGCTGTGTGTAAATATATGTATGTGCTACATATGCTATATATGTATGTATATATGTATCAACTAAACCCTGTTCAATATCTTGTATGCAGGTCGCATCGTCGCCCCTAGCCCTTGAGTAGGCATCGGGAATAGAACTCTCTGTCGATGGCATCGTTCGGAATGTACGAGCTCCACTTGAAGATCAGGGCCAACGTGTCGCTCGCTGTCAGGTGGTCGAGGGCGATGTTAAGGAAGCAGTTCCAAGTGTAAAAGAAATGGCGCGTTAACTGGTCCTGCTCTACGCTCGACACGCACTCGCAGTTTACGCAGACCAAGCGTCCACGCTGCAGCTCCGCAAACTGCTCGAAGCAGCGGGCCCAGGCAGCCACGTTGAACTGTCGGCCAACGTCCAAAAGCAGCTCAGGCTGCCCATAGTTGAGTACAATGGGGAGCACTTTATCGAGGTTCTGCTCGGCCAAATAGAACTTGGCCAGGACATCGAGCAAGGCAGGAACCGCTTGGACCACATCGAAGCACTTGAGTTGCTCGTTGCGGGACCAGAAGTAGCGAAGAAGGACGGCTCCCAGCTCGTGGTACTGGCAGGCGTTGTCGAACCGCAGAGGGAAGGCGCAGTGGTCGCATCTAACGATCTCCATGCACTGCGGTGCATTGAGGAGCACAAATCCACTGGCAATGTAGTCCCGTGTAGCGTCATCCACCTCCCAGATGAGCTCGGGGTTCAGATAGTTAAAGTACATTTCGTAGCAGTTTCGCTCCGCCTGCTCCTGCCCATCTCCGTGCTCCACCATCATGCTCGCCAACTTGCCCAGCAGAGCTACCAGCTCGCTGGCTGCGTACTCATCGAAGACGGCGCGATAGCGCTCAACGCAGTGCGTCCGACTGAACTTGGCGCTCTTGCAGATCAGATAGAGGTTGTATATGGTCTTCTCCTCGGGACTGATGTGGGGCGCCTGCGGCGTTGGTCGCTTGCAGCGGCTCACGATCTCTTCCTCTCCGCTCTCACCCGATTCGTAGCGGGCCTTGATGTCCTTGAATGGTAAAGACCGCTCGCTGGCTGGAATGAGCTCCCTCACTAGCTGCTGCTGCTCTTCTGCGAATATGTTGAACTTGTATTTGATGATGTTCTTTCCAAACTTGCCGGTAACGGTAAGCAGGGCATCCTTAAAGTGTCCGGACTTCGGCTGTTGCTTTAGATTATCGCAGAAGGCATTCTCCAGGACATACACACCCTTCGGCGGGCCCTTGGGGGCGCTTACTCCACCACCACTCATGCTTCCGCTGCGCTCGGTGGCTGCCGAGCTGCCGCCAGAGCTTTGGGTGTCTAGCGCTGTTCCAGTGCACTGGGCTATGGCATCGAAGATCACGGAAATGTCGTTCAGGAGCTCGTACTCCTGTCTATCGATCAGCAGTTGCTTCAGCTGGTTGAGCAACTTCAGCTCGTAGTTTTCCCTGGCCTTGTCAGCAAAGTACTTTACGTGCTGTCGCAGCAGATTCGCGCATTGGAGCAGCTTCGACTGTTGCATTAGGGAGATGGAATACCCGTGGAGTGTCTGCAGCTGAACGCTGTACAATGAGCCCGTCTGCGTGAACACAAATATCTCCATTCCGGATACACGGCAGTCCACAATTCGCTCGAACTGGTTGCACCACAGGACGACGGACGAGTTGCGCACATCGAAAATGTAGAGCCCCAGCTCGGTATAGGCCAACAGGAAGTCCTGGCTAAGCCTCTGTACCTTGGAGAACTGCAACTGCTGCGGCTGGTAGTCCAGCAACTCGTCGTTGGAGTCCAGCTCGTCCGCGTTGTTGTCCCCGTTATTGGTTTTCTGTATCTTGGCGGGGGCCGTGGCCAGGGCGGCCTTGAACTGATGCGTCTGGATGACCTCGCCCTCAAAGTCCACCTCCCAGATTCGAGTGCCGGGCCGCGCGCAGTAGATGCGCGACGGCTGCACAGACTCATGGGGCGAGATGAAAAAGCAGGCCCCGTAGGCACCATCCCTAGGACGGTTGCCGATCTACACGTGGGTTAAAGAGGAAAACCGTTTAACTGACTGAACTTGTGCCGACTTCGATCAAGCTATAATCACCTGCTTGTACTCCTCGTACTCGGTATTGCAGAGTATGCATTTGCTGCAGTTGGAAACCAGGAGCAGGGATTCGAAGTCATCGATCTGGACAATGGGCGAGTCGAGATAGAGCAAGGGGTGCACCGTCATGTTGAGCAGCAGATTATGGCCTATGAAGGAAGAGAGTAGGACAAGGTTGACCTGGCCCCGAGAGTCGCCATAGTAGAATTGCTTCTCGTCCTGCGTCCAGTGGATGCAGCTGACCTGGACAGACTGGTCTAGATGCGTAACGATCACCTGAGGCGTGGCCTGGGCGGACAGGTTCACAGCGTACACGCAAATCAGGGACCGCTGAGTGGAGAAGGCAACGTACTTGTTGTTGGCAGATATGCTCAGGTTGGTGATGGCTCCATGTTTGTTGGGGATGAGGTGCAGAAATTTTCCATTGCGATTGAACAGATAGAGAGAGCCGGAAGACGCTCCAAAGATAATGTAGCTGTCAGAGATATCGAAGCATGTGTACTGCGGAAAACGAAAACGTTTAGCAATATCTAGTATAGTCGAGTTTAGTGCAGTAGATTGCAGATGACTTACCTTTATTCGATTGTGCTTCAGTGGCAGCGACAAAGACAGCGAAAAATCAATAAAGTTCGTAAGACAATATTCATCCGCCATCGTGAAACTTCTGATTTAACCACTGGTCTTTATTAACATAGCGCGTTGGCTAAACAGAGTATCATTGACTGTATCCCAAAAATTAAGAAATTATTATTATAATTATTAATTATTTGTATCATTGTATACAGACTAGTGGCGGAAAAACTTCGATATGCGATAACCGATGCATCAATGTTTGGTGTACACTTCAGAATCGATGTTTTTTTCCGGCGGCCGAGTGTGACCAGGAGCGCATGCCCTGCGGTAACACTGTATAGAAATTAAATCCGTTAAAAATTCAAATTTTTTATCAAGGCAAGACTGAATGTACTTTTTGTGGGCGCTGTGGCGCCGGAGAACGACAATACACTGATAAAGCACCGCAATATTGAATAAATCCGTTTTTGCTGAACAGAAATGCAATCCACTCCGATCAAGAATCTCTTCGTAGCCTTTTCCGTAAGTGCAATAAATGATTCCATTTATTATCGCTGTTGAGCTACTGAGCTTCTTCAGCAGCGTATTTTTAAGAAATTTAAATAAAACACAAATTTGTTCGATTTCCATGTATATTGTAGGTATATTTCTGTATGTTCGATTTGTTTTCTTGTAATTAGTAATGCGAGAGATGCATCAATAAAAACAGGTCACAGTGCCAACGAAACGAAATTAACGATATGACGTTTGCTCACGAAGACGATCAATTCTTAAGTGTTGATGAGCCTCCCTCACAGCTCTTGTCGGATGACGGACGTAGGGCGTAGGGCAGCAGCAGCAAAGATGCATTGAAGTAAGCTATGCCTATCATTGTGCTGCCGTTGGCAGGCGCTTAACCGAACAATCCCCTCTTTAAGTATCAGGTATAAATAGCATGATAGTTATGAACCCCATTAGATAACTAGAATTATTTTGGTAGTTTAATAAGTATAGGTGTCTTTATTGAATTGATGAGTTAATGAAAAATTAAACTAATATTGTGATACATATTAATTTATGTACTCGTTAGATTTAAAGATTTTATTTAAATAAAAGCGCATATTCAATATGCCTTAGAAAATTGTCAATTTGGTAGTCAGGTTTTGGATTATATTTAATTCTTCAATCGAGTATTAAGTTGTACCCTTTTTTTCGTTTTATCCAAAACCGATTCGCAATGTAATATGAGGAAAAGGAAAAGTTTGTCTGCTATAATGTTGAAACTAAAGAAATGCGATACATATTCATTTATGTATGTAGTCTATAAAACTAAGTAAAGGCGCATTGTCAAAATGCTGAATAGAAGTGAAAGTTTTGGATTATTTTTACTTTTTCAGGAACATCCAGTTTTCAATCAATGGTTCATACAGGCGCCTCTCCATGTGCCTATCCTCGAAGAGATCGACTTCGATCGGGTTGTGACCCTCCTTAATAGTGGAGTCGCTGGATGAGTCGTTAACTGTTTCGGCACGTTCGCTTTTGCTGGCACGGTTGTTGGAGGTATGATGAACTCGAGCGTAGGCAATCGGTGACCTACAGAGGCAAGCTTGCAGGGCCTGATAAACGGTCTTTTCTCCGAATTTCTTGTTCCTTTTAACCCCGTGCAGTTTGACGCGACATGAACGCAACGGAAACATAAACAGTTCCTCGGGCATCTCCTTCAGGTGGTCATAGGACACCGTTTCGGTGTCATGAAAATCAATGTAGTATACGGTGGCTTGTGTAGTGGACATGTGAATTTCTTGGATAGTCGCACGGTACCATCCGTCATCCTTGGAGTAACGGGCCAGACACAACGCATTCAGTTTTGGATGAAGTGGGGCCGCCTTTTTTATTAAGCGGCTTGTTTCCTGGATCAGGCTAATATTACGTTTTGTGAAATCACAGAGATCTGGCGTAATTTGGACTTCAGTAGCTGAGATTAGGCTGTCGACAGTACACTGGAACATTTCCACCCCATGCGGAAGAATGAGTGACTTGAAGGCGCCCTTGTGGCCATATATAGACCGAACTGTGGAGGTGTCCATTGGAGCGAAGCTGGCGTTGTCCACCATTTCCTTGGGGGAAAAAATAAAAAAAAACATTATAAATATGGCCTCTTCTCCATTTAGGGGTTATAAATACCTTAAAGCGCAGATCAATGCGACGAAGCAATTGCTCATGGGCAACAAAAAAGTCTGGCTTCACCGGGTCAGCATTTTTGTCGACCACAGTTCTTTCCTTGTTGTCAACCTCAAATACAATGTTTTCGTTTTCCTTGTCCTTGTCGTCGTCGTTGTGGTCGCCGTTGTCGTTGTCGTCGTCGTAGTCGTCGTAGCCGTCGTCGTCGTCGTCGTTTTCGTTGTCGTCGTTTTCGTTGTCGTCGTTTTCGTCGTCGTCGTTTTCGTCGTCGTCCTTTTCGTCGTCGTCGTCCTCATCGACATTGCCTTTCTTCTCATTGTCGTCATACACAACGACGTCTTCGGGAAGGCAACTTTTCATGAGATCATCTTCAGATTCCATTGAGGCATCTTGGGGGCATGACGGTTTCATATTCATGCAATCTTTGAAATCGAAGTTATCGAAATTTCTCCCACCGCTGATTAGGAAAGGCTCATCTGCCGCTTGTCGGCAGTCAACTCGCTGAGGGAACTTGAAGCACTGTACATTCGTGTCTTGTACATAATACTTCTTCTTAAACGGCGGGGACTGGTCCGTTGAATTGGTTTTGTCGTTCACCCGTTCTGCTGGCCTCGTCTTAACCGCTTTCATTTGACTACCCGAGGCCAAGGTCTCCAGCTCGTCGAAGACCTTAAACTCATCCAAAGTCAGCTTTGGTGTTGAAGTGCTCTTTTCTTTGGTCTGTGTGATGGCTGACACCGCTATTTTGCAGTCCAACATCTTGTCGGCTAAATCCACTGAACCCACTTTTATCTTACAGGATGGTAGCTTATTTGGTCCACTGCGTTCTTGCACATTCACAGTACAAACTTGCATAACAACCCACTTATGCACGGTGTCCATTTCCTTATTGGTGTACTTTCCGCAATTTGGCCGCACGCCGTGAATCGTCACCAGCCAGCAGAGTGCATTCAGATTGGGAAATGGAGCGTATGGCAACAACTCCTCCGCCGTCGCCTCCTCAATGTTGCCGTAGTCCACGAAGAATACTGTATACTCTCCTTTCGCGTTCTTTGGACTCTGCACAATCCCACGGTACAGCAATCCGTTCAGATGATAGGTGACCAGCACTGGCTGTCCCGGCACGTAGGTGGCCATAATAGAACCACGACGCTCCTTTATCGGTGCGTAGTGTTTCTCCAGCAGGTAGCTCATATGCTCCATGAAGGGTTTATCTGTGGCCAGGGTCATATAGAGGTCGCAGTCGTAGTTCACATTCGTGACCATGCCTGTGAAAATGGATTTCTCACATGGGCGTGGCGTCCTCCAACCCAGGGGCGGCATCATCTGTCCTGTGGTGGGTGTGGACATGCCCAGATCCATGAGAAGTTCCATCGGTGGCATACCCTCGCAGTGCTCAAAAGCCGGCTTGGCTTCTGGCGATTTTTGTTGAAAACTCTTCAAATATTCGACACCATCTGTTGGTGACTGCTGTGCGTCACTGATCTTGTCCGATTCCGTACTTTCATCATCCTGATAATCCTGCTCCGGATCCTTAATTGCCACTCTGGCGAGGACGAGTGTCTCGTTGATATTTACATATTTGGTTCGCGTCGGAGCAAAGGGGCCCTTAACAACCGTGTGTGAGCCATACAAGACGACGCTCAGCGTCTGTCCATCCCTTCCATGGCTAACCGAGTATAGCTGATCGTAAGCCTGCAGCTGATCCTTGAAGAAATCTACGTCGTTATCCGTCCACTGATCATTCGTGGGTCGAAGGCCATGCAGCTGGCAGCGCTGGGCACTGCTAGCGATGAGTTGCTGTTCCTCGGACATCGAGGCCAGGTTAACATTCAGGACATCCTGCACCAGCTCGCCTAGGTCCCACAGTTGTACCTCGTATATTGGCAGCGAGAGTTCACAGGTCCGTGGGAGGGCGCGTGTCACCACGCCTCGGTGCCAGAGTTCTGTGGATTCGCCCTGTGCCCGCACTTTCACATAGCATAAGTCACCCTCCTTCCAGTCGAACTTGATGGGGTGGTTCTGGTACCTATCGACAGCATCTTCCTGCACAGCCTCCTGGAGCTTAAGTATGGAGGGCTTGAATTTGGGCAGAGTCAAGTAGAATTCGTTTGGATGACGCACGTGCAGTACCTCAACGTGCACATGGTTTTTGTGATTCTTGTCTGGCTGAGACGGCGACGACGGCACTGCGGCCTTTCCCCTTTGCAGTTCCAGGAACTTGCGTGTTTCCTCATCGAGGGACCTGGTATTAGGTGTACCTAGGTTGGCCTTCCTGCTGCTTTCACCATTCGAAGTGCAGTGTTTCAGGGCCACCATTTGGGCACTAACGCTAATGGACTCCGAATCGGATCGGATGATGTCCAACGCCACATGGTGGACATCCTCTTGCACCCTGATCACCTCCATTTGGATCTTGGGATTGGAGATCAACTGCTTAAACGAAGCGATCGCTTCCGGTGTCCACAAGTAGTCGTTCGCTTGCAGTGGCTCCACATCGGCCAGGCAGCACTTGATGCCCAGTTCCCTTTGCATGAATTGCTTGGGCAGCGCGAACAGCTGATCCCAAAAAACCTTTTGTGTGGATCCAAAGTCCACAAGTCGAACCATCACGTACCCTAAGGATTGAAGCGATAAATGAAGCACTTACTTCGTGCTATCATGCCACACTTAAGCACTCACCATCTCTCAGCAAATTTTCGATGCAAACGCGCACCCAACGGTCCTTCAACTGCATCGCGCAGCCCATTTGCAAACGCCCCACAAATATGTGCTCCAAGTCTGCGGGATACATGCGGTCCATGGTACTTTTCATCAAGTCGTCCAGTTCGGAGCGCTTACTCTCAAAGTCGTGGCGCATCAAATAGAAGTCTTGGGGATGAGACACATGGAGCATTTGTACCATCCGCACGTCCCCGACCTGATGTTTAGCCTTGGGCATGCGTTTAGTCTTAGGTGAGATGAAATGCTTCAGGGCCGTTACAGTACTCTCACAGGAACGCGCCAGTCCAGAGTATAGAAAGGCGTCGCGCACAGAAATATTAGACTCGGTGATCAGGTCCACTTGATGATGGACTTGGTAATGCGTACGCCCCGGACGCTTTACGATCAAATGTACAGGACGGCTGCAAGGGAAGTTGGGTGTTGGGTTAGTGCTCGAATTGAGATGCATTGTCATCACTTACTTCTTCAGCACCATCTTGAAGAAGTAACTGGCCTGATCATTCCATTCCAATTCCCTGGGTTTCAAGTCTCTCAGGCTGCAGTGGACCGCTGCATATGGTATCAGAGTCAAAGGATGGGGAAGTTCATGCAAGCTGCAAGTATGTCGATCATTTCAAGAGGATGGATGATAGGATATACTCGTAGGCATCGCATTCACTCACCTGCTACTGTGCACCTTGCAATTCATACCGACGTCTGGCAGAAAGACATCGTAGGTGTCGGGTATCTCCGCCAGTTTCTGACAGACAAGGACGCGATAGAAGAGTTTCTGGTCGGTCTGGTAAGCCATATAATGCTGGCCAACCACAATTGAAGTGGGATTAGGAGGGAGCATCGGGAGATACGAGTCCAACTTCTTGCGCAATTGCTGGTCCGCATTGACGCCCTGAACGTAAAAGTCCTCTGGCGATTTGATGGCGAGCACAAGCACCAGGACATCGGACTTGAACCAATCGTTGGGTCGTGTGCGACTCTCCCCCTTTGTTTCGTTTTGATTCGTGCTGATGTCCATTGCCGAGAAGGTTCGCTCCAGTTCCTTATCAACTGGCTGTCCGTCGATTTTCTCGGAAATTTCTTCAATCGAATTGAACCCGGGCGATTCCCGGGCAACCCGGAAATCAATATTGGGCTGACGCTTTTGGTTATGGTTCAGGTCCAGGCCATCCATTTCTAGGTCCTGCTCCTGGCTATTGGGATTCTCGACCCGCATTCGCGGTTGAATAACAGCCTGCCGCTGGCTGCTGTTCTCCTTGCCGCTGCTCGAGCTCAGCAAGTGCGAGATCTCGCCGTTCACGCTGGACAGACTGCTGCTGCTCTGGCACTCGAACTCGGTCTGGAAGCGGACCCTAATGCAGGGATCGATGTAGTCGTACATGATCAATTGGCACAAGTTTTCGCCCAATTTGGACCACTCGTTGGTGCCACAGGTCGTCAAGCTGAAAATGTGCACAAGAGTTGAATAAATGATCGAGAAATGTTGTATGTATGTTACCGATAGGGATTTCCGTCAACCTTGCAAACTTTTACGGAGCTGGGAATTTTCTCCAGATTCTCGTTGCACAGACGCAACAGCTCCTTGAGCCAAACATCCTTCGGCACGTCATCATCCGAAGGTAGCAGCATCCGCTGCAGACGCTGCAATGCAAGGAAAAGGTACGTAAGAAATAATCCATTTATAATCCAGCCAACAAGAGTGTTTGCTGTCCACTCTCTTACCTTGATGACGGCCTCGTAGCCGTTCAGCTTGTCCAGGCCTAGCTTCAGCTCCATTTGGGCCGGCTTGCTGGACTCTCGCAGCTTCTCGATGAGCTGCATTTCGGACATCTGGAGAAGGCCGTGCAGATGGCCAAAGCGCTGCGTTATGTTGCCCAGCATCTCTTCGGCATAGCCGGTCTGCTTCGCATTGGCCGCGTGCACCACCTGCGAATGCAAGACAAAAAAAGTAACGCCATTTTAATAAAAAGATACAGATGCAGCGATGCAGATTAAAATGATGTACATTCTAATGACTCGGCTCTGCGCCACCTCTCAACACAAGAGGTGAACGGCACGGCACAACTTTGAAACTGCGGTTCAACTTTTAATTGTGCATTTCTCAATCGGCAATTGGAGGCAGGCGACTTCTTCTGCTTCTGCTGCTGCTGCTGCCTGTTCATCCTCATCGCCTCTTAGTTGGAGTTGCAATGATCATTATCAGAAATTGTTTGGCTCTTGGTTGGGGCTCTTGCTTTTGAAAGTGATTGTAAGAGCAAGCAAAACTAAAAGCTAGCTAGCTGGCTGGCTGGCTGGCTGGCTGGTGGCTTATGACAGCTGATTTGTAGCAGATGACAGGCAAGTTCGCGCCAATGGCTCGTTCTCCCATAAAAGGGCAACCAATCCGGCCGATCCGATCCGATCAGATCCGAGACCGGAGACTCGAGACAACATCTCAAGAGTTGTCGTGTAAATGATGCCGATGCCGTGTAGGAGACCGAATCTGGCACATCATTAAAACGAAACTTGGATCGTTTTGGATCTGCCTCGGGCCTCGCGTCGGGGAATGTGAAATCAATTCACTTGACCTTGTCAAGGGTTTGCCACTTGATGTCTTAGGTGTTGCACATAGACATGTTCATTGTTTACCTTGTCTATCTATCCACCCACCCATCCATCCATCCATCCATCTATCCACTACACCACACACACATCAAACATCAGACATCGAGAGCCATTCATATACCGATTCATATTCACATTCATATAGCAGGCAGGCGAACAGGCAGATACAGTCCTCGCCAATTAGTTTTAATGGTCGCCCAGCCTCGAAAAGACTTTTCAATAATCCGCGATCTCGGGCCCCAATTTCGAATTATCGCAACCACCAACGACTGACTCTGACTGACTATCCACTTCCTACACAGGCGGCCACAAGTTTTATGGCCGCATTAAAGAACTCTGCGAGTGGGCTCTTAGGCCTGGCCAGCCACGTAACAATAATAACAGCCAAGCAGAAATTAAGCAACCCAACCCGGCCAAAGCCTATGGCTTCCTTCAGCTCTGATCTGAGCACTTCATGAGCATTCGTATGAGACTTAGAAGCCGAAAACACAATGGGCCATGTGGCAGAGAGACGATTGGTAGCGATTGGTAGGCCGAAGCCTCGAATACCCTCAAGCCTTACCAGGAGGAGGATGCTATGATTGATAGGCTACCAGTAGAAAGGACAGTCATATCTTGGGCAGGATAAATCTTAATTAAGAGATATGTATGTAATGATCGCCTCTAGCTAATGTATTAGTGCTCGATCGCCAGTTGCCTGCCCGCACATCAATCACTTTGGATTGTTTCATAAGCCTCGGGGATAAATGTTGAGCTGCTGCTGTCATAATTTGATCTGCTCCGATCAGCCTCTGGACATTGATTTAATATGCCTTCGCGCGGATTGCATAACCTTGCGGCGACGACATTTAATCGGTCTTTTGGTCTTTCGATCTTCGGGCAGTTCTTACCAACAACAACAACAACAACAAGGCAAACATTGAACCTATTAGCGCGTAATTAAAGTTACACAAAAACCAAATAAATATGCGATTATAAGACGCAATTTTCATTCAACTGAACTGAACACACATACATACATTTTTGTTTAATAAACTTTTGTGGCAAAATAAGCCGACGCCAGTCCATCAGAGAGAGAGACAGAAAGACGGACAGACGCTGCCACAGACAGTTCATTTTGGCCAGTTTATCAATTACAGACAGACGGACAGTCGAACGGGCGGACAGTTGCCGCCGCTGCTGCTGCTGATGCTGCTGCTGCTGCACGGACACTCAATTTTGGTGGCGTTTGGTGGCGTTTTGTGCCGCCTCGTTAGCCAGCTCGAGGCTTGGCTTGGCATCGTAATGCGTAATGCCAGCAAAAGCCCGACTTTTGCCATTAATAATTGTTTCTCGTTTTATATAATTTGTGTACGCTTTTCTTACTTATATTTATCTATTTTTGCAATTAACCACGGGGAAGCGGACGTTTCTGCACGCCTCACCGCGAGAGGAGCGGAGAGGAGAGGAGAGTGCTGTCTGGGCTAATGTGATTATGATTTATGTGGGAGGCCTTGAGAGGCTGTTGGCTACCGATTGACTGCTGCCGTTCCGATCGTATCCGATCCGGACAAGGCTAATTGAGCATGCTGGTCGGGGCATGTGATGGCATGGGCCCAGCACCAAATAAATCATTGAAATGCAGGCCCAGACCAGAGGCGATCGTTGCAGAAGCTTCTGCTTTGTGTGCATGGGGTGCCCCCTCCAAGACACTTCTGCTGCAACAAGGTCGCTCGAGACGCTCTCTGGTGCTCTGCCACTCGAACAAGCGAAACACCCCAAAATAAAGGAAAGGCCTCCAAAAGCACCAAAGACTTTTCTGCCCAAAGAAATACATTGAATTTGTACATAAAATATATAGAAAAAAAGCATAGTTACATGATTAATTAAAAGCTGCAACTGCGGCTGCGGGTCATGTGCGCTTTTTTGTTCTTTCGCGTCTCGTTATGGGCCTGAGAGATGGTTCTTAGCAAGTGCGCGAGCGCGAAGGTTGAGACAGCCAGAAGAATAGGGTCTGTCGTTGCCGGCGAACTGTGATTCATCGGCCAATTGGAAGTTGCGTAAGGCAGCAAGAGCCTGGCCAGATTGGAGCCGAGCCGATCAGAGCCGATCAGAGCAGATCAGAGCTGGGCCAGTTGGTAGTGGTAGCGGCAGTCTAGTTAGTACAATTAAAAGCGGGCAAGCTGATTGCGCTCAAGCTGAACATTTTCGGAGGCACGACAAACGAGTTCGGGGGATCCACTCAAGACCCAAGACTCTGGCTCAGGCTGAGCCATAGCTGGAGTCGGGTTGAAAGCTCAACCGATTGGGAGCCAAGCCAAGTATTCGTTCAATTGAACGGCGACTGCAGTCAGTCGAGGTTGAAGCGTCTTGGCGAACGGTTGTCGTAGAGAACGGTACAAACAGCAGAGTAGGAGACACACATGAACATCAACTGATTTCCCGGCCGATGCACAACACCCGTCGAGACACATTTTGGGCCATAATAATAAAAGTGAAACAAATGCAGATCGACGACGACGATCACGGCTCTGTTCAGTCCGTTCGTCCGCCTTTGCCTTGCCTTGCCTCTGCCTTTTTGTGTTTTTCTTGTGCCATATTCGTGCCCCATTGTCTTGACGCGACAGGAAAAAACTGAGGCAACTCCACAGCAACTGCAGACTAGACTGCTGTAAGTTGTAAGCTGCAACCGTTGCGGCAACTGTAACTGCCACTGCCACTGCAACTGCAACTACAACGTGAAGCACCCGCCCGCTATTTTGGTGGCATATTAGGCAACCACATACGTTACTACGTTACTACGAGTGTGTGTGTGTGTGTGTACGAGTGTGTGTGTGTCTGTGTGTACCGCCTGCCTGTACTTAGCCGCTTTATAGGCCAGGCCAGGCCTTGCTTGCTTGCGACTCAACTCATGCAAATTTGAGGCAATCTTTCGCTTTGGTGTGGGGCTCCAGTTCCAGACCAAAACAGGGAAAACAAAAATAATAATAAAAGCCGAAAAGAAAAAACAAAAACAAAACACAAGACACAAACGAGTGCTGCAATTGTCTTAATAGCCTGTTGTTGCCAATAAAAACGGATTGATTGTAATTGTTTTTTAAAAACGAAATTTAACGATTCGTTAAATCGCTGCGATTTCAGTTAGTTTCATCAGCGCACTCCTCGAACTACAACACGCGTCCACCCGCCCACCACCACCCCACACCACATCGTTTATCGCTAATCGTTAATATTGTGTGAAAAACGATCGCGGTTTTGTCAGTGTTCTCCAAGTGCATGCTCCAAGAGCGGATAGCCCTGTGGAAAGCGACGCAAAGAAAGGAGAGGAGAGAGAGAGAGAGAGAGAGAGAGACAGCAGTGTCCCTAAAAGAGAGTTGCAGCAGGACAGAGCGGAAACAACAGAAAATAGCCGCAACATGTTGCCGAGGATAACTTTGGTGTTCATCATCATTTGTGGATATTTATTATTTACAGGTAAGTGCAAATAAATCACAAGTACCCTGCCTGCGTCTGTCTTAGCTTAGGTCTTTTGTATAGCCGTAAAAACAGACACAACTGATGGTTGAGGGAGGAAAACATTTTGGAATAGACTTTGCCAAAACTCAAAGTACAGAAATCAAAGTAGACCAGCGGTCGGCACGCAGCCACTCACATGTTCCTAGTGCGTTGGAGTGCGCAGACAACGGACACGAATAAACACGATTCGCTTTCTCTGCCGCGGCGCTGCCGAGCAGAATTCTGAAGCCTTTTGTCCAAAGGGCCGAAGCCACACGATTCATTTACGCTGCCGCTACGCCAGCCGAGCAGAATATCGAAGCTGCGTGTGCATAAGACCGAAGCCACACGGTTCATTTTTGCTGCCGCTGCGCCAGCCGAGCAGAATATCGACAGTTTCTACACTGTGCATTTGCCGACTGCGCTGCCCCGTGGCCATTAAAATTTCCCTTAAAGTTTGAGTACGTCTAGTAGAATGTTTTTAAGCGTTCATTATTGTTTTGGAAACATACAATCTTGGGATCGACGATCTTCTTCCTTATGGGATCGACAGAAGGGCGATGGGTGGTATACAATGCCTTATATGTACATATAGATTTTTGTGAGTATTTTTTTTTACCTTCATTCCACCGACTCTTCATTCTCATAAGAATCAAAGGCTGAAGCCAACAAGCCATAAGTAGAGGTGGATTGAGCTTCCTTAAAGCTTTTTCTCACCAAATATTTAGAGGGAGACTTCATAGCAAGGGAATCGGAGGAGTCCTTGGCTCTGTTAAGAATAATCTGAGTGTTATTTAAGTGTGCGATCTTCTCTCGTTTCTTGAAGACTTTACAATGCTTTACAGTCCTCTGGTCGTTCATATTTCTAGTGAATGGATTACTTCGAATAAACTGTGTATTCCCTCTCATTTCCATTCGTAAATGTTATCTGAATGAGTTCTCAATATAATTCAATCATTCATTTTGAGGGTAAATACCATTTAAAGAAGACTATTACTCTGGTGGATATAGATATGCTATATGATAGATAGATTAATAGGACATTTCGTAGTCAAATTCAAAACAGGGAATGGTCGCATTTTAAGGGGGGTTGTCCCATTGATTGGTGCACACTTTTGGCGTGTGCCACTTGCTGCAGCCTCATTCAATCATTCAGTCCACCCCCAGCCAAACCGATTGCAGGAATTTGCATATCAATCATTCGCTGCGTGATATGATTGAGTGGCATATTGATTTTGGGCCAGTTGATTTATGGGATTGGTCGAGGGAGGGGAGGACAGCCATTCCCAATTCCAAAGTCCAAGCACCCACCCCATAGGGTATTCGCGGTGTACAGAAGCCAGAACCGCATTTATGGCCACACCAGCCTGCCACACGTTGACGTTACTTCTTTTGGCGCAGCTCGGCTCGGATTTAGTTAAATCAAATTACACGCAGAAAAATGCAAGTTAAGCGCGCAATAAATTCAAGCAGATTACACGACAGCGACGCCACTTTGATGGACGTACGTACTCGTATCTCCGTATGTACATGTGTACATGTGTGCCTCGCGTATCTCGTGTATCTTTGAGTGCGAATGTGTGAATGAATGCTGGCGGCGGTGGGAGGTGCAGAGTGACCGCCTGTGCGCCTGCCTTGATGTGTCAAGCCACGAGAAAACCGCAATCCGAAGCTGCCTCCAAATGGCTGCGCGACGGCGATGGCTGCGTGTCTCTCCATTTTATGGTCCGCGCTCCCCCTGGCCGTCTGGCCAGCCACTTGGCGCGCATGCGTAGCGTATGGGGCGTTTGGGAAGAGAGCCGAGCCGAGCCGAGCCGAGTGGAGCCTTGCAACATCCCCAGACTCGACACGAAACAACGCAGCAGCGGAATATTTCTATGGTTTATTGGCCAATGCGGCGGCAAAAGTTCAGGTTATTTATGAGTCTCTGTGTCCAAGACTTTCTAATGTGCCAAGCCCCATCACCAGCAACACTACCATCATCACCATTAGGCAGAGAGACAGAGAGACAGACAGACAGACAGGAAAGTTCTGTTTGCCATCTGACATTTGGCTGGGATTTGAAGGTTGCCCAAGTCCGCACCCCAAAAACCCAAACCCAAAGCCAAAGCGAACCAAATGCTGCACGACATTTTCTGTGGCAAATGCAAAAGCAAAAGCAATATGTATGTATGTGCCTGCATATACTATGTATGGATACAAAAAGGTAATAAAATTAAGAGACCAAGTCGAAGGCTGTGTGATCCGCCTTCGCCATCGTCTCGTCCGGGGTCTGGGGTCTGGGGATCTGGTCTGCTTTCTGCTGTTTGCCATTTCAATGAGGTGCGATTTGTGGCTGCCTCTAATTAACAGTCGCTCCGTCGGTCGGTCGGTCTGTCGGGTCGGTCGCTGCCACAATGCCATTGTGTTTGATTATTGCTTGGATCTAATACAAATTTCATGTCAAAAGAGCTGTTAGCTTTTGCCCACTCAGCCACACCGGCGAGGCGACGAGGCAAATGTCAAAGTGTGGCAGATTCTTGCTGGTGTACCCTGTAAACATGTGGAGTTCCGGGGTGTATCAAAGTGGGGGTTAGATATGCAGAGGTGTCTTGACTAATTCAAGGTTCAGGCTGGGCATCAAATTAATTCAGATTTAATCACATTCGGATTGTGGGAACTTTTGCTGATTTTCATATATTTATACCACGAAACACTACGAATATTTGTCAGTTGGAAGCATGAATTGCTCCTGGATCCGTGTCGTTTAATAGTTTCGACTTGTGTTTGTATTTGAGCGTCTGACAATGTGACACCAATCAGCACTTTCGGATGAGCGGAGTATTCAATATGTATTCAATATGAAACAAAGCGGCTTCTTAGACGCACACTTTCTCGTCTCGTCTTTTCCTGCTGCTTCTGCCTATATGGCATGTTGCTTGCATTATTCATTTCACATCCAAAAATGGGCCATCTGGCTTTGTAACCCTTTGGAAACTGCACCAATGTGGGAGTTCTTGGTCTCTCCACCACTTTTTGGAAACTTAATCCTTCTATGAAGACTCTCCTCTTGAATACAGAGTCACTCGAAAACACACAATCTAAAATTTGAAAGTGACTGGTGGTAATGCCTGTAGTTGTTCAGAAAGACGCGATTAAGCGGCGGATCTAGCTCTCTGTTGGGTCTGGGTCTGGGAATGCTGCAAAGTCCCTCAAGCTAAGGGGCCCATCTCGAGACGAATGACTTCCCACTCACATTAAGCATTCATCCGACACAGGCGGCAGCCGCCACACAAATCAGCAGTCGCACCAAGCCAGTGCCACATGGCGTATACGTAATGCATGCCACTAACTGCTAAACAACCTTTTGCTGCTGCTGCTGCTGCAACTACTGACGCTGGGTTAAAAGCCATCACATCCGCCTTAGGCATCAAATGATTTGCCATTCGAATGCAAATGATTTTCAATTATTGCGAGATGCGAGATGCCTGCCAAACAGCTAATTGTGGGAAACAGCGACAAATGATTACCAAGCAAGCGGATACTTTTATGATGCAGTGTCTCTCAGTGTCCACCACTCGATAGGTCAATAAATTCTCTGTCGCACTGGGATGGATGTGGGTTAAAAGCCACCACACGGCACCAGCCACCAGGTGCAGGAAATATTTAGCTTCGACGCAGCCACGCAATGCACTGCCACAAACATTCTGCATTGGCATGTTCATATTAATTGATTTATATGCATGGCTAACAACAAATGCAAACACCCAGAAAAAAAAAGGAAAGACAGACAGAGAGACGGACGGACGGACGTACGGACACACAAAAGACTTGCACAAACATTTTTGCGCGTAAGTCAAACATTTGGTACACACGAGAAAACAATTTATGCGGCTGTCAGCCAACAGCCAACACATCGAATGGCCATCGAACGGCCATTGGACGGCCATTGGGACGGGACGGGACCACCTCCCCAGCACCAGCACCAGCAACAGCAACAGAGCCTGACATATGCAAATGGCTCGCTGGAATAACGGCCCAAGACAACAGCCAACACACACACAAAAATGCGGCATGCCACACACATAATACTAATCGCGATACCAGGCTTTAATTTCGATTGAGTTTTTGGCAATTTGTCGAGAGGAAAAAGAAAATAAAATAAAAAATATATGCATACGAAATATATCTTTAAAAAACTTGTAGAATCTGGCACAGCCTCTTCTTTGGTACTTCGAGAACTTCAGAATTATAGAACCTCAGACAGATATTCTGCGCAGACATTAAGTGTAAGTAAGTAGGTCTATACCAAGTGTTGAAAATGTTATCTTTTGGGTCTTTCCTATCCCACATCCCTGCGCTAAACAACAATCCTACAAATATTCATCTGCAGATCTACCAAGATATACCAAGGACGCCATAATGGAAACTAAATATAATATTCATGTGAACATTGTAGAACATATCAAAATTATAGACATAATTGTCTACAGTATATAATCGCAGCTTTCATGAATGTTTCACAGAGTCCCCAAAGTGGTGGCCTTTAAACTATAATTCTTAGGGGCCTGGAAAGTATCTTTTAATCCATGGAACTCTCTGCAATATCATTATCATATTCCATTTTGTAGAATCATCCTTCAGAATCACTCAACGACAACGACAGCATCATCCACACCGAAATCCTCCAATCGGCAGAGTCCATTAAATGGCGGCTCATGTTAATGCTCTGGCATAATTTTCAATTAAAATGAAATTTGTTTTGTGTGCGACAAATTGCGGAAAAATGCAGTCATTTATATTTATGAGACATGCGACATGAAAAACTGCCCAGGCCTGGCCTGGCCAGCCGCGGAAAGCGACCTCGCTCTCCCTCTCTCTCTCTCTCTCTGGACAGAACAGTCGAGCGGACGGTCTGACAGTCTGGCGGAGGTTTGGAGGTTTGGAAAACTGTGGGAACCAGTCACCGAGCGGCCTTTCAATGCAATTAACATGAAATAAAAATGCATAATTACATATAAAAGCTTATTAAGCTGTGTATTTGCAGCAGACACCCACCGATGATCGGCTCACCAGCCTTTGGGCCTTAAAGTAGTTGATAGATTCATTCACGCAATGGAAAAACTATGGGAGTGTATAGTTAGAGAGGGCTGCTGGGAGAAAGTCCATAAAAAATGCTTATTTCTGACAGATTTTGGAATCTTTGCAATTTATGATAAGAAAGGGGGAGCATATTGATTCGACTATTGGAACTCATCTTGTGCACATCTTTAAGGGTTCCAGTAAATGTCCAAGCTTAGTACAAACTAAAACTGGGCTAGATCTAGCAGTGAAGAGAGTAAAAAAGCGGGCCAGACTCACATGAAGACGCAATCTGCATTGCTAAGCTACTCTGTGTAAGAGAGAGAGTGCGTGAGGCAGGGGGAGAGTCAGCCACAATGACTAGACTAATCTAGTTAGTAGTGCTGGTCGATAAGAAATGTCTACGACTTGGGTTACTTCTCTTCATCTCGATTTGCTTCCAAAAGGCACTCAGTTTTTCGGCTAAGAGTTTACCTGAAAATAACTTTATAGAGCTGGTCAACCCCAATCGATTTTGGCTTCGAAAAAGTAAAGTAAATGTAATTTGTTAGATTGCTACATGCTGCAAGAAGCCCTTCCTCGAGCGAACCTCCTGGCGCTGCATCCTCCTACACCCCATATGCAAATTCATACATGTAATGAGCTGCCGTTGACCAGCAGACCGAAACCTGTACAAGTTCCATAAATTAGTGGCATCGAGGAGTTGTAGTGGCTGCGCTCCACCTCCACTCTGGCCACCGCCTATGAAATCGTAGGCCTCGAGCGCCTAGCAGCCCGGCCCGGTTACGTTAACCGGAATCGGTTAAGGCGGCGGTTTACTGGATTGGATAGTGGATGGTGGATGGTGGATATTGGATATACATAGAGTTATGTTGTTTTGCTCTTGTTGTGGGTGTCTCTTGTGGCCAGCGATAACAATCCAAAGACAACGAGAGGGCGAACTATTCTAGCGACGGAGTTTCGTATTAAAGTTTATGCGGTTTAAGCCAAAAGTTCTGCCTCTTGTAAACCGTTTTGGGGGCCTGGGGATTTGTTTTGGCCATAACCAAATAGATTTTCGGCTGCGTTCATAATTTAAACGTTTGCAGGGGAGCAGGGAGGAGCGGGAGGACTGGAGCACTGGGTGGTGGGGTGCTGGCTAGACAAAGCGCCTGCCTTTGAGCTATTTGCGGCCATTGAAAGCGTAGCTGTTGCCGTTGCCGTTGCACGTTGCACGAACGCCAGCGAGCGAGCGAACTCGTTCGTTTTTGTGGCATTGTTTTAGGTTTTTGGCTCAGAGGTTCGGCCCGACAGTTTATGCAATGCATTTAGTCAATAGATTAAGGAGTCTGTGACTGCACACACTTTTCTATATACTACTGCTATATATCTATAGATTTATATGTGTGTGTAACAAATCGTGACTGCATGAAGTTGCCGTTAAAATATACGACTGGCCCCAGCCACAGCCACAGCTATAGCCACAGATCCAACACAGCAACTGGCGATCGAGCGACATAAAAACTATTTTATTTTCGTTATTTTTTTTTTGTTGGCCCGTTTTTAAGGTGGAGCCCGCGACAATTTTTTCCTAGATGGCCTAAAAGATGGAAGTGGCTTTGGCTTTGCTGCTCCACATGTCTCATTCTCATATCTCATTCGATTCGATTCGATTTGGTTTGGTTTGTGGATTGAGAAATCTGGATCTAGTCTCTATATACATATAATGTGTTATTAAAACTCCATTAAGGATGGATATTGCATGTAGCACCTCCCACTCCCACTTATTATTATAGCCTGGTTTTAAGGCCTGTCCTTGTTTCATTCATCGACGGCGAGGAGGACCTGGCCGTACCTGGCAGATTTATGGAAATGTCGGCTGGACGCTGGCGCAGATCCCCGTGTTCAACGTGCCATCGCCGCCACAGCGCCACATGTCGCATGCAACAGGAAATTCATTTACATAATTTTTGCGTTTGGCCATTTCGCCGCATCCTTTGCGTTTGACTGGGCATTATCCTTTTAATAAGCGGATGAGCGCCAGCGGATGGGGCAGGGGCAGGAGACTGGGAAGGGGCAGGGGCAGGAGACACCGCTTGACCAAGCCGTGTGGATAATCAGCCTATCAAGGATTCAATTATATAATGAGCTTAATTTATTTTGCGCCGCTTTACGCACAGCCACAACGAGGAGGCGGCACCGTTCCATGGAACCACCCACCACCATCATCATCATCGTAGTCGTCGTCGTTGTCGTCGTGTGCTCATCATGGCAACTGAATTATGCATCTTGTTGTTGCTGGTTGCTGGTGCAGCGCCGCCCCCGTTGTGTCCCTGACTGTGGCTGGGGGTGGGGCTGCGGGTTGGGGCTGTCGCCGGCAGTTGATGTGGAAGGATGTGCCGTGGACGCGTCGTCTTTTGCTTTTTTATAAATGATTTATTTACCCATAATTGTCGCCTGGTGTGGCGGAGCTCTGCGATGCTCTGCTCCTCCTCCTCTCTTCCCTCCGCCTGCTCTCGATGGCTGGCTTTTTGAACCCTTTAACCGATTAACCGACGCACAAGAACGCGTATCGGGCAGTGTTTTTGGGTTTTCCACTCAATATACTTGCAAAGTGAAATTGTTGGGAATATTCCTAACAAATATTCTTTAGTTTTTACAAAGGAACGACAAGTACACCGAGATATACAACTGCACAGTTCTACGATTCCATAATTGAAAGTTTTCCCCCGGTATTCTGAATAAATATGTTCTACAGTCAAGAATTATATTCTTGTTTTTACAATGAAGATTATTCTCAGCATCTGATCTTCCGTTTTCTATATGTACACCCACTCTTTGCTTCTGCACTTTGATATTTCGTCCGTTACTCTTGTCATTTTCGTGTTCTATTGCTGTACTTGTGTTGGCGAGAGAGTGCGTAATGGGAGACTCTCTCAGAGAGATTCGTAGTCCAGAGAGTGAGAAGAGTGTCTGCCCATCACTTTCTCAAATTATCTTTAAAAACTTCTCTCTCTTCTGACGTAGATTTTATCCAAGTAAAATCCCAATTAATAAATCAACTAACTGCTATCCCGAATTCACAACAGTTTTACTGGTTTTATATCGAAATTTCTGTATAATTTAGATGCAAAAACAATTTGCACTATTTAGTATATTAAATTTTCTCTTCGAAAGTTTACCCTTCGAGACCCAGAAACGAGAGAAAAGCATTAATAATTCAGTATAGCAGGATACTCCTGATAACTGATAAAGAGAAAAGCCGCTGCAGACAAATTTATGTGCGGAACTGCATTGGAGCATAAACCCAGCACCCATCGAGTCGGAGTTGGAGTCGTGAGAGTCCTACTATTCCGTGGCTATAATCCTCAGGAGGCTTGGAGGTGGCATGGCGTGCCCGAGACTCTCAGATGCGTCTGCGCTGATACAAGTTTTGTGGCAATTGTGATTTATTTGGCCAAAACGAGGGGGGCCTGAAGTGGCTGCGATGATTCTTATCAGTCGCTTGCTTGGTGGCGGAACAAAAGGTGCCAAATCCAACGCAAATGCAGACCCAAACGGCAATTACACAATTGTGAAATGCGTTGCAGTTGCGCTGCTGTACTGAGCTGTTTTTCGGTTTAATTTCTCACCCCCCTCCCCCTCCCCAAAGAGCTGCTGACTCAATTTCGCGCACACTCCACTCCACACCACACCAAACCGAACCGAACGAAAGGCAATTACTTTAATTATGCGACTGCACACAAAACCAAAGCCAAACCAAACCGAACCAACAGCAGTACCAACGGCAACAGAAAGAGCAAGAAAACCCAATCACATTGGCGACGACAGGCCACCAAACCAAACCGATCCGAACCGAACCCAGCAGCAGCAGGGGCAGGGGCAGCAGCAGCCGATGCGGGAAACGAAATCATCAGATTTGATGGAGCAACCCGTGGAAGGAGCAGAGTGTGGCGGGGCGACGTCCGTCCAGGTTACCTAACCCAAAGCCCCAACCAGGCCGGTCCGTGCCGGGCCTGACGTGACAAAGGGGTGTGCCCCCAGAGCCAGGCCACAGCCAGGCCATAACGACGCACTCCCCATCCGTTTTACCAAAAAAAAATCACTTTTTTTTTGCGAATATTTTGTTTCTCTCACGCACAAAACTCTTTGACATTAGGCCCCAAACAAATGCGTGGCTAATGGACGCGGCTTTAGCCAGTGAATAGATATAGATACAGATACAGAGATACTTGCGTGTATATGTATATAGAGGGGTAGTGCCAAAGTTTTTTACAATTTGTCGCCCCAATTGCTGGCTGCCTGCCTGCTGCCTGGCTGGTTGGCCTCTCTCGTCTCTCGACTCGCGACTCTAATTACAATTTGATTGTTTTTCTTTTTCGCAGTAATTATTTCAATTGTAATACATTTTGTTGCTATTTTTGCGAAATTTTGCGATTTAATGTTGCAATTTGTCGGCGGTGTTCCCCCCACCCCCGGCAAATAATTTAATTTTTAATTTTATGCTTTCTGCATTCGATTGCTGTCTGTATGTGGGAGGTGGGCGTTAGCTGCCAGTGGGCGGGGCTCTGCCTAATTGGTTTCTGCTCTCTGAGGCGTGTTTTCCCCCCTCCCAGATAATTAGCTGGCCTGTGTCTGGGGGGAGTCCAACCAATACTTATGTAAATTGGATTATTTTCTGTGTGCCACAGGATTCATGGGGATTTTATTTTGTTTATAAATTTCCATATATTTACATATGCGTGTAGATTGCATCATAATTCCATTCGCATATCGATTACCGTCCTTTGGAACGGGTACGAATGTAAAACTGGTATAAAAAAACTCCCCCGAACGTGATGAAAAGACTGCCCCAAACTGGCTGCCACTCCACTTTTATGGGGCATTGCAAAAATTTTCTCACTTCCTCCAAAAAACCATAAAAAATCCCATATATTTCTGTCCTTAGGCAGCACATTCAAAAATATTTGCAACTCAGTTAAGGCCATAAAATGTTTACTAACAAATTTTTAACGATTTCTTTTAATTAAGCGACGATTTATTGTTCATGTTTTTGAACCACTGATTCGAGTTTTATGGGCTTGTAGATTACTTTCGGAATTTTGGGAAGTTTTGAGGGACTTTAGTTTAAGCAAAAGACTAAAAGGAGTTGTAGGGAAGTTTAGGAATTTCTGCTGATTCCTAAAGGTGGTTTGTACAGTTTAGAATACTTTTGTATATTCCATTACTTTAACAAACTAAAATTGATTTAGAATCTTCTATTAGTTTTCCATTACAATCGTAACTAGATCGTTGGATCGATTACTCATCGCCTAACGCTTTGCACAGCTGCATTGAGATCGATTGCCTTCCCTTGTCCCCCAGCATCACCACAATCGATATCAGATGAAAGGCCCATGTCCGAGGCAACAATAACCGATCGATCGGGGGGCATACTACATACGACTCAATGTAGCAGCAATTACACAACCCAAAACTGGGCCCGCGAACCGAGAACTGAGAACCGAGAACTGAGAACAGACAGCGCCGGAACAAGGTTAAGGTCAATTACAACAGGCAACGGCAACGACGACAACTGCCAACTGCCAGCCAATGTGAATAAATTGCGCGTGAAATGTATTGTGGAATACAATTTAACACAACTTAAGAACTAGTTTTGAATGGAGCTGCGGAGCATGCAAAATGTAAATTCAAGAGATTCGCTTTAAAAAATAAACATCATGTGTGTACGAGTACTCGCAAAAACGATCTTCAAGGCAATGCCAAATTAGTGTTGTGTGGGGGCTCTGAAGGAAGCAGCAGCGGACGGGCTCTGAGCAGATCCGATCTGAGCCGCAAATGAATTAAGTTTATGTACAACAGCAAATCAAGCTAATGAGCCCCGAAACGGAATTATGCAAAATCGGAAAAGCAAAACCAGAATGCAACAAAAAACCCCAAACTTGTGTGCACCGAATCTTCTATACCCTAGCCAGCCATCTTGTATGGCTATGGACCAATGGATATCTATTTTTTCATATGAAGGAATGCAGTGTGTGCTTTTCAATTGAAGATCCTACACAGTTCTTGCTCATATAAAATAGTAATATTATCGAAAAAGGATCAAAATTGTTTATTTTTTTAAGTTTGAAATAATTTATCTACCATTTAAGGGGTAAATATCTCTTATATACGCATATACGCAAGTAGGTTAAAGGAAAGAACAGTGCGTGTAGCCAAGTCGCAAAGGAACATCCGCTCAGAGGGATAATTGATAGTAAAATGCAATATATCAAATGGTGATTGGGTCTACAGATTGGTCAGTCTATATAGGATATAATACTTGGGTTCCTAATCATTGATTATGATCATCAAACATTACATTACATTACATTAAAAACAAACTCCCAGTGCTTAGCTTCGTTCTCGAGCCTCCACTTTTGGAATAATATCGCTCTGGCGTGTGTATACTTTGTTGTTGGATTCGCGGGACCAAAAGCGATCACCAGTTGAGTGCAAACAAGGCTTGTATTTCGTTTTTGTCGGTGCAATTGGAGCAAGGACGTGCCGTATAGCATCGAATATTCTTTCCCGTACTTCTGGCCAGTTTCCGACTATAACTATAATCCCTCTCAGAAAGGGTAGTCTCTAGTTAGAGCTCCTTAGTCGGAGGCAAATCTTTTCCCACTGCCAAAGAAGAGCGCAAGGTCAGCGGCAAGCAAAGTGCGGCAACCGCACGAAACTTGTCATCAGAAGCTGCGGCAGCAACGGCACAAGCAAACAGCGACTGCAATTGCAACTGCCACTGCAACAGAATGAGAGAACGAACAATTGTTGCACAATAGTTGTGCTTGCAACGCCAGAAGCAAAGCCAAGCCGAAAGCGGGTCAGACACTCCGCTGAGGTTAAAGTTAACTTTGGCTTCGTCTCGAGAACTGGGTTAGGAGTGGTTCTGCTGCCGGCAAATCACATTCGTATTCGCATTCGTATCTTGACATTAGCGCGTTAATGCGCTGGCGTCGTAGTAAACCCTGATGTTTTTTTTACCCCCTCCTGGAAACCTTGAACTTTAGAGATTTGAGGCTTGGTCGAGTCGAGTAATGATTGATGTGTGTATACCATTTGCTTGCAGATTGCCGCGAAACGGTCCGATCGAAGCGGGCAAAACGACCACGGGCCCCGGAACCGGTCAACTTTGAGCCGGAGCCGCAGCAGGACCTGGAGAACGACGAGAGCGGCAGCCAGGAGAAGGATCTGCCGGAGATACCAGAGAACTTTCTCAGTCCATCGGTGCGGGAGTATCTGGAGCTGGGAAAGTCCATTCCGGGTAAGTTTTTGGTTGTACTGTGTCTTGAAAAGGCCTTGTCCTTTGCATCAGTCAGTCTGTAAGGAAGGTCTCTTAAAGGAGAAATGATTCAAGCGAAATGCCTTTCGAATTCCAAATAAAGTGCTATCTTCTATTGGGAGACGTTTCCAGAGTTATAGGATGGCTATAGGCTATCCAGAACTATCCTCTGTTCGAACACCGTTCACTCCACACCTCCTCCCACAGCGAGAGATCGCTCCTGCATTCCATGAAATCTGCACTCTACGAAATGGGGACCCTCGTGGCAATTTGTTGATGCCAATGACAAGTCAATCAGTATGCACGCCTCCGCCTGGTCATTAAGGGGATGCCACAGCCATGGCCACCAATGGCGAGAGGGTATGGGTGTGGGTCATCAGCCTAACCCAGCAGCAGTGCAGCACCCTCCTGCTCCGGACTCGGCCTGAGGGATCCCCGGACACTGCCAAAATATATTTTTGTTCGGTTTTTTGTTCGGTTCGGAGCTGAAGATGAGGCGAAATGCATTTCGGCATTCCGGGCGCCATCAACAGCATCCAGCATCAGCGGAGCGAAAAAAGAGTGCGAGATTTTAAATTATTTTCCCTCCGAACGGAACGGAATGAATATTTGGCACAGAAGTGCATCTACTCGTAAATTCATTTATTAGCGCCAGAGACCCGCCGGAGCGCCGCGCCGCGACACGATCCGAGTGCCGGGGATTTGTTTATGTCGCGTTTATTTTTGGGGCTTTTTTTGGGGGCCTGCATTTGACACTTCTGGGAGGGAGTCCTGTTTGGGGGGGTGCGGTGCGGTGCACATTTTTTTCTGGCGGTTTTCTTGCCAGTAAGGTTGGATGAAGTGAAATTGATTGGAAACCGAGTGCGTGACATGCAGTTTGTTTTGTTTTGTTTGGTTCGGTTTGGAGGAGCGACACACTAATTGCAATAACAAAATCATTCACAGGTCGCCCTGGCGTCGACTATCCCATCCTGTCGGCGGTGCCCTACACGAACTTCTACTGCGACGAGCAGGAGTACCCCGGATTCTTTGCCGACATGGAGACCAGGTGCCAGGGTGAGTACCACCACCACAACCCTCCAGCCCCTCGACTGAGCGTTACCTTTGCTTTTCCAGGCTGGCACTACTGCGACATCGACGGACGGCAGGCCTCGTTCCTCTGCCCCAACGGCACCCAGTTCTCGCAGGCCGTCTTCGTCTGCGACTGGTGGTTCAACGTGCGCTGCGATCTCTCGCCCCGGCTGTACGCCATCAACGCCCGGCTCTACCAGCGCCCCAAGGTGAATCCCACGCGGCCGCATCGCATCATCACCAAGCAGCTGGTCGAAGATATCTTCACCTAGGACCCAGACCATCCCCCCACCCCTACCCCTTTGATAGCCTTAGTTTTGCCGATGCCTATTAGAGTATAGAGTAGGTCTTATACGTGTAAAGAATACTCTCCGTTTAGTTCTGGGATCCCTTAGGCTAAGATTGAGTTTAGAGTTTTGTACCTTTACATTTTGAAGATCTGATTAGATAGTTTAAACAAAACAGTTCTGTATTAAAAAGAATTTCCACTCCAAGCCCCCTAAATGGCAGCGAAAGTTGAATAAAATAAATTCCTTAGCGTACCTCTGAGCAATCGTAACGACAAACATAGCTTTCTCCATCTGTTCATCAGCTTTTTCCCCAGAAATGGTTCTATAAATCTCTTCACATTCGTGTGCCTAGCTGTAGATCAGGGGTCGGCACACAGCCACTCACTCACGTGTTCTTAGTGCGTTTGCATACGCAGACAACAGAAAAGAATAAACACGATTCATTATCTCTGCCACGGCGCTGCCGAGCAGAATAGTAAAGCCTTTTGAGCATAGGGCCGAAGCCACACGATTCATCTTCGCTGCCGCTGCGCCAGCCGAGCAGAAAAACGAAGCTTTCACGCTGTGCCTGTGCCGACTGCGCTGCCCCGTGGCCGCTGCCGGCCTCTGCTGTAGATAAAGTTACTTTAGTTTGATTTTTGCAGGCATTCCTTAGCTTAGTTGCATTTTTTGTAATTTAAGTTTAATTTCTAGTTTCTAGCAATTGCAGTTTTTTTGTAAAATACGCGTACTACCCTTAAGATTGTACATATTTTAAGATTCCTAAAAACCAATTTAAATAAAGAATACTTCTAAGACAACAACAAGGAGAACGTTCGCTTTAGTGGGAGGGATCTTGGATATTCTGGTGGATATTGAAATGTGTTTTCCACGGAGAACACTTGGAATTACAGGCACATATTACAGTACAATCTGACAAGAAGTGGGTACCTGGGAATTAGACCCTAACTTGAAACAAAGCAGCAAAAACTGAAAAGGAAAAATATTTCACGAATTGATTTGGTCGTATCTGCAAGTTGAGATAGATTCTCGCGTTCTCTTAGTTTATGATAGCCAAACAAATTGATAACTCCCTCAGGACTGAGACTGAGGTTTCAGCCGCTTGCTCTCAGATCTAAGAAGGGCTCTTCCTAAGGAAATTCAATTAACTTCAACGGAGACCACACCTTTTAGGTAACCATATTCTGATATGAAAAATACACAAAGCCTTATGTTAATAAAGTGTGTTACCTAGAGTAGAGACAGTCCAAACAGAGCCCAGTAAATGGTTCATGCATTATGCTGTAAAATTATAGCGGCTAAACAAGTAATGAGTGAAAGGCTCAAAGTGGATCCAATAGTTACATATGTTACAATAGTTACGATCTGCGACATAGTCGAAATCTAAGGATAATTCTGTGCTTTTCTGCAATGAATTGCCTCTCATCTTACATTTCTCACACTGAAACCCCATCCAGGACCCATAGTTTATTAATAAATACTCTCCCAGCGAGCACTGGGTACCACAGCACTCGTTCAGGCGCCGAGTAAAAACAGGAGGCACGAACAGAGACCGCTGCATACTTTCTGCTGTGTGGCCGAAATGGTTGTGGCAGCCGAAAACGGGCTAGAGCTCTGTTGGCCAAAACGGCCGCAACAGGCAGCAGTCGGAGGCGGAGCCCAAGAGCAGACACTGGCGCGACCACAGGCATGAGGCTCAATGGTCTAGGGGTATGATTCTCGCTTTGGGTGCGAGAGGTCCCGGGTTCAAATCCCGGTTGAGCCCGGTCGAAATATTTTTGTCTGCGAAAAGAAAAGTATCTTTTTTGGCCTGGCCGGTTATGGCAAGGTTTAATTAAACAAACAAAATAAAACACAAGACAAAGGCGAAGCGAAATGGACGATTGGAAAATGCAGATACGCGAGACATTTTGGCCAACAAATGAACGAACGCCGCGGCGATGGCATCGGGTTGATTGGATGGCCAGGCCTGGCCTGGACTGGGATGGAAATGGCTGCCGCTGCAACTGGGGATCCAGAAGATAATGAAAGGTGGCCTGGCCTGTGCTGGCGGGGATGGCTTATGGCTAATACGGCCAACTAGCCAACTGAACTGAACTCAACTCTGGAGGCAGGCTGCATGCAACTTGTTTGCTGCATTTACGATTGACTTGGCCGATAAGTCTTTGTGTGTTTTATGGTCGACAATTGGAAAATTGAACAATGAGTGTTGCTCCGGGGCCAGACCAAGCCTCTGCCGATGGCTGTGCCTGTGTCTGTGGAATGCCCCAAGCCAAGTGGCATGCACAGAAAGTGTGAAAGATTTAAAGCTGCAGCCGAAAGAGACCCCTGATTATGATGTAACCCCACAAACGGTTTGTCTTCTTTTATGTGGGGGACACTTTCGGGGACAAAGCCCCCCCAATCATAAATAATGCGGCTATAGAATAGAGACATCATATTCGTAAAAGCCGCCTGCCATCGGCATCGTGGCATCGGTTATTTCCCAATCTAAATCCGCGCGATGCACCTCGGAAACACCAAACTACTTTCACTCTTTCTCTCTGCCCGGGCATTCGCTGAGGCATCTCGACATCAAAATCACCCAGAAATATGCACAAGCTTTTCTGACAAAGTGCGGAGACGGAGACTGGCGGCGATCGATGGCCTTCGCATCGGGACGCGTTGCACGGATCAACAGCTGCCCCCAGACAGCAACAGGTGTAGTCCGGGGCCAGGGCACTCAACCTGCAGCAGCTCAATCAAAAGACTTTTTTTTCAGCCAGTAGCTCGCTCGGCAGCCCGAATTTGGTGGCCAAGTATTCACTTGACTCAGTTAAGACCAGACCCAGGCCAGGCCAGCAGCTGGCTATTCGAGATGTGTGGAGTGCGTTGCAAGTCCCCCACTCGTGCGATAGTTAGCGGCCTGAAATGTGGTCTTGTGCTTTAAGATCATACAACACTCTTGGTTCTTGATCAGCATGAAAACCTGTGTCAATATCCCCACATCAAACTACTTAGGTATCATTTATATGGCATGGATAGTAAATATTCCATTGATAATAATGATAATGATAAGTATATAAAGACTCTCCTTTTATAAATCCCATCAATCCCATTCCACTTTCTATTTTCTCTTTGGAGCCAATCTATAGGAGTATTTCTAACATTTGTCTGGCACTTGTGTTATTTGTGGTTTTGTGAGGGTTTTTAGAAAATTTTTGTAAAATTGATAGATATCAGGGAATTGCCATATGCTACTAGAGATACGGTCATCTGTAGGTTCTATGAAATGGAGCAGGAATGCACGATGCACGCTAGAGTAAAATATCCCCCATGATTTGGGATTAACTTTATTAAAGGCTCAAGCATAAAGTGAGATCTTACATGGAAAAATTAAGTAATAATTATCGAATATGGAACTCGAGTAAAATGAGCGTGATCGAATTTCCAACAATTAAAAAGTACATAAATGATAAAGTTAACGATTATAGTGCATTATGTGCAACAATTTCATTGGAGTGTCTGAGGCATGTAACCGAAAGGAAAAAGAGCAGAAAGATCGTAGGTATTCCCGACATTCCCCCACAGAAAATGACTTCAGTTGGAAGCTCTTTCCATCAGTTTTCCATCACTAATCAGCATTCTGACATGCCTCGACAGAAGCAGGAAAAATATGACAAACAGCAGGGAAATATTAAATCGACAAAATATTTTCGTGCTTTGGAGACGTGAGGGGAGCGGTGGCGTATGCGCAATATTTCGTTGTCGACTTTAATGTTTTTCTGTGCTTTGTGGCAGCCTGGCATGAAATGAAATCAATACGTCTGCAGTCGAACAAATCACGAGCAGCAGCTGCCGCCTGGTGCTGCCGCCTGGTGCTGCAAGAAGCCCCAACCAGATCGCGGCTGATCGGCTAATGGCATGGCAACAAGTTGGAGTTTTGGGGTTGGACTCGGAGTCAGAGTCGGAGTCAGGTGTGGTGTGGTGTGGCGGTTCCATAACTGTTAATGACTTTCGGTGGCCGCCACAAAGTGCAGTGCAGAAACACATTTAATGAGTGCCACAACAGCGCAGCAGGCAGCCAGCCAGGCCAGCAAGCCGACTGATCAATTGCCTGTTTTGTTGGCCAAGCCAAGTGAATGTCATTGGCCATTGAAAGTGAATGTTCGATGCTTTCTGGTGAAAGGATCAGGAGCACCGCCTAACGAGGCGGGAATTCTCGGAGCCACTCATCTGCCACAGCCACTGCAACAACTCCCACAATTATTGTGCGATTGTGCAACAGATTGCAGACAGTAGACGGGGCAGACAGTATAGACGGCAGTTAATTTGCCTATCAATGCTCTTTTTTCAATTTACGTGATGGATTGCGGAATCCCCAAGCTGTGCTCTGCTCTGCTCTGGTCTCTGGGTCTCTGGTCTTTGCGATGAAATATGAGAACCAGCCACTCCGCGAGTCACGCAATTCAAGTGTAAAATTACATTTTTCTTCATTCATAAAATGCAACATGCAGCCGCTGCTCCATGCCGCCGCTGCTCCATGCCGCCGCTGCTGGCTAAGGAAAGCGTGAGCATTTCCCTCGCGTAATGAGGCAACCACCGCAGTTTGCAGTGCAGTGCAGTGTTGTTGCGGGTGCGGAATGTTGTGCCGACTGTTGGGGGGGGTGGAGGATTCATAGATGTAATACCAGCGGGCGTGAAATGTCGGTTATTTGGTCAGCAGTTGATTGAAGCACGAGCAAACACACAAACACAACAATCAACGATGCAAGTAACCAACAAGCGACTACTAACAGACACCTCCTGGCATCTCTTCATTGTATAATTAATAAGAGTTATGTAAATGGATATGGTCATAACATAGAATTTGCATTTTTGTGCAAATTAAAACCACAAAACATTAAATTGAGGACCTAAATGTAGTGTTAATAATAATCCTAGTTAAAAATGTTCAAATTGACCGCCACGATAAGAAGTTATCGACCCAAAAGCAACACTGTGCATGTGATCTACGGCTGCTCTGAAATGTATCGATGCTCTGCAGTCTCTCTTGAATGTTCAAAGTCTGTTTGTACTACATACAGGCAACTCCCCCTCCCTCCCTCAAGTGGCACACAAAGTCTTCAATCTCTTGACAAACAAAAGTTCATTTATATATGATTAATATAATATCTCCAGATGGCGGCATCAAGTAATGGATTCCAGATTACCAAGCAGCAAATCAAGTTCCCAGGAGAGACAATGAGAGAATACTGGGGGGAACCTCCGTCCGGATGTGGATGCAAATCAATGCAACATTGCCCGTCCGTCTGTGTTTGTAAATCCTAAATCCAATTTCTAACACATTTTTGGGAATACATGTATCTGTGTGTGTGTGCCTAACAAACCATTACACGCATTGTCAAATTAAGTGTAAATAACTCGTTTGAATAAACAAATAAATCCTGACACGCAGCAGCAGCAACACAGAAAAACTGAGTTCGTCACTTTGGAGGGTGGAGGATAAAGGGAGGGGAGGTGTAGTGCTGAGTGGAATGGAGTGCCCAGTGGAGTGGAGTGAGGTTCAGAGTGCAAAGTGCATTTGCATAATGACAATGCAATTTGGAATAAACGCAGGACACATGTCAACGAATAAATTAATTTACTCTAAAGTTATTTATGCAGCAAACATGCAGCAAATGTGCCCAAGCCAAAAACCGATCCGAGAGAGCGACACGCACCAGGCACAGCACACCAATGGGCCTGGAATTCGTCCGTCCGTCCGTCCGTCCGTCTAGGCTGGCAGACAGATTGGTTCGTTGTTGCCAAATGAGATTTTTAGTGGACCAAAGGAGCGAGCAGCAGCAGCAGCAGCAGCAGAGGGTGCAGGCAGAGTGGTGCCTGGAATGGCCGTTTGGCATGTGCCTAATGAAGGAAGTATCTCTCGTGGTGTCTGGTGGTGTCTGAGCACACACACACACACCAATCAGTTGCACCTGCACCGTGCCAGAGAGCGCACTGACGGACGCCCACTTGGATGGGATTCCTCGCCAGACAACAGCATCGTCATCTGCATTAATTGTTTGGCTATGGCTATGGCTATGGCTATGGCTGAAGCCTTATGCTTATGGCCATGATGGCTCTATGGCTCTATTTGCCTAAACTGCCGACGAAACCAAAACTTAAATAGCCTCAATGTTTTGCCTCGTTTTCTTCTGCTGCTGCTGCTGCTCCGGCCACAAGCCACAACGAGGTGAATGGATCTCTCCCACCATCTCCCTGGTGGTGCTGCTGCTTCTGGTTGGCGGCTGGCCACTTTTCAATTATAAAAAACTCCCTCAAACGAATGGCAAACGCAGTGCGCAACACTCAAAGGCGTGCAATTTGAAATGCCAATTGATTTAGCCAGGAATAAAAAAACACACAGCACAACAACAACAACAACATTGTATGTACACTTCTGCTGGCCAGCCCGGCGACTTGTTAGTTGCAGGCACTTCCAGGGAAAAAAGCTGCAACTGAAACAGAAACAGAATAGGGAGAGAAAAAAAGAGAGAGATTGTGGAACGAACCGAAGCTGGGAATACCCTCCAGGGTTCAGTAGAAAATCAAAATCAAGGCAGAAACCACACAGCAAAGTAGAGTCCCGTTTGTTATGCTTGGGGTTTTCGTATTTTTGCTGAGAGCGTGGCCTGAGAGGGAGAGTAGTTATAGCCAGTGTTCTTGTTGCTGAGGGAGCTTGCACTTTCTGCTAACATCACTGATGCGATCAGAGAGAACAAAAAAGCTCAACTCCCTTGTGTTCTTGTTGCTAAGAGAGCGTTAAACTGACAGACTGGAGGAGAGCACGCAATGCGTGCGACTGGGAGCGATGCTCGTGCAATGAAATCACGAGGAGCTTTCGTTTGCCGACAAAAACAATGTACTGGAAAGAGAATGAAATAGAAGTTCGACCTGGCCTGCGCTCCTATTTTGATTGTTTTTGGTGAGAGATACATAGGTGTCTTCTCTTTGACAAATATACATAGTCTTAAATAACCCAACTAATCCTCACACGAGGACTCTGCCAAACAGACTGTCAAGCCGAAAAGACTCACCCAACACGAGCGGAAACCCAAAGTCAAAGTCAGAGAGTCATCCCATTCCTACAACTGTGGCCCCAGTTCCTCCTCCTCCTCCTGCTGCTGCCATCGCCCTCTGTCCAAGAGAAGAGTTCCATTCAATTGCGCTTTGTACGATTCATGGCGCGTGATTTTTGCAGCTTGTGTTGGGGGCTTTGGCTGGCACTATTTTTAACCAGCATCCCCCGTCCCCGCCCCGTCGCCTCTCTTCGGAAACCGCAACAGCAGCAGCAGCAGCCACAAACATTTTAGCCAGAAGCCGCAGCTACAATGTTGACAACGTCAACCCGTGTCCCTGACCGTCCCGTATCCTTGTCCGGGGCCCGGGCCCGCGTCCGCGTCTATTTCCATGTCGCCCATGTTTGTCCACAATTCAAAATCATTTAAGCGCGCTTTCTGTTCTTTCAGTCAGAGGAGCTTTTGTGTGGCTCTCCTCCCGCCCGACCGCCTCCTTCTTCGTTTGGTTACTTTTTCTTTCATTTTCCGTTCGTCGAGAGTTCTCTTTTTTATGGCTTTCCTTTTTATGGATTATTTTCACGCCTTTGGCGCTTTGCATTTTGCCTTTTTGCTGGTCACATTTTCCGTTGCGGAACTGGTGGTGAAGCTGGAGCTGCAACTGGGGGGAGGGGGGGGATGGGAGGGAGGGAAACAAGTCCACAGGCAGAGACCTGGCATATTTCTTTGGACGGGCAATATAATTGAAAATCCCACAAAGGTGTCGTCAATGCTTTGTGACTAAATTGAATTTAGTAATCGCTTTTTTATCGACCATTTCAAACTAAACACACACACACACACACAGACATACAGGCAGGCAGGCAGGCACACAGGCTCCAATGCCTATTCATGCAGCGGCCTCGGGCACTTTCTAAACCATGTTTTGGCACGTGCTCCACTCTCCCTGTACTACCTACATACATGATCCTTCCTCCTCCTCCTCCTCCGCTTGTAGGCTCCAACTTTGAACATGCAGGACAGCCTCAGGGTGCCGCCACAGACAATGACCACAGACCAGAGAGGGAGAGAGAGAGAGAGAGAGAGGATTGGGCACTTATAAGCCCATAGAAATATAAGAGATAATAAATCTCCAGCCATCCAGCAGCAACAGTCTCAAGCGACCTCAAGCACTTATCACGCGATTTAATGCTGGCACTCGCATCGGACCAGGCACTGGCACTTTCATTCGATTACCCTCATGGGGGGGATGGGGAGGGGGCGTTCATTAATTATTTATGGGTGAAATTATGTATAATTTCTATTTCATTAATTCCATTAAACTTGAAATCCGTCTCGCCTGCATTTTTCTTCGTCTTTTGTTTGCTGAACTTGAAAAACTGGCAGATTATGTAAATGCTGGGGAAATGAGCGACATCCATTAAACCCACTAAAAAGAAAGGAAATTTCAAGGGGATGGGGATGGCGAAGGGGTTGGGGATGGGGATGGTGGGAGCCAAGTCATTGGGCCAGGCCAAATCTAGTGCGTGTGCCGCGCGAAAGTTCACCACATGATTTACAACCAAGCTTTTAATTAAATTAAAGTCGCACAATGAAGTAGGGGCTCGGCAGGTATCAAAATATATATTAAAACATGATGGGTCCCATATAAATATTACGGTAAAAATGGGTAAGATAGGTGTGGGGTTTTTTCGTAGGGCGAATTTTTAGGTACTCTACAGATATTTCTAGATTTAATAGGGTTCTCTATCATTCTGCTCTTAAAAATATTATATAAACTGAGACATCGATGTCTCGATGTCTTGAGGTCTATATCTGACATTAAAATACATCATTTTATTGCTCTTCCAGAGAGATAAGGAGAGTGAAATTATGAAAGTGAGATTAGGGGTGTGAGATTAAGAGAGAGTGAGACTAGGAGAGTGTGCCCGAGGCTTGCCGATTCATCCCCTTGAGTGTTTTACTTATTCTCCATAAGGGAAAATATTCTCAAATAAATTCAGTATAACTCTGTTTAATCTCCATTTCACGGAATAAAACACTCATTGACGATCTCGAGACATCCTGTCGGAATGTAGTAAGTTACAAAGAATTAGGGACAAATGATAATCAATAATTTTCATGGATTTCCAAAGAAACCATTGCTCAGCTAAGATTCTGGCAATAGTTGAAGTGGCAATAAAATGCGTTTAAATGATTCTTTATTTTTTAAATGTGAAATCTTTCACCGAAAACAAACCCAGCCAAATTCAAGATACACTTGGTGTTAGAGTAACGGCAGGGCAAATACTGCACCCCCTCCTGGCCGCATCGCGTGGCTTAGTGAAATTGAATTGAAAATTTCGCAAATAATTATGTGGGATGAGCTGATCATATTTTGTGGTTAATTTCGTGGCGATAGAAAGTGCAAAGGTGAGATGGCGAACGGTGAAAGGAGTACAAAGATGATGAGAACACAGGACACAGTTCCATGGCCCATAGCCCAAGGAAGGGCTTTCCGTCATGCAGAAACCATCATCGTCATCATGGCCCACCCTGGCAATTGTCGGTTAATGTCTTCATTACGAGCCCCAAGACAACGGGCGAAAACGGTAGTTAAAGTTAAAGGCGTAGCAGAAACAAGGCAGAGCCGAGACCTGACCTAAGGCAACACACGGCCCGGACCCCCCGCCCACCCTGTCAAAGCACGCGACTGGCCCTCTAAACAGCTGCAACGGCGAGAGAGCCAGCCACCGGAGCAAGAGAGCAAGAGAGCGAGAGAGCGCCGCCGCAGCAAGCAGTCCAAATCGCACACTGCGGCGGCAAGCAGTGCAAACATTCAAATAAACAATCGCGCAGCCGCCGGATCAGACTCAGTTTCAATTGGAACGTTGCGCGTGCGCCGTGAACGAAATATCGCGCCGCTCTCCACCGATCGCCGTCGTCTTGGGGTTTCGCTTTCGGTTCGTCTTGTTTTGTTGTCTGCCCCCTCCCCATCCCCCAAAATGCAGTTACATATCATAGAAATATTTCATTTCATAAAATTATGAACTGTCAACGGCAGAAATCGTTTGATATGTGAAAGTTTTGCACACAGAGAGACGATTATAATTCTCGTAGGAAAAATTTGCATATTGTGTAAAAAATAAGAGTAACAAACAAAAGCAAAACAAATGTGAAATTTATGAGAAAAGATTTGAAATAGAACAAATATTGTGACCTGTTGCCATACAAACAAATGACCCTTTCAAAAGTATCTAGATCTATGCCCCAATTTGTTTGAACCGCCAAAAGAGAGAAGAAGACCATTTAGTGTAAATCTTTGAGGTGTTAATGGGGAAAAGACTTTGGCAAAGAAATCTATGTTAATAGAGGCTTTGGCTTTGGCAGGGGCAGGGGCAGAGCCATCATCTTGCAACCAAGATTTCACCCAGAAAAGAAAACCTTTCCGGAACAGTTTTGGGTCTCATCAAATTACACCAAGAAACAAGAGAGAAGAGACATTCTTTTCCTTTGTCTGTCATCTCCAGACAACGCCCTGGCCATAGAACTTTTTTTATACATATTTGAAATATGTTAAACCCAAAGCGAATGTCGCGACGGCATTTCTATTTGGTCAACAGAAAAAGTCAATCAATAAATTAATTTCATTTTTATTGGCCACGATAAATACTTTCAGTTGTTCCACAAATATGGTTCTTTAGGTTCGTCATCAAACTGGAATACGACGAGAACAATAAAGAAGAGAGTGTCAAAATAACAAACAGAAAACTAAAACGGAGAATCATGTGGATTCCCAGTGGAAGATTCAGCTTTTGGCTTCTGCCTCTGGCATTTGGTAAGTGCATATCCATCCATTAGCATTAGGTTACCCCCGTTTTAGCCGCTGTACCAAAAACGTACCAAAACTAAGTTAGAATCGAACGGAACCAGTTTCCATGTTTTACTTTGGTTTTTTCTCCTACTGATTGTCGACTGTTGATTGGGTGACTGAACGGGAGCAAGGTCGTCGATTCTCACCAACGCGATACACCATGGTGCACACTGGCACTCGGTGGCACTTCTGGCACTCAAAAATGTCGTCGTTCTCTGTCTCGCCATTCAAATATTAGAAATTATGCAATCATCCAAATATGTCTATGTGTTCGCGCGTGTGTGTGTGTGTTAGTGTTCCTCCTCCCCCACCAAACACGAACATAGCGTAGGACTAGGGATGCCAGCAGCCAGCAGCTACTGCGGCGGGACTTTGACCATCGCTGACGGCGGCGGCATTCGACAATATGAAAATGATGTTTAAATACCTTTGGATGCGATAACATCCGAAATCCCAAATACGTGCTCAAAGTTGCGTTTATTTTTGTGTATCGGAGGCGAAAGTATTCGCGCGAATCCGTCGCGGTTTGCAATGACGTCCTGCCATTCTCCTACTCCTCCTCCTTCACCCGATCTGCGTCAGTTGTTGTGTCGGCTAAGCCGCACAGTGGGCCAGAAATTGCAAAACACAGACAGATTGTTTACCTGTGCCATTTCCTAATTGATTTATGGTTTTTATACAATTATGGACTCAGCAAAGTCTGAAGTTACGATCTAAAGGTGTACCCAGACCTAAAATTCCTTTTAGACAGACCTTTTTCCACTTAAACTCGTTCTGGGCTTTGTACTGAATAATTTTGTATTGTAATAGAAACTTAACTATCTGAATTGTGGTGTTAGAAGATCTGTCATCCATTCTTCATAACATACAATGATTACTTTCTCCAATCGCTGCGCATAGATACACAACAGGCTCATGAGAATTCAAAAAAACAACAAACATATCATGTGCATGATGCTGTTTTTTTTTTATATTGCTGTTAGAAAGATCCCCTCAAAATATCCTATCCAACGCTATTCAAAAATGTCTTTAAACATCAGATTAAACTTTGGCTCAAATTTTTATATATTTTTTACAATATATTCAAGGTTTCGACTGTCTTTGAAAACTCTTATCAAAGAGGATTACTTTTCACATTGAAATAAAACTCCACTTATTTTCACAAGAAAATGCTATTGTTATGGGGTAAAAATCATTGCCATCCCCAAATGACTGGCTTTACCCTTGCCAATAAATGGAATACAATAAGGAGCTCTTCTCCGTCTGTCCCTCACTTTCCTTTACAATCCTTCTGCATTATTTGTCCACTGTTCAGTCGTCGGAGAGCCTTGTGTACTCCGCGTATTGATGGAATGGCTTAAAATTTATTATCATCATCAGCAGCATCCCCCAGTATTGACGGCGGCATTCAGAGTGCCGGGGCGGGCGACCTGACAGGGCATTACAACGCGCGAAATGGATATCTAAACTGGACGCTGACCCGGTGCAATGGATTGTTGTTGTAGGTGTTGTAGGTGGAGAGTGTTACGAGTGAGTGGCGGCGCCTGGCTGAGGTAAACGTGCTCCAGTTCGAGTGCGAGGCATTTGCATTGGGGGAAAATGCAATTTCCCATCGCGATTGGGAGGCAGATGGAAATGGAAGGAATGTGTGCGGGGCAAATGCACTGTCTGGCACTGACTTCGTGGGAGATTTGGCAGATGAGTCGGAATGCAGTTGTTGGCAATGTAAAGCAGAGGATGGCCTGTGGGCAATGTTCGCTGAAATATGCATAGATACTGGATGGATGGTTACTTCCTCGGGCAATTACGTTGACAACTTCCGAAAGAGACGACAAAAACGGCAAGGCTTACCTAATGCCCGAAACCTAACCGAAACCAAAACCAATTACTGTCATCGCGCAGTCATTCGTTCATCTAACACCCAAAAAAACAAACTAAAAAACTACCACCAACCTCAGGCCACGATGAAGTTTGGTTCGGGCTAAGTTGACTAATTGCCAGCCACCGTGGAGGAAAACCTTCAGCAGACTTCCCAAATTTTACATAATTTGCAAGTTTTTTTGTCAACTTTCTGTTGTGTGTTGGATTACGGCTAAAAGTGTGGCCAACAGTTGCAGGCCAACCAATTTGAGGGTCCATAAATCTGGTTGGCGAGACTTGGCTGCGGATGTACCGTGAATACGTGAATACATTACGAATAATCCCCGGGCAGCACTCATTCGAAACAAGATTTTCCACTGGAAGTAGTCGCAGAGAGGGGGATAGAGAAGAGAGAGGCGGGCTGTAGTAGGGGGAGGGAGGCGAAAGAAAAAGTAAAATGTTTGCCGAAAAGAAAAGAAATAAAATCCAGAGTTAAACATACGTTAGACGCTGTACGCTGTACGTTGGCGGACAACGGTTCCGTTGTGGCAGCCACTGTGTGTCGGGCTGGCCGGCTGGCTGGCTGGCTGAATGGCCGGCTCGTGTCAATGACTTTGAAATGATTCCAGCGCGAATTTCTCGTTTCCATTTCACATTTCACCGATCAGCAGCAGCAGCAGCAGCAGTGGCAGTGGCAGCAGCAAAAGCAGCAGCGGGTCAGCGACAGTCCCGTACGTCCCGTTCGTACGTGGACTCTATTAGCTATTGGGATAATTGACATAATAAGATGTTCAAATGGACAGATAGAGGTAGAAAGCAGCCAGTGCCGCACGTTGCATGATCTACTTGTGCTCGTGTTCGTACTCGTACTCGTACATTTGAGCCACTTTCGATCTCGATTTGGCCATTACTTGGTGTGCGGTGTGCGGCCGGACATGACACGTACTTTTCGTTCCCTAAATGCATTTTAACCCAATTATTTTGGAGCGCCTTGACCAAAAACAGGATTTGCAACTCGCAATTCGCGCTTGCCACACCACACACCACAGTGCTAAGCTGTGGCCACAGATGTTGCAATCCATAAACGAGTTGCACAACATTTACGCAGTCGATTGGCGGACGGACTTTGCCTCAAGTTCAATGTTGCCACAGACTCCACCACACACTCTCGCTTCCTGCTCTGCTTGGAGTAATCCAATTTAATTAAAGACAAATTTTGCATTTGCAATATGTAAAAATTTAATCGAATCCCCACTTTGCCCCGTTACCTCCTCTCCCTCCCTCCCTGGGGGCATTTCGTAATTTAGCGATGTCCATGGCCAGGCGGAGAGTCCACTCCAGTCCAGTCCAGTCCGTGCTGTGGCTGTGGCTGTGGCTATAACTGTGGCTGGTTGCAAAACACTTTTCCTCAGGGTTCCACAGTTTTGCTTTCGTTTGAATTACCTTGGATTTTCATTTGCATTTCTCGTCGAGTTTTCCCTCTCTCTCTCCTTGTCTCTTCCACTTTTCACCCAATGCATTTGATTGTTTAGTGGCCGTTGGGCAAATTTACACAATCTCAGGCCAAAATACTCGCAGTTATCAACTTGTCCGAAGAGCGGGCCCACCAGTCAAGTGCCTGGTCCCCGGCCTGGGCGGAAGACTACTCTCGGCATCGCAGCTATATCCAAATTCCGTAGTTTGGAGCTGAAAACTGGCTCAGCGCCTTGTTCGACGCCTTCGATAATGACATAATACTGGCTATATGCAGCCTTTGCAGCTCTCCCAGCCAAATATTGCTATTCTTTTGGACAAAACCGGTGCCTAGAATCGCCTTTTGGGTGATTAAATTAATACACAAAAAACTGGGCTTTGTCTCGCCTTCGAAACCCATTCGCTTGGCATATCCAAAACTCATTTGTTGTGCTCTCTAATTAACAAACAAAGAAGAGCATGCCCATGTCTTATACATAATTACAATCAGTACAAAATTCAAATGAAAATTACATAAGAAAAACCGAAAAGAAACCAAAATATTCCACGGGGGAAAATCCGAACCGCTTGGCTGGTTCAGAAATGCAAACATATATATTTTCATTAGGCGTATTTGTTTACATCAGAAGGGCGTAACGCAAATTGGGGACAAATGCTTGAGTAATGATTGCCATAAACATAAACAATTCAATTCAATTGAAGGGGAAGGTAGGGGAAGGCACCTCCTAAACGCCTACAACTTGATTTAAATTGATTCTCTTTTAATGGATTGTTGTTATTATACGTGAGAAGAGATCAAAGTAAATTCAGAAGCTATTTGCCTGATGCCTTACTCAAGGGTCCCGTTTTCTTTTGCCGAGAGCAAGAGCTTAGAGCGGGAGGCAGACAAATCTTTTCTTGTTGGTCTTGTTGCTGAGAGAGCAATAGAACGAAGGAATGGAAAGAGCTTGGACTACGTGTGAGCATCACTGTTGCAGTCCCTGCGAGCATCACTGATGCGATCGAGCGGCAGAAAAGAGAACAAGCTAAAAAGCTACTAACTTGCGCTTGCATTAGTGTTCTTGTTGCTGAGAGAGGGAGAGCATGCAGTAATTGCAAGAGTGTGTGCTTTGCATGTGAGAAGCTTCGGCTCGTAGATCAAAAGATAAGACATTTTCGAGTGCACTGCCTCTCAACGCATAATAAAAACGAAATACAAGAATAGGAGCAGACAATAGATCCATCTTTGACATATCTAATAACAAAGAAGTGAATTATGGGAAATTCAACATTTATTGAGTGACTTGAATTGCATTGATTTTCTGTACAAAAACTGATGTTAACGGCAGACATTCAAAAGATTTACTGAGTGATTTTTTGTTATCGATGGCTTCGTTAAGAACAGCTGCTGCTCCAATAGTTTTACCTTTACCTGAAATACTTATAATACCTGACAGAAAGCTCACATTCTTGACTGCAACCGTTTTTCTGGCTCCCAACTTTAATCCAGTTTTGCACAAAAATATTGCTGGTAAAATTAAGGCAACAGTTTGAACGTTTTTAGACACATTTAACAGCTACGTGAACAGTGAACAATGAACATGTTTATTTATTTATTTCTTTACTTTGGGAGCTTTAAGCTGTAAGCTACTGGGTCTTTTTTTTGGATCAATGAACATGTATTTATCACTAATCCCTATATGTTAAAGGCATTAGCTAATCTTGGCGTAAATAATTAAAAATGTGTGATCATAAAATTAAGTTGTTTGCATCGATAAAAAGCCTTGTAAAGCTGCCTAAAGCTCCAATTAAAATTAATTCATTTCAATAACATTCATCAATAATAGCGGTTAAAAATCACAGTAAAATTTATATTTTGTATTCTTAAACCCAAAACCAGACTAAAATTTTCCAAAAAGAAATTTGTCAAAATAAATAAATAAATATATATACATATATAAAATAAATAAATATAGGTATATAAAATAAATAAATAAATATATAATAAAAATAAATATACTTAGAAATAAAGTCTTAATATTCAGTATTCGCATGAATATTCATATGAAAATCCTTGAATGGGAATCACTTTTGGCAATACTTTTGTTCACACTCCACTCACAGCTCCCGGCGGGTGGGGGTTGGGGGTTTCCAGTTACAATCGCTTCAATCTGAAGATTGAAATCTTGCAAACGTTTATGAACGAAAAAAAAACATTGGAAAAGCACACGCCCTCCCAGGGAGAAGCCCGCTTAGACTCCAACAAGCCCAAGTCCACGAATTGCCACACACGACCGAAAAAACAGAAAAAAAGCAGCAAAAACTGGGCTAAAAGCAAAAGCCACAAAACTGCATGAATGAGCAGATGCCTGGCGCTACTGGAGTACCAGTAGGAGTGCGAGTACTACGAGTACTACCTTGATAAAACCAGCATGAAAATGGCTTAAACCGAAAAGCAGTAACAGTAGCCCCGTCAGTGGAGTTGCAGCGGTGTTGCCAGGGTGTAAAACTGTGTGAATATTTTTCGGTTATTACACGCATTTTGTTATTATTTAACCCCCTTCTGCCAACCAACCTCCTCTCTCTCTCCCTCAGCTGTGTTTGTTTTTGGCAACTACACGAGCCTTTGGGCCAAATAAAGTCTTAAAAGAAAAATGTCAACACATGCGAGAAGGCATTTTCGTGATTATTAAAACGAGCAAGTGGAGCGCAGAGGGTGGCAGGGCGGGCGGGGAGTATGAGATGTGTAAGCCAAACAACAAAATGCCGCATTTGGTAAGAGACATTCCCCATTGTGGTTACTGTTATGGCCATTGTTGTAACTGAGCCCAGAGTGGAGTGGAGTGCTCCAGAAATTTGCTGATACACTTAGTGCAGTGATGACGGGCTCGTGCGTAACTTTGAGGCAACCTCCCGCCCCTCCCCTCTCCTCCCGACCCCTTGCAGATGCAAAGATACATTTTTCATGTCCCCCGACGAACGACTGGGTTGACAGCGTGACATAATTGGACATTGTTGCTGCCGCTGCTGCTGTTGCACCTGTCGGGTGGTGTCGACTGTCGGCTTAGAAGTGTTGGGCATTTTTTCTTTAATTAATGGCCTAATTTCGAGTGTGCGAGCGAGTGATATATAGTAAGCCCCAGTGAAAGTTATCTCTGGCAACAGCCAGGAGGGATGGGGGGAGGGGAGGGCGCGTGTAACAAATATTCCGCCACCTGCATAGATCAAATCGTTTGGATTAGCGAGCGAGCCACACAAAGCACAGGCCAAATCTTGGCCACTGTCAAATATGGCCAGGAAAAGCCAAACTCGTTGCCAACAGAGGAGTCGCCACCGCACTGCCAGTGCCACTGATGGTGCCCCGCTGCAGCAATTGATTGCACATAATGCATAGCAGAAATTGTTGGCTTTACGAGCATTGCAAATAAAGTTTTTACAATATAAACAGCACATCATCAGTGATGCGATTCGGATTCGGACTCGGACTCCGTCTGGGACTTTGGTTAATCGATGGAAAGTCGGCATTCAATTGATGATCGCGTAATTGTTACGATTGGAGAGGAAAATGGTACGTAGACTCAATCAAACGGGGAATTTCCTTTCATTCATAGTTCAGATGCTTCGCATACGATAGTTGATTGCACTTAAACTTTTAATCTTCAACTCATATTTCAAAATGGAACCAGCTAAAACGTTAAAGTCGCAGCACCAGATAGCCAGTCGGATGATACAGGACTGTAGTACTAGATTGTCTTAAGATCCAGTCGGGCCTAGTCAAGAATATATATAGATTAGTATTTAAATCTCATAAATTATAGGAATATTCCAAAGGAAGACAAATACAGGTTTAATTGGGGAAAAAGAGATTAAATTCTTGGTAAATGTGGAAAGTAATGTAGAAATATTTGAAACCTCTCCTGGTGGGATCTTAACTTAACTTTATCCGGAAGAAGGCATTCCTAAGAATGAAAAAAGACAATATCATATCGAAACATTCTGAAACATTTGGAGCAATGCAAAAAGTAGGTAAAACCAATCCAGCTTACGAAAATTCTGCGTTTGTTATTGTTTTAAAAACGAAGAAGTTCGACGACTCTATTCCAATCTTCGCTCTATGATTCATTCATTCATTGATTCACTCTTCATTCTGTGATAATCTTTGCCAAGAGCGAGCAGGAAAACCCAATCAAAAAGCTGACCTGATTTCCAGGCATCGTTGCCAAAGTGTAACAATTTCAGATTACATTTTCCGTTTGGACATTGCACATGACGAGTCGGACACGCCAACTGTCCGTCCGTCCGTTTGTCCGTCCTCCTCTAGCTCCTAGCCTGAACGAATCGAAGCCTGCTCGAAATTGGCCAATAATTTAATTTGGATGCCAGTCTGTCAGAGAGCACGGGATGGGGTGGAGGGGGGAAGCTAAAGCAAAGTAGAACAAATGTGATATGGATCGGGATTAGCATAATGATTGCGTTTCCGATATCCAAACAACCTGCTGCCCGCCCGCCTCCGTGCTGCTGTGGTTGTGATTAATCTTCGATTATCGCTAATTCGCTGATGCGGCTCATTTGTCAACCGAGACGCGGATACGCGGATACTTGGATGCTCGTTGTGGGAGCCAGAAGTCAAGGTAGTCAAGGTTGATCTTGCGGTTAGAGGGTGATAATCGATAGCCACTTTTACTCGAATCTCTGCAGTGCGCTCTGCAGGGGGGAATCTTCATTAACATTAACCCCATTAAGCCGAAATCAAAGCCCCATTGACTGTGGCCAGAGGGGATCCTCTGTCCCCTCTCTCCCTCTCTCTCTGTCTCTGTGTGTCTTTTCTTTGTCTGAATTTCCCTTGAGGAAATGTTACCCTGTTATTAATAAAATGGAACTGAAAGGGAATGGAATGGAATGGAAGGGCTGGCTATCGTTGCAAACATTTACATAAATTAACAACAATTAAAGGCCAACTCCGACCAGTGCATAGTTATCAAAAATGTTTTTGCTAATTGCTGAAGCTGAAGTTGAAGGTCGCCGCTTGGATACACTAATTGCCATGTAGTTGTGTGTGTTTGTGTTGTTGCAACAAGATTAGGCAATGGCTTTCTGGGCGGTTCTGAGCCCGAAAAAAGAGAGACAACATGCAAACAAGATAGTCGACACCTAACTTCGTAGCCAAGCGGCGACATTAGGCCAATTAATTGGCTCGTAAAGACGGCTATCGACTATCCATCGACTGGCATGAGCCACAGTCGTCTGGGGTTCTGGCCAGCCCACAATCTCGAAAGCCCTGGCCCAAACGATCTCGAACAAACAATTAACTCGCATTCGCCGATCGCCGCTTCTGATCTGCTCTACAGCCCATAAATTTGCCACCACCTAAAATGGGTGAAACCCCGTTCAACGTTCAAACAAAATGCAACTGCAATTAATTAAAATGCTTCGAATTACCAGCAAAAAAAGAAAAGAAACAGAAAAAAATGTCCAACTTTTCGACTTTGAGCGCAGGAAATCGCCTTTTAAGCTCCCGTCTTTTGAGACTTTAAGAGCTCAAATTCTCTCCACTCCCTCCCCCTACCCCATTGTCCGCGGGGGGTTTTCCAGTTTTTCACAGGCCACAGGCGGGCATCAGTAGCGTTTCTTTTGGTTGCGCGAATTCGTGATGGTCAAAAGATACTTTTTTTTCTCCAAGTTGGCCCCGCCCTTGACCGTTGTGGGTCAGAGCGCTCGCGCGCCCACTTGGTGGGAGCTTTCTGGGAGCTTTTTGGGGGTTCATCAATTTGCAGTTTGGGCAAAAACAAAAACACGCACTAAACTTAAATACTAGTCTTTAGATTTTTATTACACTGTGCAGCAAAATTAAATTGATTATATGTTTTCTAAAAGCAATTCACATTTCGGAAAAAAAAAAAAAACATTTACCAGATAACTTCAGTGATAGAAATTCTAAAAAAAAAATGTGGCTCAAGTAAAACAATACGACAAATGCATTGTGTATATATAGATCAAAGATTCGTAAGAGCTCTTAAGGATTTTTTATAGATTTTCGAATTTTGTAGAATTTTTATTTTTATTATCTCGAAGAATTGATCTCTTTATCTATCACAGTTCTCTTATCTCTTTTCTAATATCTTTCAAATCTCCATAAAATCTCTCATATCTCTTTCATCAAACATCTAAATCTCTATAAAATCCCATAAAATCTACACAAAATCTTTCAAATCTCTCTTGAATATCTTCCTTATCGATAATGTCGTTATATTTCTCTGAGTTGGCACAGTCTTCATCTAACTATTCAAATGGCATCGTAAATTTATTGAAAAATATAAACTCCATTCTAGTCCTGCGCATCTTTCTTTTTTTAAAGAAAATATTCATTCACTTAAGAGTTAAAGCGCCACAAAACTTGTTCCATAGTGTTACCATGGGAACCCCCGACCACACCACGGATTGTGGTATTAGTTGCTCTAATGGCTTCCTGCTTTGGCCCTGACGTCGAAGATTCAATGGCTAAAACATTTGTTTACTTCTGTAGATGAGTATCAGAGATGAGTAGGCGGGTTTTCTTGGGGGATTTTTTCGGTATGACTCTAGCAAATGATTCCTAGTTATAGATTAATCAAAATTATAAATGTTAAATCAGAATTAAGACTATTTTATGTTACAATTGATTCATGGTTTTACTCACTATAGAATAAGGTACACACCCAGAATTTTAGACTCGAACCAAATTAGAATCGACGGCTATACCTAATGCCCATTTCGTAGCCGTTTCCAATGTGCAATCATCATCATAGCCGGAGTGTCTTAAGGTCAGGAGTTACAAGAGTTACGAATCCATTCGGTTCCCTTTTCTGTTTTCATTACAAGCAATAATCGACCATCAATGTTTGCCTTTTGTTGGCGCACGCTTTCATGTTTCCCCCCAGCACCACCCCCCATCCTCCCTTGGCCAAGTTCGTGCCACAGATTATGACATTTTCAATGGCAGGCCAGGCAGCATATTAGTTATAGATTTCATTAGTCAGCCCCCAAGTACAAGCCCAAGTCCAAGCCCAAGTCCGAGCCCAAGGCAGGACCGGGAAACGTGACTCTGACGGTCTAATTAACAAGCGACCAGCGCGCTAACGTTTTTTGTTTTGATTTCTGGCCAACACCACGCGAATTAAACCACAAAGGCAACTAATTCTAGTAGTTAGCGATTAATTCAGTCTGTGGGCTGGGATTAATTGCCAGCTGCTGGCTGCTAGCGATCGGCCTCGTCATGTACTCGTAGTACTCGTGTGCTGTGGTCTTTAACCTCCGTCAACCGATTTCCGCCTCCAACTAGACCATGTTCATGTTCTTCGAGAAGAACAGAACCAACCGCAAGCGGCCACAAATCATCGAACAGACAGCAGCAACCGCAATTCTGTTTCCCATACTGGCGGATCTCTGGGGAGGGGGCTGGCTTTCAGCACCACTGAACCACATTTAGCAGCCACCAACAGCAGCGGCAACGACAGCAGCTGGCCCGACCTTGCCGGACCAATCGCCAGCGATCTCTTGCGATCGATCGATCGATCTCTTTGCAGCAATCGATCGATCGGAGCCGCAGAGCCATAAAAACTAAAGCCCAAGTGAAGTCGAAGTCGTCTAATTTATGCAATGTTTCTCTCTCTTACTGTTTTTACGATTCCATTTGTGGGCCTAAATGAATTATATTTAAATTTGTTTTGCTCGGCTTCGCTGCGCTGCTCCACTCCGCTCCGAGTGATAAAAATCTGTTGCGAGCCATTTGCTGTTGCTGTGCTGCCGCCGTGGCTTTTACTCTCTGTTGCATGCCAAATAAATTACATTTAATTTGCGTAATCATTTTTCAATGGCAAACATTGGATATAAAGATATCTTAATGGTCTTCGGGGTCTCCCCTGGCTCTGGCTCTCGCTCTTGCGGCATTGTTGTGCAGTAGAAGTTTGTTGCAGAACTCCAGCAACGACTGGACTCTGTTGTGGCTCGATTGTTTCGCGAAAGCCTTCATAAATTACTCTGGATCGTCGAGCGATTGTCGTCAGGTCAGAGCCAGATCAAGCGCCACCCCACCATGCCACACACAAATCGTGCTCCATACACCCCATGGAACCCCCCAATGGATCCCATGGTCGGTGGCCGTTCCACGGGAATGTGAAACGGAACTGCGACAGCGGGGTCAAGCGGTTGGGGTCACCCGAAAACGGCAGCACTAATGCAACTGCCTGCCTGCCGCCTGGAGAATGTGTGAGACAAATTTTCGGTCAGTTTTTATGAGTCATTAGGGGGATTGTTACAAATTCAAATGGATCGATTTACCCTTTTACAACAACAAAACACTACCACAAGTCAAAGGAATAAATTTACGACTTTTGTGGGTGGTAAGTAATTGATTAACCATGGATTGCTCGTATATTTACCCCGAGGCATGGTTTACGGCACACAACTTAGGGACTGTTTGAAGTTTGAATGCAGGCTATGAATGTCAGTCACGAAAGTGAGTCATTAATACGAGTATATTGAATACCGCCTATATTCAAATGAAATTTTATTTATAGAACGTCATTGAATATTGGAAGGCAAATAAATCTAACGAAGAGAATGGGAGAAGAAGATGAAGTGTTCACTTCGTGCAACCGAATCGACTCGGTGGCATTCGGGATTCCCTCCGGTCGGTCCATGTGAATCAGCGATTCGCCTTTCTCATAGATTCGAATCGCCCTTTCGTTTTCACATAGTGAAATGTCTGAATGTGGGCACACGTTCATTCATGCAACGAGTACAATGTTGCACAGATCGACCGTCACTCGTCACTCTCTGGGGGAGAATATGTTACGAGACGATGAGCTTGCATTTGGCTCTGTAGTCGTATGATGGTTCTAAGGGGCGTTCCCACCACATCTATGTTTTCAGATGCAAATTTAGTTGAAGACTTAAATAACACTAAAATTTCAATCCTACAACATTTTACATCTCATTTTTCCAACCTTCAGTAGAACCCTAATTGATCCACCTTCCCACAACCGTCCTTAACCACAAAACTTGCTACCATTAATTTGCATAAACAGTTACACGTACATTCCAGCAATCAAGATGTTTGTTAACATAACGAAAAATTAGTAAAAATATCGCATTCAGCAAGGTAACCGAACTTTAAAAGAGAAAATGTTTAACCAAATACATTTGTAGTACGTATGGACACCACGTAAGCCATACAGATTCAATCGAAGAGGAGGAGGAGGAGATTTACATTAAGAGCCTGAAGCTTAAAACTGGTTCAGACTGTTAACGGAGTTTAATCTGTGTAGTTAATCTTTATCTTAGGCAGTGAAACATTCTAATTCAAGTTAATTTCAGTCACAAGATAGTCCACCCACGAGTTTTGGGTTTTTTATTACCAAAAAGTGGAACCAAAATCAATATAAAAGACTCGTAGAAATATATGTAAACTGTAAATGGAATCGTACCACATAAAAAAGCATATAAAAAACGGAAACATTCGGCAATGAGGAAGCATTTTTGGGAAGCTCTTTTCGGCCGTGAAATGTTTATGCAAATGCCGTAATGAGATGCAACTGTCCGATCGAGATGGAAGGCGGAATGAAAATGCAAATTTCCTCCGCTAAATGTATAACATTTTTCCAGCATTTCCATACAATTAACGCTCGGATCGGATCGGCCAATGATAACAATTACCGGATAAAGCATTTCCATGGATCGCTGGCCAGCGAGAAGGCGAGAGGGGAGGCGCACCTCCAGCTGGTGGCCGCAAGGCGGGGAGGAGTCTGGGGACTGGCGCTGCGATCTCTCACTTTTGGATCTTGGGCTCTGCTGGGCGATTGGCAGCTAATTCCTTCGCCAGCTCCTCGCGGTTGACAACGTGCCACCAACTTGATTGTGACTTTGATGAACGCAGTTTGATTGCAGCCAAAAAGGAGGCACGCAAGGAGGAGGGAGGGGACAGGCCTCGTACTTTTTTGTTGGTTTGTCAGTTCAAATGCTTATAATGGGTGCCAGTGCCAGATTGCGACATTTGCAAACGAATCACCGCTCAGAGCTCACAGCTCGATTGGGAGGAGGAGGAAAACCCATTCACTTTTCTGTTTCTGTCGCAATTGTCGTCGTCCGACGTCCGACGAGCGGAAAACGTGGAAAATAACAAAAAAAGTCGCACATTTCAGTATGTATTATTTTATACAAATTTGTAATGGCAAACGCCACGCGCGGCACAGTCAGTGCCCCATAGATCAAGTTACAATCGCCTCAAAGCGGATATTTGTTCTTCGATCTGCGATTTACTTTTGATATATGATTGCCAGAGTTCTCAGAGATTGGCTGGAATGCAGCTTAAAGGTCATCAGCAAGCTGAAACAATGGCCGAGAGAGGGACTGGACTGACTTTGGGGTGTGAACTGGTGTGAAATAAAATCCGGTTAAGATCCTATTCTAAATCAATGCTGCAAAGCCTTTTACTACTATTTAACACTTTAGACCAGTATCTGTGTTTTATTAGACGAAATTAATGTCGGCCTGTTTATGGGCTGTTCTTTTTAAACGTTTTCCATGAATTTATATTCGGGTTACCTTATGGATGCCGTCTGGTCATCACTTCTAGAAGCAGGCAATCTATCTTAGATAGATCAAGCAAATATATTTGTTGGGCTACGCAGCCCAATCGAAGCAGACATAAACGAAGCATTTGGTGACCCCGACGTGATATAAAATACACAATTAAGAGAAGTGTTTTGTACCGCTAGATTTTTACAGAGAATAAACATCCAAGAATAAATAACAACACTTTACATCAGCCCTTGCTGCCAAGAATCGGTAAAGTGAGAAGGAGAATGCGCAAGACAAGCGCGAGCTTGCACGAGCTTGCACGATCATGCATGAACGTGCATGAGACTGATCGCTGCCGAGTCGACATAATCATTCTATTATCCAAATACATTTCAGGCCAAAGTCTTTGCCTTTTACCTTTCAAATATTATTATACTTTTCAGCGGAAATTTGTAGCTTCCTTTGCAGCAAATTGTAATAACCCCTGAAATCCGAAAGCAACAGATTTCCCCACCCATTGGAGGTCTCCTAATAAGTAGTAAAAACTTTCATTAAAATCTGTGCGATGTGGAAATGATGCATAAAACTCACTTTACGATGTGCAGCATAGCATCTGATCCCCAGAGATTGCTCTCAACAACACACACACTCTGGATAGGAAGATTGGAAGTAGCAATTTGGTTCGCACTTTAGTTGGCTAATATCTGGACCACCCGAAAAACGGTGCTGTGCGATTGTTTTGGTTTATTGCATTTTACGGCCTCTATAATTTGTCCTATGACTGGCTCTCCGACTCCCGACTCCCAAGTGAAGGCAAATCTCTAGCAGAGAGCCGGAGCCGGAGACGGGAGTCGGAGTCCAATACCGAAGCCAGTAATTTGAGTTTGACTTCTTGGCCCAAAGCTCGCTCGCTCGAATGGTTAATGTCCGGGGCAGGCTGGCTGACTGGCTGGCTGGCTGCCTGATCGATGCAGAGAGTGTATGGTTTATATATCGTTTATATGGCAGTGACTTGTGCCGCCAGTTGTAAGCCATCAGACAATTTGCTCCATAAATGGCCCAAGGCGCCAAGTTTTTTGTTGTATTTTTCCGTCTGATTATAATTTGGAGGCGCGCGTGGACAGAGGCCACAGAGCCAGGAGGAGAGTGGACCCGAACTCAAAGCCAAAGCCAACCAAATCAGTTAGCGTTCCGTCGTGCACAATTCGCTAACCTCAGGCATGGCACTCGGCAACGAGATGATGGCCAACACAACAGAGCCACTATTTGGCAACACAGCAAAAGCAAAAAGTGGATAATAGGGGGAGGGGGAGGAGAAATGGCAATGGAAATGGCAACCGATGACAAAATTAAAATTCATTCACGCTCAAGTAAATATTTACGCAATAAATTTTGCATTTAATTGCATTTGAGAGAAACACAGGACTGGCCAGGCCTGTCCCCGCCTCAAATCAAATCAAATCAAATTAGAAAACAATCCAGCATCCCGTGTCCCCTCCTGCCGTATCCTGCCGCATCCTGCCAGCCTCCTCCACTGACCAAAACAATTTGCTCGTCGCATCAAAATCTAATCAAATTATGCGCCAGAAATGTCAAAAAAGCGTGAAATGTTTGGCTCCGGAGCGCCCCGCGCCCCTTACCCCCCGTGCGTGTATTAGCCACAGACCTGGGGGAAGCTCCATGTCTGGCAGGCAGCACCTGTATGTGTGTGTGTGTGCTGCATGCCTCATTCTCTCTCTGATCCAACTAGAAATCGCATCAAAATTGCACAAAATAAGAAGCGCTCAACAAATCATTTGCAAATTTTATGCAAAATACATGCAAAAGTGTTTGGCAAATATGGCCAGGCCTATCCTGGCCTGGCCCGATCACAGTATCTGTATCTGTATCTGCATCCGTATCTGGTATCTGTTAGCCAGCAATTGTATCTCCCCTGCCACGGCCCGGGGGCCTGGAGGGGGGCGGCACGCACATTTTTGGTACGCTTCAGCGAATGCAGGCCCCAAATGAGCCAGAAATTCGAGTGGATGCTGACGGGAGCAGCGAGCGGGCGGGCGGGACACCCGGCGGCGGCTAAAATGTTTTTATGCGGTTCGCTTAATGTGTTTTTGGCCATAAACCAACTGACAACTGGCAAACTGGCTAAAAATTCACGGCTCCAGCCAGGACAGGAATGCCACTGCTGCTGCTGCTCCTGGCGATGCTCCTCGTGGTGGTGGTGGCTCCTCCTGGTCGTGGCTCCTCCACCCATCAGAAATCATTCTCAAAACTTTTGTTTCGGCGTTTATTTGTTTTAGCGGCCGCCTAATTGCATTTTCAACATTCTGCACTCTCTGATTTCTGTACCCTCCCCCCGTTCTCGTCCCTCTGCCTCTCCCTCTGTTTATATTGTAATTGAAATCGCACTCGGGGTGCGGCGGCGGCCTCTTTGTCCATGACAAGTTCATTTAGGCGAGCCACTTCCTCCTCCGCCTCGCCCCTTCTCCGCCCACAGCTCCTGCTGCTTTGCGTGAGAAAATATTGCATTGGGAAATGCATTGGAAAAAATCGTAATTGCACACTCGAGGGGAAAGAGAGAGAGAGACCGACCTCTGTCTCTAGTTTGCGGCTGTCTTTGTTTTTGTCACTGGTAACCGCACTTTAATTATATTATTACTCGCTTACACACATCGAATACTGATGATTGGGCAATTCCAGTTGCTTTTGTGGCTACTTAGACTCGGATTTGGACACCAAACAAATCCCAAAGTTCCTATGAGAACTGATGTTCACATATCGAAGTAGCCCTGGAATCTTCATTCACCATTCCCCTCATATGTATAACAACTAGCAAACGAATCGAACTAACAAAAAGTAAAAATTTAAATCCGAGCGAAAACATTTCTTTTTTTGTTTCCAAAATGGTGAAAGTAGCAAAGGCCCTGCACGTTGTGCGCCACGTCTACAACAACGAGTTCCTCTGGATGGTGAGCAAGAGCCTCGCCTTCTTCATCTCGGGCGTCCTGGTGGCCAAGAGGTTTGTGGGAGTCGAGCTGATCCGCGCCGTGCGACAAGCCTAGAAGAACACAACATGTAAACCAACACATGTGGGCCGTGCTGCACTTTAGCCAGCTAAAAATTAACCATTTCAATCATCAATAAAGCGACTTGAAAAAACACTAAATAGTTTTCAAAGACATCCTGGTATTACAGGATGCACTGCACTCGTTATCTAATACGTTTTTTCCTCTTTAGCTGATTGTAATGCTCTCGCAGGCAGCAAAGGTCGAGAACAAGATGAATTTAGTAGTAAAGGGACGTCGTCCGCTGTGGTGGGGACCATGCAAGCTCTCTATGCTCTCAGAGAGAGACAAACGCTAAAAAGGGATAGCAAACGTTTTACGTTCTGCACGTTGCATGCGCTTTCTTTCTCCGCTTCAGAGGAAGATAAGATAAGACAGAAGATAAGATAGGAATAGGTTAGGAATCCCAATAGTTCTCTAAATGTATGTCGGATATGCCTAATTTTGTGAGTGGAAAATGGTATTATAATATGCGTATTTGAGAGGGAATGGCAACCTTTTTGAAAGGATTTAACCAAACCGAAACTATCTGCCACCAAAGGCCAAGAGGCAGAGCTGCAATAAGCTCTAGTCATGGCTGGAACTGTGCAACACAGGAAGAGGCATAATAAATCCGACACGTTGCCTCAAAATTAATTCCGTACGAGCTGTTCGGGAGGGAGACGCCTCTCGAAAACTGAAACTGGCCGTAGCATCAGCAGCAGCAGCAGCAACAGCATCCACAGATGGCAGATGAGCCATCACAAAACATTTTAGTGCCCGCAGGCACACGAGACGTGGCACATGGACCAGGTCCAGGTCCACACAGTCCTTGCCACAGACAACTTATATTAATTAATGCAAAATTGCATTACGGATATGCATACGCACACGGATGCGGATGCAGACACGGACAGCTGCACAGGTGCACAGTTCTTCCCCGGAAGTCCAGAGAGATTGGCGTTGGAGTCGCAGCAGAAACACATGAAAAAGAGTCGTAAAACGAAAACATATTGACAATAAAGAAAAACGACAAAGCAACAAACGAACCGGAGAAGGAGTAGGTAGTTGTTGAAGTAGAATTAGAAGCGGAGAGCTCTGGCGGCTAACAATTTCGATAGATACAAAATAAAGGCAAAACTTTGGCAAAACTCCCCCCCCAGTGGGTGGGACACTGTATCGCACATGTCGCATGCCCCGACAAAGCTTCCCTGCATCCCAGCAGCATCCAAGTTGCCACTTAAGCCCCGGCCGGCCACGCCCCTGCCTCCGACCAGACACTTCATGCTCCATGCAATGCAAATTATCTGCCCCACAGCTCTGATTTGGCCCCGTACTTTCGGACACTTATTGTGCGACTGTCACTGTCGTCGTCGTCGTCGTCGTCACCGTCACCGTCGTTGTTGTCTCCACAGTCGTGGCCTGACTCTCAAAGTCTAGAGAGATTGTTGCTGGTCGCCATGGCAGCCTCTGCCTCAGCCAAAGTCGGCAGCTTGCAACACAGGCACTGGACTAGCAGCAGGACATGAATTAGAGGAGAGAGGCAGCCACTAAACTAAAATCAAATCAAATTCTAGCTCATATTCTGCTTCATTTGGGTCTCGGGTACTTTGGTAGAATTATTTTCGCAAAATGTTATCAAATATTTCCAGTAAGAGGATTAATATCCCACCAACCAGGCCAACACTTCTTTAATATGTGAGGTGTTTACAGAACCTTTTTGCGATAGGGATTCACACACACACCAAGTGCACTATGCCCCTGAAAGCAGAGCATAAAAAGTACGTATCGTGAATGTTGTAAGACGTTGACGTCGTCAGGATATCTGCTCTCTTTCTAGAACCATCCGTTTAGCAGAATGCATGCAAACGTGGATTCCTCTAGGTCCGCAGTAGCAGCCAACTTCAATAAACCTATAATTAAACATGGCTTTTGTCAGTAATATTATTGATAGTGTCTCATAGCAAATTTCCCGAAGGTTTAGCAGAGTAAAAGTTTTTCGATTCTTGTATTGGAGCTAGGGTTTACCCAGCCATTCAATTATTTAATAAAATACTGACTCAGTCTTTCTCTTTGGATTGTCAGTGGTGTCCCCCCCAGTGCCCATAGTTTTGCCGATGTTTTGGTGGCGTCGTGCCTCACTAAGCACAGCCCCAAGCCCCATCGGAGGAGTGTGGCAGACAATGCACACGATAAAACACGACGATATGCTGCACACACAGAGAGAGCAAGAAAAATTTGCTTGAAAATTTACCTAATGCTATTTTATAATAGGTTTCTTTTCTCCCCCCGCTCTTACGGTTGCGCGGGTTATGACAGCAACCCGCCACAGCCACAGCCAGAGTGCTGTGCTGTGCTCTGCTGTGTGTGGTTAGGCTTCGTTGGATCTGGGTCTGGGGTCTCTTAATTGTGGGGGGTGGGGTTGGGGGCCTGTGCATCGATTGCACAATTTGGAATGGATTGCAGCGGTACGAGTACGAGTAAAAGTCAAAGGCAAAGGCAACGAGAGAGGAGAGAGTGAGTTAATGTGCTGGGCTATTTGGGGTTGTTTCATTAACAGAGATTACATTTTGGAAGGAGAATATACGGGATACATATTTCATTCAGTTAGATAAATTTCGAAGCTTTGCTATCTGATGGCTTGATAATCTGTTAAATACCAAAGGATTAGTGATTTCTCAGCTAACTGTATTTGGGTAATACACTATCGATCTGTGAAATCGGAACGCGCACGCTCGCACAAACTAGGGATCCGTTGTCTCCGACTGATCGATGCTGCGCAGCCAGGAGCATTTGAGAATCTCGCGCAGGTTCCAGCGTGCAGCCGACTCCGGCTCCAGCAGAACCGATACTGTGGCCTTGGCGGGGGCCGTGATGCTGTCCTGCAGCTTGCGACGGAAGGCGAACTTGCGGTTGCGCTGGTCCTCCAGCAGCTTGGTCAGGTTGCTGTCGTCGAAGGGCATCTTGGCGTTCATCATGATGAAGAGGATGACGCCCAGGGACCAGGCATCGGCCAGCTTCGGGTCGTACGGCCGTCCGCAGACCACCTCGGGAGCGGCATAGGCAGCCGATCCGCAGTACGTGTCCGACTTCAACTCAACGCCGACCTCGTCGCGGCAGTAGCGGGCGAAGCCAAAGTCGGCCAGCTTGATGTTGAGGCGCTTGGACAGCAGGATGTTCTCGCACTTGAGGTCGCGGTGGGCGATGTCGATGCTGTGCAGGTACCGCAGGGCCTTGGCCATCTGCAGGAACCAGATCTTCGACTGCTTCTCGTCGATGGGGCCCATCTTCTTGATGTGCGACAGCAGGTCCCCGTTCTCGGCGAACCGCATGAAGATGAAGATCTTGGGGCCACGCTGCAGGATGCTGTGGATCTGGATGATGTGCGGGTGGTCGATCTTCGTGAGGATGTCCAGCTCGCGCGGAAAGAACTTGTTCACAAAGTCCGTGGGGGCCCGGGCCTTGTCGATGATCTTGCAGGCCAGATGGAGACCGTGCCCGGAGTCGTCCGAGTAGCCCGCTGTGATGACTGTGGCATAGGAGCCCTCGCCGATCTTGTGGCCCACATTGTAGCCTCGCTGCGCCAGGGCATCGACGTCCGAGGACCGGGTGCTCAACTGACGTCCGCTCGAGCTGCTATTGAACTTTGACATGATGGTGGTTTCAGTTTCTTCTTAATGTGATACCCCGATTCCAGAGAGGGGAAAGGGGGGTATAGTCTGTGCGGGCGTGTCGTTTGGTATCTTTTTCCTCCCCAACTGTCGGACACGAAAGCAGAAAACGATTAGTTTAGCCGTGGTGGGGTATGGGCATCCGCATTTAAGGACAATGAACTTTACCTTGACGTTGGGTTGATTTCACAAATTTTATAATTTGAACGAGTGTAGATAATTGAGCTGATGAAATAATATTCCTACAATTCGAGTCCAGAAATTTTGATAAAATAACAAACGTATGAGGTGTGTAGGTGTTAGAGACGAACACAAAAAGAAAACGGAATAAAAACTCGCTCAAACTAAAGGGTGACAACAATGAATTTGGACAGATCCTGACACGATTACTGATTTAACGAAATACTTGAACAAGTAACTTTACTTGTTTTCGCACAGCCTTCCCAATGGGAGAGTGTTTGAAATGAATGCGAGTCCTTTAGTAGGCCTTGAGGCCCACTTACTCACTTCCTTACTCTTTTTTTGCTGCAAAGAATCGGACACTCTTAGAACGGAATATGCTGTTCATTGCAAAACCCGAAGAAACCCACGATATAATCCGATCGATCCTCGAGCTAAAGACATTTAGATATATTTTACATTTAAACCCCCTACATCAACGACCCCGTCTCACTTGCTTAAGCAATACAAAATATAGCCTCGATGGACCGCAATTATCGAGAATTTACATGCCGAAACTTTTGAGAACTGGAACATACGATCTATCGTTGAGACAATAATAGATTGAACTCCTTTCCTTTACAGCTGCCTGCCTCCTCGTGCCGTTCAACCAAGCGGCAGGTCCTGCAGGTCCCACACCAGACATTGGCAAGAGGAACAGTCGAGCCAATAGCAGCGGCCTGCTGGGCGACTCGCAGCTGAGCGCCTCGGAGCGCAGTCGTCGCCTGATACCCTACATGGCCTTCTATCTGCCGGCACCGGAGCTGCCCATCAATCAGCAATATGCCGCCAAGCATTCGGCGTCCGCTGGCGGGGCACAGCTGCAGGCGCCCTCAGCTGGACGTATACCCGTGCCGCTGGCCTACATGCCACAGCAGCAGAAGCACCAGCCTCACCCCCACCACCATCCTCATCATCATGCGGCACACTATCAGTCGAATGCAGGCGAAGTGTATCATGCCCTGGCCATAGGCAGCCATCAGCACCCGCACCCGCATCCACATCCGCATCCGCCACCTGGCCAGGGAAAGGAGTTATCGCTGACGGATTCGGGCGCCACTTTTATAGCCTACAAGCCATTGAACCCGACGCACAAGGCAAGTGGCAGACAGCTCGTTGTCTGTTGATTCCACAGAGCATAAATAAGCAGAAATAATCATCAAATTCATAATTTACCCACACCCCCCACAGCACAAGACGGTGCAGCATTTTCCGCCATTGCCAGCACAGACGGAGAAACAGCAGCAGCAGCAGCCACAGCAGCAACAGCAGCAGTATCCGCCACAGTACGAGTTGGTGTCGTCTCCTGGTTTGGTGGCGTCGTCGCAGCAGTACCATCATCGACAGCGAGCCAAACAATCAAAAATCAATTTAACACCGTTTACAGCGCAGAACACATTGCCGGGACAGTTTGTACCCATTATTTATACGCCAGTGGGCACCAGCAACAACAACAACAACATTGAGCAGCAGCAGCAGCAGCAACAGCAGCAGCATAATGGCAATACCATCAATTACAACAACAACAAGCCAGAAATTATCTTCGCAGAAGCAACGCCACATAAAAACTCCCATCAAACACAAATCGTTGAGGATTATGCAGCAGCAGCTGGAGTTGCCTCAGCGGAGCAGCAATCTGCCGAGGAGCAGCAGCAAGAGCCACTGGAAGAGCAACAGCAGCAGCAGCCACAGCCAACACCAAGGTAAGATTTATTAGTCAAAGATTGTCTCTGGTTCTTCGTGTGAAAGTCGAAGCAAAATGTAAGTCAGAGCATAGACTCCACTCCCTCACAGCTTTTGCTTGCCACCATGCCTCATTCGTGTGGACTCTGTTCTCACAGCCACGCCCTCAAGCCCCCACACACAACAATCTCGTGATCCATGTTCATCATCAGCTCTGCTCCACTCCACTACGCTCCGATCCGCTTCGAGCTGCAGTTCGGATTGCAATTGCATGTAGAATACCAATTAAAAGTGTTGCCATTTTCGGGGGGCAGCCCATAACCGAATCATGTCAATGGAAACGCGCTCCGCAGACTGGTAACGCACTGCAGATACCCTAACCTACCCTTTGGTTCACTTCATTTAACCATCATCCGACTATATGCTCACCATTCGATGCACTTTCCACTGCCTTAAAGGGGAGACCTCGGTAGCAACACCATCATTGTGGCCGCAACAGACGAGACGTTGCAAGTGCAACGCCCTTGGGCGGAAAAATCAATTGCATTAAATGCAATGACTCAATCCACTAGCAGTCTCCGTCTCCGTTCCCCTCCTCCTCCTCCATCACATCTTCGTGTGAGCCACAACGAAAATGTCGCAAGATCTGGGACCCCAATTGCAGTTCGATGTACCGCATGTGGCGGTTGCCCATGGGCAACAGGGGAGTGTGGGGTGGGGGGTCATAGTGCCATTGTCCGATGCCTTATGTTCTTGTAGTAATTGTCAAATGGCAAATTCATGTCATAAGTAGCCGCCGGGCGCGGCTCAAAAATCTGTCAGCCACAAAACGTAGCAATGGGAACGGGGAAATGAATGCAACATTCTTACAGCCGACCACCCACCCACCCAATCATCCAACCAACCCAACAACCACAATGACATCACTCAAACCCAACCATAACGCTTTGCATGACCCACCCACAGCATTGGCTATAGTGTCTACAGCGAGCCAGCATCCGCATCCATCGCTGACGCCTCTGGCGGCGACTCTGGGCCAGGGCCAGCGACAGGGACATCCTCATTACCCGCCTCGAAAACCGCACTGATAATCCATCAAAAATCGCCGGCATACGGCCATTTGAGCAAGTACGAGAGTTACTTCAACATGGCCCCACCGCCCTCGAATCAGAATCAGAATCCGAATCATCAGCATCACCATCAGAGTAGTCAGGGGCACATGACGCCCCAGGAAAAGTATGTGCTTTACTTACAACAACGCATGAAACACCAGAAACATCAGCAACACCAACAACAGCTGCAGCAGCAGCAACAGCAACAGCAGCACTATGACTTCCATCATCCGGCCCGGCCAGCGCAAAGCAATACATTAGCTGGGAAACCACACCCACCACCAGCACCACCACAACACACTCCTCATCTGCATCCCAATCAGCCATCCCACACACAGATCCAGGCCCAGTCACAGGCCCATAGCCAGAGCCACCATCCGCACAAGTACGATTCGCTGTACGTGCGTCCGGATGCGGCCGCTGGTGCTGGTCAACAGGTGCTGCACATTCCACTGCACGCCCTCCTGGCCCATGTAAACGAGCAGTCGCAGTCACTGTCGGAGTCGCAGGCCCAGCCGCCGCGCCACGAGTTCGTCAAGGAAGCGCCGCTCGGGTAAGCCAAAACATTATTTGCCTCCTCCAAGGTGAAGATGGCCAAGTCAATGGAGGAAATGGTAGTATATATGTAGTGGTAGTATATAATGGTTGTAAATATCATTGCAATTTCTTAGAGATGGAAAGTTTGCCCTAAAGTTTTGGCCTTAAACACTCATAGTGTTTGAAAACAGTCGTTCCATTAGCCGCAAGAGCAAACTCTATTGGAACATGTTACATTTTATGAACTGAGGCATCTACATATATATACTATATACTGTTTGGTTGGTCCGATGCATGTCATATCACAGACCCAATTCATTTTAGTATCTGCTAACAGAAATTCACGTCTGCGATCCATCAAAGGGTTTTTGTCCAGATTAATTGCTTACAAATCATAAAACGATTCGATTGTAGCTCCCCAGCACCGCCACAATTTATAGACTACCTGATAGACGGACCCAGACAATCGTTGGACGAGGAGCAGCAGCAGCAGCAGCAACAGCATCCACACGAACCGTCCCAGGCAGCGCCGCCTCATCTGCAGCATGCCTACATCCTGGTGACCACAACAGCGCCGCACACGGAGCTCCAACCGGCTGGACCCAATCGGCACCTCCATCCCGACATATCCACGCCCCGGCCTGCGGTTCTTTACAAGCAGCAGCCAACGCTGCGGCTGCAGCCCGTGCACACCTACAAGGCCACCCGGCGACCCATCTACGTGACCACGCCCTCGCCCATGCCCAGTCATACGGTTGAGATTACGCCCAAGTACGTCTATGCCCCCAAGGCGCAGGCACCTTCCCCTCCTGCCAACGAAGTGGCCAGCAGAGAGCCTTCGACTGTGACGCCCATCAAGCTGAAGCCCGTCTACAAGTACGCCCACGAGCGTCCTCCACTGACTCCAGCTGTTCAGGGACCCCACGCGGTTTATGATGACCAGCTGCCGGACATACGCACCTCGTCGCTGGCAGAGATCCTGCACAAGCTGCAGGCCAGCAACCACCTGCCACAGACTCTGACACCCGACAACATTGACAACTCGATCAAGACGCTGATTCGAATCCTTCAGAACCTCAAGCAGACCCAGACCATTTCCACCAACCTGCCGCAGCATCACGAGACCAAGCCCAGCAGCTCCTCCCATGACGACTACGACTACAACACAGACAGCGGAGAGGATCATCACGCCCCAGCACCCGATAAGGGACCAAGTGAGTGCCTGCAACACAAATCCCATTCCAGAGTCAACCAAAAATGATTCTTCTTTCAGATAAACATCCTGGTCCGAGCACTGGACGGGCTGGCATCGATTATCCCAACTATTCGGTGATACCACAGACCAGCTTCGAGTGCACCAAGCAACGCTACAAAGGATTCTTCGGCGATCCAGAGACCAACTGCCAGGTGTGGCACTACTGCGATCTCAACGGTGGCAAGGCCTCCTTCCTGTGTCCCAATGGAACCATTTTCAGTCAGGTAAAATCTAAATATTACCAGATCAAAGCGTAAGATGAATGAATATCCTCCACAGATTGCTCTCACCTGCGACTGGTGGTTCAATGTGAAATGCTCGACAACGGCGCAGCTGTATGTGCTGAACGAGCGCCTCTACAAGTACATACTGCCCTTCAATCCGAAATTCCCCGAGGACTACAATGGACCCATTGTGGACAAGTATCTGGCCATGAAGTTCCAGGAAATGGAGGATAAGATGCGACAGGAGAAGCAGCGCAAGACCAGCCAGCAGGCAGAGAAGCCCGTGGAGGCCCCATCCACCCCACCGATGCCCAAGAACCACAAGCCATCGCCCAAGCATGGCAGCGGCATCAATGCCCAGGTGTACGAGCAGAGCTCCGAGAGGAATCTGCTGATCGATGACGAGATCGATGACATCTCGGAGCGCGGCTCCTATGACACCTTCGACCAGGCGCCCACCACACTGATGACCCCCACCAGCACTCTGGACACGCAGCAATCGTTTGTGCTCCGGCCCATAGTCGTGTCTTCCACGCCGCACCCAGAGGCAGACTTTGAGGTGGAGCCAACGGCCCTGGGGAGCAGTGATGAGCAGGAACAGGAGGACAAGCTGCAGAGTCTGCGCGACACCAAGGCGGCGGAACAGAAGCAGGAGACCACCAGAGTAAGCGTGGAAAAGCTTGAGGTGATTGAGATCAAAACGGACGGCAACACGGGCCAGCTGATGCCCATCAAGGAGCCCAGTGAATGAGAATGAGATGACCGGACCGGACACCCGTTGAGAGCGGAGAAAAAGCTTGCCATATTTGTAATGAGAATCGTATGCTGTTTGTTGAATGTCGTATGTCGGTTGTATGCCTTAAATTATTCTTAGCAAGCAAGTACCTACTGTAAATAGCTAGCCGTAACCGTATGTACATATATATGTGTGTATGCCACACATGTATTTTGTATGCTGTATGCACATGCATGTGCATATGCAGACAGACCTATAGCGATAGTGAAATAAAATCTGACTAGTGTGTACTCACCGCCATGCCGTTGTGGATGTTGCGTAGTGCAGATTCCAGGGACTGCTTGCAGGCCGGTATCTCCGATACCATCCTGAGATTCTGTATGAGAAAACAAGGAGATCATCAGGGACTCTGATAGGTGAATGGGGAGCTCACAATATCCGACAGCAGCTGAACGGCGTGTCCCGCGTGCATTCTGTCAACGCACTTGCCGCAGATGGTCGCCTTGCATTGGCGGCAGTAGGTGTTGTAGAGCGTCTGGTGGTATTTGCAGCTCCTCTGGAAGGGCATGGCGAAGTAGTCTTTGCCCACACGCATGCGGTTATGCGTATCAATGGGATCCCTAAGGGACTTGAAGGCGTGCGCCTTCAGCACGCGACTGTTGTGGTGCACCAACTCGTAGCAACCCTTGCAGTAGAAGGCGTTGCATTGCTTGCATTCGCGCGTGGCCACGGTGGCGATGCACTCGCAGCACTTCGCCTTCACCACGGATGCGCCTACTTCGTTGCCTTCGATTTTAGACACCTGCGACAGATCAACCGTCGAGGAGCGGCGGATGTTTTCCAGGTCGGCCAGCACCCCCATCACATGGTAGTCCAGTTGGTACGGCAAGCCGGTGCTGGCCTGCAAGGCCTGAGCGCTAATGGACGGCAGCGCCGACTTCAAGCAGATGGCACACTGTGGTTCTTTGGTGTTCACAATGTCGTCCACCAGGCAGTTTTCGCACTGGTTGTGGCCGCAGGGCAGCAGGAAGGGCCGGTGGTTCTCTGGCAAAGATAAGCGTTTAGAAAAATGTTTAGAAGATCGGCCACAAAGAGAAACGACGAGAACGTGCGTAACGGTTAATGTGCTGCCGGATCAGCCTTTTTTCGCTAGCATGTATATTTTGTTGTTTTTATGCCTTCCATAGGGAAATATTAAATACATTCACTACGATATTCTATCTTTCCATTGTTTTCTCCGTTCCACAGCGAAAAATATTCACGGGAAAGCGGCTTCCATTTTTTTCCCCTCTCAGCAAGCGAATTTTGCGGTTTATTTGCTTTTTGCTATTTCCTAGCTAGACTGGAACAAAACATGCACACACACAGCCATGCATTAATGCGTAGCACGAAATTCTTCGAGAACATTCCAATATTCCACGCAACTGCGAAGCGTGCTTCCAGGTTCGACTGGAACTATTAGTGCACATGTTTATATTTTCTACTCTACTGATGCGTTTTAAAAAGACATTACATTCCATTAAAACATGCGAGTTTATTCCTGTATTAGCGGTTTTTATGTTGGCTTTTTTGGCTAGACTTTTACCACTAAACAAACAGACGCTACACATACATGCACATGGGCTCCCATACACACACACACGCTTATGAAATCCAAGAAGTCTCAAACTCGTGCACTTCCAAATTATTTCAATAGCTACTTAATTACTAGGAAAATTAAGCTGTTCGTTAGTTTGGAGAAACACCTTACCTTCTACATTAGTACTCTTGAGGGCATATTCGCTGCAATTTCTTTAGCTGGCGCGCCATAAATTGGCGATCAAAATACTTCTGCCACTAAACCGACGCTACACATACATGCACATGGGCTTCATACACTCCACACACACACACCCATACACCCATACCCACACGCTCATTACGCCAAAGAAGTCTCAAGGAGTTGCATATTTCAACAACTACTTAATTAGTAGTATAGAAGCTAATCTGTTAGTTACTTTATAGTAAAACCTTACCTTCTCCATTAGAAATCTTGTGGTTGTATTTGGCGTGGCACTTTGGGCAGCTCAGCAATTTCGTCAGCTGGTCCGCCACGAATTGGCGATCAAAAAGCTTATTACCGCTTTCGGCGGCAAACATCTTGCAAGAAAAACACTAAACGTTCACTGTAAAAGTAATACTTAAGTGAATTAATTATTTTTCAATCAAAGTTTGCGTTTAAAACGCGTTTAAATCCGGAGCCGTAGCGTACCACCAAAACGACGAGAAAGAAGAAGAGGGTCGCAGCAAAGTAACCGCACTTTTAGGGATTGATCGATATATTGATATCGATATAAATTTTTTGTTGAACGCGATGTTTTTTGAATTGGCGATATATGGGTATTTTCGTGGGAATTAACGGTTATGATTATATTATTTAAACATTATTTTTGAACGTTTTCGCTGTTTCACGTGTGAAGATCGTAACTTATATTAATATTCTCCCAAAATCGAACGTAGCACTGCACAATGCTGCTATTTTCAAGGTGGGCGTTTAGCATAAATATGTTAGAGCGGTATCTTGTTATGTTGGCATTGCGCACTTTTAACCCTTTTATACCCTTTTTATATTAAGGCGTTGCTAACAACCTTTTTACACTGCCGCACGTTTGCTATCGATATCGCTTACACTGGCTGACAAGAGCTATTGCATCATGAAGATAGCTGATTTACGTATTTATTGAAGAATAAAAAAAATAGTGCAAAACAGATTTGACACTCATATATATTTATTTTTTCGTTCGAAAGGATCGCAGCTTTTTTACCACTACTTGACGCCATGAAAGAAATACGCATGACCCAGCGCCGGTGTAAACAGGCTATTAAAATACATCCCTATATATTTGTATTCCATTAATCATATTAACCATTCCTAAGACATTCCTACACAAATCGCAGAGATGAGACATTATGTTTGGCTGTGTACATATGTATTTTTTTAATTATTCTACATGGAACTTCTCACACAACACAAGCAAATTTGTCGCGTAAATGCGTCTACTAAATGTCTACTGAAACTGGTACTCGCGGCGGTCGGAGTCGTTCGGGCCGTTCTAGGTGGATTCGTCCTCACTGCGGCTGTTGGATTCGTCCTGGCTGCGGCTGTTGTGACCGACCTGGATGCGGATGTTGACACCGACCTGGTTGCGACGGCGCCCGTATATGTCGCGGTGGTCGGTGAGCGGTGAGCTGCGGCGGAAGGGTGCGCTGACCAGGATTTCGGCGTTGTCGTCCAGGTTCAGGTTCGCGCGGGCCATTCTTCTAAAGGCCACGTCTTGGTTTTCCAGCCCGATGCGACACAAGGGACACGAGTTGGACTGCAGATAGAAGATCGGATAATTACTAATCCAGTATTAAACAGACGTAGAATTGATTACCTCCTTTAGCCACCGGATGAGACACTGCTCGTGGAATTCGTGCTTGCACGGCATGGTCTTCAGTACATCACCAGCCTTGAGGGACTCCATGCACACGGAACATTTCTTGTCGCTGCCCACCAGCTCCGATTCGCGAACCATGCGTTCTTGTAGTGTAGCAGTGAGGTCTTCGGTGGCCTGCGTGATGCCTACTTCCATGTCCACATTCATGACGGTCCGTACTTGCAGGCGGTTGTGCTGCTCGTCCATTGCGGTGGAGCTGGCGGCCAATTCATCACCGAAATCGGACATGACTGCTCGTATTTTTTGTTCAAATATGTTCAACGATTGACAAAAATAATTTTAATGATTTTCCGGCACCCTGTCGTATTGCCAGAATAGTTTGACACTTCAGCGGAAACTGTCAGGGGTTGCTTTGTGCTTTAGAATATACAAATCCTGTACGAGTACTACCCAGTGGACCAAAAGTTCGTAAACAATATCGCAAACGAGAGTTACGCGAAACTCAACGATGTAAAACTATCGTATTTGTATCCGAAAACGATGAAAATATGAATCAGTGGTCAATAGTTTGTAGCAGTGAAAGTTTCATTTTCAATAGCTCCATAACGGAACGTTTTCTAATATCTTTTGCGAGCCTTTTCTAATATCTTTTCCGATCCTTTTCTAATATCTATTGCGAGCCTTTTCTAATACCTATTGCGAGCCTTTTCTAATATCTTTTAAAAGCGTTTTCTAATATCTATTGCGAGCCTTTTCTAATATCTTTTCCGATCCTTTTCTAATATCTATTGCGAGCCTTTTCTAATATCTTTTAAAAGCGTTTTCTAATATCTATTGCGAGCCTTTTCTAATATCATAAACGAGTCGACATTTTTGTTTTGTTTTTATTTGTATTATATTATAAAAAAAGTAAAAGTAATAATAATAATTCTTGCACATCGTGTCCGTTTCTAAGTCCGCTTGCGAGACTTTGGTCATCGCGTGTTTTTCGTCCGCTAAATGCTCTTTTCTGAGTCCGTTAGCGAACATTTTGCAAAACTTAAACCGAATCTAGCTATTTTATCCGTTACTTATTTGCTTCTTTTTTATATTTTACCTTCTTGTCCAGTTTTGACTCATTTTTAAGTCCGTTTGCGCTAGTTTGGTCGTAGCGTTGTTTGCCCGCTAAATTCTCCTTTCTGAGTCCTTCAACGAACAGTTAAGTTAACGAGACTTAACTCATCGTTCACGGTTTGATAGTTCCGTTTTACTATCGTTTTTTGGTCGACTGGGTTGGTACTTGCGATACCGAGTGTCATTCGAATGGACAATCATACATATACACAGACATATCGGTGGAAGATTGAACTGAATCCATGCATCCCTTGTTCCACCCATTAAAAAGAGACTATGTACCATATGTATTTATCTTTATTATATCTGATATACATTTATTTATTTAAAATTTGTCCATTAAACCAACTGACGATTTCTTACGGCAATGCCGCACCACCACTCGCTAAGCATCGACTCGCTCAGCATCCCCTCTCACAGCACCGACTCGCTCTAACCAAACATGGAATCCATGAGGTTATCTTGGCGCTGACGGCGGTTGGACTCGTCCTGTTTGAAGCGCCGCAACTCCTCATAGACGGCGTCGTCGGTCTCCAGCTCGAAGCGGCAAAGGGGACACGAGTTGGCCTGGAGGTGGATCGGATACTAGAAGTACTGAAATAAATGGAATGCCCAACAATTACCTTCTTCAGCCACAGCATAACACACTCCTTGTGGAATTCGTGCTTGCACGGCAGGACCTTGTACACCTCTCCCACCTGGGCCGGCTCCTTGCACACGGCGCACTGCAGATCGCCGTCCACCTCGTCCTCCTGGATCGTGTGCACAGGCAGCAACTCGATGCAACGCTTGGAGGCCTCCGGAACCTCTATGTCGATATCGATGCCGTTCATGATGGCCAGCACCTGCAGGCGGCGGTAGTGCTTGGCGAAATCGTTGGCCCCCTCCGGACCGGTGGGCTCGTGGCCCAGCTCCTCAAAGTAGTCGGACATGGCTAAAAATGTTGTCAATAAACAATAAAACGAAAGTTGAGCTGGGATGTTGACAGGACAATCGTAGATGTAAATATTTCAGGGAACCAAATGCAATATTTATTTCGAAATTTCTCGTATTCTCTCGTATACAATGGGATATCCCAATCCAGTCGGTCTAAGAGGCCTTTGTTTGCCTTTGCATTTAAAATGTTTAATTTTAGATTTAGTTTGGTTTTCTAGAGCTAGAAGTACTCTCGTTTTCCACAATTTAAAAATTAATAAGTCTAAGGTCTAAAGTTACAGGCATATACTGGCTTCTTGTTAGATTCCACACATTTGTGGACTATCATAGATACGATACACATAAGATGTTTCGAGAGCTGCTCAATATGTGAGGAACAATGTGTTTGAAGGTTCAGAGAGATGCAAAATAAGAGCAGGAAACGTTCTGTGGGGGTGGGGGGAATGTGTTATGGCAATTTCCAATCAATCGAATTTTAACCAACAAAAAAGAATTTAAGACCAATGAAAACACAAAATGAAATTCCTTTTTCGTTTCTTGTTTTTGTTCTTTTTTTTTGTGATTTTCTCTTTACTAAATGATGTTTTTTTTAATAATATTCAGTGTTCTAATGTTACGGGTAGTTTACGGTACTTCATCGTAGTTACAGAGCTTGAATTATATAAAGTATGTAAAGTATTACTCTTTAGACTAAGGATAGACTGTAGACTGGCCGCCACAACTGTACTGTGCCTTGCCTGGCGGTGCCTGTTTGGGGCTCCTTACTGGTTGTTTCTCTTAGAGTGTAGTGTTGCATCTGTTGCAAGCTTATCGACTAAAGGTGCTTGCAGGATTCGTAGAGTAGTGTACGAGCGCGTAAACGCCAAGAGGTGAATGGAGTAAAATTGTATAGCGGGGGAGAGGAGAGTAAAACAAAACAAGACTTAGGCGCTAGGCTTTACAAATTAGTGTTTACGATTGCTAGAGAATAAATTAGGGGCGCCTGGTCGTGGGTGGGGGTTGGGTATGGGGTCCGGTATGGACCGGGATCGGGCGTCGGGCTAATCGAAAAACAGATTTATATACAGAGCGGGCAAGGATAGGGGCTGGGGTGGGAGGGCGCGCTACTTAAAGACGAACGAAACGAAAACGAATAAGTACACGGTTCTTGAATTATTTGAGCTACTTTAGCAGAAAGGGTGAGGATACCTAAAGGAGGAGTTGTGGGACGTGGAAGGATTACACATGGAGTAATTACAATGCGCATTAGATATACATATGTGTATATATATGTATACGTAAAAGAGGAGTTGGAGGGGGCATACATAACGAAGATACATATGTGTATACATCGATAATTTCTATAGTAAACGATCGGCTCGCGTTAACATCTATCACTAGCATGTACAGTTAGTTCTAGTCTAGTGCTAAAAGCAGCAACGGCAACGGTCCCGGTCCACTCCTGGCGGCCCTTGCCTCTGGCCTTACGTATCAGACTGGCGCTTGTGTGGCGAGGATTGTGTGTGTTTGAGGGATGGAGCGAGCGAGCGAGCGAGTGAGCGGGCTGGGGTAGAGCTTCATCTAAGGCACTGGGCCGCCGGACAGCCCGTGCGAGTCCTCGTCCTAGTCCGTGATGGATATCTGCGCATAGCCCACCAGCGAACGCTCGTCGGGCACCTCGCCGGGCTGGACGCCCGAGCTCAGCTGGAACGTGATCGTCTTCATGGTGGCGCACTGGGCTATCAGCTGGTCCAGGTGCTGCGCCATCGGCTGTGTGTCCAGGGCGTCCACGAGGCCAGCATCGACCAGCTCGGTGGCAATGCCCTCGGCCGTGTCCTTGCCCACCATGAACTCGAAACGAATGTCGTGCAGTTCGCGGCGCAGGTTGCGCATCCGCAGCACCAGATTGACGGGTGGTGCCTCCTCGCCCCCCCGCTCTTCGCTAGGGAGGGGCATCTGGGCCAGGCCCGCTGTCACCTCCTGGGTGCTGGCGGTGGTGGCAGTGGCAGTGGCATTCAGTGCTCCTGTTGCGGCCGTTCCTGGCGTGACTGTGGCCGAGGAGACGCTGTGCGTGATCTCGGGCGAGGGCTCGTCTCGATCGCTGTCCGAGGAGTCGGCCCGCTCCAGCCGGTTCATGGGCCGATCCTCCGAATCGGAGTCCGAGGAGGGATGCTTGCGTCCGCCGCTGCTGCCGCCGTTGTCCTCCTCTTCGCTGGACCACACCCACTCGCCGGTGACGGTGCGGTGCAGGCGACCGGAGGCTCCCGGCTGCCGCTTGGCAGCCTTGTGCACCCGCGTCTCCATGCTGGGGCCGGACTGGAGCAGCGTCTGGGTGAGGTACTTGCGGTCCTTGGCCTTCTTGAAGAAGGCGTGCTTCAGGAGCTCGCTGGCAGTAGGCCGTTTCGAGGGCTCCTTCTGGAGGCACTCGACGATCATCTTGCGGAATGTCTTGCCATAGGCCTTGTACTGGTCCTTGTCATCAGCGCCCGTGTCCAGGGTGGGCGGGTCGTTCTGCAGCGTCAGCATGAGCACCTTCATCGGCGGGTACTTGTGGTATGGCGCAGTTCCGGTGGCCATCTCAATGGCCGTAATCCCGAACGACCAGATGTCCGCCTTGAAGTCGTAGCCGTGGTCCTGCTCCATCACCTCCGGGGCCATCCAGCAGGGGGTGCCCACGAAGGTGTGCCGCACCTTCTGACGCGACAGATCCCGGCCCGTGGCCAGCCAGGCACTCACACCGAAATCGGCTATCTGGATGGTGCCGTCGTCGCCGATCAGGATGTTGCCCGCCTTGATGTCGCGATGGATCTGCCCGTTGGAGTGAAAGTACTCCAGGCCCTTGAGCACCTCCTTCAGTACCGTGGCAATGGTGGCCTCGTCGAAGACTCCCGGCTTGCAGTTGGACGTACGCATCTTGTGCTTGATGATGTCCAGCAGGGAGCCGCCCTCCAGGAGGCGCAGCACCAGCCACAGCTCCTCGCGGACCACAAACGATGTGTGGTACGTGACCACGTTCTCGTGGTTGCACGACGACATCGCCTGGATCTCCTTGAGCAGCTCGTCCATCGACGTGTTCCACTTCTCCAGATTGATCCGCTTGATGGCGCACTTCTCGTTCCGCGGTATGCAGTAAGCACCGTGCACCACCGCGGTCGCTCCCACACCGATCACGTCCCGCAGCTCGTAGTCGTCCTTCGAGTTCGGCCACGGCTGCTTCTCCGGCACATTGGCCGCTCCAGCGGCGGCGGCCACATTGTTGCTGGACAGGGTGGCGGGTATGGAGGTCATGCTCTTGGCGGTGCCGGCGGCGTGCGGTGGTGGTGTCCCTGGACGTCTGCGGGGCTGCTGTGAAATCGCCGGTTGGCTCTGGGAGCGCTGCTGTGGTTGCCTCGCTCTGGATTTGGGCTGCTTGCAGACCACGAAACTGTCTCTCTTCTGGGGAGGTTTCTGTTGAGCGGGGTGGAATTCCTCGTCCTGCAGCCGATAGATGGATGGATATCCTCTAGACGCTAGATGTACGCTGGATCGTTTCTCCTCCTGCTGGACGTTGTAGCTGCCCGAATGGGAACTCTCTTTGGCTCCCGGCTCCTGATGTTCCTCCTCTGGCTGTTCACACTCCTCCTGGCGCTTCTCCTTCTTGGCGAAGCAACCGAAGATGCGGCTGGGATCGTTTTCTCCCGAAGGTGATTTACTATCGCCGAAGCTGTTGTTGTTGTTGTTGTTGTTGCTCTGGTTGTTGTTGTTGGTGGTGGTGGTGGCGATGTGCGCAACCTCTGCAATAGAGCAAAGAGTAGATTTTGGGTAAAGTTTGGGCCTTGCCTTTGGTTATCGTCAATGGGTTTCAAAAAACAACAATTTTACAAGATAAACGAGCTCTAATTCCGCAATAGAACGAAAATAGAGCGAATCGATAGAAAGAGAAGCCGAAATTGATATTGAAATTGGGATTGGGGGGTGTGGAAGTATTAGTCGGGGCCTATTCCATGGATGCCTTAGTGCCTTAGGCATTATCTAAATGTAGTTAGGGAAAGGTTGATTCAGTGCATAATCTACGAGAGGTACACAAACATATTAGCCATAGCCCAATTATTTTGCACAAAAGGGACTCTATTTTCTACAGAATTTAAAATTTAATTTAATAATTTAAATATTTATCTAAGCTAATTAATTGTGAATATTTCTAAAAGAACTCCTCCATGTCATCCATTCCACATTCCTTTGCAAAAAACATTACTCTTTTTTACTCTTAAATTTTCCTTAAAAAATATAACAATACTGTGTTGAAATTTTACTTTTAATTTAATTAATGAACTATGTATTTGTCTTTGAAAATTCAATTATGGATTGCAAAAAACAATATTAACTTTTTTCGGAATTTATCAATATTTTTTTTAATAATAAATAATTGTTTTGTTTAACAATCGAGTACGAGTATTTTTTTCATGGGGCGGGGAATTACCCGCACGTTTTGGCACAATAAATTATATTTTGACGCCCCACACATGTCCAACTGGCAGTTCCCCTCCACTCACCCACCACCCACCCCCCGTAAACAGCAACCGCTGTTATGCTAAATTTTTCCACGTTTCGCTGATAAGGTTTCATTTTATGAATAGACGCTGCTGCGATTCCAAACAGCACTGTGCTCAATATTCTGGCCCACGACTGTTGGGCGATCGGTCAACTGTAATCGTGCTCTCTTTTGCTCTCTCTCTCTCTCTATGTCTCTCTTTTGCTCCATGTAGCATAAAAAAGCGTTGTACTCGCGACTGAATATGGGGAATGCCGGAGAGCGGGAGGTGAGCGCGGGACCAATGACCGCATTGAGCTATAAATAGCGCCAGCAGCGCAGCAGCAGCAACAAAAACAACAAAAACAGTAACGTGTGGAAACCGTAATTAGCTTTCAGCTAAAATGTTTATAATAATGATACTGTTCCACTTAGTCGCTGGAGTGTACTAATCCCGTACTAGACCAAGAATGTAATCAAAGATTTGAGATAAGCCTATAAAAATGTATATATTTTTCGATACCTCATCATGGGATTTATTTCGACTGTACTTTTGACAATAAAAGCGTATTCTTCCGCAGTAAATACCCGTTTTTATCAATGGGTAGCAAATGACTGCAACTAAAATTCCAAGAAGATATCTATGACAAGGCGAAAAGTGCGATAAAGCCTCCAGTTATCGGACGTGTCATGTGCCGGGGTCCGGGTACGGGTACGGGTCCGGGCCTGGCACTTAATTAAAACCGAAATCAGCTAGGCAAACACACTGGCATTGTTATTATACATAGATACCACACACACACACACACACACATACACACAAAAGTACAGATACATATACACGTACTATATATTTTTGGGGGTTAACTGAATTTCGCAATTTAACACTTTTTTGGGGGAGCGGAACGAACGTATTCTAATGGCAAACTCAAATAAAATAAAATGCGAAGCAGAGGTAGGTATAAAAAATGTTTACACAACAAACAAAACGGCTGAAAAGGAAACGGCGACGAAGAGCATGAGGATGAGTACAGGAAACGCCTCTAATACCGGCAGAGACCCAACAAAAACAAAAACATAAGCGAAAGCAAAAGCAAAAACAAAATACACTTGGCAACAGACGATAGGGAAGCGGGGAGAGCGGAGAGGAGAGGAGTGGGACCTGTGGCTGCTAATTTAAGCGAAAAGCAAATACAAATATTTCTAAGTAAAATGTTGCCAAAGAGGCGCCTAGAAAATGTCAAAATAAATCAATATCAAAACACAAACCAGAAACGAAGGGGGAGGGTCGAAGATTTTGGTACCCTAGCAGATCGATGTCATCAGATGTCGATCGAATTTGCAAGTGTATTTAGTAATTTTTAAGTTTTGCCTAATTTTTGTTTTCCACAAGACCTTCCACCGATATAAACATTCTGTGCGTGGCAATCATTATACCCTCTCATCAAGGGTAAACTGAGGAAGAGATGGCGGCTGGCCAAAGGAGAGGAGAGTGGCAGACCAAAGGAGGATAGTCGCAAGAGAGCACCGCAAAAGAGATGGCGATGGGGAGGAAGCCAGCGAGGTGCAGTCACACGATCATGTGCAAATGATAAGCACACAAGTCTGCGTTGTCACACGACCACGTAAAGTGGAAAAAAATTGATTTCGTTTCATCATCACACACAGATACACAAAAACACGGACACAGACACGGACACGGACACAACCTTGTGGAGAGTTCAATAAATTTTCATTTCTGTCTTTTTTATTGATTTCACGCAAAAGAAATCAAAACAATTTACGCAAAATTATGAAGAAACCGTTACATTGTGCTTTGGTGTTGTTCGTTTCCTCCTCTTCTGGTTTCTTGTGCCTCCTTCTCGACGCACGCGCGCGTTTTCTTCGTCTTCCTCGAGTGCGAGGTTCTGGCGTTTGTTTCGTTCGTACGCTCGTTCTACGCGATTTCGACGCGTTTTCATTCAACGCCGCGCAACAAATGAGCTTTTGCTCGAACGCGGCAGCGGCAGCGGCAGCCAAGCGCTAACGTCCACCAACGTCAGCGACGGCGGCGCGTAACAAGTGCGCCAACGGCCTGATTGGCAGGGGGAGGGCCGCCACAGCGGACAGCGGGGCAGACAAGTGGCAACAGCAACAACAAGCATTCGTTAGAAAATACAAAAATAAATGTATTGAGCAAATATCAACAGCAACAACGTTTACGGTCTGGCAAGGGGTGGTGTGGGGTCTGCCGTTTGGCATGGCAAAAGAGACGAGCCAAAGAAGAGTCAGAGAGAGCGAGAGAAGCCGAGAGAGAGAAACCAAGCGAGTGAGAGCAGTCCGAGTGAGGTGATAGTCCGCACAGTGGGTATAATCAAGCTAAATGGTGGGATTTTTTTTTTATTTAAAATTAATTTTTAAAAATGTTTTAAGTTAACAAAAATTAATTTAAAATGCATTTTTAAATTAAATGAAAAACAATTCAATTTATTAATTTTTTTTTATGCATACAATTTTATGCAAGATTTCCCTTGACATTTTTAATGCACAACATTTGACTTTCATTTCCATTGATAATTTCACCATTTACAGGGGGTTCTACGAGCATTTTCTCTTTTCCACTTTTTTTGTGTACTCAGATTTTATCAGCTCTGACGCGCACGATAAGTGAAAAACGTTTCCAGCAACAACAAACGGGAACAATTAGCAACAATAAAGAGTCCAAAAAAAAAAAAGAAAAAAAGTAGAGCATAGATACAGCCTGACGTATTTTCTATACCGCACCCAGACAGACCTCAAACGGTTTCCAGCCCGAGAGTCCAATCTGCCTGTCCCTTCCACTCGGTTATCTTTCTGTGGGTTGGATAATATACTAATTGTTCCATTAGGAATTAGGAGGGTGGTGGGGTAGGGAAAGGGAGAGGGTTGTGTTCTGTTGTGTTTTTGTGGCGTCGAGTGGAGGGAAGCCCGAAAAATACGTTCGTTTCATGGAAAATTTGTAAATTGCATTCACAAAACCGTAGAGAATAGACCTTAAAAAAAAATGGGGGGAAAGTCAGACACCAGCCATATGGAAATATGTATATGTAAATATGTATGTATGTATCTATCTATCTGTATAATTTTGTGTGGCTTTACATATAGTCATATGTATAGCTTCAGACTGTATTTTATGTATTCTGTTTGTTGAGAAATTATAGGATCAGTAGTCTGCATCGGCCATGGCGTGAAATTCTTTTCTGCTGTGCATGAAAATGCGCCATCGTTGGACCCGAAGACTTATAAAAATAAAATTCGCACACAGCACACACAAGCATACACACATTTCCAATTTTTTGCGTGGCGGCTCTATTTATAGACAGTCTGCCTCCCATCGCTGTTTGCATATCATTTCCAATGCAGTTCGGCCATGGCAGAGTATCACAGGGGAGGTGTGTGAAGAGAGAAGGAGGATCAGACGGCGGTGATCGTCGTCAGCGATATACACATTTATGCGTAAGTATGCGTGAGTATGAAACGGGAAAGGTAGAACTGCGAAGCTTTCTTCGTTTCCAAAATGTTTACATGCTTTCTCTCTTTCGCACTTGGCAACACCAAGGATTAGGTTCGACGACAGCTAGCGCTTTTTGACTGGCTCCTTCGATCCTCTCTGAGCGAGTCCCTCAATGCATACGCACACTCTCTCTCTCCACAACACTAGTGCAACGACAATATAACGGTCAGTAAAAGTAACGACCACACAACAGAAGAGATGATCACATACTGAGAATAATTAATGCAATGGAATCGGATGATATTTGAATTGGCTTTGCTTTTGACATTTTATCGCTTTTTAGTAACGTAATACCCATTAAACTTGAATAATCTACCAAAACGAGCAGGTGACTCAGATCTAATCTACGTGATCCACTTGTCTCGGGGGGTGTTTTTACCAAATAGCCCATTAACGGAAACAATTCAGTATCTGAAGCTCTCGACTGTAAATATATTTTATATGTACCTACTTAGAACAACTTGGAAAATCGAATATAACAGACACAATTTAGCGAATTTATTGCCCTTAAATCAGTGAAAATTATACAACAAATGTCATTATGGATTTGCATTTACAAATATTCGACAGCTTCATTATAATAGATGAAACGAAATAAATTGGTTATTGTAATTCATTTCAAGGCAAATAATGATGTTAATATTGACACTTTAACGGGCTTGTCGATCTGCAGTTGGTTGAACTTTTGAAAGGCACGGCACGGCGGGGGGGCATACAATAATCATACAATATTAATTGTTGACACAATTTACACTGCAATCGCCCGCTATTAATGACATACACTCATCACATATGTTTTAATATTTCATATTGTACATACATATATTATTCATATTGTATATCTATTCGATGAGTACTGAGTCGTTCCAAGTGCCTTAGTGACTGTTTGTTTGGATTGTACGAGTATCGTATCTCTGGTTCTGGATGGCTTTCGACTTTTCAGCAGTTTTCGTGTGGAAAATTAGTTTTGCTGCAATTTCAACACAGCTTTTAGCACTGGCATTGATTAATCTATTGTGAAAGTGATTCAAGATCTTTTAATATCTCGATTTTCGAATGGGAAGACTCTTGGAAATCTTTCATGACTTTGGAAAATGTACGAACAATGGGAAATAGGAAGGTCCTAGCATGGGTAATAATTTGCCATCATTTAATCGACTTCTAACACTGGAAACTCTTTATTGGAATTTTGTATTTCTTTATAGTTTTCCTAGTTTATTTATTCCTACCATTTATTTGAAATATTTAACCGAATATAGCTGAATATCAATGCACTTTTTATTGACATTTTTATCATCGAATTTTCAAATTTAATTATCCTTAATTGAGAGTTTTTATATACCACCCCTAAACAGTGTCACAGCCCCCTACCCCACCTACAATTTATCTATGACCAGGGGATCATTTATTTTGATATTTGCAGTATAAATATTTCTGGCTTATAAAATGACAAATGCAGGTCATATGAGAAATTCGAATTTGATTTCGGCGATAACATAAAATTCAAATTAGTTTAGTCACACAATCGAAAATTACGTTTGGTATTTTTCCATCAAACACACACACACAGACACACACAGGCACGCACACAATCACAGAATGGAAGCTTAGATATAGTGAATAATTTTTATAAATAAATCAAATGAAATTGAAAACCCACTCTGCTTGAGGCACATAAAATTGAGTAGCTGCATTTTGGAGTTGCAGAATTGATGAATTTTTCACGATATTTGATTTCTGACTTGAGATTTCTTTGGACACTTGAGAAGCGGCTCGTCCTGCCCAGAGCAGAGCAGAGCGGAGCAGCGTAGCGGCTATCAACTGGCGATTGCGATTGATTGATTGAATGTCGAATGTGGAGAGATTCGATCCGAATGCAATTCAGAATCGCATTGCTCGCGATCGGACTGCGGACTGCGGACGGCGACGGTCGCTCCTCCAGCGCGCAAATCACAATTTCGACTGAACTTCACAAATCGTTGTAATCAAACATTTAAAATGAACAATTTTTTGCTGTATTTTTTTCGCTTTTTTTTTCGTTAAGCAATAAACAACAATAAAAATTAAATGAGCTCTACAAATGGCGGAACACGACGAAAACAGCAACAATAACAGCCATAACGATCCATAGCGACGCGACGACGGACGACGGTAGCGGAGACGGAGCCCCCGGTGGAGGTGGCGATCGACGGGAGCGGGACGGAACCGGTGTGCAAAATGTGCGAAATTTTGCCGCCTCCTCCGCGTTGGCGTTGGCGTCGGCGTTAGTTATTTAGTTAGTGGTAGTAATTCCCAGTCTATATCTGTGGCTGTATCTGTATCCGTATACGTATCGGCGGCTGCTTTATAGCTAAAGCTCGGCTGTCCCCCCATTAAGTAACACGAATGAGTGATTGACTTTGATTTCAAATGGAAATTCCTTTGGTTTGGGGCTGGGGAATACTCATTTGCATATTTGGGTTCCAGTTCCAGTTCAGAACAGATTTAAACTCTGAGAAAGAGAAAACGTTCCCAAATACCGTTAAAAATAATTAGTATTTATTCAGTCATCGAAACACACAAACGAAGGTGGTGTGACACCGAACTCTGGGCTGGGTTACCGAGAGGGAACAATCGCACTCCTCTACGACCCTTGGCTGGGCTGCGAGACATCCTGTGAGGCATCCTGTGAGACATCCTGTGAGACATCCTGTGAGACGGTGTCCTGCAAGCCGGCGTCGTTCAGGTCGTAGAGCTTTTTGAACCACTGAGCAAAGTCCAAGTTCTCCCTATGGCCACCCACGATCATCCTGTCTATCGGGATGTCCTTTTTAACGCCCATCTTCTGCAGGGCCCGCTGTAGCAACAGGAAGTTGGCCCGGAAATCCGTCTGCTGGCGTGAACCATTTTTCACCTTCTTTAGGTTGATGAGGCCCGGACGCAGTTTGTTAACTAACTGGCAGTACTCAGCGCCGGATCCCAAGGCCTCTAGTTGCTTAACGTCGATCTTCAGGGTATCGTTTATCCATTTTAGGAGATCCTTGCGCGACAAATTTTGCGAAGGAATCGAGTTCCTGGTGTGGTACACGTTCTTCATTGTTGGTGTTGATCAGGAAATTTGGAAAAATAATAAGATTGCTAATGGATGCTAAAAAATATTTTGTTGTTGTTGATCCGGAAACTAAATCAGATATAGAAAATATATTGTATCCAGCAATTTACTTGACACTAGACGTGTTTGCTACTTTGATGGATGATTTTTAGCTCAACTGAAGTAAATAAAATCTCTTTTTGGAACAAGTTTATATCAACTTTACTAGATTTTTGAGAACTAGTACTAAGATATTGAGTTTGGAATTGGATCCAAATGGAAGCAGTTTTTGTATATTCAGAGTAGCTGGCAACTTCAGTAATTTTCCAAAGAATTGAGGTTAAAATCTTGGAACTAGTTCGAAAATGCACAACAAAGCTCTTGTATCACTTTTTCAATTGAGAAACTTTAGGCCTAGGTCAAGTCGGAACTAGTTCTTTCATCTCAGAAGCCAAACCGTATCCCCTCCCTGGTGAGCCTTAACCCCACCTGATCCCACTTTAACCCACGTTTTAGTGGCACTGTACTAGAGATTGCGCATTCCACTCATGTTTTTATTATTTCAGCAATTAGAGGAAATTTATTTATAAATTCTCGTTTATAGTTCAGGTTGCTTTCCTTTTTTTTCGAGGGGATTTCATTGCAGCCAAGCCAACAAAAGCGAACAAGCAAAATGTGTGAAATTTATCAGGCTGTGCAAATTGTATCTGTATCTATGTACACGCACGCGCATGTGTATCTGTGTCTGTGTCTGTGTGCGTAGGAGGTTACTTTTTTATGCGCACCGGCAACACGAGTCAAGTGATCGAACACCCCCAAAAGACCGAAAGCCCCGATTTAATTAGCGCCCAATGTTATATGACACGTGTGTGGGCGGGCCAAAGGTTGGGGGGTTCCTGGCACCACCACCATCACCACCATCACCACCACCACCGATCGTTCAGTTTCAAGGCATTAACGGGCATCATCAGCTTTGGCCAAATTTCTTCGCTTGCGTGAGGCGTCGGTGACATCAAAACGAGGGACAAAACTTATGAATGAGAACTACAACCAGAACGAACCGCACTGGCATAGTAAAAACTAGAACTAAGAACCAGCAGAATCGAGTGTTGCGACAGCAGAGTACCTATTGTATCCCAATTTTGGAATAGAAGGTGAACAAACTGGTATCCGGTAGAGCTATAGCCAAGGCAATCCTCCCAATCACACAAATGGACAGCCATTATCTACAGCCTTGACAGGAATACATCATACCCCTGCGCGCCATTAAATATACACGAAAAATCATGAGGTTGATGAAACCTTATACATTTTGTATAAACAAAAGTACTCGCCAAAAGTACATGCCAAAAATTCGCCATATGCCATATCTCATGCGCCAAAATAATAGCTCACATGTTCGGTGCAATTTGCTGGTCAAGATTTCAAGATCTTTTGCCATCTGTCAAGGCAAGGACGTCCGGGTCTTTTGCACTCGCAAAATGTTTGCAAAAAACAACGAAATATTCACCATAATAAATAAATCAATATTCTTGAAAGCAAAATGTTTTACTGGGGTTCGAGGGTAACTCAGAGTTCAATGAGCCACAGAATGCTCCGTACATATGCAAGAAGTCAATGTTTGTGGGGAACACACATTCGAGATATGACAAAAATAGTTGAATTTATAGAATTTACTAGGTAGAGAACGTTTTTGAATCACTGAAAAGGTTATGCTGTAGCCTATTACTATTTACAATCTCTCGCAGAGTGGCTTAGCAGCAAAAATAGATTCATACATTCCATCTATAATATTTCCCATTGTTCCATATATCTCTGTGGTATGTCCCATGAGAATACCGATGCTCACATCTCAATTATACAATATTTCTTATACAATACAGGTTAACCTTGCCGCAAATCACACAGACCCGTGGCACGTATGTACATATGTACATACATACGTTTGCCTGCCCCGTCAATATGCAAAATAATCGTTAAGCCCGCGACGCGGGACGCGCGAGAGATGACAATGCCTAAAAATAGCAATCGCAATTGAAATGTCGGTCCATATTAAGCCCCGGAGCCCCCAGTTATACTTGGATTTTGGTTTCTTTCACTCGCCGCTGTGTTTGTTGTTGTTATTGTAGCTAAATTTAAAACGGTAAACGTCACGTTGAGTGGGTAGGAAATGGTGCCACACACACACACACAGTTCTGTAGCGATCGTACATACAATGGGGGGGAAGCTCTGTCGGCAGACAGACAGACAGACACTCCGCCTGTGCAGAAATTGTAAATTACAAGCAAAAGCCACACAAGTTCAAAGTCAAAATAGCAATTGAACAAAAGCAGAGCGAGAGAGAGGGATGCAGAGATTCCCCGTCGTCCCCTGAGGGTCGGGTCGGCTGATGATGTTGACGATCCTCAAACATGATCATTATGTCAATTTGTTGTTGTTTTTCCGCTCGACCGAGCATGCAAACAAATTAAAACTGAGGGCGGCGCCCGTGGCCCGGTATAGCGACTAGCGAAATTTAATTAGCATGGCCCCACTGTACGATTTGCTGTCTCCGTCTCTCTGTTGCTGTCTCTGTCTCCGTCTCGGTCTCATGCCCTCCCACACATTTCCGCGTGCTAGCAGTGAGGCAAATTGAGCGATTAGCGCCGAGCAGAACGTGACCCAGCCAACCGCTCCCACTCCCGCCTACCGTCTCCACCCTCCCGCCCATCTCCTATCACAGTTTAATTTCGATTTTAGATCAACATTTAGATTCGACTTTTGTGCAATGCAATTCCGTTTAATGCGTTGCGTCGTCTGTCTGGTCGCATCCCCTCCCACCGCCCCTACCATCCCGACCCGATCCTAACCCACCGAAGCGTGTTCTTTTTTTTTCCTTGATGACTTTAGAATATTCCCACATACCGATGACTAATTAGCGTTGATTTTCATTTTTACTATAAATACTACAAGTTGCTGTACAAAATGATTACGGAATATCATTATTAAACTCTTTTAATCAGATTTTGGAATAATATATTCTTTAGAAAACAAATGGAGTGGGAAACAAAACACTTTAATACGCTTCTATGGCTACGAGTAAGGGAAAACGAGCTCTCTCTCGCAGAGCAGCTTAGCAGAGAACTAAAAGTAAAACAAAATACAGAAATACATCATTTGAAAAGGAAATGAAATATAAAATATTAAAAAATCAAAAGTAAGTGAAATCCAAAGAATAGATCGTACTACCAGAGTTTAATCATTTTATTTTGTCAATAATTGGATAGTTTTTTATTGCCAAAATGATTAATACATAAATTCAATTTTGAATAGCTACAATTTATGACCCTTAGAGGTGTTTTTTTGGGATTCTGTCTAAAGAAAATCCCTTGAAACCAGCTCCATGGGGAACAGAGATAATTTTTTGTTAGTAAAAGTTAAAGAAAAGATAGAAAAAAAGTAAATATTAATAAAAAAAAGATTAAAAGTGGTTTTTGGAAATAATTTTTTATTGAGAATACAAAAATATGGGATATGAAATATGAAAACATTGTTCTACCAAAAACCCTGAGCAGCTCTTTTAAATAAATATCTATATATGTATGTATATTTTTTGGAAAACTAAATGTGTGGGAAGCCAGTTATGATTGTAATTTGTCTACTTTCGTCATATGGGGGTTGTTTTAGGGAATCTTCTTCTACTTACCAGAGGATCCTTCAAAATCTGTAAACAAATAAATAGAAAAGACTTTAGAAGAGGATAAAAGTAAGTCATATAAAGGATCGCAGAATTTAAACGACAATCTCTATAAAACATACAACATTTAAGAGATCTGAAAAATTATTAACGATAAAGAGAAGGGGTAGCAATAATAAATAATTAGAGCACATAAATTTTGATTTGCCAATGTGCAAATAATTTATGATTATTTTTGCCTGCCACATTTCGTTGCGGCGGGAGGGGAGGGGGGGATGCGGCGGGAGCTGCGACCCAAAAGAGGCAGCTCGAAAAATAAATGAGTCTCGAATGTTATCTTCATGCCAATAAATATAAAACTTATCCCGCATGCAAATAAATTATGAGCAGCCGATGGCCACCAGCCACCAGCCACCATCCACCAGGCAGCGACACGGCATCGAGATGCCGCCAATTTCTATGCCAAACGTGGCCAAAATACGAAAAGGTGGCAGACGGAGCGGAGTGGTGGGGAGGCAGGTGCTCGTGTGGCACCTGTTGCAACAAATTAGGCGAATGACAACATAAATAAGGATATTTTTATCGAGCAAGCCAAAGAGGGGCCAAAGAGTACAGTTATTTACGGCCAACAAAATTACCAAATAATTAATAGGGCATGTTCCCCTTTTGGTCACATTTTAATCCAAAGAAATTCTACACAGAAATACACAAATTTCACAATCTTCAATCAAAATGGAGGCCCAAAAACAGCTGCAGACTTTAATATTTAATATTCTGTCATAAATTATAAGCACAAGCTATGCTGCAATATTTGCAAATATTCTAAAAACAATAACAACACGAATAGCTACAGCAACAACAATAAACAACAAACAAACAAACGACACGGCACGGCCCGGCACGTGCTGTAAAACCCATTAAAAATATTTTCGTACGAGAATAAATAATTGAAAACTGAGAGCGTATTAAAATATGAAATCTTTGTGGACAACAAAATGACATGCAAGACAAACAAATTGCGCTTAAATTTATGACAGCCACTCGCCACTCGCTCTCGATCTTTCCTCTCTCCCCAGACCCCGTCCCCAGACCGAGACCGAGACCAGACTAGACCCACATACGCCTATGGGATAGGCGACATCGGACACACGAGTGCACATCACTGAAATATGGCCAATGCAAAATATTAAAACAAATTATTCTAATATTTTGTACAAAATATTATTAAAGCCAAAGAAGAACTGGTCAAAGTACAGATATAATGTAGGAACAGTGAAGGAAGGACTTCCTTTCGTTTGGAAGATGTACATTGTATCATCTGTTATATCTAATCTATCTAATCATCTATTATATCTATCTATATCTATCATCTGTGATACTAACTTTAAAGGTAATCAAATCAAGTTTCAATAAGTCCCTTATAATGCTTGATTACCTCTTTCGTAGATTCGATCCACCAGGAGCTGTCCTTGTAGCCCTTAAGTGTGGGAAGGCTGATTCAATCTGAGAATAAATTACAAACATTTTCATAGTCCCAGATGGCCTGCAAGTTCTATTCAACGAATGCATTGAATGTATCTCCCGCCATCCACACTGGGGAGGGAGTGTTTCCATTTCATTTTTGATTAATCTAATCGAAAATCTATAATCGAACTAATGAAATTTTAAGTAATGCTATATTTAGGCGTGACTAGCCCAAGGGAAGGCACTTGCCTCAGTCACAAGACGACGACAATATGCGAATGCAAATCAATAAATGTGGAAACTGTACTCTGGCGACTGCGAATGGGAATGGAAATCAATCGACAATTAAAATGGGGCAGGCGCCAGGGGCGACAATGGCACGTGGTTCGCACGATGTCACATGGGCCGGGGCACTGGGCAAACGGGCCAATGGGCGACAACTAGCTAAACAATTGCCAATAGTCGCATTCCGAGCATAAATTGCAGGCGCGGATGCAACTAATTAGAAACGTAAATTGCCAATTGCCACTTGGCCACTTGGCCAGGCGGCCACAGGTGTAAATGGCACGATTATTCCATTATGATAGCCACACCGCTTTAAGCCCCGTTGATCAATCGAATTAGCAACACGGTTTCACCCCCCATCTTCACCTCCCATCCCCATCTCATTCCATTGTTATCGATTTTATCGGTTATACGAAGAGGTACAGCCACGCGACTGTGGCACTGTGCGGGCTACTTGTGAAATTCTTTAGCAATTAGGATTCATACGACTATACATATACATACATACATATGTGCTCATGGTTGGAGTCCCAAATTTGTTAAAGAAACGAACTATTTATTCGAATGGAAAGTAATATTATGGGTGTTGGCAGGCATCAAAATCTTTGACTATATTTAATAGGTTTACGAGGGCAAGACGTCGATCTATTCGTAAACACACGTGTAAATTTAAAAAAGTAAATATATTTATCATAATACTGATAAACAATATCGGAATAATATATTGTTTTAAGTATTGTTTTGTAATTTGTTATTGTTTACTTGTGTAATAATTATCCGACAATTAACGTATTGATGTAAAGATTGTAAGATAATTACAATTCCATGATAAGCCATTTTCAAGCCATCATCCCATATACTGGTTGCTTTTCATTGTTTGTAAAAATGTACAGTCTTTGGATAATACATCCACATATGTACATACATATTTCCCGATTTTTAATTGTAATTTCAGTTCTATTGCAGAACGGGAACGGTGTAACGCGTGGTACATATGTATGGCTATACCTACAGCCTGTTTGTTAAAAATTTGAATGTCAATTTATACTAAAGTAATCTCCATCTATACCATAGTTCCTTCTCAATACCATAAAATACGAAATAAAAAGGCCATAGCAAAAGGTGGGTGGTATCAGAAAAGGTATCGTTGTCCCGATTATAATGTAATAACTTAGCATAACATAACTTATATGTAAATACAATCTACAGTAACTACTGAAAATAACATCTACATGTTACATTCTTATCTACATGTGGACGTATTCCGCAAAAGTGTTAAAACATACTCCATTTACTATTGTACCGATATTATTATTTACAAATATTGAATTTTAGCTAATTTAACCAATTGAAATATAATTTCATTAACTTTGATCTAAAAATGAACTCAAATTTGATCGGATGAAATATTTCCATTTCCAGTTAATGGAACTGGTCTGATAAGAGAGGGTTAACAGTGTAGGTCTCTTGGTTCACGTGAAGAGATACGAAACTAAGGAGGATTATGAGAGCGATCCACCGCTTAAGCCTTTGAAGCCACTTGTGAGGCCGAAATTCAATTGAACCCCAAAGCCCAGCTGTTGGGAATTATTGTTAACCTTCAGGAATTGGTGTGTGAAAATTAACCTTAGTGATGTGTTCCGACAGAAACTAGTTACAGAAGCGGCAATAAAAAATGATAACACGCTAAATGAATGCGTATTGCATAATGTGTTTGTTTCTCTCTCTCTCTCTCTCTCCCTCGCTCTGTATCTCTTGCTGTCGCCTGCAATTGAAAATGCAAATTGCGCGGGAATTGGAAAGAACAGCTGGTCCGGGACAGCTGAACTGCTCTCGCGCTCTCTCTCTCGCTCTTTTTCTGCTGCACCCACAATCCAGAGAAATGGGTGGAAAGCAGCAGAAAAGCCTCTAATTGGGGCTAGTTGGCGAGCGCTGGGTGGCGTCGTCGTCCATTTGAAGTTCGTATCAATTAAGAGAAATGCAGCAATTCAATCCGACCGAGGGTGTGTGCCGTAGCAATATTGCTGGACGCCAGTGTGTCCAGTACTACACGCGCGTGTTCCAATTCCAAACGGTGACACGCATAACCTCACACAACCACAAGCTTATTCACTGAGTCACCCTCTCTCTCTCAAGCAGTCTCTCATTCAGTCACTCTCTCTCTTCTTTGGTTGCTCTCTCCGCACAGATGACAACAAGCCGGTATTTTCGTTCGTACATGTTTCCGCAACGAATGAAAAGGTAATACACAATCAAATAAAACGAAGAGAGAGAGGGAGAAGAACTACACAAAACAGAATAAGCAGCGGCACTTTGCTAGAACCAGTTACAGAGATTCAAATGGGAAATATGCATAAAAAACGAACAAAGTATGAGTATGGATGAGGTGAAAGACAGAGAAAAGAACCAACCTGTTTTCCCTTTGCAACTGCGGCTCCGGCCGCACAGTCGGCAAAATCGATGAAAAAGCAATAGGCAGAGGGCACGCAGCCGGAATGGGGCACAGCGATTTTTCCTTCTCAGACTGATTCACCGATGCACTCACTCTCCTCTCTCCTCGCTGCTCCTTGGCTCCACGGCACCACTGTGATTGATTTTTTCACCGATTCAGATACAATCTCCGGCCGCAGTTGAAGCTAAGGCCCCGTAATAATATTTCGCTTGTTTGACACGAAAAAATTCCACTGCACAGTAGCGGGACGAGGTCCGAAAGTTCAGCGTGACGAAACGTTTTTCGTTGTTGCTTTTTGCGGTCTTCGCCGAAGGGTACAAGGGAGGGGCTGGCTGGCTGTCTGGCTGGCTATATGCTGCTGCTGCGCTGGCAAGATGCACTCGAAGAAGAATCACAATTGATGGAGAAATTCGTTGGCCACAAAATATCTTAATTTCCTCTTCGAATGCACAAAAATCAGCAAACCGAAACGTCTCGACGGCACGAAAAAACAACAACTTTTGGTGGCCGTGTTTCATTCCCGTTTCGTTGTTGCCGTTCGTTCTCTTTGTTTATCATGCCCAAAAGCTTGCGAGAGAGAGAGAGAGTGGATGTTGGCGTGGAACGAAATAAGTGAGACTGTTAACATGATGGCATGTTAAGTTTGGCGGGGAATTTGAATCTAGTGGAATGGTGGCAAATAAAACTGTTATGAAACTGGGGATCTTTTAAACAAATGTGAGTCACCCTAGATAATGTTATACACTTTTTCTTTGAGAATATTAACTAATATGCTCAATATTACCCAAACCATATCATGTCAAGTCATTTGATCGTTCATTTATGTAATTAAATAGCTGTTTAAGTAATTGCTTTTCTCTGTTATTGATGTGTAGTTTTGGCAATAATTTTTCATGGGCAAGGGCACTGACAGACCAGATATACCCCAAGATATTTCAAAGACTGTAGAGAGAAATTACAATGAGCAGTAATGCATTTGATAATTTCCTTACATAAAAAGCTTTGACCGCAAGCTCAACTTAACGGCTGTAAGCTGCCGTCGCTGTTAATGGAATGTTACAGCAACCAGCCACCCCCCACCACCCAGCACTATGTAATGGTGTTTAGGTCTAGGTCAAGGCCACAGGGGCCGGCGTACGCCCTTGACAAATACTGTGATTTCTGCGATACTGTGATTTATGTACACGAACACTGTCTGCTACGAGTATACATATGTACAAATACTAAACAGTGGGGTCGGGTGAAGCGTGGTGTGTATTCGTTTTAAGTTTGATGCTACTCCCAGTCATAATAATGCCCCATCCAAAGGGGGGTGGTAGGGAAAGGGAATGTCCAGCAACGGACCAAAATCCAATCAGTCAACGACGACGACAACGACTCTGACAAAAACCAATCAACTAAGTGTCCGAGCGCCAAGAATTAGCATAAGAAAGCCTCATCAGACGACGGCCAGCGGCCGAGGCTCTCCTAAGTACTGCCAGGAGAGTTTGGGGATGGGGTGTGTGGTGTGTGGGTGCCTTGTGCAATGTACAGGGAAAACCGTTTAGCTCCTAATGAAATTTTACAACCGAAGGGCGCTCGTAAAACGACCACGTCAGCGAGCTGTTAGCAAGTTGCTGTTTTAGTTCTGTCTGCCACCGAGGAGAATCGGCTGCCCACCCCTACCGCCCCCCTCTACCTACCCCTCTGCTCCTCCTTCTCCTTATCCGCCTACCCTCTAGCACTCGGCACTTGTCTGGCAAGTTTGACTTAAGTGCAGTTTTAACGCTGGCGCACAGACAGGGATACGGGCCAGGAGACACAGGCCACGGGCCACGGACCACGGACTGCGAGCACCACGGTAGGGATACGGATACGGTTACGGAGGGATATGGATACGGCGGATCTGTTTGCCCGCTCTGTAAGCACTGCGAACGTGTTAACTGCAGGTGTTTGGCATTTGAGTTACGTGCGCACGCAACAAATGTGGCAGTATGTGGGGGCAGGGAGGGGGCATGGGTGCTGTGGATACTTGGATTCCTGGATGGGTGCATGGGGCAGCTGTATCGCTGTCGCCTGCAGGAGATGAAAACCAACAAAGCGGTGCATGTAATTAAATGTCAGCTGCTGAGGCGTCATCCCCAACCCCATATCCATTCCCTAGTTATGCAAAATCAGAGTGCGACATAATCCGGGACACAACAAGGGTATTACAAGTAATGCGAGGGGGGAGTTGCACTCACGACACTGTACTGGATTGTTGTGCATCTGAGGGGCATTAAATCATCAAATTTGGATACAAATTACACGATTTGTTAGATTAGGTTGGTTTGGTTATGAAGAAGGGTTTCAATATGAGCAGATCCCAATGGATTGGGTTCGATTAGTATTGTGTCTTCGCCAGGATTCTAACGGAGAGATATCGTACTCCATGATGTAAATATGCCCAATCGGAAAGATCAAGCCGACAATACCACCGTCCATTGAGGCACTTGCCATAGCCCAGGGTCCAATAACACGTATCCTGCCCACGCGGATTATAGACCAATCAAGTTGAAGGTCTATGGGAATCGACTGACAGGGTAATAGAAAGGTTCTACGACGTTCTCGATGCCTTAGAGACCCTGTGTAAACATATATCTTTCTTTAGTATATTTTTCCCTGAACTACGTATCCTTGGTGGGCTCCTGGGCCCAAGGGTTAGGATTGGCAGCCTCAAATTTGTGCTCTTTCCCGTTTAGGGCCAATAGAATTGACCTATGGAGCAGTTCAGTGCCTTCTTCTTAGTCAGCAGCCACATTTTGGCATTGTTTAGTGTAGTTTTTGGTAAGACTTAGCTAGTTATAAGTCCTATACTAGCTACGAGTAAGATTAGCTCCCACTCCAAATAAAGGTGTAGACTGCACAATGGTCTCTCCTTTGAATGGAAAAGGATTAAGAGCAATTCATTCCTGTCCATGCCCATCGGCACTTACTTACCCGAAAGTGTCCTGCTATCGGTGCAATTGTGGGCTGGAGCCTCGCCAATCGCTTGGAAAGAAAGAGCTCAGCTCATCCAGATAATTGTCAGGGCGGCCCTTCAACGGCCTGTGACGGCCACTTCTGGCGACCCACCAAGTGTCATCGCCGGGACATGGAAGCTCCAATTAAGGCTGTGAAGGGGGGGCGGAAAGGGGATCATTGTTGTACGACAATTAAAATGCCGTATGCGGTGTGTGTGTGTCCTCCAGGGAGGGGGTTGGCAGAGAGACAGATGTGATGTGGGTTTGACCAGCACAAACAAACGGACTTCTTCCAACGACTGATGGCGGGGGAGGGGGAGCTGCCACTTGGGGATGACGGTGCGTTTGTGTGGAACGTGCCGGTGCAACGCATGGGGCTCATAATGACGGCAATGCGTCCGATTTCAATTCGAATTCGGAATCGCATTCGGCTACGGATTGCAACTGGGATTGGGATTGGGGATTGGGGACTGGGACAGGGATTGCAATGGCCTCTCGGACCCTACTAAATGCAATCACTTTGAGTGCTTTGATATATTGGCCAATGCCGCAAATGAAAGCGTGACTCGAAATGCTGAGGACCCGTCTTAGCCAACTGCCACTCGAAGTTGCCTCATTTGGCACCCGCACACGTCGTCAAAGCCCACCCCCCCCAACCCCACCAAACACCCACAAAATCCAACCCGAGACCGAGAAGTTGCAGCCACTTGGAATTTAATTTCAAGTCGGGGCAAGTTAAGAAATAGCCTGGCAAATGTCATCAGCATCAGCATAAGTAAGGTAGGCCGGGAGCCAGGGTGGCCCGGAGTTTGGCCAACACCTGAGGTGCACTTATGGCACGGCATTGGCATTGGCATTGGCATTAGCATTCCTTACAGCCAACCAGCCAGCAGATAACAAAAACATGCACAACAATTGCCTCGAGACGGGAATGATGATGCTGATGGGGTTGGGATGTCGATGCGGATGGGGATGCGGATGGGGTTGGGTTGGGGGTACCACGATTGTTCTCCCCACATATGGCAGCTTGTTTGCGTCGTCGTCGTGGATGGATTCAGCGATTTTATGGCAGCACTTGGATTCGATGCAAGGCGAAGAGAGGCGGGGCGGGGCGGGGCGGGGCGAGGCGTGCATCTCCTAGCTGGCTGCGAAAATAAACACATTTTCAAGCTCAATGCCGGTGCCTGTACCCGTACCCGTACCCGTACCAGATCCAGAGCTAGAGCCAGAGCCAGAGCCATCAGGAGCCATCAGCAGCCAAAGGCGCAACAACAGACCCGGAGAACAAAGCCGAACCGAGCCAGAAATAGAAACAGAAATGGAAAAGTATTGGCCACCTCCGCCTCGTGCCGGGGCTCCTCCTGTCTGCCAACGGACATATAATGAAGTTTCGCAATCGCATTGCATCTGCGTGGGAGTGGGTCTCTCTGGGAGGGAGGGTGGCAGTGGGTATCCTTCGCCCAGTCCCCGTGTGTGTGTGTGTGTGTGTGAGAGTGTGTGTTTGGCTGGGAACGGAGCTCAAGTGTGATTACATGGGCCATGTTCGTTGGCAGCGAGTGTTTGTGGCATAATATTATTGTTTTTGTGCTCGCGTGTGAAATCAAACTCGATGCAGGGCAATGCAATGCATTGGCAAAAGGATTAAAAGGATGCCACACGAGCTGTAGCAGTGGCAGCAGCAGTGGCAGCAGCAGAAGCAGTACCAGGAACAGAAAACAGAAACAGGAGGCGGCAGTGCACGTGCATGACATTCGACGATTGTTCTACCTCCGACCAGTGATCCAGTGTCCTGTGTCCTGTGTCCTCGGTCCCTGCCAGACAGCAGCACAGTTCACGGTTATCCAGGGTTCGCATCGACAGCGTGTAAGTGTAAACAGATACATAAAACAGGTCGGTGTTGCCACAGCCACAGCCAGCCGTTGCGACTATGCCAATGCGCTGCAGGACTCGACAGGGATATCATGACGATGCCATGCACCCAAAGGGTGCCACAGCCACACTTCTGAAGGTCGTTTAGAATGATTCTCAAACTATAATATACAGAGACTTTGTTAATATATTCAAGGACTAAATACAAGTGTCAGATATCTTGAAAAGCATGTTCCTGGTTACCTGGAATAAAGGATATATCTGATCCTCTTCTGTGACTCTCATATTTCACTTGCCACATAATTTAGATATACCTTTTCCTGTAGAAGAAACGAAACGAAACCAAAACCAAGACCATAACCAGACTCATCATTGCCGCTTGTCGGCAACTTCCTGCAGTATCCCAAAGGGCAGCCACAAGGATGAAGAGTATCCCCCACACACAGACACCCACACACCCCCTCCTATCCCTACAGGAGCATCTGTTTCAGTAGTTGCCACAAAAGCACCCAAAGACAATAACAGAAACAGCAACAGCAACCGAGAGAGCAACACCAGGGAGCAGCAGGAGCAGCAGCGGCAGGATGAGGGTCGGAAAGGATAACTTTGAGGGTAGCGGAGTACAGTTATTTGACTTTTAACTTTTATTGCTTTATGTAGTTTAGATAAACGTTTGTGGCATGCCATAAATATGCAGCATGCTGGGGCAGCAACAGCGAAGAAAAACAAGCAGCAGCAGCAACCAAACAAGGAAAATGCCGAAGGGATGCCGACCAGAATAGCAAATAACAAAAAAACACAAAAAAAAACTGAAACAACTCAACCAGGAATCGGTAGCACGGGTATAGTACTATCTTAAGACGCCACTCACTGGCTGGATTATCCCAGAACAAGGCTAAAACAGAGCTTGACCATTTGGACCATTTTAAGGGATGGAAATGCTATATTTTAAAGATGAATCGAGTTCAGGGACAGTCGAGTCTTAGGATTCATTTATGGTATGGAAACATATTCTCTGTTTCCTCTTAAGTGAGTGTCATGCCCTTATTCGAGAGGTTGCAGCACGGAGAAGCTGCAAGCGATGGCCTTCGATGATAGACAATCAGCAGACAGACAGACAGACAGACCGGGGGACGGGGTGGGGTAAACTATTTCTGATTTATGTTGTAAGTTACAACTGAGTGGCAACAGCAGCTTGCCACGACGAGGCGACTGGGAGCTGGGAGCTGGGAACTGGCAACTTATGCACTTGCCACTCGTGCACTTGACTTTGTGCCCTGCCCCGTGCCGTCGTCATTGTCTTGTCTTTTGGCAATTTGTAAGGGGGATCCCCGCTGCAGCATCCCCCTCCCGCTGCATCTTTTCACGCCTCATATGAAAGTTAATGTTTATTGAGCTCTTCTTTTCGGCGGCAACTTTAAGCAGGCGAAAGTTTTAATTAATTTTGCACACACGAACTTCACTCGCGCATCTAATTACAGGCGGTGTGGCTGCAAGGTGTAAAGAGGGAGGGGGTAAGGTGGTAAGGTGTCGGAGGGAGGGGTAATGTGTCTGTGGTGAACCATCATTATCGCGAGCATCATCAACAAGCATCGGCGGCGACTGTGGGGCTGTGGGTGGCGCCATAAAATGCGGAAAGACAGCGGCGAAGGAAGGCAAACAAACGGCAGCTGCCGCCGCAAAGTATTCAACACGTTTGCCCCCAAAGCCTTTAAAGTGCAGCGAAGGTGTACATGGGGGTGGGGATGGTTTAAGGGTTAAGGGTGGGCATCCACAAAAACCAAAACCATTATCAAATGTTATATGAAATGCGGGCTTTTACACACATCAAATATTACAAATAATTCAACATTTTTGGACTTTAATCACAGTTTGAAGAGGCAGCTCCTAGGGCAAATATTTATTGTTTTATTGAATGTTTATAGAAATGGAAAAAAGTCGAGAAAAGAGGTAAGTATTTAAAAGAACTAGAAGCCCAACTAAATCCGAACCAAACTGTAATACGGGGGTAGTAATGGAGGGCATTCTTTACATCCCAAACATCCCTTCAAGTGTTGGGCTGTTTTAAAGGTAAAAGTTATTGGTTAATTTTATGTTAAAGTCTTCTGCTTACACGAGTATCTCGATCTTGGAGAATAACTGAATAATCCAGGTATATTTCTGTGAACTTCTTTGAGGGTTCGCGACCTTCCACCACAACCTAGGAATTTGAATAGGTGCAGTGATATCTTTTATTAAGAAGATACTGAAGCATCTTTATATCTCTTCTGACTTCAGATAGAAGATTGTGCTATAAGGAAGAGACATTTTCACAGACTATACAATGCAGTTTCCAGAAAACATTTGGCATTTTTCTGTGGTAGATACATACATATAATGAAATGATGATTATTTTCCCTTATCTCTTATATGTATGTATGTATGTATGTATGTATGTATGTAGTTCTCAAATAAGTAGCTCGACAACGATGAGTGTACGACCAAAACTGTTGTTGGGTTACGTAGCCCAATATTAGCAGACGTGATCGAAGCCTTATAGCTAGTGGTTCCCTTTTCATTGTTAGTTGTACATAAATATTATATATACGTATGTACATATGTACATATATGTATGTATAAGCTCCCGCACGACTGCAGCCTTTCCATATTAAAGGCCTCGTTACCTCTCGCTCTCTCTCACACGCCACCCCGTGTGCTTTGCCTTTAGGTTAAAAAGTGCACATTACTATTATATGGATTTGAAAGAAAATTAAATTGCCTACAATATGTATTAAGTCTTAGGCACTCTTTTTGTAGGCCTCTTTAAAGACAAATTTTTGTCACAAAATAATACCAGTCAAACTATTTAAAATTACACGAAATATAAGGAGGTTTTGTACAGTTCAAAATCGAAAAAATATATTAAAATCCTCTGAGATTTGTATCCATTGTGAAAACCGCAATAAAATTGGTAAAAAAATCATTTTTTTTGCCTTTAAACTTTGATAAAAATTATTCTGTGCAAAAAAAAATGTTGCTTGACAGAAAACAGCTGATTTTGGAAGCTGTTAACTTAACAGTGGTTCGCACTGTTAAAATTTCGATTACGTAACATTGAGACCAATGTTATTCCGATATATATCCGTTAAAAATTTTGAATTTTAACGACTTTTGAAAAATGGGTTTTGGCCAGAAAAAGTGGTCAAATTCCCCATAGTGCGTTCTCTCGCGTCATCTTTGTTTCTTTCGCCTTTTGTATCGCTCTCTCGATCTCTCGCCTTCACTATCGCCAGATAGATATGTATGTAGGTTTCCATATCGAGAACCCAAGGGGCTCCACGATGTGGAGATGGAAACAGTTAAGTCAGTCTTGATTTTGAACCGAACGGAAATAGTTGAATAGAAAAACCAAAATTCCCAAAGACGTGCCAGAGACGATCCTCATCCGATTGTAAATCAAACTCTAAAAACCGAAACTCCATAAGTCTTGTGTAACTGAAATAAGTTTTGTGAAATAAAAGTAAATAACTTTATATTTTTTTAAACATAAATCGCCAACGCTATTGTTTAATTTGCAAATGTTTGTGGGACTTTATTTGTAGTACAAATTTTGTACTTAAGATAAGTTTTTGTGAATTTCCATTCATTTTTATGTGTTTCGTGATTATAGTGGCTGTCAATCATTGGACTTATGTGATCTTAGTCAAATTATCCCTTTGCTCAATGTCCTGTTTATCCATTCAGTTGGCGGAGAATCCAAAACAGAGGACCACAAAGTATCTGAGCATCTCGCTTTGTCATTCCACATTTTGGATGCATGTGAAAATCCGCTTAAATGGGAACCCAACCACGTGCCGTACGCCTCAATCGACAAAGGCCAGGCCAAGGCCCAGTCCACACCACTCCACTCCACGCTGCTCCACGAGGCAAAGGCTGCTCCTCCTCCGACAGGGATTCAAACACCTGCGAAATTGAATGAGAAATATCCATTCCGTGTGCGTTGTTGCTACGCTTTCAAACTTATTCCGGCCACCGATCCCCCCCAGCCCCCCAGCACCCCCCTCGAACACCACAGAGCCCGAACATAGTTGGCCAAAAACAATTTTATTTCACAGCAAGAATTTTAAGCAATACAAAAGGATTTTCAATGCCCGAAACCTGCAACTTATTTCCCGTTGTTTCCTCTGCTTTCTTTTTTGGCTAACCGAATATTCAATTGAGTTCAGTTTTTTGGGAAATATTTACTCGGATTTTGTGGCATCTTTAAGTTTCAGAGCAGTGGGAATCCGCACTCGTATTCGTAGTATTTTTCTGCGGCAAAATTTTAAATTAAACCAAAACTTTGCTCATCATATGGTGAGGTGGCACGGAGTTGCCTTGCCACTGCCGCTGTTGCTGTTGTTGCTGTTGTTGGGATTTGGCACATATCTCTCTGGCAGTCGCCTTCATCATAAAGCATCAAACGTCAGTGGCAGTCGCAGTGGCAGACGCAGGGAACGGCGACGCACAATTTCAAAGTTTGAATTGAGTTGCGTCTCGCTCCAGTTTGGAGTAGAGAGCCAGAGCTAGAGCCGGGAGCCGGGAGCCAGGAGCCAGGACTGGGAGTTGTATTTGTCTAGCAGGAAAATTCCTATTCCCATTCCCACTCCCAATCTCAATCTCAATACCACAGCCAGTGGCAAGTCTCAACTCCCCTGGCATCGTCATCAGCAGCACACAACACAACAGAAAAAAAACAACAACGTACATATATGATAATGCTGTGGGGATTTAACGCTTTACATGAGTCATTCAAGCTCTGCTTGGATGAATTATGCACAAATATAAGCACATATATTTGGATATACATACAAACATTCTGAAGCGATAAATTCATACTCGTATCCACACATTGACCGCAAAAAGAGTCCCGTATTGGGTCCAGATTTAGTTTCACTTGCACGCTGCTGGATCGAGCATCGCTTTCGTCATGGATTGGTCGGGGATCTTCCACTTGCTGGCTTTATATTGTCGGATTTCTAGCATAAGCCCCTGCTTTCTAACACTCTTTGCCACGATATTGGCGGTAACGCTCGTCTGCTGCTGCTGCCAGTGCTATCAGTGCATTCGCGATCGCCGCCGGCGACGTTCACAGATTCGACCACTGCCCCAGCCCCTCGCACGTCTGTCGTTGGGCCCGGGCTGCCCGCACATCGCCAACACCAAGCTGGCCCACTCCAACAATCTCGCCGAGGATTACTAAACGCTGAACCAAAGAATTAATCATAATCCAAGCCAGTGGGAGGCTATCTACGACAAGTACACATACTATATACTATATATCCTCCAGTAATCATAATTGTGTGTGTGTTTGTGTTCAAGTTATTTAAAGAAAGATCTTATAAAGATCAAATTGTCTTATCTCCCCGTTGAGTGTTACATTTCTTACAAAAGTGTGTCCGGTATTTCGATATACATATACATATATATAAAGATACTTTCAAACAAACTTAAAGTGTTATGTCGCGTCGTGTCTGAAGATATATAGAACCAAAGTTCAAGTTTTTTCTACCTTTTTAAAATAATCTTCAATTTTGAAATTTACAACAACTTTTTGCATGTTATAGGTATATTTTTAGACGTCAGTCCAACATACCAAAATGCATAAATCCAGTCACAGACAATCAACATTTTTTGACAATAACTCGCTGGATCTTTATCATGATATTAATTGAATTAACTACATACACATGTATGAAATTCTTTCAGCTACGACCTTCACCATGGTATTCGCCTCACTGTTGAAAGATCAGGAAATCGGCGTGATGTACTTAGTCGGTGCACCTATCTTCCTTACCCTGATGCTCGTTCATTTCTACTACTGCTGGCGGAGTGTCCGCGAGTGTCACCGATCGAGGGGGCGAGCGGCCTTCCCCCCCCTGAGCTCGGACGACCGCCAGGCCATACTCCAAGTGGAGGTCTATTGACAATGGGCTTGCTGCTTATTTGTCTTGGATGTGAATCACTCAGAGAACTGTGGTTATCGCCGGTCTGGATGGGCCCAGTGCCCTGGGCTGGTGCTGGTGCTGGTGGGGGTGCATTTCTTATCTATCATTCTTATATAGTAAACGTTCGTTTTTAGAGACGATCTAAATGTTATTATCTTTATACATATATGTGTATGTATATGAATGGGTTAGTGTCAAAATATATATATCTGTATTAGTGGTTTGTGCCAAATATCTTTAGGAATTCATTACGCTTATCGTAAGAAGAAAAAACTGTGCATTTTTCATAGAATTACTTAAATATAGAACGCTCAATTTTAAAGCAAATGCTGTGCAATGTTCAAAATCTGTATCATACCATATACTAAATTTGTAAGCTATAAATCCTAAGTAAAGAACACAAAATAAACCAAAAAATATCTACATTTATTACCATTGCTTATGTAAGTTTCTGTAACAGAGAAATAAATAAGCAAAGACTTACATCCCAAGATTGTTTAATATTATATCTCTTATATTTCATGTAATTTGTTTTCCTTACTCTCCTCTTTCATGGAAAATTGTGTGCTTTAAATGGAAACCCAAACGAATTTGTCCCATGGTTCAGTAATAAAATGTTTGATGAGTTTCCGGCGAGTACCTTAAAATAGAGCTTAAAGTGGGAACGTGATGTCTGTCTATGTACGGCTACATACATAGGTACATATATGTATCTGGATTTGTATCTGTGAGTGTATGTGGGTGTCCGTATGTTGTTGGTTGCTTACGGCGGGGTCATAAATTTGGCCAAAAACTTGGCTATGCATCTTCGCTGACGTTTCCTTTCACGACCTGCAAAATTTAGCGCTGCACGGCGGTTTTTGATGTCCCTCAGCGGCAGGACGAGCGCATCTCGCTAATAAATGACATTTTCATACACCTGACGGAGAGGTTAACGTAAACTTCCGGCAGAAGAGAGAGAGAGTCCAAGGTAATAAGCAAAATTAAGTTGAACTGGCTTAAACAAGCTTCAGCGAGTGAAAAGTGAACTTTAATGAGCCAAAATGGGTTATAATGAATGGGAATTAATTCATTTAAGAATTCGAATTAGGAAAAGGCACAAGTTTGGCTACTAAACTTTTCCATTGAGGCTCGAAAATGGTAAGCATTTAATGTGATTAAATATGAGGAGACTTAGATGTGGGATAGGGTGTTTCTTTGTGTGTAACTCCCCAAGAACAACTCCTTCTCCTCCTAGTTTTATACCACATTTCAAGACTCTGTTTTTATTTTAGTTGGCTTAGCCCCAAACACCCCGAAATTTCCCAAATTTCCCTGCTCAAATGAAGACACTAAATGCAAATCAAATCGAATTAGCCAAGTTTATGTGCCTTTCATTTTGGGTAACTTGCAGGCGATAGCTCCATCTCCATCTACATCTCTACATCTCTATTTACATATATATTCTTTATTAGGGGATCCATTCAGCGAATGGCTGGCTAGTGTCACCCTTCTGGCCAAATTGAAACGCTAAAATAATTTACGGCTCAACTAGCCACACGGACGAGCCAAACGGATGCCACAGCTCCTGCTCCTGCTCCTGCTCCATCTTCAGGTTCAGTTCTTTCCCCATGACCAGCTCCTGGCCTTCCTGTCCGAGTCGCCCCGCTTGATGGCTGGCACGTTAAATGCCATCGAAATGCTCCCAGTTGGAAAATTAGTTTAAAAATACGTTTGGCATCTGCTGGTGCAGCAGCTCCTGCTGCAGCGGAGGAGGCGAAGGAAGAAAGCCAGTCGTGGCTGCAGCTCATCTTTTGATGCTCTCAAAGAGGGTCACACATTTCCAGCAAGCAGCTTACAAGACTCTTGGCTTATAAGATATGGATGTGGCAGGTATCCTTAGTGTCCCTTCACTCGATTCGCTTGATTCTGGATATATTTTAGTGTCTGTACTTTCTGTATCATTCGAGTTTAGCTCCAATATTCATTGATTTTCCAAGGGTATACAAAACTTCGTCTTCAAAGCGATTTCCTTATTATTTTTGTGTGGCTGTGTGTGTTTTTGTGGCAGCAGCACTCGCCTTGCGTTTGGGGTGGCGTAAAAATTCACTTAGTTCAATTTGCCCCCAGCCACCAGGCTCTCTCCTGCCAGGCTCCACCGAGGAGGGTTCAATAAAAGCGACAAGTTGCCCAAAAGAAACTAAGGAGAAGACGCCGCCGCGTGCCCCAGAGCTGGCAAGAGTTTCGCCCAATAAAATGTTCGTGTTTTACAATTTTATTGGGTGACGCGCGAGCTCATCAAATATTTAAACTCGAAAAAGATACATTTATAGCCGACTGCCATTGTTCGTTCCGTGCCGTTGCGCTCCGTTTAAGTAATTGCATTTTAGTGGACACACGTTTTACACTTGTCCGAGTTCGAATAGGAGTCAGTGGAGGCTGGGACAAGGACGGGGACGGTGAGTGGGGACGGGGCAGACCTTAAATCATTCCGTGTTTATCTGGTGACCATAAATTAAGGCATTAGTCGTCGTCCCTGCCCTGGTCGCATCGAACTGTTTGCACAGCGACCGTTGCATTCGGCCGTGCAGCTGCTGCCGCCAAATGTGGGATTTACACTGCGGCGGGGCCTCACCGCAATCGCAAGTCGTCTCCACACCCACAGCATCCCCTACACCTTCCCCCGCTTCTCCCTCACCCTGATCTTTAATTGTCCAGAAGAAGTGTGCGTGTGGCCAAAACTATGGGGCCCATCACAAGCTCACATTTGTATGTACGAGTATCTACACGGATAAACGATGCACTGGGAGAAAAAAGAATCATCTACAACCTTGTTTGGAAGACTCTCACGAGCTTATGCCAGTTACTAAGAATGCTAAGCACAACATATTATAATTCTACTCCCTCAACACATGTTTTCTGGTATTTTGGAAGTATATTCCTGTAGTTACACTATGGTTTTCCCCAGTGCCCCATGGCCTTTGTTTGATTTAGTCGTTGAGCGAAACACTTCGAACTTTTGAGCATTGCCAATCGAGGTGGAGGCATAGGTGGAGTTGGAGTCGGAGTTGGAGAAGATGCACTGGTGTATCCCCTGAACGTTTTTGGCTGCCTAGAGAAACGATTCTCATTCACTGTGTCTCTCTCTCTCTATCGCTGTCTCTGCGTCGTCTCTCACTTTGTTTGCTAATGAGCCAATTTAGTTGCATTGAACGAAATTGCATGGGGCATGTGTGTCTGGGGCACGCACTTGAAACTTGGCCAATACATCTGGCCAGGCTGAGGCGCTTTGCTTTGAAATGTTAAGTGGATGTGGCCTTTGGTGAATGGATGCTGCGACAGCAATGGGGCGTAGATGAATAGTAACTGCAACTGGAACAATTCGGGCAGTCGCATATCCATTTCGTTTGAAAATTTTGGTAATCCTTTGGGAGCTTAGGCAAAAAATAAGAGCTGAGATGGGTTAATTTATGGATTTACCACAAAATGTCTGTATTGACTGATAGGATAGTCCTACTAAGGACTTCATAGACTTTTTCCAGGTCTGCCAGACATTGGCTGCATCTGGGACAGCCACGTTCTGATGTTATTGGGGGAGATGAAAGCCTTCTGGCTTTACGACCAAATAAATATTCATTAAAAAATGTTTAATAAAAAGAATGAATTCTTTATAAACGATAACAGCCTCAAGATAAGATCCACAAATGTCTTTATAACGATTAAAATGTAAAATCAATACCCAACAATATTCCGATCCCCACTTTGGCTTATGGGGGTCGATTCTTATGGGTTATGTTCAGCAGATACTTGCGACAGGCCTCCAGGGTGTGACGCTTCAGAAAGTTGTCCTGGTTGAAGTACTTGCCACACTGGCCGCACTGGTGGTCCCAGGTGTGGTGGCCCTTGGTGCGCTGATGCGAGCGCAGATTGGAGCTGCAAGAGGGAACGGCAGAGACTGTTAATGTTTGCCTCATTTATTCTCAAATCCTTTTTGGTGGACTTCCTACCGATCGGCGAAAGATTTCTGGCACTTGGGCTCGGGGCAGGTGAACGGACGCTCACCCGTGTGTGTTCGCTTGTGCGCCACCAGCATCCAGGAGTGGTTGAAGATCTTGTCGCAGTCGCTGCAGTGGAACTGCTCTCCCTTCTGCTTGGTGCGTCGCGAGTTCCTGGCCGGAGGCTGTTCCGGCATGGCCGAGGGGTTCTGGTTCAGCTTGGACTGCTTGTCCTTGGTCCAGACGCGCTTGTTGCCTTTGGTCACCTTGATGTAGCTGATTTTGGCGCCGTTCTTCCTCTTGCTCGAGTCGTGGGTCTGGCAGGGCTTCTCCAGCTCCCAGATGGTGTGGCTCACCTCGTGGGCCTCACTCTCCGGCAGGATGTCCATCAGCTGGTAGCCCTGGCTCTCCTCCATCTGGCGCCGCACAACGATGGGCAGATCGTCGCCCTCGAGCCAGTCGTCGCTGGGCTTTCGGTTGCCATAGTGGAAGGTAAGCTTTGATTTCTTTTTTATCTTGGCGCTTTTTGGCTCATTTGAGCTGGTTGCTGGTTCCACGTTGGTTACAGCAGGGCAAAGGGCTAGAAGTAAATTCGAGTAGTTTTGGTTCAGGGTTGAGGCGTCTCTGGGAAAAGAAGCTGCCTCACCTTCACAGCCATCGTCCCTGTCGCTGCACCTACCCGAGCTGCGAATGTTGCGAAAGAGCTTTGGCATTTTGAGCAAAACTCAAGAATAAAACAATCTTAAACACAGAATTTGTGTTTATTCTGATTTGAAATATTATAAATGCTTTCTCTACGCCTGCTATGATTAGGTGTTTTTGAGCTCTGCGGCTTTATAGGGATATATCCGTGTGCCATTCATATATTATCATTGCTCTCAGGTTTAAGTAATGATTTTGATACCCGATACTCAAAAAGTAACCGCCTTTTTGCTGCCTCTAAAAAGCCGCCTCGTGGCGTCCATCCTCTCGTTCATTCTCTAAGACGCTCCGTTGTCCCTCTGCATCTTAAATCAGCTGGATTCACAGCCGCACAGCGACATTGCGTCTTTGCGTCTTGGAAGAGGAAGACACATTTTGTAAACAAAGTAAATGATGTTCGAAAATTAACGAAATATGTCGGAAATAGGGTTGATTCTTTTAACTGCGGTGCCGCAAAGTGAGGAGAATCTTTTCAAGTGCATGGAAGTGTCTGAGTTATCCTCAGAAAAGTTGCAATTCGCCTTGCAACTGCAACGTCCTCCTTGCGTTTGGACCCTTGTAAGTAAAGAGCAGATAATGTTCTCTCTTTTCAATTCAATAATGTATTCTAAATTGCAATAGCCACGATATGGTTCATTTTGGGAGGAAGATGTTGTGCACAACTGCGATGCCTTTTTTTAAAGAAAATTTCCGCATGGAAAGGAGTACTCTCAACATTCTTGTTGGACTGTTGCCCAATCTCAGCTCTCGACTACAAATCCTTCTCGAGAAGAGAATAGCCACAACATAGCCCGTACGGTAGGGAGTCTTTTTGGTGTGCCAAGGGCCAGTGCTCAACTCAATCTGCCAGCATACTTTCTTACCCTGAGAAGATCACGGAAACAGTGAAAGGATTCAAAGACAAAAAATATGAAATATAAAAATTGATTTAATAATAAAATTAGTTTCAACAATTTGTTCTAAGCATTACATGTATTTTTGCCCCTTTTTACTCAGCTAAACATTTTACGCGCCTATATTTAAATTTGAATCTGCTGTTTTTTGTTGTTATTAGTGGTGATAGTTCCGCTGATCAGGCAGAACAGTACGAAAATTGCTGTTATGCGCACAGAAATACCACAGAAATACTAAAACGAGGCAACTTTTGCCATCACTAGGGCCCTATGCTAAGCCTATGTAAAAAAAACTGCGTTTCTGAGAAGACGCAAAGAATCAAGATGCAGCCTTATAGCCTATTTACACTACGGTTGAGTTATTGAGTTATTGAGTTTCGGGCAAAACTCGAGTTTCGTTTACATGGGGAAGCATAGGGGACCTAGAGGTGGCAAAAATGTTGAGTTTTGGTTGCGTTTTGTTGAGTTTGTCCGATTTTCCGAATATTTCAACCCTGATCTGCCTGTCGTGGAATTATCACCACTAATAACAACAAAAATGTACATCTCAAAATTTAAATGTTGGCGCGTAAAAAATAATTTATTATTAAAAACCATATAAACAATGTAGTCGATTGTAGTCAATTGCAAATTTAAAAAATTTTAATTTCTGTACATATGTAATGTACATGTACAAATAGCCATAATTCAACATATTTGCAATTGCAGCCATGCAATTTCCCTACCCTGCGGAAATTTTTCTTAAAAAATGGATTTCAAGGTTATTTGCAACGTCCTCCAAAAATATCCAAAAATATCCTATTATAATTTGGGATACATATTTAATATAAAATGGAAGCACTAGAAATTTAATTGCGAAATTTTATCCAAATGCTCCACAGTTGCTGCAGACATCGTCGCCAACTCCGTACATTGCAGCGTCGTTATTGTCTCTTGCTCTGCCACATAGAGCATCATTAGTTCTTGGGTATTCATATTAATAAAATGAAATGAAACAAATTTTTCGTAGACAAGCACGTGCCAGCAGCCGAAACTCAATAACTCAATAACTCAACTTTGGCATAGTGTAAATCCAAATTCTGAGTTATTGAGTTACCTATCGATAAATGAGGTATGTAGTGTAAATAGGCTATGAGAAGACGCAAAGAATCAAGACGCAGCCTCAGTGTAAACGGCACCTAACAGTACATTTTTGCAACCTTCCGCATTACAACACTGCTGGAGTATACATAGATACTCAAAAACAGTCTCGATGCTAGCAAGTAGCTGGCGCACAACTAGAAAACAACAATCGCGTGGAAAGTGTCTGAGTGTCGCAAGAAAGTATAAATTGAACTAAAATGAATATCAGTCCAAATGTAGTACATTTCTTTACTCGATTGTACGAATTGAATTCGAAAATTCGCAGAGCTATGAATAAGTTCGAAGCAGCACTCGAGAGAAACACCGAAATTGATGCACAAATGAAACGTAAGCCACCATTTTCTTTCTTTTTCGGTGGATTAATGAAATTCCCAATGCAGAACATTATGGCCCTCTGATACGGGCGCCCTCTGCAAGCGGCCCAGAGAACCCACTTGCTGATATGCAATCTAAGGACAAGGAGAAAAGCGCCACTGACGTGCACAACACCCTGGTTAAATCCATAGTCCTCGCAACCAAGAGCTTCGACTATCTCCAGGTCAAGGTAGGTGCCAAATAAACTAAATCTGTGCGATCGAGGGAAGTTTTATAACACCCCCAACCCCAGGCCCGTTTTCGCTTGAAGTGTGTTTTCGTGTTTAGGTGACACCCCATTGCACTCCCCTTGCCCATCGACATTTGTGACGTCACAAAGTATTACATCTTACAGAGAGATGAACGCTAGAAAGAGATCGCACGCGTCCTACGTTCTTCACTCTTCGTTTGTTATTGTTTCACAAGATGGAATGTTTTTTGTTATTGTTTTCTGTTTGCGAGTCTTTCGTCTGATCAACGACTGACAAACGGATGGTTCTCGAAAGAGAGCAGCCTTTATGTTAGCCAGGACATTGTCAACAGGGCCTACACGGCCAGTTTGGCGGCGACTGGGACTAGTTTTCCTCTTGCCTTTTGTCTTAGACATCGGACTCGCCCACTGAAAAACCCTTCAAACCCTTCTTTAAATGCAAAGTTTTCTTTGTAAAATTTGTCGAATACTGCCATATTTTTTAACAAGTTAGTTCAAGATTTTAATTTTCTTCCAAAGTTGCTACACTCTGGGCGCAATGCCACGAAAAACTCGCTCATCGCTGTCAATCGGGCGCGGTGACTTCGAGGACGACCCGCGCACCTGCGGCATCTTGCACAGCACCAACTGCCAGGCCTTTCGCAAGAAGCTGCGCACCACCAGGAATGCCAGGTTATTGAAGGGCCTGGCAATTGCATCTGGCTGCGTAGTGCTGCTGGCAGTGCTAGTCGTCATCGGCATGGACGTGGCGGAAGGCCACTTTAACCCTCCTGCGATTATCGTCGAGATGAAGGGCCTGTGGCTCAGATCGCTAAGGTTCCTGCGCCACCTGATGATACTCGTAGTGGGCGAGGGGGCCGACGGATGGCTGAGCAGGGACACCCCGGCGAGGGGGGAGTACTGCAGTCAGCGCCTCGACACCAGGCGCATTTTTGAGCTGATAAACAAACAGGTGCTCAACCAGGAGCAGGCGCTTGCCGGCATGGAACGAATCCTAAGCAGCGGCCGCCAGTTCCAGTCGGTGGCGCTGCTTGGTCCGCCCGGTGTGGGCAAGACGCTCACGGTTTCGCTGCTCCGCCACTACTTTCCCTGGCCGGAGAACGTGCACGACCTATTCGATAGCTTGTGCGCTCCGGACGAGGAGGGCCACTGCCCAATGCTACGGAAATTCCTTGAACAGCTGACCGACTGCGGCACGAACCTGCTGATCGTCGACGACCTCGCCCCGTGCGATCACAGCATTGTGTCCCTCTACAACCGACAGATCCTCAAGGGCTTGCAGAGGAAGTCTGCTCTGGTGGTGTACATCTTTAGTCTGGAGCTGAAGCACTACTGGCGCCAGTCTGAGCTTCTGCGCAAGGAGCTGCCAGTGGACACGGGTGTCGTGAGCTTTCGCCCGTTTGGCTGCGACGATCTGCGCGACTGTCTGGAGAACGAGCTGAGGCTGGAGAGTCGCGTGCTTCGCCAGGACGAACAGTCGCGCATCCTTGGCGAAGCGCTGGGCGCTTGCGCCGGCTGCAAGGGGCTCCGCGAAATCGTCCTTGAGCAGGGCCGCAATGAGACTGACGAGGCAGACGCCTTTGATTAAATGTTTATCTAAATTCATTCTTAACTCGAAATTAATCGGAATGTCTCTATGTTTAATGTCTTTAAAAGTGTTGAAAAAGTAAAGTTGGTACAAATATTACTCGAAAAGGTCGACAGTCGAATACAGGAACAGTGGTTCTATTCTCCTTTCAAACCACCCATGAAGATCGCCATTTATTCCATATCTGTAGTAGTAATAGTAGTAGTACCATATTTTATCGATACTAACTTGCTTTACATTCGCAGCTTAAGATACCCCAAGGCGAATCGATCGACATGAACCCGCCAGGCACATTGAGCCCCACTGAGGTTCTGGAAATACTCGGAATAATGCCCAGTGATGGGCCATCAGAGCAGGAGGATTTGGAAGAATTTTCAGACTCCGAGGGGGAGACTATTCTTGGATTATAGAATATAAATATAGAATAAATATATAGGTCAGCTGACCAGGAACTTAAGCAACAATCCCAAATGGATTAAATCTATCAGTTAAAAGATAAGAAAAAGAAAAAAATGAAGTTCAGCTTATTTAATTGAAAAAAAAAACTAACATACAATATTCTTTTATTTTTTTTAAATTTAACTGTTGAAGTAATTGAATTTCATATAGTTTTCATTACATAAATCTTTTAAGTTCCATACCCTTCAAAAGTGGAATAAATAAAGCCATTCGAAGGCTAAATTAATCTTTGTTTTTGGAGGCATTTAACAGAATGAAGGAAATGCACCCAATGTAGTGTCATACTAAGTCCAGTTTGCTTTAAAATGGGTACCTTAATATCAGATATGGTCTTCCACTTTCCCATCAATGGTTAGTGTTACCGATACATGTACTTATAATGCTCCCATTCCTATTTAAATCAATCTTACGAATCGATCTTACGAGTTTTTTCCCTCGCTTGATGGCCAATAAAATTAAGCGCTCTTTAAGGATGGCGATGGCTGTATATTGACCCCTTCGGGGTGATTACTGCTGACGAATCAATATCCAATGGCCAGCTACAAGTGCACAGACTTCAGTTTCAGGCTTAAAGGCATTCAAGGAGCGGGCATTCAGTCATCGCTTTCATCGGGCCACTCAAGGCGAAACACTTCAACAATTTTCTTGTTAAAATTTTTGCACACGATATTCACGAAGAGGCAGAGAATGAGACGAAGGAGAAGAAGGCCAAGTCGAGGTTGGAAGTTCGAGGCAATATCCTGGAGAACGAATGTGTTGAGCAATAAAATTAGTTGGCTGGGATGTGCGAGTGTGTGCCTGTGTCTGTGTGTTTGTTTGTGTTTGCTTGAGCAGGACATGCAAAGACGTTTTGCAATTTGCCTGTAATCCTGTGCCCCACACCAGGCACACACCAGGCACACACCAGGCGAGGCTGCCACCGCCTTGGACTCGCTTTAAGCATTCCGAATCGGCTGTTCCACTGCTGCTGCCGCTGCTGCTGCTCGGGAACAGCTCCTTCAGTAAGCACTTAAGTCCCAACTCTATTGTGGAGAAGTTTTCAATTGTTTGGCAGCTCTCCGTTTATTTATTTGCATTTTTTATTTGCCGTTTTTGAGTGTGTTTTGTAATAAAAGCCGGAAGAGAAAACATTTATGTACTCCACCCACACCCACACCCACACCCATACCCACTCCCTCCCCCTGCCCATCCGACATCTCCGACAACGAGCCATTTCCAACAGCTTTATTGCATTTATTTGGCACTTTATTACCTCCAGTTCCAACTCCAGTTCCAGCCCGTTGTTCGGCTGTGCTGTTAAATGGCCAAAAGGACCACAAAATATTGGGCCAGCAAATTACTTTGGTCATTTCGGAGTGCATCAATCTCGTCTACAGTGCGTCTCACAAGTCTCTCCAATCAGCCCGAAAGTTGCAGTCTCCCGTAATCGATCATTTTTCAATCAAAGTGGGAAAATTCTCACAGGAAATGTTTGGAATTTACTTGAATTTATATATAAATAATAATATTACAAATATTTGATGGTAAGTGTTACGAAAAAATGTTCACCTCTCTGGGGAAGTTGTTTCCAATTTGATTCTTGGGAGTACCTATTTTTTGTGGATTTTATTTTCATAAAATTTGTTTGCATTGATGAAACGCACTGCTCAGAGGGAATCAGAGAGAAAAAGAACATCGAAAAATGGTAGCAACAAAAGCAAAAATGTTCCCAGTTAAACATTAATTCATTTTGACAACAGCAAATTTTCTCTGTGCTCGGCTCGCATCTCCTTTTCCGGGATATCTGTGGACCGTATAAATGACATTTTTCATAAACTTATATTTGCCATACACAGAGACAGACTACTAATATGTGGATGGGGGTGGGGGGAGTGCAGTGCGTGGGGGGGGGGTGTATCTTTGTGTTTTGCTCTAACGACAAAATCGCATAAATGCTTTCGACTGCCAAACAAATGCCGACATAAAAGGAGCAAAACTGCAATGCAATGCCATCCATTGAAAAGGAGCTTTCCGGCTCTGTTTATTTGTGTACGTCAGTTGGACTATTAAAAATCTATTTCAAGTACAGAAGAGGCACAAGTGCAGTGCAGGCACATTCATGCATCGAAATTGCGTTTGTCGAGCGGGTCTGGAATCTGGGTCCGTGCCCGGTCCCGGTCCCGGGCTTTATTGCAGTCGGAAAACATTTTATTGCAGCTCTTGGGCTCTTGGGGCTGCCTCTAAGGCCAGTAATACTCGTGTCGGACTCCAAATGAAATATGCATGTATGACAAATGAGATTTCCGGATTTTTCTCTCTCTTTTTCTCTCCTTTTGCAACTGTAATTGGCCCCAGCCACAAAGAGGCGTGTCAACAATGCCTTGCAAATGAGCTGTTGCCCATACGACTAACATAATTAGCTTGGGTCGCGGACACTGAAGTTTTTTTTAATATGTGACTCTATTCTGAATTAAAGCTCTTTAAGAAGGCAAAATGCGGAAAGAGTGATCTATTGTTTAGCTGAATTCTGAATATTTCGCTAAAAATGATTAATTCTTCGTTTATTCGTTGATTTATGTTCAGTATCTACAAAAATATTCAATTATCTATGTTTTCTTCATAGAATTCCTCTCGAAATAGCCATCTCTACTACATTATACATGACTTTCTGATTGCTACATATGACCCTGCAGTACCAGCCGTGAGCGGTGAGGAATGTCAACGACATGTCAACCGAACCCTTTGTTTTCTCTCTGTTTCCTTCTTTTCCGCGCGATCGTCTCTTTTGCGCCTGCGTCGGCAGAGCATTTTTGCATTGTTCGCCTTGAAAAATATCTATATTATTTATCGTTACCAGGTGAGTGCATTGTTTAAATAAACAAAACGTGATGTACGTGTCGTAAGTAATGAAAATATCAGTTTTATATCATGTTGAATTTGTGAAATATTGAATGAACTGAGTTCAATGTATCGCTGCATTCGCATTGTATTTATTTATTCTTCTTTTATGCTCTTTATTTTATGTGTCCTTATGCCCCGACTAATATGTATAGTATGGACTAAAAGAAGAATAAAAAATATGTATATTCTGCGGTCAATTTTAAGCAGTCCAACAACAAAAACAGAAAAGCAACCCTTATATGCGAGGCCTGAGGCAAGCAGGTACATATTTTGGCACGTGTTCTGTTTTTTTGTAGGAATAAATGCACAGACCACCGCTGATCTACAGTGAGCATTGCTTTTTGTTTATTTAAAACTCATTTTCAAATTGAACATATTTCTGGAATTTCGATCTTTCCTTTTTAATATAATTGCGACTAAATTAATAGTATTTTATGGAATCATTTTATTGATAGATCAGCAAAATACGGAACACAATGGAACACACATCCTGGAAGGACATGGAAAGTAAGTCTTTACAAATCAAAAAACAAAAATCCATATTATTTCAGTGCCGATGCAATTGAAGTTACCCAACGAGGCTCAGAGATCCCCAAAACTGACATACATATGTACATACATAACTGTAATTTTAAATATAAGCAAAAGAAAATAAATGAATACACTCCTTACTTATGTATATACATCTTATTTTTTCATCTAACATCTTCACTTATTATATCCCTAACATTTTCGAGAAAACCATTAAATTAAATGCATGCTTTTTTTGATAAAAACTTCACTTATTATATGCTTTATTTTTTCGAAAAAATCATCACTCATAGTAAGCCTTATTTTTTCGCACTTCTCGATGACCATGTCATCCCCTATGCTCCTAGGACATCGCCATGTTAACGTGAGCAGTTCATCGTTCCGCGCGACATCACTTACGAGTATGTCATCTGGGGTGCTCACGCTGAAATCGATGTGTGAGCACATTTTTAAGCGATGGCCCGTACTGCAGGGGAATGTGAACATGATTAAACCTGCACAAACTCTCTCAACGACTTCTTTCTTTCGCGTTCTCTCTTTAAGCTGCCCACGCAGCTGCAGTTTTATCTAATCTTTCAGTTCCCCCCCGGTCGGCCCGTCAATCGGTTATTAAGTCGCGCGTCTAAAGTGAAATATGCATATTGCTAGAAAGTGATTAAAAGTGCGCGAGTGCAACCAAAAAGCATAAGATGCACCGCAATAACTTTAGTTATATAGATACATATATCTATTTATAAATAGAGAGCGGCATCAAAGTAAACCAATGTGTGTGGTTTTTTTTCAGTGTGTGCAGTAAATTTGCAAGCAGATTAAGCGCACATCGCGCAAAATGCTTCGTGTGCATTTGTTTAGTCCACTTGTTTTTAGTACGAATTAAAATGTTTGAAAAATATTCAAAAACAAAAGAAAGACTATCTATTCATCGGGGCTGAAACGTAGTATGCCCTTGCAGATCGAAGGATCTATGATTGAGTCATTGAGTGATTCTACTGGGAATTAATCCAAATTATCCAAGCAAATAGCTATCTCTGTGTTCTGCATAGCTTTCCTTCTTAGTCGATACTCACAGTATAACTGAAGTAATACTTAGTTGTCATTCTAGTAGTAGTTAAAGTCTTTGCTTTCGTTGAAGGAGCAGCTGTTTGTTTGCTTTTTTTGTGTGTCTGAAATGCCTCGTGTCACAGCCACGTCAAAGTCATCAAGAGCCAGCCTTGAATCGTTTCTTTAAGCCCGGGTCGGGCCACGTACAGGTGTCGTTTGGCGAAGGTAATCCAAGCTGAATCGAGGCGAAGGATGTGCGCCGCCTCCCAGAGGGCCGACGCCTAAGATTGCATTCAAATTTCGTCATCAACATATAAATGAAGCAGTGGCTGTCATCAATCCCTGGATTCCGAAAACGAGTCACGCCAGTGGCCAATCAACATGGGCTAGATTCGGTCTCCTTTGTGTAAAGCACTCGCAAAGGACTCGTCCAAACGGGAAGACAATTCACAGATTGACAGATTCACAGCTTCACAGTTTTCCCATTTCCGATTTAAAATGTAATTATTTTTGTTTTTGCCAAGGATAAGGATAAGGATCTCCATTTGCATTTCTGGCATGCGGCTCAAATTTTTCTCTGAGAAAATATATCATGAATAAATACTGGGCATTTCTAACGTCATCATCGTCTAATATGCAACAAATCCTGACCAAATAAAAATTCATAATTTAATCAAATACTCGTATACCAAAGTTGCGACACACGACGAGCGACAGACCGACAGACCGACAGCAGAGACGGCAATTTCCCAGCGGTGAGGTGGTGGCGCCTCGCCTTCAGGCGTTTGCCAATTAAATTTGCATGCCGCAAAGTGTGTCCTGTGTCCTGCACAAAAAAGTGTCAAAGCCCGTTTTCCGTTTTCCTTTTCCGGTTATTTACTGAAGAAAAACACAATTGTTTGCTGCATTTGCGGCCTAACCACCGCCCAACCACCCAACCGCCGGCCGCCTCCCTTCTAATCCCCCCCCCCTACCTCGGGGCCGGAGCATAAACAAACTGCGACATAGGCAAATATAACTTTATTTTCCCAGTGTTTTCTCTCTGTGTGTGCGTGTGTGTGTGTGTGTGTGTTCTGGTGAAAATTTGATAATTTGTGCAAAAGTTTGCACTGCATTTGTCCGGGCTATAGGGATACGTGTCCGGCATAAACAATGGCCAAACGAGTGGAGCAGAAGAGTGCAGGTCCTGACTTGTTTAATGGTAATATAATTTCCTATGATTATTTTTGAAGTACATATGTACATGTGTACATATGTATCTGTAAATGAAAGGCAAATACTTGCACCTGAAAGTAACCGACTAAAGAAAGATCATCATTATGTAAGGGTAATCTTTATTACAATAAAATAAAACAGTATTTTTCTGAAGATAGCTTGTTAAACGCTTACACAGAGACTTCCAAGCGTAGTGCAGCGTATTTGGTTTTTAGTTTATAGATACAATTTGAGCTGCAAACAAGCCAAAATTGTTAACACGTATCTCCATTATGGGTCTATTACTTGGGCCAGCAAAACAGGCAGCTCAGCTCGGGCCAGGCTAGGACTGGGCAGGACAGGACAGGGGCCTGGTCAGGGCCCAACAATGAATAAAAAATGGCATCCAACCATGTGGCATGTGGTGGACCCAGCAACCAACCAAAGCGGCCACTGCAACACTCGCTATCTCTGTGGTTAGTCCATGAAATGGCTTCGTTGGTTGGTTGGCTTGGCTGCTTGGATGCTTGGCTGGTTGCTTGGTTTTTGGGAGCCATTGTCGCATGACAAATATGCTTGTTGCTTCTGCTTCTGCTGCTCCTGTTCATGTTCGTGTTCATGTGGCTGCTGCAATTGTTATTATTGTTGGCATTGTACTTTCGGCTATTCAACGATCCATTTGTATGCTCTCCGTGTCCGACCCGGGCGATAACTCATAGCTGGCACGTACCAAATTTATTTGTTCAAGTTTGTTTGCTCAGCTCATTGAGAGCAGCTGCGGACCGGACCTATGGCCAAGGATATTCCGGGTTGGGGTTGGGGCTGGGGCTGGCCATTGGCCATTGACAATTGCATTAATCGCTTGATAATTTACACAGCAATAATAATGTTTACCAATGACAAATAAATATTTATTGAATTAACCAGAAAAAGTGGCACACAAGAAGGTTCTTATCGCACGGAGATAATTATTGTTTTACAACAAAAAACACTGGGAAGTTAATCGTTTCCACTAGCAACCGTTTAATAAAGAGATTCAAATAATAGTTGCATTGATTTATTTGTACTTATTAATTTTTGTATAGTTAAGCTTTGGTTTAAAGGAGTGTTTTTTTATTGCTGAATAGTATTTAAAGTTTTCTCTCAGATGTTTAACGAATAAAAAGAACGATTAATCTTCACTGCTCGCTCAATCGCTGAATATCACTTGTCGAGGGCTTTGTTTAGCATAAGAACAGATGGAAGAACAATTTGAATAGTTAAATATTGTTAGTTTTGTAAGAGCTTGAATAGGTACATAGATGTGAATGAAATATGAGAGTAACGGTTCCATAACCCATCCTTCGGTGCAGTGAGTCCTTGCTATATTTCTAGGGGTACACTGCACTGCTTGCTTCCTGTGTCCTGGTCAGATGTGACTTGGTGGAAACGGGGCATTCGAACATAAAAAACATCATACATGTCGGTTTTTTTTGTGTGTTTGTTTATTGCATTGCCCACAGTAAAGAAAATATACGCCGCATATGCAAATTTAATTTGCCCACACAAAAACACACACTCGGACCAACACACAGAGCAACAACACTCGTAGACACACCCACACACACACACTGTTAGCCATGCATGGCCATGGCCATAGTCACAGTCACAGCCATAGCATACTTTTCAGCGCCGCAGGGCATGAAAAAAATGGACTCTCGCTGCTCCACTCCACTCTTTTGCCCCTCTCTGCCTGCCGCTGCCACCCGCCCACTGCAGTGCACTGTGAGTGTGCGTTTGTGTATGTGTATGAGTGGTTATTTATATGAAAATAATCACACATGCAAATTAATAATTTCATTCCGGCTTTGCAGCCACAAAATGCGAAAGAGAGAGAGAGAGAAAGACGAGAAAAAAAGTTTGTTTCCAAAATCAGAAATGTAGACCATAAATAAAATAATAAGGCGTGGGCGAAAGCCCCGGGCGGGGGGAGGCATACTCGTGTATAACAATAAATAGAATTTGTTTTGGCAAATCTGTTGCGCATTTGTTTTTGCTTATCGGCCTGGCCAAATAATTTATGGCCTGGCATAAAAATCCTCATTTCGGCGGGGCTTAGTGGTCGACTGGTGGATGGCTGGACCTGGACCTGGACCTGGACCTGGCTAACGATTTATCAATTTGCCACTTTAAAGCTGGCTGCCGCCACTTGCACTGCAGTTTTAAACTGGCAATAATAACTGGTAACTGGTAATTTACATGCCATGCGCCGCAAGTGTCAACAGGCCGCTGGCCATAACCAATTACCAAGACCCGCGTGGTGTTGGCCATTCAGTGATTTCTTTTTTCCTGGCTGGGTTTTTCATGGCCACAAAGTACTTCATAAAATGCATTGGCATGCAAATTATGTTAAGCTCGTGAATATATAATTTAATGAAGACACTTTGTTGCCATAATTGGCCCCCCACAACCCTCCCCCCCCCTGCCCCTACCACAGTTCCAACTTCCAACTCGCGTAATATTGTTCTTAATTAAATAAATGCGATCCGGCGATTGTGTTCATTGCGGTGATTGCATATTTTTTACATTATTCTCTCCGCCGACCGCTGAATGCATAATTGAATTGCACATTATTCGCTTTAAAAATATTCGTGGCCAAAGACGCATCGAGCCAGCCTGAAACCACTTTTCGTCCTGCGCTCTGGCACTCGGCGTACAGGTCCAGGATTAAGCTGCCGCCGATGACGGGCGGGCAGCCAGAGTGGAGCTCCACTTAGAGCTGCGGGGAGATGTTTATGCCTGGAAACAGTCTTCGGGGGGTACTAGGAACTTCTCAAAAGACTGCCATAGGGGCTTTTTTCTGCTTCTCTTCTGCTTCGATCCATTTCGAGCAATATAAATATCTTGTTTTAATGATAAAAGGCGAATCGCAGAGCAGACTCAAACCCAAAGCTGAACAGGAATATGTGAAGATCTAATACAGGATCTAAGACAGGACGCAGTTCTTTCAAAACTGAACTTAGGTTAGATAAGGTTACTCCGAACGGCCCTCAACGGGGTGACCTCTCATAGGCCAGAATGGACCTTAGTTATCCGGATTTCGTATGGACCTTTACGAGGGTGTTTCTGAGGTCTTAAAGTCGACTAGAATTGAGGCAAGCAGTTTCTCTGGCGACCTCTTGGAGGAGGCATCGTCCAGTGATTCCAATAAATGAACTAAAAAAATATTTAAAAATAGAAGACGCTTCAAGGAATGCCATGATTTATTAGCAATTAAATCTATAGAACTTTCCCAAATATGTTTACTTTAATTATGAAACCTTGACTCTGACTCTTGTTAGCCTTTATATTATTTTAAATAATTTAATTCAAGTTAAAGCTAACTGCTTTACCTGGAGTAATCGACACTCTAAAGATAAAGAAAGAAGTCTAACGAATTTCCTGATTGTTCGCCGCATAAACGACCTGTGGCTGGATGGATGGATGGATGGATGGCTGGGATGTATCTGTATCTCCGTGATGTTTCATTCTTGCGTGTGTTTCAATTAACTTTTTGCCATGACGCTCCAAAGACGTTCCATAACGCGGAGTGCGTTGAGAATGCTGCTGCAGCTGAGGCCTCGCCTCGCCGCCTTGGCTCGCCTCGTATGATAAGCAGGCAGCTTCTTCGCTTGTTTGAACATAAAAATGCGGCGCTTAACATAAATTACGCATCCTGTCAGGTGTGCCACGTCCATGTGTGTGTGTGTGTGTGTGTGTGTGTTTGGTTGTTGCAGGTGCCACGGCAAGTTAATTGTTAAGTGTTTGCCGACTGGCAGTTTCTTGCAGTGTAGCTTCAGCTTCAGTTTCGGCTTTCAGGATTAGCAGGCAAACTTTGGCCATCGCTTTTTATGCTCCTCGGAAAACGGGAATCGGGGGATGGTGGGACGGGGAGGGGGGAGTATCTCAACACAAAGTTGCTTTAGCGAGAGAAATTTCCGCAATTTATGTGGCAAGCAAGCTCATCGCAGATAGAGAAAAGCAGAAGCGGCGGAGGAGGAGGAGGAGGAGGAGAAAGCGGAAGAGCTCGAGGAAGACTGTAAATTATAATTGCATATTTTCATATTTTACAATTGACGGCGCGGCAGCGTCGGCCGCGTCAGCGTTGCGGCGGCAATGGCGATGGCGGCGATGGCTGCGGCTCCTTCAGTTTAATGAGAAATTAAATGTCCGTGCACTCGCACTTTTTGTTATGCATTCAAATTCTGGCAAAACTTTCAAATTGAAAACTATTCCCACGCACAGGCACAAGAGGCAGCAGGCCTGCCAGCCTTTGTCTTTGGGCAGCTTTGAGTTGCTTTAAGACTCCTCTCTTGCCAGAGTTCTGTCTTTAAATAATGCTTAACATATTAAATATAATTTACACTTTCTTTTCACAATAATTGTGTACAATTACTGCCTCCAGTGATAGTGCTGTTATCTATTGCCAACTTTATTGCCTATTGCCTCTTCAAGAGCCAACAGAATCATTCCGAATCCTGTCCGCTGCTGAATACAGTTCCTGCCTCCCTCCTGTGCCTCCTCCTGCCTGTGTGAACCTCTTCATTTGCCTCTGCGGCAGTATTTTGCTCAACTCGAGCACCTCAGCATCTCTCGGGCAGACCGGCAATGGAAAAACTTTCCAGTCACCTCAATGCACACACATTTTTATAAACATTCCCCCCCCCATTGCGATGGAGAGGGCAGACAGGGGAGAGATGGGACTGTCCCATGTGACAGTCAAAGAATGCCGGGCAAAAAATAAAAGGATTCCATTCGTGGCCCGAGGGCCACTGAAACGGTTGTTGCTCGATAACAAGAAGACTTTTCGTCTGCCTCTACCTCTGCCACTGCCACTGCCATGTGTCCAGGTCTCTGGTTCCTATTTCTGTGGAAATTAGTTCACACTTGAAACCATTCTCCTGAAATTAGTTTTTCTTTTCTCGCAATTGGCCCAGCGGAAGAGCGGAAGCGGAAGAGGGAGAAACTTGGGGGAAAGTCGGTTCGAAATTCAAATACAATTCGCATGCCGCCGATTAATATTTGATGATTTTAAGCACGATTTTCAATTTCTGTTCCAGGAGTTCAGGATCAGCGAAAGCTTACTCTATATTCCATTTGGTTTTTCCTTGTTCCTTGTTTTTTTTTGGGCTTTTCCTTTCGGTTTTTCTGTTTTCCTTGGCTGGCCCATGCCTGCGGCTAGCAGACATGAATTTGAATTTTCAATGGAAACGAAAAGAAAACTATTGTCGCATTATCAAGGTTGAGGGTGAAAGGATTTCCCTGAAAAAAGTAAATATTATTTCACAGGACTGCGACTGCAGCTTGAACTGTGCAAGGGTGTGTGTGCCCGTGTCCTTTGTCTGGCTGCTCGAGTCGTCGAGGGCTGGCCCTCAAATTACATTTTGAATAATTCAATTTTTTGGACAATTGTCGCATCATTAACTGAAGTAGCTGCGACCCCCTAACCAGCCACGCCAAGAGTTAGGAGTTAGGAGTTAAGAGTCATGTTTAACAGGGCCAACCCCTGTCGCTGTTGCTGTCTCTGTCTGTGTACTCCTTGTCCTTCCTGGCCTTTGTCTTTGGCACCCATCCTCCAGGCGGGATTAATTTTCCATTTGGCAGCCACTAATCCTGTAAAAATTCCGTCTGCTCGGCGTCTAGCTGAACCTCGGGCGGAAAACTTTCCCCGCTGGCTGCGAATTGGCTGGCAATTGTTAAATGCAATTGAATTTATAAGCGGTGCATAATTAAAATTAGGCAGCCGCCGCCGCCGCCGCTGAAGATGAAAGTTTTGCAAGTGTTGCACTTTCCCGGAAGACTTTGGCCCTCGCCTTTCTTGAGTGGCTTGTAAGTTTTCTGGCCGGATGTGTCCTGTCTCCGGTCTCATGGTGGGCCCTAAGCTGCTCTAAGCCAGGATTAATGAGGCGTGAGCTGGCACAAGTTAAAGTCCTGCCAAGGAGATCTAGAAATTTAAGGATTCCTCGAATGGTACTCCTAATGCAGGGAGATGTTATTGACTTTGAACAAAACAATTTCAAGGTTTTTGTGCGGTACTGAGAGGGTTTTATCTTTTATTTGGCTTCTAGGAAATTGAGCCAAATTGAGCAGATAATATCCCCCTACCCCTTTTGGGGTATTCTGCGAGGGTTCGTACCCCAATCGTCTTCTGTGCCCTCGACACTCAGAGTGTGCATCGCCTCAGTGCCAAAACAGTGCCAGCAGCAACAGATTGTCCCCGCCCCCCTCTTGTCGATGCCATTTTCACTTTTGTTGGCAGTTCTTCTGTTGTTTTTCTTTCCAGCAGACAGAAAAAATGTTATTCAAAAGTGATTTAAAAACTTTTGTAAATTTAAGTACAAATGTAATGATTTTGTATAGAAATATTTGCGACCGAAACCAATGTTTTTAGTCGCTTTTCTAATGTTTTCCTAGTTTGTGTTCTGTCTCAGGGTCAATCTCCATTCTCTGCCTAACACTCTCGGGGAAGTTTCTGGTAGATCCAGCCATGTTTTCATGATGAAATTTTCCAATTCCCAGAACGCATAAACTAATTTAGCTGAAATGTTTTTGCTTACAAATGGCCGCCACATTCGAGCATCGAGCATGGAGCAGCCGCACAAGCCTTTCATCATCTCATCAGAGCAGAAACTCCGTTCCATCTCGAACTTGGCCGAGCCCCAGATACAGATACTTGGCAGCGTGCAAAAAACAAGATATTTCTGTTTACAGCGTAGTCGGGAGGAGCTACCCAGCGAGAAGCTCCCAGATGCCAGGATTCGCATTACAGGCGGCGACAAGCAAATGAGTCGCTCGACGATGGGACGGGGATGGGGGATGTGTGAGTGAGTGAGGTGATACTTGATGAAAATGCCAAATGGTTTGTGTCTCTTGATGGGAATTGTTGTTTGTTCTGGGATTTTGTTTTAGTTTCGGTTGTGGCTCCTGCCTGCTTAGCAGATAAGCAGGAAGGTTGTAGAGCGACGAGTTCAGTTCAGCCAACTTGTAAGGCTTTTAAAGAACACCACATAAATACTGACTTACCCCTCTGATCAAGTTAGAAGGAGAAGCCCCAGTTGAAATTATTATCTAGAGTTCTAGGCAGACGGCCCCATTAATCCCCTGAGCCACCAGCCTTGAACGGGAGACAGAACAATGTCCATCCGGCCAGCCGCAGGCCAAACTTACAAGCCACTCAAAAGAATATTTCGGCCAGAACAGAAGTCTGCGGAAATGCAACACTTGCAAAACTTTAAACTTCAGCAACGGCTGGTTAATTTTATTAATGCGCCGCCTATAAATTGAATTCCATTTAACAATTGCCAGGAAATTCCCTGGATGGGAAAGTTTTTCAACGAAATCCACGCTGTGAGAGACCTAGACGGTCGGCAGACGGAATTTGTATTTGAAATATGTATAACTATGTGTAGGCAGAAAGTTGGCTACCATGAATTCCGATCAAATATCTAGGGAGAGATGCTTTACCTATGAAATGGTACATATATAATACGAAGGCTGTTGCATTTCCCACCTCTTAAATGATAAGGCAACACTGCTCCTGCAACTGGATCCTGTCAAAACATGACAAAGATGCACCATCAATTTCCATGGTAAAGAAGTGATTAACTGAATTTCATCCCAGACTCCCAGTTGAGGTCTCTATATCTTGTAGGCTGTGAGTCTTTGAATTATTATTATAGGAGTTTTATTTCTTGTTATGTAGAAAAACAACATCGAGTTAATTTGCTTAACAGAAATATTTGGATTTTTTGGTTTTAAATCGATCGTTTTCCTTCAGTATAAGCCATCAGTCTGTCAACCAGATCTCAATTTCTCTCTCAATTTCTCCCGTCCAGTGCACCCTTGAACTTTTGAAGCCAGGAAAAAACGGGGATAAGAACCGCCAACTTGCATCATCAGTCCCCGTTCTAACTGAATTGCTGCTTATCTGCTCAACCAAACAGGCAGCAGCTCAGCTCGACACGACACGACACAAAACCAAAACTAGAACTAAACCCCGGAACGGAACAGAACGGAACAACAAACAACAATTCCCATAAAGAGACACAAACCATTTGGCATTTTCATCAGAGAGGAACTCACTCACTCATCCTCGTCCACGTCCACGTCCCCGTCAGCCTCGGCATCTCAGCATCGACATCGTCGGACGGACGACTCATTTGCTTGTCGCCGCCTGTAATGCGAGTGCAAGGAATGCCTTGCAGCTGAATCCTGGCTTCTAGAAGCTCCTCATAGCTCCTCCCGGGGTCTCCCGACTCCGCTGTAAACACAAATATCTTGTTTTTTGCACGCTGCCAAGTATCTGTATCTGGGGCCCGGCCAACTTCGAGATGGAACGGAGTTTCTGCTCTGATGAGATGATGGAAAGGCTTGTGCTTGTGCGGCTGCTCGATGCTCGATGCTCGGATGTGGATGTGGAGGACATTTGTAAGCAAAAACATTTCAGCTAAATTAGTTTATGCGTTCTGGGAATTGGAAAATTTCCTAATGAGAGCATCCAGCCAGGATTTACTGGAAAGTTCTCCGAGAAAGAGAGAGAGTGCAGCGGTGCAAGTGGATGCTGCCACATCCACATCCTTGTCACTGGATAAGCAATTTAAAATGCTATTAAAATCGCATTTAATTAAGATTAAAATTTATGCCACCCAAAAAGAGCAGAACAATCGCAATAAATGGGTTGATGGCTGGATAAGGCTGGGATAAGGTGGGTGTGGCGGGGGCGGGGGGGGGTGTACATAACAAGGGGAAATAAGAGCAAACAGCAAATGCAAATGCAAAAAAAAAAAAAGAAAGATCGAAACCAAAGAGCAGGAAATTTAAATGCATTTTGTTGCAGGAATATTTTTTGTAAACTTTACGGATTCGTCACGGTTCGGATTCGGATTCGGATTCGGGTCGGGTCCGTCCTGCCCCGCCCCTTCCTGCCCTGCGTGGCGTGGCGTTGCGTCGCGTTTCGGTTACGAGGCCAGACACGAGCAACATTGTATGCGGGCCGAGGGCTGGTGGGGCGTGAAGGGGCCGTGCAGCGGCCGACGAATGAAAATGACGAACCTTCCCACCCAGCCACCCACTCCAGCCCCCTCGCCCACACCCACCCACCATATGTATCGGGCGTTGTAGGCGACATGGCTGAACGCCGTTGGTTGGCTGCCACGGCCAATGGAGCCTATGTAAACGACGCACGCACGCAATCGTCTGCTGTCGTCTGTTGGTGTTGGCATTGGTGTGTATCTGTGTGTGTGTGTATGTAGGTGACATGTACTACAACAAGAGTCATGGCAATGGCCAAAAAGGCCATGCGGAGTAAATGCAAAATCTGTAGGGAGCCCAAACCACTACCAACAACCAACAACCAACGCCAACGAGTAGGGGAAACGCTTACGTTGCAACATGTTGCAAGGGGAGGAGTCCAGGCCAGGACCATAGCATAGCCTGGCTGCGTTTGGGCTTTGTTTTAGTGGGATTTTCTTTTCATTTGATTTTCCAAAATATTTCTCCAAATATTAGTTAGAAAATTTATTAAAATATTTATATTTGCGAGAAATGGAATAAAATATATTTCATAAATGGAAGAAACTATGAAAAATCGAACTTATGTGTACTATATTTATATTTATTGGTAAAACTCTCCAGTAAGAAAGTAGGATCCAGTAGAACGGATTGATTGAAAAGTAAAGTAAATTCTTCAAGTCTTCAATTTTTGACCGCATTACCCATAAACTATTCAATAAAATATTTCCGAATTGGCATATAATATTTTATTAAATTTTTATTTTTTTCGCTGTCATTCAATGTCACGGAATTATCTGTATTTTATCTTTGTAGCTGTATCAAAGGTCTCAACAAAAGGTATCTTTCATTTGCTTTCCTTTGCTTTCCTTTGATACAAAGAGCAGACTGCTATCAATTTTATCACCAATTAGTTAATTGACCGTGTGTCTGCCTTCTTCCGGCACTAAGTTCAAGGTATTAGGTTGCCAAACCAAGCAACTTTCCTTGCCTGAAAGGATTAGGACTGCCCAAAGCAGTGCATTGAAAGCAGTCGAGTATTTACACTTGAGTATGGACAGCTCCTACCCAAGCAGCTTTCTTTGTCTAAAGGGTTATCCTAAAGCAGTGCATGTACGTTGTAAGCAGTCTCTAAGCAGTATTTACATTACAGAATTGACACGATCTCTGTTAATTGTGTTAACTCTGTTAATGCTGGAGATTGATGGAATTTCTCACAGTTCTTCAATTTAATACCTACTTTTATTTGTTATAAAATGTATAATGATTCCTTTATTTCAATAGAACATCATATATATCAAGTTATTGGAGCATATATATTGTTTGGGTAGATTGTTGATGTATTGTAACTTTATATATTTTCAAAGATATGATTTTAAAAAGAATTTTTTGGGCACATTTTTGCATCTTCTGCCTTGGTTTTTTTACAATTTTAGGGAGGTAGATTTTGAAAACTAAAATGTAATGGGCTTGGGCAGAAGCCTTGGTAAAACTATGTATAATAACATCTGATTTGTCATGGAAAGGTTCTCAATAATGGAATGGAGGCTTTCTAAAACATATTTCCAATCTAGACCAAACGGACGGCTTTTATTCCAATTCTTAATGAATGAATAATATTTTGATTGCTTTGCCGGCTCTAGGCCGGACCAATGCCAATCCAATTTGGAGTCGAAAGGCCCCGAATGCATGCTACATTTGATGGCAGTTAAATCAATTAAAACAAGCGAGCGAATTTAGCAGTTTTCATTCGTTAAACCAGGAAAACCGAGCTCCGATAACCCCCAAAACCGATCTGCCACATAGGGCGACACACACACACACACAAACCCAACAATTCTCGTAGGTGGAGCACCGACTTATGTAATAGTTTATTTTTTGTTGTTCGCACGATTTTCGTTGGTTTTTTTGCTCTTGATTTCGATTTGTTTCCTTTTTTGGTGGCCCGAAGGGGTAATGCCAGAGCGAGATGGCTGCATGGTCGAACATGTTCGATTCGAACATGGCAGGAGGCAGGGCGCCAAAAAGTTAACTGTGGCCGAGTTTGTGCTGTAAACAGCAGCACAGGCTAGTCGGCGGCGGCGGTTCTCCTACTTTACAGAGCCAGAGAGAGCGGGCACCGAGCACTAAGAGCGAGCGAGGAGCGCGCTCAAACGCCGGCCACGTGACATTGTTGCATTTCCTGTCTATCAGGCGTGCGTGTGTGCGTGCTGGAGCATATCTGTGTGCCTGATAAGCCTGCAACGAAGCTATTAATCAAAACAGAATCAAAAAATCTGCGCCTTTGTGTGCGTGTGAGAGAAACACGTGCCGGCACAGTTAACAGCGCCATCTTAACAGCGCTCTGTTAGGGTGGTCCGTTGGCAACAAGCAAGATGGAAAATTTTCCACTGCTTAGACTAACGGAAAGTGCGCTGCTTGGATTCTAATAATATCTCTCGTTGTCCCCTGGGGAAGGCTGTCTCCTCGAAGGGATAGGGATTTAAGATTTACGAGAGGGGCTGATGGGACTACGATTACCATTACTATATGTAATTAATGGCCAAGTAATCTGGCTGGCTGTGGCAATTGGCAATTTCGATTTGCATTTTGTGGTTGAACGTCTGCGGTTTCATATTATATGATTTCCCCTCAGACTGCAGACTAGCTACTTCGCCAGCTGCAGCTGCTTGGCCATCAAATTAAGTCAATTGCAAATGTCTCAAATGTATTCCGGCTTTAGTGCTCGGCTCGGCTTGTTTGCCCAACACTTGGCACTGGCACGCACACGCGGACCCGCATCGATGTACATATCGATGTATGTATGTATGCATGTATATAAAAGTGTCCTTGTACTTTTACATAATAAATCAAAAGCAAACGGAAAGAAAGAAAGCAAACGAAAAGAAACGAAACGAAAGGAAGCGGAAACGAAGCCAAGCCGGCCGCGGAAGTGCAGCTGTACTCTAACAGAGCTCTGATAAGAGCCGGCAAACCAAACAGCTGTTCGCTAACATGCACAGTGTGAGAGAGAGAGACAGAGCCGGAGAGAGAGCGCCCAACGGCCGAGCGGGAGAGAAAGGCCGAGCGTGCGAAGGTCTCTCCACTGTAAGCTGCAACTGTAAAGCACCTTGTAGTTGACTGGGACTAAGCCAATTGCACAATGTGGGCCGACGTTGACGTCGTTGTCGTCGTCGTTGTCGTTGTCGTGTCGGTGTTGCCACTGTTGTGTGGGTTGCAACACGAGGGACAACGACGAGTGCAACTACAACTACATGCTACAACACAACCCTTCGCCAGCCACCTTCCAGCCAGCTTCGTGCCCGAGCAGGCGAGCGCCCATTATACATATCCCTGTGTATATATGTATTGCATGTGTGGCGTTTATGTGTTGGACTGGTGCTGGTGCTGCTGCTGCGGCTACTGGCAGTGCTGCGCTTTCTTGTGATGGCAGAGCCGTTGCAACAATCGCAGCCTGCACATCCACCAGCATTCAGTTGTACGCGGCTGCTCCTTCAGTAAGGACGCACAGCACTCCCTTCAGGCCAGGCCACAGCCAGACAGCCAGACGTCACTCCCAGCAGTGCACTGTGTAAAACGTACTTGTAACTCACTCAGAAGTGGCACCTGCAATAAGGCGGCCAGGCAGAGACAGCAGAGACCGCATTCCGGCCATGTCCTGCAGCACAGCTGGGCAGCAAAGCCGGCAAGCAGTGGTGGACCAGACGCTGTAAGCAGTTTACAGCCGCAGCCTTACATAAATGCTAAGCTTCTGCTAAGCGAGCGACCGAGCCGCAGATAGAAGACTCGTTAAGATTCCAGCGCCAGCGAATCACAGTAGCTAATTAGCCAGACCTTGCCACTTGCCACTTTCCACTTGCCACAATCCTAGCCAGCCTCAGTGAATCGCGCTTGTGTGTGTCGCTCGTTTTTGTTTGTCTTTTTGTGTCGTGTGCAATTTGGTCTGTGAACATTACCCCAAGATACTAAGATACTGAAATACTGAGAAACTGAGAAACTACTGAGAGCTACTGTGCTACTAACTAGAGGCAAACTAATTCATATTAACTTGTTGTGTGCCGTGCCCCAGTCTGTGCCCCAGTCTGTGCAGCAAGCCATCCAGCCCGTACAGCCTCAGAGTGCATTTTCATTAAAGTCAACAAGTTGCAGCCACATAACGTCAAATAAAAGCAGGTGAGTTTGCGTTTGTTGCCACGTCCACAGCCGCAGCCATAGCCACAGCCACAGCAGGGCTTGAAGTTACTTGAAGTGTCTGTAATATCGTTTGCTATATGGTTAACAATTTTCCAGGAGTTTTCTGTGTTCACTCTTAGAGATGGCAATGGCTTCCTCCCATGATGTGGGAGTGGCAGTGGGCGTAATAGTTTCATGTGAATGTGAAAAAATTGAATTTTACAATTTTCTGTTGTTGCCTTTTTTCTTATAGTTTCCACCGGTTAAGTCTGTTAAATTCAGGCATTAAATATTTCTGCCAGATGATCTGCCAGAATTTAATAAATCTAGAAAAAGTTGGGATTAATTTTTCAAAGAAAACTATGGTTTAAAATAAAATATAAAATAAAGACGATTTATGACTTAACTTCTTTCACAAAGAGTATCTTAAATTGCCAACTATTAAAAAAATCCCCAAAAATTGTCAAAATCTCGACTAACTTCATATTTCTTTTTGACGCGATAAAACCAAGAAATCTTTGTTTTACATTTAATTAAAAAATAAAAAAAATCACAAGGAAATCAAAAAAAATTTGTAAGGTCTAAGGTTTCGCTGAAATTGCGCTTAAATCATTTATATTTTTTTTTAGTGATTTTTCTTCAATTAACTTGACAACAAAAAGTTACCCAAAAACTGACTTAGTAATAATTTTTGGGCCAATTAGGGGTTCATTTTGAAACCTTCTAAACTAAAAATATTTACTTTTGCTTTTCAACATTTAATGTGGATAGTGAAATCAGGGAAATGGTCATAAATATGTTAAAAAAATAAATGGCAAATATTAATTTGATTAATAAATTAAATTGCTTGAATGGAGATGCATTTTATGCATTTAACGATTATTAACGATTATTTTCAAAAATCATTTTTCCTGCAAATTAATAAGAAGTCGTATAAAAAGTATATAAAAATGTATGTTAACTTTTTTAATCCATATAATTATAATGACATAAGAAATATTACATCTCTCATCTCACAAAAAATTGTAAGATTTTTAGGAAAACTTTCTCGTTTAAAATGTGAAAAAAATATAGAGGTTGGGCCGTTTAAAAGTTTCGATTTAAAAATGCAATAAAACAAAAACGGTTTGATATTTTGCCAAATTTATTTTGTTGTTTTGAAATGCTGTTGTTCCGCTTAGAAATGGAATATTATTTCATTCAAATGGGTGCCGCGGCTGCCGCCTCACAGTAGCCCATACGATCGGACCAATTTTCGAGCATTTGGGGCATTCCAATATTTGGGCCGCATCTCGTCAATGGCCTCACGAAGATTGGCCTTCAAATTGGCAATTGTCTTGTTCACATTTACATTTAATAAGCGATTAATTAAAATAATAACTCAAGCAGTTTAATATCTACAAAAATATATTCGAAGTGAAATATGTTTTACTTTAAGCCTTTTAGCCAATTCTCAAATCAAAATGTGGTAAAACTTTCCAATAACAACAAAAAACATGCAACTGCAATCTGAAGTTCTTGCCATATTTTCACACAAATTGTTGCCGCAGTGTAACAATCTTTTCCAAGTGTCCTGCCACTCCAAGGGGCAGAGAGGGAGTCTAAGCGAGTGTCTGGGTGTCTGGGTGTCTGGGTGTGTGTGTGTGCTGGCATTGTGTCCACAATTTAGTTGAATTACAAGAGCAAGAGGTTTAGGTAAGCAAGCAAAAGGTACTAGAAGAGGTACAAGACGAGGAGGTGGTAATCTCTCTCAGGGGCATAGTTTGATATTGGATTTGCATTGGTTTATGAGTTCATGGAAATCAATATGGCCTAAGGGCGATGCTTGTGAATTTATGCAGAGGCCAGCAAAGAATGGAAATCCAGCCTCAGCTCCAAACTCTGCCACAGAGCCAGCCTCATTGCAGGAGACTGGACTTTGAGTTGTGCTCCGAATTTGAGTTGTGCCGAGTGCCGAATTGGCATTGGCAATTTCATTAGGGCCGAAAGAAGTGGAAACCAGTTGTAATTGCAATTAGTTTTATCGTAACTTGCAGTTAAATAATCAAAACATTTTCGCAAGCTTCCGTTCTGCTGCCTCCTCTCCAGCGCTTTGTAATGCAAAACTTTATAATCCGACGCCTTGGTTTGTTTACACGAACTGCCATGCCTTCAATGCCCAGCCTCCCGCCCAGCAACGCCCCCACGCCAGCCACAATAACAACAAAAACAACAACAACAACAACAATGACAACAACAAAAAATAAGAAAAATTTGCATATTTACACAAGACAATTTACACACTCACCCAGGCACCCACCAGGCCAGGCCGATGGAATGGCGGTTCGACTGAATGAATGAATGACAGACTGACTGACTGACTGACGAAGGGCCCGGCCCGACTGCACGTCATCATGCGGCGGCAGAAGCAGCGGCGGAAGGGAAGGCAGCGATGGCGGAGTTTGAGCTCTGACTGGCAGAGTGAATGAGTGGGTGGAAAGAGTGTGTGTGTGTGTGTGTGTGGGTGAGTGAGTGAGTGGTTGAATGAGTGTATGAGTGCGAGTTGAGGTTATTCTGTAAATTGTGTGTAAGCCGAACTGCTGTGCTGCTGCCTGATGTACAAGCAGACGAACCGTTACAAAAGTCCAACAAGTTAGCAGTCGACCCCCAGTCTGTGGGTGTTTGGGCTTGTGGGTGGGTGTCGGGGAGGTGGCAACTGAAATATGACAAGGACAAGTGAAGTGTCGAGAAGGAGTTGCAATTGTGCGGCTGCTGGGCCTGAATTGGGGATATATGTATTCCGTTATGCGTGAGCCTGTAAGTGTAGCAGCCCCAGCATACGGAAGTAATTCGATTTCGTTGGCATGTTGATGATGATGATGGCATGGCCTAGCCTGGCCCCAGTTGTACTCCGTATCGGTATTATTCTCAACCAGAACAGGTCCTGCTTCCGTGCCCCAGGCACCAGATCCATGACAGACAGAGGGCAGATCGACAGGATGACAACATTTCGTGCACATTAAAAACAACTTAATATCTCTGCTGTGTGTATTTTATTGAGTCTTCTTCCGGTGCAGCAGCCTACACAGAGCCGAGCCCATTATGATGCCCCTCATGGCCTCCTCATGGCCTCCTCCTGACATCCTCCTGGCATCCTCATGGAAGTCAAAGTAATTTCATAATTTATTTACAACATGGAAATTAACAAACACAATCCGGTCGGTCCACAGGCGACACATTGTACAAATTATACAATTACACTATTTAGATGCCACCAGGGGGGGAGGGGAGAGAGAAGACAGATGGCAAGAGCGGGGCGGGGAGAGAGACAGGGGTGGACTGGGGGGCTTTACAAATTTCATTTTCATGCACTCGACAATTATGCGATTTTATGTTTTTACATTTTATTGTCATTAACAGATTTTATTCCCCCTCCATCTCCATCACCATCTCCGTGCCGTTCCGATCCGTTCTGTTTGCCCTTCTGCGGTTTAGTTAAAACCAGAAATTTTCATAATGCTACGAGTGTTGTAGGCCATTAGATAAAAGCTTCTGCAAAATCACGTAAATCACCCACGGAAGGACAGACAGACGGACGTTTATTACAAATTACCAAATCCTAAAAAATAATACCCTAAATGTAAATGTGAGTGTGAATGTAAATGGTGTCCACGCAATTGAATCTACACATTCAATAATCAAATTAGTCATTTGTTTTTGTGTGGGAATTACGCTGTTTGCATTGCAACTGCACTCCATTTTCGGGGGTTTTTTCATAACCTGTACAACCAGAGAAGTGTTTAATATTTAGATCGAATATGGGTCGTATTAAAAAGACTTTTTTCGCAATAAAATATACACATATACGAGTACATTCATCTGATATAAACGTTCTAATATTGTTCGTCTTTCCTTCAATCTATCTTTATTTATTTTATTTACTACGAATATTTCTCAAATAGTTCTGGTAATTTTTAAAGTATAAGAGAAGAGACAGCTCTTCAAAAGAGATCTTAGAATTTTTTTAGACCTTAAAAGAAAAGTCTAAACACTTGTAAGCAGATTGTTGAATTCATACCAGCTTTTATTTAGAAACGTCGCGCCTGAGTTGTATTGTATTCTTATTGCTAGACCCACGCAAAGGGTGCATCGGGACTGCGAGTGGCCAACTCAAGCATCATTATCAATATTTTTGGACTAAATTAGAGTATTAATTGGTTACTGCGGTGGACTTTGGAATCTTGTGTGTGCTAATGACTTGACAGATCATTTCTCCGCTCGCACCTCTCTGATAGCAGTCATAAATTCTATATATTATGTATGTATGTTGTTTACCTAGAATAGATTGGTTGGACTCTTGATCTTAGAATCCATGTAGTCCTCAGTCAAGGAGAGAGTAAAGTACATATGTATGCATATTCGCTCTTAACAACAATAATCTGAATTTGTATCCATTGGATAATACAAATAAATATGTAGCTCTCCAAAAGAACTTGCAGCAGCAAAAATGCAAAGATTATAATATGGAAAACAACTTCATTTCTTTTTCAAGGGAACGGGAACATTGAATACATTTTCGAAATTAAAAGATTACCATGAACTACACTCTGTATACGCGTGGTATTTTTCCTGTTTTGTCTCCTGCGTGGCGGATGGGGGGAAAGAGCAAGCGGCTAATGTCCTGCCATGGATACTCGTGCGTGCTCTGTTTTTGCGGTCGTTTAAAACTTCGCAATGGCTTATTAGCTTAAAACGGATAAGCGCCACTGGGCCAACCGTCCGCTCTTTGTCCTAGAAAATGCTGTGCTAGTTTTCAGTTTTTTCTTTTGCATAAAGAAAAACCAATTCAAATGTGTGATATATCCAGTGAGAGTGCATCGGGCGAGAGTATTATCACAGTTTTTAGTTGTGATATTTAATGAATTTTTTCCCTTTGAAGTTGCCATAAAAACTGTGGGCGATCTGTAGGGAGACTCACTGTAAATCTGTTTAAAAACATAATAGACCGTTTCAATTAATCAAAATATAATATCAGACATCCTTAAAATAATTGAATAACAAATAAATTTAATGAGGTTACCATTTTAGGGTCTATAAAGTTTTGAACAGCCTCATGAATTCGTTTTTAAATAAATTCTCTTCTTATGGCATAATTTTCGGCGCTGCCTGGAAATCGTTGTCCTTGCCCAAGTAACTGTAAAATGTCCTCCCACTCTTTGTGTGCATTGACGTCTGCTGACGACGCCTCCCGGCCCTCATAAAGGGAAACGATTGTCTTCTGTTTGGGTTGTCCCGTCCCCTATCTACCCTTTGACCTTGCCAGCTGCTCTTGACTTTAAAGAACTCTGCTGAGGGTGCTGGGATTTTAGAGAGTTTCACAAATTATACCATTACTTATTTTCATTATTATTTAAGTATCCAATTTGCATTACATAAAACCATCAGACACATCCGGAAATTCGAGTCAGCAGGTCTCAGCCTTCGAAGCAGATGCAGTGATTATTTTACTTAATATTTGAATTTGTTTTAAATGCAATTACCGAATAATAGTACAGAATATTCATATGTACATAAGTGGGATATTATTTAGGTATTGTTTATTAATATTACCAAAGCGCGAAAGACAGTTAATACTCTCTGTTTTACTCTCCTCTTCGCTTCTGCTGTTACTGTTGTTACTGCTGTTGATTTGCTGTTACTCTGCTGCTACTCTTTTTACTGCTGTTGATCTGCTTATCTGCTGTTACTCTGCTGTTAATCTGCGGCTAATGTTGATACTGCTGTTACTGCTGTTGATCTGTTTATCTGCTGTTACTTTGCTGCTACTGTTGTTACTGCTGCTCTTACCGCTGTTAATCGACGCTCTTTCATTGGGCCAGCATTCCCACTCCCTCTTAGATGTATAGCAATGATCTGCTTAGGGGATAGACTTGCCATATAAAACAACCCTCCTTGGAAAACCTCACAATATAAATATATTTGATTGGTTCTTCAACTTTTGGCTGACAACTTTTGCCAAAAACTTATTTTAATCCTATTCGAATTGTGAATAAAAGATCGTGTTTCGTTGTGTTGTGGCTGCACTTGAGATATGCAAATATTTGGCTTATAATTGCCAACCAATTTGTCGGTTTGCTTTCGGACACCTCACCTCAATTGTGGATGTGGATGCATTTTATATACATTTTAGAACTTTTCATTTATTCCTTCCTTTTTTTCTCCTTTTGGCAAACAATTAGTGTTGCAACCACAAATTGATAAATGAATTTCTACCCAAACGGAGACCATTTTACACACAATCCGTCCTTCTCTTGGCTCTTACATAAGAACGGAACTGCAGACTGCAGATTGCTTGCAACTTGGCTGCCAATTAAAGGAGACAAAAATGTCTTTAGTAAGCCAGTTGCCAGTCATAATTGCTTCAATTTAAAAATGCATGAAAAGTATTTGGCCAAGTGCTCAGAAATGCTCAAAGTAATAAAATGACTCAGACAAGGCCTCAAGACACAGCACAGCACAGCATAGCATAGAGAGACAGGATATTGGCAGAAGGAGGGAGAGGGAGAGGACAAGGACGAGAGGACATGGGCGTAGAATGTTCGGCTCGGGTTGGGTCTGTGTCTGGGCTAACACTTTGATTACCTAATGCCCATGAGCAGTTTTATTAGGCCTGTGGTTTTAGCATGTGTCGCCCCGTCTTTGCGTTTAGTATTTTTCTCGACCAGCATCAATATTTAATTTCATTACAAGCCAAAAAAGCCAAGCGAAAGAGCATTCGCCACAGCAGGACATGGCATTTGATAAATTATTTAAAATATCTACTGGATCCATCTGGAGGGAGGACTCCATTTAGCTCCTCCAACTCTGGTCAAAGTCTATTAGATGCGTATGAGTGTTGTGTCTCTGTGGTCCTGGCCAAGCTCGATTAGTTGGCCACATTGAATGCCTGTAAATAACATTCAGCTAAGTGTCCTTCTCTCTCTTCCTATCTGTCTCTCTCTCTGTCTGTTCTCCTGTGTTTGCTCCATTTACACCTATGGGGCTGGGGCTTGAGCTGAGGCTGGGACTGGGTCTGGGGTGTAAAGCATCAGCTTTTGCCTTATCCAATTTTACAGAATTTTAAGCACTCTGCCACGTGTCGTTCGGGCTTTAAACTGCAGTCCCAGTCCCAGACCCAGACCCTGTCCAGTCGAGTCCACTCCACTCCAATCCAGGCCAGTGCCAGCCAGACATCAGAGCCACAGCCAAGTGCATTTTATGTTCAGCTTCGCCCCCAACGCCCTCCCCCTGGCCACTGTTGCTGCTGGCCTGTCCACGTCCTTGTCTTGCGGCAGGGACCGGGCCAGGGACAGGGACAGGGACTGAGACTGGGCCAGAGCCACTGTGCGGCTGCTTAAAATGATAACGTTGAAAACGCTGCTCGTCTACACACAAGACAAATGTGCGCTATTGAGGCGTGAAAATATTCCACTATAAACACACATCCGAGACACAAAAGGAGGAGCCTTTCTCCCTCCCCTCCCTTCCCTTCCTCGCTTTCACGCTTAAAGCCGTGTCAAAGTGTGGGCGGGCGTTCGGTGTTTATTTATGGCCTTGGCAGGCAGCAAATTCTTAAATTATCTATGGAAATGACCTAATGCAGCCTCTAAAGTGGACGACGACGCTAACTCGACACTGATTATGGCCACTGCCTTGACTTGGCTTTAACTGCAGCAGCATCGCCTCCTCAGAGAGAGAGAGAGAGAGAGCGGAAGGCCAACACTCAGCTCAGTCGGAGTCGAGGGACAGTCGAGTCGAGACAGCGCCAGACGGAGCCTAAAAGGCGCCGTGATCAGGGCAGACTGGGATGTGGCATGAAAACACAACTTCTTTTGTGTGGCACGCGTACAAGTGGAGTCCTGTGAAATTATAGCGACCAAATAATTGAAAAGATTTGCAGATTTATGGTTCAGTGAGTGCAGTAAGGGTCCATGGACAGGCTCCTTGGGAATGTCAATGTAGAGTCAAACAAAAAGCCTTTGGGACAGCCACACATAGACAGTGTGGACAGTGCGTTTCACAATTATACAACTACTTTTCGGGGGAGGAATTGAGGATTTGGGAATCAAAGAAGAATAGTTGATTCCATTCGTTGATTAGTTTATTAAAATAATTTAGAGTTGGACCGAAGCCTGGCAGCTGCAAATGAGATGTTCCAGGGTTGAAGATGATTCATATGGGGTCCAAAGTCTTCTTTATGTAATAGACAGATGGAACGGATTGGATTGGATCCGCTTTGGTTGCAGACTGGGGAATGTGTACCCATCTCTAATTAAAGACTTCTCCCAGAAGTGGCTGGCCTGGATACTGCCTAGATATTACACGGCTTAACTTCACCCTATTAACAGCTGCTTACAGGACTTACTGTCCTGACTGTAGTGCACTGCACTCCCCAAGGGACCGAAGACCGAAACGTGTCCCAGAGATGGCATTACAAACAATGTACCGAGTATCCAGCCAGCACTTATTTGATTATTCAGGCATTCCATATCGCTTTATGATCTAACCCGAATCCAAATCCGGATCCGTTGCCATATTTATTTTTCCTCCAAAAACCAAATACTCGACTCGCGTAGAGTAAACGGAATGGAAAGCGGCAGGGAAAACCCTGCAGACAGTTTTCCCCTTCATTGCCTGCGCTGCCTGCGCCTCTTGCAACTGCAACTCTTTTTGGTGTCGGCTGCCAGCCAAAAAAAGGAAGCGACAGAAAGGGAAACAAAGATGAACAAGATATATGGACTGGGACTGCCTATATAGTCAGTCGAGAAGTCCGACTATAAAATACCCGTTCCAGAATGCGAAAATAATGTAATCGAAATTCAAAGAAAATATATTGAAATAGAGTCTGGCGTGACTTGGTCACTACTTTAAAGCCAAAGCCAAAGATACTACCATATCGATTCGGCTTTAATTGCCGTTCAGGTAAGAGGTAATAGGTAACGCCTCCTCCTGTTACTGTCACATCCTGCCACAAGTAGAGAGCATACCCTTGCTTGCCACGAGTTTCCACTGTCGTTGGGTTGGGTGGGGAAAAGCTTCAGTAAATGGCAGCCAGTAAGTAAATGCAAAACAGGCAAATGCTGCAGCAGCAGTAAAAACCGACAGAGCTGCAGACAGAGACACAGACAGAGCAGCAGACCCAGACAGAGACAGAGACAGCGGCAGTGGCATAGAAAGAGATAGAGACAGGAACAGGGACTGCGGATGGGGTCTGGAAACTGAAACAAGAACAGCGACCCAATTTTCGCCAAGTAAAATCGCAGTTTTCATTAACCGCAATGCCAGACGGCGGCGACAGCAGCGAGTGGCTGTGGGGGAGAGAGAAAGGGTAGATGGGTGGGTGGGGTGGCTGTGGGTGGAAACTGTCGCGACTGTCAGCGGCTCCCTACCAGAATTACAGCGCCAACAACTACGACTGCGACTAGGTGGCTGACTGGCTGACTGATTGCCACTGAGATGTCATGTCGATACCCCGCAGCCCCTCTCAGTCTCCTCTTTTGCGCTTGTACTGTGTCTCTCCTCTCTGTCCCTGTGTCTGTGTGCTAGATGGACACCCTTTTGCTCTCTCCCTGGATCCCCCTGCGCTCCCTGCTTCATTGTTTGCTCGGATTATTTATATAGCAGGTATGCCTGATGATTTGTTGTTTCGTTAGTTATACAAGTTTAGCGGCACAGAGAGAGCGGGAGAGAGAGAGTGAGTGAACGTGCAAGAGAGAGCCCGAAATTTGGCTCACCTTGCCGGAGTGCCAAGTTTTCACCGAAACTTTGAGCAACGCCCTAGGTCAGGACACGGATCCGGGACAGTTTAAAGTTTTTGGTGCCAGAGCCAGCACGGAAATTAAATGCCATCGATAGCCGGGGTCGGGGTCGATGGTTCTCCGGGCAAATGGTACACGGATATCTGATGGAGGCAGGAAAAAAACTTGAAATTGAGAGGATATCCTACGGTCAAGTGTTTGTCATTTGCAATTAATTTCCTTTTGACCAAACGGCTTCTTCCGCCGGCCGCCCGTCTTGTGCTTTTCAATTAGCACAACTCAAAGTTCTCCAAAGTTCAATAATTTCCCTGGCTCCAGCTCCAGCTCCAACTCCAACTCCAGTTCCAACTCCAAATGCTTCTTGTGCCCTGCCTACCAGGAATTTGGGTGCACCTAAAAGCCGGCTGAATTTTTCATTAGGCAAAGTTAAGCCTATTAACCCAACGACTGCTACAGATACCTCATCTCATCTCATCCATATCCATATCCATATCACAGGACAGATCGATGTCCAGGACATTTATAAATACGGCAAGCGGCACAAAAATGCTGCTTTTACTTTTAATGTGAGCACGGGAGGAGGTCAAAGACAGAGAGAGAGGAAATAGAAAGAGGGCGGGGCGGGGCGTGGCGGAGCGGGTATCTCTGCAGTCCTTACAACTGTGTCTCGAATATCCTATTTATCGTGTGCGTTTGCTTGTGTAACCTTGCAGGAGGCAACTGTCGCTGGCATATGCTAATGCCAGGAGGCTCTGCTTTCGGTTGTTCAATGTTCACTGAGAGAAATTCACATAAGAGAGGTTAAGGTTTAAGGTGTTGGTTAGATAGCTGGTTCCTTTGACGTTACCAGAAATTACGCTCGATTGATCGCACAACAAATCTGCGGACGAGGGCAGTCCGAAAGGTTTCCAGTCTGCTTACAGCGATGCTTACAGCGATGCTTACAGCGATGCTGCTTACAGCGATGATCTATGTTCTGCTCCTCATAATTGCTGTTTAGAAAGGTTATAGCCTCCTCATTTGAGTATCACTTCTTTACTATACAAAGAGTATCTGCATTTTCCTTAAAAACTTAAAGAAACTTAAAGAAAGCAACTAAATGTTGGCCGAATTTTCGTGCAGTGTTGACTCCTTTGACTGTGTGGCAAGAACTGCTAAATATGTATGCCAAATGCGATTTGCATATAACGTTTTGTGAAACGGTTTGCGAAGTAGTTGCCCAGAGGGAAGTGGGAATGGAGGGGCGCCTGTCTACTGGCCATGTGCTGCTCCTGTGCTGCCGGCTGCCGGCTACCGGCTGGTATGCCTTTTAGCCAAGCCATGTTACGTTGGATTTTGCCTCATTTTTCTTCCTTTTTTCTGTGTGGTAGAGCAGGGGGATGGGGAGGGGAGGGGAGGTTAAGCAGTCGGAACTGGAAAGGCGAGCCATGACTAAACGCTGCTGAGTGTGCGTGTGTGTGTGTGTGTGAGTTTACTTTGTGCAGTCACTGTGGATCAGGTATGCGAGCCCCAGCACCCCCCACGCCCCCCTCGCCCCCATCGCCAGACATATGTGCGTTGGTCAAACAACGGATTGTTGCCAGTTTTGATAGCCAGAAAGGATGCTCAGGAGGCTCAGGTTATGGCACCAGTTGACTCGCCACGACCCTAAGCTGTGGCCGACCTGCAATTGAACTTTCCCTCTGGGGAGGGGGGAGTGGGCCGTGTGTAGGAGTCCTGGAGCGGATGGATTGGCTTATTTACATGAAAATTAGATGGAAACACGATAGATTGGCCAGCTGATTAGCCATGGCGTAAACAGGTCATTAAAATGCTAAAATCTTACAGCATATGCATACAATTACCGCAGCGTGCCCGAAATTTATGCAAGCCAGGCCGCCCTCCCCCCACCCCCCGCAGTGCTAGCCAACCCAATCGATTGGCAATCAAAATAACTTTCAATTAATTTGCACATCATTGATGGGCATCGAATCAAATCGAATCAGTGTCAGCATCGGTAATCAGTAATCAGCATCAGCATCGATGCTCGCCAAATTGTCCGCTTTATGGGAGAAGAGAGCGAAGGCAGCCAATTCCACTGAAAGCCGGGCCCAAACCAACGGCCAGCAACGTTTTGTCGTAAAGGCTGAAAGTATGCCCAGATCCGAGCCGTATTCAGGAACGGGTCCAAGTCCCCGGGCCAGCCAAAGGCATTGCCAGAATTCCCACTAAATCCGTACCCCTCCCCGCACCAACCACCCACCAACTACAGCCGAATCGCACTTGTTCAACTCTTTGGCCAAGTTGCACGATAAATCTCAACCAAAAGTTGTGTTGTGTGCCGGCCACCCACCCACCCTGTGGCAAGAAGGTTGCTGGTGAGGGTGAGGCTGGGCAGGGGGTGGGTGAAAGAGTCCAAAAGATTGTGTAAAATATGCACACAGAAAGCGGCAGGCACTGAGGCACCGAACGCCATGCCACTTGAGGTTGACACAACGTCACAAAGCGCATTATGATGATCAACTCGATTATGGCCAAGAGAAACCAGTGTTGCCAGCCAGCTCGCTGTTGGCCAAATCGACACAAAGTACAAGAACTTTTCTTTGGCTGTAATATATATAAGATTTAAACGGAATTTAGTTGTGGCATTGACAAGAAATGAAGGAAAGTTCATGTGAACAGTTTGAGAAATAGGGAAATTTTCCTACAAATATTTAAATGTGGGTATCGGTCGAGCCAAGTCGCACCAACAGTTTCGTAGTGGAATCCGCTCGATGTTAGTTCTTGATCATTCGTTTATTTTTTCTAGTGATCATAGATCTTCATCTTCATACATACAATTTCTATTGATACTATCGGTTGCGCTTCTCTTCTTGTATGATAGTTTACTCCTATCGGAGCAAGCGAGCAAAGCTAGTGAGCTGGGGGTATGCACAAGAGTAAAGCACATAAGGCACTCGTCTTTTTATATAGATTAATTCGATTTGGAATGCTGCCATTTTCTTATTTCCTTGGATTTTCGAGCACAAATATCATCGAAAGAGTAAAGGTCCGAATCCAGCTGAAATTCTCGTAATTAGGAATTCCCAGAGACTGCCATTGTTAAAGCCTATGCACAAAAAATGCTCTTAAATCGCTATTTTCCTCTTATTTTGTACCAACTGACCTCCGATTTGGGAAAAAAGGCCAAGAAGCCAATCCTGCACCACACAGAGTCTCAGTCTCAGTGGCAGCACTGGCAGGCGGCAGGCAGCAGGCAGGCAGCAGCTAGCAGGACTGTGCAGTAAGTTTTATTGGTATTTGGTTTTGGGGACTGTAGTCCTCCCTTTGTTCCCTTCGCTTCCTCCGTACACACACACACACACACACACACACACTGACATAGGAAGAGGGCACAGTAAACAGACAGACAAAAGGAATTCGATTTTCAGCTATTTTCTATGCCAAAAACGAAGTCCTAGCCGCTGGAAGCAACCTACTTACGACTTCGGGGTCCGTCCGGACTGGGGGAGGGAGGGGGACTTTGGGCATAAACACGTGATAAAAGCTTTACTTGCAATTTTAACTTTGCTCCCGAGTGTGGGCCGAGCCGCCAGAGAGGGACAGCAACAGTAGGAGCAGCAGGAGCAGCAGGAGCAGCAGGAGCAGCAGGAGCAGCGGCAGATGCCCGGCAATGCTTTTTCTTCCTGGCTGCCTTCTGCCCTTCTGCCACTGTTGTTGGCTTTACTGCGTCCGTCTGTCTGTCTGTCTGGCTGGCTGTTGGGCGTCGGTGTGGCGCCAAGGGCAGCCATTTTTCATTGGCGGGCGTATGTGATGTGCCAACGAAGCAGCCGCACAGTGGGACGCAGTGCCTGAAAGAGAGGTTGGAAAAATGCAGAAAAATGCTGCCAACAAATGCTTAAAGGGGTGTACTTGTATGATTAGGAATTTGGTGAAATTAATGATAGTTATTTACTGAAAAAGAGGCGCAGTAAGTGCTGCTTGTTAGTCCCTTTCAGCCCTATAATTTTTGTATAATTTGTGCCCGATGGTTTAAGTAAGGATCCTTAGATTGGGTTATCATTTCACTCTGGGAACATTTTACCGTGAAAATGCAGAGTTCGAGCCCCCAAAAATACTTCAAGTGGACCCACCAATGTCCCTAGAATATAAGTTATTCTTTGATCTGTGATTTCTGTAAAACCTTCAACATTTTCACTTCACAGTGCCCCACCGTTGAAGCCTGTGCAACATTTTGTGCCCGCTGCTGCCGTGGCAGTCTGTCATTCAGTCAGTCATTCAGTCAGTTAGTTCGTCAAACCAAAAGATTGCTTGTCTGCTTTCTTTTCTGCTTCAATCCCTCTCTTTCAGTCTCTCTCTCTCTCTCTCTTGTCTAGGTATTGTGGCATCTCTCTTTATCTCCCGCTGAGCTGCTTAACCGTCTGTCGCCTGTCTGTTGTCTGTCGCCTGTCGTCATTCGTCGTCAGTCTTCAGTCGTTTGTCGAGGGTCATTTCGTTGCATTCTGGCTGGGAGCTTGCCGACGTTTGGGTCTTCGTTTGTTTACGATGTTAAAGATGCGCCATTTTGGCCAACGAATTTAGTTTTATTGAATATTAGAACTTATAAGTCATCTTGGCAGTGGCCCGAATCTTCTTTGCCACTGCGATTACAATTTACATAAAGAATTCGTCAATCTCTATTGTCGTTTTCAACTTTGTATTCTATACTCTTGCACGAGTGCAGGCTCTGGGAAGCGAGTGAGCCAGGGGTGAGGCAGTATCGGTCAAGACCTCACTCAAGGTCTTTCACTGAATCTTATCGAAGTTCAACCATCGTCTTCTGCCTTCCATTGTTTGCTTTTTGCAGTAGAACCTCATAGTCTTCTTTGAATCTATTCCCCAATGTTTCAGCATTCAACCCACAATCCCTTCTTGGCCAATTAGTTAGAGTATTCAAAGATCTTCGAAGCCAAATTAGTAATTTTCCGTTGAAAACTTTCTTTGCCATCGAAAGAGAAGCTTTTCCCTTTTCCCCGACATGTTTACTGTCGGTTTTGTTTTTGTTTTTGTTTTTGTCCATTCTTTTAAGCTCATCCCCCCGGATTCATATAGATTATATAGATTTTATTTGTAAAGCGGAGCGAAAAACAAAGAGCAACAAAGAGAAAATAGAAAACCGCACGACGGGCGCCACCCACAGCAAGTAATTGGTCCCAGGGCCCGGCCCCGCCCCGCCCCGCCCGGCTCGCGGGGTTCATTTCGATTCCGGATTCTGGTCGGAGTTCTTTTGGCACAGAATCAGAATCGGAATCGGAATCAGAATCAAGCGGGAAGCTCGCCCCACATAAATATGCCACTTAACAAGCCACCAACGTAAACGTTTTTTATTTCTTCGAGTGCATTGATTGCCCAGCTCCTGCCCTGCCCTGCCCTGTCCTGGCTGTGCCTCCCGGTTGTGCCTCTTGGTATGCGGCGACACTCTACTCTATGCCATGTGCCAGTGAAGTAAACAATTGTTTTAGGGGGTAGGGGAGGGGCTTTAAAGTAAGAGCCCAACTATTGCATCGCATTTGCATTCGCCAAAACACAAGGCGGCTCTCCGCTCCGCTCATCATCGGTGCAGTTTGCAATTTATTTAATTCGATATTTGTTTTCGCAAGTGCTGCGAATGGCAAAAGATGCAACCATCGTGCACCCTCGAGCTGCAGCACCACACATTCTGCTCTGACTGGGGGGGAGTCCCTCTCCCTCTCCCCATTCTCATTCCCGTTCCCATTCTCATTGATTTGAATATGTCAGCAATTTGTGTAGTTTTGTGCACCAATGCGCCCCAAGCTGCCTCTTCTCTCGATCCCCAGCCCAGATCCCGCACTCTAAAGGACCTCTCAGAAGCCAACGCCTGAGCTGCACCGTATTCCACCGTATCCCCCTCCCCCCTCGCACTCCCCGCTTGAGCTTGCTGCGTAATGCAATGTAAACCAAACCGAACCAAACCAAACCAAACCAAACAATTTAAAATCATGGCATGCATTTGGCTTCAATTCAATTTAAACTGAAATGAGCGCGTGGCCGGCATGCAGTCGCATCGGTGTCGTCGGCCAGACGGGGGGCTGAGGTGGGGTGGGGCCAGAGACCACCACCAGGCAGGCAGGCCAGAGGCTCGCCATTTTTCCACTGCAAATACTCGCAAGTGTGTGTGTGTAAGTGCACAGTGGTTTAAGGATACATTCGTCACTGCGATGACCAAACTAAAGGCTAAAGGATATAGAGACGGTGGAATAAGTATATCCGACTGTTGGGCAAATAGGGATACTCATCTTCTAGCTATTCGTCAGAGGTTACCAGCAGAGGTTCTAGCAGCTGTAATCTAAATATTATTCAATGAAAAACTATCTTCGCTCTAACTTGACATTCATTTGATATGCGCCCAACAAATTGAAAGCAATTTCATTACAAAAGTTTGCGCTCAGTCGAGTCTGTCTGCAGCTGGGGGGCACTTACATTGTAAGCTCTGTAAACAGGCTGTAAACTCTGGTTACATTGCTCTGTTGATGCAGGTCGATGCAAAGCTATGCATTTACAGTGCGCTGTTAGCGCTGCCGGCAGACGAGCTAGAAAGAGAGCACAAAAAGGGACAGCGAGAGAGAGAGAGGGAAAAAGAGTGAGAGAGACAGCGGAAGTGGCTTGTAACTCGTAAATTTGCCGTTAGTTATGCATTTTTAATGCAGGCTGGGGGAAAGTTTAACCATTACAATGCTGCCCTTGCCATCCCATTGCACACTTATTGACACTTGCACCCAACTGTGTGGCACAATTTATGGCCGCAATTTCAATGGTTGATGCACCTAACCAGCCCAGAAGCGACGAGCAGATGGCGTAGCCAAATAAGTGAGTGTGTGAGATGCAGTGCCATCAAAAACTATTCCACTCCTGACCATTTTCTACATGAGCCAAAGATGCTCAAGCCTGGGCTAGAAGTGACAGAAAAAAACCATTACAATTTTGCTCAGGCCAATTAAAAGTTTCGACAGAACAACAACAAAGTGGTGGCCGAAAATGTTTCGACACTTGCCACTTTCCGTTTACCGTTTTGGCCTTACATTTGTTAGCCTTGTTAGCGTCAAGTTTATGGCAACATTGGCAACTCCAAGTATTTGCCATGGCAATCTAATGAGAAAATGTAGGACAGTGCTCCCCCGTCCTGTCTCCTGTCTCGGCATCACCCATCAGCCATTCCATTCACATTTACTGGCTTATCTCCGTCGACTCGAAGTAGTTGTCGTCGTCAGCAGCAGCCCCCAAGACTGGAGCACTACTCAAAGCCGTCTGAGTGCCAGCATTGACTGCAAGTGCATCTTTTCACCCACAAACCCACTGAAGCAGAGGCAACAACGGAACACACACACATACACACACACACATACACACACACACATACACATACCAGCGGAGTTCACTGGTGGTTCCTGGTGGCCCTTTTCAATAAATCAGCGAGCCAAATCCGCAGATGTCAGCAAATGTACAAGCAACTTTGTTTGCAGCTCGCCAACAACAGCGACAACAACAGCGACAACAACAGCAGCAACAACAGCAGCAACAACAACAGCGACAACAAATTGGCGTGCAAATTAATTATGACACCTCAGTGGCAAATGCAAAGCTTTAACAGTGGGAACAAAAGACGTGGCATGCGGTGGTGACACTTACTGAATTTACATGACTGAGACTTGGTTTAACTCTATATCTATATCTATCTATCTATATGTTATGTAAAGCACCTCGAATACCTTCGTGAAGTAGGCAAAAAATGATCATCATTTTCGTTGTCTGTACTGTTCAGATCGGCACGTCTCAGGTCTGGATGTCTGCTCCAGAATTTATGGACACACTCTGCAAGTAGCATTACAGTAAAGGAATGCAGGGACCTAAATATTTTAGTACGATCGTCGCCAGACGAAGGAAAATAAAAGGATTGTCCTTGTTTACGCATTCTCTCCTTCTTTATTTCTTTTGCACTCTTTCGTTGGCACTTTTTGTGGGTTGTAGGACGACCAGTGTAGGCTTTAAAGTGTCGCCTGGTCTCCTGGTCAGCATCCTGGTCCTCCGCCAAGTGCCACGAAAGTCAAGTGCAAGAAAAAACGTCCGCAATAAAGGTGCGAAGGGAAGCTGCGCCAGTCGCCAGCCGCCAGCCGCCGCACACCCCATCCATTTCCTCCTTCCACTGACCCCAGCCCTTGCTGCAACTGCAATAAACTTTTGTATTGTGGCCTTTGGACATCTTTATAACTTGGGTTGGCTAGCCAGGTTGGCTCCCTCCCTTGTCCCTTGCCACAACCTGAGGCACTTTAAATGCCTTTGGCTTTTATGGGCACCGCTTTACGTGGCACCACAAGAGAAAACCAGCAAAAAGCATAGAAAGGGGGAAAAAATATTTAAAATTTGGAACATCAGTCGATTGGACTCTTAAAATGTTTATGGGCCAATTCATTCAGGCTTGTGCACCCAGCACTCAATTGGTTTTTCCCAACCCAAAAACAAACCCGCGAATATATACATATACATATATATAGTATATATAGTATAGAGTAGGCAGACATATGCATGAATCGGAGAGTGTTAACTGTTTTTTGGGCCAGCTTCAATTAAACATTTTATTGAGTGCATTTTGGTGTGTTGTAAAGCCAAAATTGATTTGGCATTTGGCAATTTTTAGCAACGAATTTTCTATTCACACCAAAACAAACCCACAAAACAGAATTAAGCGGAACCAATATTCGGTATGGACTAGCGGATGCCCTGTAAACGGGAAATTCTAGGCATTAATAAATCATTCACACTCTGAATAGTCCGCCAACTGAGACATAAAAACTCTCACCCTGACCCAATCCAGACATAATCATATTCGTGCCCTGCCCCCCGCCTGCTGCCTGCTGCCTGCACTTTCTCCTCGATGTGGCCTATTCAATGGGCCAAAAAGAGCCAATCTAATGGCATTTCAGGCGGAATAAAAATGGTTACCACCGACAAAAAAAGATTTGCATTTATTTTCGTGGTTGCACAGTGGGTTTCTATCCCTCATTTTTCTGGAAAAATAGCCATAAGTTTATAGGAATTATAGACACAATTTTCTGATTTAATAATTTCGGTTATTTGAGGCATTTTATGAATATTTATGTGTGCGGATATTCTATCTATTGAAAAGTTGAACTTAGTGATTAAAGTACAGTAGTTAATACAAGAGACTTAAATTGAACGTCGCGACGTTCGTCGTCTGGACATTACTTTCCTAGTCTCGAGGTGTCATGCCCTTCTTCGATCTCTGTTTTGTGGCTCCACTGTGCCGAAATTCTAGAAAAGATTACCAATGTTGGGCGAAGCAGCTGCCAAACGCTTCAATCCGATGTCAGCTCTTTAACATGGCCGACAGTAGCTGCTGCGTCTGCCCCCAACTGGCCCCCAAAAACGTTGTTTTGTCATATAATTTTCACTTTTATTGGCAGACAAAAGTTTGGGGAGCTGGAGATTTGCAGTTTTATTTGGCTCGTCTGCGAATTTTTAATCATTTTCCTGCGGGCTGGGACTGGGACTGGGGCTGGGGCTGGGACTGCGAGTGCGCTCAGTGCTAAATGGTTGGAATTCAGAGATTGGTGGGGGAGGAGGGACTGCAGACAGGCAGACAGGCAGACAGTCAGATGATGGGAGATGAGAGCGTGAACTAATTAGTGCATTAGCATTTAGTGGCATGAATTTGGCGCAGTGGAAAACTCCACTCCGCTCAGGCATTCGCAGTCGATGTCGATGTAGGTTAGGCAAAGTATTTTGGCCAAGCCAGAGTTGTGGTAATGGTAATGAGGATTTTGGCTACAGATGGGAAGGACCGAAAGGATGGGCAGGCTGAGATGGCTCTGACAGCTGCTGGGGCTGTAATGCTTGACACAAATATAACAACTGGGAGCTGTGTGGTTTGCAGCCAGCATCTGGTGCTCATTAAGTCTGCATATCTGATGGATGCGCTCACTTATGGATGTGTCAGCTTTAAGGCTGCTCAATGCCAGGCTTCTGGCACCTCAGGGAATCCCAAATCATGTCGATTTGCTATGCACAGATTGATGACTGATTGAAATTCCTTAAGTAACCATAATCAGTGAGTGCTAACCACGCTCGTCAATCGCATGGCAATGCAATCTGCAATCAGCAATCCAGTTGTGCAATTTAAATTTAAATTTAAAACGAAACCACGGACTGCAGAGACAGAGACGGACAGCTGGAACGGGAGACAGCCGCACGGACGGACGAGTTGATTTTCATGTAAAACAAATATCACTTAATGTGGCCACTGCTGCCCAGCGGAGGGCTACGGCTGGCTAATGGCAAAGCAAAAAGGCACGTATCCATGCCACCATTCCCCCACCATTCCACCATTCCCATCCAGCATCCACTGGTCAGGAGCTGTCCTTGTCTAGGACAACTCACATCGACCCCCAGTACCTTCCTCCCCCTCTGTGGACTCCTACTTGGACCCGGCACGTGTGCGTGTGCAGCTCGTAAAAAAGTGTGCATCAGGTTGCAACGGTCATTGGAGCAAGGGTACGGTGCGGTACGGTGCGGGATGAGGCAACGGCTGCCGTGTGGCATTAATAGCAACTGTCGACAAACAACAACAGGCAGTCGCCCCACACACCACACCACACCACACCACACCACACACCCAGCAGAAGCACACCAGAAGCAATAATATTATGAGAAAACCAGCCCAGGAGGGGACCAGGATCAGACCACCTGGTGGTCGGTCTTAGCCGGTGTTCAGGACTTCCTTCAGGACACAGTGGACAGTCAACAAACAGTGGATCAATTGTGATGGGAAAGTTGAGGGAATTTCATAGAAGTTTTTAGTTAGAATCGAGGTTTAAGAACTCTTTGTAGTTGTGCCTCTAGATCGATCAATCCATGAATAACTATAGCCAGTATCACACAGTGTTTTCAGATATGTTAGCCTATTGCTGCCTCTATACTCTCCGTCTTTATAGCGATTCATAGCGAACCACTGTGCCCACTGGCTGACCAATGCCCATGGCACTTAATTTTAATAAACAAAATACTCGGCGCGTGGATCGAGAGGGGGTGCTGCGTGTCGGTCTGTGTGTGTGTGTGTGTCTGTGGGGGGGGTTGTAGGTAGTGCCAACCCCTTTCCGGGTTGACTGCAAGTGCAGGAAGGAATCTCCAGTCTCTGATATGAGCATTTTTTACTGCTCTGACGGAGTTGTAATGAGCCGCACGAGAAATGCAAAAAGTTTTTGGGCTAAGGAAGCTCCGGGCTTCCGCTGAAGCTGAAGCTCTGGGCTCCCATGAGATCGATGTCTAACCATAACTCAGCCAGAGCCAGAGCCAGCCTGCCATCCAGACAGAGGATGGTGGATGTGGATGTGGATAGGGATGGGATTGGGTCATTGGTGGTGCTGGTGGTGGGGGTGTAGGTGGAGGCATGTACCTGGAGGACGACGTAAACAAACTCCTTCAGTTTCGACTTTGACTTTGCCTTCGCTTTCGACTCCCTTCCCTCCCCAACCCCTCCGAACAGGTCGCACGTGCTCTTGTCATTTTACTTATAAAACTTTTGCGTTCCGTTCTGCTGTCGTTGTCGTTGTTCTGGTTGTTCTTCTGGTTGTTGTTCTGGTTGTTGTTGTTGTTCGCTCGTTTCTGTTGGGTTCTGGTGTGTTGTTTTGGCTGCTTTTCAATTTTATTGTGGGTAAAACAACTGCAACTGCAACTGGAACTGGAACTGTAAAAGGCGTCAGAGTGCTACGTGATTTACACCTAGGATGCCAGGATGTGCATTCTGTGGGTGCATCATTTTATGATGGCTCCCTGATACCCAAACGTTTTCCTTGGTCCCTGCCATCCAGCTCCTTGCCAGCTCCTAGGAGTGTTCGGCTGCAGCACTTACCACATGTCACGCCCTTTCACAGATCCCTGCCTCTGCTGCCTCTGCCGCCTCTGCTGCTGCTGCTTGTTTTCCATTTAAAGTTTATAAGGTGCTGCTGTTGGCTGCTTTTAGCTGCCAGTCTAGATGTTTGCTGTTTATTTTCGTTAATGCTGCTCATCCACAGCCACACACGCATCCGTCTCTTGGTCTTGCCCCAGCTCTGGCTCCTGCTCCATCTCTAGCCAGCCCCAAAATTTTACAGCTTCAGTTGATTTGACTTTTACGTACGTGTTGATGCAAGCAAAAGCCGCAGCAACAGCAACAGCCGCAGCCACAGCCACAGCTGACAGCCACAGCTTTGGTCACGGGGCATTGCATTTGAAAAATATGGTGTCAGCCAGGCGTCCTTCGGCCCAGTGGCCGCTGTCGAATGTCCACTGTCCACTGCCCCATGGCCACGTCAAAGTCAAAGCCACGCGACGCCATTGTCATTACACGCGCGGACGCTTACACGATTGAAGTTTTAGGATTGGGATTGGGATCGGATCGACTCGGCGGGCCTCCTGACAGCCGCCAGCTACCAGGCCACAAGGCCTCCAGTCCACTCGGCCTCTAGTCCATCAGTCCACAAGGAAACCAAGTGGCCTCCCCGCTCGCTCTCTCTCTCTCTCTCTCGCTCTATGCCGAGGATGCATTGCATTTTAATGAAGATATACGGCGGAAAGCGCGAGGCGCGTGGCGCGTGGCGCGAGAGTTGGCCGTGTGAGAGTGTCAGGCGCTTTGCTTGCTGTGGCTTAGTTGGAAAATTTACACGCCGTTTTTCACCCGTGCCACCTATGCCACCCCCCTCCCCAGCACCCCCCACACCACCACTCGGTATCCACAGCGGGCCTGTCAGTCAGTCAGTTGGGCTTCGCAGCTTTCGCTCTCCCTCTCTGGGTTTTCAGCCATATATTTTTTTCTGTCGCCTCCGTCCTTCGTCCTCCGTCCGCGGGCAGAGCGCGTGCCTTTCATTTTGCGCCTGGCCAGCGGCAACGTTGCCAGCCAGCCAGCCAGCCAGCGTTGTCGACGTCCACGAGTTAGCAATGTCACCCTTCCTCCCCCAAACGCCAGCCCCTCCCCCTTGTTGGTTTTTGTTTTTGTTTGTGGGTGTGTGTGTGTGCGTGCGTGTGCAATTTAGCTGCCATTTTAGTTAGTTTTGTAAAATATTTGAAAAATGCAAATCTGATTTGGTCGACGAATTGCGACGAATTTTTATTAACACGGAATTTATTTCTGTTTCCGACCTTTATTTTCCCGGGGATTCTTCGTGTGTGTGTGTGTGTGGAACTGAGGGGTATATTTTTAGTAAAATTTTACTTAGAAGAAGTTTAAGTTTTGAATTTTTGTTGAGTGACTTTAGATCACATTGAACTCTTAAAATTTCAAGGGAATTAACTCTTGCCTTTAAGTTAAAGAGGTTCCATTCCATAGGTGTTTATTTACACGGGTCAAAGGGTGGCGCAAAGATGTAAAGGAGGCAATGAGCTCCCATAAAACGGCGTCAAGTACTCTCACATTTTATGCTGCCTGTAAACACGTCACACAGGATAATCAACCTAAAGGATTTTCTCTCTCGTACTCGGCTTACGTTCGTCTTTCTGGTTAAATTCGTATGCACGGCAGAGGCTGTGCTCTTAAATCTATTTGTGGCGATCCGTTTTGGCTCCAGCATAGCTTAAGTATTGACCAAAAGATGAAAAGGCAACTGTGGGCAGTGTTTGTAGGAAAGAGGTGGGGTACATTAGATGCTCCAGAGACCAGTTCGAAGAGGGGTAGACGAAGTACAGTCAGCGTGCGGCTGTGTACATAAACTTAGTATCTATATTGTGATTTGTATATTTATTGTGATATTTATATTATCTTAAAACAGTAATCTCCGCGACCGCACAGAGGGTGTACAGAGAGCCTTAGCTGTTAACGAGGAACGCAATACAGAAACGATAACAGTCTGTTAACCATGGGTACGGTATTAACAGCGCTGTTGTTCCGTTACAGCTGCTCCCCTGAACAGGCGAGCCAGTACTGGCGTTCTGACGATGATTCATGATTTAATTTACATTGGTGCAGCATAGATAAAATTATTCATAAACTAAATAATATTGAACGTGAATTGATCGAAACTACTCTGATTTCTCTGTAGTAAAGGGCACTATGAATGATATGGGATTCTACGATGAAGATGAATGTGCGAAGGAAAGGGCTTAACATAGTTATTGGGCGACATTTGCTTTGGTTGATTTAAGTCAACACAGTTTTCACTGTGCTCTCCCCCACTTACCCTTCTCCGAGACTCCTTCGAGTTTTTGCAAAATGAAATAAATTCTTAAACTGATCGATTTAAAGTTTACCCGCTGGCGCCTCTTAATTGCGGAAAGCTCTTAAAGAAAATGACAGCCAGCTGAAAACTGAAAACTGAAAACTCTTCTGCTGGTCACATGAATAATGTATAGACACTCGCACACAATTCGCTTGCTTTTTGGGAGCAGCGGAAAAAGCAGCAAAAGATAAAAATACGAGCAAAAGCGGCAAAAGAAAGCAGGAAAAACTTTAACTCATTTCTTTGTCTGTTTGATGCCTTCAATTTCTCTTTGCCGTTTGCCGTTTGCTGTTTGCTTTGGCGTCGGCGCCAACTTCTTGCGGCTTTTGGGCCGGCACGGCACGGCCTTTGCCTTTGCCTTTGTCTTTTCGGCAACTTTTCGCATTAATTCTGTTAATAATTTTTAATGTCTGCACGCGTCGAGGAGTGCGTTAAGTTCGGGAACTATTTGCACACATGGTAATTAAAAATGTAATTGCCTTGTCAATATGTGCCGCCAAGCTGCGCTCCTTTTGTTCGCGACTGTACTTCCGGTCCAACTTAAAGAGAGACTGCCAAAGAGACTGACTCTCACACGTCGGTTGTAATTTGCATTACAAATTACTCACTTAACAAGGATCCCTCTCTCCCCTCTCCCTCTCCTCTCCCTGGCCTGTCTGCGAGGGACTCCTTGAGGCGCTGTCCAAAGCAGAAGGCGCTTCCCATACCCATTCCGGCGGCCTGTGGCATGTGGCAACTATTTGGACCTGTCAATGCAGACGCCGCTTGACGTGTTAATACGCAAGCTGACACACCCATACCCACACACCGCACCCATACCAACACCCAAATACTCACGCATAGACATGCAAATGCCTAGTCGGACAGGCGGGACGGGCAGGACCGTAGGACAGGCAGGAGGCATTCTTGCGAGTATTTATGGATGCGCTGCACTGCCTTTGTGGTTTATTAGCCACGTGCCGGCATTTCTCGAATGCCAACAAAATAAAAGAGCTATTCCATTCCATATAAATGCAAATACACAGCCATTAATGCATATTTTACAATGCATAAGCATTGCACACTGCACACTGCATACTGCCGGCTGCCGTCAGCTGACTACACGTTTCCACTGCCACTGCCCGGCTTTGGCAGGCTAAACTGTAAGGACCTTAAATAGGACGAAGCTACGACGATGTAAGGAGCGGAAATAGGGCGAACACTTTTCAATGTAAGTTTCACCAGAAGGAGAGAGTGTTGACCGGCTTTAACCATAAATTGAGTGCGTGAAGAGTTTCGAAATGACGATATTGCGTGAGTCTCCTTGCCACTGGAATCGGGAACTACCATTAAAAGTCTACCATAAAGTGCTGCTCCACTAATCAATGTTCCCTTCTTGAGGTTACATTTACTTCCGGTTTGATTAGACTCTTTAAAGTTGAAACTCAACAGCTGACAACATCTGCGACTACTGTAGTTTATTCAGGAAAGATATGTACCTATATATATGTATAGTTTTATCACAACCAATTAAATCTCCAATTTATCAATGTAGACTTTTTTAAAGCCCTGTTTTAGCCCTGACTTGTGGAGCCGCATAAACTTCAAAGACTTTATAGATAAACTATATAGCTACTTGATGGAACTTTGAACAAAACTTTGTTATTTTTACGCTCATCATCTGTTTTTGGGTGTCCACCATTCCCCAAGGTTGTGCTTAGTGTGCAGGGGGGTACAACATAATCAGTTCATTAGCATGAGATTATGAATACGATATATTTATTGATAAACTTTGGATACTGTTTGCTGTTGATACTCTTTTAACGCCTGTAAAGAGTATTCCTTAGTTTGCTGTCCAACAAATTTGCTGCAAGTCAGTGGAAACGTTTAGTCCCAGCTCCTGCCAGTGTACCAGGCCAATGGAACAGTATCTTTGGCCAGCATCAAAGGTCACTTAAAACGGGCTTTAAAGCTATGGCCAAGGTCTTTGCGAGAGTTTAAGGGATTTGGCCTGACATTGCCATGATTTTCAATGGCAACAGTTGTGGCAACATGTAATGGTCGCTGCCTCCAGCCCCAACCTACCCATACCCATCGACAGCCCAGCCTGCAGCTGCAGCATCGCCCGTTGGCCGGCAACAACTGCAATTTGGCAGCAGGAACAGGCAGGAGCAGGACTCTGCAGGAGCGGGAGGAGCACGGCAGTCGGTCCGCATGTTAAATGAACTGCTCCTTGGCTGAGGAGGGAGCTTGTAAATAGTTTGGCACTTGAAAATAAATTACACACGCCATATCTGTAAATCGCTTTACAATCCATACGAAATAAGGCGGGCAGGACGAATTGAATATGTCGTTCGGTCGAGTGGAGATTGGATTGTGTTTGGTTAGCCCCCCGATGCCCCTCGATGCCGCCCGATCAGTGGCTGGCAAACTTTTCCCTCTCTCCAATACATTTTTTATGCTGAACAGAAGGAGTTGCTCGAGAAGGGACTGGAGAAGGGACTGTGACAGCTGTAAGTGTGGGAATCTTTACAAATTGGCAATGGCCAAAGTTTTGGCAGGCATCTATCGATAAAAGTTGGAGAAAGCGCCAAGCGCCAAGCACCAAGCACCAAGCGCCGATTCGTGCTCCCCTGGCGCTTAATTTGAAAGTCAAGTAACGGCTTCGTCTTTGCATTCGGCGTCGGCTGCCACCATTTGATTGCACCACTTGTGACCATCTGGGGCAAGACTCTTCTCGCCTCGCCAATATTTGGCAACTTTCAATTGGATTTCCTCTCTCTTTTGCATTAATTGGATGACTTTCGACCTTTAACGTTGACCGAATTAGACCGCGGGCTAATTGATGGACTTTTTATTAAAGAAGTTGCGGCTGCCCTTAGAAATTGACCACATATCGGGGGATTCAGCGAACATATGTAGGTGTGCTGTTAATGAAATGAAGTAACTGGGAGCAATAACAGTCTGTTAATCTGGGGTGCTAACAGCGCTTTAGCGTTGCTCTGTTCCAGCTGTTACAGCGCTGAACGATGTTATTGGACGAAACAGGGTTTCCAATGAGCACTGATTATGACTTTTTCAAGTGATCTGATGATCAATTTGTATCTACTTGAATGTTTTCTCAATAAATCCGATGATCTGATTACATTTTATGTTCGTTAAATCTGTGGGTAAGCGATAGGAGCTCATCGAGTTTTCCGGCGCCAAAAATTCCCTCTACGAGTATGCACATTGTATTTTCAAAATTAAAAATGAAACACATTCTCCCATTAACGTAACTCTGCTGCATTTTGTCCAAAGCTAATAATGAAATTACAAAAACAATGAAAGTTATAGTTTTATAGCGTTTGAGGAGGGACAGGGACAGGGGCAGGCAACAAATTTCCTGATGAAATCGCAAAGTTTGAAAGCCGAGCACGTAGCGACATTCTGGATCCGGCCATGGCCCATGGACAAGAGCATCACGCCCATACACTCCCACGCACACACACGGACACACAGCCATGTGTGAACGGGGCACGTAATTGGCTATTAACAGCGGCAGCTCCACAAAGGACTGGCACCTTTTTTTTTTGTTTTGGTTCTGTTGTGCGTAGATATGGTTATTGTTTGCTAAAATCGAGAAATTGAATTAAAAAGTGCGAAAATTGAGTGCAAACTTGCCTGAAATCGTGTTAAAATAATGAGCAGCTCCCCACACACGCGCCGCACACCGCCGGACTAAGCATAAATGTAAAATTAATTGTATTTGCATTTTAAAACATATGTTTTAATGGCCTTCCACGAGCGACACCGAGCGACGCTGATTTAATTGTGGCAAACGACAGTCTGGAAGGACTCTCCGGACTCCGGACTGCGGACTCCGGCTGGGGCACGATATAAAAATAATCCCAATAAAATGCATTTTTCATGTCAAACGCCTGAGCTGGCGGAATAACCTGAATGCACGCACAGGACTTTACGGAATTGCATGCAAACAAAGCGAACCGAACCGAGCAGCAGCAGCAGCAGCCACGCACATGCAACGGTCCAATGGCAGTCCAAAAATGTGACCCCACCCCCCCTCCACGAGTCGTTTGGAGTGTGGCACAGCACTCGCACTCTGTCGTCACATGATGTAATAAGGAAAACAAAACAACATTTTCATTGAGAATAATCAAATAGTCGAGACGAAAACAGTCAAAGCCGTTTGGCAACCAAGCTTCAAGCCACCAACACAGAGTCCTCGAGAGTCCATCAACAGCGGGGGGAATTTGGGGGAGGGGGGGGGCTGTGCACAAATCAGCTAACAACTGAAGCATTTGACTAAACAAGTAGACCGCTGACGAACGGCACCACAGCTGGGACCCACAGTTGGGAGGATGGTCTTTGGTCTTTTGGCTTTTGGCCGGACTAAGGAGATTTTCCTTGTCCGCAAATTCAATTTATTGCAGTCTTAAAGAGCCAGGCCAAAGCTATAGCCACAGCCAGCGACGGGATAAAACGGCATAAAGCAATAAAGTAGTAAAAAGGATTATCTCTCCTCTCTCTCTCTTGCTCTCTGGGGCAGCAACAGTTCTTGGGTAGCCTGGGTCCCCAGCCAAGTTACTGCCCCAAGCCAAGAGGCAAGCAAAAGTCAGCCAAAGTTGCACTGCGCCCGCTGATAGCGAGCAAAAAATAACTTTTGTAACTAACAAAAAAGAAAAGCCAAGCCAAGCCGAGGGGAATATAATGATACATACAAATGCGATTCTTAAACGCTGGCAAAGTTCTCTCTGCGGCCTTATGTCTCTCTCGCACTACTTATACAAATTGCTGCATGCCCCTCAAGTGGTTCAATTAATTGGAGCTCTGGCAAGAGCCATAATGACAGCCCACTGCAAACTTCCAATAAACGATGCCTGGTCCTTAATCATAATATCCAACCCTTCCTATACGAGTATATGTATGTATATCCCTCATGCATTATGCATGCTTTGTGGGGGTAAACGCCTTCATCGATGCCACAACAAAAGCCGGCAACGAGTGTGTCTCAACACGCGAATCAGCGATGAGTGCATGATCACGTTTAAGCCCTCTCGAAGGGAGTCGATTTACCAGTCACTTCAAGGGAAGAGCAAATGATTTTGCAAATCAACTTTACATAAATCAAAATAGAGACAAATCGAGGAATGAAATGAGGAACTTCCCCAATTTACAGCCCAGGAAAACAGCCATAAAAAACCAAAATCCAGTGACCGTGAAATTCGCTATTAAGTAAGAGACTCTTATACCATTTCTCCCATGCCATGCCATGGGCCTCATCACTGTTCATTCAAATAGACGTACATATGTATGCAAATGTGTGCTGTGTGTGTGTATGCGTGTAAGTTTTGCGTGGGTGTGCCAGTCTGTCTGCTGCCCAGAACCCAGAACTCTCAATCTCAACCGCGCACAAAAGTAGGCAACAAAAACCGGCGGCTGCCATTGTTGCCGTCTGCCTGCTTTCAACGCTTGACGCCAACGCACTTAGGCCCTACACACACACACACACACACACACACACAGCTGTGCACGCATACAAATGCATTATATCTTGACTCATTAACAGCCCCACAGCGCGCGTCTCCCGACGCAGCGACGCAGCGCCGCAGCGTTGTAAAAAGCGTTCCAGAACAGAGATTACTTTGCCTGATACTGGCCCAGTACCAGTACTCTGCTGCTGGGCCTCAGTGTTCAGTGCTCGGCTCTTAATGCTCAATGCTCAGTTCAGTAGGTGACACCAATGCGCGCGAAGGTGTTGCAGTTGCTGCCACACATCGTCTGGCCTATATATGTACATAGGCGCTCCCGGTTGCCGCTGCCGCTGCTGCTGCCCCTGCCCCCATGCATACTCGATGCAGTGCAGCAGACTGCGTGCACTTGACGCTATTGCTCCACATTTCTTCCGGCCATGAGAGGGTGCGCACCCCTACCAATGTGTGTGTACATTCGAGGAGTATATTCGCGAGTATCTGAGGACTATTAAAGCCTTGGCAAAGTCTGTGTACCAGGTATCCTACAGTCCATAGATTTCGTAATAGTTTTTCCATTTTTTTTGTGGGATTGTGTGTGATCTGTTACCCCCCTCCCCTCCCCAATGACACTCTGGGGGTGAGCCATTAGTGTCGCGGTGCGTTACCATAAAAAAGTTGGGCCAAGTAAGTTAAAACAATTCGCACGCTGCGTGCCGCGAGCGGGGGTATGCTGGGGCATGCCACCACCTCCTTGTAAAGTTTCATCTACCATCCCGCATTTTCGAAGTTTGCGGACAAATCCGCGAGCTGAAAATGTTCTTTTCTTACACGTAATTATGCAAAAGTTAAAAGCAACCATCATCGACTTCTCCTTAGTCGCAGTCCCCTCTACTCCCCCGCTCCCCCTCTCCCAGGATCGCTGACGTCTCGCCAGGCAGTCAGCCAGCCGGAAAATCAGTCAGCACTTGAGCTGTCGTTGTCGCGTTAAATTATGCAAAAAGGCAACGCGACATGCGACATGCAACGAGGAACTGGAGGAGCAGAAGCTGAAGCTGAAGGAAGAGTTCATTAAAAAAAACTGAGCTCGCATTGGTCACTCCACGGAGTGTTTACTGTTATGTGCTGCCATAATTGCGGCTGAGAAATGGGCTCGGAGCTCGCCATGGTCCTTCCTGCATGCGGAAAGCGGCTTAAATGTGTTTGCCACTTGATACCAATTGGTTGGAAATTGCGTAAACACACGTCAAGTGGGTGTGGGTGAGGGCGAGGGTGTGGCTGTGGTCGGAGGAGTGGGCCCTGCTCTGTCCAGCCATGTAAGCATTTAATTGCAAGTGACTTCAAGTGTTGGCTGGCCGACCTGATGGGCAGGAAATAATGAGCCGTTTGTGATTACATCAGGGATTAGCAGGATTGCTGGTTAATCTGCAGGAATTTATGTATATTCCATGTGGCTGAGCGATTGGCATAGAAATTGTAATGGCAATGCTTAAAGCGAAACTAATTTGAATGCAATTCGGAAATCGATTGAAGAGTAACGGAAAGGGGAAAGCATTTCTAACAGAGAACCTTGAAGTGCAAGACACTTTTTTGGAACTGGTAATGGCTGAAGCTATCTCTCATTTGGGCCCCTGTCTGTCTGCACTGAGGGAAGTAGAGGGGAGGAGAGCGGAGTGTGCTTAATGGGGTAACGAAATCGGTGTCTATTGTCGCCTCGTTATGTGTGTTTGGGAGGGGAGGGGGGGCCGGCAATTGGCTGGCACTTTAAGCGACAAGCCGCCACTTAATTACATGTGTAGTCCGGGCCGTTCGTGGCATGTCCTTTGCTGTCAATTATGGTGTGTCCGACATGTGTACTGCATCTGCAACAGGCTCCCTGGAAGTGGAGTGGCGTAGAGTGGAGTGGAGAGGGCCACTGGATATATGTAGATTCGGTCCGGTCCGGTCCTGGCCTGGCCTGAGTATCAATCACGGACGAACATGTTAAAATAATTTCATTTCACAAGCGGAATTAAATGCATTCGCGTGCCTGTGCCATTTACATGACATGACTATTAAATTAAAAACATAAAAGGACGCGGACTGGCGGACATAATGGCAGGACACATGGATACATGGATACTGGGACATGGATACCGACAGTCGACATGGCTATCGTTTAGTCAGTTCGAATTGCGGGCCATAAAAATGGTTTATTGACATGCCAGCAATCGCTCAATGTTTGCTTTTAATTTCAGCAGCTCCCAGCCGCTCCCTGCCGCCTCCCCCTCTGTGTCCCTCTCTGTCATAATTTGTCAATTGCGAGCTAATTGTTTTCCTTTCTTCTCCTTTCGTCCGCAGCGTCACGTTCGCCGCAATCAACATGATGGCCACGTCACAGGATTACTTCAATCCATACGCCCTCTTCCGCGGCCCACCCACCACTCTGCGGCCGCGCGAGTCTCCGCTAGGCGTCGGCGGCCATGCCCACGCTCACGCCCACAGCCACATGCACGGACATGCCCATGGCCATGCCCATCACGGCCATGGCCATGCCCACAGCGGACACGGCTATGCCGCCCTCGACTTGCAGACGCCGCACAAGCGCAACATCGAGACAGATGTGCGGGCCCCGCCGCCGCCGTTGCCGCCGCCGCCACTGCCGCCCACATCGCCGAGGTAAGCTCCCCCCACCCCACAGGGGATTAGGCGGAGAGAGGGGCGCACGACGAGCCAACCAAAAAACCCCCCACCCTCAACCAATTGATATGCATATCATCCGCAACACGTCAAGCCCACTTCTCTGCCACGTCTTCAATCAACCAAACCAAACCAAACAAAACCCAACACCAACTCAACACTCAACAATTTCGTTTCATATATGCATAAAATGCAATTCGCAATTCAAGTTTCTTATAAATGCCCTTAAAATATCACGCCCAAGATCGAATATAAAGTAAAAAGCTAGAGTTAAACGTAGAAAGTCATTTGAATATCGGATATATCAGCTTTTATTTAGCAAACATTTGCCAATGGACTTTGAACCCATCAAATCAAGCAACAGCAAAGCAAGTCTAAAGTAATCCCTAGAGAATCGCGAGAGAAAGTGTTTGCTACGCTACAGAATGTAACCCCTAGATGATAATTTATTAACTCCTTCAATAAGTAGAAGCAACATAATGGATTAAGAGAGTAATACTACCAAAACTAGTTAGAGATTAAGGATACAAATAATGGAAGTATTGTAAGAGAACAAGTAACTATTGCAGAGCATTTCGGAAAGCACTTGTACCGTTCTAGAATTAAGCAAACACAGTAAACAGAAGTATACGTTATAGCAATCCAAGCAATCCAATCCAATACGAAGCAAATAATTACATACATACATATATATTTATTAGAGTTTCGAATCAGTCAGTTTAATCAGCTTTACATATAAGCAGAATATTTACAAAATATATAGAAAATATACACAACATATAAATAACAATATAGTATATAGTAGCCAAAGCCAAGGAGTTGTATACCATATAGCCATAGCCATAGCCATAGAGCATAGAGTTCCCATTTGAAATACTTAGTAGTTACAGACAGCTAACTGAACGGGTCCACGGTATACCCACTAACAAAAATACTCTAATCGCATACAATAATCGAATGATACTCGTAGAAGTCGTAGCACTAATCGAATCCAGTTAATTATAATCTATCCTAGCCCAAAGTATACGTACATCGCAATCGAAGAATTTCCTAATAAAAAGTCTCTTAACATACTCTCTTAAAGCAATACGGTAAACAATAACTAACACTAGACTTAAGCTAGATGCGAATACTATACCAAGTTTATGCCTAATTACTATTAGCAGCCCTAAGCCCATAGGCATAGACACTGAGCACCAGGCACCAGGCAGCAGGCAGCAGGCACCAGCCACTAGCCACCAGGCGAGAGATGCCACATGTAAAATGCAAAAATTTAACTACCAAGAGTACAAAGTATGAAGGAGTGTCCCCCAATGAAGTTGAACAATTGGCAACAGCCCAACAAACTCTCTACCCAGTAGTACCCCCACTAGATCTAAGATTGTAAGGCAAACACTTTTCAAGTGACTCAAAGATATAGTAAATACAACTTTAATCAGAGCCAAATCAAGCAAACTGTGAGAATTCGATTAAGTGTGGAGGCGGAGCAACCCAGAACCCAGACTCTTCTCATCAATCAACACCAACAACGACCCTGGAGAAGAAGGAGAATCAACTGCTCTTCAATCAACACTCAACCCGAACTGGGGCAACCCATCAACGTATATTCTATTAGTATTCAAATCAATCCAAACAAGTAGCTTTCATCTCTCTCTCTAACTCTCTTATAAACCTAAACCAAATCTAAATCCAAAACCAAACAACAATCAACATGCACCACCCCACACACCCACCCAGCGAAGGCGGTAAGTGAGAAGCCATTTTAACCAGTAACTGTAAGACCCTAACTAGCCCCTAGCCACTAGCGCCACTGACTAGTCCAAGTAGTGGATGTAGAACAGCCTAGAAGCCACCTAAAACTCGAACTGCATCAGCGCTAGCGATAACCCGATACGGGCGGCATTGAGCCAGGCTTGGAGGTGGATACTGCAACTGCAACTGCAACAGATGATAAGGATGATCGTGCTACTGCTGTGATGCATGTGTGATGAGCAATCTGTAGCGGCCGACTGGCTTTAGGCCTTCGAACAACTTAGTTAGCTGCATTGTGCGCATGCCAAACAAACACCAAGAACCAAGAACCTTTAAAAACAATAAACCAAAACTTAATTCTAAGAACGACTCACAGCCACCCCACAGCAACATGCAACGAAATTCGAGTAGCTCTCACATGCAACGATACTTCCAGTTACACATGCAATTTAGGCATCTAAGGATTAAGTCATTCTAACGCCAGGACCATGCAAACTCGATTTACGAGTGTACGCGCCCCTGTCCCTATACCAGAACCATTGAATTATGAAACTGATCCTCAAGCAGGCCTATTGCCAGGCCTATTGCCAGGCCTATCGCCATGCCCATGGCCAGGTGATAATCAAATCTAGCGGAAATGTCCCAAGAACCGTCTTTAATTCGCACACCGACCAATGGCATACAGGCATGCAATAATACTATTAATTCGATACCCTAACTATTGTAAAACTATAACTAACTTTCGGGTACTTTCGGATACACTTGCATGATATTAATCCAGATTACAGGGAAAGAATTTTGAAAAAAAAACTCCCGCAAAAACAGTGAATATATTTACATATTTATTCATTTGAAGTTATAAAAAGCAATAAAATAATAATATAGGTAGAGAAAAAGAAGAGAAATAATATATACAAATTAGAGGATTACAGGCAATAATTATAGGAGTCATTTCCAGGTATAATAGGAGTGAACACAGATTATATTAAGACATAAAACTCCAAATACACACTCCCAGAAGGAGCTTCTGCCCAAACATTACCCTTATTATTACCATTAACATTATATATATTATCCCCATTTATTTACTTTACTGATTTCTTCTCGAGAGTTGAAGTCTGTTCAAACTATTTTCTAGCCATATAATTTTACAAATTTGTTAAAAGTCCCCCCCAAATAATATCGCACTCTCATTGAATTCAAGAAACATGAAAATCGACGGCTTGTCGTAACTTAGCCCCAAGAACACCAAGAAGAAAACAATCTCACTTATAACTTTTCAAATTGAAAAGTAAACACAGTCTTCGGTGTGGGGTGACGCTGATTTTCCTTTACCATTGCAGGGATGGGTGATGGGGAAGGGTTGCTTATTTTTTTGCCAGAACATTTTCATTTACGGAAAAGTTGTTTTTAACATGTGCTCACATGTGAAGCGAAGTTTTGTTTCGCGACGCTTACGACGCTGCCCTGACGTGTTGCATGTCGTGTGGCAAGCGATGGTCATGCACTTCCGGCTCAGTGGCGGTGGCAGTGGCACAGGCAGACGGCTGCCGACGGCCGACTGACGACTGCCGTGTGATTAAGTAACACATGTAGCTGTCAAAAACACAGTTCCAGCAGCTCGGGTGTCCACCAGGACATGCTAATTGTACAGCAGGGAAAACAGGGAAAGGAGTTTGATTTAATCCTTTCAGTGAGAATTGCCAATAGGACTGCAGGACTACAGGACTACGGCCAAAGCCAAGACGGCTTGCAATTTGTTTAATTGAATGAAATACGCATGGAAATTCCTCTTCATTTACTTGGCTGCCATGGCCATGGCCAGAAGCCTCTCGTTAGTCCCTGGCTTGAGCCGGTCTAAGCGACAATTTGAAAGTGTCGCATCTTTATCCTAATAGCTGAAGGCCGCGAGTAATCATAATAATCACCATCATAATAACCATGATGATAATAGCGAAACGATGGCCCCGAGTCATGTAACACCATTAGTGGAGAATGCTAACCGAGCTGCAGAGCCGTCCCAGAGCGGTCCGCCTGTAAATGCAGGATGGGGCAGCTGCCGCCTAGTCTGTGTCTGAGGGTGAGTTTGGGTTTGAGGCAGCCACCGCCACTTGGCTTAGTCTAATGAATGCAGCAGACTGTGGAACTGGCACAGGATGCATACAAAAGGCAGAGCATGACTCGGTTGCACGCCCAGTTCCGTGTTGATGGGGGCGGCACACGCACTGACACCGATACACCAATGGGGCAGCAGCCAGGAATGCGGAGTGCGTTAAGCCTTTGTTCTCTGAAAGGAATTGCCCATGGTTATGGCCATCAGAGGACCTGTAATTAAAAACTGTGTACCCACTCCACCTCCTCTTTGGGGGATTCCCTCCAGAATTATGTGCACTTATCTGGCAGGAAGCTGAGCCAATATCTGGGCAAATTGTTATTGACCTGCCGCAAACACTTTCGAGTGTCAAATGTAATTGCGGAAGCAATCTCCCAACGGATGAGGATGCGGATGCGGATGCACCCTGCACCTGCGGCACCAAAGCCAAGTCAATAAATCACATTTCAATAAGCCAGCTCTCAGCTCAGAGCCGGAAAAAGTGCACTTGCCAGGAGCCAGGCTAAGGCCAACTGCATTTTTCATTAGCCAGTATCCTCTGTCCGCCTCTGACTTAAATCTGCTTACACTTTTTTGTGGCAAGACAGCAGCTATTGCCACATGGTTTTTTGTTGGTACAAGCTTAACTTTTTGCCAGCTGCTCCGCCCTCCGGCAACCCACAAAGGGCCATTTTGTTGTGGCCACCCTTGCCTTTCCGCATCTCCGAGCTGGCACTTCCTTTGGGGCGAAAGTTTGTCTGCTCCTTTCGCTGCTGGCTTAAACGCAGCGTGTCGTCGGGTCGGCCATTCGCCGCTAATTGGATAAGAATCAGATGTTGGCACTTAATAAAGCGACGCTGCCCTGCCGACTCATTATGGCAAAGGGGTCGGATCGGAGATCAACAGAGAACCGAGGCTGCGCCTCCGTCTGTCTGTCTGTCTTAAACAAACAAAAAAGGTCAGTGTCGTTCAAGAAGTTGTGAAAAAATTCATGATGGCTGCAAGAGCTGCAATGGCTTCAGCCTAAGTTTAACCGCGAGGAAAATTTACTTAGTGTTTTAGTGTTTCTAATGGGATTTTTCATGCGACTTTCACTTGGAACTTTCGTTTAGGGAATTGGGCAATCTGTAGGTTTATAAAATTGGAAAAATATAGAGAAATTGTGGTGTAGGCAGATTTAGATATATGTAGGCTTCTTGATACGTTATATTGATCACATGATGGAATTTTTACTTTTCTTTAGAACAACTACTTGTGTATGCAGATTAGCAGCCATAAGTAATGATTTATTTAAATTCTCGTGCGTAACAAATTGCCGATGAATTTGATTCGAAGTTTGCCCATTCGGCCACCTTTAAATAATTCATTAAAGCAATGCCATCCCGTCAAAGAGGAGCTTAGTCGCAGACAAACAAATGGAAAATAGAAAATGGTAATCGCAGGGAGAGCAGAGAGAGCAAAGAGACAGAGAGCCAGAGAGAGACCGACAAAAGTGCACTTTATAATTAACTTTTGGCAACTGGCAAGTAAGGGTTTCACACTCTGGATGGTCTTGGTCTTGGTCTTGGGGCTTTGTGCCGTTGACACACGCAAGAAACAGAAGGCTGTCGGTTGTCGGGTGGTCCTTGGTGGAGACGAGACTCCTTCGAGTGTGCCTGAGTGTGGCCAACGGCACAAATCATAATTTCAAATATATACATACATATATAGGACGTATTTTGCAGAGCCAAGGTGTTCCATGTGTGTGTGCGTGCTCCTGTGACTTATCATTTGGCCAAATGAACTGGCAGAAGAGTCAACAGCATCACCAACACCTCCCCTCTGTGTCCCCATGGCTGCCTCGTCAACTGCTGCATTGTCACATTTGCCGCACGGATCCAACTTTTCACCTGCCGTTGATGCGGCACTTGATTTACTGCTGATTACATTTTATTTGTGGCAAATGTCTGGAGAATTGGTTTCGGCTCTGGCTTTGGCTTCGGAGAGGGATGGGAAGAACAAACACAAATAGATTCCCTCCTAATGCAATGTCTGGGCGGAAGAGTTTGCAATTAGAGCGAGACGAATGCTATGGAGGGGGGGCCTTGGGACGTATCGTAGGCTATATATTAATAAGGTGTTTATTTGCAAATTGAATTAGTTTAATTAAATGGAAAATGGGAAAATGGAAAACGGAAAACGGCCGGTCGTAGAGAGCACTTGCATTGTGCGTGCAATCGGAAATTTAATTACATTATTTATAATGCGCCCCCCACGGCCAGTTAAAGATTTCCACTTGAGCTGCCGCTCCCGGCGTGATTACGCATACGCACGGTGCGCCTTCCCGCCAGAGCAGGCAGAAACATACACAGACATAAATTACATAGCTTGACAACAATTTGGGTCACTTAGCGTTGGATTGGGAGTCGAGTCGGAATGTAATATGCGTCGAGGTTATTAAATTGCCAGACAAATGCGGGCGGAGTAACTCGACAATGGCAAATCACAAGCACTTGACTTGCCGCTTACACTGGGAGGCAGGCAGGCAGGCAGGCACGTGCATTCGTGTTGCAAGTTGCAAGTTGCAAGTTAAGAATGATTACACGGAAATAGAAAGAACCAGCCAGCAGACAGTAGCAGGCGTTTGCCCTAAGGGAGGCTCTGCCTCCCTTGCTCCATGTTCGCCATGTGGGGATGCGTCTGAGTGTTGCTGTTGCATATTTCATTAAAAATATTGCATGCCATCGTTGGAGTCCTCGCTGCTTCAGTGCATCCCCCAGAACCTAGACCCAGCTCCGATCCCCTAGCCGGAGACCGAAGACCGGAGACCGATGCTGAACTACTACAAAATGGCGCACACTAATGCACACACACACACACACACATGCGTAACACTTAAGCGCCTTGCCAGCAAGTGCGTAAGTGCGTGTGGAGGGTTGTGTGTGTGCGGTGCGTAAGTGGGCAGCACCGTTAACAGGCAACTCGAGAGGCATTGCCATGGGCCGGGGCCGCAGCCGAGCCGTCATTTGTGCGTGGGCGTTCGAGATGGGCTCTGCCGTGCCTTTGGGTCCCCGTGTTTTTGTTTGCCGGCTCACCCGTTGCTCGTTTGTTTGTTTCTTGTTTGTGTGCGAGAAACTTTTCTCCATGGCAAGAGAGGCCCAGCAACTTGGGAACTTGGGAGCACAGCCTAGATGGGTACTACATGGAAAAACTTGCGGCCAACGAGCGTTGCCAGCATTTGTTTCAGCCCCAGCCCCAGCCCCAACCTAATGCAACTTATTGAATTTTCGAGTGCATGGCTTAGTTGATTTTTTCTCCTTTTAATTTATGCAGCCAGTTGCACTTAGGCGTGCACAAACACACACACATACAAGCATATGTACATATGTAAATGTGTGTTTATAAAAGCGCGTCTTTTGTTTCGTTGCCTACTTTTGTGCGCAAGTCGCGACAGCCGCAAAGTATGCAACGCGACAGCGACTGACATTGAATAAGTAAGAAAAAGACACACAGGCCACAGCCAGCACGAAGAAGGAAGGGGAACAGCACAGAAAACAGAAGAATGGCAGGCAGAATAGGGTAGGGAGCGGAAGGCAGGCGAACATGTAACAATATTGCAGCTGCAATTTAATCTAATTAACTTATGACATTAACCCATGGCTTGAACTACTGTGCCAGAAAAGCAAACAACAAAAATAATGGTAAAAACCGACAAATGGAGAGGGATCCGTGAGAGGCAGCCGGGAAACATCGGATTTATTATTATTTACGGATAACTTCGGATATCGAAACAAGTTCTAGAATGAAAGTAAACTGATAAACCGAACTTTTTCTCTAGAAGAGAACTTTGACATAGAAATTGGAACATTATATGGTAATTTTCATAAAATTTAAGTTTTTCAGTCCCATTTCCCACACTGAATGTAAGAAACGACTGGATAATTGAATGAATTCATTTGATTTCCCCCAGCAATATTCATATTTTTCTGCTTTTCAACGGGGAGGGGAGGAGAGAGAGAGAGCCACAAAGCAGGCAGGCGCTCCTCTTGTAATTTATAACTTTCTGTCAATGGCATTTGAAGTGGGTGACATTAAAGCACTGACGCATGTAAATATGAAGAGTGCACTTGCAAAAGTTTATTGAATAAGATATGAATGCGAGTATAACCAGATGACATTGCTCAAAGGAGAGGATGAGCTTACTTGATGATAACCCATCCATACCGCACTTCCTCCAGTCTATCTTTCATGAAAGACTCTATCCATAGTTGTTTATTGACAATCTTTATTATCAGAATATTGTGGGGTACGCACAGCATATCCCCAACCAAACCCCCCATTTTCCACCCACCGTTTGTTTGGGCCATTTGGCAACTCACGAACGCATCGCTAACGTGCCACAAAGAGAAATGCCGCGAGACTGCCAACAAATACTCGCATCGTATGCATGAGTTCTCCATAAGCGGCTTTAGTAATTTTGAACACTTTGCCACACCCACCCACACCCCCACCCCCATTTCGGGAAGAGGGCATTCCATTCCGATGCAGTTTTCGCGTACCACAGCCTGAGGCAGAGGCAGAGGCAGGTGTAACCTTCAGCCTTCGGCCAGGCCAGGCCAGGCCGGGCAGGCGGGCGGGCGGGCGGCTGTCACAGTTACCTGGTCTCCCACATTACCTTTGGCGCCATGTGCACGGCCCATAAATTCCGCTCAAGCGACAAGCTCAACAAATTTTTACTATTCACATATTCTCGCCACTTATTGTCACCCACATACTGCCATTTTGGCATTCTGGCTTTCTGGCATTCCGGCCGACAGTCGACAGTCGATGCGAAATTGTGGATGGACTGCCACAGGCCATGGTTAGTAAATGTCGGAACGTCGCGGCCATAAAACCGCCAGCTCTATATGGATAAATACTCGTGCTGGGAAGGAAGCAAAGGCAATGCGAGGAAGAGACCAAAGTGAGTAGAGGAGCAGAGTGAGTGTGGGGCAGAGCTTCCCAGGGTCTCGCTGACAATTAATTGTTTAGTTGCAAACTTAATTGATAAATTGATGGACATTTAAATGCCCGGTCGGAGCCATTAGGGGGCCGAATCAGCATCAGCAGTGGCAGTGGCAGCATCGGCAGCATCGGCAGCATAATAATGTCAGGCAATGCCAACGACCATTTTTGGTTGGTCCAGGCACAGGCTCTGGCTCTGGCTCTGGCCGGAGACAATGCAAATTTCAGACCAGATTCCATTGCCCGACATGGTTGCCCATTTTGGCCACTGCCGGCCACTGCAGCGGCCTCTGGCATTGAAATTGCCAGCGACAACAGCCGCCTGGCAGCCTAGCTTGGCCTGGCCTGGCTGCCCGCCCAATGAAGCTATTATTTGTGGGCCCAGGGAACACAATTGCTGCCTCCCGGCTTCCACTTCCACATCCACATCCACGTAGGTGTCACTTACATAAATGGCCAACGGTACGGGCTGGCATCGGCTGGCATCGGCTGGCTTTGGCTGGCAGGGGAGGATTGGATTGGCTAATCGAGCCAGTTCGGGAGCCAGTTACGACCTGCCCCCGCCGCACGTGCCCGCCCGCTTTGTGGGCTTGTCTTTCACTTGTCTGGACGGGCGGGCTGTGTGGAGCCACGGCCACGGGAGCACTTTTCGCAATTAGCTCAACGAAATTATCCGAGTATCTGTTGCTATCGTGTAGCTGTATCGTGTATCTGTATCTGTATCTGTATTTGTGTCTGTGTCTGTGTGCAACTGTTGCATGCAACAATTTAACTAGATTAGCCCCCATCGTCGCGTCGATTGTTCTCGACTACATGCATCCAGCACTGGCTGCTGCTGCTGCTGCTGCTCCATAAAAATGGCATTCCTGACGGAAGACGGAAGACTCCTCGTCGTCGTCTTCGTCGTCGTCTAATCTAAATGTTTAGCCTAGACATTTGATGGCCAACATGCGCCGTCTGCAGTTGAGTGGCAGCTCCAGCACCGCTGTCAATCGTCATCCTCCAGTCTTCCAGTGCCGCCAGCTCAAACGGTGGCACTTACAGTTGCACTTGCGGATTGGGGGATTGGGGACCCGCCGCCGCAGCGCAGAAGCAGCAGAAGCAGCAACAGTGGCCGACAGAGGCTGAGGCAATTATCGTGATCCAGGCACAAGGTGGGCGTGTGGTCTGTGCGGACTACCGAATCCCGACTGATGCCGCATTAACCCATTGACCTTGTTAGGGGGGGCGTTGCGGCCCAATCGGTTTGTGGCACGTTTTTGCGCCACATTTTTCGAGCTCCTTTGGTTGGAAGGAGGAGGATGGTCCAACAGCAGCCACGACACCCAGGAAAAATCAATCGCGCAAATCTTATCATTAAAACATCAAAAGCTGCCAGTTGCCAGCATGTAAATGTTGTCAGGCAGCAACTTAATTTCCAGCAGGCCCCAAAGACGGAGACGACGACGACGACGACGACGACGACGACTACACAGCTGCAGAACATCAGCGGCAATCAACGGCAGACAATCAAATGGAGAGTCAGCCCCGAACAGCGAGGCAAGCAAATGGCCAAGTGGCCAAGCGGACAACGGCCAAACGGCCAGGATAAAATCAGCAGGTGCCAGCCAGGCAACCGCAGCGAACATCGGCAACAACAGCTAAGACTTTTCCGTCAAATGGTGACAACCGGTTCTGGTGATTTTTCAAAATCGCTGGCTTCGTGCTGGCAACTGTAGATGTAGATGATGAGCAGGATTAGCCCCAACATTGACAACGCACCCATACCACACTTTTCCGGCATTTCCTCCTCCGTTTGATGCTTCCTCCGCATCGCTGCCTCCCTGCTCTGATGCTCTGCGAGGCGACTCCTCCTCCTCATCACATTTCACCGAACCGACTGAGTGACTGACATGCAGAAATTATGCTCTTTGCCACATGGCAAACTCATTAGATGCCTTTGGCTACTTAACACCCCGCCGCCGCATTGGCGTGCAAATGCTAATCAATGTCAATTGCAATTAAATGTGTGTGTGCTGTGTGTGTGCGTGTGTGCACACTGGGCCAGGATCCACCGATAAACATATGCAATTCGTTGACTTTCATGCATTTCACTCTGTTTCTGCTGTATCGATAGGGAGTATAGGACATACACTTGCACCATTTGCCGCATTACTGTTTAGTACTATATCTATTATTATTATGTTATTATGTTAGAGTAGAACACGAGATTTTGTTTACAAGTAGGCAAACAAAGCTGTAAATTGTCATATTAGTATTCGGAACTACAGAGTTTTCCTGGCATTCGACCTATCCAGAGCAGTTATATTTACGTCTTCAGTAATCGTATTTTAAAATCCCAAAAAAAAACTAAAACAAAACGAAAGCAAGTACAAAATTCGAAATTTTAGTTGCATATTTCCGTAAAACCCAAAAATTAGCCAAGAACTTGCACGGAAAGAACGTAGTCGGTGTTGCGGATATGTCTTTCATACGGATGGTACGGAACTCCAAGTTCCGGCATGTCTATGGGCAGGCCCTGAAGCGAGAGCAGTGCTACGACAACATACGCGTCTCCAAGACCAGCTGGGACTCCACTCTCTGCAGCGTCAATCCGAAGTTCCTGGCCATCATACTGGAAACGTCGGGCGGTGGGGCCTTCATCGTCCTGCCCCTAGCCAAGACTGGACGCATTCCGTCCGACTATCCGGTGGTGTCCGGACACAAGAGCCCAGTGCTAGACATCGCTTGGTGTCCGCACAACGACAATGTGATCGCCTCCGCGTCCGAGGACTGCACGGTCAAGCTGTGGATAATACCGGACGGAGGTCTCAGCACCACCCTGACCAAGCCCGCCGTCGACTTGGTCTACCATCAGCGTCGGGTGGGCCTTGTGCTGTGGCATCCCACGGCCAACAACATTCTGCTCACCGCCGGATGGGACAAGAAGGTCTGCATATGGAACGTAGGAACTGGCAAGATTCTGGTTCACATCGACTCCCATCCGGAGGTCATATACAGTGCCTGCTTCAACTGGAACGGCACGAAGCTGGTCACCACCTGCAGGGACAAAAAGATTAGAGTATTCGACCCTCGCACCGCAAAACTGGAGAGCGAGGCCCTATGCCACGAGAGCGCCAGAGCCTCGCGCGCCATCTTCCTGCGCTCAGGCCTGATCTTCACCACGGGCTTAAATCGAGCCTCGGACCGCCAGTACACGCTGCGCGATCCGCTGGCTCTCGGCGAGAGCCTTGCCAAGGGCGTTCTGGACGTGGCGAGTGGTGTCCTCTTCCCGATGTACGACGCCGACACAAACATGATATATCTGTGCGGCAAGGGCGATCTCGTCATCAAGTTCTTTGAGGTGACGCAGGATCCACCCTTCGTTCACTACATAAACTTATTCCAGACGACGGAGCCGCAACGCGGCATCGCCATGATGCCGAAACGGGGCTGCGACACCACCACCTGCGAGGTGGCCAGGTTCTATCGCCTGCAGAGCAACGGCCAGTGCCAGGTGGTGTCGATGACGGTGCCCCGCAAGTCGAGCCACTTCCAGGAGGACCTCTACCCCGAAGCCCTGGCATCGAGCGCCGCCCTCACGGCTGAAGATTGGAAGGAGGGCATGGACGCAGAGCCCGTTACGGTCTCTCTGAAGGAGCACTTTGTGGCCGGCAAGTCCCTCATGGCCACCAGCATGATTCATCTGGAGAAAAGACCAAAGAAAAGTACCCCAAGTATGCGAAGCTCCGGCGGCAGCAGAGCCCCAGCCACGGACGTCATAGTGTCACGGGACCGCGTGACGCGTGCGGTGAGTAGGTGGGAGAAGATGATGATCACGGATAAGGCGAAAACAAATTAAATGTCAAGGGTACATGGAGATAGGAGAGGCGCCCTCTATGTGTGACAAACAAACCCCTACAGGTGTTATCCTTCAATGTATCGTTTGCATTTGTGTATTAATATATATTTTAGTTTATTTATTTGACAAATTCCATCCATGGATTCTGTTATTCTGTTAGATATCTCGGACCATGCCCTGGTCCTCTAAACCTTAAACCTCTTAAGCCTTTGAGCTTTTGCTTGGAAAGTGCCTGTAAAATGTGTGTTTCCATATTAATTCCTCTTGGATTCCATGAAATCTTTTCTGACAATATACCAAGGCAATTTCCTGCCATCAGGCAAATTGAATTAAAATTCTTTTTAAGCATTGTCATTACTTTAAATCTTGCCTCCCCGAGGAGGCAGCCGCCACAGCGGCGAGGAAAACACAAGAAATGCGCTCAGATTTTGCTCGAACAGAGCTGGCGACACGTCCACGAAATAAGTCGCCTAATAACTTCATCTTCATTGGCCGGGACGGATCTGGCCGGGACGGGCCGGGCCGGGTCGGCGATTTGTTGCCACACGACAAAACGCTGGCCAGGACGAAGCCGAAAGCGGGTAGCGTTTTACAGTTTTGTCTCTGCTGCGACTCCGGCTGCTGCTGCTGCTGCGTCAGCGACTGTTGCAAGTTGCAAGTGGCTGATGCACCTGCAGCTGCAGCAAAAGTGGCTGGCAATAAATCTCAATTTAAATGGCGCCCCAGCAGCATGCGTGGCCAAAACGGTGCTTGATGCTGGCCTTCTACTGGTTTTCCTTCAGCTTTCTTTCGCCTCTTTTCTCCCCATTCTTTCCTTTCTTCTTTCCATCTTTCTTTCTTGGGGCTCGCTCATTTGTAGCAGCGCGCGTCAAATTTGTTGCAGAACCAGTTCAGGCCAGGCAGACGGGGGCCCGGCAGGGGAGGCGAGCCACATTCGAACTGTATCTCTGGTGTCCGTTGCATTTCGAAATGCGATTTACTGTGCCAAAGCGCGATCATTATCCTAACGCAATTTATGCGCCCAAGCCGCGCCTCTCGCCCCACGCCACACGCCCCACACCCCATGCCCCACGCCCAGCCTAATTGCAGCCAGCTTGTTGCAGTTGCAGTTGCATTGTTAGCTGCCTTTTGTGTGGCATGGTGTGGTGGCAGTAGCCAACCGCAATCACAAAGATGCAACAACAGTTCCTGTAATGGCGATAATCATTACAAAAATCGAACGCGACTCAATAACAGCGGCAACAAAGGCTGGCTGGCTGTGGCACTGCAACATCGAGTGGCACTGCTGGACTGGTTCCAGTCCAGGGCCAGGCCAAGCCCGGCCCCGACTGTGGCATTAGCAGACAATCTTAGGTCTTTGTCTTCCTGCCATCAATAAGATCGTTTGCCAACGACATTGATCCTCCTCCTTGCCAGCCAGAAACGGGCATTCCCGTATGTATTAACATAGCCATCAACGGATTTGTCGGTCTTTATCAATTACGCTTGCTGCATTCTGCATTCTGCACTCTGCATTCCTCTCTCCGCTTTCTGCATCTCTGCCACATTTGCGAGTACAGCAAGTGGCATCGACAGCGACATCGACTTTGACATCTCGCCAACAGCCGCAGCAGCGCTGCTCGATCGCCGATCGACGATCGAAGATCGAAGATGATGATGGTGCCTGCCCAGGGAGGATGTCTAATCCCCGCTATGCAACCCGCTGACAGCGCAGGCTGATGTGTGATTGAGATTTATTTGGGAAACGTGTGGGTTGACGGCACCAGAGATGGGATCTGCCTCAAGAAGATGCAGCAATAACCAATAACAAGTGCAGTGAAGACCAGTAGAAATAGGGATATACTTTCAAAGGTGTGATTCTTCATATTAGAGGGTGTGACATATGCATTACCGATAGAAGTGTCTGCTATTGATTCATATTTCCTTATCCCCAATCTAATCAGAGTTCACACTCGTCCCAGCAAATCCACTTATAAGCTGCCACTCCGGATCAGAGCAATATAAATGTTACAACCGCAAATCTGTGTTACACGACACTCTCCTGGTTCTCCTGGTTCTCCTGGGTCGCGTCCCCCAAACGGATGATGGATGATGGAGCCCAGCGTTTTGGGCAGGACAAACAATACCTCGATTTTCCAATCAGCGAGGAAAAGGAGATGCAGCAGGAGGAGCAGTGGATGCTGCTGAGTGGATTATAATTTCTGTACTGACAATCGTTGGGGGGAAGGAAGGCATCAGGTGGGGCGGCTGTGGTGCATCAGAAACAGTTAGCCAGTTAGAGATCTTTCAAGGACACATAACGGGCAGTCGAGTGACAGCTGTGTTGAGGCAATGATAGCGGTAAACGTCGCACACACACACACACACGTGAGGCACAGGGGCATCATCGGGGCAGAGATGCACTTGGAGAGCGAACAAGAACAACAAGTGCAGCTGGGAATGGCCACAGCAGTGGCCACAGCAATGGCAATGGCAATGGCTATGTCGTCTTCGGGCCAGCCACACGACAGCCTAGCAGATAACTCACTTTATAAAAATTTGAACAGCCAGCGAAGCCAAACAAGCGGACACCGAACCACATGGATGGGTCCGATGGATCCAATGGAACCGATGGAGGAACCCCTGGAACCCGGGCAGCCAGCAACATAACAGGGAACAATAACGAGAACAAGCAGCAGCCTTGATACTCGGGCGATAACAGGGAGGCAACAGCCACAACGACAGCCGCAGCCGCAGCAGCAGCAGCAAAAAAATGGAAAATGGAAAATCTATAGGTACGGTTGCCGGTCGAAAAGGAAGCAAAAATCGAGGAATTTTCAAGTGGATTACCCAGTTTTTTTTTTCGTTTCGTTCTCTTTGGTTTTGTTTTTTTGCTTCCTCTAAGCTGTGCAGTTGCAACGTGAAAATAAATAAACTTGTGGCATGATTGGGTCTGCATGATTAGTCACATGCTGAATGGAGCCACAGGGGGGGCAACGAGCTGGAGGGGGAGATGCTGCCAAGCTTAATAGAATTGATACGAGTGGAAGCAAGGCCGGCCATAAGATACGCGAAAGATAGCCACCATCAACAGACAACAGGCATGAGGCAAGAGGCAACAGGCAGCAGCAACTGCAACTGCAATGCCATTTATGCCAGCAGCAACTGCAACAGCAGCAGCCAAAGCAGCCGAGGCAGCAGCAGCAGCAACAACAGTTATTGTAACAATAAAATTAGCTAACGATATAAAGGCAAGGCAAGGCATGGCAAGGCTAAGCAAGCAACAATAACGGGAGAAAGAAAACAAGAAGAGGCCACAACATCTGGGGGCAAGAGGCGCAAATGCGGATCAGGAACAGGTGGCAAACGTTGCACGACCAAACGATGAAAGAACGGCAAATGCTGATGCTGCCTCAGCCACTGCCGCTGCCGCTGCTGCTCCTCCTGGTGCTGGTCCTGCTCCCATCGAGTTCAACTCGCTCCCAAGTTAGTGCCGCATGTAAATCATATTCCAGCCATTCCGTCTCTCTTTCTCTGTCTCTGAGTCGCTGTGTCGCTGTGTCTCTGTGTGCGCTGCCTAAGTTCAAGTCCCCTGCCAAAGGATACCGCAAATCTTCTCTGAAGGTTGCCACACAGAAAAATCATTCGTAATATTGTTAAAAGTACTCCAAGTATTGTCTAAGGATACATCATATTGATCACTAATCTATCTGGAAAATATCTATTTCAATCTGGCATCTAATGGAAGACCCTATTAAACATCAAAGCTTTTAGTTTACTATTTTATTATTTCACAGAGATGATCGACCCGAAAGGGTATTTAAAGCTACGACTTTCCTTAGCCAGCATTCCTTTCCAGTTTATTCTGTTTTATTGCGCTTTATTTGGTATTCAATTTTCAAGAGAAATCTTTGAAATTGAACCCAAACAGCAGCAGCAGCAACTGCAACAGCAACAGCAGCAGCAGCAGCGGCAGGGAGATTCTAGGGCAGTCCTACAATTGGTAATTGCCTGTTGGCCGTTGCCTGTTTCCACTGTTTGCAGGCCGACTCTTTTAGCCAGAAATTTATTGATTGTCTGGTTCACGCTTTCCTTGTTCCTTGTTCGCCTTCCTTGTTGCCTTGCTGACCGTTGTCTCCTCCGTCGTGGCTCCACTTCTGGCCGGACTGCACTTGTTGCTGTCATGTACTTTCAATTATTTTATTAACTTATTCCCAGGCCAGGCCGGGCCAATGAAGACACTCCACATGGTAATGGTGTCGGAGTGCAGATGAAAATGTTTCAATTATCGAGTGGAAATCGAACATCATCATCCCGATTCTTTTGTTCTCCAATCGACTAATCGACATTTTCCAATTAAAAAACGCCTCTACTCGCCTGGCACTCAATTCCCGCTTTCGTTAGGTTGTTTATGTTGTGTCTGCTTATATTAATTGAATATATTTAAATAATTCCAAACATCATCCGTCATAACTAATGACAGTCCACGGGGCGGCGCAAGAAAACTCGAGGAGGAGAAAAAAAAATCAATTTACATAAAAAATGCATACGCCATGGCGCCCAGAAATGGGCGAGAGGAGAGGACAAGAAAATATACAAACAGCCAGCGAAGAAGAAAGAGAAAAACAAGTAAGAAAAGAGAAGACAGAGAGAGAGGAGCTAAGAAAATCTGTTGCCAGTCCATTCGATGGTCACTCAGCTGGCCATTGAAGCGGCAAATGCGATGCAGATGCAGATGCGTGCACCATTAGAAAGATCCCCAATGGGAATGGGAATGGGAAAAGGAATGGGGGTATAGGAATGGGAATGGGAATGGAAACGAAACGGGAAAGGCCAGGGAAGGGAACTCGAACTTGCTTCGATGGCTCGTTGGGTCTGACTGCCGCGATACCGTTAGGCCGCAGCGTGAGGCATCTGCAGCAGCAGCAGCAGCATCCGCCAAGTTTCATTGATGCTCGGGCCAAGTCCCAGTCCCAGTCCAACCCCCAGGTGCAGGTCCAGGTCCAGGCCAAGTCAATCAGGCAGTCAGTCAGTCAGTCAGTCATTCAGACATGCGCAGGGAATACTTGAACGACGACTTCGTCGCTGCGGCTTTGTGCAGCGGCAGCGGCAGCGGCAGCAATTGCTGTACAAAGTTGCCCAATGGGACGCCCCAAGGATCAATGGCAGGTTTATGCCGTTATTGGCCATTGCCGTTTTCTAATGCATGCTAATTTCATTTACCCGCCAAATTATGGCTATTATTAGACCAGTCCGTAAACGAGCAGAGCTAAAGTTAAGTTGGGAGATTCCCAATCCCATAGCAGCACAAAACAGATACTTATTGTTGCTCTAAATTGTATCGGATGTTTACCGATTCTCTATATATGTATCTATATAGGATTTATAGACATTTCCCTAGCTAATACTTTTCATACCTGGTTTTCCACATTTAGAAATATCTTCTTCGCAATTACCAAACTGATTTATCTGGCCCACTAATTGATGTTCCCGCTGCGGCGCAACTTTTGGGCGCAGCTCTGGCGAAACACCTGCAACCCATAAGCCGATAGATACTTTCAATTGAAAATGGGAAACGAAACCCCATTTTGGCCACCGATCGGCCACAGCTTTAGCTCTGGCGATTAGTGTGCAACAAATTGCTCAGATTTATTACGCGCGGCAGCAACAGGAGAAGCCACAGCAACAGCAGCAACAACAGCAGGCAACAGCAACAACAACAACAGCGTCGGCTTATCAAGAGTCTTGCCAATTTTGGCAACGGCGACGGCTGCGTTATGAATTATTGGACACTATTGAGTGCCGCCGTGCGCGGCGTGCTACCAAATTTGTGTGCGGCTGCCCGGAGGACCTGCTGGCATATCGGATGCTGCCTGGTGCCTGGTGCTGGGTGCCGGGTGCCGGCGACAACAGCAACAACCACAGCAATTTGTCAGCGCAGTCGCAACGTGTCTGCCGTGCAGTTTGGGGCAAAGCCAATGCCAAATATGGCCAGACCATGGCGAATGCCTCTGCAGAGAGTCTCTGGCCAGGCCAGCTGCCTTCGACTTCCACTTGGACTTCGACTGCGACTTGGAGTTCTCCTCCAGCTCCAGCTCCTTCTCCTCCTCCTTGGCTTGGTTGTGCACTTGCCTATGCGCATTTATCGTTTACGTTATTTCTTGGCCGCTAGTTTTCCAGTTAGCCTCAGTTAGCTGTGCTGCATTTGGCTCAAAGTGAAAGATTTACGCGGCCTCAACCTCAGCCTCGACTCTGGCTCTAGCTTCCCTTGCCCCAGCCCCAGCCACAGCCCCAGCTCTAGCTGCAGCTTCGGCTGCGCATGCGTGCCGTTATGGTTTATTTAATGCGTTTTGAAAGTGCATTTTCATGTTCGATGAGATTGATGAGAAAATTTGATTTATTTTTCTCTTCTCTGCCTGCACATCGTATACTTAGTATCGTTGCTTCTCCTCCATTCTTCCCCTCCCAGCTTTCGGCCCTGCCTCCCTGCCCGCCTGCCCGCCTGCCGCTCTGTCAGTTACATTTGCAGGTTGCGGCATTTTGTCAGAGGGACAGTTAGAACTGAAGGCAGCCACGGACACAGCTATAGCCACGGACTGCCCGTTAAATTGTTCATCGATCTCGGCAAGATCTTGGCCATCGACCATCGAGCATCGACCATCCACTGCAATCCACCATCCATATGCCATAAATGGCCTGGCCTGAGAAATTCTCTGTGGCATCTGCGATGCTCTGTGTGCTGTGGGCTCTGTGATGTGGCTGGGAAATGTATCGCGGCTGCGGCTGCCATGCTCTGGGGTTGGCCATCGCTTGCATAACTTTTGCCATATAAAATGGTTAAAAAATTGAGCCCCAACCCGAGTCAATTGTCATTAGGAAAAAGTCGAAATGTGCCCACATTCAGGGTTCAGCCAACTTGCAGCAGCGACAGGAAGAGGCTTCCCTCGGCACTCCATTAAACTCCATCCCGTTCCGTCCCGTCCCGTCCCGTCCCGGCTTTAATGCAGCCATAAAGGCTTTGAACATCCCGTCGAGAGTCGAGAGCCGAGAGCTGAGAGTCGGCAGATGGCACCCGGCAGCCGCCACTTTGCTACAATGTTGGCAATATTAGTTGCCCCTGCCAATTAATTACACGATCGTAAAATCAATTTCAAAATGTATTGATAACATAGATAAAGGCCAATGAGGCGGCACATAAAAATGTTCGCTGCTCTCTGTTCGCCGTTCGCCGATCGCTGTTCCTTGTTGTCGCTTTTTTTCGCCTCTCCTTCCACGATCACGATCTCCGTTCTGGCATTAATAAACGCATCGTTAAATGCCGGCAACGGCAACAGGAGCAGCCGCAGCAGCAGCCGCTGCCACAGCGACAAAAACCGTAAACCGTAGCGAATCTCGTTATAACTGGCCACCTCTGCCACGATCCCATCCCGCCGATCCCTCCGCTAACTGCTTATTACATAAAATTCACACACCGCAGGGGGGGTCAGGCTGCAGTGCTGCACTGCCTTTAGATGCCTTCAGATGCTTTGTCAACGGAGGCCGAAGGAACAGACAGACACTGAGAGAAATGCATCCCCAAGTTGTCAGCTCTCGAAATCTCAACCATTCGAAACCCCTCTCAGTGTAATCGAAGATCGAGAGAGCGAGAGAGCGAGAGAGAGAATGGATAGTTTTCTTTGCTGTCGCATGTTGCATAATTTTTATTAATGCACAAACTTTTACGATGCCAAGTGGATGGAACCTTTTTACGATCCCTCCTAACGATTTGGCCGTCCTTCCAGTGTCCAGCGTCCAGTGTCCAGCTTCCAGCGTACAGCGTCTCTTCAATACTAAATACAGCTACGGGTACGGCTACGTGTACGGGTATTGATGAGGAGGGACTGGGAGTGGTGCTGCGACTGTGCTGCAGCAATTGCCAATTGGTTTTGGGCCTTAACAGCATTTCTGCCTCTGCGGCTGTTGTGTGTGGCGCTGCCTTTACGAGCAGTTAGCAGTCGCACTGTTCGCTGTTTACTGTTCGTTGGTAACAATTTAAATTGCAACAATTTGCAATTAGCCACGTTTGTGCTCCATTTCGTTGTCGCTGATTATTGCAAAATGAGACAGCGATCCCGATCCCAGTCGCAGTCGCAGTCTCAGTCTGCGGCGTCTAACGGTCAAAAAAAGAAAAAGAAAAGCAGAGGAAAAATGCACAAATGCTGTCCCCAGTTGCCCCAACAGCCGCAGCGATGGGCAATTAAAATTGCATTCGCCAGTCGACTCGCCAGCTAATTGCACCCGACTCCGCCATTCCGCACTCCGGACTCCATCTGAGGCCACATCTCTCCGGGCACCGTGCTCCGTGCCTCGTACTCCTTCTCCTTTGGCGGCGGCAGCGACTCCTCCTCCTCCTCCACCTCCACCACTGCTGGGGGCCGCCTTTGTCTGGGCTTCGCCCGCCCGCCCGCTCATTCGTAAATCAATTGTTCTCCTTGGCTGAAATCTTAATCGATTGCAGCTACTGTTCCACCCTCCCACCCCCCTGCCATTGGTATTTTTCCATATTATTTTCACGTTTTCCAACATGACTGCCTGGCCGCCCACTTGGCCGCCCACTTGGCCGCCCGCTTAGGTCCTGTGTTTGTAATTTTAGTTCTTGGCTCTTACTCTCTGCTGGATTCCGCCCACTCCTGTTCGTGACCTTGACCAAGAAACCTGCACTGCCTCTCTCTCTCTCTCTCTCTGTGTGTGTGTGTGCGTTGAGGGGGCGTGTCAGTTGCGTGCGCTGGAAACATTTCATTGCATAACCCGCTGCGACAGACCTTCAAACTTCGAAGGAAGCTGCCGAAACTTTTGCTCCCATTCCGCAGACGGATCCCTCCCCTCCCCAATCGAATCGAATCGAATCGAGCAGCGAGCAGTAGAGTTGAGTGTCAATAATTTGACGTGTACGTGTTCAGCTGTCATCTGACGGCTTCACGGTAATCACTTGGCCCGCTCGTAATTCAGTTTTAGCTGCTGCTGCTGCTGCACCGCGTCGCAGCCCCCACTGTAAGCTGCAATTTGATAAACGTGCCGACATTAATGCCGCCTGACATGAAAAGCCCGCCGCCCAGCGCCTGAAGTTGCCGGGGAAATTGCTCTTTAAGCTGCTGAAGAAGCAGGACACCACGAAGCAGAACACGAGGAACATCAGGAACACCAGGCACAAGGCACAAGAACACGAACCGGAACAAGTGCAAAACAAGAGCTTCAAGGACACGCACACACCTCCTCCCTGGCGTGGCTCCTGGGCTTGGAGAGGCGTGGACATTCCTTTGGAAGGGACACAGGCCGAAGGAATCTTTATTGCATTTCCCCCTCCAACAGCTTTATTAAACTAGGTCGGTCGCCTTTCAAAGGTTCTGATTGTGTTGGCCTGTTTTCAGGTGGATTCATGGCTTCCTGCGCTCTCAGGGCTCAGGGCTTTGGGCCAGGAGAAGAGAGAATCGACTTGCTTGTAATGATTAAGAAGGCTTTTATGAATTTATCTCCTAGACTCCTAAATTAGCTAAGGAATTCAGGACTTGTTCCCAATAGTTCCTGCAAAACAATCATTTAAATTACACCTGTACATATTGTGGGTAAGAAATCTATGCAGGCTGCAAATCAGTGCAGCATCCGTTGCATGGGGAAGAAACCAGGAACAGCCTCTTGCAAGCAGCTGGTTCTAATAGCTTTTGGGATATCCTCCGAATATCCGAGTTTCCTTAAATTATCTGTGCAGTCACATGTAACTCTATTACTGCTTATATTCCAAGTCTATTACCTCCTTTTACTCCCAGTGGAACGCGGGCTATGCCAATCAGCATCTGTTAGTCAGCGGACATGCCACATATCTTATTTTGCAGCAACTTTTTGCAATCTTTTGTGATAAGAGAATCACTCTTTGATCACCTCTCAATTTGGCTAATATATCCTGCCTATAATTCACGTTTATTCCGAGACATATCCGATCTCGTCACAAGTTGGAAACAGTCTTTAGTGGTGGTGTGGTGCGGCTCCCCAAATTGGTGGATAGAATGTGTTTTACAAGCAATTGGAGCGTTTATTTTAATGCAGACATCATTTGGCGGGACGGGACTCATCCATGGCCTGTATAGTGGTTGCCTGTAATTTCGGACTGTAGGCCAGTTTACCGCTGATGACCCTAATTAAAAGCAACCCCATAACCCAAACAGAATTTCACACGAACCGCCAGCCAGGCCAGACCAGACCAGGCGAGACCACTGGACCACTGCAATAGAGATGTGATGTGAGCCACGTTGGGGCCTTTATGATCAGAGGCATAAACCGCATCAGAGGCGACGGCTGCAGCATCGGTTGCATCGGCTGTGGCATCAGCATATGGAGTTGGCGCTGCAGCAGCAGCAGCTGTACTCCGTTCGGGCAGCCGTGTTGCAAGTGGCAACTTTTACGACTGCCATTGCCAGTTACAGTTAACATTATTAGATCCAGCCCCGCCAACAACACGAGCAGCTGCCCGCAACCCGTTTTCGTCTCAGATCCCCGACTGGTGGCCGCTTAATGACTTTAATAATCCTGTCACCGATCATTAAAAAATCTCTGCGAACACACAAAAGAAATTCCATGGCAGCTTCAATCAAAATAAAGTACGCGCTCTTCCTGCTCCATCCCCATCTCCATCTGCAACTGAAACTTGGTCGGAGACCACTCGGTCTCTGTTTCGGTCTTGGCCATGGCCATGGCCAGAACTGGGGGCCACTGGTTTTTGAGCAGTCCAAGACACGGCGACCGAGAGGACTGCCGCTCCGCTCCGCTCTCTCTCGGCTCTGTTTGTTCTCACGTGGTATTCAAATTTTAACAACATTTTAATGATAACCTCGGCGAACATTAAAACTCATTCAGCCATAATAAACATTAATAACACTTTAATCCAGCTGGTGCGGTGCGGGGGGGAGTACGGCGGCTTGGGGGATGCGCTCAATGCATGTGGCATGTGGAGAGATGCAAGATTGAAGCTGCAACTTGGAGACTTTCCTGCCGCGCGCGGCTGCAGCTGTGCGCCAGCGCTATCAAAATAATCAGAGAGCGAGGAAGACGGACTAGGCGACAGAGCGACAGAGCAGGAAAAGGACAGGCTACGTACAGTGGCTCAAAGCCAAAAAGATCCAGTGGCAAATAAAAAATTTAAAGTGCTACAAATTTTAAAATAGACGAAAAACCAAAAATTTTTAAACGCCAGTTTGTTGTATGTTTTATCACAGTTAAAAAAGGAACTTTATTTGCTGGTTAAATATTGCTCAGTTTTAAAAATAAAATAAAAACTTAAAATATGTCTTAAATACAGGTCAAAGCCAAAATGATCCATCCACAAACTAATTTAATATTATTCGAATAAGAGGTTAAACAGGTATTTTAATACTTAGTATGTAATCCCCTAACCTTTATTACGGCTTTAAACCTACTGTTCATGGAAGAGACCAGCTTCCGAGTGCTTTCCGAGCTTATTTTGTACCATTCCTCCAGCAGAGCATTTTTCAGGTCATTTTTAGTAAAAATCCTGGGATTTTGGGTGTTTTTCCCCACCGCAGCCCATAAATTTTCAATAATATTTAAGGTTGGATACTGGGACGGGGAATCATCAAGTGGGGGCAGTTCCAGATAAGCTAGGACTGCACTATTCCGGACGAATGTTTCGGGTCATTACCCTGGTAGAACAGGAAATCATGTCGGATTCCAAATTTCTCGGAGCTTTTGTGCAAATTTTCTTTGAAAATATTGAAGTACATGTGCTTATCCATCGTAGACTCGATTTACACCAAGTTTCCGACGCCGGCTGCCGACATGCATGCCCATACCATAACACTTCCTCCGCTGTGCTTGACTGTCGCTTTTACGTGTTTGGGATCCAGCTCAGTATTGGGCTTTCGCCACACAAAGTTCCTTCCGTCGGACCCAAAAAGGTTGAATTTGGACTCGTCTGCAAAAATCACGGTGTTCCAGAACTCCAAATCCTTGTCCAAGTTGGTTTTTGCGAACGCCAACCTTGCCCTTTTGTTCTTCAGGCTTATAAAGGGCTTCTTTCGGGGCACTCGGCCATTGAAGTCATGGTTGCGCAGAACCAGGCGCACAGTTTCCACACAACAGTCCTTCCCCATTTCGTCCTTCACCTGTTTGGTAAGTTTTGGGGCCGAAAGCTTAGGATTTTCCTTAATTTTCCTGTTGATTCGTCGCTCCTCATGTTCAGTGAAAATCTTGTTGTGCGCCGTTCTGACCAAGTTTCCTATCCGATCTTCGCGGGTGAAGCGGTCGATGATGTTCTGCACAGTTGATCTGCTCAGATTCACCATTTGAGCTATTGTTCGCTGCGAAAATCCGTTTTTGAAGTGATCCAAGATGAGTTTCCGTTGCTCCATCGTTGTTCTTTTACCCATTGTTGGTATTGGCTTGTCACACTCCAGATCCAGATTAAGACTAATCTCAATAGAAAGGATTAGCCTATTTATACCAAAAATAAACAACATTCTGCAAAAAACCCGGGTTTTATGACTCGCAGGTGTCCAAAAAGGGACTGCATCAAATAAGCTGTAACCTCTTATTGGGCAACTCTTTTGCATAATACGATCTAACAGGTGGGGAAAACCCAGTATTTAAGGGTCAAATATTGGTTTTGGTACCTAATGTATATACCTATCATCGGTCATTGGAATTTTTAAAAAATATCATGTAATAACTTTATGGCAGCCAATTGAATTTTTTATTTGCCACTGGATCTTTTTGGCTTTGAGCCACTGTAGATAGATGCCTTTAAAGCAGTGCACTCGTACACTGAGAAAACAGAAATCAACCAAAACGTATTTTAAACATCACCAAAGATTAACAAAAAACTTTGAAATGTTGTTAGATATGCATAGATTATCCTTGGAGCATTGCATCGGAGTATCAGTATCAGGGATGGAATGGAATTTAAGGATGGATTGAAGAGGAATGAATCAAGGATAGTATCAGGGATGGAATGTTTAAAAATCGACTTGCAACATAACCATGCATATGTGTATGTAGACTCAGAATTCATTGAACATTTTGTGCAGTGTCTTTTGGCCGTCAGCTTGGAATAAATAATAGAGAAACTTGTTGCTGTTGTTGTTGCTGTTGTTGTTGCCGTTGTTACTGTTGCTGTTAGCTGGGCGCGTTGTAAGGCTATAAAAATGCATGTTTGCTAAATCAATGCAACAACTTGGGGGCATGGCAGCAGCAGCAGCAACAGGCAGCACAAAGGCGTACCACATGGACCTACCTACCTAGCAACCGACCGAGCCAAGCGGCCAAGAAACCAACCTGCCCACCTTTCGCCTGGCATCCTTAGAGCGACTGCGACTGCGGCTGAGGCTGTGTGCGATCTTGCCACTTACGTAGGCCGCGTGTGGCAGGTTGCCGTTGGAGCCGTTGCCCGTTGCTCGCTGCAATGGGCTTTGGCCCCATACCAAGGTCTTTGAGCGGTTCTTGTTGGTGGTTGGTGGTTGGCGGTTGGCTGGCTGGCAGGCCAGATCATTTTGCTTCCTAGTTGCATGTGGCCCATGTAATTGTGTGTCCACATGTGTCTGTGTGTGTGAGTGTCTGATAAATAGAGGAGGGATGGGGATGGGGAGCATCCACTTGGCCACTCGCTGTGACTTGGCCTAGCTGTTGGTGGCTCTGGCTCGTTGGCTCTTTGGCTCTCTCTGATTCTGAATGTCGCTGTCCCTTGGCTGGCCTCCAGTCTCAGCCTCAGCCTCGACTCCAGCTTCGACTTCGACTTCGACTTGGGCTGGCTCGGTATGCCGGCTAATCGAATTTCCTAGGATGCATTCACTTTGTCATGACAGTTGGACAGGCAGGTTGAGGTCGAGCCGAGTCGAGTCGAGTCGAGGTGGGATCCCACAAATCCCAGTCCCATTCCGTGGGCTCTGATCGGGGCAACCCGATTCGAAAAGGTTCAACATATGAGAGGGGGGTACATATTTGGAGACTTATTTTATAAGGGAAACACATCATAGACACTATTTAGCTTTTTCTGTTCATTTTATTGGCCGCCATTTAATTTGCATTTGCTTTATTTGCAATTAATAATAAAAAGTGTAATAAATGAAGTCATAAATTGCAATTATGTTTGCCAGAACAATTTGCATAAAAATGTCAATTAAAACCGCGATGACTGTCGTCGATCGAGAATCGTTTTTTATGCTTAACCTGCTGCTCGTATTTATTTACAAGGTTTCATTTAATGTTTATGATTGATGGATGGGTTTCCCTCCTTTTGATTTTTCCAAGTGCATTAGCAATTCGTGGTTTATCGCTTGTCGCCGCTCGCCGATTCCATTAGTTTTATTTCATTTATCAGGCAGGCGAACATGTAGTTGCTGTTGCCGTTGCTCGAACTCCCCACCCCGCCCCCATACACACACACACACAGAGACAGAGACCAGACATGGCCCAGGGTCCAGGTCCGGGTCCGGAGCCTCCTTTTTGTTGGTTTCTGGCCCCGACTGGCGGCTCGGATCGCACTAAAAGGTTACTGTTACTGTACAGGGCTAACTGGCTGGCCAACTGGCTAAGAGCTGAAGTGTTTGCCTTGCGTAATAAACATAAAATTCAATTTTCATTAAGATGTTGCCTGATCCCTTGCCATTTACCGTTATGTTATCCCATCCCACCCCCCGCCCTTCCCCTACAGAACGGGTCTAGGTCTAGGGCCAGCAGGAGAGAAAAAAACGAGTACGAGTACGAGTATTTCAATAATGAATTCGAGATAAGCGCATTGGCTTCACTTGTCCATGGACCAGGCTGAGGCCCAGTGCCAGTCCCATGCCCATGCCCATGCCCAGGTCCAGGTCCAGGCCGCGGTCTAGCCCCGGGTTGGGGCCATTCACTCGCATGCCATGCCTCCGCCTCCTCGCTGGCCGCCAGTCCGAACATACGCTGCCAGGAATTTTCATTTTATATAAGAGGCAATCGCAGTGAACCGGACCAACCCCGAAGGTTTCTGCACTGCGAAGTGCACAATTTTCTCACATGGCAGCAGCAGCAGCAGCAGCAGCAGTCGCCTGCCATGCCTGTCTCTGCCTTAGTCGCAGTCGCCGTTGCTGTTGCCATTGCTGTTGTTCCTGCAGTCAGTCCCATTCTCAGTCCCAGTCCCAGTCCCAGTCCGAGTCCGAGTCACAGTCAAGTTGTCCCTCCAAAAGTTGTAGATTTAAATGAACATGGCGCTGGCCGAGCGGACAACGAGACATCGGCTAATGCCCAGGCCCATGCGTGTTGATCTGCCGCTCCTCTCCCGCCCTCGCCCTCACTCTCGCTCCCATCTCTCTCGTTACCGTCTCTTCCTACACAGAAAGAAATTCAAGCCAAATGCTGATTATTTATAGGTGAAAATTCATTCATACGAGATCCAACATTAGAGATCACAGATCTATGATTAATTTTGAATTTTTTCTGAATTTTTGACTGTATTTTGATGGAATTTCGGACTGTGCATAGCTCGATCAGGATTGCAGATAGGTTGCCCATAGCTGACACCGTTGACGAACTTCATGATGATGCTGGCCGCCGTGATGATGAAGATTAGCGTCGCCTGGCCGATTCAGATTGCAGATGCATCCGCGAACTTATCTGGCAAACAAGTTTCTCTCTCTCTTGCTCTCTGTTGCTGCATGTTGCTGTTGTTGCAAGTGCAGCGGCAATATTTAAATTGTTTTATACATCGTTGTGCTGTTAGCTGCCTCCTCCTTCTACCCCTACCCATGCGTCCTGCGCCTGTGTCTGCCCCCTCACTGACTGGACTGGGCCAATGGATGTCCTAATGCGTAAGGCTGCAACCTGGAGAGGTGCCTGAACAGGCAGGGGGATGCGGTAGGGGATGGAGATGGAGATGGGGTATGTGGCTTTTGCTTCCTAGTTGGGCTGCAATTTGATTTTCGCTGGCTGTACCTGCTGTAGCTGTAGCTGTAGCTGCTTTAAATTTCCGTTTATGCCTTTTGAAAGCTTGTAAAATGTTAAATGAAATTAAAATTTATTGCCCTGGCAGGCGGCGATTGACGTCTGCACATGACCAGCACCCAGACCTGGCCAGCACCCAGCTCCCAGATGGCCAAGTGCTCTCCGGGCCGAGCCGGGGCGGAGACTACTGTGCCAGGCGATTATGAGTTGGTGGCTGCCTAACTGTAAGCCAAGACATCCCGATAGGTTTATTGGGCAATGAGAACGGGGAGGAACCTTTTAGACTTGTTTATTTAAAACACCAAAGTACTTTGCCTTTATTGACTAATCCTGGGACCTGGCAAATTGCTTGAGTGGGAATTTGTGTACGATAGATACACTCTGCGGATACTTTCAACTTTGCAGTCTGTAGGCTGTGGGCTGTAAACCGAATAGCTGGATGCAGGATAACTGTACGGCAAATGTTTGGCCATTGCCTCTCAATTGGGGCCATAATAAAGCACTTATCTGAGAGTCAATGAGACGCGTGGGTTAATTAATTAATTTACTAACTATATGCAGATAAAAGTCGTTAAAAGAGAAAGAAGAAAGTAAAGCCATATAATGCCTTAAAAGACCTGTGCTATGAACGGAAACAATACTTACACCCACATGATAATCGTACTCGTAGTCGTCTCTTCTTAGATAAATCCACTTAATGACATCCATGTCCACATGGTATATATTTTAAGGATATTTTTATATAAAAATAACATAAGAAAAACGTTTATTTTTAAGAATTTTTGAACTGCCTAAAGTCTAGGAAATATATACAAAAAATTGTTTTAGTTTTTTCACAATTAAATTTGTAATTTTTTGCTTATACTTTAAGGACTACAAACATAAAACAATATACAAAAATTATGACTGCATCGAAATTACTGAAAAATTACTCGTTTTATAGAGCTTCATTATTTTTCTCATGACTGTACAAGGACTGGGAAAATATAAATCATCCACACCCATAAAGGGTATGTTGCGTGGCCCAAAGAGCATAGAAGCCTTGTTTTATTAAAATATACTTCAACTTATTGGTGCTTTTTTAATTTTAGGTACATATATTTATGGGTAACTGTATCTCACTGATCATTCTGAAAAGCAGAATTAATTTTTAGACATTCTGTTGTTACTTAAAAGTTTTTATAGTATAACCAGTTCAGAGAGCCATCATTAAATTTTAAACTGAATATTAACCTGATGAGGCAGATCGTAAAACACACCAAACATACATATATTCTGTCTATATGTAAATGTTGGTACATTTTTGTTGTTTTAGTAATTGAATCGAAATGTTCCACAGAGTAACGGACCCATATCGGCCCCACTTTGCAAACACAATTAGCCGCAGAAACAAGCCAAATCCTTGCTTATTTTGTGGTGTCCCCAGCACCAGCCCCAACTTCAGCCCACACGATAAGCTATATTTGCTATAGCCATTGTTCCCAGATTGATCTGGTAATTCATTCATGGCTCTCGCTTTGGCTTCGGCTTTGGCTTTAGCTGTGGCTTTGGCTTTGGCATCTCCTCCTCCTCCTCCAACTGCCGGCTAAATATGGACATTAAACAAAGCAAAATGAGAGCAACCGCAAATAGCAACAATTTTCCACTTGACTTGAGCGTTAGATTTCGCGAGTGGGCAGATGATGCTGGCCCAGGCATTTAGCAAAAGGGGTTCGAGAGGGAGGGGGAAAGGCATGGGGCATGCGGCATGCGGCAAGGGGCTGCTGCCCACATTTGCCTAAAAGGAGCCCAAACCTGTTGCCTACTGAAATGTAAATCTTGATGGTAATTTTAATAGAAAAAAATCGAGGCGAACCGTTGGTTAGCCCAGGCCACAGTCCACAGTCCGCGGCAGTCCGTGGTCCGCGGTCCAAGCCCGTCGTTGGGCGTAGAAATAGTTGGCTAACTAAGCCCCGGCACGGGATAACACTCCGCCAGAAACAGGAACAACAGCAGCAGCACACCCATGCGAGAGAGCAGGCAACACCAAATGTTTATTGTGCTATATAAATGGCAGCATTTGCAGTTACCCTAAGACCGCTTCTTGCTACCTCTGCTGCTGCTGCTGCTGCTGCTGCTGCTGCTGCTGCTGCTTGCAGCTAGTGCTGCCTGCCTCTGCTGAACGCATTCCTCTGGCTGAAAGTGGCTGCCACTCAGGTACATTGGCCCAATCCTGTCCTGCCCCAATCCCATCTTCCTCTCTCTCTCTCTTCTACGATGATGCTGGGCTGCATCTGCAGCGCCCGCTGAGTGGACAAACCAGATATTGATAACGGCTCTTCGATGCTGTTACTTTAACAGCCGCATTGCTTAGGCCGAGGACAGGGACTGCAACTGCAACTGAGACCCCGTCCATTGCTGCTATCATGCAACATTTGCTGCTGCTGCCGCTGCACACAGCAACACTTCACTTGGGCTGTTTGTTTTCGTATGGAATTAAACGCCTTGGTGCACAGGTGCTGGCCAAGAGATGTCCAAGTCTTCTTGGGCCAGCTTCTCTGCCACTTCCACTTCTAGTGACTCTGCCACAGCCTCTGCCTCTGCCTCGGCATCGGCTTCGGACTCTCAGGTGCAGCGCTTGCATTTTATTTGCAATTATTTTTGTAGCGCAAAGGAATTACTTGGCCATGGCTACGACTACGGCTACGACTACAGCTACGACTATGGCGTTGGCTTTGTCCATGGCTTTATCAGCTGCCCGGCTTGGGCCATCTTCGAGTGGAGTGGAGTGGAGTGGAGCCGAGCCTAGCCAGGCTGGGACGGGACGGGGCAGGCGAATTCTAATTTTTACAACGCAGCTGCGCGCCAGAACCAGGTACAGGTCCAGGTCCAGTCCTTTGCTCTGTTGCTCTGTTGCTCTGCTGCTCTGCTGCTCTGTTGGTGGCGCTGTTGGTGTTCATTACGCAAGAGGTGAATGCACCAGAGACGCCCAGCACTTGTCCAGGAATCCGCCGAGGGAGCGAATCAATGGACTAGTAAAGAACCAAGCCAGCTAAACACTTGGGCCAATTATAAATCCGCTGCTGCTCCTCCTCCTGCCTCCTGCCTCCTGCTGCTGCTGCTGCTGCTGCTGTCTATGCAAACGGCAAACATGTTTTGGGCCAATAGCTAACAAAAAATATGCAAAAACTGAATCGAAACGCTCTCTTGCCAAATAGCAAAGGTCAGGCCGAGCATGAAACGTCAACGCTTTGAAGGTTGTTCTCATGCAGCTCGATCCGCGTCCGCGGTCCACATTCAAATCCAACATCCAAATCCGCGTCCAAGCTCGAGCTCCGTTCGGGCAAAGCAAAGCAAAGCAAAGCAGATTCATTAACCAAGTTAATAATTAAAAACAACAACAAAAGCAACAAAAATCGATTCGATTCGTTACTGGCTTGCAGCACAGAGCACCGCTCCGAGTTTGACTAAAATTTATTACAATCCACACAAAGAGCACCCAAAAATCAGGAAAATTTAACAAAGAAGCGCTTCGAAACCAACAGCTTGGATACCCTTTGACGTTCGTTTTGTTGGAATTGAATAAATTATAGAACAAGTTCTTCAGCAAGAGTCCTCTTTTCGATAGATCCCACCAATGGATGGACTTGAAGGATTGTTCGCAATAGAAAAAGCTGAGAGGAGGTGCACATATAGTAAGCCAAGATCCCACAACGTGTCCCTCTTAATTTTACCAACCCCTAAACGGAATAGTAACACCCTCTGTTGTTAGGGTGTCTTAAGATGTTGTAGCTGAGAAAACGCAGTCAGAAATCCAAGTATAAACTTCCGTATTTGCCAAATTGTTGTATGAACTGTTTTTGTTGTTGTTTTCTTCTCTTGTCGGTGGGTACAATAATTTACGACAACCTGAGGACGGACTGCGACTGCGACTGGGCCAAGGAGGGCGGGGATGGGGAGGTAGGAGACGACAATTCGGGGCTGAGGGCAGTCTCGCATAATTTTGGCAAACTTAGCTGCGGGCGAAGGTCCGAGACGGTGACGGGGACGGTGACGGGGCCCCGCTAGACCAGTTTTTAAATTACATGCAAAGCATTCCAAATGCAAACTAAAACATTTATTTTATTTCTGTTCATTTCATTTGTTGTCGTTGTCGTTTTTATTGTTGCTGCTGTTGCTGTTGCTGTTGCTGTGGCTGTTGCTATTGGCGACTTGTCTTCCTGCGTTTAAGCTGTTTGTGTGTATCAAAAATTTAAGCAAAATGCAAAAAGCCACATGAAACCCACAACAGCAGCAACAACAACAACAACAACAAACAGACTGGAGCCACAGAAACAAAGCAGCAAAACAGCAACAAAAATCGCACACATCTTTTTTTTTTTTTTTGGTTTTTTTCGCAAACTAAAATTTATTTCAAGGGCAAATGCGCGAATTTTTTGTTCGCTGTTTTCGGGGTTGCAGTGCGTCGTCATCAGCTCGAGTTTTCAATACACTTCCACTTCGAGGGTGGGGCGGGGTCGGGTCTCCACGCTGCGCGGTTGGTCACTGGCCTAATACCCTTCTGCGAGATAACAAGTCGAAAAAAAATACAAATGTATTTCAGAATCGTACGAAAACCTTTAAGCTTTAATTAAGGATCATCTGTCATTCTACTCGCTTATCACTTATCCCAGTTTATCGTATTGTACTGTAAATATTAAAAATATAGTCAAAAAGTATTCTGTATTTTGAATCTTCGATTTACAAAGCGCATCTCATGTTCGTCATTTTTTCGTGAGATTTTTTGCACTGTGCTTTTTTTTTGGCAATTTTCGCTTAATACTTTTAATAAATTGCCCGGCGCCAAGCCCAAGCGCTTCGCTTTCGGCGAAAACTCAACTGAAGCGCTTTAGATTTATGCGTCGTGGCAATTAAATTCATTTAACGTAATTTATGGGCTGCTGCCCCAGAATACTTGGGGGTGACATAATTGAGAGAGAGCCCGGAGCTACCCAGAGGGGGAGCCTTGCACCCTCGAGTCGGTGGGCAGGCAGGCAGCAAGTGGCAGCCACTAAAGTTCCATTCGTGTGAGTGGGGGAGAGTGGGTTGGGTTCATCAACCCGCAGGAATTATAATTTGAGTAAACAAGAAATTTACGCCAAAATTTTGATCGGAAATTGGGCTAAGTAAATTACGCACATTTGGCCAAAAGCTAAACACACCCACAACGAGGCGGCGGGTAAACAAAGAACTTTTGTAAGACATACTACACATATACATATGTACATATATACGGTATGTACTGGTATTTATGTACAATATATAGCTCTATTAAACAGATCACCGCAGCGTGTAATATTTGCATTATAATCAACATCGAAAACAACAACAAAATTCACCCCCGATAAAAACCATATTGTTCTCCGAGAACCGAGAAAAGTGGCCGAGAGGAGGAGGAGGAGGGCCGTGCCCGAGGGGTGGAAGGTGGAAGGTGTGCAGATGGCGCCCTACTTTCCGCAGGTATTTGTGTGCCGTGCCGTGCCGGTTCTTATACAACTTTTGGGCGCAATTTAGGGCATCTATTTGGGTTTATTTGTAAAGCAAAAAGCAAAAATGGTTAATGTCTAAGACTCTGCTCCGCTCTGCTCTGCTCTATTCGGCTGCTGAATAAAACGAAACACATGTGCGGAAATTTTGCAGCCTCGTGGAGGTCTAATACCGAAATATTTGCGAATCCAATCTGAACAGCAGAAACAAAGTCCAGCCCGAAGGCAGAGAATATAGCGCATACGCAGCGTGAGCCGTGACCACACACGGCCTTTGTCTCGGAAACCAATTACCTTTTTATGGCCAACAACAACGGTAAACAAACTCACTTTCATTTGGCCAAAAGTTGTGCTAAGCTGCAGTGGCAACTGATTGATATCTCCGATAAGATACGGCCTGTAATCGCCTGCACCGACAGCTAGTGACTAGCGAGAGAGAGAGAAAGAGAGGTTGTTTTTTCAACTAACTGTAGTCTAGTGCTGTACTTGTGGCAAATGGGGGGGTAGAAGAAGCAATTGGTTTCCTTTTTATATGGTGGAACGAATGGAATAGTTTAAAGATTCAAGTTTCAAGTAAAAAGTGATGGAAGAGGAATGCAAGTCGCCTTTCGAAAAGTCAAAAGTAAGGAGAGTTTAGAACTAATGGATTTCACCACCAAATTAATCATTTAGTCAATTAATTTTTATGAACATTACGGGGTATTAGTTGTCATGTATGATTGTGGTATCTAATACTTCCATAACATTCTTCTGATTGAATTCAAATTAAATCTGTTTGGGTAAGTGGCCTTTTATGACTAATAGAAGCCCATTAAATTTGGTAGGCCATGCTAAAGACCTTAAAGAGCTGAAATTCATTCGACCATCGACTATGCAAAATAAATTGGTTATTCGCCGGAGAGTTCAATGTCAAATGTTACATTTTTGAGTAGTCTTTAAATATTTATATTATATTTTTTCCACTCTTCGGTGTTTGCCCACTCTCGACTCACTGGCTAATACGTAATGCGGTTGTTTGTAAAACCCAAAACCAAGAAAAAAAACCCCCCACCCAAACAAATGCTAACAGATCCAGAGTTTGTTTTTTGTCGTCGTTGTTGGCCGAAAAACCGAAAACGGAAAACCAAAAAACCGAAGCAAAAGCAAACGCAGCGCCAATCCGTAAACGTTGCCAATCATTACGACAAACGATGGAACGACCTTGCCAATTACCGATGGCTGGCTGGTGTGCCCCTCCTTCCACTCCACCTGGCTCCCCTCTCTGCTCTCTTTTCTCTGTTTCCATCCTCCTGCTGCTGGTCCTGGTCCCGCATTAAGCCTTTCCTCTGTTTGCGCGTATGCGCGCCGCATATTGAGTGGGTGGGAAAGGGGATGGGGATGGGGGATTGTGTGGTGGTGGGTGGGTGAGTGGTTGCGTGGTTCCGTGTGTGTTTTAGTCTTGTTAAAGGTTAAATGCGAACCTTAAATTGAACCAGCAGCTGCTTTCTCTTCGGCCGCAGCTAAGAGAGCGGGAAGAGATGGAGAGAGAGAGATACTCGCAAAAAGCTTGCAAATAATTAGCGCAAATTTAACGCTCGCTTCTCTGCTCTGCTCTGCTCTGCTCTGCCGCTCTGCTTTGGCTTCGGGCTCGCGTTCGCGTTCCGCCTTCGGCAGCGTGCGTGCGATCGCGGTTACCGCATAACCATCGCTCTCCATGTGTGTGTGTGTATTGTTGGGCGTTCAAATTGTTTTACATGAGTGATCGAGAGCGAGCGGGGAGTGTCGTCAGAGAGAGAGAGAGAGGAAGAGATTGGGCGAGTGCGAGAGAGCAAGCTCGCGCGTAAATTTTTGCACACATTTCTTGTTGTTTTCACAGGCAGCCAGCCCAGGGGCGGACTATGCTGCACCCGGGGAGGGGGTGTAAGCCAGTCAAGAAATCCAGTCTACAGATAATGATCACCCCACATTTCGTCCCTGCGCCACTAAGTCACCTTTTGGGCTCCCAGTCACTGCACTCCGGCCCTGTGCCGCCTTATGATCCTCATTTGCTTTGTGGGTTTTTTGCAAAAGTTTACGCATTTGATGCCGCTGTCATCCCTTCCTCTCCACTCCCTTCCCGTTGCCCTGTCAAGTGTGCGAAGACCACGTTCTATAGTTGTAGTTGCTCTGCATGTGTGTGTGTGCGTGCAGGCAGTAGCAGCAACAGCACTTCCAGAGCCACTTAAGTGCGCGCAAGCACACAGCACATGTGCCGCAAGAACAGAGCATCTCTAACACACACACACACACACAGTGGCATGCATACAAATGAAAAGAGATAGAGACACTCACACAGGGACACACAGCTTTTCATTGCTCAGCTGGAAACCGGCAAGACGGGGCAGGGCCCAGCCCGAGTCCAAGACCAAGACCCGAAGTCTCGAGAACGATTCGCGTTCGTTGCCCATCTAAGTCTAAGCCTATTCTAATGCCAGGTGTGCGACAGGGACAGAGCAGCGACTGGAGAGATAGTTCGGAGGCGAGAGAGAGAGGGAGAGGGAGAGAGAGCAACTGCATCGGATCGGCAGCAACTCCAGCATTTGCCACATGCGAAACGTCGTCGTCGGCTGCAACTGCCGCCGCTGCTGCGGCAGCGACGCGACGTCGCGTCGTCTAAGTTGTTGCTGGACGTGTTCTTTTTAGACTTTTAGCATTATTTGCAGCATTTGCAACGAACACTCGCTAAAAACAACTGCAACCGCAACGTTGTGGCACGCGTTTCTATTGCTAGTGCAGAACGAGCAGCAAAACAAAAAGGCAACAAGCAACCACGACAAAAGAACGCAAAGAACGATCGATCCTATTCTCCTCCCAAAAACTGGATGAAAACAATCATCAAACCGTCTTGTGATGTGAATATGCAACCACCAACAACAACAGCAACAGCAACAACAACAAGAACTGTGAACTGTGAACAATCGTATGCTAAAGCCAAACGAGAGTGCAACATGTGCCGCGCAACTTGTTGAACCCCCAACCGCCCACCGATCCAATACAATCCGATCCGATCGGAAAACAGAAATCAAAAATCAAAGCAAAGTATGTGTAGGGTTCTATCAAAAGCAAAGGGAGCAGAATAACGGACCCAGCCACCCTATAAGTGGGGAAAGATTTGGGGGAGAAATTTAGTAAACGAAACCGACCCATGTTTGTCCTCCCAAGAACAGCATCGTCCTAGAACGGGAAGTAAATAGGTAGCTGCTAAGATTTTCTAGGTAATGGATCTCTATAGAGCTGGTTTATGGATTCAAGATGACAGACATGCAATATACATTTGCACCGATTAAGAACTGTCATACAATTAGAGAGAAATCAAGTGCAATATTCAGTAATTTTTCCTGGAAATCATTTGAATGGGCCAGAAGTTCGCAGTAACCAATTAGCATACGGGCAGAACTCCAATTCCGCTCCCGATATCAGAGTACTTCCTTCAAATGTAATGCTATATGCCGCTATTATCCCACAAATGCAAATTCGTATAATTTCTGTAAAAGCAAAACTGGAATTTCACAATTAATATTGTTCAAAGAAAGAGCGAGCCATAACAAAGGTGGACAAACAATGAACACAAAACACACACACGAAAACAGAAACAGAGACCGAGGAAGACTCTTTCTTACAGGGACAAGAAATCAGCTGATGATCATCGTCGTCGTCTTCGTCATCGTTTTCAATCTTCATTATCATTATAACCGAATGTCTAACATGTGAGGAGCACATTTCCGATTTCCGAAAGAGAGACCCGACCCGACCAGACCAGACCCAACCCCAGCTTGAGTTGAGGATGAGTCTCTTTCTTGAGCAGCTTTTTTTTCGGTGCTCCCGTGCTTAATTTCCAGACAATTCCAAAGAATCAAAAGCGATACGGGACCAGGAAGGAAGGGGCAGAGCAGGGACTGGAGGGGATGTGTGCAGACACACAAAGAGACAAAACGAGACTTACACACTGAGAGCGGGGAAGATGGAAGATCACAGAAGAGAGGCAAAGCTCTCGGGGTACTGGGTTAGCAGGCAACCAGGCAAACGAGGAATAAATGCCGCATTTTATAAGCAGCCGACGAAATTCGCAAATTGCTCGTTTGAAAGCGAAAACCCTCCAGAGAAACAAACGCACACACACACACACACACACATACGAAGCAGCAGTCACCCCAATGAGAGAGATACAGATACTGCGAACACAGATACAGATACAGATACAAAGACAGCCTGAGCTACAGATACATCCGCATGCTGTAAGCGCTTCAGCAGCAGCGGCAGCAGCGACAGCGGCAACATCGTGTCCAAAGTGCCCTTGATCGTTTGCCTCAAAATGTCGCGCAGCAGCAGCAGCAACGCCAGCGGGCAGAGACGGTGGCAGCATAGAAAGAGACGGCCGCAGCGCTGTAAGCTTTGTCCATCCCTTTCCCGGCCCCTCGGCGAATTTTGGCAACGCAAAATAAATCCACAAAAAGATCATCAAAGAGGAAAAAAGAAGAAAAAGAAAAAAACATAACGAGTCTCTCGCCTTTAGATATTTTGCTCAGTTTTCGCTTTTATACTCGTAGTAGTATTTCATTTCATTTCGTTTATTTTGTTTACTTGAGCAGCAGGCAGGCAGGCTAAGGGTTTCATTTTGGGACTCGGACTCGGAACTCGGGACTCGGTCTGTATCTGTATCCGTGTATCTGTATCTGGGCAGGGGTCTCTTCTCTCTTCTACGAGTAAGCTGCCTGCCGCCTGATGATGGGACAGTCGACGGTTCGAACTGCTTCGAGAGGGTTACACTTTTAACCTTAACCTAACCAGTCTTTCATCTGCTCTTTCTCTTTGGCTCTCCATCTCTTTCTCTGCCTGCCTCTGCCTTTCTTTTTGGGGCACATCAGGCATTGTGTAATAGTTTGCACAAAAGAATTCCAAACGAAGAACGTGCGCGAGTGTTTGCTACAAAGTGTGTGAGATACAAAGATACAAAGATACTGATACTCTTGGAACGAAACAAATCATCATCATCCCAATATCTATCTATCTATCCGCAACTGCTTCAGCGCGAACTTGAGAGATACAGCTGAATACTCTAGATAATCGTGAATCGAAGCGAAATACCAAAATACCAAAAGATACTTTTCCCCCGACTACCAACGCAGTGCAAATGTTCAGTGCTCTCTCCCTCACACTCACACTCACAGACTAGATTGCGGAAATGACAAGGTTTGTTGCATACCAGATACTACTATACATTTATCTTCCAGATACAATTATAAGGATAAGCTATGGCTATGGATAAGCCATTGTTGAGATCGCTCAATCAATGAAGATGCAAATAACTTTGAGATTTTAATCATCTAATTCATTTCTATGTTTATGCATTCATATTTCTGCTAAAAATACTTTAAGATACTAAAAACCCATAAAGACCATCTCTTTCTCTAAGGGAAATCTCTGGATTACTAGACTATTCCTTAAGCATTCTAGGACTTTTACTATTAGATGATAAAACACTAAGATGACCAGAACTGGCCATAAATTCAGAGTCAAGGCCATGGGCATGGCCAAGAGCTCTTAGTCATCGCATTAGTTGCGAACTTTTATTGCAAATTTTCGGATTTAGTGGCATTTGTTGAGTATTAATTATCCCACGCTCTCCGCCATGGCTGGTGGCTAGCTGGTGGGGATTCTGCCTGTCCGTCCGTCCGTCGAGTGTTTTGTTTGCATGGGTTTTTAGTATCCGAACTATTGCTAATTGCCAAAAGTATCTGTCAGTATCTGTCAGCTGCCATGCCCTGCCCTGCCCTGCCCTGCCTTTTAAAATTGATTTTTAGCCATGTTCTTTTACCGATTCCGATTCGGATTCGATTTTTGCCAAGCCATTAAACTTTGGTAAGTCGTCTGCCCGCGCCCATATGGTCAGAGTGGCTGCCGCTAAGCCAAGCCGTTGCCAAATCGATGCCAATTTAGTCAACGGCTTGTGAAGGACAACCGCGACTCGATCGTGTCGCTGTTCGATGTGTGTACAAGCTGGCTAATAGGAGCAGCCGCAGCAGCAACTGCAAGTCGAGTGGAGGTGACGACGTCATCAATTGGAAATAGATGAAAATACGCAATGCATGCTAATTGAATAATTTGAATTGTGGCACCTACAACAAGCAACAGCCAACAGCTTGTTTGGCATTTGTCAGGCTCACTAATTTAGTTGCTGGAGATATTTTGACAGCCTCGACTTAACCCGAGCGTGGGTGGGTGCACTCTGGGTGGGTGGCAGCCACACATAGCACTAGCAGCAGCAGCAGCACTAGGAGCAGCAGCTCCGTATCAGACCGGGAGTGAAATCAATGCAAATGCACATTTTTGGTCAATTGTGCGGATTGTAATTTATTGCATTTTAAACACTTTTGTTTGGCTGCGATTAAAACAAATGGCCAGGCATCTCAGACAGAGACGCGATTGGAGAATGATGTCATCCCGCAGATCGGCAGCTGTTGCTGCGGCTGCTGCTGTTGGTGCTGCTGCTGCTGCTGCTGCTGCGAATCTGTGACAGACATGCAGGGTCAGGTTAAAGTTGAATCATTTGTTTATTTCGCAACACGATTTTTCTCTTAGCTCGCATTGATATGCTGCGGACTTGGCCGCTAATTAATCGAGTCCCATTTTATCGCAGACAAAAGCCGCACTGGCAATCAATTCCCCATCCAACAATAGACCTCAATGCGTATTATTAACGGACACTCGACTCTCCCCCACCATCCCCCATCCACCATCCGATCAACAAAGAGCTCCAGCGGCCAGCAGCAACCTTAGCAGCTTCTAATGCGTGGCAGCATTTTGTTAGCATTTCAAACACGCCCCAATACGAGTGGAGCTGGAGCTGATCAGGCTCATTGGGAGTCCTCCAAAGTGCAGTACAATAGCTGCTTACAGTGCGTCGCATGAGCATAGAAATACTCAGACCCAACATGTCCTTGAAGGTTGTTTGTGATATTCCACTTTTGGAATAGATATTGTCTCTATCAAACACGAAGTACTCCTATTAGGGAAGGTTACTCGTGGTTCCTTGGCATCTGTTAGACGGAATTGATACTATTTCAGATTCTAGATTCAAGATTCATGGATATACTATTTCCACAAGTCTTCAAATAGAAGAATAAGGACTGGGATCTAGATTCTATAAGATTCTTGAAGATCTTTAGAATCAATCGCTTAGACGGACATCTTCAATCGATCAACTGTTTTACAGTGCTGAGACGCGCTGTATACTCACACTTGAATCTATATTCCCCTAAAAAAGAAACAACTTCGGCAAATATCAACTTCAGTGTGTGTGTGTTTGTGTTTGTGTGTGTGTCTGTTTTTTCGCGAGATTCTTTTGGCGTTTTCAGTTTCGTTTTTGTTGCCGCCGCCGCTGCTGCCGCTGCTGTTGCTGCCTTTGCCGTTGGCTTACAAATAAACGGCTTTAACCTTGAGCGAGCGCATTTGGTTTGTAAGTCACGTCTAAGTCCCCGCTCAAAGGTTTGACAGCAGCGACGGCAGCGGCGCAGCGCTGGCTTGGGCAGCGACGCCTGCGCAGAAATTGGTTTCGTCTTGCCCATTTTTGCAAAATTTTTCGCGTGCTTCGCTTACCCTTTTTTCTTTTGGCCAAGTTCTTGTTGCCAACTAGTGTCTGCATGTGTGTGTGTGTGTGTGTTATGTTTTATTTATTTATTTCTCTTTTCTGTGTTAATTTTTGGGAGCTTGTAAAGTTGCTGTGTGCCGCTTGACCAAGTTGGCTGTTCGGCTGTTTGGCTGCTTAGCTGTTGGCTTGGGCTTTGCACGGCTCACGAAAAAGGTTAAAACATGTTTTTGTTTCTTATTTTTTGAACTAGGTTCGTTCGACGACTGACGCTGTCGCTCCTAATGGCCTACTACACGTTGTGGTTGTGCTCTTGACGGCCCGCCCGGCCTGTTTGTGGCACAGACCGCACTCTTGCCGCAGTCATGCCTCAGTCATGCCTCCAAAGAAGCGATTATGTAATGACCAACCAGCTCTAAAAGCAAGTGGGCCTAAGTGCCCAGCCATTTGGCCATTTTACTCGCAAATGCAAGGTGACATGAAAGTCTCTCGATAAAAGTCACCTAAATGGATATTTATCGGTTTCTGAAATCGTGGACAGAATTTTATGGGGCCTATGATGGGCATTTGTACAGCTTAGATCGCAATTATCGATGAGAGAGAGAGTCCCTTTATGGTTAGAATAATATGCATCTAGAGAGAGGGATCTTTTCTAAAGTCTTTCTCTAACTTCCTAGCAGGAAATAAAGCGCCCTATCAGCAATTATTTGTACGGAAACTCCCACATCAAAGTCATCCGATAACATTCATACTAAGGGTAACAATCCACACGCCATCTTTTTTACTTAAAAATACATATATGTATTTATTTATTTATAGCGAAAGTAGTTCTTATCAAAAGCCACAAATTTGGTGATATTTACTGTTCGGTGTACAAAACTATCAGCCATGAGTGCGTCAGTACTCAATGAGTACTACTCATACGTTCGAACACTATGTCAAATATGTATTTACACATGTACATATATAATTCTGATATTTCCAGCATCATTTAGTCACAGACTTGGGGAGTCCAATGATGTTTCACTTTACCATCTTCATATGGTGTATATTCCTTTGTTCTTACAATCTCATCAAGGGAGTGATCAACTTTAGAGTTCTTTAGTCATTAAAAATGTTTCGATTTGTTGTAATTTATTCATTAATTTTTTTCCAAGTGGGAATTATATTTCTGTAAAATTTTATGTTGTTTTATCAATTTTCACTTAGAGATTTCAACCTAATATCACACAAAATTGCATACTATTTATTTAGTCTCCAAGATATTGGAATCTAAATGGATCACTAAAGATCCTAAAGATCCTTCTTTCTGTCTTTTGTTCCTGTCCCAAGGAAAGTTCTCCCAGACTCCCCTCTGTCTTCCTTTTGTTCTTGGCTCTGACGCAGGTTCTACTTACAACATGTGGAGCGTGGAGCGGAGCGGAGCTAAACACGCGCGATCAATTCGCAAAAATTAATCGCTACACACACACACACACGCGCACACAACAAGAAACAGCAAAACTGTCAAAAAAAAGCTCTACACACACACACACACACACAGATAGAATGTCCAACGATGCCGTTGTGTTGGTTTGCCTTTTGCCAAAAATTTAGCAAATATCAATAAAAAAAAAAAAGAAAAATGGCAAAGTAAATAAAAAAACAAAAGCAAAAGCAAGAACAACAAAAGCCAAACCAATTTAACAACAACAAAATTAATATAAACATTTTTGTACTGCTGTTTGTGTCGTTTTGTTGTTGTTCTTTTCTGTTCTGTGTTCTCTTCGGCTCGGCGCTGCTCTCTTTGGTTGTTGTAGTGCTGCTGCTGCTGCTGTTGCGGCTGCTCTTTGCTGTTTCTTTTGTTGTTAGCTATTTCGGGTTTTTATATGAACATGGGTCTGTCCTAGTGTGTGTGTGTGTGTGTTTTCGCGCATCGAATCAGTTACACACATCAGCAGCAGTGTTCTGTGTGTGTGTGTGTGTGTGTGTGTGTGTGTGCCGTGAACTTTAAATTAGACGAGCCACGACAGAGACAACAACAACAGCAACAACAGCAGGCAGCCGCAGCAGCAGAAGGCGGCGGCGGCTCATGCGAAGAGCAGAACCTTAATAAATTTCGCATACTTTGCGAATTTATGCTGAGCAACAAAGACAACAACTAGAAGGGCGGACTAGCACCGTGGACCGAAGCTTTTGATACCCTCTAGAGCGCAATAAGAAAACTGCTTTAACTATGGCTTGTCCAGGAGTTTGATTGAACAGCAAGCAGGCAATCGATATACAATGTACATAGTACTAAGAGATCACCTGATACCGGATAGATCTGATCAAGAAGATGCCAGCACCCTTGGTGATGGATGATAGGGAATACCCTCTCTGTAAGCGTATAACAACAGGCAGGGCAGGCCAGGCCAGCGACAGTTGTTCATTTGAAAGAGAGGGAGATGGTTAGCGAGAGGGAGACAGAGATAGAGTGTGAGCGGGAGAGCCAAGCCCAAAAGACGAGGGCCCCTCAGCCGTTGCTGTTGCTGACGACATCAACATCGCAACGAACGGCATGGGATGGGATGGGATGGGATGGCATGGCATGAACGTCGTCTAATGGCGTCGCCGTTGACTGCATTTTGGCAGCGCTGCCAACATCGCTCATTTTGTGGCGTTTGCCGATCTTCTTCTTCCTCCTTCGCCGCTACTCTGCGCGTTCAAGGACAAGTGCCGTGCCGTGCCGATTGGGTTTCGCTGTGCCTCTGACTCAAAGTTGGAGTCGAAGAGAGCGATTGGAGCGGCGGAATGGAGCGGGGGGAAGCGATGCTGAGAGAGCTAAAAGGGTTGTCAAGATGAGACTTGCTTGGAAATTGGTTTCTTGGCAGAGCAATACAGATGGGAGATACAAACGCACACACACAGACACACACATGTAGTCGGGATTTGAATACATTTGTAATACGATTATACGATGTACTCCTAAACGGAAAAATATTCCAAAAATAATGAGTTAAGTTCCAGTATTCCAGTAATTACTTCCAGTAACATTTCCTTGAAAGTTACCAAAAGTTACATGGCCCTTACATGGTCTTACACAATCAAAGTCCCATCTCATTGATGGTCCCTAACAGCATCTTCTCTTTGATCTCGTCTTCATCTTCCCTTGGTCTTTCGCTTAAGCTTCAACAAAAAAAGAGAAGGAGAAATCAAAGACACAAACAAAAACGAATTTGTTTTGATTTCTCCTTTGGCTCATTTCGCTGTTGATGCTTCTCTTTGTGCTCTTTCTTCTTTTCCTCTTTAGCTCTTGTCTTTTTTATTGCTCACTTTATTTTGTACGCTCCGCTCGCTCGCTTTTTTGTTGTGCGCTTAATTTTTGCATGCACGTTTCGGCGCTGACCTTGAAATTTTTTTTCGTTTGCTTTTGCGTTTTGTTTGCTGCTTGTCATTGTTGTTTTTGTTGTTGTTGTTGCGTTACTGTTGTTTTTTGTGATCTTTTTATTTAAATTTTATTTGGATACTCACACACAAACACACACACACGTGTACACCTGGGTGCCTTTGAGTGTGTTTGTGTCTGTGTGAAAGAGGAAGCAACATGCACAAAACATCAGGCGACAATAATAATAAAACATATTAACAATAAAAGTAAAGTAAAAAATAAATAAAATTCACAAAAGTAACCGAAAACAATGGACCGACCGACCGACCGACCGACCGACCGACCGACCGACCGACCGACAGACCGCACGCTCTGCTTGCGGATTTTTATAATTATTCATTTTATAGCCCGATTTTAATTTGGTTGCAATTAAATTTCCAAAAAAAAAACAACATGCATATTTAATACCAAGCCCGGCTTAAGGCGTGGGACATTTAATTAGACATCCAATTGCGATGATATTTCACATTAATTTGCTGCAACAGAAAAAAAACTAAAACATTTATGGCCAAAATTGAATGAGATATTAAGGCGACAGGAAATTCATTATACTATTAGATATTTAATCATTTTGGGAGCTAAAGTGTATCATATTGTTGAGATCGTTGTCGATGGAGTAGCTATGATAATTGGGCTAATCACAGGACCAACAATTTTTGATTAATTCCTTAGACTTCGAATATAAATAGATGATCCATTCTGGAACTCTCAACTGAGACTGTTTACTGCTGTAATTTTATTATTATAGAAATACAACAAAATCTTAAGGAATTTTCCAGAAATGGTTCTGAGTTCTAAATTGATTTGGTTGCCAGGTCCCATTTAGAAGCTTCATCCTTTAAAAGTAAACAAGAAAATGCTGTTTTTTCTGCCTTCATCGCTATGTTACTTCATGTTTTTGATCCGCTATATATTTTGTGATATGTTTTTCGTTCCAATTTCCAATTTGGAACCCATTTCATTCCCATCATTTGCCTCCCCTCAAGTGGCCGATTATTTTCGTGTAATTACTTATAATTATTAATAAACACTTTCATCTACAGGCCGAGAACCGAGAGCAGACATTCGCACGGCCAAGTCATGTTGACTTAATTATTAAATATATATTCTATAGTTTCATGTAGCCCGATGCAAGTGTTGTTTTTGCTGTTGTTTTGATGTTGTGCTGCTGCCTTTTGCAGCTCATTAAAATTTGTCGCCAACTTTTGCACCTGTCGCCGCGTCAGGCTGCCACCTTCGACATAGCAAAAACAACAACAACAACAAAAACAAAGGCAAAAGCAGCAACAACCACCGAAAAACAAGCAAAAACAACAAACTTTTAACTGACAATTCGGCCAGACAGACACAGATACAGATACACAGACTAAAGCACAGAAACACAGAAACACAGATACACAGATACACGGATAGAGACAGTTACACAAATACCAATAGCACGAGCAGCGGGACAGCGGGACAGCGGGACAGGTGGGCAGCGGGGGACAGCGAAGAGCGACGGAATTGAAATCGAAAGTGTCACGGCAGCTTGTTGGTTCTTTTGTAAATTTGTCGACATCTCCGCTTCCCCTCCCCTCCCCTCCGGCTGGCTGGCTGGCTGGCTGGCGGGCTGCGTTTAATTTAGTTTTTAATTTTGTTCATCGTCTTCTGGCCGGGCCGAATATGTTTCAGCCGTTTGGCATTAGTCGGCCAAACTATACGTTATTAATTTGACCCCAATTCGGGTGACAGCTGAAAAAGTGTGCAAATATAATATTCTGGGCCATCTCTGCGGGGAGGCGAGCCAAGATGCTAGGATGGGAGAGGGGAGCGAGTGCTGCAAGTGTTTGGGCTGACTGTCAGCCGTAGGGTGATTTGTCAAGTGGTCAGATACATTCTCCAAATGACAGCTAGCTGTGACAGGCAGCAAGCAGCCTCTTCCGCATCATTTGAGAGATGAAAGCGAGAGACGCATCGCAAATGCATCGCAAATGCATCGCAAGATGCAACCACATGCTAATTTACTCAAATTATCCCAAATGTCAATTGGAAGTGGCTTGCGATGTGTATGATGTGTGTGATATGTGTGCTAGCATTCGGGATTTTAATTAAATTGTCAAACTAAAGCGGATTTGAGTGCTAGTGATCGCCAGCCACACCTCTGCGCGCACAACGCGGCGTATAATTAATTGCACATTGCGCATACGCCGCGTAAGACGCCGCTCGACGGTCAAGTGAAGGATGGCATGGCCCCAGAAGGAGCTGTAGCTGCAGTAGAGGAGCAGAACGGGAATGGGACAGACAACAAGCAGCCCATGCTTGTAATTTATCATTCGAGTTGTGCAAAAATCCTCATGTCTGGCACAATTAGAAATTAAATACATCAGCACCCGGCACCCAGCACCCAGCACACACAGTACCCGGCACCCGGCATACGACAAGACAAAAGACAAACAAAATTAACTTGTCCCGAACTAAGTGGCGGGGCCAACCTGTCGCCTGCGGCTGACAGAACGAGTGCACAAAGCGAAGGCGTTCAGCTCTGCTCTGCTCTGCCCAGAGGAGCTGCCAGTGGATGTAAATGAAAAACAATTTCTGCTGACCATTTAATTACGTTTCTTTTTCGGCCAAAGGAGGCTCGGCCCACGCGGCAGGCAGGCCATGCACCAGCGGCAGGCTGCAACTCATAAAAATCATCAAATTATGTCTTATTAAGTGTGAAGTGGCAGCGAGAGGCTGCCGTCGCCGCTGCCTCTGCCGCCGTCGCGAGTGTCATTAGCCAGCCAGTGTTCTACGAGTATTTCTATATAGTTTCTGTATGCCAAAACTATGCCAAAGGGAAGCATTTCATTTCATTCTATTTATAGGTACATACTGTGTATGTCTGTGTATTTTCTTGTCAGTTGCTGGACAACATTCGGCGGCACTCGAGTTGGCTTAATTGCACCGGAAGTGCCGTCATCAAAGTGCCAGAGTTTTGCTTTTGGAAACAATTATTACACTTTTTTGGGGAGTAGCGGGGGGATTTTTATGAGCGAACATTTATATATTTTTTGCTGGGATTCGCATATAAATCGTGTGAATCACAGAAAGCTTCTATATAGAGATTTGCCTGGATCACTTTTCATAATCTCTGGCATTGTCAACTTAAAGATTATTTGTTTTTTTCACTCAAGGGATTTGCAGCAGGCAGGCTCAGACCGCGACTCAGGCCAGACTCAGACTCAGGCTCAGGCTCAGGGGCGTGTTGTGCACTCGTCTGGACTTTGTGGCATATAAATTAATTGACTCATGGCAGACCCCACACACGCCACGCCAGAGGAGATCCGTGCCCCGTTTGAGGATGAGTCAGTGAAGCCAATACAAATTGCTTCGCTTCGCTAAGCCACTTACAGGCCGCGCGGCGAACTGCCACTTGGGGCAACTTGCCACTTGCAACTGGCTGCCAGCCACTGACTGGGAGAGAGATATGGGAATCTGCAAGTCGCTGGCAAATCAAAAGCCAGCGACAAAACAAAAGCGTAGCTCGGAAACCGCAGCCGCAACTCTCGGCAATCATCATCATCAGCCGCCTCAGGCATCATCTGCATCAAGTTGTGGCAACTTTTAAGGGTCGCAGTGGTATTGCAAATGGCAAGTGGCAAGTGTGGCATGTGGCATGTGTCGTGGCTGCAGATACCAACATCCATCTGACAAGTGTTTGGCTGCGGCCACAGCCTCACAGCCCGAGCATCAGCTCTATAAATGTTGTTTCTTCTCCCAAAGTTTCCCCACATGTTTGCTCTGCAGCCAATGGGGGAGGATGAAGGGGGAGGTGAGGTCCCCTCTACCCGAGGGACTCACTCACTCCCTGTCTGCTGTCTGAGGCAATTTAGTTTTAGTTTTATTCAAAAACTCCGTTACATTGTCAACGGTTTTTGCCAAGGGTCAACTTTTGACAGGATACTACCAGGCCAGGGCAGGATGTGTCCGTTTTAAGGCGTTTCGGGGCTGGATGTAAAGGCGAAATAAATTTAAACAAGAAGAATGTTCCTTAAGCCCACCGAATGATTCAACAAAAGGCTCGATCTACCTTTAAGGATCCAAACGAGAGCCCTTTAAAGAGAGTGATGAAAGTTCAACAAACACCAATAAGTTTACCCCTAACAAACATTCCAAAATGTAGAGCACAAATTAAATTTGAATAACTAATAGATACAGATTACAGATTACAGCCACATTCAGCTGTAAGCCCTCTTGACCAAACAACAGAAACAGAGAAACACAGAAACACAGAATGATAATTAAAACACGACGTTTTCAAGGTCAACTTTAGGCCAAAAACCACACTCGGCCAACAACAACAGCAACAGAAACAATATCGTTTTGGTTGTAAAGCCACTCGCAAAATTTCAATTCGAAAACCAAATTTTGCATGCGACAAAAAAACAGCAACAAAAGGCGTGGGGCGAGGGGCGTGTGGAGGGAGCGGGGGAATGCGTAGAAATAGGCCAGTCGGTGGCGGTACGCGTATACCTATTTAGGTATTCAAATGTTTACAGCTCGTTCCGGCGTGGGACCAGCATGGGTGTGGGCCCAGAGGGTCGCTGGTCTGAGGCGGTCTGAGGGGTCTGAGGGGTCTGAGGGGGGGGGTGTAACGAACGCCCTTTACCTTGCTGACACACATTTTATGCTAAAAAGCCAACGGCAACAACCAGAGGCAACAACAAGCGGCAGCGGCCAGCAGCGGATTGTTCAAGGTGTTGGTGGGGATTGTGGCTTTGACTGGATTGGACTGGATTGGTGTCTGTTTTACTGATGTCTCTCTTATTCGTATAATCTGGGTATACATTTCCAATATATATCTTATAGTATCTGTTATTGAAATTACTCCCTTTGCTGCTGCTGCTGGTTATGGAATCTCCCATGTGTCCCTCTAGGCCTCTCTGTGCTGAGGCTTTAAATTGTTGTTAACTTTGCCTCGTGAATAATTTGCTTTTGGGTTTTTTTTCCTCAAGTGCGGACAACCTTCGAATTGGCCAAAAACAAAAGCAAAACAAAAACAACGCACACTTACACTCAACGAGGGAATAGGCATATTTACATTTTGTTGTTTTCAATTTTATTTGTTTTGCTTTCAAAATGAACTTGAGGAATGCTTGCTGAATATTTTCCTGATTTTTCAACATTGTGTTGCAAATACGAATGCTAACTCCAGTCCGAATCTACACTAAATTGCCGTTAAAGGCAGATCAAATATCAATACGTTTTTATATGCCAAACACCGAATCGAGGTGAATCGAAAAAGAGAGCAAAAAACGCTGAATCGATGCGAAACAAAAAATCAGAGCAATTGCCCATTGAAAACCCGCGACTCGTAATGTAAATATTTAAAGCTGATTTATTTGTTTTGTTTGGTTTGTGTGTCATCAAAGTGCGCTTACAAGCGCCAGCAGACTTGGCCCGAAACATGGCCCGAAACAAAAGCAAAATTCTGCTGATTTGATCAAAATAAAAACGCAGTTATCACCTTTTCTCGGCTAATTTTTTGTGATTTTCTTTTTTGTTGACGCAGCTGGGCCGCCTTTTTTTCTTTGGGGCCTCTCAGCTTTCGATGGCGCCAGCTTCAATGGGGGCCCCCGCGAAGGTCTCTGACCAAGCGCCAGCCAAAAATGCAAGCTAAACACACACACATACATATACATACAGTATGCAGTATATATTCCCATTGGGTCAAGTTGTGTTACAAAGCTGTAACAAAAACATGGCCATAAAGTGCTATAATGCGACGCCTTAGTGGCCATAAAATGACCAAAAAATCTACTCAACTTTTTATCCGTTTTGTGAGCTGAAAACTTGGGTGAATATACATACATATATAAGTATAAAGTATATCAGTTCATTGGGCACTTAGTAAGGATTATAGAAACATCGCACTTTGTTCTATTGTTACTACCAAAAATTGTGGTTTGAAATACGAGATCAATGCCCACAAACAAACTTAATGGCTGAACCCAATTTATATCATAGTTATATTTGGAATATTTGGGCATTCGAGAACAAGTTTGAATTGGTTTACCTGCAAAACCAGCGGAGCGGAGCGTCCATCTTTGGGCTCAAAAGAACAAATAGATACATATGCGACTTGGTAGATACAGATACAGATCCAGATACCCCCGTCGACATTTGGCAAAGGCAAAGCCAAAGGCAAACTGGCGGACTGCGGACTGCGGATTGCGTTTTGGCCGCGTTGCAAGCGCGTGTTCTAATGCGAAATTAATTCAGCCAGTTTTTTGCTCGTTTTCTGTAATCTTTGTTCTTGCTTTTTGGCTGACTGACTGGCTGGCTGGCGCATTAAAAATCTTTTAATCAAATGCGAAATAGCCAGGCTAATTTTACTATTCGATAGTTGTTGTTGGCCACGTTAGCAGCGACAGCAGCAGCAGCAGCAGCAGCTGGCTCCGCTGCAGTTAACTGGTTTCGCTGCTGCTGTTTCTGGCCAAAAGTGGAGCCTTTTTTTTGGGTTTATGTCTTGTTATGCCGTCGTCTGCCGTCGCGTCGTTAATGAACGAAGGTCGGTCTATGTTTATGCCGAGATTGAGCCGCAGCCGCAGCCGAAACCGAGCGAAAAAAATATGAAATAATTTATTTGGCAACTAATTTGCACGGTTTAGTTATGCGAACAGGAAAGCCGAGCCGAGCCGAGCCGAGCAACAGCTGCACTCGCGCGGGGGTTTTTTACTGTCTGGGAACTACGTGTATTAGCGGATATTACACGAATATTTGGGTATAATTTCCACGAATAAGGCCATAACTCATTTGAGCCAGATCTGTCGAGGGAATTGGTGTTATAGGAGCATGATAGCCCCGCAGATGGATCAGGATCACAAGGGATGCAAAGGGGGCTACGAAATAGCGGAATATCCATAAAGAGTCCAAATCTCTGCTGGCTCTTCCTGGATTCTCACTTCTGCGCCATAGATTACGATTACCCCCCCCCCCGTCAAGTCACCTTTCACATGCGATCTATCAAATCCAAAGATGGTTCAAAGCGGCCGCAGCACTCGGCCACTCGGCAAACATGCGGCAGGCAACACACAAGAAATACCATAAATATACCAGCACCACACAGCACCAGAGATTTGGGATAATATTCCGGCCTAAGGCATAGGCCATCTCCCTCTCTCTGTGTCTCTCTCCTTCTCCTTCATCGTTGAGGTTGCGGCTCATGTGAAATGCAAACAGGCAATTAAATGGCGTTGCTGGCTGCACTTGCCCAGATCCGGCCCCAGCCTCACACACACACACACACACATCTGCATATATGTATCTTTGATTCCTCTATGCGTGTGTGTGTGTCTGTGTTTGGGTGCTGCGCATGCGTCCAGTTTTTACAGTTTTATTAACTGCATTTTTATCTAGCTGCAGCAGCGAAGGCAGCGACGAAGGCAGCAGCAACTGCAACTGCAACGAGCTGCACGAACTGGCTCTCGAGCGGAAAAAAAGTTGTTGCTGCTGCCGCTGCACGAAATACCCTTTTGGCCAAGAATTTAGCCAGCCAAAGGTATCGCTGCAGCCAGTCGGGGCAGCCAGCCAGGAGAGAAAAGCGGCCAGAACGAGGCAGGAGGAAGCTGGCTAGCTGGCCGCACTTGTTGCCTGTCTTTTGGATCGGCTCGAAAACCAGTCGAGTCTGTCGCTGTCTAACTGTGTGTTGCTGCGGCCAGTTGGGGCAAGTGCAACGGCAGCAGCAACGGCAGCAGCCACGTCCACATCCACATCCACATCCATGTTGGCCCAGGTCTGGGCTTATTATTTATAAGAATTTATTTGGCCCACAACACTGCTGCAAACACGATCGAGTTGTAAAGCAGAGACTAACAACACAAACAAGTCAGAGAAATCAAATAATGATAACTGCAAAGGTTGGCATTCCATTCCTTAACTTATTCCTAATGTTGCAAGGCTCTTGTGGCAAGCTCTCCCCCCAGCAGGCAGCGGAAATCGCTTGTCCTACAAAAGGCCCACAAAGTGGCAGGAGCGGCAGGAGGCTGCCCGTCTTGTTATTTGCTGCCTGTTGCCTTTGTTGTTGCTTTGTTGTTGCCTTTGTTGTTGCTGGCCGTTGCAGGTCGGACTGGTTGTTGTAATAGAGATAGCTTTGGCTTCCTTATAGGGGCAATCAAGCAGCGACTTCTTCGGGCTACTTCAGGTTGCAGTTGCAGTTACCGTTGCACGTTGCCCGTTGCTCGCTGCTCGCTGATGCCGTTGCAGTTGCATATTTACCAAGGAATGTCAATAATTTCCTTTTAATAATTTGCCAGTTTGACAAGTTTTTCTCTCTCTTTTTGCTCGTAACATCACTGATTGATGCGAATAACAATCGCAGCAGCCGCAGTTGCAGTTGCAGCAGCAGCAAAATGAAGAATCTTCATTTGGGCAATTAATTAATTTGGCTAACACGGCAGGGAGAGGGGCAGTTGGCGAAGTATCTTGTTGGCTTACGAGTGGTGTGGTGCATCTGGCTTCAAGTATCCAAGTGGGCTGCAAATCTGAGCTACCGCAACATTTTGAAAGTCAATATTGAAACGAGATGCGAACGGCGGAACGATGTGCAAATAGCCAGCGGACCAGAGGACTCGCCACCGCTCCTCCTCAGATACAACCTCACAGATACACTCTGCTGCTGCTGCTGCTGCACAGTAGATACACAGATACTCGGGCAGCACTTGTGCACACTTTGGGAGTTGACTTTTGGCACCTCTCCATGGTTCCACTTCCACTCCAACACCAACTCCGACTCCGAGTCCGACTCCGAGTCCGACTCCGCTCCGAGTGGCTTTGTTGTAACCAGCTTGTGGAATTTCACACGACAATTTGTGCATTGGCTTTTTGTTTCTTTTGGTTGTCAGTTTGCTTGGATTATGCAAAAGTGATTTTGGTTGAAATGTGGTCAATAGATATATATATATGTACATACGTATTGTACACATATCATACTCATGTCTGGATTGAATTTGAATTTTCGATTGATTAAATCGGCAAATCTGACAATATTTGTAAAAAAAAAACTATTACAAATACGAGGGAAAATATACATAAAGAATATAGAAAATCCATCAAGCAAAAACATTATTTTTTATAGTTTTTTAGGGTTTTTTTGGGGATCCATAGATGTAGGAGGATCTATTCACTCCATTATATGAACAAGTTTTGGATGGTTGTCCTGGTCGTCCCGATATTTCACTCATATCCAGGGGTTACTATTATTTTATTTACTATTTTTAATATTATTATTATTTAAACAAAGAAATGCACCATTTTGTAAATTTAAAAGAATAAATATACCGATAAAAGTACAATGAGTAGCCCGCTGTTTCTCATCTGTAAAATCTAAGAAAAATCCAAGAAAAACCCCCCCTGATGTTACACATCTAATAGACCCCATTTCCTCTAGGGCAACATGTTCCCAGGCAAGTGGCTTGACCACAACAACAACAACCAACAATGTGCCCCCCTTTCGATCACCGTAGGAGCTGTAAAAACACATGTATCCGTATCTCTTTCTGTATCTGTATCCGTATCTCTTTCTGTATCTGTATTTGTATCTCTTTCTGCAGCTGAAGCTGTCAATTTGAGGATTGACGGGTATTCAATGTGTCCTGCCTGACCAACCCCCAGGGGAGGCAACCGAGGTGGGGAGGAAGGGGACTGGCAAAAGCTGCTCAGTTTCCTGATCTTTTTTTTTTGTTGCCTGACTTTTCCGCCTGCTGCCTGTTTGATCGTTTGATTTGAGGGAAATTGAAATTGAGTTGCATGTTGCTGGCTGGCCTTAGAGTCTTAGAGTCTTGTCTTAGATCTTAGCAACACAAGTAGCCATCGCCTGTAACAACAACAAAAACAACAAGAAGTGCAAAAACAACAACCAAAAACCAAAACCAAAAACCAGTAGACATAAACGAAATGATTGTAATTTGCACTCCGTTTACACGGTGCTTGTAGCTGTCTGGGCGTGGTCGCACCTGCAAACATTAGACTTAGCTTAGACTTAAGACTAGAGCTGATCGAGCCTGATAGTGCTGAAACAAATATATAACTATATAAATAAATAATCTATAGTTTATAGTGTATAGCGTAGTCCTAAGCTGATCGTCAGACAACTGGCCGCAATTGAAACATTAAAAACACAAACAATATCAAATGTCTTGCCCGAATAAAAACCACTAAATACATATTCCATGTAATCGATTATATGTACAGCATCAATACCCACATTTAGATATAATTTTACGAGTCTTAAGTTCAATATTGCATACAGTTTTTATATGATTTTGAACACATCAAAATGTATCTACGATTCGCATAAACTAACTCTGAATTTTCTATATTTCTAGGTAAGTTTTTGTGATGTTCGGATTCCCTTCGAAACTATTGCGTAATTATATATATATAAATATTCCTAAAACATAAACAATCGACAAATCAACAGGTAACATATGAATATTAATATATTACAAATACATTGATTGGTGATTATTTTTTACGAATTTTAATTGTTAATGTTTATAGTAAAAAAGGGAAGATTGGGATAGCAAAACGTAACTGAAAATACTTCGGGTTCTGTAGGTGTATTGCGGGTACCAAATGTGTAATCCTGGCAGATGACAGGATCCCATGAACAGTTCCGCTTAATCCAGAAACAATTCCCACTAAATTATCATACAAATTTAATTTAATTGAATTGCAAAGGCAAAAACATTAAAGCGTAAACCGAAACTGTTTCTGGCATTTCCCCCCCTTCTCCCCGACCAACACCAAACGCGAAATTCCCTGGGCCAAGGCTTCCTCTCCCCTTTCCCCCTTGCTGTTGTTCACATTCCACTTTCACACCCCCCTGAGAGAAGCGCTGACCACAAGCCGAAAAAAAACACACAAAAAATGCGAAAAAAATGGCGAATGTAAAAAATAGCTTGAGTGGAAAAAAGGAATTGGCCCCTAGGGAGGGGAGGGGAGAAGAGGGGGGTCGGATGGAGGTTGGGGAAAAGCGCAACAGCTGAAGGGCAAACAAAAACCGAACGGAAACAGGAGAACGCTTAACGCAGAGCGAGGCAAGCGGAAGGGGCAGCAGGCCAGAGGGGAGGAGGAGCGCCGCAAAGTGTCATAAAAAGCGCATAATAAAGTGTTTGCCCCACTTGGACACGCCCAAGAAGAGCAGGAAGAGCAGGAACAAGAACAAGAACAAGAGGGGCAAAAAAAAACAATTTCATCTGCCATAATTGTTGGTCAAATAATTGCTGTAATTTTGAATGCAATAAAGTTTAATGCGCGCAGATAAATTTTCGTTTAAGCCAAAAGCGAGGAGGTGGCTCGTGCCGGTGCGGCGTCGCGTCTTCTTTTCGAGGGTGGGGTGGGGACCACGCGGCGTATGCACAACTTTTAATACACTGATGGGACAAGGACGGGGGACGGGTGACGGGTCTGCCGTTCGCTGTCATACTTTCGGTTTATGGCCGCCATTCTTTTATGACTTCATTTTGTAAATAATCCAAAAATGCAACTGCAACGTGGGCAGTGCAGCAGCACCCTCCCCGCCCCGCCCCGCCCCGCCCCATTACCAGCCCCAAAGCCGTAAAGCGACAGTGGCAGCCAGACAGCAGCTACAAATTAATTAAACAAATAAACAAAACCGAAACAAGACAAGACCAAGATGGAGACAGAGATGGAGATGGAGTCGATGGAATCTATGCAAAAATCTGCATGATGTCAGCGGCCAAAAAACAGAAAACAAAAAGTGGTGGAGAGACTTGTGGCGTGGGCTGCGTGCATCTGTCAGATACGGATTCGGAGCGTAGAGCGTAGAACATAGCGTAGAACGGATTCCTCGGCGATCGCTATCGGCCTGCAACTTGTTGCCCGTTGCTGCTCGCTCGCATTACTCATAAATGTGTCGCCCATCTACCTGCCCCCAGAGCCAGCAAAGAACCTTTTCTGACCATTCGCGTTGGCGTCGCTTTTGGGTCAGACCCTGAGACGGAGACCCCGCCGAGTCGAGCTCCTTTTTGGCATTGTTCTCGCTGGGGTTGGGCACAGGCTGAGGCTCGTGATTCGTAATGGAGTCAAGGAGAACATTGAGCACCAGCCTGGCCTGGCCTGGCCACCGGGCCACCGACCGTTCGACCGTTCGACCGGTTTTGTTCTTCTCCCAGCCCATTGGCCTAATGGCGTGGGTGTGCCACAAACGGCAGCCGCAGCCGCAACACCAGCGACCGCATTGGGCCGCAGCGGCTCTTGTTAGCCTTAAACATAAAACCCAAAAGCCAGAAACCGCACTGACGGATTGCTTTCTAATGGATGCCAAATGTAAGCCGATGCCGCCTGACCCTTTGCATGGTGAAACCGTCCTCGGACCGCTGCCTCCTGTCCGACGCTGCTTGCCACGGATTGCCCGACGTTGCCACGACCACAGCAGACCCTAGTGCTGCTCTCTGCTGCCCTCTGCTGCAATCCACTCGACACGAACATAAAGAATGCCTTCTTCCTGCCAGAGATACTCTACAAAGGGGTAGCATGCAATCCAGAATGAACATTCCATGAATGAATGGGAGGGAGCATCTGCAAAGAACGTGGATATTTGGTTAGCTATGGAAGGCATCTTAAGAATACGAATAATATTTAGACTGGATTCCCTTCTGCATGTTTGAAGAGCTGTTGGAACTTTCTCCCTTCTTGGAGGAGCATTTGCTCTTCGGTTCGGCCAGAGTTTTGGCCTTTCTAGCAATCTTTTGTTGCCGTTGCTGGTGCTGCTGTGGCTCCGCTCGCATGAAAACGGTTAAATCGCCGCAGGCGCGTAACCTGTCTTGAGACCTTTTGCGCAAGTGCAAAAATTGGCCAAAGTGGCGGCATCGGCAGCAGCAGCAACAGCAGCAGCAGCAGCAGCAGCGGCATTTAGCCGAGCCTAAGTCTGGGTCCAAGAGTCAGAGAGTCAGAGTAGGAGTCGCAGGCGGAGTCCGAGCGGGGGGCGAAGTCGGGGACGGTGTCTAAGCCCAAGTTCTCGTATCTGTGTCGCTGCTGGCCACTTTTGGGCTCGCAGCATGCGATCACATCACCATATTTGGCCAAGACTGCATTGGCTGCATTTGCTGCTGAGCTGGCCAAAAATCCATTGCACGCCACTTGACTTGCCAGTCTTACTCGTATTTGGTTAGACATCGCCCTAGGCCGGAGGCCCCCGATGCCCCCCTCCTCCTCATAGCCCCCTCCCCCCTTCTGGGCCGGTTTTTTGTGTGTGTTTTTTTTGCTTTTGCTTTTGCATGCCGCTCATAAATCCCAGAGAATTCTCATTTTCTCTCAGTGATGCAGCTCCTGCTGCCTGCCTGCTGCTGCCTGCTGCCTGCCTGCTGCTGCTGGTAATTCAAGCTCACATTTGACTTTTAACTTTGGGCCAGCCAAATGTGCAACGTGGCCAAATATGCTGCGGCCATTTTGGCCATATGTGCGCACTCCGAACGGCGAGGCGATGGCCTTACCCTATTCTCCATTGCATTGCCCCATTCGGAGTCGCCTCTCCCCCAATCTGTGTGTGCGTGCATCTACGGAGAGGAAAGGTGTGAGCAGCCGCCATCGATACTCGGCCAAGAGATCGGCCGAGAGATCTGCGTGACCGATAATTTCTGATTTATTTGCCCATCGCTTTTGGGGGCTGCCGCTTCTGGGAATGATCATCATGATCGCCATATCGCAAGATCGCAAGATCTCAAGATCATCAATATGGAAATCAGAGAGCAATTTCGGTAATTTTTTGCCATAAAAGAAGAAAAATCTCAGTTGATTCTGGTCCCCAAATCGATTACGATTCCATTATTCCCATTCAACTAGTTTTAAAGTGACTTCTGGCAGAGTCCTTAAACAGTGTCCTTTAAGCCTTTAAGGAAGCGTCCGGGGAACTTGGCAAAGTGAAGCCGAGCAAATCCCAACTAATCAAATTAAGGCCACACTTTAAGAATTAACGCGGCTTGTAAATATTTTTAACGGTGCTGAAGTAATGCGCCCCATCAAAACCGTTGCAGCGTGCCACCACCAACAGCAGCAGCAACTGCAACGTGCAACAACAACGAGTAGCAACTAAAAAACAGTAAAGCAACGATCCAAGAAAAACAACAGCAACAACTGGAGGGGTTGGGAGGGGAGGAGGAGGGGGAGAAGTAGTGGCAGAGGCAGAAACAACAGCAATAGCAATAGCAACCAAAGCAGGCATATAAACAAACATAATCGCTGGCGCCACGACACGCTTCGTGGGTCAAAAGCGGTTGCAGTTGCAGTTCCTAGCAGTTGCCACTGCCACAGCCACTGCCCCAGCCAGCAAGTGAGTGCAAAAAAGGCAAAAAAAAAAAACAACAACAATAGCAACAATAGCAGTGGCAGAGGCATCGACTGCTGCAACAACAATAAGAATTGCACCGGCTCGCTCGCCGAAAAAATACAAGTACAATATTTATGAAAAAAGCAAAACAAAACACACACCACACATAATGAAATATTTTAGGGGCGGGGGAAGCGAACCAGGGAGGTGGAAAGACCTAAACACACGACCAACTAAAGCCAGGACCAGTCTTGCCTAACCGCCACGATGATGGGAATACTCTTAAAGATGGAAGAGTTAGAGGGGGCCAGACCACTGCTTGCTCGCTTCGTTCGTACGCCAACCCCCGGCTCACTCGCTTCGCTTCGGTCGTGTCCTCTGGGTTAGCTTATTACCGATTCTTATGCGAATGTCAAATATCACTAATATACAACTCTCTCTCTCTCTCTATTCTATATATCAGTTTTGGGTGGTCGTTGTTGTCAGACATCTTGCCCTAGTCCTAGTATTATATCTTCTTATAGTCTTAGAAGGCTTACAAATCCTTCCTTCTCTGCGTGCCATCATTCTCCAAAATGGAATAGTACTCTCTCCCTCTTGAAGAGTGTCGAATAGAACTGCACATGCAACGGCAGCTAAGCTCCGTGGAGGCATGGCTTAGGAGGTGGAGTAGTGGGGACAAGGGTGGGGTAGGGGGTGCGGATACGGGTACGGGTACGGGTACCACACAGCTGGCACATTTCTTTAACAGCCACAAAGGCAAAAGGCAGTTGTGAAGGTAATCCATCAATAAAACGAAACCGGGCGCGTGCAACGAGTCCGTCAGAGTCTGGTGAGAGTAAAGGGAGAGCGAGAGAGAGAGAAAGGAGAAAGAGATGGGGTGGGGTGGGGTGGGGTGGGGTGGGGGAGACGTCGTCTACCGCGAGAGGGCACGTTATGGCTGTGGATTTTGCACTTGGCTGCTTTGGCTGTACCGGTTGTTGTTTCTCCTCGTACTTTGCGCTCATTATTATGATTATTATTTTTTAGCAGACATTCCCGGTGTTTGTCCGCGTGTCCGTGCGTCTGCTGCTGCTGCTGCTGCTGCTGCTAATGCGGCACACTCATTCAATCAGCAGTAGGAAACCGTGTAATCAACGCGCGCATCAACATTGCATATCTCACAGCTCACAGTTCCCTCTTCACTTCTTCCTTTCCACTCAACCACTCACCAGACTGTGTGTGTGTGTGTGTGTGTAAGCAGTCCGTCTGCAGTCGTATATTTGCTCATCTCATGCAGCCACTTAACGGTTTTTCAGTATATGTACATACATATGTGTACTCCAAGCAGTATCAGTAAGCAGTAAAAAGCAGCGCAGTAAGCAGTAAGAAATAAGCAGTAGAGTAGCCTGCTGCTGTAAGCAGTTAATTTATGTGTAATTGGCAGAGCGTTGCGCTTGCGTCCGCTAATGGGCCGCCATATGACTGGGCATTAATATCCAGCTTAAGTAATGAACAGTGGCTGTGACTGTGGCCATTGTTGTCTGGCTCCAGGTCCCGACCAGCACAAAAGGATGATCAATTGATTGTAAATCAAATGCCTATTAGTGCCAGGAGCAAATTGCAATTGAAAGATAAACTGTGATTACGACAATGATATGTAGAGGGGGCATTAGATATTGACTAAGTTATTTAAGTAAAAACCGCTTTATTGAGAGAACAGTGAATAAATGAAGACATCAGATTGTCTTTTTTACATGGAAATAATTGAATAATAATTTCAAACGTGAAATCCATCGATAGTAATGCTTTGTATCCAACAGAAGAATGTGTCAATTCAATTGGAATATCCCAACATAAACATATTTGTTCCATTTAAGGTTAACTGTTACTTTCTATAAATTCTATAATCAATAAAAAATATTCAGCTGGCCAAACATTCCCATTGTATGGGTAATACATGTATGTATGTATATTAAGCCACACAAGCTGAAGGGAAATTGAACCAATTAAACACTACATTTTGGCCAATACTCTCGTACCAACCGAATGATTTGGCAATATTTTGAGGTCAGGTAATGCGGCAGCAGACCATTGTCGACACGTGCCCGTCAATGAGCCGTGTAAAAGTGGCCACTGGCCATTGGCCAGCAATCAAAGCCGAATTGAGCCCAAAACAAAACCGCACACACACCACAACACCAGATACACCAGATACAACAGATACACCAGATACAACAGAGTATCCGAATCACAGCTCTCAGATAATTAAGCTGCAAATTGTAGCGTGAACTGAGTGGCTGCTGCTGTTGCTGTTGTTGCTGCTGCTGGCACGTGCCGCACATCATTCATAAAGTGCAACAGCAACGTCAGCACAGAAGAGGTGCTGCAGCAGCCACAGCAACGGCAACAGCAACAGCATTCGGTGTGAAGTGATGCTGGAGAGGAGAGCAAACAAAGCCAAAAGCCAGACGAGGCTGAGCGCAAGGCGGAAGAAAATGCACAGCCGAAAACACAGTCGAAAGTGTTTAGTCGGGTATTCCGACTTTGAGATACCCGCTAAGAAGATTTTCGGATGATTTTATTGGGGAATTAGGTAAAGAGTTGAAAGAGAATGGCAGTATTATGGCAGTTACAGTTGTCAGATCGAGAAGAGTTCTGTTATTGCACTGCTTGCTCTGCCTGTTACATATCGTTTGTACATCTAAGCGAATACGATATACCCTTGTGCTCTTCTGGGCCTCTCTCTCACTGTCTCTGTCTCGCCTCCACTCCAGACGGCAGACTGCAGACTGCAGCTTAATTGAGTGCAACAAGTTCTGCCGCCCAGCGAAGAGAGCAGCGAAAACGTTTCAAGAGAGCAACACCAACAAAAGTCAGAGAGCAAACAAAGAAACTTTTCGCCTGCTTAGGCGCCGTATTCAGGGGCACCACATCCTGATCCAGAGAAAGAGAGAGGGAGAAGGAGGGAGAGCGACTGAATGAACAATGCAATTGTCGGCTGTCGACTGTCGGCTGCCTCTTGCCCCGCATTGATGTTGTCTGTCAAGGCAGACAGATTACCGCCACGGCACTCCGCTCCACAGCTCGAGCAGAAGGTCACGCCTCGCACCTCCTCTTCTGCCGCCTGCTGCTGCCATTGTTGCCTGGTGTCTAGGCAGCAGCGTCATCGTCATCGTCTCAACGTTCCCATCAACATCATGGGCCGCCGCCTGACTCACGTTTTGCTCATTTGCAGCTCGCTTCTTTCACCCACCCACCCACCACCACCACCACCAGCAACAACCAACAGAGTCGGGCACACGGCCCGTCCTCGTCAGCGTCCGCCCAGTCGTCCATCGTTCAGTCATTCATTCAGCTCAGCCATTTAGTGGCTCTCTCAATCCGTCATTCCCGTTTTCGCATTCGCCTCCATTCAGCTCTGCCGTTTCTCTTCGCCTCTGCCGTTTCTTTTTTCGCCTCTTTGTTCGCTTTTCGCTCGGCGCGCTCTCGGGGTCAAGGTAGCCAGCCCGTCACTTGATAATGATTGTGTTTGCGCCTGACAGTGGGACTGATTAGTATTTACTGGTGTGAAAATTTGCAAGCAGCTCCGAAAGTTGTTTCTTCCTCAATCGGAATCTTAGTTCGGGTTAGTTATGGTTTAAAGTTTACATTTAAATACCTTAAATAGTCCCAAATAGAACTCCCGACTAACAAGTGTTATACCAATTACCAATCCCAGTAAATCAAATGAATATTCAATTAGTATAGAGCTACACATTGTGCCCACTGTTCCTGGTTGATGGGAAATTAGAGCCGCAAATTAGATTTATAGCGGTATTGTTGTACGAGTGGCTTGAGCCTTCGCTTGAGGTTTTCGCCGTTTCGCTTTCCTTTGCGGCAAATCGCTCATCAGATGCGGGCCGACAATCAGCCAGGCGGCAGACTGGAGGCAGCCTCCATGCAATTTGCCAGATTGGGCAAATATTAATAGTTTTATTTATTGCATCGATTGCCCTGCCCCGCCCTGCCCTGCCCCCTACCTGTGAGTCGAAACCCTAAGCCCGTCGTCGTTGGCTTACATAAGCAAACCCCTCCCGAGACACAACAATCTCAGCCGGGAATCATCTGCCTTTTGTTTTCACTGAAAAACCTGAAAAAAAACACAAATGAAACTGATGGAAAAGAGAATACAAATCGTTCAACATTTTTGCGTAGTTTAATTTCACAGTTCAGCGCGTTTTGGGGCGAGCAGATCGCGGCTTAGACGCGCCCATCCCACCCTCATACGAATGTTTGCTATACGGTATCCCTCTCTGTACCCCTATGTACACAAGTATTTCCATACCTTTTTTTGGGAACGTACAGTCCGTTTCAGTATTAGTGAGAAAATGCTTTCATTTCGGGTTACATTGGGATACATTTTGATAGACATTGAAGGTATAAAGAATTATCCTTAGAACCTTATCGGCTAAAAGTAACATTGCAGTTGTTTTACTGAGTAAACTATCCATCAAGACTAGAGAACCAATAGGCTTTGCAAAGTAAGTGTACATACGATACCACTTCAGATTTCGATCCAACAGAATTTGTCGAACTAATTAAATGTCGAATATATTTATCTAATCCAATAAGAGACCAAAGTTACCATTAAAGCCACCTGGATTATTTTCGATTATCCTCTGAAATTGTATTCAATGAGGTTTCTCTTTTCGAAGCCATAGTAACGCCCTTACGGCTATGTTCTGCACTGTCTGTGCTCATATGTTTTGTAGGTTTTTGTACTTACTTTCCCATTTACAAGCTGCACGCAGCCATGTGGTTAGACAGCATCCAGCTAACCCGTGTACTTTAAGCCAAACAAAAGACTACAATGGTGGCTGTTCGGGTGGCTGGCAGTCCGGCTGGTTTGTTGGCCAAAATGCAACCTTGGCTTCCAAGCGGAAGTTCAATGCGGCGTCGCTTTGACGCCGTTTTGCCCCTACTTCCGGTCTCGTCCGGTCTTCAAGTCCTAACCGCTCTTGGCGCATCTCTTCGAGTGGCTAGGAAATTTCCCAATTTCCACATCCTTCATAAGAGCAAACCTTTACGAGGAATTTCCCGCTCCCCCTTGCGCCGTGACTAGACAGCAATAAATAAACACAGTCGGACAGCAAAATCACGATAATGGATTATATAATTACGTTTTTTGGATTATTTAATTTGCGTATTCGGGGCATTTACATTTACAAATTGGCAAAATGTAATACATATGTCTCAAAGCATAGGTAATATATTTTATGTGCAGACAACAAAAAAAGCATTGATTTACGAGTACATGTACATATTTATCTCTCGTAAATATTAAACATCTAGTGTGCAAAATGATAAATTAATCCAAATTTAGTTTGTGCATCTAGCAGATGTATTTTAAAGTACAGTTTTCCTACCAATATCATGGCTCAAAAGCCAAGGCCCAAATGTCACCAGTTAAGACAATTCCTCGAGCATCTGGAGACACTAAATGGACCAAAGGGAATAACTGAATAAACCCTTCCTTGGAATGGTCATCTCTCTCTCTCTCTCTCTCCTAAGATTACATTCCAATTTTTGGTTGGTTATTTAATTTCTTATCTCTTTTATGTTTGTTTATTACAATTATTATTTATTTTAATGCCTTGACGTACAATAAATTCGGGTAGCTTTTTTTGTATTTTCTCTTTTTGTGTGTTTGTGTTTGTGTGTGGCCAAATTGAAAAGCCATTAAAGTCAATTACGGGTTATAACTTTGACAAATTTTCGATAATGCCCAGCAGAGACGGCCCGGCCCACACGACTGTTTGTGTGTGTTTTGGGGGCGGGACAGGGCAGGGCAGGGGGCAGGGCAGGAAAACCCATAAATAATAAACGATTTCCATGGCGGGGGCAATTGAAAATCTCTTGTGCTGACAATTAAATGCAATGGAATTAAAGTCAATTTTCCCTCGCATTCTCTGCCGCCCCAGCCGCAGTCGCAGTCGCAGTCGCTGCCGCTGCACTGGAGCATTTTTAATGGCCAGCCTCTGTCACTCGACTTGTCCGGAATGGAACTGAAACGGCAACTGTTTGTCGTTCTGTGTTCTTCTGTTTTCATTGCCTTTCAGTTGGTTACAGGGATTTACAGCAATCCTCGATTGCCTCCCGTGGTGACAGCGGAGACGGGAGTTGGTCTGGGAGCTGGGGCTGGGCCTCCCACCGACTTTTAATTACGCCATAATTTCGGTGTCATCCAGCTGAGTTCTGTCGGGGCTCTTGCCAGAGATGGACCTGGTCAGTGGGCTTCTGCGTGTCACTCCACATCGTGAGGGCCTTGTACCACATATGAGATCGTGCAGGAATTGAAAGAGTACTCAAACAATGTTTAAAGTTCATTCATCATTTCCTGACCATATTGGTCTGTGCATCTCTCTCTCTCCACTTTGGTGGGGCGACTTTGCTGCGTCGCTGCTCTGCTTTGCTCTGCTTTCTTTCTTCGTTCAGCTGTTGCACTGCTTTGCACTGCATTTCTGCTGCTTTGATCTGCTCTGTCAACGCCTCTCTGTTCTGTTCTGTTCTGTTCTGATTGTCGCCTTCTGTCCATCTGTGGCGCCTGCCCGCTATCCGTGCCCATTGCGCGCATTGTTTTTTAATTATTTGCCCAACTTTTGTGGACTTGTAAAGAGGCGCCTGAGCCTGAGCCTGAGCCTGCCTCTGCGGAATGGGCGCCAGGATTGGGCTGTTAATGAGCCAACATTGTTGTGTTAATTTGCCGGGGAAGCAGCGGACAGTGTGGACAGTGTCATGCCGTACAGTGATGGAGCCTGGATGGGGCTGGGTGTGGGTGTGGGTTCTGGGGGTTCCGGGGTTCGGAGGGGTCAGGGCTTTATGGTTCTGGCCGTTGTTGGAGTTATTAAATTGACATTCCTGCTGCCTGGATGACGCGCTGATTGCAATTCCCGGCAGAAGGACATGTAATTTTTATGGCCCGCCATTTTTTGCCGAAATTCAATTTGTCATTTAATTGATTTTAATGTGCATACTGAACGCGAGTTCGAGTCCGTTTCCATCGCATTTTCCCATTTTCACAATTCCGCATTTCCGCATTTCCATTTGCAATTGTGTTTGTATTTGAGTTTGGTCTCCATCGGACGCGGCAAAGGGAGCCGAGGCCCCAAATGCAAATTTCCCAACAGCCAAAGAAAAGCCGAGCCACCGAAAAAAGGAACCCACAGCAGAGCGGGCAGAGAGAGCGGGCAGCAAGGGGCAGAGAGGGGCAGAACTTTAACAAAAAACTCTGCACTCTTAATATTTTATGCATATGTATTTTGTGGGCATTAAAAATTAAATTAAACAAGCAAATGCATTTGTGTGTGCGATGGTTTTTTTTTTCTGTGTCATTTATTTATTGCTTTTTACACTGTCCAACACGGCGCCGCCTCGAGGGACAGTCCCCCATTTGAACACTCCAACCACACGTGAGGGGTGCATCCATCCCCCATCCTCCCACACGCCTTAAAATATGCAATGCAATGCAAAGCGGTAACAAAAATACCAAAATATATATGTATATACACATTTATGTATGTAGATGGGTGTATATGTAGGTACAAATGTTGTAAAAACATTTTTCAAAGCCTCGTCAGGGAGCAGCCAGACATTTTGGTTATTTATTTATTTTCTCCTTTTGCTCAGTCGGCCACCAAAAATTTGTTGTTGATTTTATTCAAATAAAAATAATGTTGGCCCATATCAAAATAGTTTTTCCTATATTCGGGCACACTTGTGGTCAAAATAATAGGTGTCTACTGTTCTTAAACAACAAATCTATCATCTGGCAACTGCATTTAACAGATATCTTAATATTTTCCCTGAGTTTTAGTAGTTCAACAAATTACTCGACATTTTCAGTTGAATATAAAACAATAAAGTGCATAAATTAGTTTTTAAGACCTCTTATTAATCATCACTATAAATGTGTCTCTCAAAAACATTTACTTAAACTAGTTGGTTAGATTACAAAGTTCTTGTTGTTGCAAATACGAGTGCTGTTGCATGGAGTGGAATAAAAACCGTCCTCTGGCGCGAACTTTTTCGCACGTCTATTCCCTGGGAAACTTGAAAAGTTTGTAAATTCATTAGGGCTCTGAAGTGACAGAAATTTGCAAATTCATTTCCATTTTATTCACATTCCAGACCATGGAAGGAAAACTAATTGACCCACCAATTTGTATAAAATAATTAAACAGTCCACTGTCCACTGGGTCTTGTTGGGGATTTCAATTTGGGTTTGAAAAATAATTTAAGTATTTTAATAAATAACATATAAGTATTCAGAATATAATTAAAAAGTATCTAAAAGTAAATGTTTTGTCTTACCAATTCTTTAGGCAATTTCTCAAACTATTTGCCGAACATTGGTGTACAAGTTTGTATAGATTTCTGTGGCATTTCCTGAATTTCCCGTCACATCATTGAATCGAATTGAATTGAATTGAATAGAAATTGCCGTCTGTTTCGGGGATAACAAATGTGCAGTGCAATTTGGCCGTTGTTTACCTTACATTGACCCTTCCCACGAGTGCAATTTTCAAATTTCCATTGATGAATGTAATACGCTGGCAGCCAAAAGTTTATTTACCGTGCAGACGGGCCCGCCCGAAAATTAAACATTTATTGTGTTTGGGTTTTGATTGTGTGAATGGGTTTTCCAAGTGGGGGGGAGGGAGCCAGGGCTGTTACACGGCCAAATGGCCAAATGGAATGGCCGGAATCGTACGGAATCGGTATGAATATTTGACAATAAATAAATATGGTTGTCAGTTAATTAGAAATTGCATTGAGCGCAACCATTTTGTTTGGCTTATTAGCGAGACGCTAATTTGATTTGATTCCGCTTACAATTTATTCAGTTGCGGCTGTCCTCAGTAACTCGTCCACTGATTTGGCCAAATTGTTAGTGCAAATATGGGAGCATTTCTGCTTCTGCGGTGGAGCTCAATCCGGAAACCCATTCAGCCGTGTAAATATGGAAGAGCCACCGGACTATGTTGGCTCATTAAGTGCTGATTTTTATACGTTTTCATAGACTGGTGGAGTATTTACGATTAAGTGTTTATACACACACCCTGTACTCGTTGAGAACAACGGGCATGTAGGGTTTGTATAGACGGATGTTACAGGGCTAAGGAACTCTGTACTTGAAATAGATAGAGAACAGCCTAGAGACGACAGTACCATACAACAGACAAGCTTTGGTATTCGTAGTTGTCGTAATACTGCTTGTTTGACTTTCACCTTTGACTTTAGTCTAATTAGCTAGTGATTACTGGGTATCCTGCATTCGTAATATCTAGCATAGCTCTCTTATATTGCAGTTTTTTTCGCTCTTATCCAGCATGCCATAGAGTTGGTTGTGGATTACCTTTTTCCGTGCGGTTCGAGTGAATTTTTTGCGCCCCTCTATCTCTGCTGCGACGCGTACGTGCGGTATCGGGTGGAGCGCGTTTTTAGCGCTTTTTTTAATTATTTGTTTTTGTGGGCTCTGCCAACCACCAACCCCCATCGGAGGAGCGATATGCTGCCGTTACAGCGGCGCAAATGAGACGCCCACGCGCCTTTTTGGGGGAACGTGAACTTTGGAGCGGCTATCAACGGGCTATATCTGCTATATGGCATGGCCATAACAGTTTCTCACGCTCGAAAATATGGTTTTTGTTGTTCTCATTGTCGGTGGTGTTGTTGTGTGTTGGGTGGTGGGGGTATGTTGTAAAGCAAGAGAATAGCCGTTTATGGGCGCCAGAAGGTTCGCAGCTTGACAAAAGCTTGCAAAAATGTTCAGGTTGTCGCACTTTTTGGCACGGCGGCGCATGCGCCACACGTTTTGGGCGAGTGTGTCAAGGCAGCGCGTAGCACCATAAAGGCCTCAAAGCCTGCAAGTGCAATTGGAACTGCAACTGATACTCGCTCTACCCCCCTCTGTCTCTGTCGCTGTCTGTGTCTCTCTCTCACTCTCATTCTGTGATCTGGCTAACTGCCTTTTATGGAAGGGGATTTATGTAGTTAGTGGATTTCATATTTAATGCTCGCTAATTTATAGCAGTCACGCCCCAGATGGGAAGATAGAATCAGATTATGGCATCGCATCGCGACTCACGTGTTCCTTGGGACGATCGATTCCCCCACTCACTCGCACCCACATGTCGCTCTCTTCGCTCGCTGGTCTTTTGGCGCACGTTATATTTGAATCTCATCGTGTCTCTCTTTCGTGCTGGCTGTCCTAATTCTGCCTTCCTCTGACGCAGAGATCTGAAGAGAGCGCGCCAGAGAGAGAGCTTCCCACTCTTACACTGTTCTCCCTTTCTCAGCGTTGGTTGCCTGCAACGCAAATACCGTTCTATTCCCTTCTGCTGCTGCTGCTGCTTCTGCTCCTTCTTCTTCTGCGCCTTTACGTCTCGTCTTTGCCGTATTTTCGCATAACTTTTTCTGCCTGTGTGCGTGAGTGTTTATTCAATAATTCGCATTTGTTGTTGGCTCTGGATCTGCCTCTGCCTCTCCCTCTTACTCTTTGCGATTATGTGAGCGAGACGTAGCGGCGCAGTCGACGTAGCCAGCATTATTGCGTGTCGCTGCCACGGCTCTGCTCTGCTGCTCTGCAGCTCTGTTGCTCCGCTGCCGCCTCTGCGCCAGTCGCTCAGTCGCGTTATTTTCTAAGCGGCATGCGGTTGTAATTCTCTTCTAATCACATTGGACTTTTTGCATTGTTCCATTGTTGCTGCGGTTACGTTACGGTAATAAAAGCGCTCTCAAAGCTCGTAGGTGCTAAACAGTGGAGTTGTCACGATGACTGACGCCCACATTGTCGCCATGTAATTGACGCGTGCGTGTGTGTCTGTGTGTGTGTGTGAGTGTGTGAAACCAAATCGATAATAATGCGTATTTATAGCGCCTAATCAATCGTGATTGATTAATGTGGCCCCCCCTTTACATCAAGCGATCGCCTTCGCCTGCAGATAATGTGTGCGAAAAAGGGTCAGACGACCAGCGGGCCAGATAAGACCAGGCCGCGATTCCAAAGTATACGATGGGGAATGATGAACGATTAAAGACCAGGTTCAGGTCCAGTTGGTGGGACACGAATTCTCCTTAAGATACTTGGATAGGGTTCCACTTACACATAAGTTAGAGAACGCTTCTTCAGGATACATTACTTGGGCATTAATCGTACACAAATAATGCCTGATCTAGATTGAATTTGACGCTACCTTTAGCTACCTTTCCAAATATACGTAAGTATGTATAAACATACATATGTACATAGGTAAAGCCCCCTCGCATGTTATTTTGTTATGATAATCATGTGGAGGCCCTTGAGATTACAATTTTAACCTACGCAAGCGGATTATGGTGATGGTGTGTACCGTTATCTGCACAAATACACACATTCCGCCGCTAGATTATGGATCCATTCATGGAAGTTCATTTGAACCGGATGACGTTAACTTGATATGGCCTGGGGATGATCTGAGGGATCTGCATGAGTGCAACTTGAATCCAGTCTGGGATATTACAATATGAATCCAAACGGATCCAAATAGTTCATTTATTTATCATGGATCTGATGATACTTCAATCACGTAATATTAATTATATCAGAAGGATCGGCGGACGATCTTCATATCAAAAACCGAATGAAAAACTGCAAAAATTCTAAATTTATAAAAAAAAAGCAACAATTCATCCAACAGCCAATTTGTACATGTGTTTCGCATATGTACTAATGTACAGATCTATATACATATGTATGTACATAAATGTGTATGAGAGTATGTATTATAATTCCCTAACAGCTACAACAAATTAGGCAGCCAAAGCTATCCGCCTGCCTGCCTGCCTGCTGCCTGTATCTCTCACACTCTTTGCTCTCATACAAACGCATATGCCCCATCTCGACGTGCATGTGTGTGTATGTGTGAGTGATCAAGGCAGTGAGTGCCGTCGACAGCGGCCGTTAAAAAAGCAGCGAGCGAGCCCTACACGCGCTTGTAAAATTGCCCACACAAACATTCGCACACACACACACACACAAGCGCTCTTCTTGAATGTGCCAAAAATAAGGCAGCGACGTCGACGGCGACGCAACTAACGCCAAGTAAAACATGAAAAAAGCACACACACACACACACATGAGCACAGTTTTTTTTGCGCTTATGGGTCGTAAAGTTGACCTTCAAACAGCAACATTTGCCGAAAAAATACGAACAGGCAGCCACCAAAAACAAAAAGAGACGAACGACAAGCCGAAGCTGAACCACACCAAAAATTGGCCAAAAAAATTGCAAGTTTTAACTTTGGCTGCGCCCATGCACACACACACACACGCAAACACACGGACATAGCGTTAGGGGGAAGGGGTTGCGGGTGAGGTAGAAGTAACGACGATGACGCTATGGTGCATGTGTTGTTGTTGTTGCTGATATTGTCTCATAAAAATCTAATTTCGTGAGCGCATTTTACAAAGAGAGTCGTCGACGCTCTATCTGGTGAGATAGAGAGAGCGAGAGAGATAGCTGGAGAGCGGGGGCGCTGCTGCTGCTGCTGGTGCTGCTGTTGCTGCACATGTTGCTGCCGCCGGCAGCGCTGCCTTTTCTTTTTCTTGTTTTTTGCAAACGTGCAGATCGTTGAGTTCTGCCTCGCTTCGGTCGGCACTCGGCCGCAAACACTTTTTGCAAAAGCTCTTTCATGCTACGAATGCTCTCTTTGCTGCCGCTCTTTTCAATTTACAAATTTTTGTGTGTTTGCCATTTTTGCTTCTCTCTCTCTGTGTGCGTGTGTGTGTGTGTTTGCGCTGCTGCTACGATCGGTATCAAGGTTTTTGGCAATTTGGTTCGTGTCTGCCGCCTCAGTCGGTTGGTAGGTCGTTGCGGCGTCGTCAAACGCCAGCGTCGTGTCTCTGTTGTGTTGTGTTTTGCTGCTGCTGCTGCTGCCTGCTGCTGCTGCGTTTGCGTCGCTGTCTCTGTCTGTACATTGCGCCTTTTTCTAGTTGGACTGCGGCGACGTTTTTGCAAATTGCCACTGCCACTGCTGCTGCTGCCGCTGCCGCTGCCTCAGTCCGAGATCAGCATACACATACGCTCTCGCGTGCCTCTAGTTTTTGCTCAAAATTCACAAATAGCTCTGTCGCTGTCGCTGTGGCTGTTGCTGCTGCTGCTGCTGTCGCCGTCAACGCAGCCGTGGCGCGTTTTGCGGCACTCTTAACCTATTTTCTCGCGAACCGAACATTACGAACATGTTGCGCGGCAGATACGCGTCGGACACCGGGTTGCGGTTGCGCGGATTCTAAGCACACACTCACACAAGCATACACGCACCCACACACACACACACACACAAAAGCCAACTCGGTGCATTTTCGGTCCCACCCACACGCACACACACAACTACGCGCGCGCGAGAAACCCCTCCGCTGGGCAAAACACGGAAAAACAAATAAACTTGGATACTTTTCAAACCAAAATACAGAAAAAAAACAAACAAAAGTTGAATGAAATTTCATATTTCATAAGAAATCGCAGTCCCCCTTGCAGCCCCCTCCACCACAAAACTGCTCGACAAGAAAAGTGCTGAAATCTAAACCTAAATCAGTGCCTTACAATACCCAAATATTCTACCCATAAAAATTGAAATAAAAATCAAAATTCTGTTGCGATCAGTGTGTGGATCGTGGAGAAAAATGTGGTGCCTTCTTGATATAATAGTAGTTATGATAATGTTTGTTTAAACTGCGATCCCAGACCGAAGGATAGCCATAGCCCCCCCCAAATCAAAGGAAGAACGGATTATAGCATTTCCGGAACCAACTGTACTTCGAACCCAACTGTTCTTGAGCCCAACCCATCAAATTGGATTACACAGACTTTTGGCTGCTGCAGTCACTCTGGGAAAGGTTAGTATCTATCATCCGGCGTACCGTACTCGTACTCGTAGTCGTAGTCGTACTCGAAACATCAAGTATACGACCTGTGTCAACTCAGTCCCGAGCCAGCCCCGAGTCGCTGGACTGACTGACTGGCAGACTGACAGACTGAATGGGAATGTTCATGTGAATGGAATGGAACGGAAGCGGGTGCGGTGCGGGTGCGGGGCGGACAGAATGAAAACGAAATGAAAGCGAAAGTTCTCCCTCCCGAGTGTGCGGCGCATTAAGTAATACGTTCACATACACACACACACACACACACACACCACACACGGACACAGAGAGATACAGTGTTGCACATACTCTCGTACATGGCATGAACAAGTGCAGATAAGGTTTATTTTTCCTGAGAATTTCCAGTGGGGCATTCCAACCGATTTGGGTCAGTGTATACAAATGTGGAAGAGATCGCGAAATCCTTAGAAACATTCAAATCCATGGAACTTGGACGCCGGCAGAGGCGTTCCGATTATGTAATCGGAAATACACGAAAATGTCAGCTCTGAGAACAGAGTACTTTTCGATGGAAAGGGCAGTCATTGCATTGCATCGATAGGGGACTCTTCCAAGTTATAGCTAAGGATTGTTGAGATAAAATAAAGCATTCTCTGTTCGGTTACTTCGCTCTACCTTCAAGGGTGTTTTTAGGAGACCTTCAACTGTCCTACAATTAAGAATTTCCAATGTTTGAGGCGTTTCTTATCTGTGGAACACCACAGACCAGACCCATGGATGCCTTACATCTGGGTCCCATTCGAGTGGAGGAGCCCTACATTTGGTACAGCCCAACAACCTATCCGAATGGCCATTTATTATCTATCTACATACGTATGCATCTGTGTGTGTGTGTCTGAGTATCTGTACGATGTAAAATAAAGGTATTCGCCGTCCTGGCCGCCCCCTACCTCTGGCACACAATTCAATTTAGCATGTCAAGTCATGCGTAAAAGTTATCTCTAAAAATATACACGAAACATTTTCACACAGAGAGCAACACTTACACTAGTAGCTGTGTATTGCGAGTGTATGGGTGTGTGTGTGTGTGTGTGGCAGCGAACGGACGAAAAACCTAAAACATGCGAAAATTATCTATAAATTTAAATTTTTACAATCTGTGCGCGATTATAGCAACAAAAACTACAACAAAAAAGAGTGCTACCAAAAAAAAAACACAAAACAGCAACAAAAAATTTATAAAGAAAAAAAAAAGCTTTGAGCTGACGTCAAACGGCAACGTCGACGGCGACGGCGACAGAGACGGCTACAGCGACAGCTTTGCTGGCAGCGCCAATTTATTTTACACAATTAAGGGTGTGCACGAACCAGGCAGAAGGCAGAACCGCGCCAAGGAGTGGAGAGAGCGGCATAAGGAGAGGGAGGAGGGTGGAGGGTAGAGGGAGGGCGGGAGATCGAGAGAGATATCTCTGTGCGAGCATTTTGTATATGGAAGACATGGGCGATCGCTCACACACTCGGCTACTCACACACACACTCAGACACACACACACGGTCATTACTGTGTGCCAATTTAGATTAAAGGCAAACGTACACGGGCCACGCCTCTTTCACAGCCCCTGCCCTGTGCGGCCCACCCAGCCATTGGTCACACAAAGAAATAAAAGCAAATTCACAAAAAAAAAAAACCCCTTTAAAGAAAGGTTATCTAGAGGGTGACAGTGGGGGCGCTTACAAGCCCTAGCCCCCAGAAAATTCTATTGAATGGCACTGGGGATCAGAGTTCTACATTCTGAACATAGTATTATATAATCTTGGGTTTAGTAGATTGCTGTTTTACTGGAGGATTTTTTCTTATCAGAAATAACTCGATATGCAGGCAAGATCTTACTTTTTACATTCTTCAACAGTTGTCAATAAATTGTATATGTAAATATTATTGCAGATTTTCCAAGTTCCTTGGGAAGTTCTGATAAATTTTATGACCTATAGAGGTGTTATATTACGTACTTTGATACAGGTTTAATTCTGATCGTGCGTTTGGCAATAATTGAATAAATTCCTTTTCATATTCCATGCAGCATAGAGGTTGCATATTTGACAAGGATTAGGATAAAAGACACTCCCATTTCTCACAAATTTCAGTGACTCTGGGGACTGAGGGGGGGCAAACGTATAGAACATCCAAATTTGAGGCCTTAAAATAATAAAAGACAGAACCAGAACCAGAACGCTTCAGCGCACTGAGGCACAGAGGCGCTGCATTGTTGTTACCTTTTTGCGTCGTGTTGCGCCGTGTTATTTATTTATTTATATATTTATGCAATATTTTTATTATACATTTTTGTTGTTGTGTGATTTTTGTGGATTTTTTCCTGCTGATGCGAAAGAGGCAGCGGCAGCCAAAAACATTTTTTCTGTTTTCTGTGCGAGCTTTGTTCGCACCAACTGTGCAAATATTGGGCGCCGCACACTCTGCCGCTGTGCCTGCCTCTGCCGCACACTCTGCCTCCGCCATTGTATAAGATGTACTCACACTCGTGGTATAAGAGTGGCTGAGAGGGGGAGGGTAGGCACAACCCTATTGGGTTATGCCTCTGTGTGTGGCACACATATCAGCCTAGACCCAGGCCCCCCAGTACCCCTGCCAATCGTCGTAGGCTCTCTGCTCAGTGAGAGAGCGAGAAATGATGATCTGTCGCTCTGATCTGCTTCTGCGAGTCCTAGAGATGGGCGTGGGGCAGCACTTAATGACAAAGATATATCATTAGGTCTTCTATCGTGTTGCTTCGTGCCTTCAAGAGCCCTCACGCTGCCATCTCTAGTGTGTGTGTGTGTGTGTGCCCATTACGCTTCATTTCGCTGCTGCTGCGCTGCCTTTGCCTCTGCCTTCCTTTTCCTTTTTTCTTTGGTTTTTTGGTTTTGCTCCCTTAGCAAATTCTTCTTGTTCTTTTTCTGTATTATTTTCGTGTGTTATAAATAAATTTAGAGAGAGAGAGAGCGAGAGAGGGCGAAGGAAAAAGCTTTGAATTGTGTTGGTCCATTGGACGGACCTCTACCTACCTATATCATATCCCCACACGTCCCCACACATCCATCGCATGGATGTGGTTGGGTGGGTGTGCAGGGGGGCTGGGGGGCCGCAAGACACGCCAAATGCGAATACCTCCCAAGTATTTGCAAACAAAAACATAAATTATTTTGTTTGCCACGGAATGGATTGCATATTTATAATTCGTCCGCATCCGAGATCTCTCTCTCGTCTCTTCGTCTCTTCCTCTATCGCCTTCTATTTATAACTATTGTTTTTGGGGCGTGTTTTGTTGGTCAAGTTTAATATTAGAACCTCTCCTCGGAAATGGGAAATGTTTTTGTTTTGATCGACAGCTCGTGGGAGAGTAATGATTTCGATGACCTTTAATGAGGTGAAGATCTATTAAGCGGATCCTTAAAGGGAATGCCACTTCCCATAGAGCCAGAGATACAGAAACACTTCAGATTGTAGCTGTACCTTTTATACCTTTTCCAGAAAAACCAAAATTCCCTTTGCCTTCCACCTGGTATTTCCAGGTGACTTCAAACCACGTTCACATGTTGCCCAATACCTTGGTGTTTGCTGTCTTTTTTTTGCATGAATTAGGGCCACATGTCGACGGCGATCGACGTTGCCACCGCTGCCGCTGTGGCAGCATTGGGTCTGCCCACGCAGAGACGCGCGCGATTTGTCAGCCGGCAAACGTTGCTCGTTGCCGTTCATGTGCCGCCTGAGGTTGCTTTTGGCAGGGTTTAAGTGGGCCCACACACACACACACAAACACACGCGCACGCAGATACGCACAAGTAGATACTATATCTGTGTGGCTGGCTATACACAATATAGAAAGATACATATATACGCCTTCGCTGACTGTTTGTTTTGTCATGTTGTTTTGCGTGTACTTAGTGCTATCCAAGTTGTTGTCGTTGTCGTTGTTGTTGCTGCTCTCTCGCAGACAATTTCTAAGTGTGTTCGTCAGTTTGAATTTGGGTCAGTCAGCGTCGAGCAGCGTTCTCCTGCCGCCCGCCACCGCCACTGCCACGGCAGCCTTCCGCCAGCCATCAGCCACCATCCACCATCCACCAGCCACCAGCCACCAGAGTGTCATTGTAATTGCAAATATCCAAAGCAAGGCGGCCAAGCGGGAGGCTGTGGGGGGTGTGGGTGTGGGTGTGGAGGGAGTGACATGCATTTCGGCTGCCCACGCCAACAACTGTCAGAATTGTGCATCATCCTTACTGAATTTTCTGCATTCTACATGCAACATACATATGTACATATAGTCGTATCAAGGGGAAATTAGCGAATTTAATTGCCTAAAAAGTGTCTGGCACAGAGCCTCAGACACTTGACGTAATTGGCCAGGCCAAGTGCTGCCTCTGCCTCTGCTTGCACTTGCAGATACAGATACTCGCATATGCAGATACTTCTTGTAATGCCTGTGCGGCTTGCCAAAGATTTCCTTTTTGTTTTTGCTCGCAAAATGAAATGAATTTTAAATTCGTTTTAATTATTTCGATAAATGCAATTTGCATACATGCCTCCCATGCCCCTCCACCCCCCGCTGAATCTGTATCCCCCATCGCGGTGTGTTAATTGAGTTGCGTCTGCTCTACCACGTGACGTATGCGCAATAATATATTAAGCATACGCCTCGTTTAATGCAGCCAGCACGATCCAATGACAAGCTCTTCGTTTAGCAGCCAATAAAATGTCGTTGTCCAAAGGAAAACCCAGTGCCCAGTGCCCAGAGCCCCTTTTTCTGGTCCCAGTGCCTTGGGGGGGTGAACGACAGCAGCTGGACGACGATCACTCCAATCGAATCACTCGAGTGCGGCCCACGGCGGATTTCACAATGGAAGACAGCTCCTCGAGATGTGTGGACGGCTTCAAAGCCAAGCCAAGCACTCGAGAGCGAGAGCGAGCACTCGAGAGAGCGCGAGAAGCTGCTGCTGCCGCTGCCGCTGCTGCCCCTTGGCCAGATTCCAGATTATGGCTTTGGGGCACCCACAGACGGACTGAAACCACAACAATAACAACACCGCATAACTGTAATTATTACAGCGAGAGAAAGAGAGAGGTGATGATGACATCATCATGACCCAAAGGCTAACGAGCAGTGATTCGAGCTCCCCCCTCCCTCCCACACCACAGATCATAATTCAGGCTGCGTTATGGGGCAGGCAGCACGCACTGAGCGAATGCGAATGCGTGCCCCTAAACACGGTCGCCACTTGCCACTTGCCAGCAAGCAGTCGGCCAATTTCATTTGTCGCTCATTTTACACAATTTCGCACTTCTCTGACGGGGCCGCCCACACGCTGCACGACACAGATTCGCACTAATGTCTCCTACTATACGACTATATGCATGTGTCTGCCCCTTGTGCGGTGAGGATGCAGCAGAGTAGTGCTGTGCTGTGCTGTGCTGTGCTGCATCTGCGTGTGGGCGTTCTATTCCTGGCCACGCACTGCCAGGCAATTAACACATTTGTATCTGACAAATGTAAAATGTATCTTTCGCTGGCCCAGCCCGCACTGGCCTCCTCCTTTTGGCACTCTTAATAATGCATTCCACTAAAAATATCTCTCAATGAGCGACAACTAAAATTATGATCTTCCTCTTGGCCGCTTGTCGCCATGTAAATGCCATGGAGGAAATTTCCATCTTTCCCCATCTGAATTTCCACCCAGTACCCAGGGAGACAAAACAAATGGCGAAAAGTGAAATTGAGTTATAAGAAAATAAAGAAGAATAATTATTTTGCGAATTAAAATACTTGTAGAACTTGTAGAACTGTTTCTTTGGGCAGGGAAAACACTGTGTTTGAACCCTTTGAAATATATCTTGGCATTCAGATTACTCATCATTTCTGTCTTAAAAATAAGATTGTAAATTGGAGAGTGTGTTTGTATCGGCCATAAAACCCCTAAATAATAGGTAAGCTCTGTCTCTGTGCTGGCCCTTTCTGCTGGACATGTCATAAATTGTGTCGGTAAGCGAGTAAACGTGTTCTGGGAATGTCTGGAAGGCCCAACCAAGCCGAAAACCTGTAAGAGCCATTACCCTTATATCGCACACACCCAGCCCGCCCCCACACGGTCGCTCTCTGGTATCCGGCATCTGGCATCGTGACCCACTTGCGGCCTGGCCTGGCCTGGGACTGGGCCATTAGCTCTCTTTGCCCAGCAACCTCCTACATTTGACCTTGCTCAACATACGAATAGTTTTCGCGGTCCGGCCAAGCCCCAAGCCAAAGGCTAAATAGAGTTTTTGGCCTCTGTTTACAGGCCGGGCTTAATCAATCATGATCTCTAGGCGAGTATCAATCCGTGTGTGTGTGTGTCTGTGTTTGTTGGTATCTGTATCTGTAACAGGCGACCTTCATCTTTTACAAGCTGCTTTTGAGGCTGGCCAAACCTTTGGCAAAACGCTGCTTTCGGCTGATTCATGCTGTTAGTAGTCCGAGTATCTATGTATCTCTGTATCTACGTATCTATGAAGTTGTTGTTCAAAGTTTAGTTTGAGGCATTTTGCACATTTGACCATTGAGTCAAGGTGAACCGCGAACCGGGGCGCTAATCTTGATCTCGTTTGCCTTCTCTGCACATGTGTAAGTGTATCTATGTGTCTGTGTGCATCTATGTCTGTGTGTGTGTATTAATAAATTTAAATTATTCATTTGATTATCAGCATAAACGCATCTTTGTGCGATTTTGGTCCAGCATTGATTTATGTCCGAAGGGCAGCCGCGTAACGAAACCAATTTTCGATCTGCGCTGAGGCCCAAATCGTATCTGACAGATACATACATATGTACGTACGTACTGCCAGCGTTGTAATGACCATGTGGGCGCCGCCGCCTCATTCAGCGTTCGTTGAACCCCGCCACGGCAAACGGTAAATTTACAGCGCGCAGAACGGAGCAGAGGCGAGCGGTGCGGAGCGGTGCGGTGCGGAGTGGAGCGGACAACCTACGCCAACATGTAAAGTTCTAAGTCAAAAGATAAACAGCAGCGGCGGCAGCAGCAGCGGCGGAGCGAAAATTGGAAACCGAACGAACGAGCGAGCGAACAAACGAAACGAACGAACCTCAAAACGTCAACAAACTACTTTGTATTTATAATTATTATCGCTGTTCCCCCCTCCCCATACCAGTGCCACCCTGCCAGAACCGTAACCATAGCCAGAGCCCACTCTCGAGTGCTCGTGTATCTCTCAGATACAGATACTACACTCGCACTCGGTGCGGCTTTGCTCAAACTATTTAGAACGTGTAAATTGAAAAACTACGAGTCGAGTACGGGAGGGCGGAGCGGGGGGGGGAGCGGAACGCGCTCTTACAGCGGAACATAACAGCTGAGAGGCGCTGACAGCGCTGCGGCATCGCTGCCTCGCACGATAAGGCGCCACTAGCTGAAAGTTGAAGGCCATTACTGATACGCCCCGTGGTCGGTCTGCTCTCCGCGCTCTCAGGGTGTATCTGTGTATCTGTTCTGGTGTGCGTGTGTGTGTGTGAGGCTGCTGTATGACTGGCAGTTAGCGTTGATTATCTAAGTATGCTGTTGACGCGTGACAAAATGTTTTTTTTTTCTTTTATGCCCCCCCTCCTGCCTGCCTGCCTGCCTGACTGATGCCTTATCTTTACCTTTATCTTTATCTGACGCTGTATCTGCAGCTTGCTATTGATTCGCGGCATTACAGCAGCGCTGAGGCACGTCCCGGGGAAGGGCAGGAGACGGGGGGGGGCATTTAACATATTGCGCAATTTGCTGATCGCTTCCCCACCTCCCCTCCCCTGCCTCAACCTGCAACACCTCCCCCTTGCTGTGGCTGATAAGCGCGTAAATATATTTAAAACAATTTACGTAAGCAGCAGCGACGCCCGCAGCGTAGCCAGCGTCCTACCGCCGCTACCGTTATACGAAGCGAAAGTAAAAGTTCTCATTAATTAAACAAAAGCATCAGCAGCAGCAGCAGCGGCAGCGGCAGCCGCAGCGGCAGCAACAAAACCAAACACAAAAAAAAAGTTTGTTTGTTTGCTTTTATTGCAAATTTGCATTGAAAGCGCAAGTGAAAATAAAAACTGCAATCGCATGCGACGCTGACGCTGACGCAGACGTTGACGCTGGCGTTGACAGCGCGCTGCTGTCCGCTTGGTGCTGACAGCGAATGCAAACAGAGCGAGAGAGAGAGAGAGAGAGAGGGAGTGTGTGGGGAGGGGGTGGAATAGGTATCTAAAAAATGCTTGGCTTGTTGTTTTTTTCTTTTCTTTTTGTGTCGCTGCTGCTGGCGCCGGCGTTGGCCAAGTTGCGATCTCTTTTATTACTTATCCCCCATTTTCCATTCCCTTTTTTATGCCAAAAGTAAAGTAATTAAAGCCAACAAAACAGGGGGTGGGGAGGGGGGAAACGCAGATAGAACGACAGCCAGAAATGGGGCTGTAAACGAGGTGAATTTAGGGAATATTTAATTTATTATTTAATTGGTCTTATGGGTCGTCGCTTCAGTTAACGATCAGGCGGTTATAGTTCCCAATTTAAGCCCTAAAGGGAATATATTCTTTATCAAACTATCCCTAGGGACACTCTAACCATCTAACCTTGGTTCAACCATGAGTCATTGCTTGTCAATTTGTATGCCAATATGTAGATAACTTTCGGGTTTCCCAGACCTATTTTAGGAACAATTTACAACCGATTTCTGATGTCATCGTAAATTATTTCTTATCAAACGTTGGCGAAATGGAAAGGTTCTATCTATAATCGGACAATTTATGCTATACCTTTGCCTACTCGCTTGCTCTAGGAGGAGATTCATCTTTAGAGCATTTCATAGCCCAGATACATTTATTATGTGATCGACAAAGGGCACGTGCATGGAGGATATCCGAGAAGATAGTGAAAATCTATGCAGAATATTTTCAATTTCTAAACTGAATGCACAACACAATTTGCCTTGCGAAATACCTGCAAATATTTACATATTCCACATGCTACACCTACATATATACAGTTGCGAAAAAAATAATAGCACCACTGGAACACATTTTGTTCAAGACACAAAAAAATGTAAAAAATGATGCGATTTTTGTACATTTTGATTTTTTTTATATTGTTTAGTATTCCCCATAAACAAAAACTATGTTTCCGTTTTTCAAATTTGGACCGTTATATTTTTTTTTGGGATTTTAAGAAAAAAGCACCAAAAAATTACGAAAAAAAAAATAGCACCACTAACCATTTTCTTAGTGAAGCTTCTATATTTCTCAAAATTGTCTTTGTAAAAGGCACGTATTCATTAGATTTGACTAAGATTTCATTGTTTCTGTCATAAAAGTTAATAATAATCATTACAATGGGACGTGGATAGTACTGCACTGGGGAGATGCGAGATCTGATCAAAAAACTGATATTAGACGGCAAAACTTACAGAGAAGTTGGTAGATTGGTATGAAGCATTAAGAAAATGATCAAAAACACCTTAAACTATGAAGAAACGGCTGAAACACCCGGACGAAAACGATCTATGACCCCTTTTGATGGCAAAAGACAGATTCGTCAGAGTAAGAAGGGTCCCTTCAAGTCAGCTACCGAGCTTAAAGAAGAGCTTAAAATAAATCCGACAGATCAAACAGTTATTACATATCTTAGCCAACATAATATAAAAGCCTGCAGCCCAAGAAAAATTGTACCTTTTAAACGCGACACATATTACCAAGCGCATGAAGTTTGCCAGTGTTCAAGCAAATCGGACATCCCAACAATGGACGAATATTCTATGGTCAGATGAGTCCAAAGTGGATATGTTTGGTGAAAGTGATCTCGATAATTCATTAGACGTCCAAGGAAAGTAGAATACAAACTTTAGTACACCACAAAAACCATTAAGCATGGAGGGTGTAGTGTACTGGTATGGGCCTGCTTTTTTGACTTTGGAGTAGGTCCAATAGGTTGAATAAAACCCATCATGGAATAGCACGTGTACGTGAAAATCGTGGAGACAGTAATGCTATCCTTTGCAGAATATGAAAGTCCGCTCGTATGGGTCCTTTAACAGGACTATGACCCCAAACACACCAACAGGGAAGCAAAGGAATGGTTCAGGGCAAACTGTGTGAACTTTTTGGAGTGGCCTGCTCAGTCACCTGACCTGATCCTATAAAAAATCTGTGGTCCTACGTTAAGAAGGCGGTTGCTACTTCCAAGCCAGCCACTATCGGAACACTTTGGGTATAAATTAAAGAGTCCTGGTCCTAAAACGATGCCAGGACTTGATTGATTCCATGCCAAGGCACTGCGAAGCTCTTATTGCCAAAAAAGGACATTTTACCAAATATTAAATGATAAATATAGATTTAGTGATAATAGTTCAAAATAGTTCACTGAGGAATTCGTTACTTTTTGGTCATTATTTTGTTTTTAATTTAATTTTTGAAAAGTGGTGCTATTTTTTTTTTCGCCTAATTTGACCACTTTCAAGAAATTTTCTTAAATAACTTAAAAACGTAAACAAAAAAGAGAGTTTTTCTTGCATTCCTAGATTTGTAAGAGTCATCCATTTCTAAAAATGTGCTTGACGTTTTCTTAAAGTTAAAAATGTGAGTTGGGCAACTATTTAAAAATTTCTTGTGGTGGTGGTGCTATTATTTTTTTCGCAGCTGTACATACCTGTACAATTTACTCTTATATGAATATATATGTATGTATGTACATAGATATATGCTAATAATGTGTAGTATCTGGCAAGCGAATTTTACTACCAAATCAAAATGATTCGCAATTCGTTTTCAGACAGAGAATTTACAGAAACATTTTCAAGAGAGGGACAGCTAACTCACTCTCTCTCTCTCTCTTGATCTTGTTTAAGGGAACTTTTGAAGAATGAGTGCAGTTTGGTAGAAAATTGCCTTCGACAGAGATGTACGCCCTACCTTTGCCTGTTACAAGCCTCAACATATACGACTGTAATATACCCTGTAGCCCCCCACCGATTAACGATTATTAAGTACTATATGCAACAGATTTGTGCGAATGAAAATGAAAGTTTACTTTGCTGCTGTTTCTGCTGCTGCTGTGCTTTTTTTTCGTTGGTTCTAAACACAACACAAACAAGCAACGTAATCGGTGGATGTGGCTGGGGAGGAGGCAGCAGGGCGGCAGGGCGTCGTGCCAATAAAAAACGCTTACGACAGCGCGCACACACACAGACGCACGCACAAGCAAAAGTACACACGCAAACACCCGCTATAGCTGCAGTTGTAGTTGTAGTTGTAGCTGTAGCTGTAATTATTATTATTGTTATGCTCGCACTCACTCGATCTAATCTCTCTCGCTCTCTCCCCCACGTGGTACCCCCCTCGCACCGCCGCCTGGGGCTCTCTTCTGTTAGTCGTTTGCGAAAAAGTTCTTTGACGCCGGCCAAAAAGCTCACCGAAGCCAAAGCTCTCGCGCTCTCTGTTCCTCTCTTGTTGTGATTGTATTGTTTACTCTCCGCCCGATGGACGGAATGGATTGTAAAGAAAAGCAAAAGTGCTTTCTTATCAAATCAGGCTGCCCCCCACCCCCCTCACCGCCCAGTAAACGGCCTGACGTTTTCCCATTAGAACTTTGCCCGTAGACCGTTAAGATTAGAGATAGATTCCAGGGAATTGTAAAAGAGAAACAACAAGAGAGAGAGAGAGAGAGGGATCTATTCTGGGTCGGTCCCTAGTGTAAAGCACGTAGGCGCCTGCGAGGGCAGATCGTGCAGTTCTGCATACAGAGTTGGGTACATTTGCACCCAGAAAAATATCGAAATATCATCTTCAAGCATTTTCGACTTTGAGCTTTCTGTTTTTCCCCGTGTAAGCGGAGGGCTCAATAAATATCCCATAGATAAGCCGAAACGGTCATTAATTATGCTTGACCACCCCCGCTCTCCCCCGCTCACCGCTCTACCTGTGCCACACTGCAGCACGTCTGCTCCTCAACTGAGGCTTACAACTAAATTTGCATGGATTGCTTGTCTATTTGGCTGAGTAATTAACAGTTAGCCAGCAGCAAAACATGGCGGCAACAAATGGCAATTAACACTCCACACACACGCACACACACACGCACACACACACTCACGTGCCATGCCACGCCACGCACACTGCTGCCAAGTCTGGCCACACAAGTGTTGGTGCGTGGTGCGGGGTGCGGTGGGGGTGGTACGTGCGGTCCGTGTTATCGGCAAACGGAAATGCAATAAATAATTGAGAACAGCACCAGCATCCAGCAATTGTAATGAACAATTGTGTTTAATGACAAATTATCATTGGCATTTCTTGTTACACACCCACGCAATCGGCACGGCAATCGGCCATCGGAATGGGAGGGGTCGTGGGGGCGTTGATAGTGATAACGATAACAGTTTAAGCAGTGAATTGCTTCCGTTTCCGAAAGGAGGAATGCAGGAAGTGGCCAAAAATAGAGCCTACCTAATAGTTGCCTCAATCAGTGGAGGGAATACAATCTCCATACAATCTTAACTGAATCGTGTTACTGATAAATAACTTAATTAAGGCACTAATTAATCGATTCCGGTTGAAACCAGACGTGTGTTTAGCACCTGATGAAATTTCCATACTCATAGCACCCACTTATCACCTTCTTGCAGGTACAACACTGACCAAGGAGCGATGGACCAGCAATTCTGCTTACGCTGGAACAATCATCCCACAAATCTGACCGGCGTCCTCACCTCCCTGCTGCAGCGTGAGGCGCTCTGCGATGTCACGCTCGCCTGCGAGGGCGAAACAGTCAAGGTAGCGTCTGGCCAACATCCCCTCCCCCAGGATGAAGATAGCTAACGAGAGTATTTCCCTTTTTGCAGGCCCATCAGACCATACTGTCCGCCTGCAGTCCATATTTCGAGACGATTTTCCTACAGAATCAGCACCCACATCCCATCATCTACTTGAAAGATGTCAGATACTCAGAGATGCGATCTCTGCTCGACTTCATGTACAAGGGCGAGGTCAATGTGGGTCAGAGCTCGCTGCCCATGTTTCTCAAGACGGCCGAGAGCCTGCAGGTGGGTTCAATTCAAAGGGATACAACGTCATTTCACTGCGATTAAATGGAGAATTTCATTATCAAAAACATTTGGTGACCCCAACACAAGTAGAATAAGGGCCTACCTTTGGCCTACCTTGACAGAAATTCTCCTAATTCTCGCCGTGGTGACTGTACTTCCTGTCGCATTGCAATATACCGAATATAAATGAATACAACAAAATATCTACCTTCTGCATCGCTTCAGGTGCGCGGTCTCACAGATAACAACAATCTGAACTACCGGTCCGACTGCGACAAGCTGCGCGACTCCGCCGCCAGCTCTCCCACCGGCCGCGGGCCCTCCTCCAGCTATGGGGGCGGCCTCGGGGTGGGCGACGGGGTGCGAGACTCCCGCGACTCCCTGCGCTCCCGGTGCGAACGCGAGCTGCGCGACGAGCTGTCGCAGCGCAGCAGCAGCGTGAATGCCGCCGCCGCGGCTTTGGGCCTGACGACGCCCAGTGCCGGCGAACGATCTCCCAGCGTGGGCAGCGCCAGTGCGGCAGCGGCGGCCGCGGTGGCTGCTGCTGTGGCGGCCGCTACTGCCAATCGCAGTGCCAGCGCCGATGCCCTCAACAGTCGCGGCGACGCCTGCAGCGACCGTGGCAGCGAGCGGGGCACCCTCGAGCGGGCCGACAGTCGCGATGAGTTGTTGCAGCTCGACTACAGCACCAAGGACAACAACAACAGCAGCATCAGCAACACCAGCAACAACAACAACAACAATAGCAGCAGCAACAACAACAACAATCGGGAGCGGGAGCGGGAACGGGAAAGGGAGCGAGAACGAGAAAGAGAGCGGGACAGCAGCAGGGACCGCGAGAGGGAGCTCTCCACCACCCCGGTGGACCAGCTGAGTAGTAGTAAGCGCAGACGTAAGAACTCATCATCCAACTGTGATAACTCGCTGTCCTCGAGCCACCATGCGAACGCGGCCCATGCCCAGGACAGGCACTACCCGCAGGACTCTCAGGTGAGCAATCAAGCGAGCCTCAGCCTCTAATCCTTTCTTGAGGCAGTACATACACAGAATATCCACCAAAGAACTGTATTCGGCGTGATCTAACGAACATTAGAATACTATGTATGATATGTTCTCGTACATAGAGCCTACCAAAAGCAATGAAACACTTGTATACCCCATACTTTTTGGCACAGTTTAACATTTGCATACGACCGACATGCGACATTCGAGTATTCTTTAATTGCTTTATTAACCGGCTCCTCGCATAATTGTTGGACTCGTAATTAAATTGTTTGACTGTTTTTTTTTTGCGCTCAAACCTAAACAATTGCGAGCTCCGGAGGTCGGCACTTCCGCAATTTAAAGCTGATGCGTTTTTTTCTGTTGGAAAATTTTAATTGTCTGGCAATTAAATTTAATTAGAAATTATCTCGCATCAAATCAGGCGTCAAATATTTATCAGTTACAGGACAAAGCAGTTATTAAAATGTTTTTTCAGATTTGTATATCGAGTAATCATTGAATTTGAAATAATTTCAAAATAAAAAGAAGCCAAAGTTGATATGAGTAGTGTGTGATATACTCGTATCTCTCATGGCTGTCATGGGGGGATGATCGATTAATCGATTAGTTGAAAAAGTACAGCAAAATCATTCTGTAACAAATGTCTCCCAAGAATAATCCATTACCAGACATTACATAGATATTTCAGGGCCACAATGGAGATACATATGTATATTTACAAATTGAATTCGAATTCCGTTCCATGGGCATCCCATGCCACGACCCCACCCTCCCCTCTCCATGGTGGCCTTCGTTCCTTATTGCCGTTGGCTTTGCCAAACTTTGCTTATCAGTAGGGTAGGGGGTGGGCGCAGGCAAGGGGGGGCGGCAGCAGGCAAACAAACAACAAACAGTATCAACATTTTCGGGTATCTGTGGCATTTACGATACGCCACGCCACCTCGCGCCTCGCGCGCGCTCTCTCCTCACATGACAGTGCCCCTTCCCCCCTGGCCTGTGCTGTGTGTGCCTCTGTGGCCCATCCATGGGCTGTGCCCTGCTATCAGCTGTGGCCGGTGATCTACGATCAAATAATATTGTTTGCGCTTGTGCCATGCTGCTATTTCTGTCCGTTATCAGCGGGTGAGATTTTTGTGGTCTAGGCACGTGCCGCTCTCTGCTCTCTCCTGGCGCACGTGCAAATTGTTGTAGCTATCAATGGGATACCCTTTCGGAGAGTATGCTGGATTTGGATACACTCCTTCCTACTCCTCCTCCTCCTCCATGTTACTTTTTTTAAATATTTTTTGATTATATTTTCTCTTTCTTCGCGTTGCAGGGCAACTTCAAGTCGAGCCCCGTGCCCAAGACAGGTGGCAGCACATCGGAGTCCGAGGATGCGGGCGGCCGTCACGACTCGCCGCTCTCGATGACCACCGGCGGCCACCTGGGCGGCGGTGGGGGCAATGTGGGCGCCGCCAGTGCACTGAGCGGCCTCAGCCAGTCGCTGAGCATCAAGCAGGAGCTGATGGACGCCCAGCAGCAGCAGCAGCAGCACCGCGAGCACCATGTGGGCCTGCCGCCCGACTACTTGCCGGTAAGTGCCCCCCACCCCCCCAATCTGGGGGCCAGTCAATCAAATCAATCTAAGAACCTCCTCGCCGAACCTCTTGAGCTGTGATCGAGTTTCGATGATCGTTGTTTGGTTTTGTTTTGTTTTGTTTTGCTGCATTAGTTTGTTAAGGTTTTTTCTTTTTTTGAACCGGTTCGATGGTTCCAGCTAATGACACAGTACAGTAGCGAACATTCTTGTAAAGCTTTTTGACCATCTAACTGTAAGCCAAGCCAATTGCAAAATGCTGCCCAAAGCAGCCCAAGAGCTGCTGCCAAATTTTTGTGTATATTTTGTTTAAGAAATCCAAAGAAACGAAAGTAAAGCAGAGTCGGAACAGAACGAAGGATTGGTTGTTTTGTCGTAGAGTGGAACGTTTTGTGACGTTTTGCATTTTCCAAAAAAAAACAATTTCGAAACGGAATATCGGCCAACAAAGAAAAGAAAAAATCTCAGCAATTCTACGCGTCGCCGCAAAAGAACAGAAAATCCTTCCTTCTATCAGAACAATGTTTTCTCAAGCTGATTTCCCCCGGCGTACATGTAGGTGAAAAAGGGCGAGGCGTATTTAGGCAGCAAGTCCGTGCACCAGATGCTCCTCCATCAGGCCGTGGAGGCGCAGCTGAAGAGCCTGCAGCAGCACTACCAGCAGGAGAGCCTCGACTCCACCGTGCAGCGCCTGCTGCAGCAGCAGCAACAGCAGCAGCAGCACCACCACCAGCAGCAACAGAAGCAGGATCAGCACCAGAAGCTGCAGCTGCAGCAACAGCAGCAGCAGCAGCAGAGGAAGCACTTACTGCCGCCATCCTCGTCGGGGGCAGCGGCAGGCACCTCCTCCCGCAAGAGCGGACGCTTCCGCTCCAACTGGCTGTACCAGTTCGAGTGGCTGCAGTACGACGAGCGGGCGAACACGATGTTCTGCAAGCACTGCCGCAAGTGGAGCCCCGAGCTGGCCGACATCCGCACCAGCTTCGTGGAGGGCAACTCCAACTTCCGGCTGGAGATCGTGAACCACCACAACAAGTGCAAGTCGCACCGGCTCTGCTACGAGCGTGAGCTCCAGGAGCTGCAGCACCACCAGCAGCAGCAGTCGACAGCCCCCCCCGACATCATCACCATCAATGTGGGCAAGGATGTCCCTTAGCCACAGGCCGGATGGGGCACCAGGCCCCCGCCACCCAACACACCGCTCAGGATTAGCCTTAGGCCCTAGTTTAGACTCTGTTTTTGTGTAACGTACATCTAGGAATCTAAGAATTGAAATTATTTGGAAGCATCGCAAGCTTTGGCAGCATTTTGCAATTGGGTCAAATAAAAAGCAGAACTTTACTACAATTCTCCTCCTCTTTCTCTCTCTCTCTCCCTCTCTGTTTCTCCCCTCTCTCTCTCTCTGTCTGTCTCTTACCTCTGTTTGTCCCTGCCTCTGTCTGGGTGTGTGGCATGCAGAGCGGGGCTCTGAAGCTGCACGCGGAGGACATGTCGACGCTGCTGTCGCAGCACGCCCTGCAGGCCGCGGACGCGCGCGATGACCACAACGACGCCAAACAGATGCAGCTCGATCAGACGGACAACATTGACGGTGAGTACTGCCCCATAGATGGAGAATAGAATCAGCAGAACAACCATTGCCATAGCCAGAACCAAGCTAGCACAACTACAATTACAATTACAATTACCAATTACCAATCCAATCACACAAGATCTTCTTCTCTCTGAGCTTTTAAACCCTAACGCACTCGAAATCGAAACCGAAACCAAAACCAAAAGACTATACAGTATTTTTCCCTCTATATAGTGTACAATCTATATATTGCGTATGAAACTTGTGTAATTACATAGCTTTTGGTTGAAACATATACAATACATATATATATTTTCCGTTGTTCAAACGTTGGACTCAAAAGCAATGCGAGAAAAAAGAAAAGAAAACGAAGACAAACTGTAATAAAACAATTGTAGAAAATTTGTAGCTTAATTTCCGTTCCTCCATCCACTCTACACTCCATAACTATCTTCTAACCAAACTGAGCAAAACTATCCTAATTTAATTAAGTAGAATAATCCCCCTAGAGAACCCCATCCCATACCCCCCAAGGGCCCCCAAGGAAGTACATGTATATAAATAATGGAGAAGGGTTTATCCTATACACAATGTATCTCTTAAGAGCTCTCTCTCTCTCTCTCTCTGCTCATCTAAACTCCTATCTCCACGCTATACGTGTAGTTCCCCAGAAGGTTCCTGCATGCATTTTCTATATACATATATCCCCTGAGACAAGTATTACCCGACAAGTATTATCTGTTTGAACCCAACTTCTTTGTATGCTTTGTAAGTACAGAATCTTAAGTTTTTTTGTCCTCCTATGTATCTACCCACACAGTACAGTTTACAGTACATATGTATATCCTTTGCCTTATCCGTAGCCTATTCGTAATACCTTTGTTCTGAATGATAGACCCTAAGAGACGAGTACAGTACGACCCAAAAGTGCTAGCTAGAGCAACAGATCAACACCTCTCCTACCAGAATATCTCTCTATCTCTCTCTCTCTCTCTCTATCTCTATCTCTCTATACATATTTATCGTACATATCTGAATATATTATTTCGTTGTTTGTCGTATCGTATGGTATTTCTATATATTTGATATTGATATTTACATACATATGTATATGTATACGTATACCTACATATATGTATATTGTATAAATAGCTTTTAGGATGAGTTTCCCCCAATCGAGCCGAGACTTGATCGTAATTACGGTTTAGTTTTTGCTGTATGTTTGCCGCATGTTGCATGTTTTAAGATGCCTAGACCTAGACATAGACGCCCACACACACACACACAGCCACACACCCATACATCATACCTACACATACACACACTCCCACACATACAATTATCGTTTATGTATCGATTTATTTTAATTTCTTACGTATAATTTTTAATTTTTAATTTATCGACCGATTTCCGCATCTTCTTCATTGCGCCGCCGCTGCTGTCATTTAATTTAGTCCTAAGTCCAATTCGGAATTTCCACCAATTCCCAATTAGTTTGTAGTCGAAAATGCCTCCGTTATGCCATCCAACCCCCACCATCCTCCACCCCCAACCCCCAAATGAAACATTTCAGTTCAATAGATCGATTGGCGCACACAACAACAACAACAACATCAAGCAAAAACCACACACAAAAACAATAAACAAAAATCTATAAATAATAATTAACAATCAAACAATAAAAAACATGAAACAAATTTCAAAATTAAATATTCTTTCCACCCAAATAAAGACACACACACACACAGAAACTCCGTACGAAACTTGACGCGCTTTCTGTTCCAATTTCCTTCAGTTATCGATCATTTATCGTTATTCTTTTCACGTTTCTTTACCAAAAAAAAAAAAGAAGTGTATCCCAAACAAAACAATGAACATATCCAAATCCAAATCCCTACAGACCAGACTTTTCCAAATCTCTTTTGGTCTTTAATGTTGCAACTTATTGTCTAAGAAATGAAAACGAAAACCAAAAGCAAGCAAAAACTATCGATAGCATTTCAGTGTTGGTCAACACAGCAAATATTATGAATATACGCCTCTCCCTCAAAACAGCTTCCAAATCGATGTCGTTCTTTTTTATGTTTCCACACACAGACACGCAAACAAACACATGCAAACACACACACACACACACACACACGTACAGATACAGACACTGTAACTTTTCTTCCTTTGAATATTTTCTACTAACATTTGTTGCATTTTCTATGATTTGATGTGAAGATCAGTTGAAACCCATTTTTGTCACACTGTTTTGTAACGAGATAACTGTAACTCTGACTGTCTGTTTATTCCAATTGGTACTTTTCCAAGCTAACTAAGTGTATTCCAATATTCCAATATTCCTTTCTTTTGCCTACTCTCTCTCTCTCTCTCTCTCTCTGTCACTCTGTCACTCTGTCACTCTCTCTCAATCTCAATCTCTATGCTTAACTGTGTCTGTGAATGTGTCTGTGTTCGACGAGTGCCTGTTTGTGCTTGTTTGATCGTGTCTCTGTGTCTGTTTCTGTGTGTTTTGTTGTTGTTCCCCCAAGATCGCGAGAGAACGCTAGCGAGAGAGCAGCTGCACTCGCACGTAACGGTAAAGTGAAAAGCAGAGAGAAACACACACGCTACGCACATTGGCTCCAGAAAGCGCACAAACCAAACGAAACTAAAAAATATTAAATCGAAATTTAAACCACAATTGAAATTACCTTACAGCTAAAAAAAAAAAACAAAAACCCGCACCATGCGTCCCCCCTCCCTTCACCATCAACCCCTATTAAAACCAACAAAAAAACGAAAGAAAAAAAAGAGAACTGGAATTTGCTCATATAAAACAAATATGTAATAATATAATAAAAGAAAACACACATGCATATATACATACATACATATGTATATACATATATATTTATATGTACCAAAGTATAGCCAAAGAATCTGTTGCAACATTGAAGTACTAAAACGAAAGTTCCGTTCCCCCTTCATAAAAAAAATGAAAGAAATAATATAATACATAATGTATGATGAGAACTGTATTATAAAGTATCGAAATGCCAGAACTGTAAGATTAAGAAACACCCACCCAGAAAAACGAAACCAAAATTGTTGATGCCACAAAATGACACGAAACAAATGTTGATTTTACCTTGATTTTACATTTAGTTCATTTATGATTTATCCCCAATCTCCCGAAACCGTTTCACACCGTTGACACTGTTGATTGATTGATTGATTGATCAGTGATTGGCTTTGATGCAAAAGTACAATTAATTTAGCTGAATTGTTATTCTTTAGAGCTATAATGTCCTGCAGAACCGATCCGATCCGAACCGAACCGAACCGTGATGCCGTCCTAGCTTTAAGACCAGCCTTGATTTACATAACTTGAGTTTATTCTTTTTCCAGTTTACAAATAGATTGCCAAAACCACACCAAAAAAAAAAACTTAGATTAAGACTCTTGATTTGTTTCCTCCTTGCCTTCCACTTGCCCACTTGCCCACTGCCACCTGCCACCGAGCGATCTTGTAAATTATGATTTCCACAGCCGCAGCTGCAGCCCCACGCCCACGCCCACGCCCACTCCCACTCCCATCAGTCATTGTCAATGCCGTTCACTTGAATTGAGTTTTTCTTTCCGTTCTTACCGTTATGTTCTGCCCCGTACACTCCCAACACGCAAACGTTCGCTCCGAAGAACCAACTCTTGTAGCTGTCTGTTGTTCCATTCGTTTTGCATATCCCTCACAGCCTCACACACAACCAACCAACCACCCACACTCACACACAGATAGACAGAATAAAAAAAACACACCCTGCCTATATATATTCATAGTATATACTAGTATATACTATAAGCATACATACTGCATACATACATATATCTTTTATAGCCTATACCCGAGTTTCTTGCCTACTTCCTACTCTCTCTCTGGCTACTTAGTTGAACTTAGTTGACACCCCACAGACAATTGGCCTTGGCCCACTGTGCGCATGGAATGCAAGGGAATCGCGATCCCCCACCAGATCCCCCACTCCTCCACTCCACTCGACTCCACCAATCCCCCTGCCCTCCAACCCCCACAGTGATGACGCCTAATATGAAACAAGCAAATGTTTGCAGGTCGCGTTAAGTGTTTTAACAATCCGCGACAGCTCGATCAGGATCAGGCCAGAGGCCAGGAGCCGGATCAGGAGCAGGAGGCTGTCGACCACGAGGTGGATGTCGATCGGGACATGGACATGGACGATGAGCAGGAGCAGCTCGAACCGGAAGAGCCGGAGGACAAAGTCCCTGCCATGGCAGCTGCCTACCATGCCACGCCGCCGAAGTACAGGCGAGCCGTGGTCTATGCCCCGCCACCGCCAGACGAGGAAGGACCCTGCACTGGCTCCGGCTCCGGTTCTGGGTCTGGGTCCAGCTCAGAGACGTACATGGACAACAACTACAATTGCGAGTACAAGTGCAAGGAGCTGAACATGCGCGCCATCCGCTGCAGCCGCCAGCAGCACCACCTGGCCCACTATGCCCACCCTCATTCCCATCCCCACCAGCCGCTGCACCGCTCCCTGGTGGACTGCCCCGCCGAGGCGGCCTACTCGCCGCCCAGCAGCAGCAGCCACAGCAGCGGGTACCGCGATCAGGGCTACGGAACCAGCAATGGAACCGGCCAGCAGTTGGATCTGTCGAATCACGGCTACCATGGACACCACCAGCCGCCGCCGTTGCCGCTGCCCCCGCCACCTAGCCACACCCAGGCCTCGCCGCACTATCAGCCAGCCTCCACATCCGCATCCGCATCCGTACCAGCCTCAGTATCCGCCCCACTCTCGCCCCAGCCCAGCTCCAGCTCGAGCGGATCGAGCTCCTCGGCTGCAGCAGCCGCAGCTGCAGCCGCCGCAGCAGCGGCCAACCGGAGGGATCACAACATCGACTACTCCACGCTGTTCGTGCAGCTGTCGGGCACGTTGCCCACCCTGTACCGGTGCGTGAGCTGCAACAAGATCGTGTCGAATCGGTGGCACCACGCGAACATCCATCGACCCCAGAGCCACGAGTGCCCCGTCTGCGGGCAGAAGTTCACGCGCAGGGACAACATGAAGGCGCACTGCAAGATCAAGCATGCGGACATCAAGGACCGGTTCTTCAGCCACTATGTACATATGTGATCACTTCTCTAGGCCCCCCAGTCTCTACGGGTGTATCTATCGCCCTCCCCCTCTCTTAATAGTCGAATGTTTAGGGCGGAGGAAGAGTGAAACAAATCAAAAAGGTTTTCAGAACTATCCAAATAATCAAATCAAGAACCGAATACGTAATATACGAACATAAATAAATAGCTCTAGAGTGAGGATGTACATCTTATAAACTATATACATACATACATATACAATATCTTATGCTAATCGTAGTCGATTTCAAGACATTGAATTCTCTATTGTTAAAACGAATGAACCTTTAGACGCTTTTTTAGATCAGTAAACTATAGAAACCAAAAAGATAATGATATCAGGATATCAAGTTATGTATACCGAGACCAGTACTCAAATGGAGGGAAACTTTGACAAGTATTATATGTAGAATTCCAATCTATTTCCAAGTCAGTTATTATTTTAGCTCTTTAGTTCGACTCTTAACATGTGCTGTAGTGAATGTTGACTAATTATTGTTCGTGTCATTTTGTGCCATATTAGCTAATCTTTCTTCTAGTCCATAGGCCATAACGTCCAACAAATAATCGATAAACGCGATAAGCGCGAATTAAACATACAATTAACTAAAATTTAAATGAAATGCATCGAGTGAGGCAAACAACGACGAGACTTGAACAAAAAGCAATAGCTGTCTGGCAGAATTATATTTTTTGAGAATCCTTCTCTATCTCTCTGTCTCGAACACCCCCCCAAGTATCAAAAGTCTTGCTGATCATCACGGACAGCGCCCGATTCCAAGCGGTTTGGCCAGAGCCCGCCAACGATGCACAGGGTCACATCGGTCACTTGGAATGGGGCGCTCTCCTGATCCAGATCCACATCCAGATCCGTATTCGTATTCGTATCTTTGGCAAAACACCCACCGATGTTGATTAGAGTTGCAAACAGATTAAATATCATTATTTATCGAAAACTATCAATAAGTTCAGTGCTTTGCTAAAGAACAAAATCAGACGACAAAGAATGGGAGGAAAATGTACTTAAAGCATTAGCCATAGAAGCCAATCAAGCAATGAATCCAATTATTAAACACTTCTAAACATACATATATACAAATACAAATACATATATATATATATATATATGAATATATATGACAAGGATAAATCAATCTTTAACATCTTTAACTTTACTTAATAAATCTCTTTCAAATCAAATTCCAGTTCTTTTCATTCAAAAAAAAGATAATATAAAAAATAAACTTTGCCCAGTCCCCTCCTTAGGTACTTACTAAAAACTAAACTACACACAATTGAGCGAACAAAATTAAATCCCAATTAAAAACATGAAAACCACAAAAAGAAAAACAAAAAACCCCCAATTGAAAAGAAAACATTGAAATTAAACAATAATAAAATTTAAACATCAAGCGCACTGTCTTAACGGTAAGTTGAAATTTCTAAGATCTTCTTAAGCACAAATCCTCCCACTATTATTTAGTCATACTTAAGTTACGTCGTCTAAGTTAAATATATGTATTTTTAATGATTTATTTTTAACAAAGAAAAGCTACAAATTTAAACAAAAAGAATGACAAAAGAAAAAAAAAAACAGGAATTGGCCAAACGATTGAAAATTTGATTTAATTTTTTATACTTATAAATGGAAACACTTGCCTCTTACTCACTCACTCACTCACTCGATCTCTCTCTCTCTCTTTAGCTATATACATATGTATTTCCTTCTCTCTCTCTCACACACACTATACAAACTCTGTCTGTCTCTCGATCTCGCTCTCGCTCTATGTGTTATACAGTCCCTATCTCGCTCCGATTTGGGCGATGTACAATACATGCAATACAATGTTATCGTTCTGTCAGGCAGGAGGGGTGTTGAATGAATTGTGATCGATAAGCGATAAACGATATGCGACTGTCGATGTATTCTCGATGTTCGATATCTATTCATTATCGATGTTGCTGCGCTAGGGTTTGTGTTTCATCCAGAATCAGTCATTTACTTATTTTTGATTTTGTTTGTCTCATTATTTTGCATCCTTGATTTGATGGCCCCACAGTCCTAGCCCTTGCTCTCTTTCTCTGTCCTTCTCTCTCTCTCTCTTTCTCTCTCTTTTTCTTTCTCTCTGACTTATGTACATTCCATACCAAAACACCAAACACCACCACTACCACCACCACCACTACCCGGAACCCCCTTCGAAAACAGTGAAGAAATCAGAAACTAATACGGTTCTTGGGCTCTCTCGACTAAATCTAAAATGAAACCAAATCGAATCGAACCACACATAATCATCTATTAAAATACTATTAAAAAACGAAACATAGAGAGTTATTTATAGATTCTAGTTATGTGTTGAACACAGCACAAATCATTGCATATACTCGTACATACATATATATACACTCATATATATAATTTGGTTTGGGCTCTTCAATATATAGCAATCAGTCCCGTCCCCCGTTGAACCCTAACTCTCACCATATATTATTGTAAATAATTTTCCACCAAATATGTGAATACATGTTAAGCAGATCGAAGCGAAGTCTCCTCCCCATTGGGGACTTGATTTATATCATTATTCTATATATAGTACTTACTTTCTCCTCCTCCCCCCGTTCGAGTGCTGTCAACATTTCTCATGTTCTCAAAATTCACCGAAAAAAATACAGAAAGAACAACAAATTTATCGATACTTTTTGGGTGTAACAAAATTTGATTGCGAAAAATTAATGAATTCTTTGATTGTACAAGAACAACCTCCAAGAGAACGGCTTCTCCCACGAATCGAAATTCTTGGCCTAGTTTTTGAAACCAATCCAACCAATCCTAAAACATCCCCATCAGCCATCGACTCCTGTCTCAGGGATATGCAAACGGATTTTATAACATTTTGTTTAAGTTTAATCATTCCTTCCATGGCAAAACAAAAAAAAAAAAAGAATAAAAAAAACGAATCTAATACCAGAAAATACCAGAAATACCACATACACCAAACACACACACACACATACAAAACACACACCACACACACACACACGCACAGACTATGAAACCATCTAATTATACAGTTTAAGAATTATTATAAAAATGATTTTTCTGTTTCTGTGAATCACCAACAACAACATTGTTTTTCTCTTCTTTTTTTCTTTGCGCGTTTGAACGAACAAACCAAAAAACTATAAATAAACTATATAAATACCGAAAAAATACCGAAAATACTGAAAACAAATGCAATATGCCAAATCAAATCAAAATCCCAATTTGAACAAAAATACCGATCAAAAGGCTCGAAGGCCTGGCACATGCGGCTCACCTTCGAGCGCCTCTCGGGCGGCTGCAACCTGCACCGTTGCAAGCTGTGCGGCAAGGTCGTCACGCACATCCGCAACCACTACCACGTCCACTTCCCCGGCCGCTTCGAGTGCCCGCTGTGCCGGGCCACCTACACGCGCAGCGACAACCTGCGCACCCATTGCAAGTTCAAGCATCCCATGTACAATCCGGACACGCGCAAGTTCGACAACCTGCTGTCGGGCTCCTCGGTGGGGCCGCCCTCCGCGCCCACGGCCTGCCACCTGGCCGTCGCCTCCCAGGCTGCCATGGCAGCGGCGGCTGCTGCGGCCTTCAATGCAGCGCAACAGCAGCAGCAGCAGCAGCAACAGCAGCAACAACAACAGCAACAGCAGCAGCAGCAATCGCAATCCCAACAGCAACAGCAGCAACAGTCGCCGCATCAGCAACTGCAGCAACATGCCCATGCCCTGGCGCAGCAGCACATGCTGCACCAACAACTGCAGCCGCAGCACCAGCAGCAGCAGCACAACACGACAAGTGAATGATATAGTCAGTACCTTGGCTGGAACTATGGCGCCTGGCGCCTCGATGACACGTCCATGAAGCAACAGCCGACGCCGCCGCACTTTGCCACAAACAGCAACTATCAGCAACAGCAACAGCCACAGCCACATCTGCAGCATCAGCGCAGGGCCCAGCCCTTTAACTTTTATGCACGCGACTACTACTTCCCGCAACAGCAACAGCAATCACCCCAAACAACTCTTAGCAATGGCAAGATGAGGCACCACCAGCAGCAGCAACATTTACATCTACAGCAGCAGCAGCAACATCGGGAACAGCCGCAGACGATCACCATCGATGAAAGCGAGGACAATGAGGCGGACTGCATGCGGCAGAATTTCAATCAGTATATGGCCCAGATGAAGCAGTTCGTAGACCCTCATGAGGCCATTGAGACATTGTGCAATAGCAGCAGCAGCAACAGCAACAGCAACAACGCAACAAATGCCAATCAAACGGAAGCTACTACAACTACTACTAATAGTAACGATAATGCTAATAACAATAATAATAATAATCAGAGTTATGCTAACAATACTAGGGACTACAGCAAAAGGCAGCCGGCACCGTGAACGAACAGCAACAGCAACCAATTGATACTCAAAATACATAAGAAAATCAAAAAGAAATCTTAAATGTTGACCATGCAAATGTTGAATGGTAAGCCAAATTTAATTGTCAATTATGTAAGCGAAACGGAGAGGAGAGGAATGGACAGGAGAGGAGATCAAAGGAGAGGATGATGGTCCGAAGGAATCTAAAAGCTGATCTGTGCGGGAGGCCACACATTATCATGGTTTCAACTGGATACGGATGTCCCCACAACACCCACAATATCCAAAACACCAACCCCAACCCTTAACCCCTAATGTCGTCTATATATTGTAGAACAGAGTACGAGTATCGTAAGAGAATTTATGCATAAACCAATTGTAATTGTAACGTCTTGTTCGTGGGGCAAGCAAAAGGGTTTCCAAGGCAGCTAGGCAGCAGGAGGTAGGAGGTAGGCGAGGGGCTCGAGAAAAGCTATTAGAGATGAGAGAACAGTTTCAAAATCGAAGCACTCAAATATATTAAACTAAACCTAATCTAAATCTAAATGTACTTCAAGATCTACTCATATACGTATAAATGGAATTAGAAGTTTACGAATCACTTTACTGACACCAATTGATGGTCCTGTCAGACTCTTGTGCCAAATTCTTTTGGTGGTAGTGCCAACTCCTTTGGCTGCACTCTCTTCGCACCCGTTTGTTGTTGCATTTAACACTGATATGTGCACCCCCATAGACCATATACCATAGACACACACACACACACACATAACCCACCCGAAACTCTGCGGAGTGGAGTGCCGAACATTGAAGACATTTTACTCGTACAAGAGATTCTCGTGTGCTGCTAACCACCATCTAACTGTTTTAATATGAATACAATATACACCCGATCTAGTGGATGTCGTTTCGATGTTACCTATGCATAACACTTAGCCAATACACATATGTACATGCATATGTATGATATAATGAGAACTGTAAAATAGAATGAAACGGAAACGAAAACGAAAATGGAATTTAATCTGATATTCTGCAAATATTTATCAACGATGTACAAAATCTCTGTGCGTTTGATCCGTGTTAGTTGACTTTGAAGACATAGACATTACAGGCCTAATCAAGCAAGCCCTAATCTTAGACAAGCAGTTTTAAACAAAACAAAACTAAACTAAACTAAACTAATTCATTGATTATAAATGCTAAACTAATGTTAATTTATTTATAACCATCCGGAGAGTGTGTTGAGTGCGAATGAGTCTCGAACTGGGCGGCAGCTGATCGATCCAATCTGTTGTATTATAACGAGTAGTTAGCGCTGAAGATGATGACGATGACGATGATGATGATGGTCCAGATCCAGCTAAAGTTTTCGTTCATGTGGTGGTCGAGTTTGTTATCCAGTCTATACGAAATAGTACCACAAATACAATATACAATATACAGATACAGACATATAGACATACAGAACTACCGTGTAATGTTAGTTCTTGCAGACTCTTCTCTTACCGTGTAAATATGATTGATTGATGGATTCTCCCACGACTTCTGCTAGTTAATGTATATTTAAATTGACTTCTTTTCTAATTTGTTGTTGTACATTGATTGCCAAATTCCCCGATATTGGTGCGCGAACACATACAAACACACAAACACCCAAACACACATACATACACATGAATAACAAATAATTGCCTAAAGAATTAATGCATAAATCTATTAAATATATATATAGTTATATATATATTATACACACATATTCATAATATTTATTTGTTCTACTTCTTAACATGAAATGTTTAGTAATTATTATATTATTAATAATGCTACATCAAATACTGCCCCCGACTTAATGTTTGTTTAATGTTTACTTTTAACGCTGTTTTGTTAAACAAAAAAAAAATTTAAGAAATTTATCTATATATGATGTGATAACTATAGTAAAACTAAACATACGCGCACACCCACACAAACAACAAACACACAAACACATACACACACACACACATATTACAAATTGAAATTATGTTAATTAAGCTGGAGAATTGAAGATGGGAAGTTTTTTTAAAAAACGTTCGATAAGTACATATACATACATATATGCATATATATATAGTATATGTAGTATGTAATCTATATAATTTGTGTGGTATGCAAAATGGTGCTAAATCCAAATATACTTTAAATGCGCGTAGACCGTAGACGTAGACGGAATGAGAATGAGAGACGATAAAGTATACCCCGAAGAGGAAGAGGAACAGGAAGGTTAGTGGAAGGAAGCGCGTAATAGTGCTAGAGGGAGGAGCAGAGCAGTAGGAGACAGCCCGAGAAAGCTTTCTCCGAATCGTATCGTATGTGCAATATGACTAGTTTTCGTTTTCGTTTAAGGTGCAACAGGGGAGAATACATAGAGGAGAGGGGCCAGGCCACACGCAAAAGCAAACCATTTGAGTTATGACAAAAACACAAAAAAAAGAGATATAATTGTATATAGAGTATAGAGCGGTAAGCGGTGCTTACCCCATGCATCCGTTGTGCCCCAAAGTACGTACACACAGGCAAGATGTGGCCAACAGACTTGCCAAAAGACAGACGGCCAAGTGGTCAAGTGCATGGTGCAGACGCCGCTTGAACACTAAATAAATGTTAGCATATCACCATGAATATGATTATAAATAAATACAAACACATATATCTGATATCTGATACATGATATATGTTTGTATGGGTAGAAGAACCAGGCAGAAGAGCAGCTAGTTAATGAGAACTTTTCGCTACAGTTTCTGTGTCTATCTACAATAAATGTCATAAATCTTATCAAATTTATCGAACACACACACACACATAGAGACCACAGCCACACCCACACACCTACACACACACACATCAAATCACACCACTAGCATATTTATTTGGGAGCCCGTGAAACATTTTGAATCCTCTCCTTTTTTGATTATTGACTTGGATTTTGATTTCGATTTAGAATTTGACTTTGATTTCGTTTAACCAATTTTAACAGCATTTTGCAGTCGATGAAGAAGAGTTGTTCGAACCCTTAGTTTTAAGGACGTGCTAGTTTCAATGTAAAACCTAGTTTAATCTAATTTTTGTATTAATAAATGCAATACAAACTATTTTTAGTTTTATTTATATACAACAAGAACAGCAGCTGCAGCTGCAGCAGCGGAAGCTGCAACAGCAACAACAAAATAAAAAACGAAGCGAAAATGCAGGAGAAAATCAGATTAATTAACGTTAAGCAAATTGAAGCAAGTCGAGAGAATGCTTGCAGCATTTGTTACAATTTATACATAAATATATATTACAATATTTTTTAAAACGATTTTTAATAAACATTCTATCCATTATGGCAGCCTTTCAATGAACAAAACAAAAAAACAAAAATACTGAAATTGAAATTGAATTACTAAACCCAGAATAAACCGCAATAAAAACATATAAAATATAATAACAAAAAAACTGAAGAACAGCCAGATGAACCACTTACACACACACCTACATTACACACACACCCATACATATAGCACACCCACACTGACATAACAGATAGACCATATACACACACACGAGATGAGTGCTCGTGTAACACATAACAGAAATGAAACAAAAATGAAAAACTAAATCAAATAAATTGAATTTTATGGAAACAAAACGAAATGGTGATCACTTTTCTTTATTATTTTTGATCCTCTGACTCCTGAGTCCTGTTCTGCTGTGCGCTTTGAATTGTGCTTCCAAAGATGTTAGGGGTGTCCATGAAACTTCGTACCTAGACTCTAAGAATATATGCCAATACACACTCACATGCACATACAAAACACGCGCGAGAAAACGCACACACACACACACAAACATATACACAGAAAATTTTCAAACCTCGGCCCAATTTCCTGTTTTTTTTTTTTTTTGAAATTTGTTTTTCTAATTTGAATTTGTTAACCTCTTTTTAACTTTTACGAATATCTTACTTTATCTTACCAACTAATTACGATATATTGTAGAATTATTATGTATGCAACTTTACTTTGAGTTTCAGCCCAAAAAATTGGTTAAGCCAAACGATTCTTCGCACAAACGAGTTACACCCAAAAAAAAAAAGAGTATAAAAATACTGAAAGAGATGTGCGAAAGAAAAGACTAAGCCTTAACGGAATCTGTTCTACTCGCACTTATGCCTAGACTCGTACAAGAATTGTTTGTTACTATATATATCTGTGCCACAACTACATATACATATATATATTTTTATATATAACTGAATATACCAATACACCTCTATGTATGCGCCGATTGTGACTAATTTCATTTGTGTACAATTAAAAAATACCCGAAAAATACCAACCAAAGAGGATTCTGCAGGAGCAAGCGGAGGCATTTTATAAGTTGATAAGAGAAAAGGAAAACAGTGCGTTGGAAAACTATAAAACTATAGAATAATTCTGAATCGAATGCCCGACACCACAAAGGTTGCCTACTTTTGCAGCGCACTGTTTGATTATAAATACAATATAAATTCGTATTTCAATGAGGTAAATTATATTTATAGACGAAAACGATATTTCACTTGCACGCTGGAATACGATGAGGGGATCCAGGGAACAGCTACGATAAGATAGGACCTAAGATCCATGAGTCTCCTCCCGTAATTTGTGTTCTGTTAGCCACCATCTGTTGCCACTTTTTGAATTGTATATTCTTCCGTTGAATTAAGTTGCTTGACCGTAGTTAGACCAGTTTGTTTGAGTTTTTTTCCTTTTTTTTTCATTAGTATTTTATTTTGTCCTAGTTTGATATTTTTTTTATTACGCCGCCTAAGTATTTTATTTTTTGCTCACAAAAAGGAAATTCTATCTCTGTCTTATGCCATATGTCTCTCTCTCTCTCTCTCTCTGTCTATCTATCAGTCTGTCTCTCTCGCTCTCTCTCTCTCTCTCACACACTCACTCTCACACTCTTCTATCTCTGTCTATTATACGAAAAACCAAAAATTGAAACCAAAAAAAAATATCAACAAAAAAAACCGAAATCTATTTCTCTGGGCTGATTTTCGTCCCGCTCGACGGGCTGTTGTGTGTCTGTTCTTCTCTTTCTCGTTCTCGACCACAGGCACCGGCGCACGGAACCACCTCTCGACACCGCTCTCGACCTCTTCGTCGGCCTCTCCGCCACCGCCCGTCTTCGGCATGCACCTGTCGGCCGCCCTCAAGAGCGAGTACCATCCGCTGCACTACATACGCGCCGCTGGCAACGGCCACAACAATCCCGCAGGCACGCCGCCTGCGCACGGATACAGCGCGGCCCAAGCCGCGGCTGCCGCTTTGGGAGGCGCCACGACACCCACCGGCGCCGGCGGTGGTGGGGGCCACAACTCACATCACACCATGTCCTATCACAACATGTTCACGCCGTCCCGTGACCCCGGAACGATGTGGCGCTGTCGGTCGTGCGGCAAGGAGGTCACCAATCGCTGGCACCACTTCCACTCCCACACCGCCCAGCGGTCGATGTGCCCATACTGCCCGGCCACCTACAGTCGGATCGACACGCTCCGGTCGCACCTGCGCGTCAAGCACCCGGATCGCCTGCTCAAGCTGAATTCGTCCATTTAAGGGCGTGGCCGGGGCCACCATCCGGGCCAAACCAACTACCACCAACACCACCAACACCACCAGCACCACCAACACCAGCAACACCACCATTACCCCCAGGAACGACAAGCACAGCAGGAACAGCAACAGCAACATCAACAGGATTACTACAACAGCAACTATAGATACAGATACAGATACAAACAGAGCGACAGATTCGTGTAGATCGCTGCTCCACTCCAAAGTATAGGATGTCATTGTTCCTAGAGTTCTCGCAATAGTTCGATAGAGGATCTTCTTGCATTTAGTCGTACAGTCTGTACATTGCCCCAGACCCATCCGAGCTGCCCAAGCAATAACCCAAACTAGTAGAACCGAAGATGCTAAAACATAAGCCTAAGCCTATGGCAGGCCAACAGCTACGCTACGCATAAACATTACAATGATAATGCTAACACTAACCATAGCTATAGCTATTGATAAACTTTGAAAGATTGTCCCTCTCACATGATCCCATCAACTTACATATATAGTATATACAGTAGTACATGTAGAATACCAGGCTATATCTATATAAATGTGCATAACTAAACAATATCAGGCACTACATCAACCAGGAAAGGTTTCAGTTGCTAACTAAGGGAGGGAGGGGAGGGAGGAGTTTAGTTTCCCCCAAACTACTACGAGGGGGGCAGAACACAACGAGTTCAAGTAGAATGATGGATGTAACCACTTTCGAAGGCTACAACAAACCAACTTTAAGGTTTCTAAATGTTGTTTCCTAAAAATACAAGTAGTAACTATTATAATGATGATGGATTCAGTAGACGACACTTTGTTGGAAGGAAAAACTAAAACACAGTCACCCACAACTACTATTCACATAGAGGTCACATTAGAGCTTAGTTTATCTTACCATATATGTACGATACGATATGTAATGTAATTTTACAAATACGTTCTGCGGAGTATGCGATGGGGCTACTCAACCAACTACAAAGAAATTTTCATATACCTCAAATGCATTTCAGTTTTATTGTTGATTGCTTAATTTTAGTCTATGTAATCGTTAGCACTTATGGACATATTATTTCAATCTTTTCCGATTGTCTAGCAAATAGTTCCCCAAAGTTATCCTCTGTTTTTTTTTACCCTACGTTTACGTTTACGTTTTGTTCCCTTTAAACTTCTGATTTTGTCGTGTCCGTTAAGTTTAAGTTCTTTAGGCTTAGGTTGAACCACTTGAACCACCTCACATTTCTTTGTTAAGCTTTGTTTATATTTATGGTCAAATGTTTATTTAGTTAAAGTACACAAGAATATATAAATGAGAATGGAAATCAGATGATATGGGAAGCTAAATGCGTAAAAAGTTAATATAACAAAAAAAAAAATAGGTAAAACAAACCATAAAAAATTATGTTTTTACTGTCTGCTCAATCGGTACGAAATTGGAACATATTCGTTGTAATTTTCAAATAACATACATATGTATATTTAACGACTTCCCGGCTTCTTGGATACCATTAACCAAACGTCCCCGCAGAGACGGCAAAAGTAATTAATTTTAAACATTTTGTGATAGACAAAATTATGTTTCGGCACAAAATAAATGGGCAAGAAGCCCCAGCTATAATATAACAAAATAACATATAAAATTCAATGTGATATTTTCGGCACAAAACTTTACATAAAGAAATCAAAAAAATAATACAAAAAAGCAACTAAAAAATGGAGTAAAGTAAAGTATCGCAAGGGAGAGGCAACATTTGGCTAAGGGTGCCGACCCTTTGCGAGTTTATTTAGGAGAAGATTTTTGTTATAGATTTATTCAAAATTGTTATCTTTCGGTCCAAAGCACAAAATGTATAAAATTATTTTTAGTTAACCCCTACCCCTAAAATTTACTTTTACCCTTAACTTTAGCCCTTACATTTTACATACATAAATACTTGATTTCCTAATTTTAAGTTCCGTGCTCTGTTTCGTTGTACTCGTATGCATGTGTGTGTGTACTACATATACCATACATACATATGTATGTATATATATGTATGTATGCGCAAAATGATAATTTTATTTAGTTTTACGTTGATTTAGTTGCGAAACTTTAAGCCAATAAACTACAGAAAACACACAAGAAACTACTACACTACACACAGATATATGTACCAAAAATGTAATAAATATGAAATTATATACAAAAAAAAAAACAACAACAAAACAAACGACCAGCAGAAACCAAAAGAAAAGTACATTCTAGAGAATGCTCAGAGGAGAGTAGCTGGATTTTAAAAAATCTTTATTCCCTATAAAGCATACCCGTGTAAGCATACCAAACACATAGTACATACATACATATATCGAACACAAAGTACATACATATTTTTATACGCCATTATAATCGGCTAATTGAGGGCAGGGCAGGGCAGGGCTCGTGCCGAAGCTGAAGCTGAGCTGGGTCTGGACTAGAGGGTTGCTCCGCGGAGTCCCCAGGAGCTGGTCCACCCAGTAGTCCTGTTCCACTACCATCGACAACAACAGCGAGCTGCAACTATTTTTTCCGCTCTACGCTTACGAATTCGATTAATCAATATGCAAATACACAGCCACAATGGCGTACAGTGCGTACAGTGGCAAATATAATCAACACTTATTCGTCGTCTACCAGTTTAAATAAATCAATCCATAAATATGTATGTTTATGTGGTATATACATATATATATATATATATATATATTTAAACAGGCAAATATATATATTTCAATTTATTCAAGCTAAAATCAAAATATATAATTCACTAGCAGCATTTAAATGTCAAACAACCAACAAGTAAAACCAAATAAAAATTTATGATTATTATTATTACATATATCAATGGCACTCGTTTCATGTTTGGCCCTTCATGCCCTTCACGTCCCTACTTGGAAGCACAATTCAAATCGTTAGGTTCGGCCCGGGTTCAGGGTCGGGGTTGGGGTTGTGGTTGGGGTTGTCCGGGTGGAGCTTTTCCATTTCATTTTTCAGTCGACACACGGATCAGTGGATGGCTTGGATTTTAATTGAAAGAAGTAAGTAATTTGATTCTTTTGGTAAGTTAATTCGATTGATTGCCGTTTGAGCCATTTGCATTCGCTATGAATGCCGCACAAAAGAGGTTTTGTATTAGCAATTAAAGAATATGAATGCTGGAATGCTTCGTTTATTATTGGACCTGGTGGCCCTCTTAGATTAGATGTACATATACCGTTTTAGTCATCGTCGACCACGGTCAAAAGTTCCTTGAAGCTGAAGGGCGCGAATGCATAGCCCGCTCCCGCATAGAACTTGCTCATGAACTCCACCCAGTGGAGGCGCAGGGTGTGCAGGAAGGCAGACAGACCCTCCATCATCACCATGATGGCTATGGTGAAGAACTCCCAGACGGCGAAGATGAAGAACAGCCCAATGGCTCCGGTGTAACCCTCCATTTGCAGGCCCATCGACAAGACCATGGTCCACAGCACCTCCGAGAGCTCTGCAGGGAATATTTTCATTGAATGTCAACCCAATTGGGATATACATACATATGTAGTATTTGTGACTTACGAGCATGTGCCAAGGACAGGGCCCAGAGACGGAGATAGGAGGCTGTGTGGGAGATGGTACTCAGGATGTACTCGATGGTGTGGATAGCCTGGTGTATCCAGATCTCGCTCATCGGCTCGTCATCCTCACTGTGGCCACCGGACTCGTGGGCTTCGGCCACTTCTGTGATGATTACTTCCTTCCCAGTTACCTCGATCTTCTCCACGATTTCATCGACCTCTACCACGGGTTCAACGGGCTAAAAAAGAGAGTTGATGAACCCTTCGTATAGATAAGGAACTATTCGAACTCACCCTGTTACGGCGCTGGTACTTAATCCAGAGGGGAGGGCCGAGCAGGATCCATGGAATGCAGACAATGGCCAAGAAGAAAAAGATCATTTCAATCTCCTTTTGATTGGGGTACATGGTAACGTCGCAGCCCGGCACTGCGGTTTCGGTCTTGAACAGCACCATGTCGATGAACATGATCAGAACCGAAGGGGCACAGCCCGGGGAGTCGGCCAGGACGTCGGTGGTCGGGCTGTACTTGATCCACTTGAAGAACATCATGAAGCACATGTAGCCGAACATCAGGAGCAGGAAGAGCACCTGGGGCACAAACTGCAGAAAGATGTACGCATACTTCTTGAAGAACACAAAGTTCTCCACCGACATACAGACGCCAAAAGTCATGTGCAGCACCCCGAAGATGATCGATAGCTTCATCTTGTACGTGTTGAGGAAGATGATCTTGTTCGTTGCCGACTGCCACACAGGATCGAGGCCCATGGGGTAGACTCCGCGAGTGGCGACCGAAGGGTTCAACTGCAGCGTCGGATTGGTAAGCACGGTGGTCCGATTATAGACGTTCACCCAGTGGGAGCCAAACACATTTATCGACTTTGAGAATATGTCGTTGTAGTGGAAGCCCGTGTACATGGCGAACAATCCCATCAGAAGGATAATGTAGCGACCCGCAAAGAAGATGTTCCAGATCTCTCCGCCCCGTTTCTTCATAAGGCGTTTCTCGTCCAAGACCATCCACAGGCCCAGCAGGAACAGGATGGTGCCGTGGCCCATGTCGCCGAACATCACCGCGAACAGGAAGGGGAAGGTGATGCATGTGTACAGGCCCGGGTTCACCTCCCGGTAGCTGCTGATGCCGTAGGCGTCGATCAGGTTCTGGAAGCCTCGCGTGAACTTGTTAAGCCTGTAGTAAGTGGGCGGTTCCTTCTTGGTGTCCAGCACGTTGATAAACGAGGGGATGGTGCTGCCCACGGAGGCCGATCCAGCGGCGAGTGCCGTCTCCACCAGCTCCAGTTCCCGCTTGGGCACCCAGGCCTCGCCAATCAAGCACTTGTTGCCCAGATCCACATTGAACAGGTTCAGGGTGTGGTAGATGGCCTTCATTTTCTTGACCATCGCCGACCACTTGGGCAGCTGCTTGCCCACCGCGTTGAGCACGCAGTTGCGGTGGTCCTCCGTCTGGCTGATGATGGCTTTCAGGTCGTCCAGGCGCGTGCGCACACTCTTCACCATCTCCATGCGCTCCGCGTGCGAGCTGGGGCAGGGATACATGTGGGCGTGGAAGCCGGTGCACACCTTGCGAATGCGAGCCTGCAGTTGGTCGCCCTGGAAGAAGACCACGAAGACGCTCTTGTGCAGGACGCTGCCCGTGCGAGGGTCCGTCAGGGGCACGTCCACCTCTGCGCGGCGGACGAAGACGTTGCCTCGGGAAATGCGCCAGAGCATGCGCTCGAAGGCGTATTCCCTTTCGCGATTGATGACACCGGCCACGAAACCCAAGTGTCCATTGGTCTGCTCCGGATCGCGGTGGGTGCCGCGCTTGTTCAGGTCGAAGTTGTGCGACTCCTGGTTGGAGAAGAACTGGTCCGTCCGCTCCAGCACTTGGATCATCTCTGTCAGCTCGAGGTAGCTAGTCAGCAGACTTACGTTGTTGGCAGCCAATTCTATGATCTCTGTTTCCGTCTTTTCGAGGTGTGTCTCCAGCTCGATGATGTCGCGGGGCTTCGGAGCAGGCGGGAAATCGTCGATCAGGTCGAGCACCTTGTGCCCGTCCTTGTCTAGTTCGTCGGTCACATAGCGGATCTTTCGCTGCAGCTCATCGCAGCGACGCACCTCCCCGATGAATTTCCGCTGCTGGGCGTTCACGCTCGTGTTCATCTGCAGGGACAGCGATCAGTTAGCGCAAAGGACCCTACATCACCTCTCACATCCCCACTTACGTCTCGAAACTGGGCACATCCCACCTCGCCGAGCTCGGCAAGCGTCTCGTAGGCTGCCTCCGGCTGCAGAAACATCTGCACCAAGGACATCACCTCACTGCGGAAGATGCTGTCGGTCTCCTTTTTGGAGCCGAAACTCCACCACTTAGGCATTTTAGCTACTTTTTGTATCCTTTTTTTTGGGGAGGGGGCACAATTCCGGTGTGGGCTCCGCACGGTTGCGGCGCAGCTGACGAACTGATCGTCCGGTCAAGTGACTGCGACGAGGAAGGTTCTTCACAAACTTCCAGGCTTATCAGCAGTCGTCAAGTCGCCTGCCTTGCATAATTGCTGGATCAAAACCCGGGGACACGGTGCATAATTGACCCATCCATCAAATTTGTGGAACGTCCACCTGATGACGTCCACCTCCCCGGCCCTTGCCAATGAATCGCAGTCTTAGCTTATCAGCTAATTGATTTTCTTACAACGACACAGAATGTCTTGCGAACGCTCTTTTTTATGTACGGACGGTTTTTAAGAATATGGAAATTTGTGAAAGTCTGTAAAATATTCTTAAATGGAGTGACAATCAGTCATTTTCTTTAAAGCTAACCGCTAAAAAAAGGTTTTGTAAATTTTAATCGGTTGCTCTTGTTTTTCACAATATCGCTCCCGGCGGTCAAGATGTCAAAATTCGTTTTCGCCGCCAGGTGGTGTCTTGCTCAAAGCTCAATCCTCAAATTTAGCAGCACTGTTCCGCAACATGATTGTTTATCATTCACAACATGTTTGGCATAATTTGAATAGATCGAACCTCTCTTTGGGCTCAGTATCCTATTCAGCTAGTAATATTAAACAGAATATCAAAATCGAAGAATACATAGGTTATATTTTTGGTATATTGCGGTATATTTTGAGGTCAGACCGCATATTTTATTGGGGCTTTTTGAGGGATTTTGTTGAGGCAGCATCATCCCAACAATTTCCTTTTTCATCGCAACAATTTCCCTTACATTTCATGCTCACATACGTTTATGCCCTGACCGTATTTTAGACCGAATCCAATAAGTGGATTTTTGTTGTAATTGGTCTATTTTGTAGACAATTGATTCGTCAATTGTATTAAATTTTGTTTTTAGTCCTGAGGGTTCTATTCAGTTAGCAATATTAAACAGATTATAAAAATCGAAGAATACGATTTTCGTCGGTATATTTTGAAAATGTGACGATATATTTCGGCTTATTTTTGCAAAAAACATAGATATCTGCGGCGTACACCAAACATCGATGCATTTTTGGTAGAATCGATGTTTTTCCACCTCTAGTCGAAATATTGTCTGCTTTTAAGCCAAAATGAAAATAAACCAAATTGCAAAAAAGACGATGTTTGAGAAAAATATCGATATTTTGTTGCCGTACTTGTTGGGACTTTTTTAGCGTCCGCTAAATCGCACCGTTTGACGCGGTCGACAAAACCATATCAGTAGAAATCCCTATATGTTGGCATTTTCTGGAAAAATATTTTATATTTTTATAAATAAATAGACAAAAAATAAGCTAGCTCTCTATGTTACGCATACCTTGGGTTAAAGATTAAATTTAAACTTTGAGCGCAAACAAGCTTTGGTGCTAATGGTGTGAAATTGTGAGATAGATCGACAATATATATTTAACATCGGAATATATTTATATCGTAAAATTAGGATTTTGATTTGGAATTAAAAAAGCGAGCGGAATTGTATGATATGTAGGGATAAGTAATAACTACAAATTATGTTGTTGTATAATGTCGGTAGTCCCCTTAACGGCCCGTATTCCACCGCAATAGATAATATAAATCGATAATAATCGGATAAAATATATCCGTATTGTTGTGTCCGTTGGTCACACTGCAACGCCGCGCCGAATGTGATTGTGAAAAGTGAGTATAACGTATAAAGTGTACATTGTGTTTTATTGTTATTTGATGAACCAGAACAGAATGTATGTACTGCGTATGTTTGTTCACTGCGATCTGTACGTTTGTACAGAATTTACACAGCATATTTTACAGCATAGCTGGAAACATCACACACACACACTTTTCTTCGGAATAACGGAACTTTTTTTTGGCATGTGGCGTCTGCACGGGTCTAAAATTGTTAGTACAAAAAACATGTTTTTAAACATTTCAGTACCGTTATTCCGAAGTTTTTGTGTGTGTTGTGTAAGCACTGGATCTTTAAAACATGCATTGTAAATTTTAAACTCAATTTATTAAATACATGTTATGTTTACATTTCATTCGCAGGATGCCGAAGAATAAATTGGATCGAAGAGATATTTTTGAGGGCACACGGATCCAGGAAAACTGGAACCAAGAGGAAGAGCACTACGACCGTGGCACCCTGATGACTACAACACAGGAGGATCTGAAAACACGCGGTTTCAAGAAGGCTCGCCGTTCTATTGCCGGTGCATGTGCATCCACGGATGGCTGGGACAGTGGCATTTTCAGTGCATATTCAAGTAAGTGCAGCTGCAACAAGTATTATTGATGAAATAAACCCCCTAATGTTCAATTGAATTTACAGGTTTTGGAAAGCCGGCGAGCGTATTCAATAAAAAGCAAGCAGCATCACCTCAGCGGGCTGTATCGGCGATCGATCCACTTTAATTTTCGGCAACGCGTCTGCGACAGCAAGTACCACTCCGGCCACTTCCGTCAGTAGCTCAACTACGCCCTTCTCCGCTGCCGAGCACGTTCAGTCAGGAGTCCAACAGCACCAGCTCCAGTCAGTTGTACAGCAGCTCCAGTCAGTTGTCCAGCAGCTTCAGGCAGGAGTCCAACAGCACCAACTTCAGTCAGCAGCTCAGCAGCTCCAGTCAGTTGTCCAGCAGCATTACCTTCACTCAGGAGTCCAACAGCACCAGCTCCAGTCAGTTGTCGAGCAGCTTCAGGCAGGATTTCAACAGCACCAACTTCAGTCAGCAGCTCAGCACCTTCAAGCAGCAGTTGAACAGCTGCAGCTTCACTTTTCAGTCGAACAGCAGCAGCTCCAGTTAGTAGTCCAGCAGCTTCAGCCAGCACTTCAACAGCACCAACTTCAGTTTACAGCCCAACAGCAGCAGCTCCAGTTAATAGTACAGCAGCTTCAGTCAACAGCCCTGGCTCCTCCGACTAGAATCTATGCAGCGCCAATACTGTCTGATCCTCAAACTGCAACGACAGTGTCTGGCGGTGTCGGCGTCGGTGGCCTGCATACATACAATCCTCACTTGCAGACCATCAATGTCCCGCCAGCATTGGGGGCAGCATGCAATGTACCACGAGGAGTTGCAGTAGGAATAGCAAGAATTGGAGGAGTGGCAGGACTTCCGCCAGGGGTGGGTGTGAGCGTTACCAATCCAGAACAGAGCGTGATACCTGGAGTACCCGTTCCTGGAGGAGGCTTTGCGTCCGGCCCCTCGCCGGTGGCACCCCAAGCGGCAGTAGTCCAGCCCTTGGCCATTGTCTCGGAAAAGGTTCGAGAGCGCCGTCTTGCCATACCCATAATACACCCAGATACCAATGAGAACGTCCTCGATCCGAGCAGTTCGGTGTTTATTGAAAAGGTCACGATTGCCGCCACGCTCGCTCCAGCTGTGAACAATAAAGTACCGTCGTTGTACGAGTACAAGACTATGCCTCCCATCATCATATTTATTAAAAAATAAACCAAACACTATAGAAGTTGTTGACTGGCGACTTCCCGAGGACTTTAGAAAAAATTTATATTTTGCAAATAACTTTTGGAAGGTTCTATTTATTAATAAGTTCGGTAAACGTTTTTATTGGAAAAGAATATTATTAGATCATTTCACAAAAAAATAACAAGGTTTATGATGACATCGTATTTGACTTCCGCATTCATCGCCGTCGACGAAGAACCAAGACCAACCAATAACCAAGAATATATTGAAAAATGGATTAAAGATGTGAATCAAATTCCAATGCTGGATTTCCATGATTTCAATGGGAAAGCACGGTTCGGTAGGAGTTCATGGAAATTCAGCATTGGAAATATATCAGTGCTAAGCATTTTACACGATACCGACAAAAATTTAAAATCTGAATTTGATTCATGACTTGCGCATCAATTATTACAAAAAACAACTCGCAAAATAGCCATTGATGACGCAGAGCGGAGTTTCATAAAAAGTGTGGTTGCCAAATTCTTTATTCACCTACAATTGGCACCATCAGAAAACGACTGCCTTGAACTGTGCCAGGAAAATTGCGACTTATTTGAAAAGGAAGAAATATCCATGTGGTTAAATAAAAATACGAACAAACTGTATACAAGATTTCGTTACACATGGCATCGCACACATGGACCTCCCTATCGCTCCAAATAATTGCATCTTTTATACAAATTCTTCCTTTTCAAATAGGTCGCACATTTCTTGGCACAGTTCACAGTTCAATTTAAGATTCAGCAATTTAAGATTTTAGAGCGACGGCGATGAATGCTGAAATCAAATACGATGTCCTCATATTTTGTACAACTCTCTTACATTAATTAATTTATTAAATTAAGTTATGTTATAAGTTATCAACGAAATTTTGCAGCTTGTAGTGATATTGATTAAATGAAATGATTAATGAATAAAAATATAAATATACAGAAAACAAATCAAATCCATTAATGGATTAACTATCTAACTAATTATATTTTAAAGCAGCTGGGAAAAAAGAATTTTAACATTAATCGAAAGAAAAAGGGTATCAATATGTCCATACCATATCGCGAATTGCATGCTCACGTTTTAATCTTTTGTCTAATAATTTAAACTAGTTTTAGTGCTTAAGACATGGATATTATAGAATTTAGAAAAAAGTTTGTTTTACTAGGCACCAATTATTGCAGAAACTAGTCAGTCTTTATCTCCGAAAATTTTCCGGTTTTTTGTCTTCTTATATAGACAGAAATGGGTATCGGGATCGCTTTGTTAATAATAATATATTCATCAAATGCATTATTGGGTAAAAAAATGTAGATATGTGCAAAATGCACTATTAATTACGTTTGAAAGCAGCTAGGACAAAATAATTTTAACATTAATGAAATGAAAAAGGGTATATATACGTCCATACCACCAGTTAAATTTCTAAATGACGTGACATTTCATGCTCAATTACGTTTTCTTACGTTTTCGCATTTCATGCTCAGTTAAGCTTTATACCTTGGCTTAAACGTCATTTTAGAAACAATCTAAAAAAAACGAGTCACTAAACTTAACTAATCTTGTAGACAATTGATTCATCAATCGTATAAAATTAAGTGCTCAAGCCTGAGGGTTCTAGTTAGCTAGGAATATTAAACGGAATATCAAATTGGAAAAAATGTTAAATTTAGGGGTGTCTGGCAAAAAAATCGATGTTTGAAAAAACTATCGATGTCTGTAGGACCCTAACATCTAATTTATCGATGTTAACATCGATGTTTTTCCACCTCTAGTCGAAATATTCTCTGCTTTTAAGCCAAAATGAAAATAAATAGAAAAAGTCAAAGAGAATCTTAGAGGAATTACTTTTGGCTCGGCCAATATTTGGATTCGAAGGAGTGCGGTGGGATAAAAGCAACGGTTCATATTTCCACCTTATTCAATCCGTGTAAAACGGCGCACAACACAACATAAAGAATAGGAAAATACGCGGGAAGTGTAGATAAATTGCCAAAATTTTAACGCGTCTGTACTAACAACAATAAACAGCGTAAGTAAATGAGAAGTTAAAAGCCTGTGGGCGAGTAAATAACATGCGAAAAGAGTTGAAAAATTGTGCATAAATTGGTGAAATTTTGTATGCGTCGTGTGCCTGTGTGTGTGTGTGTGTGTGTGCGAATTCGAGTGTTGGACAGAGTGCAGCTGTATATGTGTATTGGTGTTGAAAAAATCTATCTCTTCGCTACGCATTTCACCCCCCGTTTTTGCGTATTCATTTGATCTTCTTCCTCTTCTTGTGTATCACTGTAGCCGCATTACCGTTTCCCCTATGCGCGCGTGTGTGTATTCCTTTTGTTTTTTAATTCTTTGTTTATATTTACTTGTATTTTGTTTTGCTTGCTGCTCTTTTTTCGTCTTCCCTCCACCGATGCTACTCCCCCACGAAATAATTTATAACCCCATAAAAATACTAAAACATAATCTTAAAAATACTCTTGGCCTGCTCCCGCCGCAGAATCATAAATCATGCTATCAATTTTTAACCAAGACTCCCACTCGCCAAACGAAATCTTCCCTTCCGCGCACTCTGCCCGGCATTCGCATCCGTTTATGCTGATTTCCATTCTCCCTGCTAGTGGCTCTCTCTCACTCTCTTTCTCTGTGTGTATTGCACCTGTCTCGCTGGGGTATTTTGATTACTTCGTCCATCAAATAGAACCCCCTCCTTCCATGCAGTTCATTTGCCTCTCTATCGCCCCAATTTTCTGTCTGCCACTCGCTCTCTCTTGCTCTCTGTATCCGAGAGATACAATATTCTCTCCAAATAGTTTTCTTGGAGCCCCGTCGCTCAGTTGAATTTTGGCGCCCGCGTCTAACAGTTTGGGACTCGGGAAACCCAAAAGCATTCGTCGCGTCTAAGGAAAATGCTGTGGGGAAACGCGTGGACTTATTTTTAGACTTCGTGCCGATTTCAAAAGTTCCAACGCTCCATATAAAACGCAAATCAGCAGCAAATAGATCGCAGATCGGGAATAGCACTGCCAAATTAATTGCCAATGAGAGGAGCCTGCCAATAAACATTCAGCCAGTCCATATGATAAGATCGATGGGCATTCATCACCATCACCATCACCCAGTTCCCAAGATCTCCATTATATAATCATGGAATTGGATTGACTGTCGGACCAGCTAGAGATAGACAGAGCGAGAGCGAGTGAGACGAAAATCAAATTAGAAAAACCACAACCGAATAGAAATGCCCAGCAAATTTCAAAGAAGAAGCTCCCCACAAGCGCCTGGCGGCGTGGGGGCTGGAGCATCGAGCGTATCCTCAACGCCGAGCAACCAGCCCCGGAAGCGCGTGAAGCGCTGCTGCCGCAACTTCGTCACCTTCATGTGCACGCAGGTGGGCGTGGGTGCCCTGATCGTATTATACGCCATCTGCGGGGCGTTCGCCTTCATGAACATCGAACGGGAGTACGTCGACAAGACGGCGGCACATGTGTTGGAGCTGCGACAGAACTGCTCGCAGCAGCTGTGGTACATAACCGAGGAGCACAACCTGATCGACAAGCGGGTCTGGGTGAACGAGACGAACACAGTGTTGCGGGAGTACCAGGCCCAGATAGCGGGTATCATCAAAAACGGCTACGTGGGCCGCAGTCCCGAGCAGATCTGGAGCTTCCCGGCGGCACTGATGTTCTGCTTGTCGGTGATCACAATGATTGGCTACGGCAACATGGTACCGCGCACCCCCTGGGGCAAGGGTTTTACTGTAATTTATGCCACCTTCGGCATACCCCTGTACATTCTGTACTTCCTCAACATGGGCCGCGTCCTGGCGCGCTCCTTCAAGTTTCTGTATCGCTCCATGCACGACTGTACACAGGAGCGAAACTTCGATTCCCGACTGGATGCCCTGGAGAATGGTAGCCTGGGCACCCTGACGCTGCGCAAGAAGATCATTGTCCCATCCACCGCCTGCCTGTGGGTGATCATCTTCTATGTGCTGACTGGGACCATTATGTTTGCCAATTGGGAGAAGTGGAGCTTTCTGAACAGCTTCTACTTCTGCATGACATCCCTGTGCAAGATTGGCTTTGGGGACTTTGTGCCTGGGGCTTCACTGACCACCGCCGCCGATGTGGATGCGGCCACGCAGAAGCTGCAGGAGGACATCGCCGCCGATCCCAATGAGCTCTCGGAGCTGCAGTCCATAGCAGATCAGCACTCGAAGCTGGCCATCAACTTCATTTACATGCTGCTCGGAATGGGTCTAGTGGCCATGTGTCGCAACTTGATGCGCGAGGAGGTGCACGTGAAGCTTAAGGAGATGAAGGAGGACGCCAAGCTGTGTGTCGAAGACACGCGTCTGCGTTTCGTGGGCTGCTGTGGCGATCCGCGTGATATTTACGAGAATGATTACTACTAGACGAGAATGGATATTGTGGGGTGTGGGCTGTGTGCTGTGCTGTGTTCTGTGTGTCGTGTGTGTATGAGAGTGTTGTCTGTGGGAAGGAGCGGTGGAATCTACATCAGTATGTCGCCTAATCCTCAATATATGGTTTGCCATGAATCCGCCCGCAGCTCACCATTGATCAATTTCTGCAACTACAAGAGCGGATACGTAACTTCGAGGGCATGCTTGGCGGCGGCAGCGGGGAGCGTTTATGCACGCCAAGCACTTCGGCCGGTCCGTTCCGCATCTTCTCCGTGGCCGGCTTCCAGAACCGCGCCAATGACATCGTCTACTGTCCGCCGATTGTGCGGCAGCAGTCGCAGCATGTCGAGGACTCCACGGCCATTGTCTACTTTGGCGGCGACGTCCAGGACTTTCCGGAGAGCATGGAAACGAACCGGGACAGTCGCGGCTACATGAAGTACAACCTGGAGAACTCGGCGATCTTGCTGCGCGAGGCGTTTCCCCGATCCCACATCATTGTCATCCGGCCGGTTCGGTGAGTAGATCTTTCGGCATCAAACAAATCCCTAATACACATATCTAATGGGATTCCTTGATTCAGCATGGAATTCAAGACATTTAGCTGCTTTGACAACTTTGTGCGCGGTAACAATGCTGGAGTCCCGGACCATACCCCCATGAACCATGCACTGCAACACTTGGAAAAGTAAGTTCAGGCTCAATGGCGTTTGCCTGGTGAGAACTAACCCAGTAACCTACTCTGGTATCATTTACAGACTGCTGCAGAATTTGTCGCAGCGTCTGATCTCCATACCAGAGAACGAGATACTCGATCAGGCTGCCCAGGCGGCTGCAGCCGCGGCTGCGGTGCAAGCTGCAGCAGCAGCCGCTGCTCTGACTCTGTCGAATGCCACCACAGTCCCCTCGGACAGCAATTCGCCCTTGGCGGCCAACGATAACAGCCAGGACATGGACATAGACATTCTGCAGGTTCAGGAAAATGTCACAGTGGATGCAGACGGGGAAGTGGTCTTCCCCATGCTCCCCGACGAGGCGGATGAGGCGGCGGACGCTGCCACAAACAATGGGGGCGGAAACAACGGCAGCATCGGGAACAACGATATTGGCCTAAACAATCATCAGGAGTCGAACAACCAGCAGCAGACGCAGGTGCCACAGCAGCAGCAGCAGGAGTCGTCGCCCGTTAAAATTGCTGCACCAGTAGCTCTGCCAGCCACCAACAACGTGGAGCACTACAACAATTTAAACAACAGCAACAGCGAATGTGCTGCGGGACAGGGACTGGCGCAAGCCGCACTGGGTGGACAGGCGCGGCAAACAGCGCCGTTGACGAATGACAACAATCCATTGTGGTGGCGGGAGAACCTCAATCTGGACAAGTCCAAGCTGGTGCTCATTGGCTTCAGCAAGGGCTGCGTCGTGCTCAATCAAGTGAGTCGCGTTTGGTTCGTTAAGTCGTTAACATACTTGGCTCTGTTCCCGCACCAGTGGGAAGCTCCATGATCCTCACTGACCACGGTCTTCTTCCTTGTCCGGTTTACTTGCAGTTCATCTACGAGTTCCACTATCTGAAGACCCTCACACCCGATGACAGCAGCATGTGCCGACTGCTCTCCCGCATAACGGACATGTACTGGCTAGACGGTGGCCACGGGGGCCAGAAGAACACATGGATCACGTCCCGCAGTCTCCTGGAGACACTCACACGCATGGGTAAGCACTTGAGCGAGCTCTCTGGGTATACAACAAGTTCCTTGTTAACTGACTGAAACTCATTTTTCTCTAGGCATGAACATACACGTCCACCTCACACCCTACCAGGTGCAGGATGACCGCCGACCCTGGATACGAAAAGAGGAAAAGCTCTTTACAGAGATGCTGAGGCGCTTGAGTGCGCCGATCACGAGGCACTTGCACTACGACAACCAGCCGGCGAACCTAATGACTCATTTCGAGGTTCTACAGGCCTTCTGCCAACACGTCCATGCCCTGAACCAGCAACAACTTCAGCAGCAACAACAGCAGCAGGGAGTCACCGATCAGTCTGCAGTGGCAGTGGCGGCAGCGGCAGCAGCTGCAGTAGCAACGGTGGCGACCAACAATGGCAGCAACAATATTCTGGATGCCAGCGAAGAGGCAAAGTGACAGCTTCAACTGCATCCACATCATCACAGGCGTCGCTTGCATGCTATGAGGAAGGGGACCGCTGCTCTGAAGCGCAAGCAGGTGCAGCAGCTGCGACGGCACCACCAGCAGCTGCTGGCTGCAGACCTGTCCCTGTCATCGTCATCGTCGCGCTTGGCGGCGGCACTAATATCATCGGCGGTGGCCCTCAGCGCCGCATCTACGTCTTCATCCGCTTCTGCAGCAGCGACCAATGTAAATAATCATCATCATAGCCATAGCCATACGCAACAACAGCTACTGCCGCCTGGACAAGTGCTTTCACGCCATCATCATCATCATCACCACCACCACCATCATCATCACCACCAGCAGCCGCATCCACAGCAGTCTCAAGAACAACAGCAGTCGCAGTCACACTCCCACAGACATCACCATCAACACAACCATCATCAGTGTCGCTCGAAACGCAAACTACAAAAATTGTATTATACGCTTTGCCGTTAGATTCGTAGAGCCCCCCCTCCCCTTATTATTAATTAACTTTATATATGTATACTTGTATGAGAGAATGTTTCATAGATCTTTACCTTAAGTCGAATCATCACCCCAAACACCACCCCCAGGCCCTATACTTCTACTCTAGAACTTCGCAATCCATGTACATCGTACGCGTCGCGTCTGTCTATTTAAGTTCCAATGTCCTGTCAAAAGATTCGTATCTCTATGTTGTATATTTATTTATTCAAATTTTTTTCCTTGCTCATGTCTCATTTGCGTATTTGGCCCTCAAAATTGAAGCAAAAAATCTCATCAGTGCAATACTATATACATACATACACCTAAACATATATATATATATTTATATAAATGTCTATATATATATAAATACGAGTATATATATATGTATCGAATTTTTTAACAACACTTTATTTATACAAACACTCCAAGCTATTTATTGATAATTGAGAAAGATTTGTGATTTGCGCACATTAATTAACTTCATCCAGCCTAAATCGTAAGTGTAGCAGCAATCAAGCAATCTTCGTTTTAAGTACCCTCTCCCAAGGAATTTATTTATTGGATAACTTCCAGCACAGTCGTCGCATACGCTATGTTCAGTCTAGAACCCACCCACCCCCACACTATGCCCGGCCCCCCAATAACAAAACAAAAACAACAAGCAAACCCTCTGATTAAGTATTACTTAGCGTTTAATAATCATATCTCTTAAGTTGAAACCAAGATGAAGATGTACTTTATAATGTAGGACGAACCTCAGTAGCTTCAATCTGTTGTGCGGCTAGCCCCAGATCTAGATCCATTCCTGGAGCAATATAGAATCGTATGATCGATCGTATGATTAGAGAGACGGCAAGCAATCATCAATCTGCTTGATATTTGTATTGAATGTATATGTACATGCTAGTAGTGTATAATCTGGTTGTGCTGCGCAGTAGCAAGTACTACTCAATGCGAATAAAATTAAAATTGTCAAGCCATAGTGTGGCACGCGTTCCTTATACTATAATACATGGAAACATGTGAGATCTTACCGCTTTCGCTTAACCAAGAGACAAGAGATGCCAAGATGGGCCATCTGATCCATTGTGGCCCACTTTTAAGAGAAATAAAGTAAAATTATTTCGTGCATAGAAGGGAGAGTACCGTACCACAACCCCCCCTACATACACAACACAAAATTTCGTACCTTGGTAGAATTTGCAGTTCAAAATTGCTTTAGAGTTTGAGAGTTTTTCAGTGTAAAGTAAATTGTACGGCTTAAAACTCACTCACACTCACACACACACACATGAACAATTTAGGCAAGAATATACATACAAGATACTATATACAAAAAACAAAAAGAAAACGTACAGACAGATACAAATGCAGATGCACAATGTGTATGTAGATATACGTTACTATTATGAACATTATAAATGAAAAAGCTGCGAAATTCGAGCAAAGCAAGCAAACAATGGAAGTGTAGACTACTTCTCAATGATTAATAGGGTTCCCCCGATGTAAATTCTACTGATCCATGCGAGTCTGGTAATAAAATGAATAAGCATATACGAATATACAGATACACACACTTGCTCTTCAATTTGTTTCTTTTATTCAATCTACTACTTACTTTAAAATAAATTACAATTCTATTGTACTTGTAAAAAAATATCGCGTGTGATGCGCCAGACTGCTTCATCCTTGAGATTTGTGTGTCCTTGGCGGAGGTGGAGGAGTAGGAGGAGGTCTTGGCGTTAACTTCAACGGTCCGGTCCAAGACTCTGCTATGCAGGGCCCGGAACTACACTACGCACAGTCGTTGCGGCACTTGGCATGTGTCGCCCACTCGTCGCTGCCGTCGCAGCAATCACATACGTGGTCGTTCACCCGACTGCTGGCCACATACTTGTCTTGGCCGCGCCCCGTTATGTGGCGTTTCTGGTAGCGGCAGTAGAAGCGCCCGTTGGCGCAAGCATTCGTGCTGGGCTCGTCACTGCCGTCGCCCTCGCAGTCGCAATAGTCGTCGTTCAAACGTTCAAAAGCTATCTCCTTGCTGCCGTCCAGGCACTTGAACTTCCCCTCGAAGTTCGGCTTATACGCGTCATAGTCGAAAAGGCGCGTACCTCTGAGCGGGATAAAAAGGAAATAATCAGAAATGGCCGAGCAACAGGTCCCTGTCATTGTCACAGCACAAACCGTATAATTTTGATGGGCTCCACATCGGGAGCGGAAGACCCGTCCAGACCAGCCGCCGCCGCAGCTCTGGGTTCTGTTGCCCCACCTCCATCGAAGGGGTCCACGTCGCGCTGTTTGCTGCCCAGGGACTGCATCATTTCCTTGTGCTTGCGACGCAGCTGCTGCAGGTTCCAGGGCGTGGGCACCGCGGGCAACTGGTTCAGCGAGAAGGCCTGTTATTCGTTTACACATTATACACATTTTGGACACATTTACGCTGGGACGAAAGCCAGAATGCAGGAATGGGGTGGTACCTTTACCTGATAAGCGATGAATGATATTCCGACCAGGAAGATGAGCAAAAGGAACATTTTGGATTTCTGGCGGTAGAATGGCTTGTAGTAGATGTTCTCACGCTTCACCCATGTCTTTCGCATTGCGTCTTTTAATTTGATCAAAAAATATTTCTTAACAAAATTCTGTTTTGTTTATAGAAGCATTGTATTGTTGTTGTCTATGACAGCGATAACCAACACTGTTGCAGCTCAGAAAAATACCGTACAAACCAGATGAAAAAATGAACCTAACCCACTCAACCCCCCTCTATTTAAACAGGCGAGTCCTTTTAGCTACACCGCGGAAAATAATACTGTTTGTAAATTGTCCTTGTATATCCAAATCTTTACTCACAAAAACACCCACAATACTTTTCATCTGAACTGCGATAAACTTCTTCAAGATTCATTATTTTCGTAGAGAGTATTGTAATGCCCACTGGGCGGCAATGGGTTAAAGCACATTCCATTTCTCGAATTTGATATTCGGTTTAATATTACTGGTTAGCTAAGACCCTCAGCGCTGAACATGCAATTTTATCCAATTGATGAGATAAAAGGCTAAGATAAGACTTCAGCCGAAATCGAACATACGTACAAAGGAGTTTATTTCGCTTCAACCGGTTTCTTTTTCTTATTTTCTATGGAGGTTTGAGCAGATTTATACGATTGGATAGTGTTTTGATGATTTGTGACTGAATAATAAATAAATTTAAATGGGAATGCCAGTTACAGCAGCATGGTTCTGCTTTCATTTCGAAATTATGCAGCCTTCAGGAGAGCTTCGTTCTTGTACACTTCCATTACATTTTCAATAATCTCCCATTGCTGTTCCCTGGTAAAATCTTTTACTAGTGGCTTGTACCACATGGAGCCCTCCTCCGCCTCATCTGTGAGCGGGACCTGTATGCCGTATGTCTGCATAGCTAGCGACAGGCAGCCAATGGCGACGTGAGTGGGCTTGTACTTAAGTATGTTGGCGCTGTGGTGAAAGTCTTGTAGGTAAGAGGCGGCCGCCTTGGCTATCGGCACCGAGTTCCACACCTCGGCACCCACCCAGTCTTGAAGGGTCTTCATATAGTAGAGAAGGTACTGAAAGCAGAATGGAAAGAGTGATATGCAAGGGTAAGGATCTTTACAATGGGATTACCTTGTGAGCTAGATCTATGTTCAAATCAAACCCTAGGGTGCGGGTTATGAGCAGCTCTGCTTGGACAATGGCATCGCGCATGGACCAGTACTCGTCGTTTAGATCCAGAGGGGGATTGCCACGGTTCAGTGTGCAGTATGCCACGTTGATGACATCGCGTATTTTCACCGAATCGTCATCCTTGATTTTGCCAGCCAGGTACAGCGAAGATGCGGCAATTAGCTGGCAAGGAAGGTACTCATGAGATGATTACTTTGCTGAGCACCAAGCTGTTACTCACGAACTCATCATAATCAGTGGGCTTGACCTCCTTGAAGAAGCGATGATAGACAATAGCGGCACACGCGGCAGTAAGCGGCTTCATCTTCAGCTTAGTGGCGCACTCAAATATGTAGAGAGGCACGATGCCAGGCATGTTCAACTTGCTGCAAACAATTGCATGACTTACAATTGAGAATGGATTGGTCGGACATTAAGCTTTGGACTCACCGGTAGTCAAGGGGCTTAAGGGCTTGGGCCTGGGCCTTGCTCGACTCCACGTGCTGCTGCAGAGACATGACATCTAAAACGTTTTTCATTTTATTAGCAGTGCAAGTTGAGGAATGGAGTACGGGACAGTAGCACGGACAGTAACGCCGAAATGTTTGCGAGTGAGTTCGTTGGCACCGAGAGTGGTGCTCAGAGATCCAATTATAAATCAGCTGGCAGTGCAACGAAATGCATATAGGGCAAAACACACACCGAAAATTCGAGACGTCAACAGAGGAAAAACCGGTTTAATGGTATGCGCTGCGCTGAAAGGGGCCCAGGAAAGCTAACGGCGTACTATTGCACAGCTGTTGCCCTGCGTCAGTAAAAATGATGGGCGAGCTCGTGTTTTGCTTCCAACAAAATTTTATAAATCAATTCAATCAAATTATTAAAATTGTCAATCGGTATCGGTTTCAGCCCTGATTTGATGAGCGCGAAAAATTGGCAATTTATTTAAATAAAACATTTTGGCAAATAACAAACAAGGTAAGGTAGTTAATTGAAAACAGAAAATTTTATGTTACATTAAAAATGTTCTTAGTTACTTAATTATATTTATAATTAAATTAAAAAATTGTATTTTCAATTGAAACCGTTCACTTATCGATACAAATTCTTGTGGGTCCTATCGGATAATCGTTTTCCATCAACGCTTGAAAAACTCCGCCAAGCACCGAAACAAATCTCTTCGAGTTTTTGCACTGTGGGCCGATTTCAAAAAATCATTCACGACATATTTAAACTGGCCAAATTTGATTAAATAAAGGGCGTTCACATAATTGTAAGAAATTAAAAACAACCGTTGAAATGTAAATTTGGTTCGCGTACTAGCTCTTGCATTAATTGGTGCCTGGTGTGACAAACATTTCTTTATAACATCCTTTCCCTGTGGTATGCAAAATTATGCTTGTTTCGTACCCACCAGACGTTAACATCTATAATATATAGTAGCAGGCCGTTCCTACGCATTTCAAGTTGTACATATGTCAAAATAACACAGATTTTCAGAATTGTTTTGCCGTTATGATTCACCACTTAACTAGCAATATAGCTGGTGCTAAGGGCGATTTTGGGCTACTGTTCGTTTTCGAGATGCATGCAAAAAACCACGGTATTCGCACGAGACAAATATAGAAGTGGTTTTGGGGCGTATTGATATTGATAGGCGCCATATTGATGCGAGTTTCAAATTAATTGTCTGCATTGATGACTCTTTTAAAATGGCTATAATTTGAAGCATGTACATATGGTTTGTTTTTTTTTAATTTAATTTAAGCTTCTGTTGCACGGGTCAAAAATTGCTTGGTTTTATAAATGTTACAAAAATTCGATTAACCGATATTGAGAAAATTGTATGGGATTTTTTTTAGATAGTTCAATATGGAAGGGATTCTTTGAGAAAAATGTTTATCATCTTTCTTATAAGCGAAAATAATAATGGAACATGACATATATATGTCAATTATTTAAATTGGCGGATTTTCAATATCTTTCAAAACTAACATCCCGAGAAAACTTTATTCAAATGCGTTTTTATAGATGTTTAATATTTTGGCCTCGGTGGACCTTTTGAGAGAAATGCCCAATTATTATTAAATATGATTTAAAAAACGCTCTTCCACGTATTTTTTCGTGTCTGAATTGGCGGTAACTTTGAAGTTAACCAATGTTCCTTTTGCAGCACTTGTTGCGTGTCGTGCGTGCCGTGTCAAAAAGTTAGAGAAGAGCAGCAAACGATAGTCACAGCACCAGCAGCACGATATCGGACGAGCACACACACACAAACCTCCAGCTGTTTCGTTATCATTGCAAAAATAAAGTGAAACAAATTCCGCACTAAACCAATCCGACACGGCACGGCCTCATGAAGATGGATCAATAACGCGGATGCTAGAGCTAACCCATAACTACTAATTGGATTGTGCCACACACAGTGACAGGTAGCGCTCGGCTTTCGGGAGGCAGGAAAAATATCTGGTAGATACACAAAACAAATACACGGTGCACCCACATCTGCGCGCCCCCTCACAAAATGAAAGCAACAGCAACAAAGGCACGCGCGGCCCGACTTACGAGCCTCACCGAAGATATGGCCAACATTCCCGAGGATGCTCCGTTTCGAGCTCGGCTCCATTATCTGTTCTCGCAGATTGAAAAGGAGTTCGAGCAGCTCTACTTGGAGAATCTTAGTTGTGAGTAATTGTAGTTGGAAAACTGAGCCCAATCCTCAATAACCCGATATAACATAATTCCGCCTGTTTTGCAGTGCAAGAGAAACTTGAGAACGCAACCAGCAACAAAGAATCGCTGACCTCGCACGAGCCACGCGAACGTGAGCGCTTTTCATCAGGCGCAGTCATTCCCGCCCTCGCAACTGGTGGCTCTTCGGTTACCGCCGCCACCCCCTCGACGAGCACACAAGCAGACGAGGTTGGTGCCAGCTTTCTGGCGGCCGCATCCAGCACACACAAGAGCCTCAAGGCGAAGCTTAGCAGTGCCACTGGTGGCAGTAAGGTTAAGGCGAGCAACAAAATCAAAGCCCAGACCAGTCGCATTGTCTCCAGCTTCAAAGCGCAGACGGTCGTCAGTTCGGTGGTACGTGAGTTTGGTGGCCACAAGGATGGAATCTGGCAGGTGGCTGCCAAAACAGGTCAACCCATCATTGGTACGGCCTCGGCCGATCACACAGCCTGTATTTGGGGAATAGAGAGCGCCCGTTGCCTGCTACAATATCAGGGGCACGCCGGGTCCGTGAACTCCATCAAATTCCATCAAAATCGCGACCTCGTGCTGACTGGAAGTGGGGATGGAACAGCTCACATCTGGCAGGCGGCCGTCACTTGGGAGGTGCCAAAGTAAGTGATCGACAAATGCGTGTGGGACGTTGGAATCATCCTTCCCCCTTTTTTTCCAACAGAAAGGGCCACTCGTCCGAGGAGGAACTCGACGATAGCGATGAGCAGGTTGAGGACCGAGATCGCGTCGACACCTTACGCACTCCACTCTGCGAGTTTAGCGGCCCGGGTGGCCACCTTTCCGTGGTGGTGGCTGCCGACTGGCTGTCCAGCATGGATCAGATTATCACCGGCAGCTGGGACCGCACCGCCATATTGTGGGACGTGGAGACGAGTCAGCCACTACAGCCGTTAACGGGACACGATCACGAGCTCACTCACGTCTCAGCTCATCCCACCCAGCGCCTGGTGGTGACCGCCTCGCGCGATACCACATTTCGTTTGTGGGATTTCCGGGATTCCATACCAGCAGTCTCCGTCTTCCAGGGACACACGGAGACCGTCACATCCAGCGTGTTTGCTAGGGACGATAAGGTGGTCTCCGGATCAGACGATCGCACCATCAAAGTTTGGGAGCTGCGCAACATGCGCTCGGCCTTGGCCACCATACGCACCGACTCATCTGTCAACCGCCTGGCCGTGTCCACTGGAGGAATCATCGCAATACCCCACGACAACCGTCAGATTCGCTTGTTCGATCTGAATGGGCAGCGGGTGGCTCGCTTGCCGCGCACCAGCCGCCAGGGGCATCGACGCATGGTCTCGTCGGTGGCCTGGGCAGAGGAGCCGCTGCTGAATTGTGATTTGTTCTCGTGCGGCTTTGATCGGCGCGTCTTCGGTTGGTCCATCGTGCTGCCGAAAGACAACTGACTCAAACATTGAGCCGCAGTCGTACGGCCCGAATAAAAACCAAACTACGATCTACAATAACCGCTTTAAGAACCCGAATATCTCTCGAACAAATCATCCGCGCTTAGTTGTCTAGATCTAGATCCGGGGCTCGTTTTTATGTGTAATCATAATCATAGATCAAGTATTATACAAAAATTGCTCTAAGTGTTTTAGACTCGCATGCAAATTCGTCGCCCTCTGAGTGTAACTAATGTTGCTTTTATGCCAAATAGTCGCGGTTATTATACATACTCGTACATGTTCGAATTATCATTGTTCCTGCAAACGCTGGATATATAACAGAGATGCGACAGGACTGGGAATTCCACTATATTATCTGTGTTTATTATCATAATGCAAAATGTAACTTACTGTACTATATGTCTAAGGCATGGGCTTAACGTTGATGTTACAATGTAGAACAATTAAAATAAACGTAATCTAATGCCCAAATTCATCGTTGGGTATATTATAACTTTGGAATAAAATACAAGTCCATTTCCCGTTGCTCTCAGAGGTGGGCGAACTTCAGAACCAGCAAGCCAATGAGTATGCCCAACTCCAATAGGATAATAAATATTAGTATAATCTTGTTGTACAGGACTTCGCGGCCGAGCTTGCGAATGATGACGCGAGACTTGGACAGATCCTGATCGGCATCTTCCAGACGGCGCGTGGTGCGAAGCAAAGACTCGCGTTGCTCTCCCAGCTCGCCGAGCACCTGTAGGTGTAGCATAGAACATTATCGAAATTATAGGTACTTTTTTGAACATATTGTTTAGCACTCACCTCCGCCCCCAAGTTTTCAGTTTCTATTGCGATTTGGTTGGAGCGCTGAATGCTGTCGCCCGTTCGCTGAAGGACATCGTAGGTGTTGGCAGCCAGCTGCTGCTGGCGCTGTTCATGGTCGCTACCGCTGGGCAGCTGGCTATAGCCGGCGTATGACATGATTTTTGAAAAATTAAATGCGTTTTAAGCAGCAAAAAAACCAAAACAAAGGCCGAGTAGTAGAGGTGGAAGCACATCGATGCTACCATCGATGCATCGATGTTTTTTCAATTTTTGTAAACATCAATTGCTTATTACGAAACATCGATGCTTGGTCTTGTATATGTACTCTAGGAATTTTCTCTTTTTTTGTTTAAGTTTCTGAAGGAAAGCTAGCTATTTTAATGAAAATGATCTCAAATGAATATGATCCCAAATTAAAATGATCTCAAATGAAAATGATCTTTAATAAAACAGTTTATTTTTCATATCTTTAATAATATATAATAATTGATAACACTTTACAGCTGTTTCATCGATGTTTCTCTGAAAACATCGAAGATTTTCCACCTCTACCGAGTAGGACCGTTGGTGGGAACACTCGGAAAACCCAATAGCGCGTTTCAGAAATGCAGTAACGCGTTCAGTCTGTAGGGGTAACGAATTTGCATGTCTTTGGAATATATATTGGCTTTTGAATGCAGATTTTGAAATTTAACAAAATCAGAGAACTCTTGTAGCCTAACAGGCTATTATTTTTAATTTTTATAATATAAATTGAAAATAAACATCTATAGATCCCAAATGAAAATGATATTTAATAAAACTGTTTATTTTTCAAATCTTTAATAATATATAATAATTGATAACATTTTACAGCTGTTTCATCGATGTTTCTCTGAAAACATCGAAGTTCTTCCACCTCTACCGAGTAGGACCGTGGGTGGGAACCCTCGGAAAACCTAATAGCGCGTTTCAGAAATGCAGTAGCGCGTTCAGTCTGTAGGGGTCACGAAATTGCATGTCTTTGGAATATATATTGGCTTTTGAATTCAGATTTTGAAATTTAACAAAATCAGAGAACTCTTGTAGCCTATTTAAACTATAGTGAGTTACCTAATTAAATAAAATCAGAGCACAGCAGCTCAATTTTTTTCTGAGCTTTCTATTTGGTCCATAACGCTTCCCCATGTAAACGAAACTTGAGTAGTGCCCGTAACTCAGTAACTTTACTCTAGTGTAAACAGGCTATTATTTTCAATTTGTATAATATAAATTTAAAATAGACATCACCTAACAGCACAAAATTCTGCTGTTACGTTTTCGCTGTATCTGTTAGTGGTTCTACATACATAGATATGCACATAAATACATACATATGTACTGTATTGTTGGTTGTCAAGGCGCGCAATGGGGGCGATTTATAAAGCTGACAAAACCAAAACAAAGAACTATCAATATCAAATGTTCTTATCTAGACACGGGAATTACTTCTTGAAGCGTTATTAATTTAAATTGATAATGTCTACACTATGCGGACGTACTTATGTACGCGTACATAGGTATGTAACTTTCGAGCATTTTGACTTTTGTATTCCGATTTCTGATAACAGACAACGCTGATCATACATAGTGAGCATGCGAGGGAAAGAGAGCCCGCTACGTGATACGTGAGAGACAAAGCTAGAAAAACAGAGAGCGCCGTTCCGTGCCCGCGCTATATCTCGTTTTACTTGCTTCTCGAATCCAAATTTAAAAGCAAAAAAACGCTGGCACTGACCAGACGTGGATGGGATTCGTGTGATCGGGCAAAAACAAGTTCTAAATTTATCTCACATACTCTGGGGACTCTGGTGTCTTTGGCATTAAAATCATTTTCGGAGCTGTGAAGGTAAGCAATCAAAAACCAGAAAGCACAAACAAAATTCAAACAATATTGTGCCAGACAAGACAGGCCAATATTATTTGCGATCGAGTTCAAGGTGACTTGACTTGGAAAGAAAGTTTTACGGCAGGAAGAGTGTTTTCGTCAGTGTGTGTGTGTGTGTCTCGTTGGGGGTAAAAAAGGAAGAACAGAGACGAAGAGCAGGGACGTGCCCGCAGAGATCAGACAGTTGTCATGGAAATCGGCAGCATTTTCCCCATTACAAGGCCCAGCACGTGATTCACTAGTAACTGCTGCTAGGCGGGAGTTGGCGCTGTCATGGGACTCATTGTGTAAACGCTGCGCCGCTCCCACCTGCCCAGAGCCAGAGATAGGTACCTGCTACCGTAGCTTCGTAGCTTTGTCTCTGTCTCTGGCCGCGAGTATCTCTCCGTTACGCACAGACGTCAGGGCCCTGCACGAGTGTTAGTGTTATTGTGTGTGTGTGTGTGTTTGTGTGTGTGGTGTGTATGAGTGGGTCGTGCTCGCCTCTCCCAGGGGCGTTATGGAGAGTCGAGTTTTGAGTTTTATGCAATCGCGTATCATGTGATCTGTTGTCGTTCTGCAGTGTTCCATGGAAAATCTTCAAAAGAATACAAAACTTCCTTGAACTTAAACAGCGCTCAAGTAGTACTCAAACTCAATAATTTCGATCAATAAATTTCTTTGAATTATGATTTATGATCTCGTTTCCACAAGCACTCCGATCAATCAATCAAACTGGCTGATTAGCCTCCGTCCATGCAGCTGTTTATGAATGGGAAAATCTGAACTGGTCGAGAAATCTAGAAAGCCTAGATTTTCAAGCATTTAGTATACGGCGTCTGGGCATTAAGGCACTCGAGTCGCAGATCTCCAATTGCGTAACGTCAGCGTGCTTATCAGCGAATGGGTGGAGCACTGCACTCGGAATTGTATTGAATGGGGGGTTCCAATTCACTCTTTGCTTATCATTTGCAAAAGGCCCGTCACTGCTCAGAGGGCCCTTGGAGCTGGAGCTGAATATAAAGCCCGTTGAGGGATTATTGCTGTATCGACAATTGTCGTTAATAAACGATGAGATGAGTGTTTGCCAGGCCTGGTCTCGTGTGTGGGGTCTGGCCTGGCTGTCTGCCCTGTACGATCGCCTCCATACATACATACATATATGATGTATATTGCACGTATGTAACACCGAGGAAATGACAAAGCATGGAAAAAAATTGTCATAAAATCGAGCACAGCAATATTGTTCAATAAAAGTTGAAGTAATTCGAATTAACAATAAATAGAACGTAGCGCAAACAGTTCAAGAGCAAGAGAGCTGCGATAGACACCCAGAGAGAGAGAGAGAGAGAAAGAGAAGGCGAAAGAGAAACAAACAAAACAGAATCAAAAACTTAACGAAACTTTAGTGGTAGCGATATTAACGGTGCCAGCACAGACATGGGCGTGCGCTGTAACGGGGGTAAGGTTGTTGAACGGTTGTCGGCATTCACGGCGCTCTGCCTTGCGCCCGCCCGCCAAAGTGTGATTAAGGCTCTCCCCCACATATTGTGTATGAGTGTGTGTGTATGCAGGACCAACAACTACAACATGGGGTAAAGCACTCGAACGCCTACATAGTTATACCACCCCACACTCACACCCACACACACTCGCACAAACATCAGGAAAATGACCAGCGAAAAGCTAACGCTAAAAGCAACGTCGCATTCGGTTGCTGTTTTGAAGTTGAACTGGTTTACAGTTACTCGTAGTGCTCTGGGCCCGCGCCTTGGTCCGTCTGTGCTGTGCGTGTGTTCGGCAATTGGAAATTATTTGTATTATTAACGAGAGTGCGCTCATCAAATTTATTCAACCACGTTTTCGAGGCGAGTTTCAATTGAAAGTGAATGGCACTCTTCATTAATTGGTTTTGAAAAGGAAAAACATCAGGGGTTTTCATAATTTCATTACATGTTCATATATACATCAGACACAGTGTGTGATTGTGAAAATACATATGATACGTATGTACATATAGCCTATGCATACTCATATATACTTACATATAGCGTGATATCATTATCGCTAAATTAATAACAATGGTTGCCACTGTATAGGTTCGGGTCCGAGCTAAGGGAGTGTCATGAAAATCTCTTCGAAAACTATATAATTTCAGTTGGTTAGTGGCTTCCAGCGATCTCTTCAAGATTTGTTGTTACATACATATTTTGAAATCATTTATTTGTAGAGATTCTGAGTAATCGAAGCCACAGTCTTTAAACGTCCTTCTCCAAAGCAAAACAAAACAAAACAAAACGAAAATCTTCCATTCTGATATCTGAAACGGCTTGAAGGTAAATTTGTTCTTTTTTTCCATTAAGTTTATGAAGGTTATAAACTAATAGAATGACCCGAAATTCCGAAATACTTTTCTGCTGGCTTTATAGGGCATTGTAAACTTAACTAGTATCCGCGGCATATTGGTAACTACATATTAGTCTATAAGGATTTTCCACCGCTTCTGTTCGGGCACACGCCAATCGGTCATTAATAATGCCATAAAATGTGTTGGTTGTTGTTAGCCCATCAATAGTAGCCCATCATACACGTATGTATGTGCATTATAAATAATTAACTAGAGCTATTAGCAATGGGAATTTCGTATCATTGCTATTTTTAGCAAGTGGGCGACAATGAATTGCGCCTTGGACAGTACGAAAAGCTGAAAAAAAGCCATCAAACAAACAATTATCATTGGCCTAAGTTTCAAGTGTTAGGCTGATAAATGGAAAGCAATGGAATTGCTTCAAACGTTTTTCAAGATACAAATGCCGGCATGGCAATGTCCAAAACAGCAAGCATCAGCAGCAACAGGCGATAGTGGCAGCAGCGAGTGGATTGGGTCGAGCACTTGATATCCACAGTTTGCGCGGAAATATGAACCGGCTACTGTCTGACCTGACTGCCAGCTGCCCCAGAAGTCTGCCACGTGATTGATCGATGGAAACCACCGACTTCTGGGGCTGGTGCTGGTGCTGGTTTTGGCTGTTTTTTTGGCGGCTGGCCAAGGAGTCATCGCCCAGGCTATACGGTTGCCCAATATGTCCATGGCAAATTTACAAATGATTCGAACACCGTTTCTTTATATATAGTAGTACATCATCATGCCGTTTTATCTACCGCAAAAAGGCAAAAGCTAATTCTATCCTGGGTCCGGGGCCCCATTAATGTTTGATAATGTGCGGCGTCAGCGTCGACTTCGACGTCTCCGTGTCGTTGACTGTGTGGACCGATGATGTCACAGCAAACCTTGATGTCTGTGTGTACACTCTGTCCCAAAGCTGTTGCCCTGCACAGGACCCGACCCCCTGGCCAACCCCCAGGGCGACCTAATCAAATCAAAATCATTAATTACTTGCATTATCCGAGTTCCACCGATTGTGGGAGAACTCTACTCAGCTTTATTTACATATGGTCTGCCAGCTCTTGATTAAACAACTATGTATGATAATTATCAGTAATTTGGGCAACATGTTCAGCTCTCCCGAATATTCTCTGTGGGTCTTACGTAGCTGCTGCCGCAGCTGTCTCGAAAGTGGGTGCATGTCTGGGGGAGTGCATTTCGACCTAACACAGCGATAAGAATTGTTTTCTTGGGCTGTAAACAATATTGCATCGGCTCTTCAAATAACTGAAGCAGCAGATTGCCACAAAATATACGATGGCAAAACGTACAATATACGAATTTAACCTTGTAGAGCTACACACTCTTACACATGTGTATAAAGATTCGCCACAGCTTTCGGTTCAAGGGATTTTACTGTTTTATATCGCATTATGGAACAAATAATCATGGCCATAATTTATCTGTAGTCTTTCCACAGTAATACTAAACTGAACTCTGCTTCAGAAGTTGATAAGAATATATTTCTCTAGAACATACATAGATCAAATTAGTTACAGAAACATACCATATGTATATACAATATGCGGTGCGGTGCGGTCTGGCTAGGCATCAATCACCAAAGAATTTTAGAAGCAAGTTCCATAATCTAAATTATTGCTCATAAACCGGTCGTTTCTAGAAATTGGAACGGGTATATATATGTACGTACACATGTATGTGTAATATATATTGGAGGAAATATTTATTCCATATCAAATCCTTATTCACATTTTTTTTGTGACCATTTTATGGGGGTTCCAATCTAAATTGCAGCATATATTTCCGTTAAAAGTTGATTTGGTTTCTGAGATCTGGAGCAATGCTTTCGCAACGCAATGAGTGAAGCATCTTGGGTACCATATGTAGCATATATTGTACATTGTATATAAGTAGCATTGATAAAGGGAGACTTTGTATACAAATTCATTTTCAAGGTCTGAACTTCAGACTCTGAAGCTATCAACTTGTGCATATTTTCACTTTTCACATAATAGAGTTGGAGCTGTCGTGATGGGATGTACAATATGCATATGAATATACATATATGTACATATGTATTTTACAGCTGGCATACGAACTATTGATAGCTCAGGTTATTAAAAGCATCGGTTCCGCTCTTACTTGATGTACACAATCATTCCCAATTTAAAGACTACTACACAGAATATTTTTGGCTGTGTACCTGGCCGTCTTACTCGTAAGACTGAAAGTCTGGTATGTTTTCGTACTACCTACTGTTTTGTATTTCCCTGAGGTTACGTGCTTTGTAGGGCATAATTGATTTAGAACGTGACTTGATGTCCCAATTGGCACTAAGATTCCGACAGATCTTAACGAGAACATATTTTCAAGCGAAGTAATTAGAGTTTGTTCGATTCCCTGATCCACCCCTCATGACATTGGGCAATGTCAGAGAGCCCCCATCTGGAGCTGAAAATAGAGTAATTGCCTTTCCGTAAAACAAAGGAAAAGAAAGCCAAATAAACAGAATCTTCGGCAGAGCAAGTCAACAAAATTTGTTCATAAATATGCCAGTTCGCTTATTAAGTACTGTAGGTGGTTGGAGGGAGTGGTGGGGGATCTTCGCTTTTCAATTCGCATCCACATTTCGCATAGCCAGCTGCTTGTTGTATGCCCCCACGATATGGGGCAGACAAAGAATCAGCCAGTCCGTCACTAGAGGCTGGCAACGACATCTTCGATTCTCTTATTCGTATGCTTAATTTTAATTGCATGTCTGCGGAATGCTTGACTAATCCCTCTCCTCTCCAATCCCCCAATCTCTGTCTGCAGGGAACGTAAGAAGTCGCCAAGATGGGGGACATGTTCCGTAGTGAGGAAATGGCACTTTGCCAGATGTTTATACAACCAGAGGCCGCGTACACCTCCGTCTCCGAGCTGGGAGAAACTGGCTGTGTGCAGTTCCGCGACGTAAGTTCAGAATAACTCAATGTCTTGCCAGACCCATAACTAACACAAGGATCTCTTTCTGTTCCACAGTTGAACGTCAATGTGAACGCCTTCCAGCGCAAGTTCGTGACTGAAGTGAGGCGCTGCGATGAGCTGGAACGCAAGATCCGCTACATCGAGACGGAGATCAAGAAGGACGGGATCGTTCTGCCTGACATCCAGGACGACATCCCACGGGCGCCCAACCCACGTGAGATCATCGACCTGGAAGCGCACCTCGAGAAGACCGAGTCGGAGATGATCGAGTTGGCCCAGAACGAGGTTAACATGAAGTCCAACTACCTGGAACTGACCGAGCTGCGCAAGGTCTTGGAGAACACCCAGGGCTTTTTCTCCGACCAGGAGGTGCTCAACCTGGACTCTAGCAACCGCGGTGCCGGTGGCGACGAGCCGACGGCCCAGCATCGTGGACGCCTCGGCTTTGTGGCCGGTGTCATCAACCGGGAGCGTGTTTTTGGCTTCGAGCGCATGCTGTGGCGCATCTCGCGCGGCAACGTGTTCCTGAAGCGCTCCGATCTGGATGAGCCGCTAAACGATCCGGCCACCGGCCATCCCATCTACAAGACGGTCTTCGTGGCCTTCTTCCAGGGCGAGCAGCTGAAGAACCGCATCAAGAAGGTGTGCACTGGGTTCCACGCCTCGCTGTATCCCTGTCCCAGCTCGCACAACGAGCGCGAGGAGATGGTGAAGAATGTGCGCACGCGCCTGGAGGATCTGAAGCTGGTGCTTAGCCAGACCGAGGATCACCGCAGCCGTGTCCTGGCCACAGTGTCCAAGAATCTGCCCTCGTGGTCGATCATGGTCAAGAAGATGAAGGCCATCTACCACACGCTGAACTTGTTCAACATGGATGTGACCAAGAAGTGCCTCATTGGCGAGTGCTGGGTGCCCACCAAGGATCTGCCTGTCGTGCAGAAGGCGCTCTCCGACGGCTCCGCGGCCGTGGGAAGCACCATTCCCTCGTTCCTCAACGTGATCGACACCAACGAGCAGCCGCCGACCTTCAACCGCACCAACAAGTTCACGCGCGGTTTCCAGAACCTGATCGACGCCTACGGAGTAGCCTCGTACCGCGAGTGCAACCCGGCCCTGTACACGTGCATTACATTCCCCTTTCTGTTTGCCGTGATGTTCGGCGATCTGGGCCACGGCCTGATCCTGGTACTCTTCGGCATGTGGATGGTGCTCTGCGAGCGCAAGCTATCCCGCATCCGCAACGGAGGCGAGATCTGGAACATATTCTTCGGCGGTCGCTACATCATCCTTCTCATGGGTCTGTTCGCCGTCTACACCGGCATCGTTTACAATGACGTGTTCTCCAAGTCTATGAATCTGTTCGGTTCGCGATGGGTAAACAACTATAACACAAGCACGGTTCTGACCAATAAGAACCTGCAGCTGCCGCCCAACACATCCGCTGTGGGTGTATATCCCTTCGGCATGGATCCCATCTGGCAGCTGGCAGACAACAAGATCATCTTCCTCAACAGCTTCAAGATGAAGCTGTCGATTATCTTCGGTGTGCTCCACATGGTGTTTGGCGTCAGCATGTCCGTGGCGAACTTCACACACTTCAAGCGCTACGCCTCGATCTTCCTGGAGTTCGTGCCTCAGATCCTTTTCCTGCTGCTGCTCTTCGGTTACATGGTGTTCATGATGTGAGTTATATAGTACTGTAAAAAACTCAATTATAGCATAAACTAATACATGATTTTCATTTTAATCTGTGTAGGTTCTTCAAGTGGGTCACCTATAACTCCCACACAGACTTCCAGCCTCATACTCCCGGATGCGCCCCTTCAGTGCTGATCATGTTCATCAACATGATGCTGTTCAAGAACACGCCGCCTCCGAAGGGCTGCGACGAGTTTATGTTCGAGAGTCAGCCTGAGCTGCAGAAGACCTTCGTCATCATTGGCCTCATTTGCATCCCATGGATGCTGCTGGGCAAGCCGCTCTACATCAAGTTCACCCGCAAGAGCAATGCCCACGTGAGTGCACAACCATATGCCTTTAAATAATGTGATTTCTACTTACTACTTACTATTTCTTCTCTGCATTTATTTAGTCAAAACACAATGGCCAGTTGACTGGCAACATGGAGCTGGCCGATGGCGAGACTCCCCTTCCAACAGGCTTCTCTGGCAACGATGAGAGTGGCGGGGGCGGCGCACACGGCCACGATGATGAGCCCATGAGCGAGATCTACATCCACCAGGCCATCCACACCATCGAATATGTGCTCAGTACCATCTCGCACACGGCCTCCTATCTCCGTCTGTGGGCTCTGTCCCTGGCCCATGCTCGTGAGTGTTATCAGAACCCATATACTGCTACACCGACCTAATGCTAATACCCAACTATTTTTCAGAGCTTTCCGAGGTGCTGTGGAACATGGTGTTGTCGCTGGGTCTGAAGATGTCCGGCGTTGGCGGCATCATTGGACTGTACGTCATTTTCGGCGCCTGGTGTCTGTTCACCCTGGCCATTCTCGTCCTGATGGAGGGTCTGTCCGCCTTCCTGCACACTCTGCGTCTGCACTGGGTGGAGTTCATGAGCAAGTTCTACGAGGGCCTGGGCTACGCCTTCCAGCCATTCAGCTTCAAGGCCATTCTGGATGGCGGCGAGGAGGAGGAATAAACTGGCACGCAGGTGTCCAAGCCACTGCATGAATAATTGCCGAACCGAGCTTTGTTTTTCCAATTTATTTAAATTGTTTTGTTAAATGTTTTTGTTTTGTTTAATTTTCGGACATTGTCAGTATTGTGGTGCTCTTCCCACATCCCATGTTTGTGTGCCCCTCCCTCCGTTCTAGTACTCAATTTTCCGCTTTGTATTCCATCCGGGGTCTAAGTATTCACCTGAGTTGTGCCTAGTATTCTCAAAGGAACAGTTTCGAAAGCAATAATTTGATATTCATTGTTATAAATAATAATTGTAATAAATATACAGCAACGAAGAGAACAGCAATGTATTTTAGTTATTCTTCAATTAAGTCATTGTGAGACCAAGAACACTATCGTCGATTTTATGACGATTTGGATGTAACGTTCTGCATTTATCTGTGGCCAATGAAGACCATTACTCAAAAATAATCAATCTATAAATTGTTATACACTTGAATGTATGCATGCAGGCTGCAGGCTTTTTATATTATAAATATATTCAACAATTATGTTCATCAGGAAAAGGCCTAATGATCATTGTAGTCTGCCGATGTAAATACAAATTAGAAAAATCATTCCATACATCATTCCGAACCTGCGCGCTTACAGCTTTGGGGAATCAACTGCCCAAGTGGTCGGTGATGGTTAAGAAAATGAAGGCCATCTACAACACTCTGAATCTGTTCAATGTGGATCTGGGCAACAAGTGCTTGATTGGCGAGACCTGGGTGCCCAAGCGGGAACTGGAGCTGGTGGAGACGGCACTCGCCGAAGGATCGGACAAGGTGGGGAGCACTCCAAGGACACCAAACAGGAATCGCCTACATATTACCGCACCAATAAGTTCACGCGCGGCTTCGAGAACCTGATCGATGCCTATGATTTTGCCAACTACCGGGCTTTGCCAGCTCCTCGTCGGCCTCTGGATGGTCGTGGACGAACGTTGCCTGGATGAGCAACGATGGGGAGAGATCTGGAACATATTCTTTGCGGGGCGCTACATTATCCTTATGATGGGGTTGTTCGCCATGTACACGGGCTTCCACTACAACGACATATTCTCGAAATCGATAAATGTGTTCGGGTCACACTGTCTCGTGCCCCAAATGGGCCCGGGTCTGTCCAGCCCGAGTGTGCAGTTGGACCCCTCGGTCGCCACTCGCGGAGTCTACCCAATGAACCTCGATCCCGTGTGGCATAAGATCAATAAGATCATCTTCCTCAACACCTACAAGATGAAGCTATCGATCATTTTCGGGGTTCTCCACATGACCTTTGGCATCTGCCTGTCCGTTGATAACTTTGTGCACTTCAAGAGCTACGCCGACATCTGGGCTCCATTGTGATCTTTGTCGTCTTCGCTTTTTGGGCGTTCTTCACAATTTCCATTATGGTGGTGATGGAGGGCCTTTCCGCCATCTTGCACACCCTTCGCCTGCACTGGGTGGAGCTCATGAGCAAGTCCTACGCGGGAACCGGAAACCCGTTTACGCCTTTCAGCTTTAAAGACCTGTTGAAACCGGAAGAAGATGACTAGAACGCAGTGGAACCAACATATCGACGAATCGGAAAACATTTTGGAAAACCCCAGGCTGGAGAAGTCAAAAATGATGAAATTTCAGAGTGCGGATTTTTTATTGTCGCGGGGTGTAAAAACATCGACATTTTCAAAGAAATACATATAAATTCTTAAAAAATTAGGAAAAATATTCTGTATAAAGACTTGACCGTTCAGTTTATCCTTCAACTTCAGTGTAGTCTAACCCTGAACTTTTTTTGGGTCACCAAGAGAACACCTATTTGAAAAAGGCATTCCAGAAAGAAGAATTCCTTACAAGAGCAAGTTCCAAAGGTCAGCCGTTTGTGTTTCTTTTGACCGTGATCGAGGAAGATTGGGAAGGTTTGGCTAATGCAACCGTAACCTTATTGGGTCACCGTATAGAGCCCATTAATAAAAATGGTTCTTTCATTTGGTGGGGGTTTCTTTTTCACTCCACGTCCCACTTCAGCGACGTGTTTGGTCTTTTTGTTTGGTCTAAAGGTTTTGGGTTTTGGTTTTGGTTACGGTCTCGAAGTGTAAAAAGGTCATCTCGGCGCATTGAGGGCAGAGCTCAGCGGAAAATTCTTGCCGAGGGCTGCAGATTTCAGTGGAATTGGTGGAGCCACAGCTGCGGAATCCGAAACTATTTCCCGCGAATGTCGCCCCGCTCGAGGTTATTTAGCTTGGACCGGAGCGTAGCTCTAGCCAGTTGTGGGCCAAACGAGCTCCGGAATAGTCTCTCTTATGCTCAACGTGGAAATGCGGTGTCTTCATTTGGCTGTGCTGCTGTCTGCTTTGCTGGCTGTCTGCTGGGCGGACACCCTGGTGCAGCTTCACGTGAATCGTCCCTACAACGATGTGAACGAGAAGTTCGTGAGCTTTGCCGTGCGTCCGGAGGATCTGTACGATGCCCTGGATGGGAAAAACAGGAAGGCAGTGACCAGCATGGCCACTCTGCTGGGCGATGCCCACATCAAGTTCGTGGGCGACTTCTACTTTGCCACCAATGCGCCCACCCGCCTGCGCAATCCCACAAAGATCATATGGAAGGGCTTCAATCGCTGGACTCGGTAAGTTTGGGGCCCCCGCTCCGACGATGGAATTTCCATGGAACTGACTATCTTTCCAACTCCTTTAAGTGCTGTCAACTGGACCATGATCATCCCCGTGCCATATGCCCCAGATGAGTGGGACTCGATGCATACCCTGAAGATACTAAACAGTTCCTACATGGTCGGCATCACGGACTGCATCTGGCAGCTGGGCACGGACTTTGGAACCTCGCGGGCCAAGGACTACGTGCAGGAGCTGCGCACCCTCAAGCTAATGACGGACACCTTCAAGCCGTATGTGGACGACTGGCGGGTGATGGGCGCAGACATCTCCGCGGGCAGCAGTGCGGAAGAGACGCGCAAATACGTGGACATGTCCAAGGATTTGAATGCAGCCTTTGGCTGGACACAGTGAGTGCTCCCATAGGGAGAAACAATCATAAACCCAATCCTAATGCTTCCCTCATCAATCAGGCCTGCTAATATGCTGCCGCAGTCCAGCCTGGGAAGCTACATCTACGACAGTGATCCGGCTCTGAAGGCCCTTCAGCAGCTGCGCGTCCCTCTGTGGTTGACTTTGCCCGAGGAGCGGACGCCGTCGGCCCAGGCCATCAGCAAACGACTGCTGGGTGACGAGACCACGGATGCTCTCCGCTGGGCACAGACCTTGGGAGATGCCGCCAGCAGCGGCTTCGATGTGATCTTCAAGAGGATGTCCCTCGTCGACTTTGAGCGGCCCACCTTCAGTCTGTATGTGACGGCGTTGTTCAAGAAGGTCATGGGCTCACGGGTGTTCCCGGCCAGGCCGCTGAACCTCTTCGCCCCCAGCAACAAGCTCTACACGCATTGCGCCAACGCCGTGTCCGGGGGATTGGCCTTCATGGTGGTCAACACCGAGGACCAGCCCCTGACGATCACTGTCAGGAGCTTGACACGCCTCACCAGCAGCGAGATCTGGCAGTATGTCCTCTCCGGTCTGGATGGTCGCGTGCAGCTTAACAATGTGAGGCTGACCCTGAACACCACTCTGCGGCCCCTGATCAAGGCCAACGATGCGAGCAAGCCCCTGCAGCTGATCACGCCCAGCATGTCGGTGGGCTTCTGGGTCCTGCCCACGGCCAATCTGGAGCACTGCCAGTTCACCGCGATCGAGACTGGGGACGGCAGCGGCGAGGCATCGACGGAGGCACGCCGCTCCAATCGCTACAGCTCCGCGGACCGACTGCTCCAGCGTCTGATCGAAGAGACGGCCGTCGCGAGAGGATCCCTGCAGAGTACCATCAATCGGAACCGCCGATTCGTGCTCGACAAACAGGAAACGGACTCCCTGCTGGACCAGCTGCTTCAGCCGTTTAACCAGCCCACACCGTTGGCACCTGCCAAGCGAGAGGCGCATAAGGACACAGGCAGTCAGAACGTAAGGCCCCACGAGGCCATGGCCTGGCTGCACCAAGTGCTGGAAGAGACCCGCAACGTGGCCAAGCGCCGCGGCAGACGCAGTGCGGACAACTATGGTGGGCCCTACTTCTACAACCGGCACGGGAAGAAGACGGCGCTGACAAAGAAGATCACCGAGATCCGGAAGCCCGAACGAAAGACCAAGCCACTGTTCGACTTTGATGAGTTCGACGAGGAAAAGTTCTTCAAGAAGCTGGGCGAGCAGACTGAGGAGCCGCCGTCATACACCCGCCTGCCCGAGGGCGATGTCCTTCTGCGGCACATCGAGTCGGTGGATGGGGAGGAGAGTGAGCAAGAGGCAGAGCCAGTGGTCTACAGGAAGGCCAAGCCCAAGTCGAAGACTCAGCTGAAAATTATCCAACGATCCCTAGAGGAGCCAGAACCCGAACAGGACAGGGAGCCAGAGCAGGAGCGGGCTGAGGGGCGTGGAAAGCTGCGACTACTTCCCACGGAGTTCTTCGAGGCCCTGCCCTCGCCCAAGCAGAGCAAACGCTTAAACCTCGGAGCCACCCTAAATTCTTTGCTCTTTCCCGAACCCTTCTCCAGCAAGGCCAGCATCAGCAAGACCATGTCGAGGCCGCAGGAAGAGCCTGAAGAGGATGTGGAACCCCTAGCCAGGCGTCGTCCCTCCAAGATGGGTCATGTAGCCAGCGACTTCCTGCAAGCGCAGCGAGAACTTGGAAAGCACTTCCTCAGCCACATCCACAAGCACGAGAACCCGCTGGACAATCAGAATGTCCAGGAGAGTTCCCTCGAAGCTGAACCTGCTAAAAAGCCAGCTAGCCAGGAATATTTTGCGGCCAAGAATGCGGCACGAGCGCTGGTTCCGGTTCCAAAGCCTAAGAGGCTGACCCAGAAGGCCGACGAGAGCATCACTTCCTGGTGGGACATGCCCGCTCTGCGCCGGCGACGCGCACTGTCCGACGACGACGAGGTGCGCTCCAATGCGATTGACAAAATGGATCGGGACGATATGCTGCCCCTCGGGCGTTACTCCGTCTACGAATACAAGGTGGATCAGCCGATTCAGGAGTCAACCTCCGAACAATCCGCAGCGCCCCCCACAGATTCCAAAATCATGAGAATCGGCAAGACCAGAACTAGCCCGATAACGAGCCGCAAGACATCGCTCTCTGAAACTCTGGTGTCGACGGTCAAGTCGAAGGTCTCCCGGTTCATGAACATCGTCTCGCGGCACATGAGCGAGTGGTACAACACCCTCACCAAGCACCTGGATGCCGAAACCGGGTCTTCGCGGCCTGCCTTGAGTGACAGCGGGAACTCCATCGATTAATATTCGATCGAAACGAATTTTTGAATTGGTTTATTTGTAGTTACAGATTGGCATCGAATTGAAATTAAGTCCAGGGTGAAACTAGTAATTAGTGTAAATATGTATTTATGTACGATCTAAATAATCTTAGTGGAATTCTATTTTTCTAGATAATAGAAAGGTAATTATCTATTTCAAATAAAATATCTGGATCAAGGCGGCGAACTAGGTGAGCTTTGATTAAGCTTTTGCTAGTTTGATCAGCCTTTTATATTGTCCGAAGATCATATACTATGCTGTACTGTAAACCAAAAAAAACAATTAAAATTTACCATAACGTCAACAGCCTATTTGCCATCTGGTGATGTCAGCTGGAAAATCTGCTAAACAAATGGAGAAAGTTGAGACCAGAAAGTACTAAGAAATGGGACTTTTGGGATTTTCCAATCCATTAAAATGAATAATTACAGTGCAATTCAAATGCGCTTGTTTGGATTATTTTCATCCCGTCACAATATTTAAATTTTCAGTTGGTTAAATTCAGTTTTACGAGTATTTTACACAATTGCGACTGATACTCGAGTGCTCACGGTTATTAACATTTTTAATTGACACATTCCTCATTATTTTCTACATATTTTGTTCCATAATTATCCAAGAGGTAACCTCTTGCAAGCTTGCAAAAGCTCTCGCCAGAGGGCCAGCCCAGCCTGCTTCTGTCTAGCTCTTTGAGCTCTCTTTCCCCACTTTAAAGCTCGCTTGCCTTGTCTTTTTTTGAGGCTGCTCTTCGTGGCGACTCCACTGGGAGAGCAGACCGGCCGAAGAGTGGCACAAAGAGGAGCCGCCGAGAAGCTACTCTCCGCCTCTGAGGCGGCATTGAATCAAAGCTTTAAGCCGGCCAACCTGTTACCATGGCTGGCACAGCGACAGCGACAGCCAGCAACAACAACAACAATCGGAGAAGAAAGAGCAGCGAAAACAACAATCATAGCGACTATAACAATACCAATAAGTGGAGACGATCCGATCCGCAGCCTCGGCTCCGATCCGTCAGTCTCTGAGCAAACGTTCAAGGCGAAGGTTGTTTCTGTGTGGATCCCCTTTGTTCCGTTCCATTCCGTGCCACTCCGCTCCCCGAAGCTAGAGGTAGTCCAAAGTGCAGGCCAGAAGCATCAGTTGCAGCAGACTATAGATAAGTCCGGATCTAAACAGGTGAGTGTGCACCAAACTGGTCGTGAGGTGAGGTGAGCTCTGGCCAAGTGATCTTCTGGGCCGAATTCAGTCAACAAGACACTAAAACAGGTCAGTTCTCGTTCTCGGCCTGGCTGAGATTGCATTCAGGGCGGGGCGCCTGGCCGCAATGGAAGGGTAAGGGGAGCGTGCGGCGCACGGAAGCGTAACCAGAGCCGCCAGTCTTGAAGAAATCTTTTGTGACGTGGACAGAGAAAAACAAAAACGAAAAACGAAAACCGACTCAAACGAAAACACAGCGACTCCACTCCACTTCACTCCCCTACACAACATGAAATTTCAGACTTTCTTTCTGTCTTCTTTCCCAACTTCTTTCGCTTGGACGCCAATGAACTTTGATTTCGGCTGCGGACAGCGTTCCATATACCAACACAAACACGTAATAATAAGCCATAATTACGCACATGTGTGAAAGTGAAAGTGTAAATTTCGACATTACAAATCGATTTCATAGCTATTGTAAAAATTGATAAATGTCTAGCTCCAGACGAAACGGACCGGTAAGCCGACAAAAAAAAAACCAAATAACCCAAAACTAAACTGGTTTTGGTTTCGGGGTTACCTTAAGACAGCCGTGTCCGTTGTCGTCTGGCTTGTGTAGCCCCAAAACTAAGTATTATATAAACTGATTTCCATATTGCCATATACTACGTACATACATATACATACATATGCATGCATAACACGCCATAATATTTATAGGATGGGTTTCGTCTTCGGTTGGTTGCCAACCGAGCACTATGTCCGCGACATCTTTCTCCTGACACTCTCGGCGGCCATTGCGGCCACCCTGATGAGCATTCGCTTCTACTTGCGCATTACGGCGGGACGTTGTTTCACCGAGGTAACGCCACCCCCTCCCAAGCCCATGCCCAAGCCCAGCCACAACACCCATTCAAAAAGCCAAAGCACCCGAATCAGTCCAAACTCCCCCCCAATCATCCCCGATCGTTTAAATCGTGACATGATTTGGACCTGGATTTTGTGTTCTATACACTTCCGTTTCGGAATTCTTTATAAGATTCTGTATTCAGGGCATACATACATATACATATGTGTGGTTTAAATTGTTCGAGGGGAACAATCTTTCATAGATACAGTTGCGAAAAAAATAATAGCACCACTGGAACACATTTTATTCAAGACACAAAAAAATGTAAAAAATGATGCGATTTTTGTACATTTTGATTTTTTTTATATTGTTTAGTATTCCCCATAAACAAAAACTATGTTTCCGTTTTTCAAATTTGGACCGTTATATTTTTTTTTGGGATTTTAAGAAAAAAGCACCAAAAAATGCCGAAAAAAAAAATAGCACCACTAGCCATTTTCTTAGTGAAGCTTCTATATTTCTCAAAATTGTCTTTGTAAAAGGCACGTATTCATTAGTTTTGACTAAGATTTCATTGTTTCTGTCATAAAAGTTAATAATAATCATTACAATGGGACGTGGATAGCACTGCACTGGGGAGATGCGAGATCTGATCAAAAAACTGATATAAGACGGCAAAACTTACAGAGAAGTTGGTTGATTGGTATGAAGCATTAAGAAAATGATCAAAAACACCTTAAACTATGAAGAAAAGGCTGAAACACCCGGACGAAAACGATCTATGACCCCTTTTGATTTCAAAAGACAGATTCGTCAGAGTAAGAAGGGTCCCTTCAAGTCAGCTACCGAGCTTAAAGAATAGCTTAAAATAAATCCGACGGATCAGACAGTTAGTACATATCTTAGCCAACATAATATAAACGCCTGCAGCCCAAGAAAAATTGTACCTTTTAAACGCGACACATATTACCAAGCGCATGAAGTTTGCCAGTGTTCAAGCAAATCGGACATCCCAACAATGGACGAATATTCTATGGTCAGATGAGTCCAAAGTGGATATTTTTGGTGAAAGTGATCTCGATAATTCATTAGACGTCCAAGGAAAGTAGAATACAAACTTTAGTACACCACAAAAACCATTAAGCATGGAGGGTGTAGTGTACTGGTATGGGCCTGCTTTTTTGACTTTGGAGTAGGTCCAATAGGTTGAATAAAACCCATCATGGAATAGCGCGTGTAGGTGAATATAGTGGAGACAGTAATGCTATCCTTTTTAGAATATGAAAGTCCGCTAGTATGGGTCTTTTAACAGGACTATGACCCCAAACACACCAACAAGGAAGCAAAGGAGTGGTTCAGGGCAAACTGTGTGAACTTTTTGGAGTGGCTTTCTCAGTCACCTGACCTGATCCTATAAAAAATCTGTGGTCCTACGTTAAGAAGGCGGTTGCTACTTCCAAGCCAGCCACTATCAGATCACTTTGGGTATAAATTGAAGAATCCTGGTCCTAAAACGATGCTAGGACTTGCTTGATTCCATGCCAAGGCGCTGCGCAGCTCTTATTGCCAAAAAAGGACAGTGTACCAAATATTAAATGATAAATATAGATTTAGTGATAATAGTTCAAAATAGTTAACTGAGAAATTCGTTACTTTTTGGTCATTATTTTGTTTTTAATTTAATTTTTGAAAAGTGGTGCTATTTTTTTTTTCGCCTAATTTGACCACTTTCAAGTAATTTTCTTAAATAACTTAAAAACGTTAACAAGAAAGAGATTTTTTCTTGCATTCCTAGATTTGTAAGAGTCTTCCATTTCTAAAAATGTGCTTGACGTTTTCTTAAAGTTAAAAATGTGAGTTGGGCAACTATTTAAAAATTTCTTGTGGTGGTGGTGCTATTATTTTTTTCGCAGCTGTACGTTAAGACTTATACATTGAGACTAACTAATATAGGAATGGCTTAAATGATAAAGTTAGATTGTAAATATTCGAGTTTTTTGTATATGGAATAAATGACAACTTCCAGTTGGAATAGTTTTCAGGAATGCACTGAATGTTATGAAAGATTAAATATCAACACATAGTAGATATGTATATGTTTGTAGTATTTCCATACCATGTACCAATGTAGCTGAGGAAAATGATTTTAAATGTGGAAAATCCCCCATGAAAGTGAGTTCAGTGGGGTTGTTTTGCTTTGACACACGAACTGGTTTCAAAATTCTTAATTAGGTATTATTCCATAGCTAACTATATCTGTTTCAACCTATTCGATGAATAAACTCTTTGACGAGGAATCCATTTCTATTCTACAGACATGTCGATATCAATATGTAGGATTTATCGTCGATCTGTCAACGAGCCAAACAATCTTAACCGCATTCTCTACGAATCTCTGAGATATTTTTAAATTTTCTTGGCCGCTGTGACGAGCCGACTTAACTACATATGTATGTGTATATGCATTTCAATATATGTGTACTGAGGACAGATGCGAGTACGTCATAGAGAGAGGTGTATAATTTACTCACTAGTTGTATCTCATAGATACAGTTACCACCTGTACGCAAGTGTATTAAGCATCGCAACAAAGCCTGTAGATCTTCGTCTCGATTACCAGACTAGAGATCTTGAGTCAGCGGAAAGCTTGGAGCTCTCAGCTCTTGGTCTCCACACTGGGGAGGGGGCAATTAAAAGCGCCGTTAATGGGTATGAAAACAAAAAGATACACGTTGTAACCCTTCCAAGCCCACATCCAAGTCAGAGACTGTGATTATTTTGATAATTGTGGCTGTATAGATTTGTCAGACCCGCCCCAGACCTTGTTGACTCCGTCCCAGTCTCAGTCTCATTGCCAGTATTAACTGATTGACTTCTGACATCGTTCACAGACAAAAATGGAGGGCAAGACCGTTATCATCACTGGGGCCAATAGCGGCATTGGCAAGGAGACCGCCAAGGATCTGGCTGGTCGCGGAGCACGCATCATTATGGCCTGCAGGAACCTGGAGACGGCCAACGCAGTCAAGGGTAAGTCAAGACACAACAGATGTAGATTCAAGTTCTTAACTCAGTGACGTTTACCAATCGACAGATGAAATTGTCAAGGAGACGAACAACAGCAAGATCGTGGTCAAGAAGCTTGATCTGGGCTCCCAAAAGTCGGTGCGCGAGTTTGCCGCCGACATCGTGAAGACGGAGCCCAAGATAGACGTGCTCATCCACAACGCCGGCATGGCTCTGGCCTTCCGTGGCCAGACCAGCGAGGACGGCGTGGAGCTGACCATGGCCACCAACCATTACGGTCCCTTCCTGCTGACCCATCTCCTCATCGATGTGCTGAAGAAGAGCGCCCCAGCTCGCATTGTCATTGTGGCCTCGGAGCTGTACCGCCTGTCCTCGGTGAATCTCAACAAGCTCAATCCCGTGGGCAGCTTCCCTGCCGCCTACCTCTACTACGTTTCCAAGTTCGCCAACATCTACTTTGCCCGCGAGCTGGCCAAGCGCCTGGAGGGCACCAGGGTGACCGTGAACTTCTTGCATCCGGGCATGATCGACTCGGGCATCTGGCGCAACGTGCCCTTCCCCCTCAACCTGCCAATGATGGCCATCACGAAGGGCTTTTTCAAGACCACCAAGGCTGGTGCCCAGACCACCATCTACTTGGCCACGTCCGACGAGGTGGCCAACGTACACGGCAAGTACTTCATGGACTGCAAGGAGGCCACCCTCAATGCCGCCGCCCTCGACGAGGAGAAGGGCCGCAAGATCTGGGAGGAGTCCCTCAAGATCGCCAAGATAACGCCCCAGGATCCCAAGATCTAAGCTGGCTTGGGCTCCAGCGCCCACGTATGCTAATGCATAGCAATAGATTCTTTCCGCATATATGCCCATTCAACTGATTTGAATTTCTGTAATTAAGGGGGAGTTAAATGTAGCCTAAGTCTTTCATTTAAATAAATAAAGTTCTGTAAAAATAATCAAATGGATTTGCCAGGAAGGAAGGAGTTTAAAAGTACTCCATGGATAAAGAATACAAGACAGTGGATGTGCCCATAGAACATGCATTTCTAGAATGAAGACTACGTATTATGGCAGTAATAAGATGGAGAGGCGATGCCAACATTAACAGAATGCGTATATGTGAATTCAAGATTCAAGATCAAAAAGATGGAATAAGTTGCACAAATTGTATTGTTGGTGCACCCTCAGAAATGGACGTAAAAAGGATGCAGACATTAATTCATTTGGATGGCTTTTATTCTTTGAATTCTTCACAATCCCAAAAACGTTTTTCTTTACATTTTCATGTATACATGTATCTCAACATGTATCTTTACATGTATCGCAACACCAGCCGTGTTATCTCGCTGCTCTCCGCCAGAGCAGGCACAGTGCAAGAGGAAGAGTGTATCAGCGAGGGAGAGAGAGAGAATGAGTTAGCGTGTCCAAGGGGGTAACCAAAATTTAGTTGCTCTTATAATTGGAAACGTTTCCTTCTGGGAAAGTCAAGTTTACCACAAAACCAAAATATATATGTATCTCTATTCTTGCCAACGTTTTAGTTATTTACATTAAAGTCTAGGGAAATACCACTAGAGAGGTTTGTTTAGAGAAACAGTGATTGCCGTGGGTCCTGGCAGGACTCTGGATCGTTTCAATTTCAGTTCATGAGAATTATTAAAAGCGACAAATCACAGCACCAATCGGGTAATGTAATCCGATATATCCGATCCGATGGGGATGGTGGAACAGGAGAAAGCGATGCAGAGCTGGACTGCTGACCAAAAAAATTCTCACACAACGCGCTCCTCACCTGTTGAAGAGGCGAAGCGGCGCAGGAGAAGCGATTCAGGGGTGGTCGGGGGAGGCAGGAGGCAGGGGGCTGGCAAGGGATATACCCGTACACAGGGGAATTCACTGGCAGCCATAATCTGACAAAATTGCAGTCGCATCTTCTGCTGTCTGTGGCTTTTCCTCGCTCGAGAGGAAGAAGAGGGTTGCGGTAGATGGTTATCACCGCCTCGTTTGGCACGTGTCCTGTGCTGCCGGTGAGTGGCGGTAGCGGTGGCGGTGTCGGCGCCAAGGATAATATAATGATAATGATAATCATGATCGGTGGCTAATAATATGTTAACAGGCCTAATTGAAACTTAATATTTATCCAAAGGATTACAGGATAATCATTTGCGGTTTGCCAAAAACGCATCGCAGATAGCGGAACGTGACTGACGGACGTCAGCACCGCAGATAATTGTCTGACGAAACGCCCATGGTCCGGGTCTGCCCTCGCCCCGTACCCGCTACTGTGGGAATCCCTGTTGTCTCTATTGGATCTCCTTCACAGTTGTTTGCTGAAGTGATTCTCTAATAAAAAATAAACAGAGAATCCCATTATATTTCTGCATTGGTTTGTATCTGTCACACGGACCAGTCCTCGGACATTGATAAGGGGAAACTAAAACACGCACAAACCCTTCTGGTGTGCTCTTCCTTCTGCTGTTGCTGCTGCTGCCTCTGCTGCTCCTTGCTCCTTCTGGCAAACGAATATTCCCCCCAGAAAGTATCGACTTACAGAAATTCAATTTGGCGCGCTCCACTCAAGTGTATCTGCAGGACGGACATTGTTGTGGCCAAGTTCAACTGTAATTCAAGTAGTTTTCTCCTTTTCGAGTGCGAGTGGGGGAGAGAGTCCTTTACGGTCCTCCCACTCCTGCTCCCGCTCCTTCTGGTTTTGAATAAGTCGCGCACATTTAATAAGCAGGCTTAGGTTTTTAATAAGAAGTGGGTTATGCGACAGTCCCGATCCGAGCCCGGCTCGTCCAGCTGTCAGGACAACAGCGCTGACTTCTGTTCATCACGCTCGGTCCTGTTCCTGTCCAGCAAATGTTCCGGCAACGGCTGTGCCTGTCAAGCAGTCATCGATACTCCTCTGGAGGAGGGGTACACATAGTATAGCCTCTCGGAGCAGTTGTTCCCACTGGATGCGTCGAAAAACTTCAAAATTGTAATCATAGAAACCATATATTGCACTACAGTTGTTGAGGGGTACCCAAATACCATTTGTATGTACAAAGGATGGCTTTTCTTGTAGAATTCTTTAACTATTTAATACTGGAACCAAAAGAAGAATCGTGGCAGAATCAAAATATTGATTTAAGCAAATGATGGATACGTTCAATGGGAATTCCTTAACTGATTTCTGGGTATTTAGGCATAGTTTTCAAACTCCAAACTTTTAATCTAAAACAACTAAAAGGATTGGGATATTCAAATTAATTTTTAAGATCCCTTATACTATACCGTAACAAGTTTACTAACAATCTTTACTATTTTGTTCCTGAATTTTTGGTATCTTTCAAACCAAAAGGCTTTCTAATTTTAAGTATATTTCAATTTAGGGAAATTTCAATAGGTAAATCTGTTTGATTTTTTTTGATTAAAACTTTTCAAGGCGTATCTGGTTCTTATTTAATTAAATGACTCAAGACGCGTCTTAATAAATTAGGAAATAGAGTGTTACCCTAGGGTCTAGAGTCCACATTGACAATATTGTGAAAATAAGCGCCATAAAGTGCCATCATTCTGTAACTATATATTTCTGCTGCTCCCTGTCTCTGGTGGGTGGCGCCTGTTTGGCTCATTTTAGCCGGCATCTAATATGACCGAATGGCATTAACATGTTGAATGACTTGAGTGCCAGCCAGCATAAAAAGCAAAGCGCAGCCAAAACCCAGGGAAGCCGCACCAGTGCCACCCGAAAAGTATTTCATTGATTTTTGAAGCCTCGCCAATACACAACAGAACACAGAACAGAACAGAAGAGAACAGAACAGAAGAGAACAGAAATATATAAGGCAAAAGGAAAATGAGTGAAAATTTGCGTTGCTGGTGGCAACATTAGAATCCCAGCTGGGTTGGAAGGAGTGGGTGGTGTGGTGTGGTTTCGTTTGGTTTGGTTTGGGAGGAGGACCAGAGCAGGATCATGTCCTCTTATTGTTTTGGAAGTTAAATACGCAAAATAAACAGAAGCAACCGGAGCTGAGCTGAGCCTCCGAGCAAACAAGTTCACGTGCTCATCCACCGATTGAGATAGGAAGGTGGATGATGAGGTTGAGGTCGGTTGATAAGGTGGAAGCTGATGTCGATGTGCTGGTGTGATAACAGGTCTCCGGGAGGGTGGCCAAATTTGTTTACCCTTCTGCTTAATTTGCCACAAACTCACAGATTCTTTGGCTTTTGTGGTTAACTGAGAGATGTCGTTGAGAGGGAAGGAGAGGGGGGGGATGCTGTAGCCGTTTGATCAGCTGACACCTGAACACACCTGAGATGCGTTCTAATTGCTATTGATACCCGGCCTGGAGTGGCTACCAGTGCCAGAGCTCAGCCGAGCCGTGATCCCTGATCCGTGATCCGATCCTAATGCATTCTGACAGTCGGCAGCACTAGAGCCAGGCTCGGAGCGGACCCAGGCAGGTCCTTGCCAAGTTGTTGACATGAAACTGTAACTGAAACTGAAACCGAGACTGAGACTGAGACAGAAACTGGTTCGGATCTGGCCAGACTTTGATTTTAACACACACGACGCGGCGTTGATGTTCAGTTTGACCTGAAATTCCCATCGAAGATGTAAAATGATATGGGGGCAGTCTTTACAATATACTCGAAGTGTATGTATATCAGATCACTGAAAGCCTTTACACTCAACTGATTCCGTCAATGAGTGAATTCGGTTTTGGGCGTGTGAACTTTTTGGCTTAAACGGGGATCTCTCTCCAAATGGGGAATACACTTTTGTATATCTCGGCTTAAAGCTTACAATCGATACAATTTCATAATCGTTATTCCCTTTCTTGTCAGTTGTTTTCTTCCTCTTCGGCTGCCGGCTGCTGGCTGCTGCAACCACAAATCGGAATATCAGATGACAGTCAAACTATTCGCGATTGCTGGCTGTGCGACAAGAGCAACGATCGATAGACAGACCTATGCACAATCGCCATTGGCTGAGCTGCAAATGGAAATCAGCAGCCAAAGATACAAAGATACAAGATACAGAAGCATTAGCATAGGCAGAGAGGGGTTGCGTTGCGTTGCGCTGCGCTGCGCTGCTGACTTGGCCTGATGGACTGTCGTCAGGCGACAGAAATGCATTTAACCACAAAAGAATGGAACGAAGGAAGCAGAATGCCGACGAAGACGATCGATCAATGGTTGCCAGCACAGAGCCAGAGACCCCCGTCCAGCCCTTCCTTTCCACATCCCAGCTCTGGTTGGTGTCTGGTGTCGAGCCGTACAGATATTGGGTGACAAATAAAAACTACTGAAAACTGCTGCCGCTGTTGCTGCTGCTGCTGCTGTTGCTACGTATGAATGGGCTTGGGACGGGCTATGGGGCTGCCACTGGTACTGTATTGAGTAGTGAGAGCTGGGCGGGATCGGTGTCGGGTCGGGTCGAGTCGAGTCGAGTCAGTATGGGAAGAGAGAAGAGGGTAGAAGTACAGGGTAGTAGCCGCAAAAGCCGGCACGGCACTGCTGTAGACGGAGCGCATTGGTTGGCCGTCTTTGTGGTGGTTGCTGGCCAGGGATGGGTATGTGGCAGGCAGGGGAGGGGATGTGTGTGCCACGCCACTCATGTGTAGCGCTCAGTACTTGGCTACTTGTGTCATTATACCCGCACTCGTATCTGCCGCCGCCTCCTGTGCGAGTGCGAGAGTGTGAGACAGTTGTTGGCGGCCCTGTCTTTTGCGCCCTTTTGTCGCTTGTTTGTAATTAAGTGAGTATTTTTTTTTTGTTCGCTTGCCTCTGCTGCTGCTGCTTCTTCCTTTGTGGTTGTCGCTTTGCTGCCCAGTCGATACGATATTGGGCTGAGACGCCTCGAACCGGGACTGACAATTAGTTGCCGTCTTATGCTCGTCGCCAAAAGTCGTCGCTTCTTGCCCCGCACTCGGCGCTGAACCCAACTCAAAAAACTCAAAGCTTGCACAACGGCTCCACACATCCACATCCACATCCACGCAGAAAAATCATCCCAGAAATAACCCCAACGATCGATCGCGTGATATTCAAAAACCCAATTCAACACCAAAATAGCCAAAATCTAGCCATCTAATATAATTCTACAAAAAAAAATTGCGTTAATCTGTGAATCGAATGTTTTAATCCAGTGTATTCCGTGTACCGCAGATCATGAGATCGACTAATCTATTCAGAAGGTACGAGCCATGGAAAAGTATTGCAAAAGTTTTATCTCTCAAAAAATCCCATCATCGATCAGTGAAAGATCATTTGACACAAGACCTGACCGGATCGACCCATGGATTACAACTACCGCATAATAACTGATTTAAGATCTCTTGGATCTCTTTATGCCACCCTCTCCTCATTCTAAAACAATATAAAGAAACTTGCGAAAATAATGTCATTGAAATAAAAATTAATAGCACTAAACGGTACATGTATACCGAGTTACGTCGAGTTTGTTAGGCTAGATCAGGGATAATTTATAATTATAACATTAAAGGAACTAAGAAAATAATGTATTATTTAAAAGATTTATATGAAGGAAATAATTGGTTTATCGGAGTCACTTAGATATACCCACATATGTATGTATGTACATATATCACGACTTAGAAGAGAAGTCTTTGAGTTTCAAAGCAAGAGAAAATATAAAGTGAATCTGGAGAATGATAACTTTCATTTAAAATTTTGATCGACGCTTCTCGGTGCGGTCGAGCGGGGGGAATGGTACCTTATACCTCTTTTAGGCTATCCTTCGCCTCTGGCCGCGGCTCCCCTGCCAACTCGGCTCGGAAAAAGAAGGGCTCGGCCTTTCAGTTCATCATAGTCTTGGGCAATATCCTCCTTGAGGATATAATATTTTTTGAATAAAATTGTTCAATGTAATTTCAAGGAATAATATATATTCTTGAAAGATATTGGCGGCATCACACCTATCTTGCAGAAATTTTCGTAAGTAGGACGGAACCAGAATAAGATGCTTTTCGTAAACGTTCTTCTTTTATTATTGTAGTCTGTTAGTTTGTATAAATATCTTTATGTGGATAGGTATAACGCAGTTGCAATCCATCGGGTGTCTAAGCTTACTTTAAGCACTGCAATCGTCCGCTTTATCCTTTCATTTTTTCAGTATGAGTAAAAATTCATTTTAATATGTACATATGTAAGAATAAACTAACGAGTTCACATTCGTATAATACCATACAAAATAGCAATATTTCTAATCAGACCTAAAATGATATACATACAGCCTCACAATATAACACAAGACTTCTGGGCAGAATTCATTTAGAAGTCATCTGTTATTAGTGCTGAGAATATAGAAGCCATTTCTGTATCCAAATGATTGATTAAGGATAACTAAGGCATCCAGAAATCGCCGGTTGATACATTTTTAATTGATTTTTTCAGTTGGAAATTAAGGCCTCAATATGAAGCGTAGGAAAAGCAGAAACAAAACGCCACACGCTGATTTCAAACGTTCCAGAACTGGAGTCATGTCATGGGATTGTTATATAAAGGTTCCAGACTCTTGAACATAATTCTGGGTGAGTGTGTCTGTGAGTTATGGATGCGAGCACTCCCACACACAGATGCTCAGATACACAGATGCGCAGATACACAGATGCATTGGTATACAGATGGAGAGCAAAGCAAATGGCGGGCTAGCATTCTGTATGTGGATTCGTTTCTGTGTTTCCGTTTGTGTACGTGTGCGTGTGCGAGTCGTGCGCGGCTAAAGGGGCGGAGTTTCGTTGAGCGCACAGTGGTTGCAGCTCCAGTGGAACGCGTGCGAAAAGTGCCTGGGGAATACGCTTGGCTTTTGGGCATCTCTGACAGCTTTCCAGCCGACTAACCTCTCAATTTCTTATTCCCCTTGCATGTCCTGTCCTGTCACCTGCGCAGATTCCCTGGAAGATCAAGAGGGTGGAGCTATGTACATATCGTGCGATGTCTCAAACGGAGGTCCCGTGGAACCAGAGACGGGCTATGTGCCCAACAATCCCTTATTCGGCCTGGCGCTGGACAGTCCGCAGGTATTTCCGTTTCTTCGCTCGTCCTGTCAAGTCCTAACCGGTCGCGTATCCGTCCATCCACAGCAAGAGTGTGCTGCATCCTGCGTCGGCTGCCTGTCCTGCCAAGGCAACACCGCCCTGCCCATCTCCTCGCTTACCAGCAGCGACTTCGACTGCAGCGGCTGCTTCGATCCCACCATCGGCGTTGGCATCGGCATCGGCATCACCGGCGGCGGGGGCCATATCCAGATCAACACCACTCCGCCGGCCAGCAGCGGCAGCAACCTAACGGGCACAGGTGCCGGGAGCGGCAACAACGTCGGAAACGGCAGCAACAGCTACTGGAGCACTGACGAGATGGCGTCCACCTTCCCCGGCCTGCCGCCCCTGGACATTGATCCGCTTCCCAGCCTGTTTCCCTTCTCTCCGTGCGGCGCCTCCTACAACTTCGCCGGCAATCCGCACCAGGCCTCGCTCTCCTACACCGTCCATCCCCACCAGATGCTCATCTCGCCGAACGGTGGCCAGCAGCACGGACACGGCAACCACCAGTCCCAGCACCAGCACCACCAGCACCTGCACTCGCAACAGGCGCAGAGCCAGGCATCGCACGGCGGGAATACGCTCCTCCAAGGCAGCAGCAGCAACGGAGGCGGCCCCGGTAGCGGCTCGTGCTACTATGAGGCAGGACCCAGTGGTCCCACCGCCGCAGCGGCCATGTACCCCAGCATGAGTGTGAACGTGAGCATGAACATGACCATGCACCATGGCTACGGGGCCGCCGACGGCACAGGAGTGCCCATGCAGTGCTCCCAGATGAACTGGACTCCGCCCAGCAGTTCCTCGGCGGTGAATGTGCTGTACCCGCCGCTGCTGAGTCCCACCCACTACCCTGCCTCGGCCACCTACTCTTTCACGGCGGACTTTCGAGCGCCTGTCCCAGCACCCACGGCACTGGGATCTTTGCCGCCGCTGACCGTCAATGACAAGGAGTCGCCGTCACCCCCTGCCACCAGCACATCCGCCGCCCTGGGCTACTATGCCGCGGGCGTGGGTGGTGGCCAGAGCTACACGCCGCCCCACAAGAGCCCCGGCAGCGGGTACCAGGTGGGGGCGTCGGCCTTGGGTCTGGGACTGTCCGCCTTCGACGACGAGGGGGAAGACAGCACCGAGGACGGGGAGGGCAGTGCCGCCGGCGACTTGAAACCCAACCTGTGCCGGCTCTGCGGGAAGACGTACGCCCGACCCAGCACACTGAAGACGCACCTACGCACCCACTCGGGCGAGCGGCCATATCGCTGTCCGGACTGCAACAAGAGCTTCTCCCAGGCCGCCAACCTGACCGCCCACGTACGCACACACACTGGCCAGAAGCCCTTCCGCTGTCCCATTTGTGATAGACGCTTCTCGCAGAGCTCCAGCGTCACCACGCACATGCGCACGCACTCTGGGGAGCGGCCGTACCGTTGCTCCTCCTGCAAGAAATCCTTCTCGGACAGCTCCACCCTGACCAAGCATCTGCGCATCCACAGCGGCGAGAAGCCCTACCAGTGCAAGCTGTGCCTGCTCAGGTAAGTTCCTTAAGCCCGGGGATTCCCCTGCCAAAAGGCTAGACTTGAACTCATTTTCCGTACCACCGTACCACTCCTCTCACTCTCCCGCACAGATTCTCGCAGTCGGGCAACCTCAATCGGCACATGCGCGTCCATGGCAACAACAACAACAATGGCAGCAGCAGCGGCAGTGGAAGCAACGGTGGTGGCAACAGCCTCCTCACATGACAAAAGCCACGCAGTGCAGGCGGTTTTCAACACTATCACCCCCCGCTCCAGCACCCGAATCTACATCACGTGCACCACCAGCACCCAGCCCATCAGCATCACCACCACGCCCATTCACACTCACACATGAGCAACTACGACTACGGGAACTACAGCATCGGCGACTACACTACTCCACCCGGGGCCACACAAAACTATTCAGGGTATTATTTCTGCGCACTCAACAAGCCGCCCAAGTTCGAGCGTTTCTACTAGAGCCCCATAAGAGATACATATGTATGTATGTATAGGGATATATAGGGATAATTATATACGGATATAGGTAGCATCTACCAGGTACACGCTCAGAACAAAGTTCATGAAAATGGAACAATGGAACACTGGCCCAACAGCCACCTTCGAAATGGTGGAGATGATGTGTCCTTGCAACAAAACGCTTTTCATTGGTTTCAGCAAAGTCATTCACACACAAATTGAACTAAACATTAAAGGTATTCTTGAAGCAGCATTTGATTTGGATTGGACTATTCAAACCAAAATTAAAATTAAACATTTTAAAGAGCCACTGATCCACTGGGCCAATTATTTCGGATTGTTTAATGGAATCCCAAATTATATGAAAATACATGTAAAGTTGTTGACGGTGAACGGTAAACAGTAAATATTCAGAGAGACAGCCTCCTCCATGTCCCTTCCCAGAATGCAATTTAAAATGCTCAAATTGATGTTTCTGTTGGATCGAGGATATACACACGTAATTAAACAAAGATCACGACGGATTCGTATCCGGTCTAGCCATAAGTGCTTCACTGTACATAAATACATACTATACATATATATACATACATATTGTATTTATTATATTCGCATAGCATTCATACATCCACATATACATATAGAGTACATTCGTACGCATGTAAGGTAGTTGAAAAACACGCATAAATCTATTCAAACAAAATTAGCCAACGAAGTAGACATTAAGTCGAATGGATATGAGGTTAGGAATCACCACACACTCAACTCACAACACAGCAGCACCCAAAACGAGATAATTAAGACACACACACACACACACACACACACACTTACGGGTTAACCATATACATAGTTTTAGTGTTTAAGTGTACATTTAGGACAGGTGCTTTGATTGATCTAAGCCAACGTTTTGCGTATACCGAAGCAAAGTATGAATAAATATCGACAAGTATTTATAAAGTTATTCCAAAAGAGAGTACCCTACTTTTTTTGACAGTTTTTGTTTGAACGAATTACTAATGGCAGAAAATTCTCCAAAAAGCGAAGCTCAGTGCAAAAGGTGACCACTTGACCAGGGGGTGTCGCGAGAAGTGAAGTATTGCATTTTCCTCTTTTTCCAGCTTTATGAATATCTGTATGTCCATTGGCCTCAGCATTGTGCAGGACTATGTTTATGCCACGTCGGAGGTGGAACAGCCTGAGACGCCCGCCTCTCGACGTTTGGTGCAGGACTTCAATAAGGCAAGAGGTGCGGCACCGATCAGGCAAAAACATCACCGCAATCGACTTAGGGAGAACCAAGTGGATCATTTCTACAAGTGCCTTTTATGCCAGGAAGTGTTCACAAGCCGCTATGCTCGAAACGCACATCGGAAGGGTCACCAGAAAAAGGATCATACCCAGGAGTTCAGATGTGCGTGGCAGCAATGCTCTCGCAGCTTCGAAACCGAGTAAATAAACTTTCAGCCCAAAGAGAAAGAGTAATCTTAATTTGTATTGCTTTTTTAGACTTAATATGTGGAAACACCAACGCGTAAAGGGACACCACAGCTGGACGGATATGTGCTCACGCTGCAAGATGGTTTTCCCGAATGTTGAATCGCAAATGGCGCACAAAAAATCGAAGAGATGCGATATTATCTCTGAAAATATAGAGCACAAGGAGGAGGCGTAATAGAAAAAGTGTATTTGAATGGCAGTGAACAGATAATGAGAGCATTTTCACAATATATTATCGACTAAATAAACGGCTTCTGTGTCGCCGCCGCATATGAGCCGCGGTCCATTCATATCAAATGAGTTGATGGCCTTGCGAATTTTGGTCAACACGCCATCCACATTGACCAGAGAGCGGACACGATCCCCACTCAGCCAGGCGCTTGTGCCCTCTTGAACGCTTCGGTCGCCCATTAACTTGTTTTCCGACCACATCCAGACCTCGCCAGCCTCGGCGGCTGTGAACACCTTGGAGGGATCACTACGATGGAAGCCGATGTCGGTGATGGCACTGTCATGTGCGCTCAGATACGAGGCAGGGAACTCCAAGTTTCGCAGATCCCACACCGTTATAGAGCCCTCTTCAGTTCCGCATAACAGTATATGTTGCTGCATGGGATGCGTGCCCAGAGCTGAAACGAAGTTGGAACTTTTTTCGTCCTGGCCGGCCACCCCGATGGATATTTTATCCTGCGCCCCCGTGGGAGTGCGGGTATCGAGCAAGCGTATCACGCCCATGCGATTGGCAGTGACCAGCTCTTGCTGGCTGATATAGCACACCGAGAGGAGGGACATGCTATCTGCCTCTATGGTGCGTTTCACTTGCTTCACGTTGCTGGCACTCATTATGTTGACGCAGCCATCTTCCCCAACGGTGGCAATGTCTTCGCCATACACGGAAAGGTCGGTGCAGGGCGAGGATTTATTGGAGCGCTTGAAGTAGTGCAGTCGTTCACTGCGTGCTGTGCGCTGCATCCGATCCTCCTCCACGGCCCGCTGCATATTCAGCAAACTGAGGTGACCTAAAGAGTCCTCGTTAGTTTCGATTGCAAATGGTATGTACAGAACTCACCGTCAGCGCAGCTTACGGCCATTGTGTTCTTGTCGACGAACTCCATTGCTGTGACGTCTCCCTCCATGGCCACCTTGTCGTTGCAGCGCGGAATCAAGTCCACGTTGGTGTCCGCGTACTGGTTCGTTTGCAAGCGGTACAGGCGCACAAAGTTTCGATCCATGTCCCAACTGCCGGTTACGAAGCGATCGCTCTGCTGCAGTTGCTCCGGCAGCCACCGAATGGCGGATATCTTCTCCGATACGTAGTGGGTCGAGACTTTCGGGAAAGACATTTTATTTCAGCGATTTCACCGGCAAACAAAATTGTTTTGATTAGGATCAGTGTGACCGCAGAATTATCCATAAAATATACCGACCGACCATCAGAAATATACCAAAAATTACGGTCTCATTTTAAAAATATACCGTTAAAATACCAACAAAAATCATATTCCTCGATTTTCATATTCCGTTTAATATAACTAACTAACTGGGACCCTCAGGCCTGAACACATAATTTTATGCCATTGATGAATCAAGTGTCTAGAAGATCGGTTAAGTTGAGTGACTCTTTTTTTTCAGATTGTTTATAAAATATCGTTTAAGCAATAAAGGTCAAGGCATAAAACGTAATGAAATGCGTAAGAATGTTACGTAAGAAACGTAAGTGGGCATGGAATGTAAGGGAAATTGTTGGGATGATGCTGTCTCCACAAAATCCCTCAAAAAGTCCCAATAAAATATAAAGTCTGAACACAAAATATACCGCAAATGTTTAATATTACTAGCTGAATAGGATACTAACAAATAATTTTAGCCGATAGATGAAACAATTTTCTATAAGATTGACCAATTTTAAAAACAAAGAGAGGCTCGATCGCTCAAAAAGCGCGTCTTTTACTTATAAATAGGCGGTAATTTTGAAAATAATACCAGTATATACCATGACAGAATAAAATACTTTTTTCACAATTTTGTCGTCAAAAAATTTCATAAAGTATTTAAAATACACACTGCCCAGTGTGACCAGGTGTGCACGCCCTGCGGTAACACTGCACGGTCAGCTGTGGCTTGTTTACGTTTTTTCACAAATTTGGCGCAAACTAAGAATTGAATTCACAGCATAGAAATGAGTTTATACATTATGACATTGTCGACTCTTAACGTGGAGAAGGAGGAGGAATACAGACGCCCAAAAAGGAGACACCATTGGGTAAATCTATATCTGCGGGAACGAAATAACAAGGGCCGATTTTCTACGTCTATGTATATGTTGTAAGGAAGTTTCTGTCTCAGGCCGGGGAACCACTCTGACTTCAACTTGATTTAAATATAAAGCGTCGACTATTGTTCTCAGGTCTGTGGGTTTGCTTGAATCACAGAATTCAAGCGTTCCCGTCCAGCTGTGAAAAACGGAGAACAATGACAGCGGCTCGTGTAAAGAAGTTCGCGTGCAGATGCACGCAGATGTGGAGGAAATAAAACCCAGAATTTTTCAGTCAGTGAAAATGATCTAAATAGATGCTTTCACTAACTTGTTCTTGTCTAAGATGATGCTCAGTCCGTAAGTGAAGACACAGTATCAGCTGTATATCATATCAGTATGGGGATGCAAATGTTTCGCGTTTAGGGCTCGAGTGGCAGAGGCTCTCTACGATGCGAGTATTGTTGCACCCGAGTACATGAATAACATCAATTTGTCCGTCTCTTTGTATGTATTTACAGACATACATACATATAAATACATATGTACACACATATGTTCATATAGATACAACTAAATTTGTAAGAATTTAGTGTAACTATGTTTCTGTATGTTAGTAAATATAAAACAACGTGAGCCAGTATTTATAAATAGAATTTTGCATGTTTGCCGCTTTCTACCTCGGAAAAAGGAAGAAAGTAAACAATCTTGGGCCGAAGCGACACTCTGATAGCAAGCAATGTTGTTTATTAATAAATAAGGGATGGGATGGAATCTAGGCTGTGGCTTTTGGGGAAGACGCGGGAATGAAAGACGACTTTCTAGTAAAGAAGTAAACACGGCTTTGTTTGATGATACTAATGTGAAAAGTATACAAACGTTTCTGTAATGATTACCAACAATTTTTTTTGTAGGGATGCAGCGGATTGTCACCTATGTCAATAGTCTTATATTCGTATAAAGATTCGTATATGGGAAGTTAATTTCAGGCGTGACGATACGTTCGTACGACAAAATGTTAAAAAAAATAATGAAAAAGTTAAAATTTGAAAAAAAGGTCTCGATTTTAATCCACAATACTCGGTCAGTAAATCAGTTAACTTGCAATAAATGTAGAAAATAATGTCGAAAAAAAACTATGGAAATCAGTTTTTTCCACCTTTCGGCGGAACTGGCCATACATATATGACACCAAATTTTTCAGAGGCTTAAGAGCTATAGAAACCAAGTGCTACATATGTGCAGATTCCTGTGATATTGTACTGTTATATTTTATATAAAGATATTATTTGTATTGATTTAATTTGTTGTGTGTGCTGCTTACACAATCTACGAGTGCTCACCACATTATAAAATCTCACCTGCTTCGAAATTTGTTGGCAAAAATTGAGCTTCAGAATAGGGAAATTACTCATACGCTTTAGACCTTAAGAGTGCTCTATGTTAACTGACAATTAAACTTACAAGTTGGCCATGCTGTTGGCCTGAATAGCAGCAGCATAATCCTTATTGCACCAAGTTTCGTCTCGCGCCTGGTCAGGTTAGAGCAACGAGATCCGCAACTTCATCCATTCCATTTATGCTGCACATTGTCAGCATGCGAATGAACATACAAGTGCAATTTCTTCCTGCTTCTGCACGCTCTCTATCTGTGTGATACACCGCCTCTTCTAACTGGTATTTCTGGATTGACATTTAAACGGTTCTTTCGCGCACAACTGGATACAGTAACTGAAGACTAGCGCCGCAGAGATGCAGCATTTAAATGAGCACACTGACTTGTACGGCCTCTAGCCACAATGCGATCAAAAAACCATCTGACTGCAATTGCTTCTTAAGTTATTATTAATCTCCGGGCTCAAATGTCTTTAATCAAAACACATTTGTATGTTGCACACCAAATAAATTCGACAAATCGATTGGAATATTTACAATACAGAAAACACTAGCGTGTTAAGACAAAACCTTATTAGCTGTTAACTACAACTGATATAACAAATTGTCCCTTCAAGAAGATAAACGAAATCGAATGTGGAGTGCAATTTGCATTTTAAACATTTTCGAATTTGTATATTTTCAAAATTCTCACTATTGTTAAAAACTTTTGTACCAATGCTCTAATTGTGATAACAAAATACGATCCCTTGTATAATGTATAAGAGTTGTCGAGTAAAATAAGAGAAAAGTCTAAATTAAACTACAATTCCTAAAGAGATTTTACTCTTCGAAGAACGGCAAGACACCGGCTCTGCGTAGAAAGAGTCATGACGCGCTCTTTATCCAAACAAAGAACTTATTCTCTCCAAGTCTCCACGTTGAGAGCGCTGCTTACAGTCGAGCCCACTGCGCGTACATTGACCGTTCGCCTTGACCGGTTGCCGGTGGAAGATCAGCAAAAATGCTCTTTCTTTATACTTACATATAAGGGCAAAAGCATCCAAACGAGCTGGACTAAAACTTGGTCAAAGACTTCTAGAAATGTATGTACTTAAAAACTCTTCTTCAACTTTATACATATTGGTATTTTCGCTGTCCTTTAACTGAAAATAATGAACATACATACATATTTGTACCAATGAACACTATTTGGCTTACATAGAAGATTTGAATCACCTTTACATGTAGGCCGCAAGTCCAAAATTTCGCGCAAGTCTTTATAATTTCACAGAAATAAGGTAGAACATACATATGTAGATTCGAGTATATGTATACAGACGTATGTATATGTAGGTGAATATTGATGATACCGAATTACATACATCTCTAAGTTAAGGATGAATTTAGCAAGAGTCAACAGCAAGAGTAAATTAATTAGAGTTTAGAGTCCCGTCACAAAGATTTCAGTTGAGTTGATTCATGCAGCTGGAAGTTAAGAAGAAACTGTTAAAGTGCGGCTACTATAAGCCTCACTTTGGGTACTTTTAAGAAACTATGAATACATTATCTAAAACAAAAATCTGTCCCACCAGATGACATGTGCGACAGTTCTTTGTACCGCACACAATACGCTCATATCTACGTTGCTTACGCCGTAATTAAATGTCTACGACCACTTTAATTATACAATGTTCTGGTGAAAGATACTTATTCCAAGTCATTAGTCTGCTACTAATGTAATATAAAAGTGTTGGCTGCCGGCTGGACCCCACAAAGTAAACTTTTTAGGCATATATGTAGAGGTAAGTACATATGTACGTATGTATGTATGTATATGGTCCACGCTCATGATGCGGTCTTTCTGTTGCGCTCTGTATACAATTTGGTTTGCTTTTTAATGGTCTAACTGTCAGTATTGTCATTTCACTCATTGAAGCACACGTTGAGGGGTCATAGTGGCAGAGTAATGTCCGCCAAATATGTCCAAGAGCCCATTAAAGTAGTGACCGGATGAAATGGTCGTGCCATGCTGATTTTTTACTTGTGCAGTCTTGGTTATATAGAAACAAAATTCAAATCAAGTTGCAATGATCTTGTCAAAACAACCTTGACACGATGATTATTTGTGGGCATTACGGAAATGGACAGGTGATTTCTTAATACAGGCCAAAATCATGTCCCTTGATTTCTCAAAAGGTGAGTAGTCAAAAAAGTAGTTACCACAGTAAGAGACGATACAACAAAGTTTTTAGACTTACGCAAGAACCAAGCTATATCCACGTTCACGTAAGATTGTAGTAAACTATGAAACAAAGAAAACCAAGAGTTAATATTTTATCTTTCGACAGAAAAGAAGACTTTAAATTAGCTCTGATTTTGATCGGGTTTCCTTTCACTCGAGTGCTTTAAGAATTGCTGGTGCAATATATATTTGGATTGGAACATTCCAAATTACATACATACATACATATGTACATATGTATCCTTTCATAAGATACAAAAATTTCGAATAGATCTTAGCTATATAGAGAAAAGGGTTTGTCCGATTTGCATATTCTTAATCTTGCCAAAACTTTGTACATATCTAGCCGAATGGAATATCATGGTTTAATATTATCGGATTACTGGATAATAATGTTGCTATCTGCAAGGGTATAAAAAGCTTCGGCCCCGAAGCAAGCTTTAATTTCTTGTTTTACCTGCTTTCTCGTGTGTGCCAACCTTTCTGGTAATATTTGCTGAGTTGCTGAGTCAGATCGGACAATGGAACGCATTAAGAATGAAACTCGACAGCTAATACGTTTTCCTTTTCTTCATTAAAAGTAAAAGCAAAGTAGGCGATCAAAATTCCTTTATACTTCATCGTCGGTTATAAATTTGTTCTCCACTTTGCTCTAATCAGATTAAGAAGCCTCGTTATGGACTAAACATTTTTGTGCAAACTCTACTCTACTGGAATATTGCCATGTACTGCTATGTATCCTGAGCTTCATCCGCAGAAAAAACTGATCTTTTAAATGTGAACTGGAATACCGAGAAATTACTTTTGTAGCTGCGAGTATGTATGGCAATTTACTAAGAAATACCTTTAATAACACTTCTACTCCACAGATGTTCATAGGAAATTGACAAACTGAGCTGCGATTTCAGACAATTAAGCGTGACCAACGAATCAATCGAACGCGATGTATAATATCAGCTTTATACTCCTATGTAATCAATTCTTGACACGAATGCTCTAGCTCTGGCTCTGGCTGCGGCTTTGGCTCTGGCTGTGGAGGACACAGCCAATTATTTGGTGTGCTGACGTCGCGCAATCGACACTATGAATCTCTAATTGGGGGAAAAAATAACGACATTTATTTTTATCGCCTTGCATGCATGCTTTTGTTAAAGACTCTTCCAGATTGTACTGAAAAGCAACTGCAACATAACATAAAGTTGTTCAATGCTTTTAAATCTTTAGGCGTTATTGGGGACTCCTTCTTGTATATATGTACATGTGTACATACATATGTATGTATGTATATATACTTTTGCTTTAGTTGCACTCCTAAGTAAATTAATTGAGATGAGTTCAGTCAACTACATACTAGCATATATGTATGTACATACATAGGTATGAAGTTATGGAGCAGACGTTCTGGCTAGAGGACAGGGAAGACCTATACATACATATGTACATACATACATATGTATGTTAACGTTTCCTCTCGTAGATGAAGATACAAATCTGCACGAAGCCTGTTTCCTGTTGTGCTGAGGGTGCACTTATTTGCATGACTCATTCCAGCGGCTGCAGCTAACGATACACACATACACACATATGTATGTAGATGCTGAGCCTTCATACTAGTACAGGTGTACACCATAATGAAGATGGCACGTTGTTGAGGAAGAGAATATAAACACGACATATGGACCTCTCTGCCCACATTGAAAAGAAAATCGTTTTTAGCATCGTTTTTGCCAGCACGATGATTCGGTTGAGAGTGACGTTCTTTTTGGGCGACACAAGTGGACGCATTCCAGGAAACTGTTAAGTTTCCTTTTACTATTGGAGGTACAAGTATGTACATATGTATGTACATACATACATATGTACACAATACTTTGGTGGGATCCTCATAGATATTAAGATGTTGACAAGAACCGATGGGACGGGCTGCAGCGACTCAACTGTTGATTCTGATCAAGCATACGTACATATACGTATGTATGTACATATGTACATAACATATGTAATTTTAATTGCTAATTCGATATCTTTATTCGAGAAGTATCGAGTATATATGTATGTATATGTATCAGACCAACGGGAAAACGGACTTGTTTTTGCAATGATTGCATACAAAACTTTATTGAAATGGTATTTTATGGTGTTCTAAAAGTAATGTTTGAAGACGTTGGATAACGGAACATCCTCTTAATTAAGTGCACTAATAATCATATTTTATTTGAGTTCTAAGTTTTAATATTATTAAAAGACTTCAATTCGATTATTGTAGAATTATTTTAAATCAGACATAAAATTGCTATTCATATAAAATAAATTAGATCTCTTAACTAAACTAGTACACATACGACACAGATAATAGGGCGCTCAAATAGAACTATGATTCCGACCAGTAAGTATGTATGTATGTATATTCATATGTTTTTACAAATATCAACGCTACGTATTATTTCCAAAGTCACAAAAGAAGTTCAATGCAGAAGTCAAACTTCATTTATAAGTAAGGAAGCTGTTAGATAGAACATATAAAACATAACAGTAAAATGTTTTACGCCATGGCTGTACTGCCAAGAGTTTGAATTCCACCGAACAAAACAAAAAATTGTAATTTCTCTAAAATCGTGCACTGACTAGATAAGACAAATAGCGGTTGTTATATCAGGACGACGGGTTTTCCTAGCAGATGTTCAGCTTTCAGATACCATTGCGTAAATATAAATAGATTGCACCTTTTGAAGCTGACTTATGAGTTATGCATATTATATGGTAGAAGAATGGGCTTGGGCTTAGTAAGAGTGTTGATACGGCTGTAGCTTCTGACGGCGTTGATAGCAATAGGTCCAAATAGCTATGATTGCCAACTGAGTAAGCAAAAATATTGTGGCGGCTGTAATGAGACCTAAAGAAAAGGTGAGTATTTATTAGAAGAAGACAGATTAGGTAATACTATGTTGTGGCATACTGAAACCAAGTTAATTTGGATAGTTAAACGTTATCATTTCAGAAGTTATCTTACCAATCGCATTCACGCAGAATCCATGGCTCTCTTCGTTGGCTGTGAATGTTGTTTCATTGCCATCATAATAATCTCCGCTCTCTTGCTTGTTGTGTTTAAATCCAAATTTGTCTGTAATTTGAATTGACTGAACCAGCAACATGTCACTGGGGGCAGATTTCATTGACATATCAATATCCCGACGGATGCGTGGCGTATTATCTGCAAAACAAGATAATTGGATTCATATATAGAATTGCTTTTACAACTGCGAGTGCTCGGGATTACCTGTTGTATTCAGCGACCTTCGCTTTCGACCGTAGGACACCAATGATCTAAATTCACCGCTGGTGTCTTCCTGGTCGCATTGGACTGGCTCACAGCTCGGCATACAGGGTGTCACTAGTGCCCGGAACTGAACGACCTCACTGGAAGGGAACTTAAACGCGTCGAAATTGGATAGTAGGACCTTGCCGGTAAGAGACCCCTTATAAATGGGACCCATGATAAAGTGATCAGTCGGGCAGCCATTGGAGTCGATCAAGGTGATTTCCGAGTTATCTACGCCGTCCATTGCCACCAACTCACGAATAAAGATCTCGTATGGACTTTGCTCGTCAACAATTTCGAACTTTAGCGCCAGTGGATCTCCCACTTCGGCAGAGCGCATCATATCTGAGCCATCTCGGGAGGTTATTCGCATTATCACATTCGGGGAGTCGACAATGACCTCCTCGGAAAGTGCGGGCATAATATCGCCGCGCACATCCAGATCGACGCCATTGCTAACGGACTTATTCGTCAGATCATACTGACAAGCCAATGCCAAACCCAAGTCCGACGACGTTACTATCATGTCATGGTGTTGTATAATTATATCGTTCACATAGCGTCCCGAACTACTCTGCCGTACGTTACATTCTAAGTCATGGTAGTTCATACGTAGCTCAAAGTCCAATGCGCTCTTAACATCAACTGCGCAGGATTTGGGAGAACCCTTAGCGTACACTTTTCCATTGAACAGTTTCGAGGTGCGTATACGAGCCAGCATGTCCCCGCCACCGCACTCTATAGTCACGTTATAGCACGACGTCAGCTCGTAGGTCGAGGCTTCAGGAACCTCCAGGAAGGGTTCTTGAACATCAGCGAGAGTGGCACGGCTGTGGTGCGATAAGCGACAGACCATGTCTCCAGTATCGTTGTAGTCATACGAATGACATCTGGTCGGAGAAACTTCAATCTTAACAAGAATCCTACTACAAAGTGAATAGGTTTTTCTCACCTATAAGGGGAGTTGAGGCAAAGCTCTCGACACTCATCAATACTGCTCACTTCCTGATATACAGAATCGACTGTTTTTAGTATACGGCCGGGTAGACGCTTAAATTCGCACAACTTATTCGGCTCTTCGACGCAGTGATTCTCCAGATAGTCACTGCCTTCTTGTGTCTGAAAGGCGTTCGAACCAGCCAAAGTTAAACGATCCAATTCACTCAGTTCACATGCCCCAGAGACTCGATCATAGTTAGCTGATCTATAAAGTTGGACAAAAACTATTTAAAACGTGTTTATAGGAAATGATAAAGTGGTTTTCTAAGCTATATACACCGCACCGCACTACTCGACTCAATGCATTTTCGTATTACACCTTGCGTTGTGTTTGTTAGAGCAGTGCAGTTGACAAAAGATAAGAGATAAGAGCGGGCTTCAGAAATGTTACAGCTCTGATTTATGAACATATGTACATATGTATTAATATTTTGCTTAATGTGTATGCGTATTTGTTTGGATTGTTCATTCAGTCTTTCTAGTCTTACGACCCATTATTCATATAGCTGCTATATGGTTTAATAATCTACAGAAAACAGTTTTTCTAATAAAAAGAGTTTTCTTTTGACCGATGGTTCCTATGGCATCTACATGTGTATTCACTTATATGGCTCTTTGTTTCTATCTGGGTGCTCTTGCCACTTACGAGTACATAGATATGTACATATGTACTCTATTCATCAGATATAAGGTTATGTGCAAAATTTCAGCCACGCCACACGCCAGTCCCAGTGTTTTTGTTGTAGACTAAAAACTCGAATCCTAAGAGTTCTTACCTGCATGTGAATTCTGTTTCGCTCAAACAAAGTTCAAAGCACTCGCGCCTAGACGTCAGCGACACGGAACGCTTAACTTCCGTCTTTAGCTTATAGTTCTGAACACGATCGACATACCAAGCTCGGGCACATGGTTTCACCGAAAGGCATGATTTTTGTGCATAAATTGTGAACACGGGAAACTGTGATTTTGTGAGGGCCCCTAAAATAAGTAAAAATAGTAAGCAAAGCGGTAAAAATAAGACAATTAGTACTTGGTAGTATTTATTTATATAAGTAACTAAATACATATATGTATGTATGTATTTGATGTTTGAATTTGTTAGTAACGTACCCGGCAACTGATCAGCGTGTGCCGAAAATAACACGCAAAGTCCAGTCTCGTAATTAACCGACTGGCAAGTTTTGTTTTTCCTACACGTATCCAGGCAATCAGTAAGCATTAGCGTGCCCGGCAGAGAATCCATTAGTTTTTCAGGAGCTGAGAACACGTATCTGTTGGAATTACAGCAAAAGAATACAGTTCATCCCATCCCTCATTGTAAAGGTTTAGCAAAATGGTTGTCTTACCCTGTAACAATCTCAAAGCCGACGAGATCAGGAATACAATCGATCGGTGCATTGTCATAGTAAATGCCACCCTCTTCGGAGTCCAACGAGCTGGATGCTACTTCCTTTGAGTTTGAATCCGAGGCGGCCGATAAGTCGACACCTGAGTTGCGAGTCTCAGCCGTATGTACTGGATCGATACCAGTTGCGGCTAAAACTGGCTCAGTTTGAGCGGCAAATGGATTGCCACTATTATTTACTTGAGTGGTCTTCGCCTTTGATGCTGGCACTTCTGTAGGGTTGGCAATCTGTTCGAGCACATTCTCCTTGTTAACTGAGGGTATTGCTGTTGTTGTAACGGAATCTGCGGCTAGTCTACGCATCCGCAAGTGTTCTTTCGCTGTAGCCACGCTATACAGCATTAGGGCTAGAAATATTTGACGCATTAAGTTTATGCGTTGCGGCGTCTTAGCCATTATAACAATATGGCCGCTATCTGCAAGTAACCAACAATAATGAATGCTTTAAGAAACGTATTAAAAGTAATGTATGCCAACGCGTATCCAAAATGTACAAAATTTAAAGAAGATTGAATGCATGTTTAGAAAAATAAATTAAAACTTGTACATAAAGAAATACCTTTACGTATTTTAAATGTTTGTTTTATTTCGAATTCGTTGCAGAAATTTCCCATTGTCATGTATTTATCAGGGCCTGTCTACTCGTACTACGTTGGCACCATCTCAATCTTCTTAAATTAATTTGTTTGCCATAAGACGTAACGAAAATAATGAAATCCCTCGAAAAGCAGTATCACGGGTAGAACCTGTGAGTATATCAACTGGGCACGTCGACGACCTCTTGCACTATTCACTCCTATTCTCAAGATTGTAGGGAGTGTGAGCTTATATTTTTCTGGTTCGCTGAGTTAAACTCTTGCGCAACTGCTAAGGTAATGGCCATCGTTTATGATTGACGGTTGTGCTGCTAAGACTATCAGGGGTCATGAACTCTAATTCTGTCTAAAGTACCATGTAGACTTAGAACAGAACTCGGCTAAAATGTGATGGTATCTATGCATGCACCAAAGCAAAAGACACAATTTCATAATTTAATTATTTAAAACTATGTGTGTTACTGAATTTAATTTCCTTATGTACATAAATACATAGGCTATTGCACAATACAACTGGAATATGAAAGATTTCTACTTTCAAGTCCAATTACACTTGAGTTTGTTGAGTTTTGAATTACTAATTAGAAAAGCATTTGAAGCATGACCTATTTTAATACCTTTTCAAGTAATAACTGTTTATAAAACATACATAAATATTCATACTTTTTCGTCAGGCTTGCAATCCTAACAGTTCTTCTACATGTATGCCTTGCATTGCATTACCGCCACCACCAGCCACCAGCCACAAGGCACCCTAACCTGTCTTGGCTGCGGTTCCTTTTACCCATCCCCAAATTGACTAGTTGCCATAGTAGTTTCGCCAAAAATATATACATACATACATATGTACATGTACATACAAGTATTGTATACATAGAAAAAGATCTACCCATTTCGGTTCCCGCATCAGTCTAAAGAACCTCAGAATCTCATTTATAAAAATAATATGCTTGAAATATGAGCATTTGAGCATTATTTTTAGATTTTATTTTTGCCCAACACATCCTAACTTGTCGGTCTGGTGCACATGTACATGAATGCCAATGGAGCATGCAAGGAGAGACCACTCGGGAAGCTGCGTTATAACGAGTCCAAGACCATTTTTATATACACACGGCTTGTAGAAAGCGGCAGAAGAATTGGGTCAATGATTATCGTCAAAAAGTTGTCTTGCTGTGCATAGACTTACATACATATGTACATACATATGCATGTGTAGGTTGCACTGCCCGCAGCGGTCAGTTCGAATATAACCAGTATGGACACCAGAAGGAAGTGGTACTGCCAAAGTCTTTGCCGTTGATCACATCCGATTAGTAAAATTAGTCACATAGCTCACATTTTTTCTACCAAATCCACCATTTATTGATGCCAAATGGTTTAACACGATATTCTCTAAATGATATCAAACACAGCTCCCTATAATAATAATTTGGATAAATAGTAGTGCGTCGGTTTACCTAAATGTGATTTGCAATTAGAACTTTCCATATTCTAACGGACTTCACATCGATTCACACTTCGCTTATTTTCGGATGCATGATGTAATTTGAAATCAGCACCAGCCAAAAGTCAATAGAAATCCGAACTCCAAGAGGAATCGCCAAAAACTTTCACCATTCTGAATGTGTTAATGATTTCATTTGATTGTTCACTCGAAGGGAGAAATACTGTGTGATCCGGTGAAGGTATTGCCCTTAATTATTTGTGCGTATTCCGTATTTATAATTGGGTAAACATTCAGTTTAAAATGTATTTAGCTTAAAGATAGAACGAGTATAGTCACAGAATTTTTGCTTCTGATGACAATTGTTTCATTCTTAAAAAGATAAAACTATGTGTATAACATCTAAGTGGGGTACTTCGTTTTTGGTTCCCATTCGAGGTATTATATGAAATTCTCTCTGTAAATTATTTAGTTTAATTTTTGTTGCTACACATTCGCCCATGTCTGGCGAATAACCCAACCGTCCCCTATGTAAAGCCAATCAAGCTCAAAGAGTATAGTATTTTCAAACCATTCTAAAGGTACGCCCTGATGTTTGCTAATGTTTTGACGGAACTATGGGGTTTTTTTTTCACTATTAAAGAGTTTCAGACCTTAGTGCGTTTCTACACCGGTTGCTGCAACAGCTTCAGTTCTCAGTCTCAGTCTCAGTTTACTTATTCAGAATGATTGTCTCAGTTTTTCCAATGCTAGCATTGTCGTCCATCAGCTTGATCGCTGCTGTTCGAATAAACCGGTTAACACTTTTTTTGTGATTTTTCTTAGTTATTCTTCAGTTAGAGCAAAGGTTTACATAGCTGTCTTCGTGCATCGTTCATAGCGGTTTGTTCCAAGCCAAAGACTTAAGAACTGAACTTGGACGAAAACTGTGCTCGCCACATTAGGAATCATTAAAAACTATTATGTGCAGTTCGAATTCTCGATGGATAAATAAATGTCAATAGCATCAGTTTTTATAATTTATAGGAAAAGTAGTTGCATTTTTTATTGTTGCTCTCTCAAAAGCCAATTAGTAACCACCGATTTTAAAGCTTAGTGATCTGAACAGTTTTAGGCGTTACATGAGCAAAATAACAAATTACCTAAGCACCCTTTTAGAAATCGATTTCGCTTATAGACAGTCTATCCTGTAACTCAGGCTTTAGCCCAACACACTTATCACAACGGAACGGGGAAACACTTTCGAAAGAAGTTGCACTTTACAGAGGAGACAAGAAAGAAGCCGAACTTGACCATTCAGTGGTTGACGCAGAACTGAAATCTTCAGTGCCACCAAGTGACTTGTTATAAAAATTAGATAAAGAAGTTCTGTAGGCGCAGCCAGGTGTGTTGGTCTTCAAGAAAAACGGCAGCGCACTACCTGCTTGGAGACCAGACCCAACATGTTCAAGAGAATGATATCGGAAAGAGAAACAGAGGAATTCTGACAAAAGAAAGTCTTGAGGCAATGGATGCTTGAAGTTAAAGAATCTCAAATGAAAAGAAATTGTAAGCATGGTAAATCTCACCTGCGAAAAGTCTCCACAACATCTCTACACACTCAAACTTCAGCGATCGAGAACAGTGTGCACCTGTTTTCTCTCTTTCTCTGTTCTCTTCGCCTGTTAATAACATGCTCGTTCGTGCATACAAACATGTTTGTACATGTCTACCTACATGTGTATGTATGTGTGTATGCACATAAACAACGCTTCCGCTATACAAGCTCTAATAATTTTGTTATGAACCTGTTAACGCTTAAAATCCAAGCCCACCAGTAAAACTTTGATAGGGTTATAGAGTTTTCTAAGCTTATAACTGTTGCTCACTTTTGTATGCTTTTCACTTTCACTAATATTGTACAATGTACACGTGAAATCGTTTTTTCTCTATTTTCTCATTTTCTTGTCGCTGAGGCTTAATCGGATTAAACCAAAACAAAGCTGCCTATAAGATTTGTGTGGGCTGCATTTTGACTGTATTTGTTCTATTTCGGGCAGCATATACATATGTACATACGGCTAGATCAATGATATTTCGCCAGCTCTCAGAAAGTTGATTAACCCAAATTTTTGGCAAAGACATCAGATAGCTGCTCCGCAAGCTTGCGTTGCTTTCAAAGGTATGTAAAACAAGAATAGCCCATCAAACGGTGTTTGATTTCCAAATTTATGGGTCAAGCAAATGCAAATCAGTTTAGGGGCCGCTGTTCTCAAGAAACGGGTCGTGCTTGGATAACAAATAGAGTAAACAATAAATATGTATATACATACATATATGTATGTATGTATAAACGAAAATTGGCCATTAGCTCGATACAGTTAAAGAGTTGACTGGGTGTTAAAAGAGATGTCCAAATGTAAAATAAAGTCAAACTTTGCTAAAGCTCGTATGATTTCGGAGCCAGCTATTATTCTTTAAAAATTACGCGTAAACAAATGGACACATCGGAGCCGTAATGGGCAATTGGGCAACGGAACACTGCGAACGAATCAACTGGTGGAGAGCGACAAGTCGCATCGTGCTTCTCAAACACAAGGTCAAAGGCAGTCCGTGAAACGGCTAGATTAGAAAACAGATTTACAAATACATATATTATAGTTATAATCAGAGGAGGTAGAAAGACAGAGTTGGAGATGAAGAGGAAGGTAATGAATAATCGGGCGGGAAGGTACAGCAATACTAATAAGGCTGACGAGGGCAGTTCGAACAAATTTAGTACTAATGAGAAAAGTTTTCAATAGAAAACGTACCCGTTTTGAAATAAACGTTTGAAAAGACATCAGCGATAAGGAAAGTGTCACTCTTAATTACAAAATAATGTCCTAAACTTAATCACTTTTGACTCATTATTTTCAACGCTATACGACAAAAGTCTCATATTGGTCTGAACTTCAGCGTGGTATAAATAAAGTTCATTTTCAGGGCGATACGGTTTTTGTCAATACCTGAGTGAAACGATGGACAAATTATTGTCGGTGCACAGTTTGTTAATTCTCTTCCGCTTTTGTTTAGCTTCTGAGGAAAATGAGAATCCCCGCATAGTTGGCGGATTCCCAACCGATGTTGTTAACGTACCATATGTAGTATCCCTGCAGCTATATGGTAACCACCATTGTGGCGGCTCAATTGTAGACAATCGTACTATTGTAACGGCGGCCCATTGCCTTGCCGGAATCCCGAACCGCCTGCTAAAAGTCAAAGTTGGTGGATCAACGCGTTCTCCTACAGATGGACAGCTATTCTCGGTGGCTTCGACTCATTACCATGATAAATGGTCTGCCAAGACAATGGATTATGATATCGGTTTAATACGATTAACCAATGAATTGACTTACTCAAGAAAAGTGTGTGGTTTTGAGTGTTCTACCTGGTCTATCATATTAACGGATTTCTTTTTCAGGTAAAAGCTATTGAGATGAATCGCAGAAAGGTAACCGACGGCTCATTTGCAACCATTGCCGGATGGGGCTTCACAACTGCTAACGGTCCCAGTTCACAAAATTTACATTTTGCCCGAGTGCCAGTTGTCAATCAGACAGTTTGTAAGAACTTACTAGGAAATAGAGTTACAGAACGTATGATTTGTGCAGGATACATAAAAAAAGGGGGTGTGGATGCCTGCCAAATGGACTCTGGAGGCCCTTTAGTAGTCCGCGAGGAATTGGTTGGCATTGTATCATGGGGAGTTGGATGTGCATTAAAGAATAAGCCTGGAGTCTATGCACGAATTGAGGCTTTGTTTCCTTGGCTCAACGATCTTATGAAACAACTGAAGACCGAAAAAGGCTAGCAATACCAATACCAAATATCACTTAAGATTCTTTATGTAATTATCAGAACGCAAATGTAAAAAATGTAAAGTAATCAAAAGTAAAGCAAAGAATAAGGAAATAATTAAATAATTGCTAACGATATTGCAGTAGACCGGCGGCAAGGAAAAAAAAATATTTAATTGGAGCTATTACCGCTCGGCACGGCATATTACTAGTTAGCCGATAAATTGCTATGCTCGCAAAGAGAATTATCAATAGTATTGAGAGAAGACTGATTTTCTATCTAAATAGCCCAAAAAAGACCTCCCCATTAAAGGTTAAATTTCGGAACATTTATTGAAATAAGAAACACGTTAATTTATATGCACTACGGTAAATGCTATAAAATGGCTTGAGCGGGTCAATTGCTGTGTGGTTGTTGTTGATTTTTTGTGTTGTTTTCGATGTTTGTTGTTGTTTGTTTTTTTTTTTTGTGTTGTGAAGTTAGCTATAATTAAATGGCTAACTAGCTATAAAGTAGCTAAACTAAACTAAACTAGCTATAAAAGTGGTGTCAATAAATAAGAGTCGTCTCAACACTATGGCCATTGTAACGGCTTCAGAATCCTGTGAGAGACAAATATATATAATAAAAATAGCGGGAACAAGGGTAACAAAGGAGCCTGCGATGTTATGAAAGAGACTGTGAGAGTGGAGGAGAAAGAATAATTCGTCGTTTTTGCAAGTGCGCAAGATAAATTATAATTTAATGTTGTTATAAAATTTCTGAATGGTTTTGTAAATAGCTGTCGACTTGCTCGAATATATAAATATATATGTATATATTTTGACTGGCTAGGAAAAGTTGACTTGGATTAGTTTACTGGATCGGGGCTGAATCTGACGAGTTTCTCCCTGCGCTTGTCCATCCCTGTTCCCTTGCCCCACAGTCTTTGGGGAGCCGTTGGAGGGTAGGCTGCCTGGTTCAAGAGCCGCATGCGGTGTGCGTTGAGCGGGTAGCTGAAGTCATTTTCATACAATTGCTGATCGTAGGCCTGCGTCTGGTCAACGGAGTTGGCCAATTTTTCGCTGGTGAAGCCACCGGCTTGTCGGCCCGGCTGAGCCTTCTTTTTCTTCGTCTTTGGCTTGTTGCGCATAAGTGGCTTCTTGGGTTCCTGGTGTACATTGCCCTTGCCGTATATAAAGCTGAAGCGTTTCTTTCGCTCACCGAGCACGCACGCCCCGTATTGCACATAGGGATTCGGGGGATGGGGGTACATACTGGGCATGGCCCAGTCGTTCTCGTCGTACTGCGTGTCAGTGTGCTTCACGTGCGACTTCTTCAGTCGTTCAGGATGCATGAGGCCGGCTGGCGGAGTGACTCCGAACTCATACTCCGCCTCACTGTCGGTGGTTTCGGAGAGGACGAGGTCGTCTTCGCAGTTGTCCATCTGGCGTCGCTCGCACTCTTTTTTGAGGTGGTAGACCAGACGCTTCTTGTCGATGAAGCTGCGGCAGTAGCACTCGGTCACCGGCTTGTGGCAGGTGCACTTGCTGAAGCCCATGCCTTTGAGGCAGCGCTTTAGGTCGCGCACCTCCTTCAGTAACGGATTCTTCACGATGCGGAACTGTACAGGTTTCATGTTGACGTAGGGGTTAGCCGACCGTTTCAGCGTTTCCGTGTCCTTCAGGGGGCGCAGAGTGATGATGTACTCGTCGTTCTTCTTCTCTATGTGCAGTGTTGGCACCTGAACCAGGTCCTCGGGCTTCTCCTGGTAGTCGGCAGGCGGTCGCGGCTTGTGATTGTAATAGGGCATATACTTCGACACGGGTACGGTGTCCACGGGGTAGTCCTTAAGAAAGTAGCGCATCAGCTCTCGTATGGATCGACGTATGGCTCCAGGTCGCCAACCGGGCCTCTTGGCGAGGGGGTGGGCGGTCCAGAGCCATCCCATGTGGCCGGGCACTTTCGAATCCCCGTCAAAGCAGTGGGCATGGCTGCGCGCCGAATGTCCCTCTCTTTCTTTGGGTAGCATTGCGTAGAACTTGGACTTAAAGGGCATTTTCCGGCGAAGTGGTCGCTTCTTGCGTTTCTTTGGCACTGCGCAAGGATCCTCCAACGTCTTGCTCTTGTCCTTGACCTGCCCAGGCTTCCCGGAATGGTGTGGCTTGGACTCTCTGGAGAGTTTGCAAGCCTCCTCACAAATCTCCGTTATCTTCCGACTCTTCTCGGTAGACTTATCTTTGAACAGCTCCTTTAGCTCTGCAAATACACTGGCTAGATGCAGCTTTGGTTGTGGCTCGTCTTCGGCTTCCTTGGCTATTGGAAATTGGGGCTGTTTGCGGGTATTGGGACAAGGATCAACCCTAGATGATTTCTTAATACTCTTCTTTAGTTGCTCGTAGTCGCGCACTATTGCATCGAACGCCTCCGACGTGGGCCCGTCTCCCGCGACACCTTTGCCAGAGCACCCGCTTATGGAGCCAATATCGAAGCAGGCTGGATCTTCGGGCTGCTCGAGATGGGTCAGCAGGATTTTCTCAGCTGTTGCTTCCTCGTCATATGGCTTCTCCTTGAACATGGGCACTGGCTTGTAGCCGCAGTATGGACAGGCCCCGATCTTTGGCAGCCAAGATACGTCTTCCCCGCAGACTTGGCACACGCGGCACGTGCTGATAAGCGTCTGCTTCAGATCCGGCACCGACACTTGATGGCACATGCGGTTGGTGGCGCCATCCCCAAATGCTGCCTGCCTATCGGGGGAGAACTGATCCGAGGGCCCTCTTGGAGGTTCAATGGTGAGGCAGGAGTCGTCCGCGTCCGGGCAGCCATAGACTGCGTAGGGTCCTGCCATGTCCAAAAGCTTCATTGGCTGCGCCTGAAAATGTTTGCCCGCCGTTTGTGAAGTGAGAGATTTGAGAAGATGAAGACTCACCTCGGCGCCAAAGGATTTGTTCAGGATACTGGCGTTTTTGACGTTGCGCATGTTGAGGGTGCGGAACTTGGAAAGGCTGCTGTGGGGGTCCGAGCAACCGTTGTCGGACTGCTCCATGTCGTCGGGCTTAAAGCCCAGACATGCATCGGTTGAGGAGGATGGAAATGTTTGAGAGCTGTCCCCCACCGTGAAGAAGACGTCCTGCGGGTCCACAAACTTTTCGATGCAGTCCTTGAGATCATCGGTCTCCGAGTACAGACCGGAGGCGTTCCCGTCTATTTCTCTATTGAAGTTCAGGGGCTATCGCATTTAGGTGGCTTAAGGTTCCTTTAGAGGTGCTACTTACTCTTTCATGCTTGGGCACCGCATCTGCATAGAGATTCTCACGGTGGCCATGCCAACGGTGCACCCACGGCAGGTGAGCTCCACGTTGGCGGTGTGTACCACCTGCTCCAAAGTGTTGCACATGCGAAAGATCACTGAGTCGGGAAGCACATAGCAGCCTCGACCTTCCAGAAGTTGATGCTTAATTAGGAACAATTCTACCAGAAGGTGGTTGCTGTGAGTACGTACCTATTTCCTTTTTCATATAGATGACTGCGAGAGAGATGCCCTCCGCCAGACGTTTTGCCAGACACGCGCTCTCCATTAAGAAGGTCTTGATCGGCTCTGGGGGCAGACAGAGCTCGTTGATGCGATCCGCTTTAAGTACTGGTGCAACACCCTTGCAGATGTCCATCTTTATGCTCAGCATGTTTTGGCACTCAAAGTCCCGTCCCGGCATGTACAGCTTCTGCACGACCATGTTGATCATGAAACAGCGCATGGCGTCCTTGTTAGGCTTGCCCTTCTGACCTGGCCCAGGACAGATCGGTTCAGTCTGTTGCTTGGGGGGACAGGTCGAGCAGCACACAGCGGTGTCCTTCGGGAACATCGCCCTCTCCATGGTGTTCTGTTTGGTGGTGCACCTCATGTAGTCGGCCTTGTCCCTATCCATCTTGCTGCTCACCAAACAGCGATGCTGGTCATAGGTCTTCCTATCCTGCTTCTTCTCTGGCTTCTTCTCTGGCTTCTCCTGTTTCTTGGCTTCCTGCTCATTCTCCTTCGCCTCGACGGTGGCCATTTTCAATCAAATTTGGATAACGAGTCTAAAAATTTCCTTGCACAAATAATTTAAAATACGCGAGCAACGCTACGAAAAATACACATAAATTGTAACAATTTTTACGGGCCAGAAAACTTTGATGTTAACGCCCTGAACTATCAATAGAGAATGAGCCCTAGTTCAACGAGTCCTACTCAAAAAACTGTCTTTACTGAAAGCAGAACTCAGGGCACTCTTTTTACACAGAATTTGAACACAGAATTTATTTTCTTAGAACTTTCTGTTTCAGGCAGTAGCTTCGTCATATGACTACGAGTAGAACACCAAAGGAGAACGTACTGTATGTAAGTATGTGTATATTTTTTGGTCACTCTGCTCCAGTTAGTTTCTAGTGAAACCATAACCCAATAAAAGTATAAGTTTGCGTAGTTTTTCGAGATTTATTATTCACAGGGTCTTATTCTAGGATTGGGTCAAGGACAATGCATTCGCATGGATACTGGAATCTGTAAAGAGAGACATGTTAAGGGAGTTTGACTTGTGCCAGTGTTTTTTCGATGTAGAAGATGTGGCCTGGAATAGATTTGGGTCATCGAATCCGCCTGACTGGCGTCCCGGCTGTGCCTTCTTTTTCTTCGTCTTTGGCTTGTTGCGCATAAGTGGCTTCTTGGGTTCCTGGTTTACATGGCCTTTGCCGTATATCCAGTCGAAGCGTTTCTTTCGCTCACCGATCACGCACGCCCCGTATTGCACATAGGGATTCGGGGGATGGGGGAACATACTGGGCATGGCCCAGTCGTTCTCGTCGTACTGCGTGTCAGTGTGCTTCACATGAACCGTCTTTAGTCGTTCTGGCTTGATAACCCCAGCAGGCGGAGTGACTCCGAACTCGTACTCTTCCTCGCTGTCGATCTCATCATCTGTGATTGGGGAGTAGAAAAATTTGTCTATGTTCTCCGACCATCCCCTCTCCCTTAGCATGCATTCCACCTCGTACACAAGGCGCTGCTTGTCAATGTAACTACGACAATTGCAGCTGGTTACTGGCATGTTGCACTTGCATGGAGGGAATCCCCTCTCTTTTAGGTTAAATTTCAACTCGCGCAGGCCGGCCTCAATGGGGTCCTTAGTGATGCGAAAGACCACTGGCTTCATATCCGCATAGGGATTCGCGCACAACGCTAACGAGTGTGGGTCCTTTAGGGGCCGCAGCGTGATGATATATTCGTCCCGCTTCTTAAGAATGTGCAGCGTAGGATGTTGCACCAGTGCCTCCTGCAATGCATCCTCTTGGTCGGGTTTTTTGTTTCGATAGTGGTACCGCGAGAGGCAAATGGTATCCACAGGGAAATCCTTGAGGAAGTAAGCCATCAGTTCTCGTATGGGCCTGGAAATGGCGCCCGGCCGCCAGGTCTTGAAGCGCGCCATATCGCCCTTTGTCCACATCCATCCCATGTGACAGGGAACTTTGCAGTAGCCGGTGTACTTGCTGTCGCTGAGGCATTGCCTGTGTCCGATTCGGGGGCACACCTTCTCCTTCCGAATATCCAAGTAAGCGTATCTGAGGAGCAGGCAATATTAATATTACATGTTTGCTGGGAACATCCTATGCGAACACAGCTCACCGCTTAGATTTCGAACGGTGGAGTCGGGCTTGGCAATGCTTTCTCTTGCTCTTCTTCTTCGATTTCTCGTCGATCCCTTTGAGTGATTTTCCCAGTAAACGTCGATTTCGGGGTTGATCCCTTGCTAACTTTTTGCTGTCCTTGGCGTCATTCTCTAGGTTCTTCTCGGGCTCCTTCTGCTCCTTCTTCTTACTGTATATGTTGCCTATCTCACTGAAAACCCTTATCAGCTTTGAGCGGTGTTGCGACGTACCCGGGGGTATCTTTCCCAGTGACTGCCCCTGTTCCAGCTGAGCTCCCTTTTCTTGTATTCCGCCAGCGTTCAGGGACCTATTCTCCTGCTCTGTAAAGAACTGATCGCACAATTTGCGAATGCGGCAGCGGGTGCAGATCCGTCTTGACTTGCATCCGCAGGCGTCGGGGATATTGGAATCAGCTTTTGTATCTTTTTCGGATGGAGAAACTATGCAAGGCTCTTTGCGGAGGCAGTCACGGAGCAGCTCCTGGGCAGTGATCGAGACGTTGTAGGGCTCCTCAAAGGAGTCCAAGGTGTCAAAGGTCCTGCAGCCGCAGTAGGGATAGCCGGCGCCTTTTGGGACCCAGCTGATGTCCGACTGACAAAGACAACAGATATTGGGGCGCTTGTACTTTTCTTGCTTCAGTTCTGGCTCGTTCGTGGGACAGCAACCCAGTACTTTCCTGCGGATCTGTTCCTGCTGCGATGAGGACAAGCCGAGACGTCGCCTGCCCGAGCTTTGTTTTCTTTTCTCCAGCGAAGTGTCACTTGAGTTTGTGTCCGTACTCTCCGGTGGTGAGCGCTGGCGTTGCCACCGTCTGGACTCTTCGTACTTGCCAGTCAGAGCGGGAATTTGGGGCTTGTCTTTCAGCATTCTTCGTTTCTTCTCCCTGTGAACCTCTGGGCCGGGCGGAATTTCACTACCGGCTACTGTGCAACTACACTCTCCAGCGTTCCGCGATCTGTCGTTGTAGAGGCACTGATGTGGGGCACCGGTGTGTGGCTTCAGCCGTTGGTCCGTTATGCCCGATGTGTCCGATGTGCTATGCTGCACACAGTCCCGATAGTTTTTCATGGGCCGATACATATCACAGCAACCGAGGGTCACAAGTCCAGGGCTGAGATAGGCAACATATTTAGAATTCTTGATACGATGCACAAATAAGACTACTACTTCTATTACTCACTCAAGTTCCGGGCTTGGAGATGAGCTAAGCTTGATGATGATATCGACTGATTCAATGACCTTCTTATTCTTTGCCAGATCTATGTGAATGGTTTCGGTGACCAGAAAGGTGGGATCGGTAAGCTGGCGGAGCAAAAGCGGGGTCAGCAGAGCACTACCGGCCCCGAGGAGATCCCCGCTTTTGCTAACCGTCACGCAAATCCCTTTCGAGGTCAGAATGCAAATGAGCTCGCAGGGGCTGGCCAAGAACTGACCCAGAGGATACATTGGGAAACAATCCACGAACATGCGATCCTCGGGAAGCTCCTCAAAGTCTTTGAACAGCCGAATGGAGTATGTGTAGTCCTTTATCGTATCGGGTTCGCACATTTTGGAATTAACCAGTATGACGTCGAAGCTATAGGTTTGCTGAGTGGACTCCATGATGAGCGGGCGTAAAACTTATATGAAAAATGGAATTTTCTTTACTGTCTGCAGATTTGGCAAAATTTTGCTAAAAAATATAAAACTATAATAATTCTGTCAGTACATAAAAAAACGTGTTTGGAAAAGGAACACGTAATATATTCCCAGAAGCTATCATTGTTCGAAAATATGCGCAGGTCACTGCGTTTTAATATCTGTCTAAAACTAGGTCCCCTAGAATCAGGTTCGCGAACTTGATGTTGGGAAAATCTCAGCTACGGCCTATAACATATTTTGCTGTTCAAGTTCTCTTAATACTGACCTACATATACATATATGTACATATATGTATATTGTATGTATATACATATGTATGTATTATACGTAAATATTTATAGACACAATTCTACAAAGACCTTGGCTTATCTTAAACTACCTAATCAGTTGTCGTGTTCAGGGTCCACCTTTCGTTGGACCAGAATGACCCCAAGTGTTCCATATTCCATAAATATCTTGCATAGTCGAAAGTTCTTTGGTAAATGGGTGAGTAGCGTAATTATAATTATAGCCAGAATAATTTAAAATGTATACATTGGATACACGATTAACAACAATATATAGGTTTACTCGGAAGGGAACTGAGAATTTTAGACTACATTCCATGTTTACTCTCCGACGCTATCTGCCGGATTTCAGGTAATGACAACAACAAAGTGTGCGTAATGCATAATGCAGGTGGAAGGGTGTGGTTCCCCGGTCCGCTCCCTTCGGGCAGTTTCTTGCTGCATTTGATTGGATGCGTCTTACTGTCTGGCGTTGATGATGTCGACGAATTCGGGCTTTAGGGAAGCTCCGCCGACTAGGAAGCCGTCGATGTCGGGCTTCTTCGCCAGCTCCTTGGCGTTCGCGGCGGTCACAGAACCACCGTACTGGATGCGCAACGCGGCGGAAACCTCCTTGGATACGTTGTCGCTCAGCCACTGGCGCAGGAAGGCATGAACCTCTTGGGCCTGAAATAAAAATCGTGTATGAGAATGCAGAATGGATGCAGGAATCCGCCAAAACTAACCTGTTCGGGGGTGGCAGTCTTTCCGGTGCCGATAGCCCACACGGGCTCGTAGGCGACAACCACGTTGGTCCAGTCGCGCACCTTCTTGGCATAAGCGCACATTTGCCGGGCAACGACTTCGTTTGTCTTGCCAGCCTCACGCTCATCCAGGGTCTCACCGATGCAGGCGATAACCTTAAGGCCCTCGGCCAGAGCATGCTCCGCCTTCTCGGCGATGAGCTCGTCGGACTCGTTGAAGATGGCGCGACGCTCAGAGTGGCCCAGGATTACCCAGTCGGCTCCGATGTCCTTGAGCATGGCGGGCGAGATCTCGCCGGTGAAGGCGCCCTTGGCGACCTTGTATGCGTTTTGGCCAGCAACGCCCACGGTGCAGGGCAGCAGGTTGCGGGCGTACATCAGGTAGATGGCCGGGCAGCCGATGACCACCTCAGTGTTGGGGTCCAGCGCGGCGCCGCCCAGAGTCTTACAGATCTCGGCGATGGACTTCTGGTCGCCATTCATCTTCCAGTTACCTCCTACGCAGAATTTTCGGGCACTCATTTTGCAGTCTGTTGTAAACTTTGCGTAGAACTAGACGCCGGGCAAGTGAGAAAGTCGCAAGGGTCCGCGAAAGTGTAAGAGTTAAATTAGTTAGATGTTGAAAACGGTAATTTCGATAAGGGCAGTGTTAAAAGGAATGAAATGATTAGAAATTCGCTGTCAACTTTTTCTTTTACTTATAGTTTCGTTTTTGCTCAGCGAATTTCGACGCACCCACCTCGGACACAATCTACTGATGTGATATGCTAACCTTCTTCTGACCTTCATACGTTTCCCATGAGCGCTCGAAAAGCTTTGGGAAAACAGCTGTGAACTTGTTAGCTTTCTGTGCCAAGCTTTGGCGCATGTCCAGCGCGATGACGGCAGCGCTCAGGTTGTTGTCCATGATAGCGCGGGCAAGCGCTCCGCTCTGATACGTGTTCCAGACGCTTGCCGCTCTTGCACGGGTCGCGCGTACAATTTGACTCATTTTGTCTAGAAAATATACGACGTAGATTCTCGGTTGATTTGTTCAATAAACGTACAGTTGGGAACAGCTTGCTTGAACAATTCAAAACTGGAGTTATCGATAGCCTTACACTTCAGCCAAGTCCCGAATCGAGTGCAAAGCTTTCGAAATTGCAGAACAGCTGTTGCTTAAGCTTGTGAACATTAAAGAACTATACCCTTTCATAGAGGCATATTAATTTTAATATGAATCGCAGCAAAGGCGATCGATTTGCCAATACTTACGTGACTAAGAAAACCTATTGAAAATCAGCTTTAAGCATTCCATTTTGTTTAAAGGATTTATTTAACTTCAACGTTTAAATTCATTTCGAATAGCTTTCATAACTTAGTTTTCACAGAAGTTCAGGTGTACACAAACATATGCTAATACACCATACATATATTATTACACGTAACACATACATATACAAACAGGGGATAACTGTAACATTGCACAAATTTATATCATCGACTTCACACATAAATACAGTATACTATAACAATACAACATTATTTACAGAATTAGCTAGTCCATACATACATACATTGATTCGTACTCAAAATAAATGCGCATAACTTCCTAATGACTCAACTGCCGATCGCTGGATCCGACTAAACTAGAAAGCCCAATTCCGCTAGGGTCTTCCTAATGCGGAAGGGCTCTAATGAGGTGCGTCAAGTACTTAAATATATGCTTTGACTTGCGAGTATTTGCCTAGGGACTGCTCCGTGTGGAGCCATTGCCCTCGTCCACTGGTCAGCTCTCCGCACCAGCTGTGGCTAGGGATGGTGAGGAGGCGGAGACTGCCCCTTCGAGGGCCAGGAGGGGTGCAGGCATGGGTACAGGTGTAGGTGTGGGTGTGGACGATCTCAGTGAATCCGTCGAAGTTGAGGTGGTTCTTGTGGCATGCGGTTGGAAGAGGTGAAACAGGTTGGAATGCTGCATAAAGCTGCTCACGGATTTCAGTGGGCTGAAGAAGCTCTCCTGGTGGTGGTTTGAAGGCGACTCTTGAGGATCGCTGGGAATATTGTTGTTGTTAACGGAAATGGCTACCTCTCCATTTCCATCGTCCTGTACACGCCCTTTGGGGTTGTTGCTGCAGGTGCAGGAGCGGCTCTTCTTGAGTGAATTCCTGGTCAGGGCGGTTCCCTTCCGATACTTTGGCTTGTGGCCAGTTGAACTCGGACTCGTTTCGCTATCTATGACGTAGACACCCGGCGTCGGGATGAGCTCTTCCTTGGGCGACGTCCCGGGCAGGCAGTGGGCGCTGTTGGAGTTGCCGGCAAAGAGTTTTGCCCGCACATGAGCTGGAAGCGGGCCATTGGTGGGCGAGGTCTGGGTGGAGCTTGGTCTAGCCTTGGCCCGCTCCTGCTGAAGTGCCCGGTCCAGGTCGTAGGGCAGCTCGTGGATATTGCTAGGCTGATTCTGGTAGTCCGTTTCGTCGGATCGGAGTTTCTCGCGCATGACGAGGGCCAGTGATCGACGGAGCTCAGCGGGATCCACGCCTGTCTGGGTGGGCGTAGCTGGATCAAAGACATCCTCGAAATCTAAGTCGTCGCCGTCCCCATCGTTCAGTCCTTCGTCACCTTCATCCTGGCTGGAGGAGTAGTTGTGGTTGTCGTATGAGTAGACGCTGTCACATCGCGGATGCATCCCATGGGTAGCGGCCTGAGGAAGGCCAGGCTTACTAGGTGAGCAGATACTGCTGTCGTGATTGCTCTCCCGCTTGGGACTTAGTCCAGCGGGTACCGGGAACTCGTAGCTTATCTCGCCCAACTCTGCACCGCTGGAGGCCTCCATGATGTTCCACATCTCGCGCTCCATCTCCGTAGTGACTGAGGCGACGGCGGCCACCGTGTGGTTGATGTTGTTGAAGCAGGGTGAGACCACGCCGCACTTCGGGAGCAGCTGGGAGTTCTTCAGGGCCTCTTGCTGTTGGCGCAGCCAGATTGGTGAGTCTGCAGGGAAAAGGAGGCATTAGCTGGATCTTTGTGCTATGTGGCCGGTTTGGCCGGCAGACGACGCGCACTCACACTCACCCACATAGAGGCGCGGCTGCGTGGAGCGCATGTTTGAGTCCATCGACTGGAGGCGGTGCTGGCTGGCTAGGGAAAACCGGTGGGTGGCTTCCGCCTGCTGATCGATGTCCACGCCCATCATCTTGAGCAGAAGGTTCTTGAGTGCGGCCCGGAAGTCTTTTAGGTGGTAGGCGTAGAGCACAGGGTTAACGGCCGAATTCAAGTGTGAGAGTATGATGCAGAAGAGCGTGAGCTTGGGGTGGACATAGCAGTCGGGGCAGAAGGCCTTGATGCAGTTGATCGTGTATAAGGGTATCCAGCAGATCATAAAGAACAGCACAATTATAGAGAGATTCTGCGTGGCTTTTACGTCCCGCTTGCGGGCTGCACCCAGCACCCTCAGCATGGTGCCCGCATGGCCGCCCCTTCCTGGCATTACTTGCATGGGAGCTGTGGAGGAGCGCCGGCTGAGGTCCGAGGCGGGATTCATAGTCACGATCTGGCGCACCTACGTGGAGAGCAGCATGATATAGCATGACCAATTTGGATCCAGCCAACAAGCGGGGCCAGGTGTCAAGCTCACCTGCTTGATGATGACGCGATAGATGTGCGTGTAGAAGGCCAGCATGAGCAGCGCCGGCGTGATGATAGTGGCAAAGTACAGAAAGACCAGGTAGTCGTAGTCCATCACCTCCACAAATAGGCACTCCTGGTTGTGAGCCACATCCGCGTGCCAGCCGAAGAGTGGTAGGAAGCCCACAATCGTGCCGGCCACCCAGCACATCGAGATGATGACTGCAACAGACAGCAGAGGCGAATGATAAGCAAAGGGTTACAAATCGAAGCCCGCCAAGGGAGCTTCTCCGACGTCACAGGGTCCATGGGATTGGGGCAAATGGGAAGTGGTAAAGTGCAGCAAACCCCTTGAGCCAATGGTTTGGCATGGGACTGAACTCGTCTGAACTGGGAAAATGACGCACATGTCGCGTCCCCTAGTAAAGCTTGGAAGGTTGAGAAGGGCTGGGGTCACATTAGAGCACAACATCATCAGGCGGAGTGTGGCCCCAATGCAAGAAAATGCGAAACCATCTACCATTGCGAAACGGCAACGACATTAATATCTATGTATATCTAGGGAGCACTATATTGGCTTTGGAATACCAGTTGAAGAGTTGGGTACTATATTTTTTGCACTCTAATTGCTGGCCGGATGAGCGTGCCTTTGTCTTAGCCAAGCCGCAACTCAAACATAGACAGCAGGCGAGCCGAACAATGTGGGAGGAATATATTAGCCAGACAAAGTCATTAGTGGCGAGGCAACAAAGGCCCATCAAGGATGCAGCCTTCCACTTGCAACAATGCGAGATAAAATATCCCCTCTCCTCCCCCAACTTACAAATCGCCGTCCGGGTGCGCACGTTGCGCGAGTATGCCATCGGGTAGAGGATGGCCCAGTAGCGATCCACGGAGACGGCCACCAGGCAGAATATGGAAATGGTGCAGAGCACCACGAGCAGCGAGACCGTGAAGAGACATGCGTGCAGGTTGTGTGGCAGTCCGATGGAGGCTAAGATGGCAAACGGCACGCCCAGACTGCCCACCAGGAAGTCGGCCATGGCCAGGGAGACGATGTAGTAGTTGGTCCTGCGGCGCAGCTTTCGTTCACGGCGAAACACAATGATGACCAGCACGTTGCCAATGATGCTGACGATGGCCACAAGGATCTCGAAGACGGTGTAGGGAATGTTCAGCTCGGTGGTGGGGTTGTCCGATAAACCCGGCTCCTCTGTCTTAGCGGCGGCATGGAGCGGGGCTATTGGCAGATTAAAGGACAGATCCGTGATCGATAGGTATCGGAACTCCGACATTTTCCCAGGCTATGTGCTCGCGTCTCGTAGGCCGATAGGGGGAATGTTGGCTAATTGACTGTGTGGTAGGTAACGGACAGTGTGAGTTTCAATTAAATTGCAAATTTCGTAGTTGACTCGAGATGGTCGTGGCTGGAGCAGCGAGAGCAATAACACATGTTGCGAATTGCGTATACGCCATGTCCGCGCTCTGCTCCTACTCCGCCGCGGTGTCCCTTTCTTCGGCTGCCCCGCCCTCAGTGCCTCTTGCTGCTGTATTTGCTTTGTGGCTTGTTGTAGTTGTCACATTGGCAGTGTATTTGGCTGAAAAACATAAAGAAATGAAAAGCAGTTCTTGTAATTTATTGTTTTTTCCATCACTATGAACTTAGCCAATTTACAGCGATTTTGAAAAGCCCAGACTTTTCTCAATCAGGAAATTGTTGATTGTTGAACACACTCAAGGCTTAAAATTTACGTACTACTTCTGGGTATCGAAAATACATATGTATGTACATATGTATGTAATCAATTTCATAGACAACCCTTGCTTACGAGAATGCAGAGTTTTTCCTCGACATCTGCTTTGTGTGCAGCAAACACAAAGCCGTAAAAGTAAACATAAGGGCAACAGTCCCAGAAACCAATAAAATCAATTGCCAGACAATCGAAGTGGAGCGGTGATGGGAGCGGAGAGCACAAACTTGGGCCAGAAGTCGCACACAGTCATTGACACCCCATAAATAACGGAGCATCCAATCGAGTATCACCGGCAGGAGTATCGCGCCAGTTAACCGCAGCCCGGACGGAAGAGGAGCAGCAGGGGGCAAGAAAAAGATGGACTGGGATTCGCTCCGAAGCCGCAAGTCATTGAAAGCTATCAAAAAGCGTGCAAATGTGTATTTTTTATAGTTGGCAGGAACAAAAGCCAGATAAAGTTGGATTGGGGGAATAACAGTTGAGTGTAAAAGAGCTGACTGCTCAATCATTTGGTCGAGGGTTTTGGCTGTGAAAGTGCATCCATCAAGCTATGACAACAATTTGCGGTACATGGAAACGTTTTCCATTTAATTGGCCCACCTTTGACCTGCTCGCCCTGCCACCGCCCTTGCCGCCTAGCGATACATCAACTCAGTCGTGGCAGTTGCCGCTAAGTGAAAAGCGGCAAGTGGAAAATGAAGAGCAAAGGGTGTGGGGGCGGCACTTCATCAAGCCAGAGCACTTAGGGCCAAACACTAACCCGCTCCGACCTGAGACCCTGCTCGTGGAAGGGCTTGTCAAATTATCGCTGTTCTTCAGCCAGCCGTTATGGAAGACCCACTTATATCCCAACTTATTGGCAATTTAATTTATGTTGATTTCAACTCCCATTTCTCCCATAGCTGTTATTCTCCTGTCCTGTCGGAGCTGTGTAACTCCCCGTGGGCCGACCTCGCTTGCGTGTTAAGCTGGCGCGACATTTGGAGCAAGTCGATTCGCTTAATTGCCTTTTGCCTAATTAATTCAATAGCAGGAGGACAGCAGAACCCCAGGAGCACCGCGAGCACCAGGAGCACCAGGAGCACTAGGAGCTGTCCAGCAACAGGCATTTGCATTTCCAATTCCAATTCCTTTTCCATTTCCATTTCAGTTAAAAACTCAATCAACAAATGGTACTACAATTGCGACTGGGTATTGATTTAATTAATTTGGCAAGCACAATTAGCGATTGCCGTGGAGGGAGCGCTCAAAGTGTCGCCGCAGAAGAGAGGTCTTAGTTCACTGCACTCGGTACTCCGATCTATCAACTGTTTGAATTCATTAGGTGTGCCTTATGAGACGCTGCGAATGACGAGCAGAATCACAAGCTGGAGCTCTGACACGGGCATAATTTGAATCGATGAATGTGCCGTGGATGGGTTATGGGATTCCTTGTTAGTGGCTGTACGTGACTCGTAAGCGGAATCCAAATTGGCCTTCAGTGGCCTAGAAGACGCAGTGCTCCCGTTCATGGAGTCATGGCTCCTTTAGGTCATTACTAATAGGGCCTCTTGTAACTGCTTAAACTTTTCGCATTTTTCAGGCGCATGTCAGCGTGGGAGACGGAGCCTCGATATCCAAAGCATCGCTGAGCCGAATTTTCCCCTCGAAGTGCAAACACTGTCAAAATCAGTTTCCACTAAGTTTACTACCCCGTCGCCGTCGAATTGGCCACACGCTCGATCTTGCAGCAAGAGAACAACCCAAAAGTGGTTCCAGCTTGGTGCATCGACACCCCAAGCTCATGGCCTTCTCCCTCTCCATGTTGCTTGTCAGCAGATAAAACGCTTCTCTACTAGACGACATTATCTGGGAGCGAGAGGGCGCTGAAAAATGACGGTTGTGATAACAAGTGAAGGACCAAGAGCCCGGCCAACATTCCATACAACATCCCTCTGCAGTAAACACGTTTTTATCTGCTGCTATCGCTTCTGGTCTATGAGTTTCGAATTCAAATGTATCTCCTTGCGCTTTAAGTTTATTTTCTATTTTTCTTTGCAACCATTTGTCTTATTTGAGTTTTTTGTGCGTGGTAATGGTAGTCGCTTCACGAGTTTAATTAAAGCTAAGGGAGGACTGCAACAAAAACCACCCAGCGCCCAGCCCATGAACCATGATGCGCCAATTTTTCCTGCTCTGCTAAACTGGCAAATTAATTATAGAGGTTTTTTCCTGTCTAAATTTATCGCTGGTTAAATTTCTCTTCGGATATTTCATTCGATTTATCCTTTTGTTGTTCTATTGCCATTTCAACAGTCTAGTCTGTTTGGTGCTGGTCAGATATTGGGGGGCTATGAATGGAACTACGTCAGGTAGTATAAAATCCACCTGCATCATAAATAGCTAAAGTCTTCACACGTCACAGAGTGGTTATCTGCAAATCGGCGTAGCTAATATTGAATTCCGACGCATTACGGCCCAAATTCAGGTCTGCAATTGCTTGTTACCTTTGCGTTGCATGGTGTCGTCACGTGCGAGGGACTGCAGCTCGATAGGGGTTGTGCATATTCATACTAGTCCAGTCCCAGTCCTGCAGGGTGGTAGGAATCCCCTTGGCAGGGATACACCCCCAGTCCCGGAGTCAGCTCCATGGAGACATTATAGTCTCCGGGGCACATGTGACGAGCTTCCCATGTCAACGCGCTGGCATGTTAATAGATAAGTCAACCGCTGGTCTGGCTCTGGCTCTGTCTCTGGCTGTGGCCCTGCCGCCAGTAGATAAATACCACCAGTAAAAGTCCCGGGTGAATAATACCTCACTAGAACAACAATGTACAATGCAGAGGTACGCCATGGAGGTGGGAAGGATGACTCTCAATTTGGCAATCGGCAGTCGGCAATCGGCCTAAGAGTTATATGGCAGAGACACGAGTAAAGTCCGTCGGCTACCGCATTGCCCAGTGACAGAGAGACGGGGCGGCGGTGACAGTAACAGTAACAGTCACAGTGCTTGTGATAGTGTTAGGGTGATAGGGTGATAGGGTGGGTATTCCCTTCGCCTTCACGCCTTTTGTCCTGCCAACTGCGAGATCAGCCTTTCCAACTGCTATCTTTGCTCTACTATTTCGGCCGGCCAGTGATGTTAACATATGAGTAAATTGTACGTAATTAAATGTTATGAGTTTGTTATCTTCGGACCTGCTTTTGCTCTACGCACAAAACGTTGCTTGCAATGCTCTTTCGGGTTCGCGAATGCCTCCCAGTTGATTCACATTCATGTGTGCGGACCCACTACCCCATCACAGGGTAGTTGACAGCGAGCTGACAGTCAAATCAATCAACATGGAAGACAGAGAAATCCACAAATGGACAACTGGACGGCATTATTGCTTTCATCTCTTGTTGCAGACCGTACAGGGGTGCGTATGAGCAATATTTCGGGGCTCCCGCCCTGGATACTTCAATTCCCCAGATGCAGCGCCAGCTGCCAGCTGCCATCCTAATTTCATTCTCTATTCAGTGGAAACCATAAAGGAGCCAGTCTTCCCTGCCTCCTCTCCCTTGATGCTGGTACTTATTTTCTTTGCTAGCACAACATTAAGAGGTCCTCTGATTGAATTCGCCTTGCGCATGAAGAGTCAGAAAGAGTCTGCGACCAAATCCATCAGACTCCTTCCAATCCAGAGGCAAATGTTTTAAAGCGGCTTAAGACGTCCGCTGTCAAGGACAAAAGGCAGGCGCTGATGTCAAGGCTTTGCATAGGCATCTCCAAAAGTTTTGAGTTTCTTTAAAGGGATTGAAAAAGAAAGCGGACGAAAAATGGCTCAGGAGAGAGACAGCGAAAGTATTTATGGATCCTATAAAGATTATATCGATGTTTGCTTGTTGTACAACAGTCTCATACTGGCCCCTCCCCATGTGTGCAATGGTTTGGCAGTTTGGCAGATTGGAATTTCATTGTCAACACTAACCCCCTTCGCCACCACCTGGAATGGGAGCAGCAGCCACATCTCCGTCTATGAAGGATGGCACACATCGTTTGCATTTCTGTTGATTTTGGCACAATGACACGCAGCTTGTTACTGTCGCCGCCTTGCTGCCCCCGACCCCAACCCCAGCTCCACATACTTTCGAGAGTTGTGAGCATCAGCTCCGAGGAGTCCAATATATTAGTCTCTGTGCGACTGGGTAGCTTATGTCCTGTCAGGTCCGCATTCGGAATGTCGTGGGAGGATAAACATGAGAGGATGGGGGGAATGTCTGGGTGAGCGAGTGTGACGAAGGTTTATACTGCGAATGGCGCATTAGCCTAGCAAGGGTCAGCTCTTGAACTTCACTCCTTCATCCACTAGTTGGTTGACTGGAAAAGTCTCGCCAGATTAGCTGAAGTTTCAGCACTCAGAAGTTGTTTCCGTAGTTGCTGGCAGTTAAATTTAATTACGATGCCCCAAAACTGACCTTCAGTTAGTGTACCCACCGTCAATTGCCTGTAACTGGAGCTGGAGCTGGGGCCGGAGTCGGGTGTGGAGCCATAGGCCGGCCATAGTCGGCTAATGATGTGGGGAGATGTTCATTAGAGCGCTCGTGGACGTGACTATTGGGGGCCATCCATTATCCTTTTGCTTATGTGCTGGTGCTAAAGCACGAAGTTGAGCAACAAGTGGCGCACTTTGTTGAAACTTAATAACTTGGCCGAAACGGCGGCAGCACTGAAAGTTGTCTTTGCCCAGTCTTAGCCGCTCCTACAGAAGTTTCCCATTTCCGGCGGATGTGACTCGCATTGTCGCCAGCGAGGGTCGACAGCGCAACAAAGTTGCACATAAATTAATGCAGGCAGCGTGCCGACTACTCCGCCCACCCACTACTCCGCTCCCTTCCGTTCACTGGGTGAGTGCCATTAAAAATCGTTTTAATGATTGGCGGATTTGCATTTAAACGATCTTTGTCAGCCATAGAACTGTTCTACTGCTATTTATAATACCAGACCCAAAATGGCAGTCGCACAGTCAGCAGCAACCCGTCGACATCGACATTCTGGGATGCGCAGTTATAAAAATTATTAAAATCCAATTCGTATTCGCACATTTTTGGGCCATGACGTTAAACTGAATTAGATGGGAGCAGGACTGTCGCGTGTCGACGTGCACCAGCTCAGGTAAGCCATGGCGACCAGCCTATCGATTGTACATACATATATCGATCGATGGGTAGAGAGAGCGCATTTTGGAACCTCAGCTGGACTGACGAGGGCTGGTACAATCCGGTACTCAATTGAGTATTGAATCACCAATTAGATGGATCAAGAGATGTTCTACGAACACGGGACTCTAATGACATACGTCAACAAACGATATTTCATTTTTTTGGGGTGCCAAAAGGGTGAATTATCACTGTGAAGAGTTGCCCCGATATCGCGATGGCTATTCTGATTACTCACTCTGCTGGTGGAGTTTGAGCATAATTAATGCAGGGCAAGCGCCCCAACTTATTATTTATTCAGGCAGACAAATGTTATAGCTGACCAGCTGACTGAACCCGATTCCGAACCCGAACCCAAACCCAAACCAAGAGTCCGACTACGAGAAGCAATTAATGTGCATCGCATTCCCTGCCTTCCACTTTTGCTGTTCCGAGCTCTGGCGACTCATGATGGCTGAGAAGATTTTCACAGTACATTGGTTTACCCCCATGTCATAAAGTCCCCCCCCGCCCCCGATTTTGTCACGTGCAGCAGCGAGGGGTTGACTCTGAATCATGCCACAGCGTTCTGTTCTATTTTTGCATTATTTAAAATTTTCAGATATAATAATTTCTTATCATCGGCATGGCCAGCCGATGACTGCCGGGCGGGGTGACTGCTGACTTGTGTGCGGGGCATGCGATGAAGAAGGAGAGCCCAAGTAATCCACTCAGAATGACAACCCCACTGAGCCTCCACCACGTCGGGTGCTGCCCCTGCCATGCTCCCTGCCATGGAACTAATCCACGTCTGGAAGCTGCAATGGCAACTGCAATATGAAAGTTTATTTGCTCTGACAAATGAAAGGACATAAACGGTACACTCCGAGGGTTGCTAACAGGTTTCTGGCCCCTCCTCTGATCAATGTACTGCAACTGTTGCTCGGAGCAAATGTAGTTGCCGGGGAACACTTTGGGGATAATGGCGATGGCGATTGACGCGGCTTTTGCGAGTTGAAGGAACCCTTCATTCACAGCCACATAAAAGGTAAATATCCAGACTGGCGCCTAAGAAGCCGCGCTAAATTGGCCATCAATTGGGCCCCACTAAAGCACACGTCCTTTTGGCGGGGCTCCTTTTATTCATTGCACTTGGCTCTTTATCATCAGGTTGTAAAAATACCCATAAAGGGCGCTATTAAATGGCCAAACTAAGTCAACATTAGGTGAGCCACGCCCACACCGCCACATATCACCCCCAATACACGCCACACTACCCCTCACTACCTCTCACTGCCACATGCCACCTTGTACGGTCGAGTTCATCCACTGGGATTTGCAATATGTCGCCAGCATATTCATCATGCCCCCCCCCCCCCCACACCTTAAAGCTCACCTCTTAATGTGGACGTTGCTGTCAAAATATTGACAATGGGTCTTTAGTTGGCGTGAAGGTCGACTGCATATTAACTGCACACTCACACAAGGACACGAGTCACGCTAATGGAGACTTGCTAAGGGCTCTGGAAGTGGGGGTTGGATGAGGGGCCGTGACACGGTAAGGGCGTGGCCGAGTTCCCGTAAATCTGCGACACTTTCGAGCACCCGTTTTTGGCCATTGCGAAGGTGGAGTTTTTTGAGGAAATTAGCATTGCAATTGTCTTCTAATTGAATGCTAATTCTGCGCCGCGGCCCACTTATGTTTGCCTGGGCCCCTGCCGTTGCGGACTTGCTAAAATCGCAGGCTGTTTACTGCTTCGTGACTTAGTTGAAATTTGGGTAATCGAATCGTAATCAGATGTGCCTCGTATTGACTTTGGCAAACTCTGTCCAAATGAAAAGCGGCTCTCGTCGTCGACGTCGACGTCGACTCGGTCTCGGACTTGAATTTTGGCAAGTGCTGACGTCGATCCCGTTGTTGTTGATGCTGTTGTTGCTATGGAATAATAATAAAACCAGTTGGGATGGATAGACACGCATGACTATATCTTACAACGCCAGGTCACATCAGGAGGGAAGGTCCAGACCTAATGAATCCTTGGCTGGGGAACACTCGGCCTCCCCTCAAGCTCTTTGGCATTTGAAACGTGCCCGAAATATACCCGAAGATGGTTCAGTAAAGAAATCTTGTTGGACCCGTGCGAGGCAGATGTATTCTACTCGTACTGAGTCGTACTGTCCCCTGAGTGAAAGTTGCGCGAAAGGGTGCGGTCATCTTTGATTATTCACGGGCCCGTCCACAAATGCATTGTGTCTTTCACTGACCGAATGCAATTCTGACCGAAAGCGCTGGCGTTTGGAGGCCTGACCGGAAACTTTTAATTTAATTAATTTATACACAAAGGCGCAATCAACAGAAGGCGGTCTACCATCCCCGTGTCTGGCCCACTGTACACCCTCTCCTCTCTCTCTGGACGGACTAGCATGGGAATTGCGGTTACCAGCGCCGCGTGCATCTGCCAGATACCCGAAGCATTAGTCGTAGATAGATGTGTATGCAGATAGATAGGAACTCGTAGATAGACCGCTTCTCACTGGCTGCCTGTCGAGAGATAGAGGGCTTTGATGTTCACTAGGTTTGCTCGGTTCGTTTCGTTTCGGATCGCTTCGGCTCAAGAGCAATTCCAAAAATTTGCCATAATTCGGACAGCGGGCAGGACAGAAGATGCGCGAGATTAGTCTTCATAGAATGCGAACTGCAGTTGCCTTTGCCTTTGTCTTTGTCTTTGGGGTTGGGCGGGGGGGTTGGTCTGCGATGGGATGGGGCAACAGGTGAACTCTCTTTATTGATGCGCTCATTTCGCTAATTTGTTTGTTCGAGATGATTTAATGGGCTGCCACTGACACGTCCAATGGGATTTGGAGGGCATGCGGACAAGCGATAGATGGGCGATGACCGGATACGGCCATCCACAATTAGCCATCCACAGCCGATATCCACTTGCTCGGAAACGCGCTGCCATCAACAGGTAACGTATACTCCCTCGGCGTGATATTGGTTCTTGGGTTAATGTTTACTTCAATTCGGGTGAGAGCGGAAAGCTCATTTGGTCTGTGGGTTGGTCAGAATATGTACGAATCTTATTGATTTTTAGAGGCTTAACATATGGGCAGTTCCGCCGAACCATGCCGAAAAACATTAAATGGCAATAATGTCAATCTACTTTTGACTAGATATTATATGGCCATATCCAATTCGCAGAGTTTTGCTATTTTTCACCACTACCTCAAAACCTCTTCTGTTGTATGTAATGTAACGTCCTGACATGTTTTGGCTAATATATTAAAAAAGTGTTAATTCGATTGGCGAATAAAGAGCTGCCCAATTACTATACAACTACAATAATTTTTTTCATAATTTTTATTAACATTTTGTCGAACGAACGTCCAGATTGGAACTGCGCATATGTTGTATACTTTTCCACTGCGAGCACAATTATATTATTCAGACAAATGTTCGGCAATTAAGAGTGCCATAAAGAAGGTCGCCACAAATGGTTTACGCGTACAGGCGAGAGACAAACTAGTTACCTGGAATCAGGGGAATCGATCGTGGATCAGCTGTTCCCGTGGGTACCACTATTATGCAGCTTGTTCCTTGGCACTTTGGGAAGAGTCCTTTCGATGGATATTTCAGTTCCAGTGCCTATCGATTGAATCGGGACTTGATCGCACAACACCAACACAGATATCACCAACCTTTGCCAACAGCCACCAATCACCTGTTGCGCCTTGACAATCTCTCTTTTTTGGCCGCGGAGGCGCTAATTCAATTGACACTTGTCGGCTTCGGTGCCAATAAAGATTCAGATGGAAAACTTTTCTGGGCGCTTTAGTTTGGCATTTCATTGATATTCGCACTGAATTTGCTTATTAATTATTTTATGGCACTCGCGTTCAAATCAAACCTAAATTCCTAATCCGAAATTCGACTGCGAAATTCTTCCGCGCTGGCCAACGCTCGACGGCGAAATGCGCGAACGCTTCGCATGGATTCGGATGCAGAGGCTATGGTAAGGGTGTGTGGTGTGTTTTTCGGGAGTGAGGTGAGTTCTGGATGTCCCACCCACTGAGGTTCGCGTCTCCTTCCTGCTAGTTGGCGACATGGAAACAATCGTAAAAAAGGGAGAAATAAATAAAATATGTTGAGCTTTATGGTTTATGGCAGCCACATTCGTGGTGAGATTTCCATTTTCTATTTCTGGCCGTTGTAAATCTTTCTTACACCCTCACGGACACATAATTGAGACGTAAACATAAGCACATAAATATTTAGACTCTGTTTTGTGGTTCTTTGAGTGGCTAATGAATTTGAGTAGCCGCAAGAGTTGACGGCACTTTCAATTAATCGACTCATTGAAATTGATGAGCAGCTGGTTGACCCGGCGACAGGAGCAGAGAGGCGGATCGATTCGGATCGGATTGGGTGGAGGGAGGCTCCACCTTGACTGACATTGGAAACAGTGAGGCAGAAGGGGAAGGGACTCGACTCAACATCGATGCGGATGTTGGCGTAAATGTGTCCAAGGGCACGCAGCCCCCACAATAATCATTTGGCCAAAATCAATTTGTGCGACTTTGTTGCTTTATGGGCTGCCATCTCTGTCAGCGCCACCTCCCCTCCCCCTCCCATGCCACCCATACACACCACACCACATTCCACCGCTTAGTTCGGCTTGTTAGCAGTTCATCAAAAATTTGTTGGCCGCATATTAATTGGCAGTCGTTGCTATTGTCTCTGCTGTGAGCGATCTATTGTGTGTTATTAATGCCTTCATATACTAGAAATATCATTTTATTGACATTTGGCGCACGTGATACGCCTGCAGAGCTGCTCCGTTCTCGGACACTGCCACCGCCACCGCCACCACCTCCACTTCACTCCACTGTTTGATTACAGGTAAGCAAATAGTCGCTGCTTTAAATGTGCAAACAGTGGCTCTCAGTGATTGCTTCCCTGCATGCTGGCTGCAGTCGGTGTGGCCTATACGTAATGTAGCAGTCTTAACGGATTTGCGGGAAAGCTTAACACTGCCACAACCGCCACAACTGCCATCACTGTAACCATCAACACGTGTCGCTCATTGAATGGCCATTTGCACGTCCAATTTCGGTTCTAGACGGAAATTTCGTCAAAATCGTGTCCGTAGACATGACCGCCCTAAGCTGGGTGGAATTCTCACCATAATTTAATTATTTTTGAATATTTATTCACGAGCAATTGAGAGATTTTGCCAACATTGCCAACCATTGGTAAAAGTCTTAATGAAAGCACAAAAAGCTCTGTTCCAACTATTAAACTTTATCAGAATGTAAAAATTAAAGCTCATGGTAGAGATATTGACATGCAAACTACAGTAAAATGTACATGTAGTATGTAAAGTGTAGAATGGAAAAACGCAAAAAATGTATTTTACTGTATACTCGATCACTGTGGGTGGATAGTGGCCCAACCACAAAAACACTGGCATATTTAAGATCTTTATTGGAAAAAACAATTAAATATGTTAATTGAAGCATTTTAATCATTGGAACGATAAACAGTCATGGTAGATGTCGCAGCATTACGAGTACAAGGCGAACAGCAAGACAACGGCCAGCAGTATAAACAAAAAATTATAATCTGCTAATTGGATATTATTATTTTCTACTATCCCTAACTAAATTGTTTTATCCAAGAAAAAATGGATACAGAACTGCACTGGCTTTTCCCTTATATAGTATGTGGATGCCTCCGGGCCCATGTAGACCACTCGGCTCCAACAATGGGAATATGATATCGAAGCTTCTCCCCCTTCCAGCGACCAGTAGGGGCAAGCGGAGGAGTGAATGTGGTGGATACCGTTTAGTAATTGTCGCAGCTTGTGGGAACTGAGCGATGAGCGTGACACAATCTGCACTTGGCTGCACTCTTCAACGATTTCGCGTATTCAATTACCCTCTGCGGCTCCAACAGCTCCCAAACTCACCCCATTCCACAGACATGTGAGTTTCGTTTGTATTGCATATCCATAACATATCCATACAATACATACACATACATATGTACATATGCTATTTACATATGAGCATTTCGTGCCCTGAGCTGAGCACTGGGAACATTTTAATTAATACGCAGCGCCGGGTCCGGGTCTGGGCTTCGGGACTGTTTCTGGTTCTGCTGCTGGTTGTATGTCTGCTTGTGGGTCTAGTCTCAGTCTTCAGTGGGTCGCGACCGCGAAAGATGTGCGCCGAGAGCTTCGAATCGGGTTGGTGTAAATAGGGAGCCGATTTCAAGGGCTTGGCAATATATTCGATCGATCCGGAGAGACAGAAGCTTTGATTGTTAGGCGCCATGTGCTGTTGGTGTGCACGAGTGTATTGGACGGTTCTGCATAACCTTTTTGCCCGCGTCCTCGGCGCTATCGCGGAGCAGAACTGCTGCCGCTGCTGCGCCGGGTACCAGCGACAGCCGAGTGACGACTATGACGGCGACATCGATGCCAGCAAACCAGTTTCCGATACTGATGACGATCTCCAGCAGCAGTCTCAGCGCGATTATGTCATTTCGGGTGAGTTCTCTTGGGTCTCTCGTGCTCTGGATGATCACTGATCACTCTCAACTTGAGACGCAGACGATACAGAGGCAGACTACGCGGAGATCGAGGAGCACAACATCGAGACTGAAGCCTACTACTTCACAGTGGACCGTCCTACGGCTGAGCGCATGCTGGCCGGAAGGGAGGACGGTGCTTGCCTTGTACGCCCCTTCAAGGCCACCGACATTTGTATTAAATACATCGTGAGTATCTTCGTCGGCGACCAGTTCTTCCACCTCTTCGTGCGACAGATCGACAGGAGGCAACGCTTTGCCATAGGACAGAAGAAGCTCCACGAGCGGATCTTTACCTCTCCCCGCGAGATCGTCGAGTTCTACTCCGAGCACCCACTGCTCTGCACCAACAAGAGCCGGAGTCAGTGCGTCCGTCTAAAGCCCATCAGCTATGCTTAGATAGAATTAATCTTTATTGGATTAGAGTTGAAGTATGTACAAATTTTGTAAGATATATGTATACGGTATGGGTCTCAGGTGGCCACGACTGCCTTGAAGGCGCACTGGTTGTTCTGCATCAGGGCAGGCCAAAGGAAGGCCTTTATCAGGTCCGAGCGGCGATCAGATTGCGGATGACGTTCGTGCTTCTCGGGGCGGAGGAAGCCTAAGTGAATTAACACACGTATTTTAAGCACTCGTATTACGATTAATATTAAACAAAATGTTCTTACCCAGATTGAAGTCCATGTCCAGATAATAGGGGGCCTTCTGGTTGATCATGCGCCAAGCCAGCCGCACACAGGTGCTTACATAGTGGGTGAGCGGGGGACACGACTCCAGGCAGGGGTACTCGTGAAGCGTGGACAGAACCTGGTTGAAGACGGACCGCTCAATCTCACCTAGCGGAAAACTGTCCGTGGTCTCGTGCAGATGGTGGCGCACAGCCCGATCCAGGGCCAAGGTCGTTTCGTTGCTGCTGTCCAGCGCGCAATTAAGAACCCGGCGCACCTCCATCACTTTCCGCTCCCGCATCCCGTGGCAAAGGCGAAATGAAAGCTAACCAAAGAGAAGAGTTTCAGTTATTAGATCCTTATCCATAAGGCGGGGTTTTATTCATCTCCAATCGAAAGTCACTCAACGACAAGAGGTTTGGCCAGGGGATTAGATCTCAATCGCTGAAATAATTTCTCGGTCTGTGCGTGGCCGACGCCCGCAGCGTCACTTTCCCTGAACCTGTTTTCTTCTGCAAAGTGTAACCAGCAACGCCATCGCAAGATCGGTTTGGATAAATTGATATTTTGCAATACCGACTTGCTGCCTGACAGGACCTGGGTCCCATTGCCGTTGGCCTCCATCTCTATCTCTAAAAAGTGATTGGCAATCAATAAATTGAAAGTTAATGCAGTTGCTGTAGCTGCAGTTTTAGAGTTACTGTACTTGGCAATGCAACGACTTTGAATTAATATAAATTTATGGGACCTCCAATATAAATGTCACCCTTATACAAATACTATGCAGTATTGAATAGCTAACTTTGTGATGGGACTCCGAGAAAAACGTTTTTCTGTTTCTACCACACATCGCCATCTTCCATCAATCCGTACTACTACGACCTATGCTAACTTCTAACAAGGGATATCTACGATAATAGAGAAGATAATAGAATAAAATTCTTCACTTTCATGTGCATAAAGAAACGCTTAGAATTTCTCTGTGAACCGCTGTCTATTGAAAGTTTTACTGACACTGAATCGGCTATTGAATCACAAATGGCTGGCCCCAATCGGTTTACCGATCCAGACAGTGAGGGAAAAGAGATCTTGCCGCTACTTACCACGATCATGGAGAAGAGTATCTTTCCCTTCAGACTGTGCGCGTGTTTCAGCTGGGGAAGACTGTCCAACGCCTCCAGGGCATCTGCCCGGTTCTCTATGTACTGATTTCGATAGAGCGACACCATTTCGCTGTGGAGCAAACAAGATCGTGGGCAGAGCCACACAGGTCAATGAGAGAGAGTTTGAATTTGACTTTGATGTGGGTGTAGCCCAACCAAAGCAGGTCAAGTTGTAGAACACAGTAGGAGTACCTGCCGTCGTCGCTGGCGGAGTCGTCCGAGTGGTAGCCATCGCTGCAGCTGCTCCCACCGGCTATTGCGGTGGCCTTGGCTATGGCCAGGGGACTGGGTGGCACGCGCTCCGACCCCATCATGTGCAGGACGACCTCGCAGCCGCGCGAGAAGTTCATCAGGAGGCCGGCGGCTGGGCGCTTCTCCACGTGGGCCTGTGCGTCTAGGCGCTTCACCTGTCCCACGCAGGAGAGGACCTCCTTGTCGTTTTCCACGCGGGTGCTGAGATTCTCTATGAGGGTTTGGAGTTGCTTTAACGTGGGCTTGTCCAACATGGTCAGCAGCGTTTTGTTGTCGATTAGCCTCTGCTGGATGTCTCCGTAGTTGATGGCCAGGAGGCGCTGGTGAGAGGAGTGGGCCGGGTCCTGGTTGACCGTCACCATGCTCAGTTCCTCCAGCTTGTGTATGGCCATCTTATAGGTGTCCACGTGCCGCTGCAGCTCTGTCTTTAGAGCCACGTGCAGCGAGATGAGCTGGCCCGAGGCATCCGTGGTCAGCCCGTGCACCCCCAGTCCCTGCACTGCGCTGTCGAAGCTGTGTCTGCGCTCACGCAAGCTTTGGCGGAGATTGGGCTCGTATTGCGCCAGAGCCTGGATTAGCTTGGTGCATCTCTGCCGCAGTCCGGACTCGTGGGGATTTGCAAAGAGCCGGACAAGCTGCCAGGCCACTGTCTCGCTGGGAACATCCGGCTTGGGAGTTGTGTTTAGGGTGGTCAACCTGAGATAGGGGAGGAGATTATAATCCCAAATCTCTAGTCAGCGGCTTACTTACCTTGTGAAGAAGGACTCCAGCAAGTAGGCACTGTGTGGCAGGTGCTCCAGCAGCAGATCGAGCGGCAGTTCGGCAATTACCGAGCGTAGAACAGAGGGACCCAACCTTCCGACGACTCCAGCTGCCTCGCGGTACTGTCTTCCCTCGGAGAGAAGCATCAGGCGCCGGAGAACCTGCCTCGGGCTAGTAAGGAACTCGCGTCCATCCCGCGAGGGGCCACGAATGCGTTCCCTGCTGTCCGCCATTGGATCGGCCGAGAGGGACAAGGTCGGAGACTTGAGGTGCAGGTGCAGGTGCGACTGCAGGACAGCGTCCTGGTGGTTCTTTAGCAGGAGCTGTTTCCTGTCCGTGGTAGGGTGCGTACTGTCGGTTACTTTCTCTGTGATCAAGGGCTATGGGTTAATGGAATGTGATTTTGTACAGGTGCAGGTGCCGGTGCGATGGCAAAGGCTGATATGCAGTTTCAGATGCAGATGCAGATAAAGATGCGATGCGAGAGCGGTGAGACTGCTTACAGCATGTTAGGAGTCGAATCCATGGCGGAGCGTGAGCACATGCAGTTTGACAATTCCGGGCTCCGTTCGGGTGGTGTTTGCTGTAGGTCTTCGGGGCTGCAAGGCAAGACACAATGCCACAATTATTTATTAACAAATATCAAGTGATCTGCGGCAAGAATAGGCGCAAAAACAATTGGCGCTTTCTCCGCTGGACTAGCCTGGCGATGAGGCAGGGTACATAATTTATCATAAGTTAGGCGCCACGCATAGCCACGTTCAAGAAAAACAACACACGAGCTTGGCAATTGTCGAGGAAGCAGCACAATCACAAAGAGCCGACAGCCATGTGGGAGTTTCCATTTCAAATATGACAACCAACTAGGAAAACACTCACAGGTCCCAGGGCAGGCCACTTTCGGCAAGGCAACGCCGCGTATTTCAGAAATCTCTGAGGAAAATACCTTTCATTGGAAGACAATACGAGACAATGGATCCAAACAAAATTGTGTTGACGGAGTGGAGTGGTGTGGCAACTCTTAGGTAAACTAATAAAGAATTGAAGGGGCACCTGCAGGGTTACCCTTACTGTATTTGGATACTAGCCGCTTACATGGGGAATCGGACACTTCGTATCGCTAGAGCGCTGGAGCCGAACCGGCAATAGCAGAGAAAATGTTTGTCTTCTTGAGAGCTGAACATTTTATGCTTCCTCCCTGGAATTCCCTGGAAAAGCAGCCAACCACAGCGTCGGCCAAGTGGCTGGGACTGGGGGCTTGTAGTTGTGGTTGCAACTGGAGGAGACAGTGACCTACCACCCAAGGAGTTCAGAGAACGTGCATTACCGGGTTAACGGACAGGTAGACGTCTTAATTGAAGGCCAGCCTGGACCCTTGTTTCGGCGTTGTTCCAAGTGCGCTTCGGCAATACTTTCCGTTATAAGAGCAGAGGTGTGTCGGCTTCGGAGAGAATGTTCCAGTTTTCGACTTGGGTTTGGCAACGGGCGTGGTCCCAACCGTTTGGCCCGTTGTGTGGGAAAAATATCACTCAGTGGATAGCCGGCAGCTGTTGGCGGATACGTGAAAATAACGCGAAGGATCAGATCGGATCATTTGGCAATTTTTCCCGCAGCATGCAAAGTACAGAGTCTGGGAGATAAGCAGAAGCTGAGAGATTTCGCTGAGCTCATGCCCGGAGAGGGGGATAGAACGGAGACATGACCGACACAAAGGGCAGGTGACAGCAGCAGCAAACAAACAGACCTCTGGGTTGCGGTTACTGCCAGAAGGAAAAACATGAGGAAGAGAAGGGCTACGAGATTACTAGACGATTATGACTACACGGGCGACAAATTGAAAGATGCCATCGCGGCTGGGAAAGCCATAGAAACGTGGCCATGACACCCGGGATGCGCTTCGCTGGCTTAGCCAAGAGTGTGTGTAGGAGCAGTGGGTAGAGGAGTAGAGGAGTAGAATGAGTTATGTAAGCTTGCACACATCGAAGAGAGATGGTGACAAATGAAAGAGCTGAGAACGGAAGCTCTGTATGTGTTTTTGCATGTGTGTGTGAGAACCACATCAGCACTCCACTGTACTGTCTATATCTATGTATCTTTAGCTGTGGTTTTTAGTTACACTCTGGTTCTCAGTCCACAATGGTTTAATGAACCCTGGCAGCAAAAAGCAGAGAAAATATATATGTACATACATGTATGTATGTATGTATGTGAAGATGCCGGCCAGAAGACAAACATAACTTTTATCTCTCATTCTTTATTATTGTTATTACAAAAATTCGTTATAAGGTGACTGTGGATGTGAATGTTTTGGCTGGGCTTTGATAGTTATAGTTTCGCAGGCCAAAAAACTTCTAATTGCCCCGCGACTGGGCGGCTCGCATGCCATCGAGAGACTCTTTTATTCGTTGTAACTTTATGTGAGTTCCCCTGATTTCTGGGCTCCTCATAATGGTATCCATAACGAGGCCTGGCTGGAGATGAAGCTGGCGGCGTGCGGCAGCCATTAAGATTTGATTACGATTAGTTGGCTGTCTGCCGTCCGTGGCATGATGGGCCACAGTGTCTACTCCTAGCCCAGACACCTGTTGCGATTAGCTATCTGTCGGCGAGAAGTGCCAAAAAAAAAAGGGGGCAAGTAAAGCAAGTGATTCTCCGCAACGTCGTTAATCAAAGAGAGCGCTCTAATCAACTGTAGCAACGAAATGACCCCAAAAACCAGAGGTTCCCTCTGTGGCACAGATATGCTGTCGTAAGACAAACAATCCAATTTTGCATGGAAAAGAATTTTCGTTGTTGGCGAGCTTCGGATTTTGGAACCTTCTAACTGTTTCCACACAATACGTAAAAGGGGAAGAATGGCCCTCTTTTATTTCCCAAGTCTCGAGAGAGAAATTAACATATCGACGCTTTATTGATTGATTCGATCACAAAGCATAAGTGGTCCAAAGACCCCGGGAGGTGTTGCCCCGAACTAAGCCCAGCCCCGAGCAGCGGCTCACCTACTTACCCAAGACTCCAAGCCAGAGCTGGGGCTTGGGCTTGGGCTTGGGCTTGGACCTGGACTTGGCTCAGCACAAAACAATCTTATTCATATTAACTTTTTTGTTTTTCGTATTTTGCGGCCAGCACCTCAATTATGATGGGAACAAGACAAAGCCGAAACTGGGTTAATATCATTCATTCAATTAGAATAGGAATAGAGCTGCCCAAGGAGGGAACACATCTTTTTTATGGTCAGCGCAAGTTGCGCCGCTAATTGGAGTCGCCTGTCGCCTGGGAACGATTTGCGTGGCCAGCGAGCAACTTAATCTGCATAAATTAGTTCAGGCCCAACCCCCCAACCCCGATTAGCAGCAGTTCCGAGTCGATTTCACTGGCTACAGACACATGCACATAAGAAGCACAGACAAACCTTAGCTAATGTTCATTTTGGGCTTACACATTGGTACTAGTGACTCATTATGGAGCCTTTAATTATCTTTGGTCTTGGAATATTCAAATCGAACCAATGATATTCATGCTGTCAAGTGAAAGTAGGCGTAAGAGGTGAAATGAAGTGCTCCTCAGAGATAGTGTTCTACTCCCACCCAAATGTAATGTTTTCGGGCTACTTACATGTGTTTGTGTTGCGGTGATTGTGGCCAAGTGTGCCAATATTCCGAACCGCGATCCCCAGGAGGTTAGCCGAGTCAGCTTCACAGCCGCTGCTTTCCTCGGCTGCTGCGGCGGCTGTGCTGTGCAATTTTCACTTTGGCCCCGAAAGCGTTGCCAGGGACAGGGTTAGAGTCTGCTTTTACCCGCAAAGTGCAACCGCGAATTCAAGCGCTGACGACGTCTTTGTGCTCAGGCTGTCAGTTTCCACTCGACAACAACAACAAAAACAGCAACAGCATTAACGACAAACATTTTTGCACTTCATTAAATTTTCCAACATTAGTGTGGCAAATGCCACGGGAATTCCTCTGGTGCCCGCGGAAGTTGTCCCACTCCCACATTCAAAACGCTCGGTAAATCGTGTCGCTGCCTCTGCAGCACGCGCCTCAAAGAAAGAGCACCACCACACCAACGAATTCAACCGACACAATCTCTCACTCAGCGCGAGGAGCGAAGCACAACCGATCGAGTCGAAATACTGAACGCGAATGTCATGACCAAAGAAGCGGCACCACGACGAACAGATAGAAGAGAGCGGCAGAGCGGCAGTGCGCCAGGCGCGCCAGACAAGCGAGAGGAGCAGTTGCGCAGCCGCAAACGTTGACAGCGACGCGACTGAGATTGGCAGCAGAGGCAGCAGCTGCTGTTGTCTTCCTCCCCCCTTTTGGGCAATGCGAATGGTGCGCGCCCAATTCGAGACTACCAATACTAATGGTCGTTGTTTGTTGGTTTTTCGACGAGATTTTCCATTTGCCTTCGGGCTTCGGGCGGAAAGTGCAAGCCACTGCAGCAGCTGCGCTGCCATTTACCGATTGTTACTTTAATTGCAGTAAGGGGGGGCTCTGCGGGGGGTCGAGCAATCGCCAATCTCCTTCAGCTCATCTTTGGATTCAGCCTCGGCTTTGAGTCGGAGAATTTAGGTTAGTGTGTGCGGTTTCGGCAGCACAGCACAGCACATCACAGATTTTTCAATCAGCAGAAAGTGTAGGAAAGAGCTGCTTTCTATCCGTTCTGAGTCCAAGCTGATTTTCCAGATGGTTCGACATAAATATTGTATGTATATTTAAGAATTTCCAGTCCGTTCACTGGATTATGTACGAGTATGTATGTAAATATGCGGATATGTGGATGATGCAACTGTGAGAAAGGCCTTTGCTCGGCTTTGGTGGGTTGCACTTTCAGCCAATTAGTCTTAATTACCCCTGTCAGAGGCGGCATTTAATTTCACTGCCTGAAAACGGTGAAAAATGTTGGCCCGCTCTGCACGGAGCGCCAGACAAAAGCTGGCGAGTGTTGACTCCCATAAGCTGGTAAGAATGGACCGAGATCCGAGATTCGAGATTCGAGATTGGAGGCCACTGATCGAGTCTCATTGCCAGCCACTGGCCGAAGAATTCAGCCTCGAGCGAAATGGGCTGTATACTCATACGACCGGCCGTACGACTGGAAAACCCGAAAATTGCGCCACCTTCACGTGTTGCTCACATCGCGTTGATCGTCTAGCGCAATTGGAAGACGCTCCACATGCCCCAACCAAAGCGAAGCAATTAAGGGGCTACTGGGGGAAAAAAGTAAGCTCAGAGGGGCTGCGGCGCGGAAAAGGCCCATTTATTTGCGCCAGGTCTATCGTGGATGCCACAACTACGACGACTACTTCTGTGGCATTTGCATTTAGGCGGCTTAACAGGGCGTTAAGTTTGCGACATGACCATCCAAAAAAAAACATCTCAATGGAGACGTGTGCTTATCTTCAGTAATCCGAGCGACCAAAGTACCTTAAATAAGGTGTTAATAAGTCAAGGTTACCGCCGGTAATGGTCCGCAGATGAGACACTCATACATATGTATGTATGTACTAGTATGTGTCTGAGGGGGCTTGGAGGTAGATCCCCTGAGCTTCCTTTCCTTTCTAAACGCATTTCACTTTTCGCCAACGCAGCCACCACTGGGAAAGAGGTGGCCCCGGCAGGTGGCCAAATATTTGCGAGAAATTGTTAAATGGATAGAAAAATAGTAGATATTGGAAAAGCAGGCAAGACACTTTTTGTGAGTCTGCTGTGCGCTGTGCGCTGTGCATTGGGAAACCGCTTACCAAATCAAGTAATTAACTCTCTGATTTACTAAACGCATCCAATGGTCGGCGGCTCCCCACTTGTCTGCTCCGACCACACTTTATGTGCATGTGCGAAATGTCTCCAATTTGATTTTACTGTTTTCATTTCGAGTGCTTGCGAGCTGCGCCTGCGCACTATTTGTTGACTTGGCTTGGCTTAGTTAGTGACTGGGACCACGACATCTCAGCGGCTCACAGCTCTGAGGCAACTGCAGCTGAAAATGCTTTTGCTGGAAGTTTCCCCCACAGCGACATCTGTCAGTCCTGCCGATTGGCGATTTCTCTTTCTCTGGAAAAATGTGGCAATAATCATACAACTTTAACACAAATATTGAGCAGAGTAATTATCAGTGCCAGTACAGGTACAAGACCCCTTCCGATGCACCTAATTCAAGCCTATTGTCACTCAATCTACTGATTAACATGGGGTGCACTCGTAATCCTCCTGGGTGCCGTCAAGTGCACGAATCCGTGAGATACACATCAGTGGAATCGCTGCACACGAAAGACACTTGTATGTACATATACGAGGCACATTTCGTTGCTGGCCCTTTGTTGGCAGCCCTTTGAATTGATTAAAGTCTGGTGTTGATTGTATCTTTCATTGTGGAGCATCCGATTCACTCTGTTGTGTTCAGCTTCCGCAGAAAATTAAGCGTGAAAATAATTCAATTTCATTCGTCATTATCTTCCAATACAGTTCATGGCTGGGACTTTATGCTAAGCGTTCTTATATAAGTCACTCTGGAGAAGTGAGCGTGCAAAGATTGAGCTGCAATTGGCCGCGAGTTATTACCACCACTGGCGATCACATCGATAGTTGGCCAGCGATGGAGAAATCTCAGTTCTCTCCAGCAGCTCCAATGCCGATCCAGTACCGGTTCCCCCACCGTCTGTGGCACATCATGTGGCTGATATGCCGCGACTCCTTGACAGGCCGTCAGGCCGTCGCAGCCAGCAGTTTGACAACAACTTTCACAAACTTTTGCCCGCTTCCCAAGAGACGCCAGAGTGGCCATCGGCCAGTTAGCCACCGCTCCGATTGCTGTTCGATCGCGATTCTTATTACAGAATCAGGTGCAACTTTTGCTCTCACTTCGCTCTCACTGTGTCTCCGAGTCAGTGAACTGCAGCATGCAGCATGCAGCATCCAGCATGTTGTATGGGTATGAGGCAGGCGGCATCTGGGTTGCACATTCGAATGACAGTAAAAGTAACTTGGAAAAGTGAACGCAATCGAAGACGACCTACTTCGTCAGACTGCACAACAATAAGGCATCGCTCGATAGTATCTCCCACGTGCGATGCTCTCCCCTGGCTTGGTCCCAGATGAAGCTGCTGGAGAGTGGCCCACATATTTTGGGAAATCTGCAGAGAAAAGTGGGTGGCCCACAGCCGGCAGCGAACGTAAACTGTCACTGTCACTGTCGCCTGCCTGCCTGTCGGGTGTCGGTGGTCTGTGGTCGGTAGTAGATATTGAAGTGGAACCCAAAACGTGCCCGGACAAACGCACTCACAGAAAAGCAGCTTCGGAGTCGAAACCCGGGCTCAAACGAGCAATTGGCGTGACTTAATGGTGCATAAATAAAACGACGGCCCAGGTCTGGCTTGGCGTCTCTAGCTTTAGCACGCATCTAGGGGACTGAATGTGGCTTAATTGCCCAAATCCACTGAAAGTAAGTAGCCGCTACCCGAAAAGAGAAATAACTACAAATACATACATATAAAAAGCGGTGTTTGTGTGGGTGAGGAAATTGAGTCGCGTAAGATAACCAGAATTTGCAGCCAGACGAGCAGGGTCAGCACTCCTTTCAAAGAATGCAACTCGCATTTCTCTTTTCACTTTTAATTTGTATCTTTAAGTTGAACTTTGCCTTAAGGAAGAGCGAGCCATGAGATAGATAAGTCTGACCGACTTATCTCTATTATTCTTCCCCCAATTTTGTGAATAGAAAAACTATAATGTTTGAGATGCGGATATATGTATATATTTGTGTTTATATGTATATATCATCAAGAGCTATGGCCAGCTTTCGGATAGGCTGTATCCTTAACAGATTAAAGCTATTTTAAGTACAAGAGTATCTAGTTGAAGACAAACGTTAGTGCAATTGGCTTAATTAGCATATGTTTTTGTATGACTAGCATATATTCAATTAACTCCTGTACGGGTTTTAGTAATACCATAGGACATAGACGTAGAGCAGGATCAGCACGAAGAGCAGATGGATAAGAAACAGCTCAATGGCCAAGGTGAAGAGCGCCAATGGGTTGACAGCCATGTAAGTAATCAAGACAAACATTTCGCAGCGAGCTCAGATATATGCAATATATATGCAATAACAAATCTGAGGAATGGAGCGTCCCTACTCCTGGATCGTGAAAGTCAACTGCTTGCTGCGAGAGCTCTCGAATCGGTTTGGGGTATGCATGCTGAGCATAGCGGATATCCCGAGGCCTAGGATACCGAGCAGGAGGGTGACTACAAAGAGGCCCGACAGGATAGGAGCCGAGATGAAGCCGACGCAATCGTAGACATCTCCGAACTCCTTACGCCCGTTGAGCCAGGGCTGCACCTGGAAGTCGGACAGAATGAGGCTCCGCAGGGTCTCGTTTTTGTTGGTATTGACGAAGCTCAAGTCGTTGGCGGAGCAGCGATAGGAGAAGCCCAGGGGGGCTGAGGGCAGAGTGTACTCGTCGCCGCGTGCCACGAGTACGCTCTTGAGTTCCCTGTACTCCACCTCAACGTTACGCAGAATCCACGTGCCACGCGCCAACGAGAACTTAAAGCGGAGCGTGCACTTCTCGCCGCTGTGCATGAAGGTGATGCTGAGCCGACCGTAGCCCTTAGCGTGCTGGTCGTCGAATGTGATCTGCTTGATGTGCTCCTCCAGGCGCAATGTCTCGTTTGTCAGTCGCAGCTCTGGCGGACCGTTCAAGGAGAGAACCGCCTTGTTTCCTTCGGCCACGTAAATGAAGCTAGCCTCTGTCTCCTCGACAACGTCCACAGGAGCTCCCTCAGCAGTTTTTTTGGATTCCTCTTCGGCGGCTTCACGTTTGGCGAGGAAGTGTGCCTCCTCCTCGCGACTGGCTAGGATTCCGAGAACCTCGCCGTTCCCATAGACCCTCAAAGCGTCATTGTAGGCTGTCACAATCTCACCGTCGTCCTCTTCCCCGTGCCCAGACAAGCTTATGACCTGCACGATAAATTTAGGGGTTGATACTCAGTAATATTTATGAGTTCTTTTTCTTGGTATACACACCTCAATATTGGCATTGTACCCGAAAGGCTCGGCAGCCAGTCTGCGCTCTGGTAGATAGCTCCAGGTGCCACTTTTCACCAGATTCTGTAATCTGGGGTACTTTATGCCCTCCAGGCGACTGGTCGTGTTCCTCACGAAAACCAAAATGGCCTTGGCCTCTCCGAACAATTGCGTCAGTGGTTGATCCCTGCTGCTGGCCTCAACTAGCACGTGGGCCTGCAAGCTTGACACTTTTTTGTGACCCCAGAAGAGGAAGGGTCCGCTAATGGTCGCACTACAACTGTAAACCAGGCCCAGCAATATCCCAACGAGAATTAGCCGCATTTTGTATAGCTCTGGATATGATTATTCACCGAAATCACTGACACCTCTGACTGACTGTCTGTCCTGCGACGAAAGAGGAAAGTATATACGCGAAAAATCGATTTCGTTCCACTCATGCGCAGACAACAGGAACATGGGAAGGCGGGGGGCTTCCGAATAGTGGTGGAAAGCTGAAAAGTGAACATATGATTTGACAACCTGTTGCTGAAAGGATTCTATCTTTACTTCCAGTTTATGTTGAGTACAATATTTACGGATATCTAATAATTAAGCTGATGACTATAATGGCTAATACAAAAGGCTTTGGTTTAAGTGGTGCAAAACTAGAATACGAGAATCGGCCCTTGAATGTCTTGGTGCCTGTGGGGATGGATGGAAAATGTAACTCCAGAGATTTTAAGTTTCACCTTTGATGTACTCACGCTTCTCATTGGTGTCCCTCACACCGCAGGTACGGTAGGAGATAGTCGGCTTGCGCTTTTGGTTCACGTAGCCGGGGATGAATAGACTGGGGGCTTCCAGTCGACCAGCGGCTATGAGACGCGACATGTCCATCTCCAGCCGATGTGCGAGGGGGCCCTTAAAATGGATGATCATCTGGATGCAGGCGCCGCCATGCAGCTCCTTCGTCTTTCGCGCATCCACGTCCAGCATCCATTCAGGGATACCCATCACAGAGCGCAGCTCCTCTAGGAATTGTGTCCTATCGATAGGAATGTCCATCCATATTAAAGTATGGTCACTTAGGGAAGAATCTTACTTACACCACAAAGCGCGGTGGCTTCTGCAGGTTGATATACTTGATGACGTTATGATCGGGCTCTATATTGGCACAGGCGAATCGTTCATGTGAGTGATCAGGTCCAAAAATGACAAGTGAGCGTCCAATCGCCCCCACTGGGGCCTCCAGCGGGAAGTTTGAGTCGGTGAACACCACACGCTCTCCGCCCAGATCTGAAATGCATTGGAGTAAGCATCTAAGAAAAGTCATTCCATTGGTCTCTTACCTATAGTGCCCAAGCGAGCCCCCACATCGCCCACATAGCATCGAAGGGGATTGTCTGGCGCGCATTCCTGTTCGTAGAGATCGAGCTGCAAGAAAAGTCCATCGAAAATGGGGAACTATGGGGGGCTTTCAACTCACATTCAGTGGATCTGCGAGCTGCGTGTAATACGGATTCCACACGTATCCTCCAGCCACACAGCGGGTACTGGTTGGCTTCACGGCGGCGTCCACTCCCACGGGATTGACGAAGATCTGCCAATTGTGGTTGCGAGTGGAGTTCCGGTCGTTCTTGCCGGGGTGCCGCAACTTGACCTCAATCACCGTCTCCGACTGGCTGCCGTCGTTTTGGATCAACTGCGTCATCTTGACGTATCCGTAGGCGTAGCCCGTGGGATGGTGAAACGAGGCGATGGCTCGGAGTTCTCGCGCCTCGCTTGGACTGTAGCCTCGCTCTAAAGTGCTGTAAGATCGTTTTTAGCTCAATAAATCCAACACTTTATTCCACGGCTATAACCTGCAGGCCCATCGGGCATTATTTCTCTGCTTCTTGTCAATGACCACCGATCGTCCGATTATACTGTTGTACCCAAAGAGCGGGAGGTTCGTATCGTTGTACGCATCCTCATACTGGGTAAGTCCGTTGAGACTGCCAAACTTTCCGCTCAAATCACCCAACTCGTACTGATCACTGGTGCCCCGCTTAGGAGGAGGCGAGGACTTGGGGTTGACCTCAAAAGGATTCCAGTGGCCATAGAGGGTTGAAGCCTCGCATGGAAAAGCCAGATTAGCCTCAACAGGAGTCTGTCGATCATCAACGATTAGTGGGTCGAATGGGTTTTGCTGAAGACGAATCTTACCTTGTGGATGTGATAGCCGCCGTTATCCTGCAGGCCCTTGAGTTGCACCTCCACATTGCTGACATCGTACTCCGACTGCTGCGTGATCTCCACCCTGCCGCTCACTGTCAGCTCATCCCCGTTGGCGTACCACTCCTTAGCCACCACCTTTCTCCGGTAGTGTCCGATCACGGCGGAGCACGCAAGCCTCTCGCCCCTGGCCTTCGGCCCGTTGTCCTCGTAGATGACCAGTGACTTACCCAGAATGCTGTGTCTTCCCGAAAGTGGCAGATTCCCATCGACAAACATGCGCCGGCTAAACTTCTGTGCACTCCGTCTTCTTCCGGCAATGGTCAACCTTCCCAGTCTCGCGTCCAGTGCTCCCATTCGACACATGGCAGGCAGCTGAGGCTGACAGAAGTCGTCAGCACTGCGGTTTCCCCAGTCCACTTTGAACGGGTTGTGGACGCCACCGGCCGAGAGGCAACGCTGCTGCCAGTCATAAAAGTCTTTGCCTGGAGCACTACTGTGGATGGCCCAGCGATGGTCGAATGTGGTGTTCTGTGTGGACCCGTCCGCTTGGATGAGATACTCAAATAGCACGGTGGTGTCCTGCCAAGGTTGTTCGGCGGGCTGTCGGAAGATAACTCGTCCCACCACCGGATAACGGAACAGGACCTGTCAGAGTATGTATATACATAGTATAGTATGTATAGAATATATCTATCAATGTTCAATCAATATCTCTACGCACCTGAGCTGTGAACATCGGCTGCTGGTGCACTCCGTTGCGCAAGTACTGGCTGAGAGTGGAGCAGCCCCAGATGCTCTTTGTGATATTCTGCACATCCGTGCGGTTAAATGTGTAGATCACCAGACTTCTCTGGGCTATGCTGTGAATGCCCTGAAGCGGCAGGAAGACATCCCAGTAGAGGCCGCTCAGCTCGGAGCTGGTTCCGGGCAGCACGTACTGATGCCAGTAGGCCTTGTTGCGGCCCTGCAGTTTTCCTGAGAGGTCTCCAACTGCATACTGCTCCTGTGTCCCGTAGCCAGGTGGTGGTACATTCTCCTGGATGTCGCGAGGGTTGTGCATGTCCCCAGTAGTCAAGCAAAAGTCCTCCCTTCCAATGCGCTGTGGCACGGGAGGCATGCTGTGAAGGCGGAAGGCAGCCACATCTTCGGCAAACTTGCGGCTGACATGCTGCGTCAAAGGTGCTCCCAAGGTGAAGTTGAGGAATGTGGGATCGAATTTGGATCGTTGAGCGAATGTCACCTCCCCCTTGACACCCCCTGAGTTTATGAAGGTCCTGCGAAAAAACGGATAATTATTATTCGACTGTTTCCGGAAACTCGTCTGATTAAATATGGATTTGATTTGTTTGGGTTTAATGGATCGGCTGTCCCATGGTGTAAAACGAAATCAAATCCTAATCGAACCAAGGACTGGTTATGGTCAACATTGAAATAGTTTCCTTGCACCATACGTACTTGTAGACGATCGGCTGCACACGTCGGATTTTTGTGCATGCCAGATAAGTGTCCGGGTGTTGATTGTCAAAGAGGACAAGATATAGCGTGCGGTGGGGGATCGTAAGGTCCGAGGGCAGAAGAGCAAGTTGGGCATCGCGGAACACGCTCCGCTTGGGCGTCTTCAAAGCATTGTTGGCTACTCCAATCCGTCCCAGGCGCGTGTCTAGGTCACCGATGCCCTGACCGGGTCCACTGCCCTGTGGGTCGAAGACGAGCTCCAAAAAGTTGCAGTTGTCCTCGGTGCGGTGGTGGTCGTGCTTGAAGATGTCCGTCACGAAGATCTTCCAGTGGTGCTGGGTAAAGGGCTGCGGATAGCTGCCATCCAAGCCCGCTGGCTGCTCCTTGATGTGGTACAAGTCAGAGTATATCAATGTGTCACCGCTGGCGCCCTCACCCGGGGCCAGCCAACGGAAGTGGACTGACCCCGCCACTGGCGTGTTGAATCGTGCCTCGGCCATGTGTTCCACTGAGTTCTGGATCGTAGTGATGGTGGCACAGATACGCACGTCCTCGCCCACCTCCGTGAGAACCAGTGACTTGCCCCAGATCCCGCTATCGCCGATTAGCTGCATCTTCCGCTGCCATGTCGAAGTCTCGTTCCCAGGCACCACCAGGTACTCCAGATCCTCGTCGAAGCTCAGCACCTGCGCTCCCAGGCGATCCAGCTTGCAGCGCTCCTCGGGATCAATGATCGAGTAGTCCACTGGAAAGCGCCGCACGGACCAGCTCCACACTTGATCAGGGTACTGGAGTGTGGCCTCCAGGCTCGCCTTGATCTCCACCGTCGTGGCGTTCGCCTGCCGGAACGTGATCTCGCCATGCAGACCCCGCTGCGAGATGTACGCAATCAGATGTTGAGCATCGGCTGTTTACGAAGCAAAGGGTGGAGAGTAAGTCCGAGAACGTGGTGAAAAGACGTAGACGTGGCTCAAACCACTTTCGATTTCTTCTCACGGCAGCGGGAACGAAAAGTGCGACTCCACTTGAGATATGTGTATTTAGTATGAGGGGAATTTCTTGGGGATTTAACAATCGCTGCCTTCATCTGCAGTACTTACCGCCCCTGGGTGATGCAATCCAGCAAAGTGCGATGACGCATAACAATGCCCTGGTCGCTCCCAATTGGGGTTCCATGCCAAAAGCCATTTCTCGTCCCAGGGCCTCAAGAAAATAATATTTTGATAAATTTGCAGTCGTTGCAGACTTTCACATTGTAGTGCGCATGCGTGCGCTCGATGGAAAACAGCCAACGTAGAAACTCAACTGAAAACTGGTCGAGCGAAGGCCCAATGCAAAGCCATCCGAATCCAAGTGGGCAAGTGAGGTGAGTTTCTCGCTTGGCTTTGTTCGCTCATTCGCTTTGGGCTCCTGGTTTAGCGGCGGTTTTGTTTTGCTCTGTAAATTGATAACTGGTTTCCGGCGTGCAGGGCCCTCGCATAGATGACTCACTTCTCGAAGAGTTACCCATTTTTTCCTCCCAAAAACCCCCTCCTGTGCGTTGCCCTCAGTAAAACTCAAATGCAGAAGTTGGTTTGTTTTCCAAGACGACTCGCCTTTGCTTTATTCCAAGACTTTGTCATCAGTATCTTCATCATCGATAAGTATGTTATATAAAAACAGTTTTTTTTTGTTAATATTTCTGACCGGGTTAAAAAAGTTTTCAGAATTTTCTCTTGCCATATAACTTAATTTATACTGAAGTAAAGATTCGGTTCGCATTTAACAACTTGTTGCATATTGAATTGTTTGGTGTGTGTTGAGTGTAATTAGTATATAGAATAAGGTGATGCTTCTTCTCTTTCTTCGATCAGCCTAGGTACTAGTGGTTGTATGTACTGTGTTTGAATACGACAAACTACCAGATCCGCGTCTTGATTTTCCCATTGTCCCTGCACACCATCCATGCCATCAGACAGTGAATGGGGGAAAGGTGAAGATTTTTCTTGAAAGACAAAGATCTAGCTTCCGCCAGATACTCGTACTTTTGAAACGCATTAACTAGAAACACTTTTTTGCTTTTGGTTTTTTGATCGTCTTCTTCATATTTCACATTTTTGATATCATATTTTTGGTGTTTGTTTTGGTTTTAACGCTGATAGTTCATAAGCAGAAAGTTGTGGTTGGTTGGTTAAGTTATGTATATTCGCATAAAACAATTTGAGTGAATGAACTTTATGTTTCCTCTGTTATTAAGCCTAACTCTCGATAACTTGCAATATTGATAATTGAAATATGTATTCGAAATTCATAACTCACAATAAGTAATATTGAAAAATGAAACTGAGTAACGAACGTTAGAAAGATATGCATAACAATATATTGTGTTTATAAAAGATAAATAATTGGCTCTCAGATAAATGTACCTAACAATAGTTGGTTTGCCTCTCTCTCTCCTTTTCCTGCGAGAATCAATAACGAGAAACAACAAAATTCGAACAAAAGAACTCTATGGGTCGTCTAGGCCTAACGAATCCATCCTAGCTACCCACTGACCGTAATCATTTCATCGTCATCGTCATTTTCATTTTCATCTTCATCTTTCTGTGGTTGGTTCTTCAACGAACAGCGATTAAAATAAACATTGCTTGGTTTTGTTGTTTTTAAGTTTTTTTTGTTGATTTTATACGTGTTTTAAATAAAATAGATTGCATTTGTTTTATAAATTTTACGTGTAAAATTTAACAGTAAATCAACTAGAAAACTAGCCGTCAAGTTGGTGCTTTGACATTGATCGTATGAGAGTATCCCTAAATAATGATACATGGTAAATAACTAAGATTTGTTCTGTTCTTGTTCTTATTCTTGATCGCTACCAAGGTGTTGTTGAAGAAGTTTTGAGTGTTGTTGAGTGTTAACAAAAAGAGATTATATAGATATTGAGAATTTACATATGTAAAACGAGCATTTCTTTTAATTACGTTTATTGTTTTTGACTGATTGATTTAAAAGTTTTGTTGGTTGTAATATGGATGCTGAGTTAGAAGTTAGGATATGTGCGGGGATGCCTGGTGCTGCAGCTACTGCTTAGGCGGCCTCCTCCTCCTCTTCTTCACCCTTGCCGGTGAGCATTTCGATCAGGGCGCCGGTATCGATCTGGTTCTTGTCATCAATGACCATCTGATCGTAGGCATCATCGACTTCCTTCATGGTGAACTTGTCACCGAAGTTCATGAGCATTTCGCGGAATTTATCACCATCGATGAGACCATCGTTATCGAATGTTTTGAAGGCAGCAATAACAACATCGTCTTCATCGTTGGCACCGGCAGAGGCCATACGGTTGGCGAACAGGGTCAGCAATTGGGTGAAGTTAATCGGACCCGAGGCTTCGCCCAGCATGGCGTCCAACTCCTTGTCGTTGGCGATCTTGCCGACGGAGTCGAAGGCAGCGCGCAGATCGTTCTTGCCAATAATACCGTCCTTGTCGGCATCCATTAGTTGGAAGGCCTAATCAGCGCAGCACGCGCGGATTCGGAAAGAGAGAGAGCGAGAAAGAGACAGAGAGAGAGAGAGAGAGTGGGTTGGTGATTTGGTCATTGACTTGTGCGATAGATATGTATGTATTTGGAATTGGGATGGGGATGGGGATAGGATGGGATTGGATTGGATTGGATGAGGTTGGGGTTGGTGGATGGTGAATGGTGGATGGGGGTGTAGATATGGGGCCATGGCCAACTCACCTCCTTGAACTCGGCAATCTGCTTCTGGGAGAAGACAGAGAAAACCGAGGAGCCGGCGCGCTTCGACTTCCTGGAGCCACGAGAGCCGCCTGACGCTCTCTTCGATCCAGTGGCAGAAGCAGCCGGGGCAGGAGTGGCAACTGGTGCAGGGGTTGCTGCCTCAGATGCGGCTTCAGAAGCGGTCTCAGAAGTACCTCCCTCTTCCTTGGTCTTCTTCTTCTTAACCTTCTTCTTCTCATCGGCCTAAATAAAGAAAGAGCAATCATCAGTATCGTCTTGAATCAAAAATCGATCGTCAGGAGTCATCGGGAAATAGTCAAAAGTCAAAAAAGTCTCAGTCAGCAAGTTCCCAGCCATTTGCTTTCGTTTCAAAAATATGCTTGGGAGAAAATTTTCCACTGCATGGCCCCTGTCTAAAAATATCCGGATCATTGTTACGTAAGCGCTGCCGAGTAGCACTTTCCATCTCGCTCGCTCCGATATACGGATATCAAATTACATTACTGACGCATAGCACTTGGATCCATTTATAGAACTACTTGCGATCGCGTGGGAATGGCATATCCGTAGCCAAGGACCATTCACACTTTTGCTTGGAGTTCATAGATTAATTCCACACGCACAGACAGTTAAGGGCGATTCATTTAAGGTGACCACGATAGTAACCGCTCGGAATTACGTTAAAGATCACTTCATATTCGATTGGATTAACTTTAAATGTATGATATATCCTCTTTCGGATGCAACTAAATCACTGCACAAGTCCTTTCTGCCTATATCCATGCACGTAAGTTCTTAGGTTCTGCTGCGTTCCGTTCAGATGAGTCCAGTTCAGTTTTTTTGGTGTATATCCCGATCCTTACCATGGTGCTGAACTTTGATGTGGCTGTCTAAACGAGTTGAGCGGTCAGAGCACACTGAATCTCTGGCTGATTTTATCGCCAAGACAATGATGTTTTAAGTTCTTTTCGGTGTGCTTCTTCTACCCACCAGGGACCCACACACTCGCTCATGAAGATACGCACGGTGGTTCGGTGGTTCGTGTTCGGCATTTTTCGGGCCCACTCGGCCCGCCTTCGCTGTATCTGTATCTGCCTTATTCGTGCTGCCTTTTTTAGTATCTTCAAGGCGCGGTCCGCCCAGGCGATCGGTGGGGTGGCTGGGGCCATATCTATAGCTATAGCGCTATAGCCAAAGAGCTATAGCTGTATCCGAATTGTTTACTCATCGGGCGCTGCTCTAATCAAAAATCTAATTATAACGCCAAAGAAAATGCTTTTCTCTAGGCTTTTGCCTATGTGTACATACATACATATGTATGCTCCGAATTTATTTCGGTGCGGTTCGAAATGATTTTCGTGCTTTCGTGGTTCGGTTTCTGCCTTTACCTACTCTTCGTAGATAAATTTCCCCCGATGTTCACATTTTGTTTTGTTTCATCTTGTTTTGTTTTACTCATCTTTGCTCTTGAGGCCACCCTCCGAAAGGTGTCCTCTTGCGCTGAAATCACCTACATTTCCCATAGCAGCGCACAACCAAGCAAACATACATACACACGAGCCAAGCATCTGTAGTTTTTACATACATACATACATACATACATACATACATACATATGTACATATGAACATGTGTACTATACATATGTACATATATTCTCGATCCGATGTTTTGCCTTGCCTATTTCTTCGCTCGGCATTTGCCCGTTTCTTTTTTGGTTTCTGAAATTCCCCGATCATTGTGCAATATGAAGAGCTGAGAGAATTCCAAATGTATCTATGTATATGTACACAGATCGTACGGATTTCGTATCGCATAAATATCCAACGAACCCGATATTTAGCCAGAGTTATTTCGGCAACAAATGTGGAATAAACATCTGAACTTATCTATATTCGAGTCATCCATGACCATTGCATAACATTCGAAAAATATTTTGTTATACATTTTTCCCTTTTCTATATAGTCTGCTGGTCATTTCAACTGAATGGAATGATTCTTCAGACACATACATATGTAAATATACATATGAACCTCTATAATTCAAATCGATATATCAACATGATATATTGCTTTCAGTTATGATTGTTTTGTGAATAGAAAAAAACAATTTAAATGTACATATGTATAGAAGGATTATGACTTGTTACTGAAGGGTCAATATGTCATCAGTAGCAATTGAATCTGGATAGGTTTCCATGTATTCCACATTACCCAAATCAATATTGATCTTAAATATTACATACTATTTGTTATTAAAAGTTGGAACAGAAAAATTGTCGTAATTTATTTCGCCGTTTATTTTATCAGATATTTCAAATATTGTGTATTTTCTAATTTAATTATCAATGTACATACATATGTACATATGTGGGCTTATTCTATAAATATCAAACGTAAATTCAATTGATGATGGGATCACGCGAAAACGAATTCATAATTCATCGTTCAGACATAATAGAAATCGATTTTGAATGCAGTCTCCTCCGTGCTTCATTGAAAGTGATTTTCAGCAACAACTTTCGGAACATTTGCAATGCTCGCACATAACCAGACAACAATTTGGCAAAAGGCCAAGGAAAACAAAAAAATTTAAAGAAAACTACCCACAATTCTATGTATACCCGAAGTAGCATTGAATGTATGCAAAACTTAAAATAGAACAGAGTGCAAAATAAAGAAAGAAATATTAAAAGGAATGTTGAAATTAATGGAAATTACGGTAATCTATTCACTTTTCCAAGGTGTACAAGAAGCCATGTACGTGTATCTCGAATTTGACAAGATTGATGGATTTGGCAATTTGGATTTTTGTACATATGTACATACAATTTAGAAAAAAGCGGATATACAAAGCATAGTCAAAAAACCAAACAGGTGAGTGGGAGGTAATAACATATCCTACACATAATATTTGTTTACCTAAAAATGTTCTAATTTTAAAAGCCAAATCAATTCAATATATGTACATATATGTAATTATGTGCACATATGTACCAGTAGCTCTATCTGATACATAGACGATCATGGAGACTACGCATTGCTCGAATTATCGTGCAAATATTCGTAGTTGGAGGTTGGACGTCATTGAGAAACAACTGTATTCGGCCGGACACCCGAAAGCGCATTCCTTCCTCGCCGACGATCGCCTTATGCCTTGACAGCGCGGTGTCCGAAAATAGATGAGCCGACACGCACCACGGTGCTGCCCATTTCGATCTGCGGACAGAGCATTATGAACAGGAGGTTCCTAGCTAGTGATTCGTTTAACATACCGCTTTGTCATAGTCGTTCGACATGCCCATGGAGACGAGCACAGAGTCGGGGTTCAGGGAGTTGGCCTCGCAGATAGAGCGATGCACTTCCATGAGCGAGACAAAGTCTGGATTTGGCCCTGTGCTGTAGTTGAAGCCAAAGGCTCCAATGGTCATGATGCCCACCAGTTGCAGATGCTTCAGGTTCTTGCTGATGAACTGGTAGAGCTTGGGCGCTTCGTTCGTCTCGATGCCACTTTTGGCTGCATAGTAAGTAAGGTAGTAAATGGGAGTTGCTCTTCTGAGTGCAACCTATTTACCCTCTTCGCCACTGGTATTGATTTGAATGAGAACCCGGAGCGGCGTCTCTGTGGCCGGTTTCAACTTTGACCAGGCGGCATCCAGCTTGGTAGCAAGCTTCTCGCTGTCTACGGTTTGAATCATGTGCAGATTGGGCAGAGAGAGTATCTACAATAAAGGAACGCTTTAGTTAATCAAATACAAATACAAATCAAATGGACTGCCGCACTTTGTTGATTTTGTTGTTCTGCAGGTGGCCGATGAAGTGCCACTTGATTTCGGGACACTGGGCCAGTATTTCCGGATGTTGACTCTTCTCTACCAGCTCTTGCACATAGTTCTCCCCGAAATCCCGCTGGCCGGCCTCGTACGCCTCTATAACTGCCTCGACTGGTTTTGTCTTGCTCACAGCCACCAAGAGAGGCCTTGCAGCCTGGATTTCCTTCAATAAATGATTGCAATTTATAAATGATTGAGTGGGATCCGCGTCATCCAGCTAATCTCACTTTTGGACGCTGCAAGAGAACTTCGTCGATGCGCTTCAACACGTGCTGCAAGCCGGCTTTAATGTCAAACTCTGCCATGGTACGTCGTAACATTTGACGGACTTTTCTATTAATATATTATACCGATGCTATCGCCACAATAAAAGTTACATAAAACAAGTCGCTGATAAAGTAAATTTATAATTAAATAACAATAAAATCGCAAAAAACAATTTGGACAACAGCTGTTTCCCGCTGTGATAACAGAGTGCTGTTAGACGCAGCTGTTAACGGTCCGCTTGTTTGCACTATGACTGCAAACCCATACAAAATGTAAAACTAATGTAATGTTTGCTGTTATTGTTTTAAAAAAATATTTATTTATTTATTTAAGAATTATTCATTATACACACGTGCACTATACCCATCAAAATTAGGTGATGGGTTATGAGGTTATAGGACAAAGCACAGATCAAACAATCGACCCAAGGATTCAAATTCAAAATTAATGAAACTGAACATTCAGCCCACCTTTGCCGTTTCAGTCAGTTCATGGAGCATTCATAGACCTGTGCCAACAAAAATGGCGTCACTAGTCCGCAATATCCCCCTCCCCTCGCCATGGACCACTCCACTCACACACAGGTTGACAGAATTGATGGACCAAAGTTGCTGTGCCGTGGAAACATGCCTGAAGACCTTGGCCAGCCTCCGCCCAACGGATATACGGCAGATCCTTGAATTTCTCGGCGTACACCACACCGGGGTGCTGGTCGGAATTTTGGCTTTCGTCTTGTTTCAGTTTACCAAGTTCACGGCTATTCTCCTCCTTGCAGTCTTTTTGGCTTACTGCATTTTATACTGGGTAAGCATAGCGAAGAGAGCGATCTATTTATCTAAACAGCATCTTGCAGTGGGAGACGTTGTTCCCGGGTCTGAGCCAAGGAGAGTCCAGGCCCCCGAGGAGGAATGAATACAACCCCATGGCTCCCAGCTACCTAGCTTCCCTTCCCGATACCACGCAAAAAGCTGGGTACCACGATGAGCTAACAAATGCCACATTGCCGCCATTCTACGGCAATACGAGCAGCGACCTCACCCCAAGTAAGTCTAACCTTGGTACTCCCGACTGTACCCACTAATCTTTTTCGCCCCTAAGCGAATTCTGATCATGGGCCAAACCAAGCACGAGTCTCAAAAATTTCACCACAACCAACGATGCGAAATAATGAAGCTCAGACCATCTCGACGACCTCGACGACCTCGACGACCTCGAGCACAATAAGTCCAGACTCCCAGCAAAAGAAGATGGTGGTGTCAATGGTTTCGCCGCACAAGGTGGTGGGAGATAGCAAACCGCGTCACATGAGTAAGTGGAATGGAGAGTGTCCCGAAAAATGCCAGAACAGAATAACCAAAAATCTCCGCCTATAGAGAATGCCCCAAGAACTTCCACTCTACCCGTAGAGAATACCCGAAATGCCCCAAATCTACCCAATGAGACAGCAGAGAATACCCGAAGTTTATCATTAGACAATACCGAAAGGTCCGTTGAGGAAATATCAACGCCTGTATTTAACCATAACGGAACGACACCGCGTTCAACCCTTGAATCATCGCACAGAAATCGACATTCGTCCAATCAAGCTGACGAACGGCTCAACAGGCGATCACAGTATCCGTACCAGGATCATGAAAAAGCCAGGCGACCGACAGCCACAGCAGATGTCGGAGAGTTGCGGTCCCGACGGACTTTGAATGATCCCGCGCAGTTACGTCGACGGCCGGGATCCCCCGAGGAACCACGCGACCGTAGGCCTCCACACCCCAGCTCTCAGGATGACGGGAAAGCGGGGAAGCATCGCCGTGCAGGAAACAACAGGCCCGGCGTCACTCGACGACAGTATCCCGATGAAGCCATCGAACGCCTGAGGACCGACTACCGCGAGTTTGCGACTCGGAAAATGCAGGTACCAATATCCCCCGAAGGGGACTATTATAGCAAACTTCACAACCTACTCCCAAGCAATCGAACCCATTCCGAAAGGCATGATCAGAACCTAAACCCAAGTAATCGGAATAATTCGGAAAAGCGTGATCCAACGAAAATTTCGAGAAATAGTAAGCAGAAGAAGGAAGCTAATCAGTGATAGCTGCTGATAGTAACCAAAATTTATTTCAGACAACTTGGGCCCCGATTCCGGGAATCGAAATAGAAATAGCCGCCCAAAATCGCCTCATCTATAGTTTAGTCACCTGTCGGACAGCTGATATGAGGTAGGACTTTTTGTACTTTAGAATGGTATCATGGTATCCTCAAAGCTCTTGAAAGGGCGCCCTGCGACTGCTCTAAAGAAAGAAGAGGACCATGTTGAAACCCATCCGTAGTCCATAGAACCCGTACTGGACAACACTTCCAAAGATTAGGCAACACATAAAAGCAGTGAAAATAAGATTCCTGAAAATGCTAAAATTACCGCGAGCGAGGGGGAAACGGAAAAACATATTGGCCAAACTTCAATCTTCAATCGGAAAAATATCCGTTATATGTGGAACTATTCAAACCAAACAAAATATTAAGGATTGAATGCAAACTCATAACTGGAGAACACCAAAATTATATTTAAACAATGTCTAAATTATAAATAAAAGAAATATAAATAGAGCAAAGATATTTTTCACATGTAACGTACATTTCTAATGAAATGAAAAAGGGTATATATACGTCCATAGCACCAGTTAATTTTCCAAATGACGTGACATTTCATGCTCACTTACGTTTTCTTACGTCGCATTTCATGCTCACTTAAGCTTTATACCTTGGATTAAACGTCATTTCAGAAACAATCTAAAAAAAAAGAGTCACTAAAATTAACCAATCTTGTAGACAATTGATTCATCAATCGTACAAAATTATGTGCTCAAGCCTGAGGGTCCTAGTTAGTTACAAATATTAAACGGAATATCAAATTGGAAAAAATTTTAAATTAGCGGTGTCTGGCAAAAAAATCGATGTTTTGAAAAAACTATCGATGTCTGCAGTTAGGACCCTAACATCGATTATATCGGCGTTAACGTCGATGTTTCTCCACCTCTAGTTGTAAACAAAAGTGTAATTAATTTCTAAAACGTTAATATCCGGCCAGTGAGTGCCACTGCCAATGCAATTCTACGCCACAAGATGACCATCTTCAATCTTTACATATTCGACAAGTGCGGCACACTGATGCACTACGCCGAGTGGAATCGCACTAAGAAATCCGGCATCACCCGAGAGGAGGTAACAAAGTCAAGGAATCCTATGCGTAAAACTGTTAATTAAACCATCTCGCAGGAAGCCAAGCTGACCTACGGCATGCTATTCTCCATCAAGTCGTTCGTGAGCAAGATCTCTCCCTACGATCCGCGCGAGGGCTTTCTCTACTACAAGACAAACCGATACGCCCTCCACTACCTTGAAACGCCCTCGGGGCTGAAGTGAGCTCAAATCATTACTTGCTTACATATACATATGTTACGTTTTCATCTGTACAGATTCGTGCTCAACACAGACACGACCGCCATTAACGTCAAGGAGCTGCTACAGCAGCTGTACGCCAAAGTCTGGGTGGAGTACGTAGTGCGGGACCCCCTGTGGACGCCCGGCGCAGTGGTTACCTCCGAGCTTTTCCATAGCAAGCTGGACGAGTTCATCAAGCAATCGCCCATATTCGGTATCAGAAACATCTAGAGTTTAGTTACCCCTAAGAGAATAGTAAATGCTTAACAAATTCCAACTCTAAGGTCTATGTCAGCATTGGTCCGCGTAAATCCGAGCCGAGTTGCTCTGAATTGCAGGCCATTTCACGCTACTCCAGCAATCGACCAAATGCACGCCTCGGGCGTTAGGCCGGAAATGGCTTGCACTTAAAAAATGTCTGCGCCCGACCGGATCAGCTTTAAAACCGGCCTCCAGTTGCGCAAGCCCTGCTGTGTACCGTGCGGCGCTGACAAAAGAGGACAAATGTCAAAATGATTACTGCAACTCCATGCGGTCTTAACAAGCTTGACTGTAAAAACCTGAAGACTGCGAGGGTGCTGTGCTGCTGTCGGGCATTTGGTTTTACCTCAGACATCTCTGCCGCGTTAAGGGTTTTTCGCAACTCCAAAAATGATTTGCAGAATGCATCCAAAAATCGCTGGGGAAGAGCGTAGTAGCAGAGCTACATATGTACCTTGTGGCAGCACGTGAAGCTGAGTCGGGCTTCGCCGTTGGCTCGAACGAACCAGTCGCTTAGCACCGTTCATCGGGTCCCGCCTGGTTGCCTTTGTACATGCCCTGTGTGCATGAACGTGCAAATATAACATATATTCAAATGTACACACATACATATGCACATATATATATATGCTTTTCCTATATGTGGCTAGATGTCTTACTTATTCAAAATTTCTGCAAGTCACAAGACGTTTGAACTAAATATGCTTTGTATGGTTTAAGTTGTTTTCTTCGCATTGTCTTTGACGAATTTTAAAACTAGTTTCGACAGTTGGAGCCGCTGCCAGAGCCCCGATCCCGGTGCCGGATTGCAAAAGTGACCAAGACAATAAAAACGGAACCACAAAGCGGTTTCTTTTCGTAGCGACGAAGAAATCAATTTCAAAGCCAAACGCCCGGTTTGAAAAATAAATCAAACGGTCAGCTCAGCCATCAACCTGCTTAATGACATCTCCCCAATGCCCTCTCCCAGCAGCATCCAAGCCAAGAAAAACCCGAGCTGAAGCCCGAACACACGCACGTGTTACAAAACGCCCTTTCCAATTCGGAATCGAATCCACAAAAGCAAACAATTGCATGGATTCGTGTGTGTGTGTGTGTGCATAGACAGACGGCAAAGATGCGTATCTTGTGGATACCAGTTCCAAAAGATGCTGAGACCACAGATATGGGCACACTCGTAGATATATAAGGTCCCCCGGCCCCTAACCGCCCTTTCTTGTCTTTGTTTCTGTGTCTATCGATTACACGATCGGTAGCATCATCGGCATCGGCTCCCAATTAGTTGTAGCTCTGTTGGGAGAGAGGGGAAAGCTAGCTTTTGGTTTCTTCGACTCCCCCAGCTCCAGTGTCCGCAGCTTTCGGTTTCCATTCGCAAAAGTTACGCAAATTACGGGCAACTTCCTAGTTTCAGTTTTCGGTTTTCGTCACCGACTCGAGCACCGACTCAAGCATCAGGCATCAAGCCCCGATTCGAGGTCCGACCGACAAGGTTAGTAACGCTTTGTTGGGCAGCCAGTTTTTGAAATTGGAAATTGTCGCCCGGTCACGTCATTAAATGACTGCTATCTTGATTACTTTGCGAAGTCGCAAACTTTTCTCGTGGATGCTTGTAATTAAATGTTTAACGAGCAATTGTTGCTCACATTTTTCACCTTTCCACTTGCCCAGCGGAGATAGAAACTGGCACGTAGAGGCTGGAAAGGCCCCACATGCCCACCCACGCAGATTTTATTGATCAAGGCCCTGCGCCGGACCTGACAGACACCAATAAACCATAAACGAACCCAGTCCCGACCTAAACAGTATGCAAATTTGTAGGCCTAGGCCAGAAATAGCTTCGACCGAATTCAGATGTTTTTTAATGCGGCGAAAAGATTTGAAAAGACTAAAAGAAATCTCGCACATTCCACGTGATTCTACCAAAGAAGTCAATGTTCTGATAAAGTCGAAATTGGCCCTTTGCCAATTATGTGACTGGGTAAGATTCGATCATCTTATTCGTTTATGTATCGTTTCCATTGAGTGGCTACCGATACATACATACATATGTGCATATGTGGCTAACATTGCCGTCCTCCTCACTGGGACAACCTTCAGTAAACTAGGCCTACCATAAGGGTTGAGCTCGTTGGGTGGGTACTGGCTCGTCACCAATTAAGCAACGGTGGTTGCCCACACTGTGCTAATGAGATGACAATGACAATGAGTGTGAGTGTGAGCAGAGTTATTGCATTTTTGTACATTGCTCAAATTTGAGATATTATTGGCAAGGCACTCGACCTTTCCTTCCCAAGCGTTGGCGCAAGCCTACGCACAACCCATGAAGGCAATGAAGCATCAGTTTGTTGAAGATTTACGATCATGGCCCCAAACGCGGTGGCTGGGGAAGCGTTCCAGGAATTCCCTTGAATTGGGCTTGAACCTTTTCAAGGTTCTCGTTCTGGTGGCTGGTGTACGTGCCAAGTGCACGTAGGCCCTGCCAGAAGGTCCTGAGATGCAGGCGAGGGCTAAGGGGTGCTTGAGCAGGTGAAAATCGATTAAGAAACAATTATCTAGTCGCGGTTCCTTGAGTCAGCTCCTGCGGTTGAACCACAATCGTGATCATGGTCGCGATCGGTTATTGCATGCAACTGTGGTCACGTAGTCCAAAGTCAAGCGAAACCAGTTGTCGCTCAATCGCCGACAAACTAACTCCCCGCACTCCCCCCATTCTGCCCATGGGGGGCAACAATGATTAAGGTGATGGTGAGGATGATAGTGATGACAAAAGACGACCGCATCATTTCCCATTTTCATTTGAATTTGCATTTGCATTTGCATTTCATTTCGTCACAAACTTAAAAACACTGTGACCAACAAACAAACTTAGGTCTGTGGGTGGGTATGGATGAGTGAATGTGGGTGGGGATCCCCGAGATGAGCTTGCGCATAAATGAAAGAAAATCAGATGATGTGCATGCCAGCAAGTCAACGAAAGATAGTCGGAGTGTATCGGAGTGAATGACTCAACCAACACCTGCCTGCGTTTTCCTGTTGCCCCCACATATTACCATTTTTTTTGTCAGAATTGATTTGACTTGTTGTGGGACAGCATTTTTAGAATTACTTGTTTCAGAAAATTCCCCATGAAATAGTTCCCAAGTTAATTTTGCTGCACCTTTCACGGAAGGACTGCAGACTGATGGTGGGTCTACTTACTAGTAGACTAGTAAACTACTAACAGGTCACTGTCTGGCTGTGATGAGCCTGGGGCTATCGAAACCCTGGAACATCTCATCTGCAGCTGCCCGGCTCTCTCACGGTCAAGGAGAAGATACCTGGGCGCACCGGCGTCGGCATCACTGTAAGATGCCTCCAAGAGGACGCCAATGGAACCACTTCCCTTTGCCGAAAACACCTCGATTCTCGGGGATTGTAAAACTGGGGATTGTTTTACCGGGGATTGTACTGGCCTATGAGAAGCCCCGCTGAGGGCCGTCCGGGTTAAACTAACCCAACCTAACCTAATTTGGGTTGTCCCTTCGGTGGAGGTATACATAAACCCACGTGCCACTTTCATAGAGATCTCTGATGATGTCCGGGAGTAGTGCCCAAAGTTTCCCAAAATATAAATACGATTTTAATTTTCAATTTATTTTTTATTTGTAAATATTGATTTTGTTGGTGTTGGTTCGCCTTTCTGTTTGAACGAAGAGCGCGTAATGCTTGATGTTTGCACATACCATACTCGTATTGTAGGTATGTAAATTTATGTGTGACTTAACTTATGTCGTACCGTGCTAAGATGCTAAATACCTAAACCTACACAAATGGAGATATCGAATGTGAAAGGATGTGGGTGTGTGTGGTGTGTGGTGTGTGTGAGTATAACCGTTGAAGGTGCAAGTGTTGGATTGGAGTGAAGATATAGATAATGATAGAATATTATTAAGTTACAAAACGATTATCGACTATGTCCCGCCCTTGCTCTGTGTGCCTTGTGCGTAAGTACAGATACAGATACATAGTAACAGAAAGGGATGAATAAGATTTAAGTGTTCGATCAACACTCTCCACATTCCACTCTGACTCCGTCTCTGACTCCGTCTCCGATTCTGAGAGAGCCCCACTTTAGTGGACCGATTTTGGGGAATACCCTAGGTGGTGGCCACCTTCTTGCCCTTCTTCTGCCGCTCGCTCTCGTTCTCGTTCTCATCGAGCTTAGCGCTCTCCGTGCTGCTCGACTCGGCATCGTACTCTAGCTCGGGGTCGGGTACCTCTGCGTAGTGAAAGTGTCCCACCATTTGTGAGGACCCGGCCACTGCGCCCTCTGGTCCAGCTCCCATCTGGGAGGCATGGCTGCCGTCGCCGTACTTCTCGAGAGTGCGGCGGACGAGCTCCTTGGATGGCTGCTTCATGTTCCAGGCCCAGCCCAGCTTGTGGAAGGCGTCGAGAACCATGGTGGTAAAGTTAACTCCGTAATTGCCCAGCTCCGCTGCTTTGTAGTCCCAGGGGAAGACGTGGTGATAGTTGTGCCAACCCTCGCCCATGGCCACGAGCGATACGTAGATGTTCTCGCTGGGCATGATACGCCTAGGAAGACAACCAGAGCATTAAACCGGATGACCAGAGGCTCACCTAAATCGCACTCACTTGTCATATGGACGAGATCCCCAAAGATGGGCGGCACTGTTCACAGACCAGGTGAAGTTCAAGCTGCTCACATAGCGGAATAGGCATTGCTGGATCAAGGCCAGATGCCAGGACTCACCCCAGCAGTAGACGGGCACGGCGCTGGGTATGAGGAAGCAGAGTAAGATCTTGAGGGGGATGAAGTACTTCTGGTGGAAGCGCACCACAGGATCGCTGAGCACGTCGCTCATGTCGATCTGGCGGCCCCGACGCAGCACGTCCGGGTGCTTCAGCATCATCAGCCATCCCACGTGCGAGAAGAAGAATCCGCGGTTGGCGTTGTGCGGATCAGCGTCCGTCTCCGAGTACTTGTGGTGCACGCGGTGGTCCCTCACCCAGTCGTACAGAGTGTTCTGCAAGAAGATCGAATCAGAATTAGATATGGAGTGTCTAAGCTCCTGCTTTCCTGGGGTTCCATAAATATGTTTTCTCTTTTGTAGGTCAGAGGGTTTCATAAATTTAACGCATTTAACGCGACATAAAAATATATTGTTCGTCTTAATCTCCAACTAAGTCTGTCCCTGTTTCTGTTTCTGTGTCTATCTCTCTCTATGTCTCCGTCTAAGCTTCTGGTGAGGTTGGGTTTTCGAGCTGAGCTTAATCGCTGCAGTCATTAAATAAGAAAAATGTATCTGTACTTAAACACAAAACTTTTGTCAGCATCAGCGCCGTCTCTTTCTTTCCCTAGTAGTTTTCGAAATTGTCAATTTAACAGTTTTTCAGCCGCGAAAGATATTAAGTTGTTATACTTAATGATGCAATTAATGTTAATGGCATTACAGCGGCAAACATACAAAAACCCCCAAAAACAGTGGAAGTTGTCGGCTCAGGACCGCCCCAAATGAATTGGCAAGTGTCTCGTCTCAGGTTACGTTTGAGTGGCGACTTCACTCACCTGTCCAGCAACGCAGTAGCAGATCATCAGAATGGAGCGCAGAGCAGTGTTCGCCGTGTAGCTGCGATGCGTCCAGAAGCGATGGGCTCCGGCGGTCACTCCAAATCCGGCCACGCCGCCAACGAAGAACGCTGCAAAGATATGGGTGATGAGTGGAGGCGACGGGAGCCGAGAGATGTGTGTAAGTGTCGGCTATAAAACTTGACCAAAATAGTGTGCTAATTAGATATGAAAAGAAAAACCCGAAATTACATTTCCGCAAATTGAGCTATTCGAGCTTCCCCGCTAATTCCCCGTACAAACAACGATCTCTGAGATCGCTGCAAGGTCGGGCCAGAGGGGAAGTTGTTGATACACAAGTCATGGCATTCAACTTCACGATTGCGCCGATCATCGCAGGCGACATGGCACCCGCACAGCAATCTTTCAGCCAGCTGCTTTTCCAGATGTACTTTTCCATTAGTTCTTCAATTAGAATATGCAAAATGCCACTGTCACCATGCCACCATCGAAACAATTGAATAATTCGAGTGTGTGCAATTAAAGTTAATTGCCGATCGATCCATGCATCATTTGGCGGCCCTATCGAAGGGGTTTTTCGCGTCCCCTAACGATTCTACTGTCGGGCGGATGGAGATAGCGGAGCTCGCACACCTCACATTTCTGAATCCAACTAATGAACTATTAACGATTTCTCTGGCGGGAATTTCATCGATCAATGAAAGATTAACCTTCGTAGTCTTGTGGTCTGAGTTGTTTCGACAGAAACCAGTTCTCCCAAAAAACAATTTACAGCCCACCAAAAAACGATTGCGGAAGCACTAGGTATGTGTTCGATCGATGAAGAGTTGGGGTACTGATCCCAGGCCCAGTCTGTATACAATCGAATGACGAAGAGAAATATCCGACTGCATCTGAATCTGAATTGCAAATGTGATGCATGCCTGTGCTGTGGCCAATGCATGGGTCAAGTTCAGGGAGGTGCGCAGTTCACTCCAGCTGCGTTGCCGAAATTAGATCTACGCCTGTCGACTTGCCTCGTGTTGACTCGGAGATCGCTGAAGCTGAAGCTAAGCTGCAATAGATATTCCAAAAAAGATTTCTTCGAAAAAGCGTCCCTGAGTCGGATAGTGCGTTGACTTGGGTCTTGCCTCATAGCCCTCGATTCGGCCTTACATTAATATTAGTTTTTTGGCCCAGCTTCATTAGCGCCGCGCCGAATGTGAGATCGCTTACGTAAGCCCCCCTTTGCTCTCTTTCGAATTTAATCAATATCTTCTGTGTTCAGCACGACAATTTTCGCCATCAAAAAACCGGCAAAAAGATGATAATTTCGAGCATCGAGCATGGAGCATCGCCAGGCGTTGCACGTTCGCCGGGCAATTTGCCAAAATATTTACGAGCTCGACGCCCCAAGTAGGGACCATGTCCAGACAAGGATACTGGATTCCTGGTGCTTGCATCCGAACCCTTCGGCCCTTGGTTGGCCCGCACAATGAGCAATAAATATTAAAAATTACTGTATATTAAGGCATTTTTCGCGGTACTCCCATTAAGTGGGAAGTACCCGAATACCTACGGAGAGACCCTGTATGCTCTGGTAATTCGACTGAAAACGAAATCGACTGCAGATCCCCTACCTCCGCTGCCGACAGCCTCAAGTCTGCTTCAATGTCAACGTCATATGCCTCATACCTCGCATGTGGATTGCCCATAAATCCGGCCTCAGAGGAGCCCTGGGCAGGGCGACTGTTGGCCTACGCACCGCTCAGTGAGCCTACATCGAGTGTTTACCGTACCGGTAACTCATCTGTGACTTTGCGCAATATGTGCTGTGCTCGCAGCAGTCGATGAGGTAGGTGGGGGCAAAAGAAGCAACCTTGGACTGTTCGCCTGGGAGTAAGCGGGGTGAAGTCAACAAGCCCTAAATAAATTTGTGTCAAGCGATTCTTGTTTCTCTTCTGTTGGCCGCATATTTGGTGGCTTCTTCTTTTTCATTTCGTTTTCCGCAAAATACCTGTGTCAGTCGAATTTTGTGCTGAGGCTGAAATTGCAAGCCAAAAAGAAAAGAAGCACTACTCAAAGCCAAAAGCTGAAAGCTAAAAGCCAAAACCCAATGAAAGAAATTTCAGCATTGGGCAACCCAAGACCCATCGAAGAAGGCGCTAATGTCGACGAGGTAGCATGTTGAGCGGCAATCAGTTTAAGGCAATAACAAGGTGCCCAAAGGGTAACAAAGAAATGCAGCCGCCGTTTTGTAATGGCCAAAAAGAAAACATCAAGATGCTTAAAGCGGAGGGCGCGTTAAATTGCAAATAATTGTGTGTTCGGGAAAAGACAACATCATCATCAACGCCATCTGCCACAGCCACAGCCACAGCCACAGCTACAGCATCAGCGATCGATGGTGATCGGTCGGAGATTGGTTGGAGGGCGTCTGAGGCAAGGTGTAGTGAATGGAGGCGAGATGACTCTTTCTTTCCACACCTTTCCAAATCTAATTCGTGGCCATAGAAAGAGAGAGTGGGACATGCACGGACAGATAGACGGGGGTTACGCAATGCCGGATGAAGGCTGACATACTTACACCAGAGCGTCGTGTACGGGTTCAGGTCGCGCAGGGGATAGGTGAGCAGGCAGACGACAGCCGCGATGTGAAGCAACGAGATCTGGATGACTTTGTCCCACTTCAGGGGGGCCTGGAACTGATAGCCGAACACCTTGTCGCCCTGGAAGTTCCGTGTGTACTCTTCCAGGTCGATCTGGTCCTTGGGCACATGATCGACGAGGTCCTCGGGAACCACCGAAGCTGCCGGTTTCTTTGACGAGAGGCTCTTGGGGAGCGGTAGTTTGCCGCGCGAGGGCAGCTCCGGGGAGGAATCCTCGCCCCGGCGGCCTTGGGCTGAGTCCCCGCTCAGCTTGGAGCGACGGGCCAGCAGCGGAGGACTTCCCTCGCCGCTACTGGGGATCGGGGTCTTGCTGCACACTCGCTCCGACGTGGAGAGGTGACCCATTTCGCCTTCGCTCAAGTGGCACTCCCTCGCTGGTAAAGTGGTGTTTTGGGCTGGGGCTGGGGCCTGGGCTTGGGTTTTGCCGGCGGAAACCGCGTTTCGAAACAGCCCGAGCACTGCGAACTTTCTTCACAGGTTAACACACAAAACGAACTTAATTGCAGCTGGAGTCACAGTACTTGGCCAACTGGGGGAGATGGGTGAATGGAGATGGAGATGACGATGACGATGGCGATGGCGAACGCGCACTCAACACTGTCACTGGCTCTGATGTGGCCCTTCAGTTCGGTAAGGGGTTTCTCTTCGAAACTGGCAGAGTCTTGGTGGGACGTTTGGTAGGAATCGCTGGTTCCGCTCTGCTGTTTCTAACGAACTCGACGCGGCGCCGTTCCGTAGACAAATGATCGTAGCCGAAAGTGTAAATTCCTACCAATGGCTCTGGGGGCTCCACTGGCTCCAGCAGCAGCAGCAGAATCAAAGGCAGCGGCTGAGACAGCGACTGAGGCAGAGACAGCAACAGCAACAGCAACAGAAACAGAAAGACAGACAATCTGACTGATTGACCGACTGACTGACGGAGTTTCCGTTGTCGTGCTTTTTGGTTTGTGGTGGTGCGCGGCGCACAAAGGTAAAGAGAAGAAAAGAAAATAAAAGACGGGCAAGAAGGCCAAGATTATGGCACCACACACATACTCGCACACTCACGCGAGCCGACAGCCGACCGAACCACCTGTAGCAGCGAGCTTCGTCTTAGCCAGCAGTTTCGTGTCCGCTACCCATCACATTCGCTACGTGAATGGCGGGGGTGACTGGGAGGTCAGGTCATGCATCACGAAGGGAAACTGAAGCTGAAGCCTTAAGAGAAATCCATGCAAAACCATCAACCCAAAATCCGATTTGAAAATATACCAAACCAAACTAGATATCATCAAAAGTTATCATATTCATTTTAGTCGTTTAGATCGGTTATATGGAAGATATCAATAGGGCTGATATGAATATTATGATATGGAAAAAGGGTATAGTGAAATGCTGCCAGAGAAAACAGTTTTGCTCTAGGCTGAAGCCAGTCGGAATGTTCTCACAGGGTAGCAAAGAGTCGATGCATTCTTACCTTCCATGCTGTATCTCTCTCGCTCGGTAACTCACAGCAGCTGGCTGGGGCGAACGACAAGAAGTCTGCCGGTACTCCTCGCAATTACTCACGAATTCTGCGCGAAGTCGCCGCGCAGGCGCTTTTAATTTTATTCGCTATTTATTGTTTAACAGTAATCGCCGATGCTAATTGAGAGATCCAAATTTCCCATCAGACGGATTTGCAAATCCATCGATTTATCCAACTTTTGTTGCCGACTGCTGGAAACCAAAGGATCGAACAGCGTTAAATTCTCGATTTAGTAGGAGATATTTGAATGTGCTGGGAACCACTTAAAAAACGAAATTTAAATGATGCAAAAATTTACACAGCTTAAACAGATCCCAAGCGAAGCGATTTCTATTTCAGGCGCAGTGAGTGGATCCCAGTCAAAGGCTGGCGGTGACTTCTCCGATTCTGCTGCCCTATTTGCATAGTTGCCAGCTCAATCTCTCCCTTTGCAAGCCCCACAGCCCAGATCCATAAAAGACATTCGAGTCATCTTCTGCAGATGCTGCCACATCTCTGTGTAGCTCTGTGTCAGGGTGTGAGTGTTGACCGAAGAGCCGTTCGATGATCATGAAGTTCAGCAGCGGCGCAGCCCGATGACCGCAAACACAGACCTAAGCAGAAGAGGAGAGTGGCTTTCTCTTTACGTAACTTCGGCGACAGAAACAGAAACCAAACCAAAACTTAATTAAAATCCAAAAGCAAAAGCAGCCCGAAAAAATATAAAACAGTCCGAACCAAAAGGAAGCTCTTCCCCTCGTAAAACCCTGGCCCCAAAATGAGTTTACCACCTCCCCAGATAGTAGCACTCGTTCCGTCCAAAGACGTTCACAGTGTCACGCGACCAATCCCCTTGATGTCTGTTGTTAGGTGGCGCCGCACAGCTGTGGTGCTGATGGTGTTGCAGCGCCTGATGATGTGCTAAAGCTGCTGCTGCTGCGGTGTTGTAAGCACTGGCCATTAGCCAATTATGCAAAGCAACGGCAACTACAGCGATGACGGACAACGGAGATCTGCAAGAAACGCTTTGAAATTGTACGAAAATTGTACACCATAGATGGCCCCAAAGACGGAGACGGAGCCATAGTAAGGGCATAGAAGGGAAGGGAAGGGAAGGGGAGGACTGACTGGAATGCTTTGTTTATAAACAAACAACAAACTGGAAATCATTGGAAACCACTTTGATATACTATTGCGCAGCTTCTCTTTTCGCATTGTCAGCGCTTTTTATGAGCTTACCAAAGCCGTGAACGCTAGAGTTCTTGCCCGAAAAGTCCCCCAAAACAAAGCAGCTCACTGAGATCGCATATATGTATGTACATACATATGTACATAAGTATGTACGTGCATATGTAGTACTTTATAATAATATATTGATGGTAGGTATGTATTCTTTGTACTGCAAGTCTAATCATTTCCCGTTTGGTACTCCCCTCTTGGCCATGCTCAAAAGGCACCCATTCATCCGTATGAAACGTCCATTTGCCAACGATTAGTCCGCGAGTTGTTAAATTGTTTAATTGGAGAATTGTTGGTTGGTGTTGGTGAATTGGTGACTTCCAAATGTTTGCTCTCAGGGCTACTCTTCATTGTAGCAGCGTCAGTCGCCACATCTGCCCAAATCAAGCAGAGATGTACTCTGTATGGACTGTGACGTTGGGTATTAAGTTTTAGTTATTGGGCATTAGGCATTACATAATCTGAAAAGTCAAAGGCAACAGATTTTGCGTACTCTACGTACTACAGAGCCGTGTTTGTGCAACCTTCAACTGTCGCTCAGACGGTTTATGGAAAACAAATTAACAAAACAACAAAGCGCAGAACACGACGAGACTGCAATTTGCAACAAAAGGCCCAAACGGAGCGGAGCCTAACGCTGTAGAGCGGATTTTTGATCTGCGGCTGCCACAACAGCAACAGAAACAACAGCAACGCAAACAGCAGACAGTACGAGTAAACGCAGCTTTTAGCAGTCAAATTCATTAGTAATCACTTCAGTTTAGAGTCATTAGGAATTGGTACAAGTGGCCGGCCAGACTCGAATATGAGTCAGTGTCGGATTTGGAATGTTCACACCTTGCCCTGGGAGTCGACAGCCACCAAAGGTGGAGAGGTAAATGGTGGGCCTATCCATCTTTTAGCTCGGTCCCAGGAGCAATTTTTTCGCCTGAGCGAAACGTTTGCCTAAACATTGTTTAATGGGCAAACATTATGTTTCCTCCATGCAGGAGCAGCAGCTTCTGTTGAGACAGCCAGCCAGTACAGAAGGGATTATCGCCATTGACAACAGCGCAGGCTTCGGGGCGGCAGGTACTGAGTGCGTCGTCAATATTGACGAATCAATCAGCAGCTACACCTGGTACTGGTATTGGGCACACATTGCGTATGAGCCATCAAATCATTAGGCGCATCCCATATAATTTTGCGCAAAGAGCCCGAGACCAAGCTTAGGCTTAGACGCTATCCCAATCCGATCCGATACGATCATGGGAAAGCAAACGAGCCGATTGCCAAATGCCAATTTATTTGGCATCCGTAAACAACAATCAGAAAGAGAAAGAGCCCGGCTAAAGTTCGAAAACAATCTCGAACCTTACACCAAATTGGAATACCTAATGAAGGTTATTTTTGATTTGTGAGCTTGTTTGGTTGCTCTTGGGAAATGCTGGCCAAGTGCATCTGATGGCGATGCCGACGTCGACGGCGACTCCTCTTCCCACTCCTTTGCCCATCTGGAGCCCACGTCGAAGTGAAAATCGAGGTTCGCCTTTGTTTGCTCCCCAAACCCAAACCCCAGACGCAAACCCAAGCTCTAAAACGTCCACAGCTTTGTGTACCAGGCCAATAATTAGGCTTCGTGTTTGCACCCCTCCCTCTACCATTCTCTCTTGGCCAATTGTTGGTGCTTAATTTATTTTTACAACTGCCTCGACTATTTCACGCATCATTTCAAAGACGAATGACGCAAGCCGCAAGAAAAGCAAGACACACGACCAGCCGAACGGACTTCACATGAACTTCTCGCGATTGAGGAAGTGGTTGGCGGGCAGAGCGTTCTCCTCGAGCCGCACCTGCTCCTCAATGCACTCGACAATGGGACGGCCAGTCTCCACCGCTCGGGTCAGGCCCTGGCGCACGGCTACCGATCCGACGGTGCGCAGATCCTTGGCCCAGTCGAGGGCAGCAAAGACGCGAATCACACTGGCCCCCAGGCCGCTCGCATAGTCGCCGAACTCCCCGCTCTGGTAGTCCCGTGGCAAGAGGTAGTGGAACTGGGGCCAGTAGCTTTTGGTGATGAGGAAGATGCTGTTGGAGTCGGTGGGCTTGAACCCCTTGTGGATGCTCCACACAAAATGGGCAGAGTTCACCAGGTTGCCCAGATTAATCACGATTAGACTTCGCAACCAGAAGCCCACGAACATGGAGGCTGAAAGGGAGTCCCCAAAGTACTGGAAGGGGGTGTTCACCGACAGAAGAATGTTGAAGAATATGTACAGCAGAACGTAGAAGCTGAAGATCCCAAGGAGGTCCGAGAAATCAAAAAATTTATACGGATCAGAGATAGACGTGATCTATGACCTACGACCTACCGCTTCTGGAACATCACTATCGAATCACTCTCCAGATCCGACATGTCTATGTCCTTCAAGAGCTGCTCCTGCTGGGGCGAGTACTTGAGGAGACTGCCGCGTACTTGGGCGTACAAGAAGCTGTGCTTGCTGTAGTAAGGATCCTCGTCCTGCTGGAACTTTTCGTGGTGGAGTCTGTGGGCTTGGACGACACTGTAAATGGAGCCCTGGCGCGATAACGAGAAACAGAAACATAATGTAAACTGGTTGGGTTTTTGTCATGGCTAAAAGCACAAACGAAAGCTTTTCGGAACGCTTTTACCAGAGGCATAGTCATCCAAAGCTAGGGGATCGTGCACGTGTGCTCACCTGACCGGCTGTCGTTTGGCAGAACATGAGAAAGACCCGCAATGGCTTAGATGCCGTGAATGTGTTATGGGCCCACAGTCGATGCACGCCCACGGTCACACCCATTGTGCCCAGGAGTGTCAGGAGCGCCGCTGTGGATGGAGACAGAAATCGAACGGCGAGCGGACCCGACACATTTGTTAGGCAGCACGACGAGCTAATTAACTTTCTGAACTCACTGAATAAAATAGTGGACCACGCGGCGCTCGCCACCAGCACGTAGATTCCGTAGAGGCCGAGAATGTTCACGTGGATGTAGAACAGCACCAGGGGCCAGATGGCGTCCCGCTTCTTGAACTCACTCCCCAAGGAGCTGCTATTCTGGCCCACATCCTTCTGCCTCTGCTTCTCCATTGCTGATCGCTGACTATTCCTGTTTTGTAATCCCTGATCGGTGCCTCGTCCGTTCCACACGCCAACCCAGGCGTTACTGAACGATGTCTGGCGCTGAAGAACCCGGCGAGGCGAAGGTCTGCCCTGGGCTGAGCTTTACGTGCTTGCATATGCATGAGGAATGTAAATTGCCACAAGCCCAATACTTAGGAGGGACGAACAGTCGAGCAGAGGACAGAGCGCACAGTTGGGTTTAGTACCAAACATAGTTTATTGACCCGAGTGCTAGCGGTAACGAAAACAACGTCGAGCCGGGATGGGTCCTGGGATGGTGATAAGTTTGAGGATGATGAGACTGGTGCAACTTGAACTTAAGTCTATTGAAACCACAGGCTTAAAAGATAATACGGTGCCAGAGCTTTAACATTCAATTCTGCATCTTGGCCAACTCAGCGAGGTCCTCACGCGGCAAGTCCTTGTCCCCGAAGCCCCAGACCTGATCCTTGTGGGCGAACTCGTCGTCGAGGAATCGCGTTCCATCCCCACACTTGGCCGCGCGTCGCTTGACCATGTCGGGGGAAACAACTTTGCCTGTTCAGGGATTAGATTAAAGAAATTAGTCAAAGATCACATACAGAGCCAGGCATAACCTACGTCCACTGGCCAAGCCGAGGCGGGCGCAAAAGTCAATAAAGCCCGTGGTCACGTTGAGGCTGTAGTTGCCGAACTCGCCCGTCTTGTAGTCCCAGGGGAACACGTGATGATAGTTGTGCCATCCCTCGCCCATGGCCAGCAATGAGACGATGGGCGCCTCGACGGACATAATATTCCTGAAAAAAGGAGAGCAAAAAGTTAGGGAAGGTATCTGGATATGGATAACAGGATGAGCTTACTTATCGTATGGCCTATTGCCATACATGTGGGCCACGCTGTTCACGAAAAAGGCCACGTTGAGGGTCCAAGTGAATCGCATGTTGAAGTTGATCCAGAAGGACATCCAGAGGCTCTCTCCCCAGAAGTACCAGGGCACGCACACGGGCAGAATGATCGAGCAGAGGGCGAAGAGCGGAATGTAGTACTTCCTCTGGAACATGCAGACAGCATCGGCTTCCAGATCCGACATGTCGATCACCTTTCGCTTGGCCACCACCTTCGGGTGGGGGGTGAGGAACAGCCAGCCCACGTGGGCGAAGAAGAAGCCGCGCTTCGCATTATGCGGATCTGCGTCTGTCTCCGAGAATTTGTGGTGTATCCTATGGTCCAGAGCCCATGTGTAGGCATCGCGCTATATGAGAAATGAGAGGACTATCAGCACCTTTTCGCACCATCAAAGCTCCATTCTCGATGCACATACCTGACCAGCTATGGAGAAGGCGAAGGCGAGCAGAACACGCAGACCCCAGGCGGCCGTGTAGGACTTGTGCGACCAGAGACGATGCGCTCCCGCCGTGATCCCAATGCCAGATACCCAGATGGTGCCAACCACTGAAAGGGGGATCAAGAGAACAGTAGAATATAATTGTCTATATATGTACACCCACACACACACACACACACACACGCGCCCATCTGTATAGAGTAAAAAGTATATACCTAGGTATCTGAATAGTTCGCTCTGTTGACTCTGCCTCGCTTGATTTGCTCACCGTATGACACAATACTAAATATATCTATTCTCTGTTCTTTGGGGTGGCCTAAATGTCGCCTCTTCCCATATGGAAATCGCTCTCTCTCTCTCTCTCACTTCGATCATTATTCGAAATTGTTCGATGCTGGCAATTGAAGCGTTCGTTAAGTTTAATTGCTGCTAGTCAAAGTTCATTCTGCCACAGTTAAATATAGATAAAATATCCCATTCCCCACTGTTAAACTATACACGTTCTTTATCTTTCCTAAGGCTTATATGACACCTACTCGATGGGAAATCTATTCTAAGGTTTATAATCCGTTCTTCGCTGACCCTTCCTCAAAGTTTCCTCTAAATGAATGATTGCACACCCTACTCCCAATGCGGTTATTCTGGTCTAGCTAACAACAACTGGCGTGCCAGAAACACTGCTTACCAAATAGCTAATATATTGTTTGCCTATTGCCTCAAGTAATTATGAATTACGGACAAACGGAGACCAGGTCGAGGCAAAAACTCATTTGTTACACATGTTAATTACAGATCTCGATGACCGGAGGGAACACCATGCGGGAGCGTGTGGCGAGGACAGTGGATACTCACCCCACAAGAATGTGTAGAACTTGGCATAGAAAAGCAGGTAGACGCCGTAAAGGGCCCCGACGTGCAGGAAGGTCTGGGCCCCCAGATCGGGCCATCTGATCTGTGGCTTATAGACCTCCTCCTCCTCCTCCTCCTGATCCTGCAGCTGCTGCTGCTGCTCCTGCACCCTCTGCCTCTTCTCAGGGTTCTCCTTGTAAACAGCGTTTTCCTCCTTATAACCTAAATTATCGTCTAGCTCCCTCTCGGGCCTTTTGGTCTGTCTAGCCTCTGTGGAGTGGCCTCTGAACTTCAGCTCTCCGTTGCTGCTGCTGCTAGTGGTGGTGCTGCTGCTGCGATTCCCGTTCTTATCCAGGCTGCAGGACCCGTTGCATTGACTCTCGGTTGCCTGGCCCTGGCCGGGAGCTAGTATGGGCGAGGAAAGGCACATGGTCCAAGTGTAGATCGAATATCGACTGCAAAGAGAGATCAGAGTGCGGATGGTTAGATGCATGAGTAAGCAGACTGAATCCATAGAGACCTGCTAATTTGAGTTTAGGACGGTTATAATAGCCACTATTAACAGACCTTTGAAGAAATGGAGGCTGTAATTGGTGTTAAATTCGCAGCAAGTCTCATGTGCCACAACCGCTGCTGCTACACACCGATGGAGTCCGCTGCTCTGTTTGCTCTGATTATTAACATTCCCCCTCTATTGTACTTATGAACAAACTTTAAAGTCGTTGGCTGTGCGTCTGTCTATTCCGATGTCTGTCGTCGAGTGTTATCGCGGGCTTATCGCCGGCCAAGTGCCGTGCTACAATCATCGAATTGTTAGTTGGCTCAACCACTATCTGGGTATCTGGCCATAAAACAAACAAAACTGCACTACCAAATAATGGTCGTACACGGTATCAACGGTGAGTCCACCCGAGCAGTGAGTCACCTCGCAGGTGGATCTGCACACGACCCTGATGGATGTTCAGGCTGCGAACTAATTCCTTGTTGGCTGGTGTGACATATCAGTGAAAGATTCCGCCCTGTCATCGGCACTATCCGAATTGCTGGGATTTCGGACAACTGGTGCTAATCTCCGTTCTCCAATTGTTCATGAATATCTGCTTATCTAACGCAAACGAACCTACAGCGCCTTCTGCTATTTCAAATAGAGCGTGTCTATTTTTGCACAAATACAACATACTCTTGTTTTTCGATTAGCAGGTATAACCCAACGATGACAGCCAGACAAACATTTCAAATGTTTATCTACAAATTTTTGAGTCTGGGGACTGAACGCATATGGAGGTCGATCCATTCCGCGTGCGTGTCTCGGCTAGGGAATTATGGCTCTGCTGATAAGCAATGCACACCTGGACACCTGGCCCACATTTCCCACTAAGTTCATTCAAAAGTTCGGGGGCTCCGATAAGCAATCATCAATTGCTGAGGATATTTCTAATTGAGATTACTGTTCGCCATGATTCATGGACAGTCTGGCCTACCCAGGTGTTCAAATTGGGATGAGTAACGGCAGAGTTCAAGGAGAGACCCCTTACGTAACCAGCAATTCCCGCAGCCGAGCGATAAGACTTCTGTGGCTCCTCTCGCAATTTACATATTGATAAAATACCGCTCCTCAGGGAGGGAAAAACGCCCCGTTTTGTCTTTGGCTTTTAATTAGAAAATGTAGCCACGCACGCTAATTCGATAAGGGCGGACCGGAGAAAGATGAATATGAGAACGAGAGCCCAGAACTTGACGAACGCTGTCATATACATACATACATAAATATCTACTCGAAGTCGCAAGAATTTATCAACAGTATCATGGGCCCAGAGCACGCGACTCAGCGATTGTGCTACGAGCTGGGCCAAAGTCTGAGGCGAGCATGCATAAATTAAATATTATTATTTTCCCCAATTTCGATTCATTCGTAGTTGGCACCCTGGCAACGCAGCGCTGCCCCATGGAGAGCACAAGAAAATTAAACAATCTATTTGGCTCAATAATAAATAATAATAAACAATTAATAAATACCGTCATCGTCAGCCCCCTCCGAGACCCAGACCTCGCTAGTGTTTCTCCGATTTTCGCTCGTTCAGTTCAGTTCAGCCTGGAGCTTTTTTCTGGCGATGTTCGCGATAAAACCGACCGCCAACCCAACGAAAAATTCTGTTTAATTTTCGTTCTTCTTGCCACGGACGGGCGACTTTTCAAACATGGCTAATTGCCTGATGGCCCGCACGTCGCCCTATCGCCAACTATTCGCCCGCTCTCCACTTTCAAGCACTTTTACTGCCGCAATGCCAAATTGTATTGGAAATTTTCCATGCCCTGACCAAGTCGAAAACTTGGCGGCGGGGCGAGCTTTCATCTGGCTGAGAGAAACCTCAAGCGGTTTCCCCCATCCCTCCGATAAAGTAGCGCCACTTGTTGCCTGCGCAGCAGCTACCTGCCACCTTTAATTGGAGCTTTTAATGGCAGAGCACACATAGTTGTGAGGCAATTGAGACCCCCATTCGACATTCGCTATCTCAAGATAATTCAGGAAAGATCTCTCCCAGCAACGGTTGGTGGAAGGTTTATGCCGGTCCCTAAAGCGCGATGAAAAAAAAGCATCGAAAGGGGAAGGGACTTCGGCACGATAAGAAATTCCTAGAAATTCACAATTCCATTTGTACATATGTATAGTACTCGGTCATAAATACAACCAAGCCCTTTGCTTAGCCAGTCCCGAATGGATTGGTTGTGGTTTCTGCTGGGTTTTTGGTCTGGTGGTTGGTTATTGATGTGGGTCAGCGCGTGTCGTGGCGGCAATCAAATCATCAGGGATAATGTGTGCATACAGTCCTAGAGCCGACACCTGGGGGCCGGTGGTCGCGGTGTGTGCATGTTATTCGGTCTGTTGACTCTCCTCCCGTTCCCTGGCGTCCTCCGTACTTCCACCCAGCTCTAATTGACGCTGGTAATGACAGAAATGAGCAAACAATTGGGTTACAATTTGCATGTGAGCGGCCTTGGATCGAGGGGGGTGGACAGTCGAAGTTGGAACACGGATGATTAATAGCGGTCCTATGTCGAAGATTATTCTGCTCCCGCGATGAACACACGCTGACGTCAGGCACACATTTTCCCAAGTTCTTAAAAATAGCTTACGGTTACCAGATTGCGGAGGAAGCTCTGCACCGATATCTGACACTGCTTCACGTACTTGGATTTGGACTGCTGACTGCAACTGGAACTGACACTGCTATAGCGCGACTCGGAGGAAGTTTCGAAACTACCGTTAGGACTGATACGCAGCGGCGACAGCGCGTTTCTCGATTCCCGGATTCTCTGCTCTGGGGGATGTGTTGACCAAGCGAACGTACGAACCGAAATGACTAACAACGCCCCAACGGTCGACATTTACATCAAAGAGCTGGGCTGGCGTTGTCGGCGTCGCCGTCGCTGCCGCCGATAGTTCTAGGCTCCTATAGTGGTGACGCCAGCTGCGACGGCGACTGCGGTGGAGCGGTGAAGACCATTCAATTTTTATTTCAGTTTATTTGTTGGTGGAAGTCGCTCCCTCTCTCTTGCTCTCTGGCATGGGGTTGCGGCTGCGGCTGCGTCCACAGTTATTATCTACCATTTTGACTTGCTCTTTTCTCCCCTTCAACCCGATAACGTTAACGCGTTCTTCCCTCATTCTGTTTATCATTGTCTGTTGTGCTCACACATTCCGTAAACATTACACAAACAACACACTCGCAGAACATAAGGTATATTAACTAGAAGGTAAGAGACTCATGTATGGCTCTCTTTGCGACAGATGACAAAACAGATATGTATGTGTACATGTGTACATACGAGCACATATGTACATGCATACGTGAGCGACTGTTGACTCTCTGCCTAACCTATCTCTTCATATACCTTGGCAGCGCGCATAGTTCAAAGTCAATGCTTTTCATAAGAAACCATACAACGAAATAGGACTCCTGTGAGCGAATGTTGTATACCCTTTTTTTTCGTTCGTCATAGTTCGGAGAGTTGTAGGGCGGAAGGACAATCTGATTGCAGGCCTAGCCATTTAATTGATACACGATACCAATGGCAACATTGTATGAGTAGCTCTGGAATCGAGATCTTTTGATTATTCCTGTAGCGCACATCAAAGCGAATATATCTTTATCGCTGGAGGGTAGAAGAATATGAGTAGGTGTCAGCACTAACCGCGACTGCGAAAGCGACGCGGCGCAGACGCTGGCAGAGCCAGCAACAGTCTTAGGCCCCAAAGCCGGCTATAGGCTGGTGTGTGTGTGTATGAAGATGAATGTGATGAAGGCGTTTCGTCATCGTGTGAGATCCCAAAGCTCTTAAATATCGGCTAAGTTCCCGCAGTCGCTGCTTACTAACCCACTTTTCTTCTCTCGCTCTCGCATCGTCTCTCTTTTGTTTGTTGCTTCTTCCCTCCGTTCATTCAATTCCACTCATTACCATGCTGTCGCTTTTATCGGTCTGTTCTGTCTATTTATTCCCCATTTTTGTTTTCCACGCTGTGAATATGGGGGGCCAAATTCAAAGGCGTAGAGAAAGAGTAATAGAGAGAAAACAACTCGTTTCGAACTGAACGGAAACCGAATATGGAATTTTATCACCATCCCACAATATATTAAATAATGCTATTTTAATTCTTTAAAACGGAAATAAGCCACTAAAACGGCCCTCCAAAAAATCGCTTGTTGAAATAAATATACTATATACATAACTCTCTCCCTTTTTCCAAATATTCAGCAGAGCATTCTCCCAGACAGAAATTTTCATATAGAATGCATATGCTTAGGAATGTTCTCTGCCGAAGGAGGACCAAAAAGATGATGCAACGGCTTTACTGGATAAATATAGAAAACTAATTGGGAGAGAGAAATAACCTCTGCACGGTACTTGTGCGATGATCAATGCACACACGCATGGGCACTCTCACGGACGGTTATACATATATGTATGTATGTACATATGTACGTACATACATACATATACAGTAGCTCTCTTTGGTGGTTTACGGTTTATGGGAAGCTTATCAGCAACCGTCTGGCATGCGGGAGTCATCGTGGAACGGCAACTTTACCCAGAGTTAGAGAATCCACAACTGATTACGCAGAGACTGAAGTAAAGACCTTCGCCAAACCGCTCTCGATGAAAGTGTAGACATTGGAGTAGTTAAAGCTGATGGGCAGATAAGTTATGATAGCTTCTTTCCAATTTCAGCTGCGCGGTGACATATCGCACATACACCACACAATTCAAACTGGAAAAGAGTTCAATGCCAAATCGGTTGGCCGAGGTATTAAAACGTAAAGGGTTTCCGTAAAGTTGCACCACATGTTTGTATGCACATACATATGTCCATATTTACAAAAATAATATGAACTTGTCGCTGCAGAGACGATGTATCGACAGTCTTTAAGCCTGATATGGTGTTCGTGCTGTACTGCATCATACTGATAGCTGCCGAAATACTAGTTGCTGATTATAGCAACAGTCTGCGAACTAAATTTAAGATATTTAATATCAAAAGCAACTTTGAATCAAATCGTGACTCAGACTAGCGACGCCACTGGGAGCAGCCACAACAGCAGCAGGGGATGACATAATTTGTCAAAAGGGCAGCCAACTCCGAGTCCCACCAGCGCCCGATGGGATATATGGGGGTAACCGAACCAAACTACGACTGTCATAAAAATTTTTCCGCCAAGGACATGTCCAATAAAATCTACATATAAAGTGCCCTTAATCCAACACTTGGATTTGTGTGTGGGAGGAGCGTTTTAATTAGAGCACGAAATAAAGTTGGCTCAAGACGGAATTACCCATTCGCATACTCAAGGCTGAACCGAACTCCACTCCCCTCCAATGACCCACAATTAGGAAACATCAATAATAGATCACCCAACGGAGTCATTTAGATAGAATCGCCGATACAGTCATGCCCTCACTCCGGCGACAACCTGTCATCAAACCACCTGTCTCGGCGCCGCCATCGATTCGCACCCCAGACCACCAGAACTCCCTGTTGGAATTCCCGCTCATCAGCCAAATAACACACACAGCGAACACAAAAACAACAATTTGTCTGCACCCTGAAATTGACATGGAGCTCGTGTTGTGGCCAAAAACTACGAGTATTTTTTCTAGTTTATTCGTTGCCTCGACCTTAAAGCCGTGCTACGTTCATGTTCATGTCCATGTCTATGTCCGTGTCACTCCTGTCCTTGCACCTCCCTCCGAGTTCCTTTTGCTTGCTCCCTTTCATCATATTAAATTTCGAAATTGTTAAATTGCGTGATTTTATGGTCAGTTTTAATTGAATTTCAAAACTGCAATCAATTGACTGGACTAGCTAAATAGCACCCATAGTCCCCAACCGCTAAATCATTTTAAACATAAAGAACTCTAGATTGCTAAAATCTACTTCCCAATTGATCCCAGTTCATTTCGATCAGGGCGATTCATGATCGACAGAGTAAAGCATTATCTATGTTTTAATCATCACTCATAACAAAAATCTTAAATTTATAGCAATAAGTGTAAAAACTAAAACCGCAACCACTTATTGCTATAAATTTAAGATTTTTGTTATGAGTGATAATCTAGTTATAATCTAACGGCTATTTACGGTACCACAGAACCTGCCACAGCACTGAGCTTTTGAAAGCTCTCCCCCGTAGCCAATAATCATCCACACAATAGTCCGCTCTGGGCGCAACGCCCACACATGGGATTATTTCGACAATCTTAGAGTTCTTGTAATTACGGAGCGCAGATGCAAGTAAAACCGCCACCCACAAGATTAAACCATTTCCAAACATATATACATATGCGGCGGGGGGTCTAAGCCCAATGAAAGCGGGTGGTAAAAGTTCTTAAATGAATCCTATAAAGGTATCAAGCCGTGAACTTTTTAATTAAAGACGTGATTAAAAACCACACGACATTCAACAGCGTCCCAGTGGATTCACAGGACTCAGCAGTTACGCCTTCTATGGCTGAACTTAATCAAAAGATGTTGCACATTGCAGTGGATGAGGTGACGGATTACAAAATCGACTCAGACGCATATAATGCTTTTGGTAGTGCTTAATCTTAAATCTTATTACCGCAACCAGCGGTGGGAGTGATTAATTACAGGATAGAGTAGTTCTGATAATTGGGATTTGCTTAGTTTTAAAAGTGTTTAATGTTTTATTTCTTTCACGTTACGTTCTCCAGCTCATGTAAAAAATTCATATTCTGTACGACAGAATTGCTGCAACTTTCTTAGATGAACCGAACCAGCGCGACGGCGACGAACACACTCTAGACATTCAGGTAGTTGTCGGGGAATTCGAAGGTAACATCGCGGCCAGTCAGCTTCTTGTAGACCGATGTGAAGGTATCAACCTGCAGGAGGAAGGAAAAAAAACTCCAGATTAGTTTCACTCATATTGGGGTTATCTAAATAAAGTGTCCAGTCACCGTGCTCCTCGCTGCGGCAGAATATACTGCAGCGAAGGAATACGCACGAAGGGCTGGATTACTATGCCGCCAATATAGGAAGTCCCAAGACACCAGAAACAAAACGGTGCTCGGGAGGCAAATGGGCGGTAATCAGTGTTCATGGTCTGTGGTGTTGTGGCACGCTAGTAGTAATGTAGTAGTCCTGAATATAATGGACACAACATTGTGGAGTGAAAGCCGATGCCTGGTCTTCTATGTGCGTTCTGTTTGACAATCACTGGGCTAAGATGGGCATTCAGCGAATAACACAAGAACGGTAAGTAGTCTATTGGTATTACTCTGTAGCAAACATTTAGTAATGATCAAGCCTTGAATATAGTCGGTTCGTCATTGTGGAGTGAGTAGTTGCTTTTGAGTTTACTGTACGTTCTGTTTGACAATCGCTGAACTGGAAGGTGAGTTTAGCGAATAACACAAGAACGGTGTATCTAAGGAACTAGTTGACACGTTAGAGGTTTAAAAATGTGGCAAACAGTTAGTAATGATGCAGCCTTGATTGTTATCGGCTAATCATTGTGGAGTGAGTAGTTGCCTGGGATTAATGTACGTTCTGTTTGACAATCACTGGACTAGAAGGTGAGTCCAGCGAATAACACAAGAACGGTCAAGGGTACCGGAGTGTAGCCAATATATGGAGATGCAAGCCCGCAAAACGCGTCTTTGGCATACAATAACGAGTTATTGGCAATTGGTGATATGCGTCCCCTCTGACGATCACGACGCTTGAAAAACGCGTCGCAAATAACACGGGGACGAAGATGTAACTGACGACCGGACCACAAGATAGCACTGATAGTATACAGACGCCCACATGACTTTGAACTCACTTTGTGTTCGATGGTGGTCTGTTGGTTCTTGTCCAGGTGCACCTTCACCAGCTGGGAGCCGTCCAGCTTAACGCGGATACGCTTGCCTACGATCTCGGCAGGGAAGACCAGATCCTCCAGAATGGCATCGTACACAGCAGTCAGGGTACGGGAGCGTGGACGCTTCTGTTTCAGGGGATTGCGCGCCTTGCGGGTGGGCTTGGGCAGAATCTTGCGCTCTCCAATGACCACGACGTGCTTGCCGGAGAACTTCTTCTCCAACTCGCGGACCAGAATGATCTGGATCTTCTGGAACACCTTCTGCTGTGGAATGGGCACGTAGATGATGACGGCCTGCAGACGTAAAAAAGTTAGCCAGTGTTTCACATTAAATATTGGCATGAACTTACCTTCTTGCTGCCAAACTCAATCTCGCGCGCACGGGTGATGTGCAGATCGCGCAGGTAGGGCTTTAGGTCGCTGTTGGCCTCAAGCTCAACCAGAGCCTGGGCAATCGACTTCTCGAAATCATCGGGGTCCGCGCCGCCGGGCTTGATAATCTTGGAGCCGATAGCCATCTGCAAATGGACACCATGCCAACTCAATGAGTAAACAATTCAAACATTCGCATCCACGCAACGCAGTGTACAAAAAGCCGCTTCGCTCGTCTCAATTGATTTTTCTAATCGCCGTGCATCGGCTACATTTTCAGACAATTTCACTGGCTTTTCCATTTATCTCTCATCAGCAAGCCTTTCCCTTATGTTTCGTCTCATTATTTTGAGTCACTGCGTTGCGTATTCTGCATATTTTCACGATTTTCGAAATTTATGTACCACCTTTGTCGACTATTTTGACAGGAAAGGAAATTTCGACGGCGGCTTCCAGTGAGACCGTATGCTGTGCAGCTGTCAAAACATTCAATAGTATCGATTGACTACTGTCTATCGATATAGACCTAGTGTTTTAAGCACACCTCAAAATGTTTATGATTAAGCCCTCGCGACCAACCGAATGTTCGAATTGATTTTATTTTTATTTATTGGTCGCTTGCAGTGAGACCGTTGTAGTGCGTTAAACTATCGAGTTTACTATCGATTGAAACGTGCAGGGCTGCGTGTTTGTTACATCTTGTTTAACACACTACCCCACAGATGGCGCTACTGAAGACGTCTCTTTTTTCGCGCTCATCAAGAAATTTGAATTATTAGGTAATTTGATACTCGTATGAAACGATTCGTTTTTGTTTTGTAATCTGCGGAAACGGGGAGCATTCATTGAACTTTGAAAATTGAAAATAAAATTATTCAAGACGCGAACTAGCCAATAGCAAATCTCTCGTTAGGATTGTGTTACAAAAAATTGTACCAATTACATAGAACACAATAGCGTACCAAATTTGATTTTCGCGAACTAGAAAGTAACAAAAGACTGAGAGTCATGTATTTCCCCTATTGGCCGTGCCCGAGAAACTAAAAAATTTAATATCTAGGGTGATTTTCTCTCGTTTATTTTTCGCCAGACAAAATCCCCGCGTGTAAGTGAACGTGTTGGGGTTATCAGCAGCGGTTGTACATATCTCTGCCACTGATGGGTGGGGCTATATAAGCTCTGTAGATTTCATAGAAATGTCATTCTTCTCTGAGCAACTGCAATATCAGCAGCACTAGCAACTTACGGTTTATTCCCAGAAATAGTCAAACACTATCATGAACTTCTACAAGATCTTCGTGTTCGTTGCCCTTATCCTGGCCATCAGCGTGGGACAATCGGAGGCCGGATGGCTGAAGAAGATTGGCAAGAAAATCGTAAGTCATCTTCCCAGTTTTTAAATCCTTCGGAGGCTAATGTATATTTCTTCACAGGAACGCGTTGGCCAGCACACTCGGGATGCCACCATCCAGGGTCTTGGTGTTGCTCAACAAGCAGCCAATGTAGCAGCCACTGCTCGAGGATGAAGGAGGAAGGACCAATTGGGACCCGAACCTAATTATTAACATTTAAAATTTTTTAATTAAACTGTATTTCTTGACCTAAGTGAATAAACTAAACTAAACTAAATTGGGTAGTCTGTATGTAAAATTGGCATATGCCTGTATATATTCTTAATTATCTAATAGGAGGAAACAAAAAATTTGAATTGTACGCTTAATTGCCCTCTCCCTTATTCTCTTCGGTCACGGCCCCGATCGCACCTTATCAGCATCGCACAATAACTGATAACAAAACTCGTGTATTCGTTGTTCAATAAAAAACGGCATTTATTGAACATTCTCTGGTCACATATTTTAGGGGCATTGCCAAGAGATCTTTACGCAACAAAGACTTAATGATCTCGAGAGTATCTTATACACAGCACTCTAGAAAATGACAGTGAAAAAGTGCCCTGTGATCCGAATCGAAGCCGGCAGGATCCCAATCTAATTCATGAAGCTGCTATTGAGCCTATCTGGCGACAAACAATGCAACAAAACGCTTTTATAGTATGTACATAGATGAGCTTCTCACTTTTATTTGCATGTTACGTATACTCAGTAAAATATGCGTCTGAACGAAAAAAGGAACAGGCTCATTAAGTCATGGAGTCGCCCCATTTAACTATTTCCAGTTGTTGCATCGGCAGTTATCTAGGGTGAATCCGACTGCTCTCGTGCACATTTTCGTCAGCCAAAACCACTACATCACCTTGTCAGAATCGCTTGGAACTAAAGGAATGACGCTATATAAAGTCGGTAGATTATTTGGAAATGTCAGCAGTTGGTCAGATCACATAGCAGCAGCCGCAGCAGTTGATAAGGAATAATTCCAGAAATTGCACTATGAACTTCTACAAGATTTTGGAGGCAGCCACAGCCAAAGGATGAAGGGGACCCTTTATACCCTCGGCATAGCCGAATGTAATACTTAACACAAGAAAATAGAATAAGTGGAAATGTAATCTCTCGTCTTTTCCAATCATTTCCCATAATGAAGCTTTAACCCAGTACCTTATAGATTGTAAGCTCTAATCTAATTATTTTGAGGTAACTGAACTTGCGATTTTTGTAGACATTTAAAATGTAGGTTACCAGCGTACGAGACTATAGTCGAGTATTGCGAATGCTACGTAACTTGCACCACTAAGCCTGTAGTATATATGTACATACATATATGGTATATAGGCACGTACCCTACTAAAATTCGCTACGAACCTCACGAATTCGAGAATAAACAAATATGAATTTTAGAAGGCATTCTTATAAAGAGTGGAACACGGATCATTTTTATAGACTCTGAGACTGTACTACAATCTTAGTATATTTTGTAAGAGGGCTGAATAATTATCTACATGACTGCGACTAGACTTATGTACCAAGATATGAGTATTAGCTGGAAAAAGTTGTATCCTTCCTGTTACTTTAATGACCCAAATACGTTTAATACTTACGTTCGAGCTTCATGTATTTCCCCTCTCAACCATTATCAAGTCAGAACTCTCTTAGCTTGCCTTGGTCCAACTGTCTCGGGGGATTCCGCTCTGATCGATGCCTGTCTTGTACGTTTTTACCAGACAAAATCCCCGACTGCAACTTATCAGTATCGGTTGAAGCTGTGCGAGTGATGGAAAGTGCTATATAAGCTGGCTCAATAGGTAATCAAGTCATCAGTCTCACAGCTCTCGCAACATCAACAGCATCAGCAACTTTTGCTATCTACAATCCCAGGAATTTACCAAGAACCTCAACATGAACTTCTACAAGATCTTCGTCTTCGTTGCCCTCATCCTGGCTATCAGCGTGGGCCAATCGGAAGCCGGCTGGCTGAAGAAGCTGGGCAAGAGACTTGTAAGTCTAGTACATGATCTATAACTTATATAGAAACTAACATATATTATTCTACTTAGGAACGCGTTGGCCAGCACACCCGAGATGCCACCATTCAGGTTGTGGGAATCGCCCAACAGGCCGCCAATGTGGCAGCTACAGCCCGAGGATGAAGTTCATGATTTAACACCCGTGACCTAACTTTTAAACATATTTATTTTAATTGTAGTTTTAGACCTAAGAAAAATAAAAACACGTTAACTGCAATATCTTGTGTGTATAGACATATGTGTATGCTAGCGTTCAAGTTTACTTTATGGCTTATACAAGGATCAATAGTTAAGCTAAGATAGGATTGAAACAGTCAGCGAAAGCTCTCCCACACAGCCTAGCTGCACCCGCCAATTAATTCGTTCTGTTTGCTTAAAGACTTGACCACAGACAACTGGACCAAAGACAATATAAATATTCTTAATAGTATATTGGTTTTGCAACGACTATCTTTACTGAAATTCTTGAGAACTTTGTATGTATTACTCCTGGCTTGCGGCCATTGAGTTTGAGGACTGTCTGCCCCTACGCAACTATGCCACTTTTTGAAATTAGGATTTGGATATTTAACGAAGACTAGTATTTCCGAAATAAAAATTTATATTTTCAAGAGAATACACAATGGGGTTATATTATGGATGTGAGTCGTGTACCAACATTGTAGTATGAAGATCTCTCCTAGAGTTGTCCTGGAACTATTACTAATTAAATACGTTTATTAAAGTCATGTTGCAGTGAATAATCATTGAATCAATGCCGATAACGGACCACAAGCCGAAATGGCTATATGACAACTGACTATTTATTTGGCATTTATTATTACCATTCATACAACTTAATTTAATTTCTTTGGTCTCTGAAATTTGTATTATGAAGCTATGATTTTAAAAATTTAACTTAAGAAGCCGAGGTACCGGTGATTCATTTACAAAGTTGAAGATTTATATTAATCCTAAAGCTCAATTAACTAGACCTTCTGGCTTCGATTTCAAAAATAATGGATCCGAATTGTCTGTTTCGGATTTACTAGCATACATATTTATGTATTAAATAATATACATAATACCACCATTTATACATACATATGTATATACATGTATATTTCCCCGCTTACATATTCCAAAAAAGAAAAGAAACGAAGAATGGAATTTCCGCAAGCCCAAACATTGTTTAGCTTACCTGCTCTGAGATGTCCAAGGGGATTCTTATCTGAGTCGAATCCACTCCTGAACTTTTTCCCCAGACAAAACCCCCGGCTGCAGGTTATCAGCATCGCTTAAAGCTGCTAGACTGTTGGAAGGCGTTATAAAAGCTGCCTCGTGAGGCAGTCAAGTCATCAGTCACTCAGCTCTCACAGCAACAGCAAAACATCAGCAGTCTTTGCTTTTCACAATCCCAGGAATACTCCAAGAATCTCATCATGAACTTCTACAAGATCTTCATCTTCGTTGCCCTCATCCTGGCCATTAGCGTGGGCCAATCGGAAGCCGGCTGGCTGAAGAAGCTGGGCAAGAGACTTGTAAGTCTAGTACCAGATCTAAAACTTATATAGAAACTAACATTTATTATTCTACTTAGGAACGCGTTGGCCAGCACACCCGAGATGCCACCATACAGGTTGTGGGAATCGCCCAACAGGCCGCCAATGTGGCAGCGACAGCCCGGGGATGAAGAGAGATCTTAGAGACCAACAGTCTACCTATCAAATATTTAATTTATTTCCCCAAACTTAGCTCCTTAATTAATTTCTAAGTAAATAAACAAACACTGAAATGAAACTTGTTCATAATATAATTAGTGATATAAAATCTATGCCAAAAGTTTGGTTTGACCAAGACCTTTTAGAGAACCAAAAAAACTATAAGAGCCATATTAGTCGAATTGGGTCGACAGCTCAATGAAATTTCAACAAAAGTCACAAAAATGTCTTTTGGGATTCCGGAATGAAATACGCTTCCATTAAAATGATTATAAATGTGTATGGAAAAGAAAAGAAAACAAAATTTGGCTATGACTACAGCAATCCTGTAGGTCCTGTATCCCTGTACAGGGATCAGTCTAAGAAACAAGCAGAATCTTCCGTGTTCCTAGCAACCACAAACAAAATTCGCCAAACAAAATTTCCTTGAGTAGTTTGTCCAATAAAAAAGCGTTATATGCTAATTATAGTTATGGTAACAGTCGAATCCAAATGAGACAAAGAAGGAAAGAAAAAAGTACGGGAAATAACGTGTTTTGCCAATCCGCCAAACATTAGAGAACAAGCGAAATGGATTAATCAGCAAACACGTTTCAGCCCCTGGCCCCTGGGCCCTGGCTACGAACCACGGATCAGAAAGTACAACAAAAAGCGTCGATTACTCAATGAGTTTGAGGACAGACAAGCAGCAACGAAAGATCTGACGCATACGCGATACCCCGAACTAGACTCAATTATATGGGACCAACATTCTTTATAGAAGAGAGATAGTCTACAGTTACTGGAGCGTTAAAGCACGGTTACTAATACTCCGATTAGTCAGATTCAGTGGTTTCATCTTGTAAGAAACCCCATCGGCAACCCATGGATTTTAGTCATTCTTCAATAACGTTTATCCTATCATGAACCCATGATCATACATATACACCCTATTGGAAATAATGAGTATCATAAAACGTACTATGATTCAATTTATGAATGGAATTGCATGTGGGTAAATTTTATTCCACCAAAAAGCACACCGAGTGGAGCTTCCATCTAAAGAACCTCACATATGTACATAGTACATACACCGTAGTAGATCGCACGCTGATGACGCGTCGCGTATATATGTACATATGTATGTAAGTGTAGTGGATCGTCTGATCAGGGGGAACCTGCAGTTCATCAATGCGAGCCCAGCTGGGGCTTTCTTTATCAACGCGTCTCTGCCTTATCAATTTCACTTGTGGGGCCGTGCCTTGGGCGCGCTCTGGTGATTCCCATTCGCGAATTGGAAGCTGCCCGAGGGAAAAAGTTCCCCTGGCTGCAATTTATTGCTTCCCTATCAGCTAAGCAAGGGCAAGATGTTCAAACATTGACACAGCCAGCCAGCCAGCCATTGTCTCCAGGTAGACTGACAATCATCTTTATGACGATGCCAGCCAATGCCTTACTCATCTGGATGATAATGCCCTGCCCTGCCCCTAGCCAGCCTTTATTTAGTTGTTTCTTTTTCTGTTTATTCGAACCATTCCCTTAATCTTTTTAGCTTACTTTAAGAATATTCTCTAAGTTCTTTTTTACAATGAAAGCTTCCTGAACTTTTGGTGTCCCTCCGTCCCGGCTTGAGTATATCCTGGAACCAGTTGCGGTATTTACCGACTTACTCACGCTGCTGTGGACTTGAAGAACTTGTCTAATGACAAGCCGAGGCAGTTATGACACAGAACTCTCTCTCTCGCTTTCCCACTCCTATTGTGTCTCCTCCTTGTGGCAAGTCTCCTGCCACTTGTAGCTGTCACTCAGCGGTTAATTCGAGCGATTTTATTTACATTTTGCAAGGCAACAGGACCGGAAAGGAGCATCAGAAGCAGCAGTAGTAGAGTCTATTCTGTGGCATGAGAGTGGAGGGCAAAGTCAAGGCCCAAGATGAATAAAGCGTTTTTACTTGTTAAGGAAATTAGTGGCATATCCTGACAAGGCGCACATCATCCTACCCCCAGTCATCTCTGCTTTTCTGTGTGTGTGTGTGTGTGTGTGTCTGTGTGTGCGTGTGTTGTTTGTGTTTGCCTCCCTTACTGATTTAATTCATTTGTTGTCTTTGCTTCGAGTCTATTGTCTGCCCCCTCATCGTTTTTCTTTTGTTGTTGTTGGTTTTTTATGGTTGAAATTAAAGTTACATTTTTGGTGGTTGATATGTGAACGATGGTCCGCCCGCCCGAGCCAGGGCCATCCCCTCGCATCGACCAAGTACAGTTGTGTGTGTGTGTTCGCTCTGTGTCAATTCCCGCTCTTCGGTGTATCAATCGAATAAAGCTCCTATCAGCAGCTGGTCAAACATTCGACTATATACACCATGCTATGATGTGCTCTGCCCTGATCGGGGATCCACAGGTTCTCTTCGTTCCCCGACACATCGATGCCTTATCAGCATCGCGGGAAGCTCTCGTGCTATAAAAGCTACTTGACTTGCCAGTCAAACCATCAGTCACTCAGCTCTCAAAGCAACAGCAACATCCAGCAGTCTTTGCTTTCCACAATCCCAGGAATACTCCAAGAATCTCATCATGAACTTCTACAAGATCTTCGTCTTCGTTGCCCTCATCCTGGCTATCAGCGTGGGCCAATCGGAAGCCGGCTGGCTGAAGAAGCTGGGCAAGAGACTTGTAAGTCTAGTACATGATATTTAACTTATATAGCAACTAACATATATTATTCTACTTAGGAACGCGTTGGCCAGCACACCCGAGATGCCACCATTCAGGTTGTGGGAATCGCCCAACAGGCCGCCAATGTGGCAGCTACAGCCAGAGGATAAAGATTTAGCATCGTGGAACCTTCTAGAATAGAAACCTATTTATAAACCTATTTATTACCGCGAGTCCCAACCATAGATCAAACTAGAAATACATAAACTATCATACATCCCCGAAATTTACATGTGAGTCTCACTGTTTGGGCGAGTTGATTTGAAGTGGATTACAGTTTCCAAGGGGTGGTTCTCACGTTATCCAGTGCAAAGTGCACAGCACAAGTGTAAGGGCTCCCCTGGGCCATAGACCTCATGTCCTCTGGCCACCGCCTCCTGTTGCTGGTCATTTGGATCACAAACGCGTTTAAATGTCAAAACACTTGCGAACCTTTCTCAGGGCGGAGTTCTGAGGCAACTTGAAGTTGAAATGGGTTCTGGGAGTGCCCTCGGCCCATGTGTGTTGTATGTTGTGTGTTCTGCTGGTAATTTGCTTTGATTTACTTACATGAACGGAGGTCGCGGCACGTGACCGCAAAGTTTACATTAAATTATCAGTGCTCGCTGTGAAAATACATTATGGAGTAGATGAGAACAATGGGAACAGGGTAATGAGAATCCGAGGTGCTCTTCATATTCGTTGTGGTGTGGGGTAAACTGAACCTCAATCCCAATCCCAATCCCAATCGAATGAGAAGCCACAACCGAATTGAATTTAAAGACAGTTTCCATTTCGAACAGGAGCCGCGTCCTAATTACATGACATCTCCAGCGGATTAGGCCAACTCGCCTGGGAAATCGACAGCTTGGATGCCGTCCGCGTCCTTCGATGCCACCGCTGCCACCGCTGCTGCCTCAGGCTCTAAAGCGCTAAAAGCCAGAGCACATGCTCCGAATTATTGACAGCTTAGCCCGCGACGGAGTAGATTGGAGAGCCGAAGCTGAGCAGCCAGTCAATCATTATCATGAGAACCGCCTCAAAACTCAACTTCAAATGACAGCCAGCATGAGGATGAGCAGGAGGAGGAGGAGCAGCGCGGGACTGGAGCACGGCAGGAGCAGGAGCAGCTGCCAAATGATTTGAATAACAATAAAGATCAGCTTTTGTCTGCCGGCTGTATTTTGTAATTTATGCATTGATTTCCTCACCCTCCCTCTCTGCCCTCCCCTTCTTCACACCAACATCTCCCGTGCCACCGTACATCCCCCCCCTCGAAGTAATAATCATTTTGAAATTACATAAAAAAACTCGCTCATCTTGGAGTAATTTCCTCCTTCCGCCCGCCCGTTGCGCAGATTGTAGAAATTGTAAAATTTGGAAATTTCATAAAGCAAATCCTGGAAAATCATTCGTAAGCCCCTCGAACAGCACTCAAAAGTATGTCAGAAAAAGTGTGTAATATGCGTCGCAGCTTCATCTAGGGGAATAAGTATGAGTACGAGTGTATCTGGATGTGTGGCCCCCCGCGAGCACAGCTCCCCCTCCGGCGATGTAGCTGTAGCTGTAGCTGTAGCGACTCTTCAGAAATCGTTTACAAACCATTGAGAAGCCGCCGATGTATCAATAATATTTGAGCATGAGCTGCTCGACCCGGCCTAAAAAGGTGGTGAAAGTTGTTTTAAAATATTACCCACAGAAGGGCCAGAGAGCGGGAGAAGTGGTGGGGGAGGGGGAGAGTGAGCAGCCAAGAATAATGTTTGACTTAATTTCTTTTATGGCTCAATATAACCATTATTCGCACTACTCGAGCATAATCAGCAAATTTAAATTCAATTCGCCTTCCCTCAATGGCAAGTTGGGGGCAAGTCCTTTAAAGTACAGGCCGGGGGGCTATGGGTGTGGCGTGGCGTGGCGTGGCGGGTGTCAGTCGCAGTCGGGTGAGATTTACCGCACTCCCTCCGGGCCAAAGCAATGCGGTTTTCCTATGGCTCCACCGTAACGATTTCATTTGCGCGACAATTTATCATATTTAAAATGCCATAATCTGTGCGACATTCGAGAAAGGTATCATTTTATAGTATTCCAGACAGTTGGCCATGTCCGTCCGTCCTAGTTGGGTAATCCACTTTCGTATACTTCATTTTATCACCTCCACACTTCTGTTCGAATCGAAATTCTTTGTATTTGGAAAACTGAGCCAGAAAACTTTTGCTCTTTGCATACCATATAAGATATTCCGTATATATGTAGTACATACATATAAAATATATTTGTACCCCTCCTTAGTCTATCTCGTATCTACCACAAATGAATGAATGTGTGAGTGAGTGAGTGAGTATCTGTGTGGAGGATTCATGTGAGCATGAAAAATGTCAATTCGGGAAATACATTTCATACGCAATTCCCGTTCCGATTCCCTTCTAAACTGCCAGGGACAAGATTTATTGCCAGCTTGACGATTAACAAAGGTGGCCCCTGGATTTGACGCCCCTCCCCTTCAACCTTTTACCCCTCTTCACCCTCAATCCCCTCAGCCCTTTCGGGGATGCGAAGCAACAATTTAATAAACAGACAAACAACAATGGGAGCGCTTTTGGGTGCCTTTTCAGGGCAAACGAAATGAAATTGCTCGACCCAACGACATCGCCATCGACAGTGAATCCCGTGCCGTGTAGGCATTTTTTATTATTCTGCGTACATACATATATCCTGCATTATAGTCAGCCTCTGCTCAGTGAGCTCCTGACAGCGCATAACTCCCCGCCCAGGGGCAATAAAATCCTTTGAATAGTTGTCAGCTTCCAGTCGAATGCCTTCCAATGGCAGGCCAGAGCAGAGCCCCCGATCTGATCAGATCGTGTGAGGATACATGGGACACAATGCCAGGAATTTCACTTATGAATTCCAATTATGAAAGAGAAACCTAAGAGTTCAAGCAGAAGAGAAATGCTTTCAACAAAATGTGATTGAGTAATGCAAATCTCAGAGCTGTTAACGGATATCAAGCCATATATTTCGATACCAATTTTATCCTAAAGGATGTTTCCAACCACATTCTTATGAATATATTACATTTCCCTTCGATTCGTTGCCCATTTCGCATTAATTAATTCTCATTGCGATAAGAGAAGAATCCAATTAAAACTGGCATCGCACACACAAAACTTTTGACTTTCAATTAATAACAATTTGACGCCTCAGCAGCTCCTCCCCCAGCATCAGTAGACCTCTGCCCCCTGGTCCAGCCCCTTTCCCTTTCACATCCAGAAGTATTACAAAGATAAAAGAATCCGCCCGACCATACTCTCTCCAAGAGAGAGAGTAAGAGAGACATTTTCATCTGACAGGCACACGTCAGATTCTGGCGAAACGTAAATTAATCTCAATCCCGGGCAGCCTCAGAGGCGGCTGCGAGTGGCGAAAAAATTATTAATGAGGCGCATGTGTGAGTGGGAAAAAAATCGTAATCAAAGCGATAGAAAAAATGGACGAAAGAAGGCCAAGAACGGAGACCAGGAGTAACAGCAACAGGGCCAGCGACCCTCATTAACGGGAAATTAGTTTTGCTCTGATTTCTGTCATCTCTCGCTCTCATCTGTCGAACAAAGGGGACTCCGGAGCCCGGACGCAGGACCTGGTCCTGTCCCTGGGTTCCGTTCTTGGTCCTGCTCCAGGGGTGATTAAAAGCGGAAATGAGGCAAACACCAAGTTCTCCTGGTCGCTGACACTTTTGTGATTAGCGCGAATCAAAAGCGAAGTCCACAACGATTCGAAGGTGTCGGAGTTGGATGGAATTAGTCGATGAGGGGAGTCGGAGGAGAGTCAGGCAAACAATAGATCTGAGGATTAAGTGCTGGTCTTGTCCCAGATCTGTTCATCCGTTTGTTCCCAGCGCATTTCATTTGAATTAATTTGCGGCATTCAAGTGCCACACATAAATCCTATCGCTGTCCTTCCTCTTGTGCATTATGTAAATGTGAGCTCTTGTCCTGTCCAGGTCGTGGTCTTGGGAGTGTATTGTGCCGACACCTTTTGAGGGCACTTAATTATGCAGAAAGCTGGGAAACAGTCGGACTTTTGCCTTAATTTCTGCCTCATTTTACACAAAATTTAGCTCGATTATTATCCTGTCAGTGCCAGGTACCAGCACTCTCCACACACCACTCACAAGTGGGGGTACAGTTGTGCTCGCCGTGACCACCCCAATTACCCAATAGAATTTGCTCTATATAGAGTTTCATTCGAATTTTTCAATTACCAATCAAGGTTTCATCTTTCTTTGCTCTCTACTCTCTACTCTCCATCCAGCATCCTCCATCCTCATCTCGTCCCGTGCTGTTTGTTCTGTCCGTTGTGTTTGGTTTATTGATATGTTGTCGTTGCGGTTCTCTGGGGAACATGGGCTGCCAGGCTCGTTTTCGGTTAGGCCTTTCTCCCGAGAGCATCCCGCATTTCCCCGATAATTTGTTTAATGGCAGCGTAAAAAATTAGACCATATTGAATGTCAATTGTTTGATTTTTTGATTAAGGAGTGAAGAATACGTCCTGGCGGCTCCTGGCCGCTTGTTTGCTCTTTCGACTTCGACGTTTTGTGTGTACCTCTCGGCATTGATTAAATATTGAAAGAGTAAAGTGGCGTAACATGAAGCTTACGAGCAGGACCTTTCCCTGATATCATCCGAAACCATCATTCCATCATTACAGTGAGTGGATGGGTTTCTCCATTCTGAGAAGGTTTCCTGAGATGGTTGGTTTTTAATGTAATATTTTTAATAATAATCCTGGATAGGTAGGCCAGCTGTGGTCGCTCTCGTTTGACATCATTAATCAAAACTCTTTTCTTCGGGCCACGAAACATTAGCATAACGATCCCAAAAAGCAGGGAAAAAGAAAGCAAAGTCGTGTCAATTTACGCGCCAACGCCAAAAAGGAAAGGAACCCCAAGGAAAACACTTTTCCACAAGGCTTAAAAATTGCAAGCGGATACGAGAAGTCAGGCAAGGAGGGAGTCAGGGAGTCGTTCAAGGAGTGACTCAGTGGCACATGTGCCTCGGTTCCCAGCCCAACTATTTAGCGAGAAAACATCATTAATTTTTACAATCGCTGGCTCTACATTTTGATGCCGATGCTGATGATGATGATGCTATGATGCTGAGATGCTGAGATGCTGATGACATCAACGCCCAAATCATCTCAGTCACGCCAGGACACTTTCCCCCATTGTTGTTGTCGCGACATTTGCAATTTTTATAAATTTGCAAAGGAAGTTGACTGGAACATATGTCGAGCGGAGTTTCCTTTTGACGTGTCGGTGATTGGCGCCAGCGGCATCTGCTGAGGGTTCGCGGGAGCGGGGCGCTTCCTGCCTTCCCTGCCAAATGAATGCAAATTTTTATTTAAACATTTCGCTAAATGGCAACGAGCTGTCAATATGTTTGTTTGTCTCTTCATTGTGCCACCAGAGTGTGCCCCACAGTATGTCGCAGTGTGCAGGGGACGGGGATGTAGAGGGTGATGGTGGCAGTGGCAGTGGCAGTGAGTGCTACTGACAGCTTGAGAAATGGCAAGTTGAGCAAAATTTGATTTGCACTTCGTGTTCACAGTTATTCGCATCGAAATCGAATGAGTTGAGGTGGGAGGAAGGCTGGGAGGATAGCTGACTTCACACTCAACTGTACCTTCTCCAAGGGTTTGCCTCACCCCACTCATGAATACTTTGATTAGTCAGGGCTGGCTATTCCCAGGATGACCGACAAAGACTCCTCTCGCTCCGTTCGTTCAGTTTAAATTGAAAACTTGGCACAAAACTTAACGAGCGGAAAATGCGTTTTGAAGTTTGGCGGCATCATCATCGTCATCATCATCCATGGCAACGGGCCCTGGAGCTTCTGCTGCGACCCTGGCTCTCCGAGGTCCACCCTTTAACCCTTGTTTCTCTGCGTCAGCCAATTAACAGCCCGTTGACCACTTGACCAGCTTTCGTCCTTTTTGCTTGTTATTGTCTGCTCCTGCCATGGTGTTTGTCTAATTGAAAGTCATTCAGTGTTTGTGTGCGAGGCATACTTTAGGCTGGTGCGTGCAACATTTGTCACATGAGCATGCAACATCAAACAGGTTGCCCAGCTGGCGGCATTCTCCGTTCTGGCGGTCGCCCGGAGCTGCCACCAGCTCCACGAGAGCTGTCAGATTTGACAAACGACTGGTCAAGCGGGTCCACGGGGCAGTGTCCAATTGTTTCGCATGAGTGGACAATATCTGTGCCTGGTTCTGTTGCGTGTTTCACTGCACACAAGTTAAACAGTTGTCCCGGCCCCTCCCACCCCTTGACCTTATAGCCTCCTGCCAGAGAGTGTCACTTCACAGTTCGAGCAGCCTCGGAGGTTGGCAGCAGTGTCACAACCTTATCATTATCATCTTTATCTAACCTAATAACTGAGTGAAATTGAAACAGCTTAACCCTTATAAACAAGTCACAGCTGTCAGGGCGCTTCCCACCCCTCATAAATCAGCGCGTCAAACGAGAGAGAATAATGTGCGAGGATTCCTGATGAAAAATTACGAAATATGAACGCGGATGCAAAGCAGCTTTCCCAACCATATCGACGGGGGAAAGGGTTTCCCAGTCAAACCGCTGGATGGAGGGCAGGATTGGGATTCGTTCTGGGACTTACAAGATTCCAACATCAATCAAAACACGCGACGATAGACGCGACACCACCGTTGCCCGATTTGATGATGATGCGATTTGCACTAACGATGCAGTCCCGATCCCATATCGAATACCTCCCGCTCGGTGTAATCCACACATGTGTGACAAGAAGTCATTCGAAATTGGTTGAAATTTAAAGTAGTTTGCCGCACTCCCATCCCCATCCCGGTGGAGTTTTCGCACACACGCGTCTGCCTCGAACCCTTTGGGATTTCCTTGCCTTCCGAAGTCCTTTGAATAATGATGATGTCGTCGTCTCGTTTTTGGGAAAATTTGCATGTGAAAATCAAATGGGAAAGCGCGGAATTTGGCATGTGGAATGCGCCATGTAATTTACACGTCTGACAAAGTATCAATGATATCGACGATGGCAAGAAACTCTCCCTGAACTCGACCTGATCCCTGTCCTGGTGGCGGCGTCGTCATCGCCCAGCCTTTCCTTCCACACATGACACAAATCGTCGCAAATCGTTTTTCACAGTACAACAAAGAGTTCCCAGTTTCCAGATCCCAGCTCCCAGCCCTTCTGCCACACCCTCAACTCCTATGTCCTGATTCCCATCCTCCTCGTAATGTGTGCGTTTTCACGCCGTCGAGTGGGTGCAGTGGGCGGAGGTGGAGTGGCTGGAAAAATATCCCGCGGCGCTTTCGCTACACATCCTCCCAACAATGTGTGAAAGTTTTTTTCTGTCCTTAACCCCCGCCTCGAACAGAGAGGGAAACAAAAAACGAAGCTCCGCATGTGTCAGCCACAGGCTCGAGAGGCCAAGACCCCCCCTCCCACTGCATCCTCCCCATTGGGGGGGTTGTCTCTGCCGCCCGGGTAGCCTGTTTAGTAGTTTTTAATGTTGTTTTGCTCCCCGAGGCCTTGCAAGGGAGTTCTTCCACTGCCCTCCCCCAGCCCAACTCTTAGTCCCCAAGGCGTTTTGTACATTTCTACAAAATTAATTTTAACCACAGAAATTGCAACATTTCGATGATTAATGATTTGTTTTGGTCGACACGCGATCGAAGGGCAGCTGCACCCTCCACCCCCTGGCAGAATGCCGAAATATGATACGGCCACAGAGGGGATCACTCTCTGGGTTTTTTTATTGGATCCAAATTGAGATTATTCATTTCTCTGTAAACACATTTCATTAATAATTTGTTTGGCCGCTTGTCAGCGCGTCATAGCGTCGCAGCGCACTTTGAAAGTCAAGAAGAGCTCTAGATTGATGACTGCCCCATGTAATCAATCGAAAATCCTTCTCGGCCAGGTACAGTTGTGCTCAAAACACTCCACATGTGCGGGAACACTGTGTTCTGTGTGGAAGGGTGTGCCCGGAGACGAGAGTAGGCCTCGTCATTACCTTCAGCATGCAAATGGCGTGCGGGACGCTTCTTTCATCATTGCCATTCCATTCAGGGCAATCGAAGCAGAAATGCCTCAAATCATGTGCCACACATGACAAACAGGGCCAATGTCAGTCCGGGAACCACAGGCCTAGAGGCGAACCCTTTAATGAAACGCCGAGCGGTTGCCGCAGAAACCAGCAAAGGACAGCAGCAAAAAGATAAAGGAAAGTCACATGTAAGTGTTCCAGCTATAAAATACCCCTTAGTCTTTGGCTCCAGGAACCTTTTTCCCAGAATGAGAGAACGAAAGTCTGTCAAAGTTCACAAAAGAAAACTGTTTACGACATCTTCGCTATTTTGGCTATCTAATCATTATCGAAAAAGACAAATCCTTTGTACCCTAACGTAGGTTGCGTGGTTTCCATACACTCATGAACAAAACGAATACAGGGCATAAAACACAATTTTTGCAAACTTAAAAGCAAACAATGGCAGGGAGTGGGGCAGCGCAGTGACAGGGGCCGTCTATCCATTTGTCCTACCCTCGCCTCGGGCCAGCGACTCTCAAAATGACATCCCAGCTGTAGCAGTCGACTGGTACGAAGACCAGAGCCAGGATGAGGACTGGGACCAGGGACCAGGGACCAGCAGGATCAATAGAAGAAGCAGCAGATGAAGCGGCAGCGGAATCAGGACAACAAACAGGCCCATTGAGCCGTGCCTGGTGTTTGGCGACTGGCGACCGGCGACCGGCGACGGGCGACTGTCGACTGCGTGCTTCACGGTTTATTGGTTCCATTTCGCATGTGAAGTGCACCTTCCCCCGTTTCCCCCATCTGGGCTAATTTGCAAATAATATGCAAGTGTGTGTGTGTGCGTGTGTGCGTGTCCGTGGCATGTAAATTTTCCCTGCGAAAAATGAAAAAAGGGGTTCCCCTGGCCGGAGCGATTTCCCCTGTCATGTTTGTTCGCTTTGGCGGTTTCCAGCTTCAAAATTGGAAATTAGATTTGAAAATTCTTTCAGGTTTCTCCATCCTCCATCGTTGCCTTTACTTTTTATTTACTTTTGCAAATTAAGGTCACAATTTTGCGCATTTCATTCTGTTTGTCTATTGGCCTTACCTTTGAAGATTCCGTTTTCATATCACGTGGTCCTGTAGCACCCCCATCCTATCCCCATCTCCATTCCCATCTGCCAATCCACTTCTTGATTACTTCATGTTGTGGTTCCTCTGGCCCCTGGTTGCGGGCTCTTAAGTCGTTGGGCAAACATGTTGCCAAATTGTATTTGTTGTGCAAATCTTTGATTTTTCAAGCGGTTTATCTCTGTCCGCACTGTCAAATCGGCGGAAAGGATGGTCCTAGCGTAGGAATGGCATCCGTAAGAGCAAAAGGACGTTGTCTATCGGGTAGCAAATGGATTGCTGGATAGATTGGAAGCATGTCCACTGCTGACCGTGATGTGGGGCAACATTCTGCCATTATGCAAATGGCATCCTGCGATAAGGACATGCGCAGGTAAGAACGATGCCAGAAGAGAACCCCCCCCTCCAATTGATTATGATTATGATTGAGCGGCGCGCAAAAGTCAATAACAATAACATTATGCAGATGCAGATACAGATACGGATACGGATACACTCGCCTCACAGTCACAGATCCCACAATGGCAGCGGAACGAACAATGGACCAGGCCAGGGCGAAGCGGACTCCCCTGGCCGCGGGAGAGAGCGGCGAGCACTTAAAATTAATGGAAATGTGTAGCCAACGACACAGAGAAATGAAATTTAAATAAAAACCCCGCGATGCTCAAGTGGCCTCCCCCCGAAGCCGAGGCTGACGCTGATGCCAATGCCAATGCCACTTCCCCTCTTCTCACTCTGTCGAAGCGTAAAATATTATGTCATTATCAAAAAGGGAACGCAATACATTTCTCTGGACTACGCGCGTTAATCGAATTTCAGAGCAGGAAGACGGCGCCGCGGAAGAAGGAATTTTGAATTTACAATTAGCTGTAGATTCGTCGGATCGGCGGGAGTGGTCGTCATGGTGTGTGGCAATTGATAAAGCTCAAGTGGCTGCTGCAGTGTCCTGTGGAGTCTCCTTTTGTGCGTTTTTTTCTGTGTTTTTTTCTGTCGGTTGCTTGTTCCACCTCACAGGCCACTGACGAGTGCCACTCAGAGTGAAATCTGGAGGCGAACTGAGATTTAGATTCCCTGCTCCGCGGCAGGACCACCGCGGTGCTGTTATCTTGGATGTGGCATGCGTCGCGTCTCTTCTCAGGCATCTAATTACTCGGAGGACACCTCCGAGCAGGATATCTGAACGCGCTGCGAGTGACATCCGTCGCGGGTTGCCTTGGCTACTGCCCTTTTGGCCAGCTTCCCTTTCATTTCGGCCACTCGAAGAGAGCCATGGCTCGCAGGAATGCTCGAGTCATTAAGCCGCTGTAATTGCCGAGCGGGCGGACTTATCGGCCGCGCCGCCTCAATAACCATAAATATAGAGAGAGGAACTGCACCCCCCGTAGTTTTTATTGCCTCGACTTTCACTTGATTTGCTTGTGTCAAAAGTTTTGGCCCACTCAATCTGGGGGATTGTTTATGGTCTGACCCATCCTCCCACCCATCTGGCCGCTCATTTCCGCAACCCATGGGAGGAAATGACATTTTTCTACGGCAACATTTCGCAAAGTGACATATATCACCTCGAATATGTGGCATCATTCTACATCCTCCACCCCCCCTCCATCTCAAGCCTAACGTTCCACATATCCGCCTTTGGTTTTTCCCCTTCACTGCTCCTGGGTCCTGGTCCTGGTCCCAGTCCTGGTCCTGGTCCTAGTCCTGGTCCTGGTCCGGCTCCTTGAAACCCCCGATCTGATCCGAGTTTGTGGGATAAGTCGATTATGTGCGGAAATGAAAACCCATAAAAATCCTTTCCTACGGTGATTAGCTAACATATTTTTATTTTCCACAGGAGAGAGGGGGTGGGTAGAGGATGCAAGGCAAGGGAAGCAATTATTTATGAGAAATATTATTTATTATTTATTACTGTTGTTGGTGTTCCTTTGTGAGTGTCCTTTTGAAATCGCTCCTCCGGCCGAGGTTGAGGTCCATTAAATTTGCGAGTGTTCGTTCGGCCCCTGCTCGTTCATTTATGGGACTATGCATAGGAAAATACGAGGGTCGGCTTTAGATTGAGATTGCTAACATTGTATAGAGGATATTCATGTGTGTGCTTGTGCATGGAAGGGCGAGAGGGGGGGGTGTGGGAAATTGCTTTGAATGAAAATGGAATATAAAGACATTTACCTTAAGGGGAATTGGAATTTTGTTCCTGTATAAATTAGTTATCTGGGCGATAGATGAAGAAAATAAATTAATATTAAAAAATTCTGTAGAAAAAAGTTTGGTTATCATTCCCCAATTAAAAACAAATTTACCCAAAGCGCTCTTCACCAGAAAGTCACAATTTCCCCCCACTCATTCCGGGCGATTTACCGCGTAAAAGTGGAATAATTTTAAAATGAGAGAAGACAAAAAATGTATTCAATTACCCGGAAATTTACATAACTTGGCAGCAGGCAAATCGGCTTCCGGCGCCAATCGGTGGGTCGGGGGAAGGTACAGAATGGTTGGAAAAAATACTGCAGATGCAACCGCAGCTCCTGGCCTCCAGCCACCGCTGACAAATAATTGAAATCAATCAAAGTGGCTGAGGACGATGGTGCTCTCCTCGCATCCCCCATCGGGCGCGTGTTGCAAACTAATCAAAATTAAATTTCATTTCTCCCCTGCACGAGTATCTGTCTCTGCATTAAAATCAAAATTCGCAAATGATGCGCATAATCAACCGAACAGCGGAGAGCGGTGTTTCCCAGGCAGCGAACCGTGGTGGATAGGGTCGGGATCGGAATCGGAATCTGTGTTCTTGTTTCTGTCCCTGTCCCTGTCCGGCGACCCATTGATGGGTTAATTCGCCAACCGCCGCCGGTCCTCAGTTGGTGACAATTGAGAAATAGCCACACATTTGGCTGTTGCTTCTGTTGCTGCCTCTGCTGCCACAACATGTTTGCAAACATGCATCAACCTCTCCCTTTGTGGCTGTTGTTGTGCCACCGGAGCGTATCAATAAATCCATTTAAAATTGCGTGCAGGCCGCGTGCTCTGCGAGTCCTGTGAGTCCCCTGCCCAATCCCATTGAGGGGTCTATGTATATCTGGAGTGTTTTGTCATTCTGGCTCGCATAATGCAATGGGAATTATGGCTGCTTAATACTCGACAAACACTCTATCCCACACACACACACACACACACGGATACGGATATATTGAAAATAAATTGGCAGCGACGGCAAAACAAAAGCGCCAAAAAGACGTCACCAATTGACATCGATACCCTTGTCCCTTGTCCCCTGTCCCCTGTCCCTGTTCTAGTCCCTTTTCCGGCACAAGCTCGTACCAGCAGCAGCAGCAGCAGCAGCAGCAACCCTCAATTTAAAATGCAAAATCCAAAATCAGAGTAAATCAATTTCAGTTGCAAAAACATTCGCCGGGGCACGTTCTCTGATCCATTCCGTTCAGATTGGTCCCGCTAAGTCGGCCAATAAATCAAATTGCGAATTTTTTGCTTTGATTCTCGTGGCCAGAATATTATGCGCATATGGGAGGGCCCACGGTGTCTGGCAGGATGACAGGATGCAGGACCTCATCTAGCCAGAGTCTGTCTGCAGCACCTTCTCGGTTATTGTAATTTGTGCGAAATCCTTCAAATCCTGCACATATATCAGGAATATGCGCCCATAAATCAGGACACATGCGTGCCAGATGAGATGCGGTATGGGAGGAGGACTCTCCGTCTTCGCGGAGTACGGAGGGTGTGGCAGCCATCTCGCCACAGTTTCCATTTTAAAATGGGCCATAAAATCATCGCCAGCTCTCCACGGGCGCGCCTAATTTGCACATTTTCACTATTTTCCCCCACTTTTCGATTTTTCCCTAGTTCCCACACTCCACTCGCATTGTTTCCGATTTTTTAATGTGGTTATTTATGCGGCCTGTTTATGATTTTATGTGGTTTCTATGCTAAACAGATCCTAAACTCAAGGTGACGTCATTTATCATGCACATTCCTCGGAATGGTTCGGGTGTTGGGGGCGTGGCAAGGCAAGCATAAAAATCAGCGTATAAATAATTATGAATTATTATCTCGAGGGATAATTGGAGCGAGCTTATCAGGAATATCGTTTTATCGACTCGGTGGGGTTTCAGAATCTAGATTATAATAAAGTAATCCGTTAATGGTAAAGTAAACTAATACTGTGTTTATGCTAGGCCCATTTCAAGAAATCATTTCATGAAATGGGGGAAAAAGTGTGTAAGACGTGTAAACAGCATTTCATGTATTCGGTAACACACGAAAGTTGACGAGGGCATAGTCACTCCCACTCCCTCATTAGCTTTTGCTAGTCGCTTATGTCTGCTGCTTATGTTTTCCCTCTGCTGCTGCTGCAATGGGAGATCAAAAGAGTGTGCTTGTGTCACCTGTCAGTGGGAGTGAGAAAGAAATATCGGTGAGAGAATTGCAGCGTTCGGCGTAGGTGCAGCGCAGTCGGCTCAGTTACTCGCGCATTTCATGCTCTCCTTCTTCTCCTCTACCTTCTCAATGTCATATGCAAAAGAGAAATCGAATATTTCGGCTCTTTTACTGCAGCCTCTGCTACTGCAAAAATCAAGAGCGAACGTTTGTTGCTGTGGTCACCTGTTAGAGTGGGAGTGGGATAGAGAGGTAGTTGAGTGGGTGCAGGCTTAATCATGTTTACATACATATGTATGTATGTTGCAATCAGAACGTCATATATTATGTAGTAGATTTTCATGTAGAAAACATAGATAATTCAATATGTTTGTATATAATTAACAAACAAAGAATTAGTCGTCTTTAAAAAATATTTTATGAAAAAAAATCGTTACGTTGGGTATTCTATTTACTACGTCTGGCAACTCTGCTGATATGATTGCATGTATTTGTCTCAGTCGGATAAACAGGGCTATTTGAATTAGTGTTATAGCATAAGATTAGTGTTAGTTGTATGGGTTCGAGGATTCACTGTCCTAGATTTTCGTCGTCAGTATTCAATCGGACTTGCTTCTATTTGACTCGTAAACCTCAAATTTTCAAGTGAATTTGTGGCTAATTCAGCTTCAATCTTTTAGCCATCTGCTGAACTTCCCTTCAGGAATGTCAAGTCAATGGCAAACTTGGCTTAACTTTCAACCCGTTTGCAATGTCGTTAGGCAAATGCTTTCAATAATTTAGGGAAAATGAAAACGTCCGACTCTGGCTGCCGCATTACACTCATATGTAGATGTTCATACATACATATACGGATATTTAGATAAGTATTTACGAGTCTCCCGTCATGTTGTCAATAACAATTTGGCAATGACACACGCAGGCACCAGCTCAACCCGTCCACTATCCGGTACAACCCCTGCAGGACGACGGACGACGGACGACGGACGACGGTTCGAGACCAGTCCGAGACGACGCAACAAATCGCTGCAAATTACATTCATAAAATTTTATCACCCAATATCGGAAATGGATTCCTTGTTGTCCGGACGAGCCACCAGACTAATGGCCAGCGTCTGACCCTACGCCCGACAAAGGAACAGCAGCTCTCAACCAAGAAAAGTGGAGACGACACCATCTGTGGCAGTGAGTGAAAGCTGCCACCGAAGTAGTTGTGGCAATCGCAGGGATTGGGAAAAGGGGTTGGCAATGCCATTTGATGTCTCTGGATGGTCATAAGCCCTCATAATTTCATTATTATGGAGTGCCAAGTGCCCATCCCCCCGGCATTATGGAAATGGCCTCTCCAATGGGCACTTTGCGTGACCATTCCGAGGGTTCGCAATGGAGGGTTGATGGAATTTTAAGGTGCTGTGACTAATGCCGTCAACCGGGCACTGTGAACTTCTCCTAATTACTTTGAATTATTTGCCTAATTTTCCAGGGATTCGTCATTGCCAAGGCGATGATTCATCTGGCCAGCAGATTGGATCCCTCCCGGAGCCGTGGACAGCATTCAATCATGCCAACTGTTGCCATCACTCAGGCTCAATCAGTCCGGCGGCACTCGCTTTTCGGGCTTCAGTCTTCCATGGCGACGGAAGGGTAAGGTGGCTAAGGAGGCTAGGGCAGAGGGTGCAGCTGTACGAGTAATAAATGAAAACGAGAGCATTGGATTACATAACGGCAGAACGCCCTTTCCATGTCTGAATCTAATCCCAGTCCCTAGGGTTGTCGGTCAGTTTGGTCAGCGATTGGGCATTATGGGGCACATGAGTGCGGTCTAACCGCAGAAGGGTCCACGGAAGGACTTCCCCGGAGATGGAGACGGAGCTGGAGATGGAAAGCGTGCAACCGCAAAACAGTTCTTAAGGCAACTGTGGGCTCTACGCTCTGGGCAACCGGTTGATTACTGGGATCTCGAATTAATCAAGCATGGAATCGTAATAAGTATGTGCTTTGGACTGACTTGCACATTTGCTGGGTTAATCAAGGGTGAGAGGAAGACTTCGTCTAATTGCCAGAGAAAGCCAGCGGTGGAAGGGGAGTCCCTTCCTCCCTAGATTCTAATACTCAAAAGGTTTCAACAAATTGCAACTCTCAATCAATTCAATTTCCGCAACAAAGACAAATACAAAGAAATCTATCAAAACCATAACCAGCAAGCACTTGATCGGACCCTCACCCTCAGAAAACTACAGGATAGCAAGGGTATGCCCTGGTTGCTAACTTTATAAGATAATGTAAATGTATAGGACTATACTTTACTATCATAACTTAAAGATACCTTTGCTATCTCTATGTGCGAAATCCATTCAGACAGACAGCAAGAGAGGAACAAACATCCTGAGTAGCAATCATTCGACTATCCTACCTCTCTAAGCCTCCCCTGAAAACGCAACCATATATTATCGGAATTTGAAGCATAAATCAAGACTGAAAGGAGTCGCATATTGGCAGCATATAAACTTTTCGCTTTTCAATATTTGCTCGGACAACATCTTTTGTCTGGTTGTGGGTCCGCTTGCTGGTTTGGTTTATGTGTTTGATTCGGTTGACATATTGAAGTGGTCAAGCATGAATCACCCACCCACCACCCAGTGAGCGGTGGGTCTGAGTGAGGGGGCGTTTCCGAATTTTCGAGTAGAGGAACCAGGGCAAAGTTAATTGATTAACGACAGGAACTGTTGTAAAGTGGGACAGCCCATACGAAGCCAGCGGAAGCCGTAGGAAAAACTGTTTATCTGTCGGTACACATCGGAGATTTGCACAATTTCCACGTTGATTTGTGGCCATTGTCCGGCGCAAATTGTCCCGTACAAGGAGAGGCATTGTTGGCCTCCTTGGGCCTCATATGGAGAGGCAGCAGATTCTGAGACATTTTCTTTGTTGCAAATTGATTGGAATTTTATGAGCGCTGTACCTGGCCTCCTAGGGCTTCTCTGGTCAAGCCTTTGCCAGGACATATTCCCGAGGGTGGATTCAACCACTCACTAAGACGATCCCCTCCGTCCGGCATCCCCCTACCATCCACTTATACTTATTTATGCTTTTAATAAGCAGCATGACATGCGCTGCAAATGTCAAACCTCGGCTGTCATTCAAATGTAACATTTCTCCCCCTCATTCACTCTGCAGGCAGGACTCATGCACAGGATGTGCTTGATTACTTGACGTCTGGTGTATCGTACTATGTATTAATGAAGGAAATAAATTTAATTTTGGCAATTAATGCCTGCCGCAGTCCACTGGGGGTCTGTGCCCGTCCTCTGGAACCAGCGATAGAGTGAGCATCAGATGTCAGCACTCCTCCAAACATATCATCGTCCTGGCAATCTGTCCGTTTATGTTTATCACTATTGACTCGTGAATAGTTTCGACAACTTTCGCCCAGTGCCAGAGCTTAGTCCGGAGTGCGGGGAACATTCCGTAATCAAATATCGTCGCTGCTCCTTTCACTTTCATATTCAGTACATTTTCGCAAATTGCAATAAAAATGGTAGAGAAAGCACTGGGGCGACTGGGGGCAGGCGGAGGTAACGACTTTCCGTTGCCCCGAGGGTTGGCTTAGTCATCATCCTCATCATTGGCGATGATTGTCATCGCATTGGTAGGTCATTTTCTGGCCCCTGGGAAGCTTATTGGATTCATCGAGTGAGTGAGTGAGCCTTAAGGCTCTTTATGAGTTCCTCACGAGGAGCAGCTGTCGAAGCGGCCACTCCTGGTCATTGAGTTCATCCGCTTTACAGTTGTTGAGCAATGGAAAGTTTCACGATTCGGGTCTCTATTGTTCCTGGACTGGAGCAGGGCCACTTCAAAGACTTCAAACCTGTCAGACCTGTCCTTGAGGGGCGTTAGGTGTGAAGTCTCCCATCTCCCTGTAATTTCACATACTCTCAATTAGCGAGGGAACGAGAATCAAAGAGGAATTTCCACCTCAAAGGGAAAGCGGTGGAAACTCAGCTAATAACCTGATTAGAGATTAGGAGGAAGCACCCGAACCGAATCTTAATTAAATGGTACGGCGGAGTGCGGGGTCTTTCCACATGTGAAAGTGAAGCCACACAAAGGAGCAACAATTTCCATTTTCCCCGACTCGTGTGTCGCGGTTTACGGACTCAACCGACTTTCGTTCTTTTCGAACGTTCTGTCTGCCCCGCGGCTGGCCGCACAAAAAGGATAATGTTTCACTGGTCCTTGGCCCTGTTACTGGTCGTGTATTTCACATACATACATGTATATCCATTACACTCGGCTGAAGCTGACCCTCAGGCTGAGGGATAGTGCATAGCGAATGGCGGATACCGAAGGGTGGCTAGCGATTAGTTGAGTCCAGAGTCCCAGAGTCCATCAATGGCACATCAACTGTCCGAGCAATAACAACAATGGAACCATTCAATCAGCGAGCATAAAAACATAAAGAGATTTTAATTTTTTGATTGTGTTCTCCCCCGACTTCTCCGACTTCTTCCTGCCCCATGTCCAGGACATGCGTGTGTGTCGCTGCGCTCCCAGGGGGAACTTTTCCATCTTGGCCATCTTGGCCATTGTGAAAATCGTTAATCAATGAACCTCGTGCGTGCCCATCGAACGTCCCCCTTCGGAAGGACGACCCTTGGTCACTTCGAGCTCATTTGAGCGCTTAGCATAGTAAAAAAATCAACATCGATGAGTAGTTGGCCGGAAAAACCAAGTTGATTAAATTTCAATGTCGATGTCGTGTCGTGTCGGGAATTGAGCAGGAACTGGCCTAGAGCTCGGCGTCCAGGCTTTGCTTTGATTAGAGGGTAATGCGACGTAATTTCGATTTAAGTAATTTCCTGCTTTTCCATTCGTGCATGGAGAGTGATATGGCCCTGGATCTGCTGCTCGCAAACCGATAATTGGAGTCAATCAAGGAAAGCGGAGTGTGGTAATAGGTCTTAAAGCATAGTCCTTAGATTGGTTCATCAAGCGGTTCCTTGACAGTTACTTTGTAATAAGTAATACGTATTTAGTTCAATTACAATGTCCTCTAGTTGTTCTCCTATAGACTGTTTATTCAAGCGGATCCTTAGCGTTGCTCCCTTCCCTCCTTGGCAGACCCAACGGGCTCTTCTGGCCCACCTCCTTCCGCTCAATTTAACAGTCGAATGCAATTTAGAGAATCCTTCTCCAGGCATATTTCTCAGCCAACAACAAAAGACAAATCATTCCTATTAATTCCGCACTCGTGGAATGTTTCATTACCAGTTACTCCCTCCACACCCATTCACATCCATATGGATGGTTATACATACATATGTATGGGCGGCTGTACGAGTATGCCCCCTTTCATGTGGATGGATTTGGATGCTTTGCTTACTTTTAATTTGGCTTCGCTGCCTTATTACGTTCATTCATATGCAAATCGCTGGACTGTAACACAACAATGCCGTGAAGAGGGAAAAGTCACTGGAAATGTAAAGGAAAATGTAAGGGGAAATGGAAGAGGTTGCTCCCATTGTTGATCCCCTGAGCGATTAAAAGAAAACTTCAACTGCTCGACGGGCAAATGCTTAGCATATGAAAGCAGGAAGCAGGAAGCAGAAAGCAGTCCAGGCAGAAAGCATCTTAAAGTGCCAGCAAAAAGGAGAAGGACAAGGGGATTTTCACCTTGTAGCCCAAAAATATACCTCCATACATATACCAGGGAATGTGTGTGGCGTTGGGTGGTGTTTGATGTATTCGCTCGCTCTCTCTCTCACCCCTCACGCGAGATGCCTTCTGGGGTTGGTTGGTTCTTCTTCCAGCGCGGACTGTACCCGAAAATATCGCTAAAAGTACGAGTATCGTCGTATCCCATATCAAATTTGAATGAATCGCTTCCGCTTTCCGCGACTGCGGGACGGCATGTGGTGGCCCCTGGCCTGCTCTATAGGGTTACATGTACATACATTATAATTTTCCAACTCCAATTCAAATCCCGAATTGTATCGTTTCCATTCCCATTTACCATTCTGCCTCCCACCCCACTCCATGATTATTGTTTTGCATTCGCTTTGTTTGGTGAAACAATTAATGTTATTTGCATAGTTGGTGGGTCGCGGGGTCTCAGGGCAGGGAGGAAGGTCTGGAGGTCCGCATGTGGTCCAATTTGGATCGTTTTGTTGTCTCCGCCTGCGGCACTCAGTCCTTTCTCGTTAACTGGTCCTTTGGCTTTGGCGTTGGCTTTGTCTCTGGCTATCCAATTGTGTTTGACTTTCTAAATCTGCTCAAGGAGGGGGGCGGTACGGAGACTGCCTTTAAGTGTATGGCTGACAGCTTCAAGTGCTCCTTCTTCTTGCCATCCTACAACTCCAGCGATATTTCCCTCCTTCAGTTGTCCGCATTATCTCGAGTGCTGCGTGCTAATGTGCAAAAACTGTCGGAATTGAGCAACTTTGCAACCTCTCGACCCCCTGGGCGTGGACGTGCACGAGAGCCACTTGAGGTCTTGGGAAAGTTGCCAAAAGGCGCATATCAGAGGACACACACACACACACATGTGGTAGAACTGCTCTCACCTTATTTATTTGTTTCCCTGGCCAAATGACACGAATTTGTCATCTTGGTACAGTCCTCAGTCCTCAGTGCCCAGTACCATCCCCTGGTGGGATGTGAGAGATTTTTTCACATATGTCGCTGTTTGTTCAGCCACACCCTCCACACCCGGACCAGACCGGGGGCGCTCCATTTGTTTGCTCAGCAGTTGAAAAGTTCAATTAGAAATGTTTCGGATTGGAAAAGCGCTACAAAATGCTTATAATTAAGTTTTTCATATGCAAATGTGCCGCACCGCCCTCTGTGTAATTGGAATTAAATATTCTTTTATTGCGGGACCTGTTTGGCCCGAGGCCACGACCCGCGTCCTGACCCAGTGCCCCACACAAATATTATTCCATCTTCCACTCCCCGTCTCGTGGCCTCCCTCCCGTCCGGTTCGCGTTATTTCCAGTGGAATGCTGAAGCTCTCAATCGAATGAACACATCTTAACCTCATGAACTTATCATAACTGCTGGCACTGTACCTGCTGTCAAACGAGATAAGCGGAAGTAACCCGTCGCCGAAGCGGCGCAGCTCCAGCGAAAATTGCAATAACTTTGTTGTATTTTAATTTGTTCAACAGCGTGTTCCTAATTTTTTATAAATATTGAACGTGGATCGAAGAGCGACTGCTTCTGGTCCGTGTCCCACGCGGGGTTGTTCTGGGCATATGCAAATTTCGGAATAATAATTTTCGCACAAAGCGAAAGTCAGAATATTCTTAAATCACGTGCGCGATTATTGCCCGATGGAGAGATGGAGAGGACGATTATCGCATCCATTTTCCCATTACAGGACGATTTCAGGGCTGGCATATTAAAAAAGATTCTGAAATCTGCTCGCAGGGACCTGGTGGGATTTTCTCGTTTTTCCGTAACGTGCGGGTGTCGGCTCTCTTATCACCTTTCAGATATTCGTTATTAAACGAATAATTCGATCAATTTTATACCAAAAAGGACAAATAGATCTATATATGGTATAGAACTATAAAACCAAAAGTAATATTTATAAGTTATTGGCATTTTATCTACATCATAGCGTCATTCAAAACATGCTATTGTTTCGGGTAACAAAAAATAAATATTGTTGTTATTCTGTAACGGTCCAGAGTGAAATTATATATCAGGAATCTACATGTTTTCATACATGCATTCGAGTTTTACATGACATCTACACCAAAATGAACCGCAAAAGTATACTTCAAATGTATTCCACATAGTCCACAGTCGCGTCTTAGTTTTAATGGGAAACCTCCGGGAAATTGTTGTCAGCTAAGAGAAAATTAAATTGCTTATTGCTGGTTTTAGTTCACTCCCAGAGCGATGTTTATCTGTTGAAAAAAGAAGGAATTCAAAAAATATATAGCTCTGGGCATGTATGTACATACATATGTACGCATGTATTTACATCCAAACCGAAATACAATACCTAAGAAAACATTGACTTGAGCTTAGAGCGAATTAGAATGCTATTGCGATTGCGATTCCTATGTCCCCGCCGTCAGTTCATTCGTCTTGGTTTCCCGGAACGTCGGTGCTGATTTCTTCCAGCAAAAGCCATTCTTTTGGAAGAGTGTCGCATCGTATAGTCACACTCCTGGTGATAGGGTGTATGGATTCAATTAACGTTTAATGAATGAAGATACAAGATTTACCTCGGCCAGAATATCCAAATTCTCCAGACTGCGAAGACGATCCCGATGTGTATTCTCTTGAGATGCTGGAGACGGATGACAGAGTACCTGGCTTACCTCGGATACTGTTTCTTCTGCCATGGATGTCAGAAGAAGACTCAGCGCAACGAGCACCAGGGAGAAGCTCCCCATCCTGTCTGCTTTGCTCGACTTAACCGCTGCAATGATAAGACTGTTGTTGTTGAGGCGCGGATACTCGTTTTATGAAAATGAATTGAAAATGCTTGGCTCTGATAGTGAAACTCTCTGTGCTGTGCTCTTTGGAGTCATCGAACATGCTATGCTCTCCTACTGCGATAAGATGTACTGTACCCAGTACAGTACTCGGTACATATCGTTTTCCTTGCGTTTAATTCGGTTTGCAATTTGTGTAATTCTTTCCCTCACGGACCATCCATTATCCATTAACTAATGAAAGCGAGCCAAATGCTTGCCATTTTAATATCCATTTATTTATATTTCCCTTTTTTCACATTCTAATTTCATTGAATTTATACAACAATTTGGCCCAAATGTTACCCTTGCCCTGTCCCGTCGGTCGTCGGTCGTCGGTCTTTTCCCTCCCTGAGGGGGTGCAAAGTGCTCACTCCTCATGCAAAGCATTTGCGAATCCGACCGAGTGGAGTGGAAGAGAATGGAGTGCAGAAAGCTGTATATACGAGTCCGTGTACGTATCCGTATCCGTGTCCGTGTCCGTGTCCTTTGCTGTCCTAGCAGTGACGTTTAATGGCATGTCAACGTCTGTGTCGCACGTTGGCATTTATTGATACGATCCGAGCTGAGTTAACAAGTCGATAAAGTTTTATAGTATAGAAAGGGGCCTCGCGTCTCAGCTGCGAATAAATGGAAATGCAATTGCCAATGTCATAAAGGGAAAACAAAACAACGCTAGAGCAAGTATATTTCGCTCTACCTGGGAGGATGTCGCTTTGGTCTGGGTCTGAGTCTGAGTCTGGCCTGGCCATATGGCTAATTTCCTAGCTCACTTTCTAAGGTCCCAATTTGAAAGTGAACTTTCCACGAAGTAGAGTCGGCGGAGGGTTGCCCGCAGTCGGCCAGTAAATTGATTAGAAGGCTTTTCCTCTTCCCTTCGCCTTTGTCCTTTTCTGATTACTCTCCCCTCTTTAAAGTAGCTCAAATTGACTTTATAATTGGCGTGTGGGCGTGGTCTTAACCGAATGATTCCGCCCAGTGGACCACTCAATGTTCCTGCGGTTGCGAGTTTGCCTCTGTTTTGATTGACACATGAATGGTGCCGCACGGCAGATGTGCAACTCCAAATCGGATAACACAGAAAATAATACACAAGTTCCCAGCGCCAGGGCATGAACATTGATATCAACGATGCAGACATCAGAGATCAAGACACATCAAAAAAATACATTAAGCGTCCCATTGATAAACCTTCGACACACAAAACTGTATCATAGTGACGTCTTCCCAGTTTATTGAGAGAGAGAGAGGGTTTGGATGGCAAACCGGTTATCAGAGGGGAGCCTCCGTTTCAATGTCACTCTTGTTTGCCAATTCCCATATCTATGCGCATATGCGCGTATGGGTGTATCTCTGGTGCGTGTATGTGGTTCAAGGTTACCAAAAATCGCCAAAACTCGATAATGAGCTGCACAATCATAGCTCGTTGGTGATGTCGGTGTTGGTGTCGGTGTCGGCGCCTCGTTGTCTTTGCCCCGGCGTGGCCTGCCCCGCCAGGTAGTGTCGCCGACTGATAAACATCATGAATATTAATGCGGCATATCGCATATCGCACGCATCAACCTCAACATCCACATCAGCATGGGCACTGGCATTAAATCAAATCCAGCCCGTCCAAGAGTCAAGTTCACTTTCACTCCCGCCTACCATGACGCACGGATGAGATGAGGCGACTGGCCACAGAAGCTGTCCCCCCTCTCCTCTCGGCTCTCGGCTCTGGCCGGCTAATTTTGGTCACTGGCACACAAATTGGCAGAGGGGGCTAAGCTTTAGCTGTAGCTGTAGCTGGAGCTCCACCTGCGCATCGCATACAAATGGATCGATGGATCGTTGGATCGTGTCTGGGGCTGGCTATTTTCGGCTCGAACGGAGGTCTGATGAATGGCCGGCATCGATTTGGATTCCGATTTGGTTTCGGTTTTGGCTTGGGAATCGGCTTGGATTGGCAGACATATGTACATATGTATTGCATCATGGGGCCGCTTTACGCCGCTTTACGAGCTTCTTCGGCTACGTTTTTGAGTGCACGCGAATGTGGAGTGAAAGCAAAGTGTGGCAATCAATGACGACATCAAGACGAGACGGAGAAGAAATTGCATCGGCATCAGGTTTGACCAGCTGTTGAAGGAGAGATGAAACAGCTGCTGCTGGCTCGCTACAGAGGGGGCATCTGTCTCCAAGAGGGGCACTCATCAGATGAGTCATTCGCGATCTCCTGTTGCAGCTTTGATGTTTCTGCCTCTCCGCTTCAATTGGAGCCAAGAGAGTGTACATTTTTCAATAGTTTATTTAAATAGAAACATGTTTTTCAGACTTTTGTTAGCGCACAGTCACCGTCACAGACACCCACACACTCACACTCACACTCACTCACAATCGCACTCACATTCCAAGCAGCACTCACACTCATTCTCTCTCACACGCTTAGTCAAATAGTTGATATCTGTTAGATAATTAGCAAAATATGTACAAACAGATCTGGGCTGTCATTAGGCGCCAATTGTTGGAGCGCCCGAAATCTGACGTCAAGAGATCGCTGACTGCTGCTGTAGAGGCTGGTGCTGCTTCTGCTTCTGCTGCTGCTGCTGCTCCTGCAGAACGCCAGCGATCCAATCCGTGTACTCGGCCACGTTCGTGTAGACGGCGGGCTTTCCGGCCATCCCGCACTGCGTGAATCCGTAGCTGACAACCCCATAGGCCACCCATCGCGAGTGCTGGCGATCGAAGTACATGAGTGGGCCTCCGGAATCCCCGGCACACGTATCCTTGGCGTACTCTCCTCCAGCACACAGCTGCTTGGGGCCGAGGCGCACCCCGAACATGTCCAGAATCTTCGTGCAGTTTTCGTTAGAGACGTAGGGGATGCGCAGCTTCAACTTTATGGGGCTGTGTATGTTGATGAAGTACTTGTTGACTGAATAGGAAAGAAGTTTAGACGTGGTTATGATCCATCATGTGCAGGAATAGTCAAAAGCTTACAGAGATCCGTTCGGCCCCAGCCGGAGACGGAGAACATTTGGCCCTCTGCTAAGGGCAAAGGCGATGTCTTGTTCGGCAGACAGATGGGCATGATGAAGTGCGTGAAGGAGACTGCATGCTTGAGTCGGATAATGGCTATGTCGTTGAACTTGTAGTTGGAGTACTCCTTGTACTCCGGGTGCACATGAATCCGCTCGTAGCCGATGTCCAGCGCAGCATCCGCACAGCTGAGATAATTGGGCTCCTCGATGCAGTCCGGTTCGGTCTTTACATTGAATTCCCCCAGGCGAACGTGCTTTCTGAAGATAGAGAGATTACTCAACCAATGATCTGAGGATAGGTGAGTGAACCACTCACAGGCCTTGCCGTTTACGCACTCCCTCGCCCTGGACACAGTGGGCGGCAGTCAGAATATGACGATCGTCGATCAGCGCTCCACTGCAACCGTAGTCATCTGTGGAAAATAAGAAAACGGGTTAGCATTTTGAGGATCTGGGTGTAAGATCAACGACTCACTTGAATTGTAGACCAGAAGGCCCAGCCAGGGATACTCGTCCAGTTCGGCAATCTCTCCGCCGTAAATGCGGTTCGTCACCTGCTTGCCACACTCGTTGAGCAGATTGAATCCCGTGCTGGGCTCCACCGTGTGGATGCGCCGCTTCAGCTTCTTCCGCTTGAATCTGGCGGTGACGTCCAGGAAGCGTCTGTACTCGAACTTGGAGAACTGCAGCACTGGAAAGAGGTAGTCTTGCCCATTGGCCGGGCAGCAGACGAGCGACTCATAGGAGTCCTCTTCCTCACCGTGGATCTCCATTTCGCACTGCACCTTCTTCAGGAAGTTCACCTTCTCGGCGGGCAGATTGGTGACATTTCGCACCTGCAGATAGGCCGCGCACTGGCTCACCTTGACGCACACGCCTCGCTTCGCCTCATTGGGAATGTCGCAGGTCTGGCGCTCCTCCGCCCGCGTAGAACAGCAGCCGAGCACTGCCCAGAGTGTGAGCGCTGCCCACTGCATCGGCAGTCAATCGATCGATCGATTGATTGTTGACTCTGACTTGCGAAACCGCGCGGCGAGAGAGGTTCACTCTATGCAAACACAATCACTATTGCAATAGCAATTACTATCTCAATCCCAGTCCGCCGAACCGAACGCATACACAAATTGAATCCGCTCGCGTGAACGCTCAGCTGTGTATTGAATTTGAATGCGCAGAGCGGCAGACCCAGCGCCAGTGCCAGTGCCAGTCCCATACGTAGTCGCGGCCCCAACCGACACCGAAACCGAAACCGCTGAAGAGTCAGAGAAGTCGGAAGAGCCGAAGAGCCCAACCTGAAGCTGAAGCTCAGGTGTCAACAAATGAGCCGTTAAGCGGTATCGTTGCTGCTGCTGCTGCTGCTGTCGCCCCCGCTTCTGTCTGACACGAAAACGAGTCCAAAACTGCAGTCGGAAGGTGGCACTGAAACGGGAGCAGAGCGTCAAGCATCTCCCGATAACTGGTCCGGTTCGGCGCGGCTAGGTTATGCAATTCTCCAGCTGGTTTCACTTTCGTTCGGGCCACGACACGAGCTCCAGTCGGATAGCGGCGAGGCAAGGTGGAAAGCAAAGGTGGGTGAAGCAAGTCTTTTGCCCAGAAGAGTTGCCCACTTTTAGGAGGGTAACTTATATTGGGAACCATGACTAAGGCCAACGCTAAGAAAAATATCAGATGTGCGGCACTTGTTCCCAAGCTCATCCCTGTTAATGGCAGGTGTCAGCGTGCCAGAGCTGCAACTGCCACCATTTAGCAGATTGATGCTCCTTCCATTTGGCATTGGAGAACTACATACATATGTCCAAAGTCCAAACCAGCTGGAAACACCTGACACCGGAAGTTTTCTTGCGGTTTAGCCAATTAAAGCGCGGTGGCAATGGCAATGGCTGGCGTTTGTTTCGACCAACCGGCTATGCTGGGAAATCCAAAGGTTTTTCAGAACAGTTCAATCACTTTTGGGGCGGAAAACAACACCACCATTGAGGTTACTCTGTGATCAATGGCATAATAAATATTAAATAGCAAACTAAACGCTTTTAATGAATGGATTTATATTATTTGATTATAGTTTAAACATACAGGAATAGTCTATGTTAGGTTCTCCATAAATAAGATCACATTTTGAGCTTTGAACTTCTGCTAGCACCCGCGGGATACCCTATCCAGTGGGGCACTATGTCCTCACATTCTGTCTGATCCAGATGTCGTAGGCAGTCACACTCGTATAGACTCCCGGCCAGTCCTTAAGACCGCACTTATAACCGAAGGAGACGATGCCCTCGAGGACCCAGGCATTGTCTCGGAACCGCATCAAGGGGCCACCGGAGTCACCGTCGCAGCTGTCTTGACTGAATCGTCCGCCCGCACACATCTGGGTCGGCTCCACATTGATCTTGATCTGGGCGAACCTCTGCCGGCAGCGCGCCGGTTCCACGTAGTTCACGACCACCTTCTGCTTCACGGGACTCCTGGCCATCTTCAGGGTGCGTCCCCAACCTGCCACCGTGAACTCCTGGCCCCCCTGCCGCGACTCCGGACCCACGACTCCAGGCAGGCAAATGGGTCGAATGCTGTCCGAGTAGCGCACATTCCGCTCCAGACGTACCAGGCCGATGTCATGGACCTGGTTGGGCGACTTCTCGCTGTAGAGCTCGTGCACTCGGATCTCCTCGAAGCCCAGGCGCTGGGCCTCCGGAGAACAGCCTCCTCCGCCGCTGGGACAGTCAACCGCTGTGCGCGTGTCGTGCTCGCCCAAACGAACAGAGGCGCTGTACGGAGAGAAAGATATACAGAAGAATGAGCATTTGAACGATAATCATTAAACCCTAGAATTAGTCCGCTAATTGGTGCTTAAAAAAAACCGAAATTAAGAGCGTAGCGTCAGAGAACCCCCTGACCCCACTTTGAAGCTCTGCTCCATTCGATCGCTCCAACTGATTGTGAATCACAACAAGCTAACAAGCAGCAAAACACTTCGGATCTGGTTTTTGGCCGTCCATCGAGCTAATTAATATTCTTAAAATAAAATTAGCCGGGAGTTGAGCTACAACAGCAATGGCTGGCTGCTTGGCAATGTCTTAGAGCTCTGGGGATTCCTTTGAACTTATTACCTGGAGAACGCCGCTCGTTTCCCGGAATTAGCTCACAAACAATCGTGAATAAGCCACTTTCGCCCTCTAACTGGAAGTGGAAGTGGAACTGGAACTGGACGGGAACAGTCATACTAGCGTAGATACCGGGAGCTTGATTCAGCTTAGCTTGATTCAGCATTAACTAGGTTAAAGTCGGGCTTTTCAACTGCCACCCATTCCCGAAGCGGATTAATGGATTTATGAATGGATACTGAAATACCCCTTAGCAACGCCCAAGTTCCGAAATTCACTTTGTCTATCGAAATCTTTGGGGTTCTAAAACTGTTGAAGAAAAGCGGCTGCAAGGTAGAAATCCCCTTTGGCCCTACTCTAAGATTTGGAATCCCACAAAACGCAATACCTCAATCTAAATATCAATCGGAATCCCCCTTTTCTCAACCGCAAACAACATCAGATTTTACTTTAAATGTTAAGATCCTACGCATTTCTTACTCTTCGTAAGCCAAAAACCAGTCCAAGCTAGAAATCCCCTATAAACCAATCAACAGAACTCTGGACTTAATAATGGAAACTGCTGCTTCAAAGCAGGAACCCCCTTCTTGAGATTAGTCTCCAAATGCACACTTACAGTGGTCCAATCTCCCTCTCGATGCGTCCCGTCAGGCAATGGGCTGCTGTCAAAACGTACCGCTGATTGATCAGCGATCCCGCGCAACTGGTGGATAGGCCGTTGCCGGTACGTCTGCGGTACTCCATTAGCACCATCCAGGGGAACTCGTTGAGATCGGTGTCCTCGCCGTCGTAGATTCTGTTCTTGATGGAAATACCGCCGCAGGTGGGGGGCTGCGGCAAGAGGCTGGAGCCATCGCTGGTGAGCGTCTGTCCCCTCGTCGGAGTCGGTGCCGGAGCCGGAGCAGGGTCAAATCGTTGGCCATTACCTCCAAAGTTCCAGGAGCGACGTGCTTCATTCGGAAATGCGAAGTTGTTCGGCCTCTCCTCTCTCCAGTCCACACCAAATCCGTAATAGTCCGCAAAGGAGGGTGTTATGCGCTTGCTTCTCGTGTAGCCCGTGTCCTGCGTGCAACAGACGAAGGGCCGGTTGTCAGTCCCAGTCCCACAGGCCGAGGCCTTGAGGAACTGCTTCTCCAGCGTCGAGAGGTTGGCCTGCGTCAAGACCGAGTAGAGGGTCTGGCACGAGTTGATGTGCACACAAAGACCGGCCCGCTGGTTTGGGTTCACACATCGGTCATCTGGAAGAGCAAGGGAAGAGAAAACAGATACTATCAAAATCTTGTTCTTAGGGGACTCCCCATGCGACATTCCTGTGGCCGAGTGTCCACCTGGAACTTTGATCATCTTAGAGGAGAACCAATTCCGTGGTTCGGTCCAGCCATGCACATTTGATTAATAAGCACTTCACTCTGGGCAGAACCCCACTTGAGCGGCGCGCGTGCACCAGCTTCGCCAACTGGTCCAACCGGCTCAATTAGAATTATTCACTTCACTCTCTCGCACTTGTGCGATTCCCACTGATTTTGGGAATTTTCTTAAAGCGACATCGCTATCCACAGACATTCCAGCGAACTGGACACTTACATTGGGCCCTTGTACAGGTGGCAATCATAATGCAGAGAAATACCGACGCTACCACTTTCATTTTTAGTAATTATATCCGCTTATTTGCTTGGGAACGATTCTGCTTGACCCATAAAATGGACTGTGAGGTGCCTGCATTTTACGCCAGCTATTTATAGCCGCAGCCCCAGCTTCAGCGCCAGATCAAGCTTCGTTGCTGTCTCGTTTGTTCCGAAGCTCGGTTCTCGAGCACAACCCGAGGCCGCAGCAATCGGGTTTATCAATGAAGATCGTCTGTTCTTAGTCAACTCCCGGGGCGTAGCTTGCGGTTAAAACGTTTACTAGCACTTTGGCCAGTGTCTAGCTAAGGCCCGGCAAAATGCATGCCACTGGGTGACACTGAAGGTTTTCCAGCCGATCCGCGCTACCGAAAAATTATGCTAAGGGGAAGCATCCACAGAGAGAGCAATGAACTCTATCTAACCAAAAACCTCAGATCAATGACGTCTGCCCGGAATTCCAATCCACGTCACACATTGATTATAAAGGAAGTAGAGTTCAAAGTATAGTTTTTATAGTTTTAACACATATGTTCGTTGTACACTCATCACCCTGGCGTGCAATAAAGGTGTTCTATTATACATATATAGTTTAGCAGCACCCGCATCCCTTTTGCAATTTGCCTATTTGTCATGCATCATCTGCAAATGAGGTATGAAAACATGCATACATATACATATGCTCGAGTGATATCTCTAATGTCGTCTCAGTCATTCCCCTGTACACCGTGGGATTACCCGATCAACGGAGTGTTAAGTTTAACCACGACTGCACTGTCCGTCCTAACGAGATATCAGTCGTCATTTGTTAAACCCGTTTCTAATGCGTCGATGGGCCTGTGTTTCGGAAAAATTATACAAAATTTTCCATAGCTACATACATATATGTAAAAATCTATGTACGAACTGTTAGTATTGAGCCCAGCCGTAATGTTTCAGCGGCAAATCTTTCCGCTGCCATCATCCTGCGATTATTTGCGGTATCAAAGAGTCAATGGGAGCTTAGAACTATCCACGGGGCACGTCGGACATTTGATACTTTCATCTATTCCATTTCAAAGGACTTTCCGCATCTGGGACCGCAAACCCTTTTAATTTCCTGACATTTCCCTTTCATTGCGTTTCGGTCCGCACCGCGGGTTGTTAACGAGATCAACATGTTACCGCAAAAGGGGTTTATGTTGAAAACGGCGCACACGGGAAATGTCAACGCCAGATAAACGTTGTCAGTGCCTCGAAATGGGATCGGAGTGAGGGGTCCAAGACTCGTTTCGCGCTTGTTAATTAGGCGTGGTATATGGAAAATACAAAGCATATCTTGCTGTTGCTTGAAGGCAAAAAAAAAAATTCTCTTCGTTCTTGACAGCGGTGGGATTCGAACCCACGCCCTTTCGGACTGGTGCCTAAAACCAGCGCCTTAGACCGCTCGGCCACGCTGCCTTCTCTGCCCGGTTTGCTAGAGAATTATTACCGACTACGACAACAAATAGCTAGAACATTTTTAAAAAATGATGACAATTTTAATTATTATATTAACATAAGAACAGTTATTTTATAGTAGAATTACAAAGTGCGTGGGCATTGTCTGAACAACTTAAATTATATTAGGCAGCGTGATGTGCTGTGATATGATATTGTGCAACTGTACCCTTTAAATAGAAACAGAATAAAAAAGAGAAAAAAAAACTCTCAAAGTAGATTGTGACAGCGGTGGGATTCGAACCCACGCCCTTTCGGACTGGTGCCTAAAACCAGCGCCTTAGACCGCTCGGCCACGCTGCCTCTGACCGTCGAGTGCCAAAAGTACTACTTGAAGGCGCGGTTCGTATCCCATGCGGAATATGAATTCTGGCATAGTTTTGGGGATGATTTATGCAGCAGTGTTGCCTTTGCTCTGACAGAAAAGTAGTAGAAAGTAGTATGAGATGCACATAAAATTCCTAAATGTTTAAAAAACGTTATTGGAGAACATAAGAACTAACGTCGCATTACTATCTACATACATGTTCTATAGTGCGATAGTAAAAACGGTAAAGGGAAAATACTTTACGACTGGCATCGCCATCGAAGCGATTCTAATTCATTGACAAACGCATTTTGATTTTGCGATAATGAGAGTTGGGCTTGGGGTTACAGAAGGGCAGGAAACCTTGGACTATACTACCCCCTGTTCCTAGCTCTGTGCCCTTTCCAGAGGTCGTAAGCACCCCACGTTGTTGTTGGTTTACGATTTTGGCATTTCGCATCGCCGTAAAAAATGATTCTGTTTTTCCTGCTGTCACCGCTTTGTTTGAGTATACATATGCATATTATACTCTAACAGTGGGTATTACAGTGTACACATGGGACAAGAATTGTATGCATCAGGTTTAAAGGTCATCAGGTCAAATCTATATGGCAACTGAGTATATTACTTTATGAAATATTTTCCATACAAATTGAAAACGAGACACGTTTTATTGAAGCCACTTTTATATTAATTTTCCTAAGTATTCCTATGTACTATTCCTATAACATATATTTGTTTATTTTGGTTTCTGTTAATTCTGCAAGAGTATTCGAAGCTTCTACCGCTAGTAAAATCCTCTCCTTCCTGTTTTTTCGGTCTTCAAAGGGACGGTAGCAGAGTATTAACAGCAACTGATTTTATAGACTTTTTATGGGGCCATAGTTTCGCTTCGCTTTTTACGAGCATTTTATAACTTGTTTACATTAGGCGAGTGAGGAATGTACATAGCCCCAGTGTCGCGTAACAGGAGTGCTGGGAAGCGTTTTATGCAAAAATCTATCGAATCGCTGGCGGGGTGAATAAAAATGGCAATAAATCGGGCCAATGGCTACGGGGACTACTCTGAGCACAGCCAGCTGCCATTGACACATATACTCGTGTGGGCATTCCAGATCCGAGATTGAAGCACCGCAACGAACCGATTCTCCCTGTGGGGCGTGGCCAATGAGCGAAGAAAGTCTATGGAGAATCGAAGATTAAGTGGATTAGGATCTTGCCTGCGCCTCTTCAGTTCAATGCGGCAAATGGGTCAGACGAAGCAGGTGAGTCCGACAGTGGCATCAATAATGGCCCTTTTCGCCCTGATGTTACTGCTTCACCAAGCCACCTCGATAGCCGAGGGCCAGCAGGAGGGGGAGCGCATTGAGGAGGTCATGCATCGAATGGCCAAGGACATGGAATCCGGACGCCGCATAAGTGCGAAGCAGAGTCTGGGCATCAGAAAGCGGTTTGTAAGTCATCTCCGAACGGAACTTCCGCACACTCAACACATATACCATATCTCATGTCACGCAGGAGAATCTCGGGGCATATATAAAGAAAGTGACCATTGAGAAAGGAGCGTCCAGTCTAATCAGCGGCAAGTCCGATCAGAGCTACTCCATATACTTCGAGTTCCCCAAGCGAAAGCACCCGATACGAAGGAGTTCTCCAAAATTTTACAACGGAAGAACCCAAGTTAAATAAACATCAGAATGGAAACGGCACTTGGTTTTAATTCAGTTGATGGAAAGGAAAGATTTCAGATTTTAAAAAATATTCTTTCATCTGTACCCGAGTGAAAACTCGCCTGATACTCCTGATGCTCAAGATTGATTGGACGAGTTCAATACGTAAACCACACTTTAAATCGGAGTTAACTGCAACGAAACGATTTTCCAGCCAATCTATATCGGATCGTAGCCCAGCTATGTCAGTAGAAAGATGAGAACCCTTCTGGTAGTACTCGTAAACCTCGTGCTGTCGCCTCTGCTGATTCAGGCAAGTGTACTGGAACCGGAATTCCGGGATGCCATGAAGAAAATGGGGGAAAACATGAGGATAGCCATCCAAATGGGAAACGAGATGGAGAAAAATGTTGTGAGTCAAATGAAGGGACAGGCGACAGGAGGCCCTGACAAGAAGAAGGTGTTCCACCTACTACCCGCCAAGAACGCCTTGATCCGATTCACTTACTCCCTGCCCCAAGACGACCAGGCCTCCAAAAGCTCCAATGGCAAGCGACCCCCGTCAGCATCCGTTAGCGTCACTGGCAAGCGACGCAAGCAGCCAAAGTACTTCCTGAACTTTGACTTTAAAAACCATAAAGAGTCCAAGACGGATGTGGATCAGCGGTCGACCCTTCAGCCAAGGACATGGCGAGCTCGGGGGAAGAGACTTCGCAACGGATTGCCCAATCCCTACAAGTATTTTCCGCTTAAGGGCGAAAATATCTAGCTGTGACTGTTATTTTTATTTGCAAACCAAAATATTTACTCACTGATAACAAAAATAATTGATTCATCGATTATACCTCGTCCAAAAAAAAACCCAGTTTAAATTATTATGAGTTATGCGGCTGGAAAACCTCGAGTCTAGAAGCCTCAATACTCAAGGAGGATCCTTGAGGACAGAGGAAGAGTATAGAACATACCTCATCATTAATGTATGTATAGTACAGTCATAGCTTGTAGAATACCCTTAAAGAAGTTTGTCCGATGGAGTCAGAGACAACAGTTAGTTCCTCAGTGGAACTTCCGATAACCGACCAGACGGCGGGGGAGCACTATAGTTTTATTTTTGCATATTTTGCTTTTCTTTTTTTTCCAAAAAGTTAACCCTGTCTGGAAGCAACCATTTTTAGCAGCAACTTGTGGTTCTAAATCGGATCGATCACTCCCGCGCCTTAGATAAGAACTTTGACCAGACTGGAAATTTTGAAGTCGGGTCCCGGCCTGCCTGTGACTCAATAGATATGTAGATATCCATATCGGAATTTATATCAGTTTTTATCTTGGGTATATAAGGGGTGCAGAGCTCGAGAATATCTTTAGTTAAAGTATTCAACAATGAAGTTCATAGTCTCTCTGCTGTTTGTGGTGGCACTGATTGGTCAAAGGCAGACCAGCGCCAAGAGCGTGTCCAGTTCTCTGGTAGGTTGTCGTTGTCTCATCTAAGAACCATTAGATTCATCGGAAATGATGTACATTGATCCTTTAGAGCAACTTGGGCAATGAGATAGGTCAGGACGCATCAGAGTTTGGCCACGAGCTGGGAGACGAGGGAACACAGTTCGGACACCAGGCCTCCAACAGCGCAATTAACTTTGGACACGAAGTATCCCAGGAAGCGGTAGGTCAACGGAATGCCATAGATTGGAACTATAAAACGTAAGATTCTTCATTTTTTGCTAGGAACAAATTGGCAGTGCTGAAATTGGTTCTCTGGAAAAGCAGGTCTCTGTGAGTTTAGAAAAAGTCAAATAGTCAAACATTATCTGCAGAATGCTGACTTAATCTTCTGTCTCATTGCAGTCTTCCTCTAACGCATCTTCTTCAGATTCTTCAGTTACTTCCGCTGCTTCAACTGTTAGTGCATATTTGTTCCTTCCAAAAAGATTTTACGTATCCCAACTCTCCAATCCATTCTATAGAAAACCGCAACTGACAAGGTAGCTGCTAGTACTGACCAGTCCACCAGCAAGGCTACCAGCAGTAAGATAACCACCTGCACCTGCACTGAAAGCGTAGTTAACTCTGGAAAGGATACTCCTACAGGTTCCAGCAGTGCTGCTACTGCCACTGCCACTGCCAGCGCTGCAGGAGCTGTTGCCAAGGATGCTGCCAGTGCTGCCAAAAGTGTAGCAAAAGATGCCACAAATGTTGCTGGAGATGCAGCAAAGGAAGCTCACGACGCTGCTGATACAGCGTCTAGTGTGGGCCAAACTGTTGCCAAGGATGCAGCCGATGCTGCCAGCAATGTGGCAGGTGATGCCGCAACTGTTGCTCAAAATGCGGCTGGAGTCGCTTCGAGCGTGGCTGGAGCTGCCACCAATGCTGCAGACACCATTGCCAAGGATGCCAGCGATGCCGCCAACACAATTGCCACAAATGCATCCAACTTAGCGCATTCGATTGCGGGTCTTTTTTAAATTGTCATCGATTTTCGATTTATTTACTCAAATATCGTAATGAGCATAATTAATTCCATTGCGATTCCAAATATATTCAAGTATCTGCTCTCCAGATTATCGCGTGGTACACCTTGTTTGTACACCTTTGTTTGACTTGATACAGACTATTTTCGGCTGTCTGTGATAAGACCTTCTGAGACCTGACCACTCGAGACTACAAATCCAAGTTTCTATAATAACACAGATAGGTGGAGAAACACCCCGACTTTAGTCAGATAACCAATTTGGCCATCAATCAAACCGCCCGCCCATTAGGGCTGAATCATGGCTACTACTTGAGTCCGATTTGTTTTTAATAGTCGCACCGCCCGCATTCTTGAACAGATAAGAGTAGGCTATAAATGCAGCATTTGGCCAAGAACCCAATCAGTACTTCATTGGAGAACAATATGCAAGGAACATTCAAAGCTTTCACTATTTTAGCCATCGCCTTGATGGCTCACCAGGCCGCGGCAGGCTTTGGTAGCCTTATGGGGGACGTGTCCCAGGTGGCTGTGGCCGGAGAAAAGGCTTGGCATCAGCTGGCGAACGATGTCGCAGCCTCTGACCCGGAACTTGTTCAACCCGAAACCCTGAACCTTCTCAGCGATATGGCCAATGGCTTGGGAGATCTGGCTGTAAGTCAGCCGATTTTGAAATAGTGTATATGTTTTTTAAGTAACTATCTTCCCTAGAATGCCATCACAAGTCTCAGTGTCCAACTGAAGGCCGGGACACAAGCGCGAGCGATCTCTGTAAGTGATCTAAGAATGCGGAATAATCTCCGACTACTGACTAGTTCTTTGTCTTTTTTTCCGTAGTCTGATGGTGCTTCGATCATAGCTGACGGAGGGGTACGTTTTCCTCTCAAAATTTCACCCAAAGTAGTTCTTAAACATTTCAAATAATTATTTTCAGGCTGTGAGTGCCAAGACGATTGCTGCTGCTGCCCCTTACATCAAGAAACTGAACGAGGGCCTGGGTGATTTGGCTGTAAGTGGTTCATCTTTCCCCCATCTCATCTCCGAAACAGTTGCTAATGATTACTTCGTCCCGCTCTTCTCTTCCCATAGAACGCCCTCACCAACCTCTGAAGCGACAGGAGGTTGAGGCCAATGCTGAGGCAGAACTTTGAAGCATTCAATTAACAAATAAATATCCAATCGTTTGGTGAACTTAGTGAGTGCCTCTTTTATGTTCCAATTTGGGGCGAGGTTTATCAACAAGTTGGGTATCAATTAGTTGGGCTGTTTTGAAATTTAAGAACCATAAACAAGGTCACCCCCAGATCCAGATTCAGATGCTGTCGATCCATCTACAGGGAATCCGAATCAGTAGAGCCAAGGGAAGCAGCCAGAATGGAAAAGGGGTCAAATGATACGAGAATCAAACTCCAAAAACGTGATTCCCGGCAACATTAGGGGATCAAATTACCCAAAATAAGAACAGCAAACAACAAGAGCAGTGCGGACACATGAAAACTTTTCAATAATTTGGTATACACTTAGAGAGGGTACTATAATTCTTACCAGAAGTTTGGAATGTATATGTACATATGTGGGTGATAGCTTTTGCAATCATCTATTCTATGGTTGAATCCATGATCAGCAGGCCTTTCTGGCTATTCAGCACTGCTGAATGATATTATAATAGATCAGTATTCAAGTGTAGCTCCACATTCGGTTCCCAATGCCAGATCTTCTTTCTCCTCTTCTTGTTATTATGACAAGTAGGTTGCTTTTATTCTCGTTCTTTCCACTCCTCGAGCGACCGGAATTGGGTCACCGAGAAGGGAAGGTACTGATGATGGGGGTGCCTATGTGGGCATGGCTGCCTGCTGCTCCGGAAGACGTTGTCGGGGGTCGTCTTTATGGTTGCCGCAGTGGAGTGCTGCCATTAAGTCGCTTTATTGAGCGGCAAATTTGGATTCCCCGACCCCCCAACATCCGATCTTGGGCTACACTCACGACGCACCCGTCCCGAAAGTCGTGCCAGCTAGAGAGAGACCTGTAATTATGAAAATTAACAAACATTTTGGTAATTAATTTCGGCAACCCTTGCCCAGGCTCCGTGGCACACATAATCCCGCAGCAATTAAAATGCACGGCCGCCATCCGAGTTGGGGCACGACCGAATGCGGTGCGTGTGACCATTAGATGTTAATATTATAATAGAAAACCATTTTAATAATTTGTGACACTGTCAGTCAGTCAGTCAGGCAGTCAGTCAGCCAATCTGCGTTTGGGCCATTAATTGGCGGTTTGACAGCTGGAAGACCTCAAAGGGGAATTCATTTCGGATCACCGACAGTTGTGGGTGTGATTCGGTAATTGAATCACACACATCGAGCCACAGATTCGTTCAGTCATACCTACATACATATATGTATGTATAGGTATTGCATATATATATTTTTGTACGCAGGTATGGGACTCGTTGATGGGAATAGGGAGATGGGGGTTGGGGGATGGGGGGAAGTTCTGCGGGCAGGACAGTCGCGTAAATCGTGCTGCAAATCGTGTTTGCTCGATAACCGGTTTCGGGCAGTTTCTATGTTAGTGGTCAAGGTCTAAGGAGCAGCCGACAGACGGACTCTTGGCCGGACAGATGCGGACAGAGAGAGAGAGAATGCAGACAAAGTGGAATAAACAATAACAGCAGACTACAAGGTGGGGAACACAGGGAAAGAGCTGCAAAAAGCCAAGCGAAAATACATAAATGGGCAACAAAAAAAACCACAAGAGCAGAAAACAAAACCAAAAAGGAGTCACGAGAATTGCATAAACAATGTGCTTTATATATGTAAGTATATGTATGTATGTCTGTGTGTGTGCGAATTTTATGTACACCGGGTTACATACATACATATGTACATATTTCAGGGAGGAAATGAGCGAAGTTCTAAAACTTAGTAGGGTTCTTCACTCTGATATTGGATAATAAATTAGTATTCAATTCCACGTAGGGAGATCTCACAGAAATATGTACATATGTATGTATGTATATTCAGAATAAACACAAATATATCGGGGAGGTAGCTTTGTTTACAAATATGTTACGCCATTAGATTCGAAAGCAGATTAAATTGAGTGACTACTGTTCTACAGTAGATTCCCTGGTTTCCGACTATGTATCGAAAGCATGATCAATCTTGGCAAGATCAACCTTGAATCACCCTAGCGGCAGATGAAATGGGCACGCACATGCATCATGCATCATGCAACAACCGCGTGATTGCAACGCAGCTACAAAAACTGAATGCATCAATGTGGCATCTAAACAGCCACTCACACACGTACAACAGACGTAAAACTGCATTTACTTTCAATACTGCAATGGTGTTTGTGTGTCAAAAAGGGTTGCCTTGCCAAACCACTCGCCTTACATACACACACACACACATATCTACATAAATGCATACACAGTCGATATGTATGTACATCCATGGACACTCGGGACAGAACTGAGGTGCAAAGGAGCAGCGAAATCCCTATAGGAAAGGTTTCTGTACTAGAAACTGGTTTTTGATTACGTCGTAGTCCCCGTCCCCGTCTCAGGCCCTGGCCGAAGCGAAGCCAAAGGTTGCCTTATCTGCTGAGACGCAGGCACTTGACCACAACCAAAAACCGAAACCTTAAATTCAGTTTCATACTCAGGATGGAAACGATGCGAATTGCTGTTCCAATTCAGAGTTCCAAATGCAGCATTAATCGTCACAATGCCGGCTGTCAGCTGTCACTTCAAAAATTTCCATCCGTCTCTCATTTGGGGGCTTATTGTCAGTAATTTGCGACACTTCACACGCACCACGAAAACTACTCGCACAGCAACAGCTTCATTAAAATTAATTAATGCCTAGGCACACACTGAACGACACTCTCCAACACTCTCCAACACTCTGCTACACCTCTGCAGGATCCAGGTCTCCGAAAATGTGGGGGACGGGGGCTTCCATCATTAAGCTCGTATCAGTTTACAATGGTTTTCCGTCTTTGAGGCAGCCGAAAAAATATCCACAAATTAAATTAAATGAACTGAGTGTGAAAATACTGCATGTTGGATGGGATGGGGTGGGGTGGAGTGATATGGAAAGCCACACAGCCTGCAAACATTAAGCCCAAACTCAACCGACGGGGCCTGGTCAAAAGGAAACACGCTCAAGTGATTTTCATGCCACCAGCCACCAGCCACCAGCCGACAGTCCCCTTTTGGCACCGCCCCTACCTGTGCCACCAACACCAGCAACACCCCTACCCTGTGCCACTGCGGTGCTGTTTGCCCTGTCTGCCGCCTGTTGATGTTAAATCAAGATAAGCAAATTGTTGCCGAAAAATAGAGGTACAAAGGAAGCGATTTGGACGTTTTAATGATGATAGAGCATGACACAGAATAAATGAAAATAAAGTGGAGAAAAAAATTCATTTAAATTGTGGGGTAAACAGACGTTGACAGAGAATAAGAGAAACAGTTACACGGGGAGGAGAGGTGAGAACAACCAGCCAGGGAGGAGCACGGAGAGCAACTCTTGATTGATGTCAGTGCAGGATTTCACGGTACTCTGGGAAAGATCCCTCAATGACAGGCACAATTGCGATTTCAGCCAAATTGAATGTTTCTTTTATGCATCAAAGCCTCAGATGAATTCTTCACCAAGGTGTACTTGTTAATGTTCTTTAATTAAATACAACGAGTACTGAGTACCACCAAAAATGTTCTATATGCTCCTACAGATTGCACTTCCACACTAATGTATGTAGCTTTTGAGAGACATCTCAGTGAAGGACCTCTTAGGGGAGACCCACAATTGGCATAGGGGAGGTATCCTCCAGATAAGGTTCAGTCTGAGACTCACTTTAATACATGTTCATTCAACATTCAACGACACATGTATTCACACTCTCCCTAACTGACACACACATGCATACCTGTCACTGCCACACAGACACTTGGATGATATGCAAGCTGCTCCTGCTGTTTGTCATAAACAAAATTTTCGATAATTATTATAATTCTGTTTTATGCTGTGTTTGTCTTCTCTCCTCCTCCTTCTGCCCCACAACGATCGTCCTCGCCAGTCATTAAAAATAAATGTCCAAAAATGAATAAACGTCAAGTGTGTGCAAATGGCCCTCTGCATATGCACAAAGTGGCCAAGGAAAGTCAACCTACGACCCCCATATTTAATCTTCTAGCTTTGTTTGAAAAATTTGAAAAGTATTGGATTTTGTAGTGAGAGGATGTAACGATAAGTTTCGATTTCAGATCTATCCTCGGCTCCCAATAGATGATTCTATACTGAAGAGGTTGTATGCAGACTTTGTCCCAACACTGTTCACACATACATACATACATACATATGTATGTATGTACATATTTATATGCATCTTTCTTGTACTTATCGTGTTCGCTCAACCTGTTTCACATGTTCGACGTTCCCCCAAAAATGCAAACTGCCTGGAACAGTGGGCAGGCTTCATTATCATCAGGGTTATTATAATTATAATTTGGTGTCTGCTTTTTTCGGGTTTCGGTTTCCCTTTTCAGGACGAGATGGTGCGGGAGAGTGGAATGTTTTTTTGTCGATTTTTATTGCCCCTCGAAAGTGTTTGGAATCGAAACAGATTTGCTTGATTTGCCACTCAATTTGCGAGGGAGATGGCTTCCTGTCGTACCCCCCATCCCAGCCCACTGTGCGAACCCTTCTAAGCAGCGCAGAGCCGCTTAATGGGCAGCGAGGCGTCTCAAGGTCTTCTCTGTCAACTGATAAAGAGATAATGTGGCGCAAAAAAAAACGAAGAAATTATGCGAATAGGTGGAGGGAGAGTCGTTGAGAGTGAGAGAGGGAGAGCGGGGCGGGGCGGGACGGGGGGCGACAGAAAGTGAAGTAGCAACTGTCTGACGGACACATACACACACACACACACACACACACAGAGAAACACACAGTCGGCATGCAATGATATCATCACCGCAGAAAGGCAACAAAAAAGAAGCAGAAGACAAAAAAACCGCATAAGGAGAAGCAGCAGCGGCAGCGAAACTGACATAAGAAAGAGACGGAAAGGGAAACTCACTTGGTGCTGCTCACACACACACCACACACACACACACAAGTTCAAGTTAGACATCCAGGATCCCATCCCATTCAAGGCCCCAACCAGCAGCAGACAACTGCCAGAGCGCCAGAGCAGAGCAGAGTAGAGCAGAAGAAGGAGAAACACACAGAAGGGGAAACTGAGAAATCGCAAACAAGTTTCGCTTTTATTTAGTGCCCCGAGCCCCCAGCACCATCTTGCATATTTCCCCTCCCCTCCCCTCCCCACCCCTCCTCGACCCACGCAAGCCACCATATTCTTGTATACAAGGGCTATGTCAATGTGTGTTCCATGCCCATATATGTATGTATAGAGAGAACAGGCTATATACTCGAACGTACGACCGAACGAATGCTCCAAAGTTTCCAGCATTACGTGCCTCAGCATAAACACGAGAAAACGAAGACGAGCTTCGGGGGCCGAGCCAACAGATACCCTTGCAGATCGATCTCTCTTAAGACCTGATGGGAGATATGCATACTACCTACTACTGCTATGGTGAGGAATTCTTCAGACTTTGATCAGAATAGCTATTTCTGCTGTTCTTCTCGCTGTTAAAACTTTGTTAAAAATGTACTTATGAGTTTTAAAGCTGTGTTTCAAAGGCTCCTTAGCGCTCCCAATATGTGATCTAATTGGCACGACCTTTCGCAAGGGTATACAGATGGATAAGGGCAGGGGAAGAAGATGGGCAGCAAGCAGCAGCCAAAGGCAGCGAAGGCGATCGTACTTAATGCTCCACTGATTGCACAACGATCGCTGCTGCAGAAGGGGAGAATGCAATAGAGGGAGATGTAGGATAAGGGGTACGAGAGGGGGGAGTGGGGAGTGAGCAGGAGTCCGCCAGTAGACACAATTGTATCTGAAGTCGGTGTCAGTAGGTAGGCCCCATATCATACGGGTATTTGTGTGAGTATCTATGTGTGTCACAGCGAAAGGAGCTGAAATTAAAGTAAGGCAGGAGGTTTCTCGGCCTGCCACGACATGGGAAGAGCAGCTAGAAGCTAGAAGGGAGCCCCCATCCCTATAAAACAGCACAATGGGCTTTTAATTATTTAACCCTACCGTGCCCCTGTTCTGCCCAGACAACTTTCGACTGCAACTGCAACTTTCGACTGCGACTGTTGCTGGCTGGCACTGCGACTGTTGCCGGGATTGGGATTGGGATAGGGAGTGGTCAGTCAGTCCATGTGATACAACTTTGTTGCAATCTGCAAAATGAAAAGTGATTTCTCAGCCAGGATGCTGGGATGCTGGGATGCTGGGCTGGGATGCCAGTGGATTCGGTCTCTGATTAATCGCAAATCGTGCTCAGGCTATCGTCCGGGAATCACGTTCCGACATCGCCTCATCATGATGGTGTGTGTGTGTTAAAAACAGGCGGAGAACGAGTCGATCCATGGCCCGAGATATGATGGCTCTGGCTGCCCTGTGGGCGGTGGGCGGTGTGCGGTCGTCAACGTCTGCGACGGACTGCAATTCCATTCGAGGCCCTGATTTGGATGATTTATTCCAAATATTTACACTGGCTCGAGTTGCCTCCTATAAATCTTTCCCCACAAATGTTTTGTCACGCGATCCCCCAGATGCCCGGCTCTTCTAAGCATGTGGTTTCATTCCATGTCATGCCACAATGTCCGTGCCCCAAGTGTCAAGTTCTCGCTCAGCTCAGCTCAGCTCAGTTCAGTTCAGTTCCAGCGAGCGCCATAAATTACGAACCAATTTCGAAAACATCTCAAAAGAAGCATCCACTCCACTCAAGACGCAATTCCAGCGAATGAAGAATCAAAGTATTTGTTGTATGGCTGTGGATCGAATCGAATATACAATTCTTAATGTACATACATACATACATATGTATGTATAACATTCAATGGTTTTTTGAATTTCAGGGTTCGGTTGCATTCGCTGATAAGCACAGGACCTCGAACATCTCGTCGACCTTCGATAAATCAAAGGGAAAAACTCGTACAAATCCAAACCTATGGCCCCAGCCTCAGTGCTGACAGTGGCACAACCGTTAACCGTTAACCCTTCTTTAATTATTCCACGGAGCCACAAATATTTAAGCATCATTCTGAGAGGAAAAAGTAAGCAAAAAAATATAAATAAATTTTGAAAAATTACTTCTTTGGCTGCGGAACGGCTCAGAAGCCGTAGAAGTAATAACAAAGAGTCCGCCTGACGGACGACACTCTGGGGAGCGTTTTGTCCGCCCATCTCTCCGTCTCTCCGTCTCTCAGTCTCTCCGGCACCCGCTCCAGATCCCCTGAACATGGCCAACAAATTGCTTACAGGGAAAAATGCAAATCAAAATGACAAAAGCAATTAAATTTAACCCATTTCCAATGCGAAAAAAGTTTCACTTTTTGTGGTTATTTCATGTGGAAAATGTACTGCATCACGAACACGGGGTCGCTGCGGGATTGGGATTGGGTTGGCGATTGGGAGGAGGATGTGGATGAGGATGGTTGCCAACAGTTGCAGGCGACCCACAAAAAAGAATAAGGAAAAGGGCGCTTTTAATTATTGGCGCCTGCATGTGTCTCAATTTAAATTAGCTGCAAGGGTTTCTCCCCGGCCTGCTAGGAAATTAAAATTCAATTTAAAAATGCCACGAAAAATAACACAGAAAAACAGAAAAACAGAGGAAAAGCTGAAAAAAAATCGTACAACAAAAGTGGGCTAATTTTGCCATGGGCCCAAAGGGGGATGGTTGTGACCCGACCCCCGCCCTCAAGAGGCAGTTCAAAGGGTTGCCTCGGAAATTAGCTCTAGAATTTATGGCTCGACGGAGGTCGGCGGACAAGGGGCGTTCGCTCGGAGCGGGGATCGTCGCATTTAGCGCGCCTTTCAATTGCCATAAATATGATTTATGATCGGAGTATTTAATAAGGATAATTTTCATTATTTTATTCCGCGACTGCCAGCCGTCGTCTGCCCGCCACTGGAATCTGCATCCCATTTCCCATCTCCCATCTGCCGCCGCCGCCTGGTTCACACCCGCCCCAATTAACACACAATTGGAGGCAAAAGGAGTCCAAGTCTCCATCGCACAGTTGCTGCAACTATTCATCAGTCATGCAATCGGTGCTGCCGCCTCCCGACTACCGACTGAATCTGCGATCTTCAATGACATCGAAATGTGCAGTTGGCATGCCGAGATGACGGGAACTTCCCACCGAACGACGACGACGACGACGACGACGACAACAACTCCACCAACAACGATGAGGGCGGCCCCCACCCAGAAAACCTTGAAAGCGACAGCCAAAGGGCTGGCCCTCTGTCTGCGTCTTCCATCCTCCCTCTCTCATACCCCCGTTTCTGTCGCGGGATCAGCACAAAGGCGGTGTGCAAAGTAAACAGCAACATCGCAAGACAGTGGTTCAAGATCGTAGGAATACAGAGTCAAATGGAACTTTAAGGATCGAATGTCGAATGAACGGTTAAGTTGGTGGGGAAGGCGAAGGACGAAACATTCGAAATTAGAGCTTTTTCTATCCCATAATTTTATATGCGTCCCATTTGTATACTTGCATGTCGTTAGGATCCATTGGGTCTTCATTCCGGAAAGCTTGAACCCATCTACATCCACTGTACGGTGAGTCGGGGAGTTGGCGATGCCTTGGCACGACGCCTGGCCAGAACAAACATTGTTAGCACTAATGTCGTCGTTGTCTTCTCCGCTCTGCCCCAGCCCCAGCCCCAGCTCTGTCCGCCCCACCCCCCTTTGTGCAATATTTACACGCGGTGCACGAAGTTGCAATGTGAATGTTGCTCGATGTTGCTGGATGTTGCTGGTTGCTGGTTGCTGGGTGTCGACAGATACGCCAAGGCATTAAAGTATAAAAATAAGAACGTCTTCCTGCCCCATCCCACTCTCTTACTCTCTCTCTCTCTCTCTCTCTGGCAATCCTCTTCATCTCCTTCGTGGGAGCGGGCCGCACTTGAAATTGCATTTACTTGGCCTGGCCTTGAAAATGGCTCCAACAGAACTTCACTTGGCTCGAAGTGAGCGGCAAACGAACAGAGCGAGCGACCAACAAATTTTGGCCCACAACTGAGTTGTCCAAACGTTTTGGTTACCTGGAGAGCACTTAACCCCAGTAGAGTGCTGCTGGTTCGAACCAAGATAACGTTAATGATGATAGCAAGATATTGGAGAGAAATTTCAAGAGATATCCAAAGACAACGAAACTCTGCAGAGTCTTACTAAAACTAAGATATCCCTTCAAGAGAATGCATACAAAATTGTGTTTTTATTGCCATTTTTATACATGTGCAATAAAAAGAGCGTAATAAAAGAGCTAAGAACTCGTTCTAGGGTTAAGACAAATACTCAATCCTCTGTGGCAGGCGCAAATATTTTCATTTAATGTCCTCGCCTGCCATGACACGACACAACCAGTCAAAATGGAAGATGCAAGATGGAACAGAGATCCACTGGGCTCCCCGGGCATAAATTTGAAGTGTGCAATTTCTCTAATGTCCAAGGGAGGTGGAGAGCCAAGGACCGAACACCGAAGACCGAAGGCCCTTGGATAGTGGCCAAGAAACCAGTGACCAAAACGAGGCTAAGCAACAGGGGGACCATTGCTGTAGAGAGGGTATTGCCAGAAGGCGAAACCGAAGCACAAACGGACAACGATTCGAATGCTGTTCTGGAGGGCCTGATCTTGGCCTGGTCTGGTTTTGCTTTCGGTTTTGGCATGGGCTCGGGCTTGGGCTTGGGCTTGGGCTTGGGCTTGGAGCCCTTGTCTGCCTGCATTTTTGGTCATGGCCTTTTGGCACTGGCCTGACACTGCTGCACATTAATTATTGTTTATGTCTGGCCAGACAATGCAACATGCCTTGACTTGTGGCCGTGTCAAGTTCAAGGGTTCATTAAAAAGGCCCCGACCATTGTCTGCGGCTCTGCCCACGCCAGAGCCAGACCCAGAGACAGAGCCAGAGCCACAAGAAGAGGACCCTTCCTCCAATAGAGGCGAATGCAAAAACCTGCACCGGATGCATCGCAGATAAACTCAAAGTGAGGCTTCCTCGGGTTCTGTCTCTGTCTCTGCCGCTGCCACTGCCCCGGTCTGTATCTCTGTTTCGGGCCAAATTCGATTTAGCTTCTAACGAACGTATGGGTGTGTAGGTGCAGCTTGGGCATGGCAACTCTCCGTAATCCCGATTGTCAGCTTGGCATTGCTCTCCGATACGTGTGACCCTAATCCGCATCGACATGTCTCACAAATTAGATAATAAAGTTGTCTCTCTCCCAGCGCCTCCTCCCCCGGCCACACAGTCGCAGTGCCACGGTCTGGGTCGGGGTCTTTCGCTTAGAGATTGTCAGACGTGGCGGCTGCTCCTATGCTCCTATGACAACAATGAGGCAACGACCCATTGCGTTCCCCTCCCTTCGCCAAGCCCCTTGTTGCACTCTCTACGGAGCAGATATCGTGCACAAGCCGAGAGTCGCGTCGAGAGTCGGGCCAAGCCGAGCCCAGTCGACCAGTCGACCATTATTTAATCCAATTAAAGTATGGATTTATGAACTACTCGTGTGTGTCCGTGTCTGTGCCTGCGTCTGCGTCTGCTGCCATACCAGAAGTTAAACCCTTTTTATGGCCAGTGCGTGCTCCGACTCCCAGGGAATGAGGCACTGCCAGGGAGTGATGGGCCGAGGCACCCATTAAAGGCCCCAACGAGTTGCAAATTATCATCCAGCGCCTGCAGAGCTGACAACTTTCCATGAAACTGCAACTGCAACTGCGGCAAACGCATCTCAAGTGCACTCCACACGATGATGACAAACGGCGTGAAGGTAAAAGCAAGAGACCAGAGACCAAAGAGGAGCAGCAAAGCATAGGAGGAGCACCATAAAGTGAAATGAAAGATAAACCGCAAGAGGCAAAAGTAATTACACATTCTCTCTCGGAATGGGAGCAGCCGATGAGAGAGAGAGTGACGTGACGTGACGTGACAGTGGGAAGACTAGAGATGGACTGTGGTGGAGAGTCGTGAGTGCTTGCTAAGCTAACTCTGCTAACCCGCTAGATGGAACTGCACCCAGTTCTGCAATCATTCATGTAGATTAATGGTAAAACATTTAAGGTAATGTATAAACTAAACTACATACATACATATGTAAATATGTATGTATATCCCCAATGACTTTTGGATAGAGAATTCTGTATAGTTTAACCTCTTCTCTTACCGACAACCGGCAACCCTTTTTTGCCGACTCATTACCCTTTCTATGGTGGAGCACTCGAAACTCTTTTTGCACAAAGAAAACTTCACGTAGAATTATCTTCGTTATCTGGATAAGAAAACGCATACACACACACACACACACAGCTTTGCATTGAGAATGTGTGTGTGTGTATGGGTAATTAGCATGCACGCAAATAAATTGTTAGCATTTGTGGGATATGCACCCCCCACCATAAAGGGGGAGGCAGCAGTAGGAGGGGCACTGCCGCTCAATTTAACGAGCTGCGACTGCGACTGCAGCGGCAACGGCAACGGACGCCGCAACGTCGACTGCGGCGTCGCAGTCAAAGGCTTTCATCAACGCGTCAGTTCTGTGCTTCGTCGCCGTGCCCCTCGACCCCTCTGGGACCCACCACACGCATGTGAAGAATTATGAGGCGACGGCAACGCACATTTCGCTGAAGGAGCCACAGCAACAGCCACAAATCCACCCCTACCCCCACTTGCCTGCCACCCAGCCCCCTCAGTGGTTCCACTAACCAGACGTGGTGCATGCAACGCAGCGCTTCAATTTATGCGAAGTGATTCGTCATGCGGTTAACTTTAGAATCGGCACACCCAAAGAAAGGCCCAGCGCATACTTAAGCTACAGTGAGCACTCGCCACTGAGGGATCCAATCGTTAGACAAATCAGAGCCACGACCCCCCTCTGATCACTTCTCATTGGAACGTCTCTGCTCTGATGCTCCACTGTACTGTGCCCAAGTCGTGTGGGCTCCACTCTTGTGAGTGTCTGAGTGTGTCTGAATGTATGTATGGCCGTATGGGTGCAGGGCGGCCTGGCTGCACTGCTACACTGCTGCATGGTTGGAGTTGCTAGGCCCTCGGCTACGTTTCAGTCTGCTGCGGCAGGCAGCCGAGAGGCATTTGCATATGACTCGACTGCAGAGAGACTGACTGCGGGGGCATTGAAACCTAGACGGCGACGATGACAGCGTCAGCGACAGCGACAGCGACAGAGCCATAGCCAAGTCCAAGGCAACGCTGGTTGAGTGGGGTGGCAGGGTGGTCGGGCGGTCGGGCGGTCGGGCTGTCGGGTGGGTTGGGGAGGTGCATGTGGATACAGAGGAATACGCGTACTCAACGAACAACTCAATTGGCAGCGTTGACACTGCCATTTGTTTCACTTTTCATGCCTTTTGTTTGGCCTTTGCTTTTTTCGCTGCATTCTCTTTGGCTTATCGCTTGCTTTGTTAGCTATGCTTTCCCCTTGGCCTGCCCCTGCCACTGCCCCTTGACCCTCCCTTCCTTTAGTGCAATTGTTGGAACTGCAACTGCAACATTTGCCAGGTTTGGCCATGAAAAAGTTTAAACACCTCTCTGGGGTCTTCAGCAATGTCTTTGCTGTCTGTTCCTCTGTGGCTCTGTGGCTCCGTGGCTGCTCCTCCACTGCTCCTCTCCACTGCTTCCTCTCCTTCCTACAACAACTATTATTAGCTAATAGCCGGACGAGGCGGCTGCCAACTGATTAGCCATTGACTGCCCCGCCTATGTGTGCAGTCGGCCCATCCATCGCCACATCAAGTCCCCCCATCGTTGACACCGAACAATTTGTCAAGAGATAATTTGTTTCTGCAGCTGTTGGCCAGAACCAGGGCCAGACCCTCCGGGTCCCTCTTCCCCATTGTAGGCCCTGTTTGGCCAGTGATAAGCGGCTAACGAAGTGCCCATTGTATGCTCTTGGCCCGCCCAGGGCCTGCCGGGCCTCGTTTGCCCAATGCTCACTCAACCTGCCGCAGATTGTGGGCTGTTCAACCGCTCGTTAGCTTGAAATCCGCTGCCCAGTGCGTTGCAGCATTTTAGGGGCAAGCAACTGCTGCAAGCAGAGCTAATGAATTCAGCATCTTTTGGCTCTTTTTTCTGCTACTCGCATGAGCAAATCATTTCTAGGGAAACCATTGCGGAGGCAAACAAATGCCACGAATTGATGGGAACCAATTGACTCTGTGGTCAACCCACAGATCTAGACAGGCAGATAGATAGGCAGATGCATAGATAGATGGGCAAGATTCATAGATACTCGTTCTCGTAGATAGATACAAATGGGTGTGCTTCTGGGGGAGTACTCTCAGGGGCCATGGAATAGATATTTCATAACTTTAAGGCTGGATGACAATCGGAATGAAGTGGAAAAGCGACTACAAATATCTGCAAATACATTCATCCGTAGCACTAGCCCCGGACAATCCTCTAAGATTGCCTTTTCTGTTGGTTTAATGAATCTTTGTGTTGGCCCCAACTAATCAAATGGAATTAATTCCCGGAAAACTCTCGTGTGACTCTCCAAGTTTATTATATGTACATGTGTATGTATGTATTTAGATCGCAATATGAGCAATCCCCTTCTTCCAGTCACATTTTTGGGGCACGCAAATTTGGGGTAGCTGGCGGCACTTTGATTGCCTTAAGCTACACAAAATCTATGGTCGTAAAAAATTAATAAATTCATATAAAAATGCCCACAAAAAATGGGACCAAACGCACCAAAGATTTCCGATATGTGCGTATGGTATGGTATGGTATGGTATGGTATGGCCTGGTATGGGATGGGATGGAGAGTGGATCTTGAGCCCTTGGTCCGGTCCGTTTTAATTTGTTAATTTACCACAATGTCTCTGGTCGCTCTGCTCTTTTTCTGTTCTGCTTGGATCGTCTAGGTTTTAATAGGCAGCTGTCTCCAAGGGCTCCAGTAAAAAGGCATTTTCTCATGCTCCGATCAGAGTGCGGATCGCCAGGGGCGTCACCTCGGAATTCATGAGGGGGCTCACTACGTCTCTTAGCATATTCTCCCCCAACAACTGTGCCTCTGATGGGGTATGATTCCGCATACCCTTTCCTTCCAAAGAGAGTTTAACGATTTAATGCTTAAATGGGAAAGAATACCCAAAGTTGAGGGAGTGATGCTTTTTTTACTTTTCTTATCTGGCGAGTAACAAAATATTACACTCCCCGAAAGAGTATTCCCACTTTGAGATGACTTCTGTTCCATTTTTCTGTTGTGGTTCAGAATGTGAATGATTTATGTCCCAAATTTTTGCTTGGTTCTCCACTCCGATTCCGATCCCGATCCCAATCCCAATCCGTATGCCGACTGCCGAATGCGTAGTTACGCATGCTGAGAGACAGACTTGACAGACTCCTACAGAGTGTTCCCTTTACATCAGCCCCCCCTCCGCGTGGCACCCTCTTAATGAATAGCAACAATTTGGTTTTCATTTTATAATGAAATAGACGGAGCTTTTGTGTTGGGGCGTGTTCCTGGAACTTAAGCGGATGTGTTGATTTATGGGATTCTTCTGGAAGGCCGTCACTGGGGACGCGTTACGCAAGTCGGCAATTGAAGCAGCTAAATTCTGTCCAATTTTGAGGGCTATTCCGCAAAGGGGTAATTGGAATCCTGTGGGAAAGTCTCCCACTGCCCTCGGGAACCTACGAAGAAGGGGGGGGAAAAAGGGAAAGAAAAGAACTGATGGCGGTCATGGTCTAATTGCATTCGAGCCCTGCCCGCCGAAAGGGGTAAACAGACATGCAAAATTTGATCAACATCAATGGGTTGGTACCTATTCGTATTCGTATTCGTATTCCGTCCCGAGGCGGGACCAGCGAGGCGCATTAATCCAATTCGAATTGTGGCGTTTGCCCCGCCAAAAAGAGCCACGGCGGATGTAACGGTCCGCAAGCGAACAAAAAACAGTCGCATGATGTTCGTGATGCCTGTGGAAAGTGCAACAAAGGTCCTCCTTCCCATTCCCGTACCCTCCCACCTCCACCTAATTGCATGACAATGGTGCCACAGAGCTGTGGAGCGAGTTTCAGTTGGAGCTGGTTGCCAAAACTGAGTCAAGCTGAGGCTTCTGCAATTTGTGCAGTTGGGGAATGATTGCTGAGGGAGGGCCTGTTCGGGTCTGGTCTCATGTAATTAACCTGCTAAACCGCTGTGACGCCTGACTGGCCTGATATTCATGTCCCAGACTGCACAAACACACGCATAGCACACATACACACACACACACACGTAAATTGCCATAATAAATGACCGAAAATAAATAAATGAAATTTTCGCAGAGCCAGAAAAGGGTGGTTGTTGGAGGGGTAGGGGACGCTGGTGGGAGGAGCCCCAACATTTTGTGGAGCTCTTTCTATGTACCACATCCCATTGCCTGTATCTGTGTGTGTGTGTGTGTGTGTGTGTGTGTTAGGGTTGATAAATCCGTGTGTGTTTGTGTGGAGGCAGAACTTTCATTTTCATTCGCAAAAAATGGTAAAAATGGGAAAAATACAGCAAACGGAAAAACAAAGGAAAAGCAGCCAAGCGAATGACGTGGCACAGAATAAAATTTTAATAAATTTATGGGAGGAGAGTGGGCGGTACAGTATGTACACTAGCAAAAGGTATGAGGCTTCTGGTAAAAAAAAAAAGGGTTTAACAGGGCTCCAAGGGATTGAAGTTGTCATTGGTATGGAGCCAAAAAGGTGTACTGTAAATAAAACGTGTCTTAAGCCAAGATTTGCAACAGCTATGACAGCTAGGACATGGAGTTTCGAAGCATATTGCCACGGCTTGCTGTGTCTCCATAGCTCAAAGGTTTTGAATATTTTTGATGTTCTTTCTTTTATTAGCCATGTTATGGACTATTAGGGAGTTACCAAATGTAGTCGATGCGACACAGACTGTACCGCTCTCTCCCCAGTTGCCCCATTCATCTCTTATTTCCTTTTACTTACTTTCTACTGTTCCTTTTTTATGTCGGGATTAAGGCAAGACATTTCTGGTCTTAAGGTTACTGCGAACAGAAAACGATTTCATGGTCCCACCCTACCCCACTCGTTCTATCTGAGAGACATTTATGAGTCACTCGGGCGACCACAAACATACGTATACATACAAACATATGTATGTACATATGTGGTTCCAAAGATGTGATATATACGCAACAAAATCCACAAAGTGCGCAGTAAAAATAAAACTCTACAAACCAGAAGATCCCAACATACATACATACATATGTATGTATGTAGCATCCAACCAACAACATGGCAAAAGCTGTGGGAGAGGCCGGAAAATGCGAGTGGAAAATGCCCAACATAAAACACCTTGTGTCCCACTCCCGCTCCTCCGCCGCAGCCCACTCTTCGTGCCACCCCACACATAGACACGACCTCGGCCAAGGAGGAGAATGTTCTCAAACTTCCAGAAAATTCCCAACTCCAAAGAGATGAGAAGAGACGGAGACGGAGATAGAGATGGAGATAGAGACGGAGATGGAAGGAAGAGAAGTGAAGTGAGAAGAATAAGAGGAAGCCAAATGAATGCGAGGCGTTCGCTGTCCGCAGTGAAAAGGAAACCCAAGAGGCGGAAAATAACGCAAAAAACCAAAAGAGGAAAATAGAAAAATGTTTCATGTGCAAATCTGCACAAATATTCGTTCAGTATGTATTTATGTTCATATGTACATATGTATGTATGGTGCACTTATATACATACGTACATATTTGTGTACATGGTTCTATAGCTGGAGTTGTACAAACTCCACCAAAGGAGAAGTACACAGACCAAAAAACTGAATTTCTTGTCCCAAAATTTAAAATTTAAGTATATTATAATTTTTAAGTATTTGTGTATGTATGTATGTATGTAGTTTCTTTCAGTGTATGGGCTTGAGTTTCCCTTCGGCTTTGACGCACTGACGTAATGCGCCAAATGCTGCGCCAAACTCCAACTCCTCCCTGCTAACCATCACTCTCCTTCTCTTGTTCTGTCTCTCCCTCTCGCTCTCGCTCTCTTCTCCTGGCATCATGAACACAACAATTTTTCAAGGTCCTAGAAAATTCACGATCAAGAACATGGAAAGTTCTGTTCTGCCTGCTGCCATCCCCCCGCCCCGCAACACCAGCCCGCAATGCCAACTTGGGTCGAGAGAGCGACACGCGCAAAAATGTTCAGCAGCAGCAGCAGCAGGAAGAGGAGGAGTAGAGAGCACAAGTGTAGAGTGAGCAGCAGCAGCAGCAGAGGGAGGCGGAGTTGGCAAACGCTTTTGGTGGTGGATGTCGAACATCGCGCGAGCTGCGACTGCGCAGAGAGAGAGAGTGACTGAGTGAGCAGTGAAAGGAAGAGTGGGAGCCGCTTGAACCATGGGGGAGCAAAGGGAGGGAGGGTGAGCGAATGAGGAGGAGCAAGCGAGAGAGCGAATGAAGCGAAGGAAGGACCTCCCGCTCGCCGTTGGCAGTGCCTTTTGTTGTGTCTCTGGTTGGCACTGACTCCTGGTAGGCTTGGACTAGGGGCGGTGTTGTTTAGTGGGTGTGGGTTCGAACTCCAGTCGAAGCAGGAGTTGGGTTAGGAATTGGTTGTGTCTGCGTTGCCAGGGTTGCGGCCGAACTTGCGATTGAGGTTTATTTATGGCCCACGGCTTTTGGGCAGAATTTGATACCACGTGTTTGCTGCCGGCCTCCCTCCCACTCTCCCACCAAGCCGAACGGAGTTTGGGCCACAGGATAGCATTGGCATAGATAATGGCTACAGGACTGGGAACTGGAGACAGAAAAAGACCCGGACCAGGACCAGGACCGACAGGAGAACAGTTGAAAAAAAAAAAGGAAAACAAATGACTCATTTGTTCCTGCCAGAAACGGGAAACAGTAGAACACAAAAACTTTTGGAGGGGAAAATCAATTGAATTGCGGTACATTGTAAGGGGGATACTTTTTATGAAGGAATATTATCTGAAGGGCTGGAAACACACGCAAAATTTAATTTTAATTCAATAGAAAAAGATCCTGGAGTACCCAATTGCAATATAAATCTATCTACGCAAATAACTTTTCTTAGAAGGGCATCTAAAACAAGATCAAAATCTTCGAAGGAATCTAAGGAATATTCCATATATTATTCCAAAGGAACTCATTTTGACGAAAGGTTTTTCAGGGGCCAACACATACTAGATTTTCCAACAACAACAAAAATCAACATTTTTTTTATGTTTCCCCCCTCCATCCCTAACATCCCGAACAATCCCCCCTCTCTGCACTTGAAGATTCTACACAGCACAGATAACGAAACGCAGAGAAGAGAGAGAACATTTCATTCAATTTCGATACATAGAGATGCTGTCACAAAGTCCTGGCCCCAAAGACCAGAACACGTTTTCGGGCATTACATAAGCGGGAGTGGCTTCACGAAGGGAGGGAGGATCGGTGGGGAAGAAACTGAGGACAGAGCACGGGACACGGGGCAGGATTATGGGTCGAAAACAGGAAAGCAGACAAAACAAAAACCGGAAGAACAGGAAAAAGTGGGCGAAATGTCAAAAAGTGGGCAGAGCAGAAGGAGAAGCAGAAGGTGGAAAAAGAGCCTGTTCTACGCTGCTGCCCACTCAAGAGTCTTCTTCTTCTTCTTCCTCTTGTTTCGTGCTCTCCTGCCTCGCAAAAACAACAAACGAAGCAGCAGAATAAGTAGACGAGCAATAAAACAGAAAACGATGTGCACACCAATACCAATACCAATGCCCGAAGCTCTCTGTGCGCAAATAGAGAGTGCAAGTATGCATGTGGGCTTGCATGTATGTATGTGTGTGTATCTGCCTTTCTGTGTGTGGGAGTGGAGTGAGAGTATGTACAAAAGCAGACGACTGCAAACAACGAGAAGAGCTGCTTTCAAGGTCTGGCTCTCTCTCTCTCTCCCTCTCTCTCTGTTCTGCCTTCCAGAACCTGCTCCTCTGCTGGCGTTCTCTGCTGCAGTTGTATGACGTCGTTGCCCTTGGACTTGCACTTGAAAACCGATGGAGTTGCATGGCATTCTAATGCGCGCGCACGTCCTCCTCGCCTCCCCGCGACAAGCAGCAACTCGAACAGCGACGGCAGCAGCGACGGCGACGGCAGCAGCGACGGCGACGGCAGCAGCGACTGCAGCTGCAGCCGAATGTTGCAAATTTCGTTTTCATGCAGCAAATTTCAATTTCATGTTATAAAATGATTCGCGTGCACATGTATTGGTGGTTCTCTTCGGCTCTGCTTGTGTGGCAAGTGTGTATGTGTATGTGTGTGTGTGTGTGGAGAATGTGCAGCAGGCCCGTGCATATTTTTAGCTCTTGCCGTTCCTTTCCGACTTCCTTTTCGTTATTTTCTGCTGCTTGCTGCTTCGACTTCGCGCTGCCTTTTTCATACTCTTTCGCTGCCAGGGTCTGGCTCCCTCTCTCTCTCTCTCCCTCTCTCACACACTCTCCCTCAGGAGCGCGGCGGCAACAAATTGATGTTGAAGGTCAGCGTGTTAGCATAAATTGCATTAAATTTGCAAGTGTGTGTATGTACATATGCATGCTAACATGTGTGTGTGTGTGTGTGCAACTTATCAAAGTTGGTCACATCAAAATTTTGAAAGGGACGGGAGTTTTTCTAGTTTTAGTACCCACCGAATTGACGAACCAAACGCCAACTAAAAAGTAAAATCAGGATAACAACAGTGAACCATCAATTTCCTCTGGTCGGCATTAAATCGATTATCAGTTTATTCAAGAGAGCTGATAAGCAATCAAAACGACTACATTTTTCTGGCATATTTTTTTCATAAATGATTTAACCCAAAATTTGTGCTCTTCCAATGGCAACTTTTCATTTCACAAATCGGACGCCATTTTTCTAATTTTCTTTATTTTCCCTTTCGTTCACTTCATTTTCCATCCCGACGTTCTTTCCTTCATTTTGTATTTTCATGTCGTACCCTACCTGGCGGACGCAGCGTACCTGAAATTCCTTGAGCCTTAGAGACATCAGGGGGGCGGAGTTTTTCCCTTTTCCAGCGGATTCAATGTGAAAATTCAATGGAAATATGTTTTCCACCAAATGGAACACCCTATATATTTATCACTTACATATGTATGTATACATAAGTATGTACATATGTATACTGCAGATATACAATGTATGTATTAGTAAGCCAGCATAAAAAAATACCCCCGAAAATGCTCAGCCAGAAAGTAAGTGCGTGCGCCTCGTCATCCTTACCATACCCTCCCTGCCTCCTGCCTCCTGGCTCTTGCCTCTTGCCACCGCCTACACACCACCTCCTGGTTCGTCCTCGCCCTCGTCGCAGTGGCAGCCACAAAGGACAAATGAAATTTCAGCTCACATTTGCCGTCTCGCTCACTTTCACTTGGCGCCGCAGAGAAAGGTCCACCCACTCCTCGCATTTTGACAAAACTCCCTCTTTTTTGGATGGAATTTGAAGGAAAAGAAAGATCTGAAAATTTGCTTTGGAATGTTTGTATTTTCCTAGATGTATTCTGTTATACGTATATATCTTTCAAATATCTGCATTCAAGGCCCATAACATTACTTATGAAAATTCCATCGGAAGAGGAGAAGAGTGTTTATCCAAGTATACTATGGATTGTAAAAAGAATACAAATGTTGGAACCGTTTGATCAATGTCCTTTTCTGCCTTTTCCGTATGTTTCCAGCCCCATAATTGAGTCTTTCGTACGGATTCGATGCGGATAACAATAATTTTCAGTACCTTATGCGAATATGTATGTCTATAGGGCGAATGCTGACTTCATTTCGCTTATGTAAGCAGAAGCAGCATGAATCAGACCCACATCTGTCCCAGGGGGGCGGGATGGAGAATGGATTGTGTGAGATGCGGGACACAGATCTGACCCAAACCCGAATACGATTTCCAACCCGACTCCAGGGCTTGACAAAATGGAGTTTGGGTTATTTTTGGCAACGAAACGAAATTACGACACCCTCTCTCCCGCTTATACATGCATATGTATATGTATGTATATGTACAATGTATTGTGTGTATATGCGTTATGTTTACCGTTATGTACTCGACTCGAATCGGTTTCAAGTAGGATTGAGTCGGGGTTGCCATGGCAGCGCAGCGCATGTAAAATTTCAAACCCTATTTTGGGTTGCAAAGTTGCTTCCGATTGGATAAATGCGAGAGTATGAGTAATTACAAATAATGCTTTTCTGCTTTCAGAATGTTGGATGGGGGGATGGGTTGCGTGCGTGGATAGGGTGTGCGTAGGGGTATGGGTGGGTGGTCTGTACATCTGCCTGAAACACCCTCAGGACGCAGGACAGAGCTGTGAACTGAGTCAAGAGAGAAAGGATGAATAAATGGTTGAATGGTAAATGCTTGGCTGTTTTGTGGACTGAGGTAGGGGATCGTCTCTCTCCATAAGCGAGTGTCTTGCAGATATTCTTGGGCCACCGCAAAGTTCCTTTGAGAAACACGCTTTCACACCCTGGAAACAGGAAGCTAAGAAACACGCAAAAACTTGGCAAGACCTGGCAACCCTAAGCAAACCCCCAAAACCGAACCCCAAAGGCTCTCCTTTAATTATGCAAATCTGGCATTATATGATGCGTGTCGCCGAAGAATTATACATACACACATACATGCATACATAAGTATGTATTTATGTACATATCTTTCTCTCCACACACGCACTCTCTTTCCACAGAATAAAGTCTCGATTATATCTGTCTTTTCTTCTGCTTCTTCTGTCCGCTTTGGTCATTAAAATTAGGTCAGATCGGTGAGCAGTGAGAGAGGCCTGAGCGGAAATCCTTGAGAATTAAGCAACAACAAACTAGTTCAACTTTTGTAAGCTCTCTTTTGTTCTCTTCTTTGCACACGATCCTTTTAGCTAGAACAACAAACAACTCACACACACTCATGCTTGCACACGTATTACGCAATGGCTATCCACCCTGGTCTTTCGATCTGCCTACCTGATCTTAATTATTATATCAGATCCAGTCCCTCTCTCTCTCTCTTTCTCTCTCTCTCGCTCTTGCTCGGCAGGTAGCGGAACAAAGGGCAAAGCAGGACGAAAACTACGCAGTCGCCTTGCCCCCAAGGCAGGCAGCCACTGCCACCAGTTGGACCTTGACTTTGCACCAGACCAGACCAGACCAAAACCTGATCCGGGTCCTTGCAGATCCTATAAGAAGTCCTCACGATCCAGCTGGAAATCTATCCCCCTCTTTCCATTCCACACGTGCCCTTACTTTGCTGCGACTTCGTCTTCCTTTTGGTATTCGATTCGTGTTTTTTTTTTGACAACACGCGCAGCGGCAATTTTTATATAAAAAGCCGAAGAGCGAGCGCTGAGAGCGGGAGAGGGAGCGGGAGCGAACAGTACATAGAGGCTGTCGAGGATATTAAAAAAAGGCCGAAGGGAAAAAGCTCCGTTCGGCCTGAAGTACATTAGATATACCCTACTTCTTGAATAGAGGAACTTGAACGAAGGAATCTGCAAAAATAGAGAGAACGATTAAAGTCGATCATCGAAAACAACACAAAATATGACGTTTAAGATATGTATGTCCGTTAATGCACCATTTCGAAGAGTGTGCAGGGTGATCCCGCTTCCAGGTGGCCTGTTTTCCTGCTTTGCGACTCCTCTTCGTTTTGTCTTTTCGTTGTTTGGGTTTGTTTTTAGTGCCTCTTTTATTGTCGATATTCGTTTGCCATTGTGTGAGCATGCACAAGTGTGCGTGTTTTTGCACATACGGGACTATGTACAAATTTTATGAAGAGAGACCCATTCATACATATGTAGTACATATGTTGTATGTACATACATATGCATGTATTCGAGACCTGGAACAGTTATTTGGGTGGAATCATTCAGATTAACAGATTAACGATGGAAAGCAAAAGTGAGCGCGTTTCGCTCCCCAATTTTAGCCAATCGACAACCCTGGCCATGTTTACTTTTTTGCCGGTTTTTGCACGCACACAGACACGACACACACAACAACCGTTTGGTTGCTTGCAAACATGCTCGAAAGCATTCCGGTCGCGCTCATACTTGAAACCCAAAAATGAGTCGTGAGAGCGCAATTTCGGTCCGATCGAACGTTTTGTTGGGACTTTTTGAGGGATTTTGTGGAAGCAACAGCATCCCAACAATTTCCATTTGCATCGCAACAATTTCCCTTACATTTCACACTCACTTACGTATTTTACCGTTGGCAGCATTTTTTTGTATGTTCCAGCAACATGTGTCGCGAATCGAGCAACATTGTCCCGCAACATTTTCAAGGAATAGCAACATTTTCATACCCATTAGGAAAGGATGTTATAGAATTCAGGAGAAGTTTGTTTTACTAGGCACCAATTTTTGCAGAAACTATTGAAACTATCTTATAAAATTTTACGGCTTTTGGTCTTTTTATAAAGACTGAAAATGGGTATTGGGATGGCTTTGTTAATAATAATAAATTCATCAAATGCGTTATTGTGTCAAAAAATGTAGATATGTGCAAAATGCACTATTAATTACGTTTGAAAGCAGCTAGGAAAAAATAATTTTAATATTAATGAAATGAAAAAGGGTATTCATACGTCCATACCACCAGTTCAGTTTCCAAACGACGTGACATTTCATGCTCCCTTACGTTTTCGTACGTCGCACTTCGTGCAACCACGACATGCACGAACATGCTCGTTTCCACCATTCAACGCGCGGTTGCTGTGCCGAGCGCGTCGTCATCTCGTCAGAAATTTTGAGAAATAAAAATAAGAGTTCAAAAGTTGATAACTAACGTATTTTCGCGGACGACACAACAGTTCGCTTTCTGAAGTAGTCCGTGATAAAGCTCAGAGAAATATCCAAATGGTATTTTGGCCAAAAAAATATCAAACAAAATATATACATACATATATTTATACATCAGCTTTGAACTTTTTCCTGGTTGTGTGTTTTCCCTACTCTCAGTCTCAGTCGTCTCTGTGCAGAAGCACAGAAAGAACTTAAGAAATTTTAGCAAGTTTTTGTAAATTTAGACTCACAGCCGCCAGAATAATCGTGAAAGTACAAGTGTCGTGTTTTTTCGGTCTTTTCATTCTTCCTTGCCGGCAAACAACACCAGCAGCACAACAAACGGTAAACAGCAAAGAAAGGGAAATAAAACGTCAGCGTCAGCGCGTCTGTCTCGCTTCCGCGAAAAGGCGAAGAAAAAGCATAGAGAGAAAAATGTAAAGAAACGCCGAGAATGGCGCCGTGTGTGTAGAGATCCAGCGAATGAGAGATAAACAATAGAAGCAATTTTTGATACTTAAAAATTCTACACAATAAAACAAATAATAAACTCAGCTCAGGAACAACAAAAACAAAAACCACAAACTACCGCAAAAATAGACTGCAAAAAAAGGAGAAAATCCAACGAAACAATTTTTGGAAATATTTTTATACGCAAGAAAAACCCAACTTTTGGGCATCCTAAAATTTACAATAAAAGAAATGAAACATTTTGCAAAATGCTGCTCCGACGTAGCGGTAAATAGGACACAATAGGCACAGTTAGCGGCAACCACTCAATCCGAGGGAGCAAATTCAGAACGATCTGATCATCGATCCCATTGTACATCCTTAAGCCTCTATGGCGCCGCGTCGCAACAGCAACATCAGCGGCAATCCTTCCCAGCAGCAGCATTCACAGCAGCAGCCACAGCTCCAGCTCCAGCTCTCGCTCCCACAGCAGCAGCAGCAACAGCTCCTCCACTTTTTCACCGAAAGCAGCAACAGAGAACAACCTCCATCGAGCAGCAGCATGGCGCCCATGCAACTGATGCAAGGCTCCAACGTGCAGCTGGTGCGCTGCTGCTACCCGAGCGGCGAGTGCCGCAAGCTGGACGCGCTCATCGCCCTCACGGAGACCTCGTTGGCGGAGTGCGTCCGGGTGATGTGCAACAATGAGAACTGTGGCGCAGGGCAGTACATGCATCGCGAGTGCTTTGAAGTGTGGGAGGCGGGCGTTTTGCAGACGCTTAAGGCGAGCGGGCGAGCGCGTAGCTGGTCGGAGCGGCAGAGGGCCCAGCACCTGTGGACGAAGAAAGGCTACGACCTGGTCTACAAGGCGTGCAGCTGCAAATGCGGTCGCGGACAGCTGCGCAAGGATCTCGAGTGGTCGGTGCCGGCCTCCAACGGCGGTCTGGTGTTTCTCAATGGAAATGGAAGTGGCGGAGGACGTGGCTCCATGAATGGAAACCTCAGCGAGGACGACGACAAGAAGAAGGCGAAGAAGAAGCGCAATCGCAACGGAAACAGCGGTAACTCTGGCTCTGGAGGCGGCAATCAGAAGAACGGAGTGGGAGTGGCTTTGACCCCACTGAGCACCAACAATAGCAATGGCTATGGTGGAGCCAACGGACTCACCCCGAACCCAAATGTAGGAGTGATCGGATCTGGGCTGCCGCACAACACTAGCAGCAGCAATGGAAACGCGAACGGCAACAGCGGTTCCTCGGAGGGAAATGGGTTGCAGCCCAGTGTGGTGGCGACCCTGAGCAACATTCTGAATCCGAACAATGTCCTGGGCCTCGATCTCCGTGCCCGGGCCGGCAGCCTCTCCTCCAGCGGCGCCGGCAGCGGCTCCAGCTCCCCATCGGCTTCGCAATCCAGCGCTGAAATCTCGCTCTCGCCGGTGCAGCAGCTCCTCCAGCAGCAGCAGCAGGCCTCGCTACTCATGCAACCGCTGGTGGCACCCCCATCTACAGGCTATGGGGCTGGCAATAATGCCCTGCTCCTCCAGAACGGTCTCGGGCTCTCCAAGAATTTGCTGGCCCCCCAGCAGTCGCAGCCCCCGGCACTGCCCGCCCTGGCCAACATCAGCAACTTCAAGCCGTTGGTCAGCTATGAGCAGCAGCAGTTGGTGCAGCAGCAGAAGAACAAGGAGGTGGAGCTCTACTCTGAGCGTGTGCGGTAAGTTCCAAAAATGAGATGAGAATGTGTGGAAAAAGTGTGCGAATGTGTGAGAGAGCGAAATTCCCCAACATGTGGTCGGCCGTTCAACAATTTCAATATTTATTCAAAAAGTTTTATCAATTACACTGCGCAACAGGGAATCGAACTGAAACAGCTGCTGGACGAAAATGAATTGAAATTACATATTTGCGGGTCAAAATTGTTCATGCTTCATCAGGAAATTTTCTATTCGATTTTAGTTTTGTGTTGAGCAGTGTAATCGACAATTGCTCGAATCGCTTATATAACCTTGATATTTCCTTTGACTAATTCTCGGTTCGGGCCACAGCTGCGCGAGCGAAACGTATTCGATATTTGCACAAATATTAAATAAAATATTCTTGTTTATTTGATTTTGCCTTTTGCAAAATTCTCTTTTAAGGAAGTTGATTATTTTAACGGTTGATCGTTTGCATTTGGTGCGAGAGGGGTAGGCAGATTGTCTCCGTCGGCAGTCCAGCGCTCCAGCTCCTTGCTCTCCCTTTCTGTCATATGCATAGGATAGCTCCCTTCCGCTCGCTCTCGCTGATCTGATCTGCGTTCTCTGCTCTCTTTCTCAGTCTCGTGTTTTTGCTTCTGCTGTTTTTCCTTTTTCGTTTTGCGAGTTTCACTTTTATCCATGTCAGTTTCCTATACCCTTCAGAAAGATCTTTATGATTTTCACCAGATGTCTGCACTATAATGCAGAGAGGAGTTATTTCTTAACCCATTAAGTGTATACAGTGAGATTGATAACTAACAGTTCAGTCTAATAGTATAGTCGGACCGTCTGTCTCAATGCTAAAGATATTCCAACCAACTGCAAGAAATTAATGACTCTGGAAGGGTATCATTACCATCGGCTTTCGAAGTTAGCCCTTCGTTCTTGAGTTTTTTTTTCCGCTTGGTCTTCTTTGTGTTTTGCTTTGGGTCAAGGCTTGTCTTGTCTTGTCAGCCTCCACTGTACATATGTATGTATGTATGTACATATGTTCCTCCTCCAGTTTCTCTCATTGTTTCTGCTGCTGCATAAATCATAAGAAATAAAAATTATTGAAATTTATTTGCTGCCATCTCCCACAACTCAGCAGACATGTATGTATGTATCATATGGTAGAATTTACATAAAAATGTATATATGTACTTATGTACATACATAAATGTATGTATGTTTGTATGTGTGTGTGTTCTTTTATTTATTTTATGCTCAATTTTAATATTTCCGTTTCCAAAAAAATCCACAAACGGGTGGCAGCGGCGCTAGCAAAAATATTATTTATTCCAGTCCGATAAAAATACATTTGCGCAAAGAAAACAAAAACAACTGTCGGCAGTAAAAGAAGAAGGCAGAGAAACAGCGAAAGAAACAAAAAAAAACAAGAATTAGATCGTTTTTTTGGTGTTGTTTTGCTTTGCTGTTTCTTGGTTTACTTTAAAGCGATCTTCGGGCTTACAGTTCTCTCTTTCACTCTCTTTATTGCCTTCTATGGCATAATTCATTCATTCTTTAGCTCTCTTCCTCTCGCTCTTTTTCTACTATGTACTTGTATGTGTATACATACATACATATATGCATAGTTGTGTGCTTTCAAGGCCAATGATATTTTGTGTGTGTGCCTTTGATCATCAACGCTCTTTGGTCTCTCTCTCTCTCGTCTCTCTCGCTAATGCCACCCTGCAATTACATTCCTCTGCTGCGGTGGATTGCTGCATTCACCTTATCAGCAGAAGCGAGCAGCAGGGCTGATTCGTGTTTAATTCAGAAATAAACTGCCATTAAAATGTTTATCGCCTTTTTTGGTTTTTTATTTTTTTAGTACGTATTTATTTTATGTTTATTTTTAGCGCCACACGCGGCCCATTTTTATATTTCTTCTTTTTGTTGTTGTTGCATTTTTTTTATTGTGTTTCGATAAACAAGAACTTGAGTGATTTAAGCTTGAAACTTGGAACGGTTCTTTGCTCTCTTTTTAATGAATGAATCTCATTGTACTCTCCAGCGCTCCTCTCTCTCTCTCTCTCTCTCTTTTGCTAGCTGTTGACGTGTTTAGTCTGCCGGCTTATTTACTCCGCTGTTTTTCTGGTTGTATTTGCCGCCCAATGTCAAGGTTAAGATACATTTTATGTATTCATTCTCGGTGGCCGGTGGGCGAAGGGCAGGCGGTGACTGTTTGTTTTTCTCGTTTCCATTCTTCCGGCTCCTCCTACGCCGCTGCCTAAAGCTGACTGCTCTGCAGAAAGCTCTTCCTGCTTGGCTTTCTCTCTTTCTCGCTCTCGTGTCTGCACATGATTTGCGGCAGCTGTGAGAGTGGGTGAACGTCAAATCCCCGACTCAATGTCTCTGTGGCGGCGTTGGCATAGGCCTAATACACACTCGTAGCCGCTCCTATCACACTTCCCGTCCCATCAACTCCTCTTTCCCCAGCTCTTCCCACTGGCGCAATACTTTTCCGAACATTCTCGTTTTCGCACCAACAACAAAAAATATCGCGCGCGCAATTGCAAATAAATTGCGAAAGGCACGACGAGAATAGATCCAAAAACAACTACATTAGCAAGGGGGGGTAGAAGGAGTGACGGTTGCGGTAACAGCGACGGCATTATCGTAGAGTAACAACAAAGTCTTAAATTTGCATACCCCTTACACGCTATGGAGAGAGCAAGAGAGGGTTGACTTGGGTGTGTCTAATGGATAGAGCATATGTATGCAACGGTAGAAATGCCGTCGGCGAGAGAGTGGGAAGATGGCAGAGAGGAGCTTAAGCTGAGATAAATCTCAAGCAGTGGATCAAAGCAGTGGTGCCAAGTAGTAACCATGCCAAGGAGTAGTCTTGTAGAGCAACTCTTTCCTCAAAAGCAGAGTCAGAGGTATCCCCTAGTCGTTGTCCCAGTGTCTGTAGTTTATTTTGTTTTTAAATTTTTAGAATGAACATTCTCCCTTCCCCACAGGCGGGATCTAGCATTGTGAATGCGGTTTTTATAGTGTGAAAAACAAAACTAAAACAAAAAATTAACAACTTTCGCACGACTTTTGTTGTTGTGACTGCCAGAGGCAGAAGCAGTGGCAGTGGCAGTGGCAGAGAGAGAGAGATACGGATAGAGGCGGGGATTCTATGTATGTGTGTATGTATGTCCGCGTCCATATCGGTGCATACTTTATCTGGACATGCGGCATGGGGCGGCATGGGCTTGTGGCGTACTCTACGAATATGACTGAGTTATAGTCGTGAAGCATCGCAAAATTTCATTTAAATTGTGTTTTTGTTTTTCTCGTCAGTATAGCGGGGGAGGTGGTGTCCAGCCCTCCAACCATCAGCCGTTCAACCCCTCACACCCCAGAGCTTTGCGCTAATTGAGCACGTTCCAAAAACTGTCGTCTAGACGCAAAGCATAAATTTCTGCACTGTAAAATTTTTATTATCGCGGAACCCCCATTACAACGACGTCGATTGCTGTTGTTCCCGATGTTGTTTCGGGTCTGCTGTATAGAACGTATTGGAATAGGTTCTGTTCTGTTAGGAAAAATATACAAATACATATACATATGTACATATGCATATTTTGTGTGAGGTTAGGTTTCACTTTTGTTTCACAAACACGGACCGGGAACGGGGGGCAGCGAAGCATGAAATGAAATGGGTCTCGGACTGCTACTTGTACTATATGTATACAAAAACATTGTATACATCGTATATAGGGGCCGACAGGGCAGACCTTCGTGGGGTTCGTCGCGGGGTGCGGTGAGGGGGGGCCTCTCGTAAAGCAATTAACGAACTTTTTTGGCAGTCAAATTGAGGAAACATTAAAAAAGCGAGTTCTGACACTTTGGGGTTGGGGGTGACAATGGAACTGGGTCTGGACACGGTTCAGTTCCTGGTTCCTGCTTCCCGGTGGGGAGTATAGACCACAGTCAGGGATCAGTGTAGGTACTAAGCGCAAAATCCGTTACCGCAAGGACCGTTTGCAAATGATGTGCCCATCATGTGTGGGAAGAGCAAGAGAGAGGGAGGGGGACATGGGCTCACCTTTTGTTGCATATCAAATCAAGTATGCATTGCATTGCAGAGTATCCCCCGCCCACGCCCTCTGAAACCACAAAAGCTATTAATGAAATCTTTGCCAAAACGGTACACGCACAGGCACACGCATACAAGTGCATTGAAGCAGTGCCACACACCCACACCCACACCCACACCCAAATCCACACACACGTCAACTTGCACATGCATAGGGCGCATATCGAACGGCGCATGCCTCTGTCTCTTCCTCTGCCGGGGAGCAGGCAGAGGTCCCTCCGCCGACGACGTTGTCAGCGTCATTATTGTCGTATTTTCATTGCCAGCAGACAATGCCAGGGCAACTCTACTCCCAGCCCCACCTCAGTACCCACCCACCCACAGCCGTAGCCACACACCCATTCCCATTCCCATACCCAAAACAAAACCCACAAATGGAGCCAGAGCCAGAGCCATGGCCATGGCCATCAAGCATACATACATACACATGAATGTACATGTGTGTGCATGTGGAGCCCGGCTATGCGTCCGCAGGCTTTTTGCCAACTTAAAAGGCTTCGTTGCCTCAGCATTTTCCACTCCCTGCCTCTCTGCACCTCTCTTCTTACCTCCGTTCGGCAGAGCACACGGCAGAACTTTCGTTCCTTCACTGCTTACTCCTACAGTGCCTACTCCACTCCACTGCTTGCCCGCCCCACTGCTTGCTCCGCGTACCAGCATGATGTCGTCTGACGTTCATAAGCCAAGCTCCTCTTGTTGTGTCCATGCATCTGTGTATGTGTGCACTGCATTGTGTGTGTGTGTGCTTGTGTGTTTATCTGTCTGCCTGATGTGTGTGTGTGTATGCTTTTAGGCTTTTGTGCCGCGCCATTCAGCCAAATGAGAATGAGAATGAGAGAGGCGAGAGGAGAGGACTCCACTGCAGCCTGGAATTGCAATCAATATTGTTGTTTCTGTTGTTGTTGATGTTGTTGCTGTTGCTGTTGTCGAGCAGCTGCCAGACAACAACAAAAAAAAAAAAAATAAAAGAAAGAGTGGCAACAGTAAAAACGAGCCTCCACCATGAGTGTTGGGGGAGCATAGTGGGGGAAAGGACATGCAAGTTGAAAAGCGAAAAGTAAAACAGAAAACAGAACAGGAACAGAAACAGAAACAGAAAAAAAAAACATGAAATGTTTGTGGAAATAAAACAAAGCTGTTGTTGTTGTTCCCTGCATCTCCTTCTACCTTCTGCTCCGTCCTCCTCCTCCTCCTTCACTTCCAATTCTGTGGAGTGCAATTCGGACTGTAGTTCGGACTGGTCCCAGCTGGAGGTCCTGCTGCACTGGGATCCTGTTGGATTGTGGTTCCATCTCCATCTCCTTCTCCCCCCATGAATGCATGCATGTCATTCCATACTGTAACTGTACATGTGTGTGTGTGCATGTGTGTGTGTGTGGGAATGTTTGTTTTGCTCCCTATTTGATATCCATTAAAACGATTCCACATTTGGCGTCTGTCTGGCCCTGACCCTGCCTGTCGGCTCCCTCCCCCCATCCCTTTCTCACTCTCTCTCTGCTTTCTCTCTGATTGGGAATGCATTCAGCTATCCTATATCCATGTGCTTGTGCCTGTGTCTGTGTGTGTGTGTGTGTCTGTCATTCTGTTCATTTGGACTGCAATTTGTGTCGCTTGCAGTTCCTTTTTCCTCCTTCCTTCCTCTGTTTTTCATGTCTATTTGTTTATTAGTTGCAATTTTCATTTGTGTGTTGCCCGGGGGTGGTGCTGGGTAGAGCGAGGAGGAAGTTGGCTTCCATTCATTCATTCTTGTATGAAGAAGAGAAGAGTTTATCTGGCGGAGGGGGAGTTCCATGAGGGGGGGCTTTGTCGTAACATTTGACACCTACTCAATCACAGCCTCTTTTACTCTTTTTCGTTCACTTAGCCCTGCTCCATGGAGGGTGGGTGGAGGGGGGACTCCACCTCGCACTTGCCGCTAAATGTAGCCAGACAAGAGAGCAACAAATGAAGCTTAAATTTTAATCGTCACTCTGCCGCCATTTGCCTGACGATAATGTTGATGATTCTCTTGCCGCTTCTTCGTTTTCACGCCTCACTCGTACCAGCTACCCAGCTACCCAGCTCCCAGCATCAGCTTCTGCTCGTTCCTCTTCCCTTTTCTTCTTCTTCGTGCATCCTGTCAAAGGACAACAAGCGTGGAACATTTCTTTCGTCGTTCAAAGTCATTTGGTTTTATGATTATTAGCTTGTTTAGTTCTCTCTCTCTCTCTCCCTTTCTCTAGGGCTGTCTCTGTCTATCTCTGTTTTTCAAGTAGCACTGTTTCTACCCCTCTCTAGCCCGCCTTCTGAGTCTGTGTCTGTGTGTCTGTGTGTGTGTGGCTGGAGGGCAAACATATTCTTTATGCTTATATAATATCTATTTAGTTGCACTCAGCCAAGTGCTTACCCCGCCCCCCTGCTTGGGTCTGACGCCTGTTTGTAGCTTGTTTGTTTGTTTGTTTGTCTCTTTGCGCTATCCATCCCACCCACCCATCCTGTCCCCCACTCTCCACGCTGTGTCTGCTCCTGCGTTACGACTGATTGCGCTTGTTGTGCGATAACCGTTGCCATTTGTATCTTTTCCATCTTTTGCCCATAACAATTTGACGCTCCATGACTTTGGATAGGGACAATATGCCACATCACAGAGAGAGAGAGAGGGGAAGAGAGGAGAGCTGCAGACTGCAGTGTCTGTATCTGTAGTGTAGTGTAAGTGTAGTGTAGTTTAGTGTCTGTTTCTTTCGTGTTAACAACAATTGCGTTTTGTTTAATTGAATAAGTGCTTGGGCGGTTCGATGGCCATGTCAATGGCGTCCAAAAAATGGAGGCCCCCTTCCCTTCCCCTCCACCAATATGCCCCGACATGTGGCGTTGATTTGCGGATTTGTTGCGCCCCAAAAAGGGCAGAGAGGAGAGGGAGAAGAGGAGGGAGCAGGGGAAGCAGCAGCATGACGAGGACATAAAACGCATTAAAGTTTCCGTCTCCTTCTCTTTTTTTTGTGCCATTTTTGGGTGCATGCAACATCTCGGCAGCAACAGCGGCAACATCTCTCTGTGGCAGCCCCAACATCAGCAGCATCAGCATCAGTTGCACCGTTTTGGGCAATAAAAGCAAATTATTTTTACGATCAAACCGCCGCAAATAAATAAATGCATTTTTGTAGGTTTTCTCTTTCCCTCCCTCCCTCTGTCCCTCCGTCCCTTCGTTTTCACCCTCTTCTGCTCTGTTCCTCCCTTCCGTTTTGCTTACTTTTGGAGGCGACGACACCAAGTGCATTTTTATGCCCTCGCCCCGGGGCGTGACAGATCATTAGCAAGGGGCCCGAAATTCCCCCAATTCCCCAAAAAAGAAAACAAAAAAACCAAAAAGCGAAGATAAAAATGGAGAAAATGCTATAAAATATCTGAGAAGAGTATGAGAGAAGAATGGCACAGAGTGTGGAAGGGAATTAAGCAAATTGCAGGATAATCAAACAAAATGCATTTCCTGTGGCACTCCGTTCCGCCGGAGAAATGGAGAAAGCGGAGAAGACCAAGAGCCTTCTTGGCTTTAAGTGTAATTAGTTTCTTCCTTACAGAAGAAAGATCGGCATCGATCGTTTAAATAGAGCTGATCCCTCTCCTCCCTGGGGTCCTCCCTTCCTGTTCTTCATCGAAAGAGTATCAAAAGAGAGAGACAGAGAGAGAGCGAGAGCGGAAGAGCGCACTCCCACCGCAAACTTTCTCACGGCGTAATCATTTTTATAGTAATATTTTGCCGCACGGCTGCCGCCAAGCAACCCAATCACCGATATTTGTAATTAACAGTAACAGCCACACACACACACACACTCACACACACACTCACATCTGTACGTAGTGGTTGCAACAACAGCCACGTTTTGGGGCAACGATCGCTGCTGACTGGCAATGGATCGCTGCTCTGATATCCGATGATGGGATCGGATCCGATTGGATCGGATCAGAGCGGAGTGGAGTGGAGTGGAGCGGAGCGATGGCTTCATTGTGGCGGCATTTGTTGAAAGGCCCCGTTGCACACACACTCAAAAATTGCAACGTATCTATTGCTGCATGCCACACGGTGGCAACGACGAGTGCAGTAGCAGCAGCAACAAGTTTATTGAACTTGGGGCAGGCAGGCAGGCGGCGCCATCGGCAATTAAAACTAACTGTTAAATGCTTGAAATCGATGGAAAAAGAGAGAGGGTAAGAGCAGGATAGGGAGAGAGGGAGGGACAGTGACAGGGAATGGGAGAGGGAGAGGAAGAGGGGGATTGGGGAGGGAATTCCCTCCTTAAACGGACAAAATGTTGTCGCTGATTCAATTAAAGTAAGAGAGAAGGAGAAGGGGAAAAGGAGGAGGCAACAACAACAGCAGCAATAAGAAAGATGGAGCGAAAAAAGCTAGGCCTCAATCGAAGGCTAATGAAAGATATGGAGCGGCGATAACACAAGAGAGACAGAGACAGCGACAGAGAGAGACCAAAGAGATCGAAAATACCATCATCACACATGTATGACAGCCAGACTGTGTGTCTGTGTGCCCACATATGTATGTATGTATGCGAAAGAGTGCCTTAAAAATAAATGTTAACTTTCACTTTCGCGAGCGCACACTCCTTCGTCATCATCCTTCCCCCCTTTTTACCACCTGATGACAACCGACTTACAAAATGATAATAAAAATGCAACATTTATTAAAGGGGGGATTGGATCGGGGGGGACAGAGCAGGAGTGCAGCAGAGTAGAGGCAGGGGCTGGGGCAGAGGCAGGGACCTTGATCAACTTTACTTTCGTTTCGTTTATTAACCGCAAAAGTGCAAAACTGCGAAACTGCGAAACTGCGAAACTGCAATGGCACAAAATTGCATTTGCCTGAGATTTAAATCAATAAAAGAAAAAACATAAATTGAAAATGATCAAAGCGAAAGAAAGTGACATCGAAAGAGAAAAAGAAGAATAGCGGTGCAATAAGAAGCAGTGCGGAAAGAAGCAGTGCAGCTTACGCAGTACTGATGGAGAAGCAGACACCGAATGGAGCCTATAAGCAAATGAAGCAGTGCGAAAAGAAGCAGTGCAGTTTGATGGAGAAGCAGTCACCGAATGAAGAAGCAGTCTGTTTCAGGAATGAAGAAGCTTCCTCGCTAACAATGGATCAGCGAGGGTATCACAAGTTTCGATCCAGGTTTTCCTCCTTCCCCTTTTCCTTCTGCTCTTTTCTCTTCTGTTGTATAATAAATAAATGCAAAAAAAAAAGATTGTTTACCCTTTCGGCCATTATTTCGGTCAAATGTCCTGCAATAATTTTCGGCAAGAGCAGTCGACTGACAGCAACAATAATCCCCATGGTGCGGGTGCCGGCAGAGGTGGGGGTTGTCGGTGAGGGGTGGGGTGGGGGCTGCTGCACATGACCGTGTTGCATGACTTTGTTTTCTGTAAACCTGAAATTCACTTCGGAGTTGATTTCGTATCGTTTTTGCAGTTTTTTTTCTCGTGTTTTGTTTTTGTTGTCCCGCATCTTGTTTATGCACGCGATAAAATTGTTGCACAAAGAAAACGGAGTAAAAAAGCGTACAATTTTAAACGTAAATTCACCTTTTTTGTTGTGTAAAAACAAAAGCCTTGAAAATCCATCCGTTGCCAGGTTGTCGTGGAGTCTGTTGTGTCGTCTGGGGCTTAATCTTGAAGGTGGCATCTGGGCCCCGTGCTCGGAATGGAGTTTACCTCTGCTGTACATAGTCTACCCTTGAAAGCAAGTATGACAGAGTGGGGGCAGCAGGAGAGGGATAGGGAGAGGGAGAGGGAGAGGGAGAGGGAGAAGGAGTGGTTCTTATCATCTGTTGAACCTGTCAAGGCCCAAACGAGGCCTAGGCCTCGTACATACATATATGAACAGGGTCTGAATGGGAACGGGATTCAGGATTACCTTGGGGATACGAAAGAGGAAAATGAATATGTCTTTCCGTCCCTATAAAGATCAGTTTCCCTCCTTCAATTTCTTCTTTTATTTTCTTGTTTCTTCTTTTAGATATTCTTAAGCACCTCTCAAGTGTTTGCCATCCATCCAAAACTAATCCCAAATATCTTTCTTTCCTTCTTTTTCTCTCTTTGCAGGTAAGTGAAAAGGAAGCCGAATGAGACGATGCATCCATTGAGGGGAAGAAGCGGCTGCCATGGGTGTTGCAAGCGGGCTATAAATCGCAGCAAGTGGCAGACAACTTTTGCTTTATTGTGCAGGTGAGGGGGAGGGGGGGCAGTCGCTCTAAGGATCTGTGAGCGGTCTTTTGGTCCCAGCATTATTTGTCGGCGCTTTAAGTTAAACGCTCCCTGCGGCGCCATAAACAAGACTCTCGGATGGGCCATGGGGCATGTGGCATGAGGCATGAGGCATGGGGTGGGGGCATGGCCAGAAAGCGAGCATTTAAGCGCAGTTTAATGGTTCAATGACATAATGAATATGCAACGCCCCGCCCTGCACCAGAAGGAGAGAGCAGGAAGAGGAAGAGGACCTAACAAAAGAAGGAGCAAGCAGAGTGGGAGGCATGCCCCGAACAGGAGTCGCGTCTCCGTCTGCTGCCTGCTAATTAGCTGCATTCATAATTTCGTGAACATTATTTACATGCTAAGCAGTGCAGACGGTGGAGTGCGGGGAGGGGACGGGCAGACAGACAAAGCCAACCGCAATGTGGTTGCACCTCGTCTGCCGCCACTGCCACTGCCACTGCCCTGCCACAGGCTCCTTGGGCGGCTCATTTACAGTTTGCGGGGGGAGGTAGAGAGAGATGGAGGAGGGAGGGAGCATTCCTTGCAAGTGGCAAGAACTCTTACAACTTCCAGCGCGAAAAAGAACAAAAGCAAGGGAGGAGAAAGAAAAGTAGAAGAGTAGTGAGAGAGAGAGAGGGAGAGTGGAGAGAGGAGAGGCACAGAAGAGGTGCCAGGGTGTTGCAAGTGAAAACTTTTTTAATTGAAAACATTTTTCAAGTTTATTTTTATTTTTATTTTTATTGAACGGCGGAGCAGCCAGCAGAAGTTTCTTTAAGGTCAAGTGTGTGCCGAGGGAGAACGGGAGACGAGAGACAAATAGAAAGAGGGAGAAGGAGGAGAGACAGAGTGGAGGGCAGAAAAGAGAGAAGCGTTGGGTTACGTTAGCCTTACTTTTACCGTAGAAACTGCACTTTGGCTTAAAGCCTTCTTCAGGCTAAAGCCTGAAGCCTCTCTCCATCTCTTTCCCTCTCTCGCCCTCATCCCCTTCTTGTGGGGCTTCCCTCGCGCAGCGGGATGGCCATAAGCTGCACTCCCGGCAACCCTTTCGCCTCGCTGTGCACCCCTCGCCTCCCAGAGTTTGACTTTGACTTTCCTTTTGAGCGGCTTACTCCCCTACCAGTGCCTCCCCCACCATTGCCATCCCCACCCCTACCCTATGAATCGATAAAATATATTTAAATGCCGGCAATCAATTTCCATTTCCCCGCTGCTCTGAGGGAATTATCCTGGCGCCATCTTGGCAGACACTCTCTCTGAGTGGCACCCCCTCCCTCCACCGCCCACTCGTCCGCCTTTTGTATTGTGATTTATACAAGTTCAGAGAGTAGGAGAGAACGAGAGCGAGAGAGAGAGCGAGAGAGAGGTCAGACACGCTAATTAGCCGATCAACTCCTCCTTGACATGGGAGGGGTCCCCCCTCTCTCCCTGCCACTCGCAGAGCCACTTGGACTGGCATTCCAGACACGAGAGACATTTCATTCATTCAACTTTATGGCTAACCCCTGCCTCGCCCCTGCCCCTCTCTGCCCCTCTCTGCTGTCTGGCTAATACGTAACGTAACTTTTATTTTTCAATCTTTCCCTCTGGGTTGTTGTTCCTTCTCTCTGGTTTCCAGGTTCTGTCAACATTTTCCGCTTTGTTTGCTTATCTGTCTGCCATTATTCTCCTTCCCCGTCCCTCCCCCCCCTTCAGCTTTGGCTTTGTCCTGCTTCCAGTGGGATCAGATTATGTACAGTTGCATTTCGGGCCGTGGAAGTTGCATCCACAAATCAATTGGACAGTTGCCCCGCGTCCAGGCTCAATTATTCAATAATTGTTTATTGTCGTCATCAATTTCGGGCTGTCATCCTCCTCCACATCCTCTCTGCCCCCCCTCGCCCCCCCCCAACGCCTCCCTCATTTGCATTTGCTCAATGGAAAATAGAAAATGGGTAAAAAAAAAGCTAAAGCTCAAATTCGGTTTTTTTTTTGTTTTTTGTTGCCATAAAAAGCTTTGTTTCGGCCGCCACTTGGCTGCCGCTGCCGCTGCCATTTTTTCAGTTTTTCAATTTTCCAATTTTCAGCCTTTTTTTTTTTATATCTGTTTGTTCATTACGCGGCCTGTCAAATTAAATTTGACTTGCAGTTTGCCAAATTCGTAGGAATACCAAAAGCAACAAAAAAGCAACAAAAACCAGCGAATGCCCAAAACAAAACAAAGCAAAATGAAAATCAAATAAAACGAGTAAAGAAAAAAGCGATGGAAATAGTCGCGTACGCAACGCGCTGCACGATCGCGGGAAGCGGGGGGGGGAACCAGCCGGAGCCAGAGACATGAGACTGCAACTTCGGATTTCAGATTTTGGATTTCGGATTTTGGATTTCGGATTTTGGGCTTGCTCTTTGGCTTTTAAAGCTATTTAAATGTCTGTTAAATTGGCAAAGATTTCATTTAATTATGAAAATTCATTGATCGCTTACGCTTTTGTTGCTCTTTAGCCACAGTTGCTGGCGAATTTGTGTTGTTTGTTAACATTTAAAACATTACCTCAACATTAATCACTTAGCCATCTCGTGTTTAGTACCTTCTTCCCTACTTTGCTGGACTTTTATATTAACATTTCTTCCCGCGGATGAGTCATCAGTCTAGTCCGCCCCCTCCGCTCCGCTCTCCTCGCAGTTGCTGCATTTAATTGCGTTTCTAACCACAAATATATTACTCATACGACAGCGTAGCCCCCCGTTTGGGCCTGATCGCTGGCACCGAAACGAGTTGCTCGCGCCACAGAGCGAGATGGAGCATGGCACATTTATGCGTGGCTCCCCCCCACCACTGTCTTGCCCCACCCCCCCTTTCAATGTAAGCGATTGCATGGGAAAACGTGCCACGCATTTGACAGTGAGTGGAAGTCAATCACACGAGAGTTTTGTGTGTGTGTTTTTCTGGTTGCACTTGGAGGTAAATGCACTTTGCACACGCCCCTCTCTATGCAGCCCCTTCCCCTCCACTCTCGCTACCCCCATAGTGGGGCCCCACAGGGCAGACAGCCAAAAAAATCAACAAAAATGGCAAAAATGTTGATGAAATATTCGCATTGCATTAGGCGACAATTTATGACTTTTAATTAACTAAAAAAATATACAAAGAGCGCAAAATAAAACTTTCAGCTTTCAATCACATTTGCATATTGATTGAAACGTTGATAAAATAAATACCATAGGGAAATGGCAATCGAATGGGGGTGGGGGATACCATGTTGTAAATTGATATTTGAAAATGGGAAGAGAGCAGAGGGAAATAGCTCAATTTGTTGTTTCCCATAAACTTTTCCCGATTCCACCATCCGTCGTCTATTCAGCTGTCGATTTCCAGTTAGCAAATATCCAAGGAAAACAGAGAAAAAATCACTAGATAAGCACTGGAAAGGTACATGGGTTGAGGGGGGGAAGTAGGGATGGTGGGCGTGCGACTAGGAGAAGCCTTGGAACGTGCCTGGAATGAATGAATGAATGAATGAAATGAACAAAGAAGAAACAAAGCATTTGGATTTCGTGGTCTACCATCATTGCCAGCAGTTCTTCCTCCTTACACTTTTGCACCTCTCTCCTCTTCCCCCTGTGTCCACCATCGGCTTGAGCTGTTGAATATTTGAAAATTAGAAGCGAAATGCAGACACAAACACCATTAACACCACCCCCCCATACTGAAACTCCCCATATGTACATATGTATGTGTATTCCCCCTACGTATGTATGTACATATGCAAGCTGCTTCTTCTAGCTGTGTAATCCTATATTTTCCCTTGCTGTTTCTGCAACCTTGACGCCTGGTTTCATCGGGCATTACACTCCTCTTACTCTTACTATTACTCGTACTATTACTATTGCAGGCGGCTCTCAGTTGAGTGAGTCGAGTCGGCGCAACGACGTCCAACGATACGATATCACTGTCAATATTACGCGTACGCGCCGTGTAATTCTATTAATTATATTTAAACATTATTTCACACACACAAACACACACACAAAGACTGAAACAGAAACTCTGTTGCACACACACGCACAGATAGATTGCATTCAGACGCTGTTGTTGTAGCCCGTTGTGTGTGTGTTGTCTGTGTGTTGTTTGTGTGTGTTGCCTTTGTTGTTGCTGTCGACAGTTTGTACATTTTCAATGAATCTGTCCTTGGCAAAGTGCATTGCCGGCAGCGCCGTCAGCGCGTTGCATTGCCGCGAGAGTGTTGCGGCTGCCCGTTCATTCGCCTCGGTTGCAGGCAGAAGTTGCTGCTGCTGCTGCGCTGCTGAACTGCTTCGCTCAGCTGTGGCTCTGCCACTGCTTGCTTTTGCTTAATTTATTGACTTTTCGCTGCTGTGGCTGTGGCAATTTATTTGCCAACCGACTAAAAACTTCAATTACGACGCACGCACTTTCTAAAAATACAACAAGAAAACACTCGAAAAAGTCCCAAAAAATGTTCGAGTTTCGGTTTCAGTTTCAGTTTCAGTTTTCTCAACGTTGCTGCAAATATTTATGAAACAATCTCGCAGGTCGGAGATCGGCGATCGGGGATTGGGGAGGGGAGAAGGCACAAAAGAGTTGCATTGTTATTGGCCGCAGAGGTGGGCAGATGCGATGGGGCGGGGGATCTGTGAAAAGGAAAGTGTTGTTGCTGTTGCTGATATACAAACAGGGGGCTAAGTGGGTCACTTGAAGAGATCAGCTGTCAAGCATGTGTGTGTGTGTGTGGGTGTGTGGGTGTGTGCGATTTTCAGGCTCAGGCTCAAGGCTTGGGCATGCTTGCTTGAGCACAGCACTGCTTGAGCACAGCACTGCTTGATAAGCTCGAGTGCTGGAGTCGGAGCGGGAGTGGGAGGGGGAGGGGGAGAACCGTTTTGAAGAGCTTTATCAACGTTTTCCAGCAGCTGCAGCTGGCACTTGGGCAAACATTGCCAGTTCCTGGGGGCCGGACGGCCAGCCGCCTCTTATCAGGACTCAACTTTGACTTTTATTTCCCTCAAAGACGGAAAGAAAGAATCCCTTTCATTGGGACATGGGCGACTCTTTCGCCCCCCCTGCCCCTAATTAGAGATTATTAATGTGCATATATTGAGAATCGTTCAGAATTTGTAAATGCCTCTGCTTTGTTCTGTTCTTTACTTTCTTCCTTCCTTCGTGTCTTAGTCTTAGTCTCTCCTTAGTCAATGGCGCCATCTGTGGCTGATCTCTGGCTAACCTTTGTCCTGGTCGGACCATCGGACCACCCACACCCGGGCAGATCATTCACATGAGATTGAGATTGAGATAATTTATCCGCCAAGCGAAACTTTCGGCAATTCGTTTTGTGTCTTTTTCTCTGAAATTAATATTCTCACGGCTTACATTTTACTTTGCAGTTTCATTTTCAATTGCATTCTGCTGTTGATTTCCTGCTCACTCTCTCCGCCCCTCCCCCTACCCTCCATTCGCTGTGCGCCATTTGTGCTTTTTGTTTATTGCGACGACGACCAACTCAGCTCTGACGATTTTTGTCAGTTGATCTTTGACACATTTCTGGGTGCGGCTCGGCTCTGCTCGGCTCGGCTCGGCTCTTCGCTCTCTTCGGTCTCTTTGCTTGTTCCTCTTTAGCTTTTCTTGAATACTGTGTATACCCTTCGCATAGAGCAGCGGGGTAATGGGATTTTTCCTCATCCTCAAGGCTTTCTGTCTGAAAGAGTCTTCTGTTGACTGCTTTGGATGCACTACTGAGATATTGTACTAATCGATCTGCAAGGGTATCAACGCTTCGATACCCAATGAAAGCCTGGCTATGTTGTTGTTGTTTTTTTGGCTTACTTCAAATTGGGTTTGTTTCGCCTGGCTTTTCGGCTGTTGTTGTCTTTGTGTTTGATGTTTATCATTCCCTGCCCCTTCTTCTGCCCCTTCACCTTCTGGTTTCATCGAGCGACATGTGCACGTACAGAAATTGTTTCTGTTTCTGTTTCTGTATTGGCAGCGTGTTCCGTTCCTTTGTGGCGGCGGGCGATTAATTGCATATTAATTTTGTTTATTTTTTAAGCACTGGAGCAGTGGGGGATGGGGGAGGGGGACAGGGGGGGAAGGGTGGGGCAGGGATCCGATCTTGGCACGTTTCCGACGGTAAGTGGGTGAAAATACAATGGCAACAGAAAAGGCAAAACCGAAATCATCCACATAATAATAATAATAGCAAATAAAATGTGTTTAAAATTTCGTGCGCGTGTTGCCAGCTTTTTTTTAGGTTGTCCTCCGCCCCCGCCTCCGCCTCGGCTCTCCCAGCGCACCACCCACACAGCGTGTGAACAAAACCACCCCCTCCCCCATTGGGTTTTGGTTTCTCAAAGCACCTGTCAACCCTGACAACTGCAGCTGCAACTCTGCTGAAATGGAAAGCGCTTTCAGTTTCATTGCAATTCTGCTCTCCGCCTGCATGGGGCACGCCCACTTTGGGCTAGCAGCTGCCAACGACCGTTATTTCTATTACCTTTTTCGCTTTGTGCAACATCATCTTCATTAGCAACGCCCCCTGGCGGCTGCGATCCGATCATCATCAGTGGCAGAGGTAGAGGCAGAGGCAGCTTCACTGGCAAAATGCTGCCAATGTGTCCGGTGCAGGGGGGGATGCAGTGACTGGTGATAGAGAGAGGGAGAGAGAGCTGCTCTGGCTTTGCCACTGTTTCTCCTCTGGTTTTAGCTTGCTGCACTGCCGTAGCTGCTGCGCTGCTGCTGCTGCAATGGCAAATGAATTCATTTGTTGCTACCGTTGAAGTTAATTCAAGTTAAACAATTGCCCATTTGTTGTTGTTGTTTTTTGCACAATTTGCGTTTGTTGAACCTTGCTTTTGTTGCCTGGTTTTCGCTCTCTGGCGACTGTTGCAATATTCATTTTGAAGTAGAAAGCTCACTGACTGACCGACTGACTGGAGGGGGAGTGTGCGGGGGGATGATCGGCTGCCTCTCGGGGCAACAAGTGGGCGTGGCCTTTTGTTTGTGCCTCGCTCTGAGGCAATTTGTTAGCTGTTGCTGCTGCTTTTGCTGCTGCGTCTAATTTGTGTAATTATATTCAAAATTAAAACTATGTAAATTACTTACGAAATTATTTGCATTTAAATTGCCTCAGATGTGGCAGTGGCAGAGTGGCAGTGGCAACGAGAAGAACGTCATCGTTAACAATTATTGTAAATTACTTGGCAGAAAAATGATTCTCTTTGTGTGTGCTTTCTGCTCTTCTCTCTCTCCCACTGGCCACCATCTATCCATCTCTCTCTGCCACTCGCTAGAAACGTAATTGAACTTTTCGACGCCCACACGACGCGAGAGTGCGTTCTCGTTGTACACCCCCCAACCCCCAACCCCCCCCACACAATTCTACGCCAAATGGCTGACATCATGCAGAGCCATTCTCTCATTCTCATTCTCATTATTACTCTCTCTCTCTTTGTTTTGGCTTGCATTTAGCTGGAAATTTCTATGCACTTTTACGTCAACTTGTTGTCCAACAGTCAACAGTCGCTGCCCTAACAGTAAAAGCGATTCAATGCGAATGATTCATTCAGTCGGAGCTTGCATAATATCGATAGTTCCAAGTTCCTCCATCCCACTTACCCGCTCCCTGGCTCATTCGCACTTGAATGCCCAAGAAAGTCGCAAATGAACCGTAATTAATGGAATGTCCATTGGAATTAATCGTTAGGCGATCGTTTATCGCTTCGATCGTTGCTCGGAAAAGGTGCGACGTACAGATACAGATACAGCTACAGATACTACTTAGATGCAGTTCTAATTCAATTACAATATTCTACAGTAATGCCTGGTAATTTATGGATTTCATTGAGTGGAGGCTATTTATAGTGCATTGCGGATCGGCTTTAATGACGATGATGACATTGTCTGGTAGTCTGGATGGATATATGTATACATATTCCTGATCTTCTTTTCTACTCATTTTGCTTCACTTTGCTGCTTTGTTTACTCGATCGGACCATTTTCATTATCTTTTTCCCAGCGGGTGACCGCCTTATCGCCGCCCTCTGGCCCACTCGGCGTATGCGTAATCTCGAAAGAGGTTTCCTCTTCCAGAAATTCCACAATTCCCAAGCGACTGTTGATGGAAATCTGATTTTCTTCAGCTTTAGCTATGGTTTTTATTTAGTTCCATATTTCTGGGGGCCACTTTCCATGTCTTGCCGCATTTGTTTGCGTTTGCGTTTTTGTTTGTGGCTCTGACCCACCTCTCGGGTGGGGTCTACCTGGTTTGCCTCTATCTTAATAAGAAATCTCGTAAGCCTATAAATAACACTCGAACATGTTGCGGTCTCAACACACTCGGCCCTTGTCCCTTTTCCCATTCTGTTGTCTCACTTTCCCCCTCACTCTTGCCACAGCCTTTCCTTTCCACTTGCCTCGTTTTCATTTTCATATGAAATTTGCTCGGTTTTGTATACCCTTCACAGACAAAGGTATTGCGGCTGCGACGAGGAGTTTGTCGAATTCGCCAAAGAGCAACAATATCATAGATATGTATATTGATCTCTATACTATCTGGTGAATATTCCCTTAAAGATCTTTTCACCATTCTCGTATATGTATGTATGCTTTAAAAGGTATTCCGTGCTTCGTTTTTTCTTGGTTTTTTTGTATTTCTTATCGTGTTAACTCATTTGCATGTTAGCTTCGTGCCCCCTTGCCGCTTTCTTCGCTCCAATTCACCAAAAAGGGGACGAATGGACGAATGGACGAACGGACACTCTGGAGTTGGGAGGTCGTCAGAAACATTAAGGAAATCAAGCCATAGAATCGTATTCCGATGTGGGATTACTTTACAGATCATCCTCCCAAGCTATGAAGAAGTATCTAGAGTTGTTGGTAAGATCTATGGCCCCTTAGCTTTTGTGAGCGTAAGTTTTGGTCACCACTAGGTGCTGGTTTATTTCTAGGGTTTTTCTGGGGGTCCCAGAGACTCCCCTATGCCTCGCAGAGTTGTCAGCGTTGAGGTGAAAGAGTGAACTGGGAACCGGGTGGAGGGTGGAGGGTGGAGGGGTTAACGATGCGGTATCTGGCTTTGTTGTTGGCCAACGTGTTTTGTTTGGTTTTGGTCTAATTATGCTGCCATGTGGGGGCCCTGTTGGGTTATTGTTTCTGTTGTTAAGTGAATTGCCGTTGCCTTTGGCTTGTGACTCGACTAATTTCGGCTCTCAATTCAATTTTCCCCCATTTTTCGTCATTTTCATTTTCATTTGCTAATGAATTTTAATTGCAATCTGGCAGGCACTGCACTGCCCTCTGACCCTCGTCGACAGCTGAGGGCAACTGATTGCTGTGACACGGAAGGTGATGGAAGGGGCTAGAAGGGGATGGAAGGGGGGGGGAGGGACATTATCGGGCTGTTTGCGCGACTCCACTAATTTTCCTCGCATTTTTTCCAAAGAATTTTCACGCCAACGCCCACGCCCCACGCGACGAATTGTTTCGATGAGGTGTGGGGTTCAGATGATGACTCAATCCGTTGATGGGATGGGATTGGGGTGGGGTGGTGGGGGTGGTGTAAGAGTGGGGGCGATGGCTGACCACAGACAACAATTACACAATTATATGGCGGGTGGAGGGTCTGCGGGGGCTACGGGGGCTACGAGCGTGCCATAAAAGCCTTGAATTAATTAAAAATCTAAGCCTAAGCTGCGGCCGTCATAAATAAGCCAGACAGCAGCAGCCGCAACAATGGTAACAGCAACAATAACACTTGCAACAATGCCCGTGTACTCCACTGGACAGCCGGCCGGACAGCCAGCCGGACAGCCAGCCGGACAGCCAGCGATAATATTGTTCAAGAGACGAGGAAAGAAATAGCCATAAAAGTGATTTTGTAACGATACAACCAACATACATACATATATGTGTATGTACATAAGTACGAAGTACGAAACATGAATTTTGGAGTTGTAGAAAAAACATTAAGTGTTTTTGTTCCTCTCTATCTCTCTTTTGGATAATTGCAATTAAAGTTTTTAAATGGTTGTTGCTTCGATTTGCAGGAGAATGGAATTACTATATGTACATATGTAGGTACAGTGCGTTTCATAGCTATAGGTCCAGCCATGTGTGTGGACGAACTTTGGCATAGTGGTCTCTCTTGTATGATACACACTGTATGTATGTATCTCTGTGCTCTGGTGGTTAATTGAATATATAAATCAAGCGTGTGCATTCATTCGGAGCAGTCCTCTGTTCTGCCCCGCCCCGCCCTGCGTGCACCCCCCTCGTCGCTGTCATGTCAAGTGTCAGTTACAGAAAACAACGCTGAAAATGTGGAATAAAATGGGTGGAGTTCGAGTTCGAGTTCGGGTTCGGGCCGAATCGTGCTCAGAGGCAGTGGCAGTCGGCCTTTGTCGTCCGTCCGTCCGTCCGTCCATCGGCATCCCAAAGAAATAGTTAAGTTAAGCACAAAAAATCGCATAATTACAAACAAAAAAGTACAAATCAGAATAGAGAATGCCACGAAAATCAACAGAAAAAAAACAACACAGAAATATTGCCAATTAGAATTAATGTGAGCACTCGAGAAGAGATTTCGGCTTTAAGTCGGAATGACGGATTCGGTTTCGGATTCGGAGTCGCAGTCCCCGTCTGAGTCTCGTCTCGGACATGTTTCCAATTATTTTTGAATATTTCTGCGCTATTTGCACTTGTCGGCGGCTGGCGTTGGGTTGGGTCTGGGTTTGGGTCTGGGATTGGGGTCCGCCCATAGCAACGAGAGAAACACTTTGATTTATAGAGGAAGTTTGCCCGCCGCTCAAAGAGCCGCCGCTGACAGCTCAATTTGTCAAGAGGGAGACACGCAGAACGCAGAGCGCAGAAACGTTGCTCAAAAACTCACAAATCGGAGTCGGAATTGGAAGTGGAATCGGATTCGGAATAGGAATGGGAGGCTGTGCGGGCTCCGCGACCTTCTTCTAGTTGATGTTTGCTTAAAAGATCTTTTCACCAGTCTTACGCATGGGAGAGTTCCACTGATGTTTGCTCTTCTCTGCTCTGCTGTTTGTTCTCCATAAATATTGATGGAAGATCGGTTCTACGAAATGTGGAAATCGACAGGGGAATAGCATAACTACATACATACTATGTACATAGTATTGTTATTTCTTACACCTCAAAATCATTATTTAATGCAATGTTTTATTGATGGCTGGTGCACTGGAATGTACATTTGTAGACCAGAAGGAAATAAGGCCTCTTGCCCTCGCTCTCTTTCTCACTCTTCATTTCATTGAGCTTTGCTCACACTCTCTTGCACTCTCCTGTCTTATCTCTCGATCCATCTATGTATGTATGTATGTATGTGTCTCTCTCTCAGCAAAAACAGAACAAAGGTGAATCAAAGGAACGGCGAACATGTCTGTCCATGTTCGACGACTACAGGTACTCTTTATTCTAGAGAGCGGGACACGGGGCAGCGCAGTCGGCACACGAACAGTGTACAAACTTCGTGCAAGGCTTCGGTATTCTGCTCGGCTGGCGCAGCGACTGCGAAAATGAATCGTGTTTCTTCGTGTCTGTTGACTGCGCAGTCAAACGCACTAGGAACCCTTGGTATATACATATACATACATATATATACAAATGTACAAATGTATGTACATATCGATCGTCGGGAGAGTCTTTAACTTCTGAATATGTGATTTTTTTCAAACGAATTTCTGGGCGGTCATTAATTAGGTAAAGGAAAAAAACTCGTATAATATTCAAATATTCGGTGGCAAGTCTGGGCCAGGCCTACACCATTGATGGGGCACAAATGGTCCTTCATTTCTCTTTGGTTTCTTTTTTGTTTGTTTTCTATTGAAAAAAACCATGGAATATTGTAAATGTTAGTTGCAGGCAATTAATTTGACGCCTCTAGAAAAAAATATACATATGTATGTACATATGTATTTCGCCACATGTGTTGCAAGCAGCTTTGGAGAGCGCTGCAAACTCCATTTTAATTGCAACAAAAAACTGTGCGTGTGGCATGAGAAATGAAAAGGGATCAAGTCACAGTTGCCGCCTCCGACGAGGAGGCATGAATGTACATACATACATACATAAGTTAGTTTGTGTCTCTCTGAACTTGCCACTGCTACACGCGAACCATATGTAAGCCCCTCTCTCTCTCTCTTTCTCTCTCTGTTGTCTGTCTGCCACAAAATACTTGGCAACTTTGCACATTTGCCCCCTCTAACCCCCCCGTCCGTCTACCATCCTCTGGGGGCGACTCGCACTCGCACTCGCACTCGGACCCCAGCCTCTCGGATCGCATATTTGTCCAAAGTAATGAGACTTTTCACAGCTTTGCCCCCTGGCCCACCTCCTGTGCCCCTCCCCCCTCTGTGCTGTGGTGTGTCGTTGTTTTTAGAGCTCTGGGGCAGACCGCGCTGGGAGTAGCACAGCGTGAAGTTGTCTCCTAGACAGCGGCCAGCCTCAAAATGCATTATGGGAATTTTGTGGCATTTTCATTAACAGCTCTGTGGTCTCACTACCCACCCTCCCCTCTACCCACTACCCTCTACCCTCTACCCGCCTCATGTGTCTCCTATCGCTGTTTGCCACATGTATCTGTGTGTGTGTCTTGCTTTTAATTTGTTTGCGATTAACACGCGAACGTAAAAAATATTTTCTAGTTATAAAATTTGTCATGAGTCATGGGGCGGAGACGCATTTGGCATGAGGCTTCAATGGGGTAGGAGGGGATTAGATAAGATTCGTTGAAGATAGAGACAGACTAAGAGAAAGATAGAGTTCGAGTATGTGGAGGCGGAAATCGAAAGTATACCCTGTAATCTGCATACCCTGCACCTCACAAAGTGATCGATGGAACTGCTTCATCTACATACAAAAGCCAACATTTATCTCTGCTTTAAGATTAATATTCTTCTTTCCTCAGAGTTGAGTAAATCTTAAATTTCGCGCCCCAACAGCTGCCTTTGATTGCCGCCAGTCGCCGCCGCCGCCGCCGTACAGCTGCTGACGTTGGCAAATTTATAGGACCCGCTCCGCTCCGCTCCCCCTGCTGCCCCCTGCCCCAATCCTGGGGGGTACCCGCCTGACCGACCAACCGACCGACCGACCGTACCGCTCGCAATTAATTAGCGGCAATGAGCTGTTGCCTCTGCCGTTTGCCGTTTGCCTTTTGTGGCTGCCTTTATGGCTCGAATGTGCGTCGTTGTTGTAGCCAGCCAGCCAGCCAGCCAGCCGTTGGTTGGTTGTTGCCTCTTTATGTTGCAAGCAGCAGCAACATTATTTGTACGTTTCTTGCGCTATGTCTGGCTAATTTTCTATTTATTTGACCACACACACACAACACACACACACGCGTACGAGGATAAGGACTCGGATAAGGTTCGACTCTCGGACTGCAGTCCACGGGCTGGCTCTAATTTATGGGTTTCTTGCACTCTCGCTCTCAGCCTTAAAGACCCTGTGGGCCATTGGCCATTGGCCACAGTCACAGCCACAGCCACAGCCGTTTCTTGCTTGAGTAAGGCTTAAAGTTTCAATTCGTGTCCAGGGAGACAGCAGAACCGCTGCAGCCGCAGCCGCAGCCGCAGCCGCACCCAACCCCAAGAGGTCCAGGTGGGGGTCGGTCTCCTCTCTCGAGAACTAGTTTACTTTCAACGGGTGCCCAATGCGCTGCTCTGCGCTGCTCTGCTCTGCTCGGCGCTCCACTCATCAACCTGATTTGACTCTAATGACATTCACGACTCCGACTTGAGGCTCAGCAGCTCAGCATTCAGTGCTTCTTGTGCTGCTGGAGGGGGCATGCCACACACTCCACCATCCACCATCCACCATCCACCATCCACTCCACCGAAAGTCGCTACTGGGCTTAAAGTTCAGTTCAGTTTAGACCAAGTCTCGGGCTTAGCTCATGCGTGGCCTGGGCCTGGCCTCTCCCCCATCCCACCCCACCCCATCCCACTCCATTCCATTCCATCGACTTGGCCTTTGCTTTGAATTCCGAATCGGAATCGGAATTGCTGTAAAATGTTGACTTTTTGCCATGATTTATGTTTTCACGTTGCGCTTCAAGTGCAATAGTTTTTCCATTCCATGCCAGGCCACAGGGTGCCACAAGAGTTCCAGGGTGTATCCGAACTTTGGTGATGGATGTAACAGCCAAGAGGAGGGGAACAGCTCACCCACAGGCATGTCTTTAATAATTTCCGGATCTGGTTCAATATGATGCTAGATAAAGGTTAACCAGTATCAGGAAAATTAGTTGCCTGTCAACACCCAATTCGGATTAGTGGGTATCTCAGTAGTCGACTATGCCATGGCTCATTCTCTCCACCAACATTTTACATGTGGGTCGAAGTCGGAGTCGGACTGCGGGTCGGATTGGCCTTTGTTGCTGGGCTGCTGGGTGGCTGCTGCCTTAATTAGCTCAGCATTGTTTATGCTCATTTTGATTCGATTTGTTTCTTATTTCTCACTCTCCACTTTGTACGAGTATTTTATTAATTAATTCGCCCGCTTCGTATCTCGTACTTTGGCTTGGGTCATGCCAGTGGCAGGGGCAGTGGCAGGGGCATCGAATGTGTGGCAATAAATGGGTTTACGAGCACTCGTATGACTGTTTCTCCATTTGCTGCTTGCTGCCACTAGACACAACCCACATGATTAACATTTGCGATTTCCATGGATTAAATCACAGTACTCTGCCACAGCCACAGCCACAGCCTCTGCTGCCTCTGCTGCCTCTGTTGCCTCTTGGCCAAATTTGCGCAATTAACTCTGGCTAAGAGTTTAATTCCACCAGCGACTAGCGACTGCAATTTGAGATCGTTTTGGGAGATCGAACAGATGCGATACTATTATACGATAGATGGGGACCCCGGACGGTGTGCGGGGGCGGGCCCGGGCCCCGTGGCGGGGGCTAGTAACCAGTTTAGTTTTAGTTGCCGTTTTAAGGCATCATCGGCTACAACAATTAATAACAGCAGCAGCAACAAAAGTGGCAGCAGCATCAGCAACAGCATCTCATGGAAAGGCAGAGAGCGGGAGGGGGGTGGGAAAATGTTTTAAATACTTGGCATCCATTAATCAATTTGCACTCTGCCGTGCCGTTCGCTGATCTTCATTCCCGATTCCCGATTCCCGATTGAGTGCCTCCGATTTGCGGGTCAGTTTCGAGTCTCCACTGTAGCTACCCCTGGAGCGTTTTGCTATTGCAGCGCAGATCGTAGTATCGCATTTCATATATGTATCTATTTTGTAACATGCATTTGCATGTGCCGCTCCCTTCTACCCCCCACTCCCCCTACGCCACCCCTTTGCTATAGCTTTTAATTTGGTAAAGCGATAAGAAAAATTTGATTTGGATTTGGATATTTTCATGGGTTGCATGGATGGTTGGGTGCGTAACTTGTTTTGCGGGGATCTTGCCACTGCCATGGGAATAGATCGCCGCACCCACTGGACCAGGCGAGAAAGGCAGAAGGATGCAAGGGTGGGGGAGGGGGAGGTCGGGAGAAAAATGAAAGTAAAATCCCGATGGACTCTGCAGATGGAAACTCATTTCGAGTTGATGGTTTTCCCTGGCGGAGGTTTCCAACTTTGCCATTTCAAATTTTGGCAACTCCCACCCACTCACCACCCCCCGCACTCCACTCGTCCCCTCGTCCACTTAGTCCTCTTTCTCGCCAATCTCTTATTTGCATTGATTTATCTTTTCTTTGTTTTTCTGGTTCTCTTTGGTTTCGACTCCAAATTGGTCGAAATGTCTATCTGTCTGTCTGTCTGTCCGTCTGTCTGTTGGCCTGGCCTACTGCTGTTTTAGTTGTGTGCGGGGAAAAGTTCAATCAAAGCAAACAAATGAAGGGGCGGGGCATGTGGCAGGTTGCCCGGGGAAGTGGTAAATTTAATCAATAACCAGAAGCACCATCAGCAGCCGCAGCCGCAGCAGCAGCAGACACACAAAAGTCGTACACTTATTTTAGTAATATTTAAAATTGATTTTCTGCAATAAAGAAGGTGTTATGGGGGGGTTTCTTTTTGGGTTGTGTGTGTGGGGGGTGGGGTGTACTGGAGTGTATGGGGCATGGCATGGCCCACAGTTATTTATGGGAAAAACGTGATGCACGAAAACAGTGTACCGTACCGTACCGCTCGTCTATTTACTTTTTGCGGCCACTTTTGCATTTGTCTCGCATTTTGGGCAACGTCTAATTTATGGCAAGGTGTGGCTCCTCCAGCGCCCCAGCACCCCACCGACAATACTACGAGTACAATAATAATAATAATAATCAAATTATCAGAAATACAAATCTCCCCCCCCCCCCAACTGTCGACTGGGCGGAGCGGAAGGGGGAGCTCCTCGGGACGGACACAGAAAATGGCAAGTGTCGGCGGCGCCCAGAATTTGTCTGTCTCTGGTTGCTCGATTGCTGGCGACATTTGGATTGGATTGGAGGCCAAAGCGATCCCCGACCACGAGGCGGAAGACGAAACGGAGTCGAGATCTGCATTCAAATGCAAATCAGAGGTGATTCGGATTCGAAATCGGAATCGGAGGGTTTTAAGCAGTAGATCGATCGAAACGAATGCCCGCCGAGTGGATCAAAGTTTGGACAAACATCATTGGCACATCTGGATCTGGCAAATCTATTTTTGCCTACTCGAAATATGAATATTGGAGATGAACAGTGGGTTTCATGAAGATAAGTCATCGTCGGAGACGCTAGGTTAGTCGATCGTCACCTAACTGTGTCCCGATATCGCCATGCCGCGTTGAACTTTGCCTGCAATTGCAGGTCTTATAGTTTTGACACGCACTGTCAATGGAGCGAGCGCGATATTTGCATAAATTAAACTAATTGGGCGCCAAAGCAAAGTCACCGCAAATGAATTTACATAAGTCCGAGGGGGCTCTGCTGGGTGAGGGGACAGCGGACAGGGGACAGCGGACAGAGGGCCAGACACAATCGAACTCAAAGTGGAGAGTCCCCCAACCCGTCCCCGAGTCACAGAGTGGCAGAGTGGCAGAGTCACAGTGTCGAGTATTGTGTGGCAAGAGCAGAGAGCGGAGCATAGACCATGGCAGACTGAAATTGAAACATTTCACATTTTTAATTTGTACGTGATAGGGCAAATAGTTTGCCACTTGGTGGCACGATGGTGTGCCCCCATGCTGCAGCCTGCTTTGTGGCACGGAAAATTATGCAGCACACAAATCAGCAGCAGCAGCAGAGCTCCTTCGGGCTGCCTTCGGATTCGTGCTGCATGCTAACGTGGCAGACAAATCGACTCTCCGTCTGGCAGCACTTAGCACGTGATTGAAAATTGCCCCGGAATGAAGTGATTGGTGGACTTATCTATGCTCCCCCCTCGTAGGTCTTCCCCTCGTAGGTCTGATTGCCACCAATTTATTTTCGTACCCCTCTCCGAAACCCATAGGGGAAGGGTGTGGAGTCCACACTGTACTGGAACGTACACAAGTATTTCTTGTTGGACAAACAATTTGCTCGGAACTTTGCTCTTTTCTGGGTTTCTTCTTCTCTTCTCTTCTCTTTTTTGTCTTTTCTTTGTCTTTGGCATTAAAAGCAAATTTACAAATTAGTGTGAAATTAGGGCCAAAACAGGAAAAGTACACACAGCGGAAGGCAAACACAATCAGAAGCAGTGGCTTCGGGGAGTAATCGAATGACAGACACCCTGGACACTCTCAGGGCACCCTTTCCAGGAGTCAGGAGTCAAAAGTACAGTCTGAAGTCAGTTCTCCCAGTGAAGGTTCCTAATCGTATGGTACCCGTGTCTTTTTTACACGGTATGCTGCTCCCTGCTACGAACCAGACTGCATAACAAGTTCGCTTGTTTTCGGCCAAACCAAGGTCAAAGTCAGCTGCTCGGAACCGCAATCCGCACTCCCCACTCCCCACTCTCCACTGAACATGTGATGATGTTTGGTATTCTGATTCGGATTCCGCCCCGCCTTTGTCTTCGCTTGAAGCTCGCTCCGACAGCGGACGACGGACGGAAGCGACGCCGCCTATAAATTACAGAGCCCCCACTCCCTCCTTTACCCAAACGTTCCATTCAGATCTCAGGCAAAAGCAAATCCGCAGTCGGACAGGAAGAACACGGCCAATCGAATGCTGACTGATTGTTCCAATGACAGCTATGTGGCAAGGAGTGGCAAGGGAGTCTAGGGGGGATTGAAAGGAGGCGGATATACGACTCGCGAATCGAAAACATTGAGGTACGGATCGAGAGTCTGTTCAATAAGAGAGGGGCAATGCCAAAGATGATGCCAAGAATAGGTTCCTTCTTGTAAGATGACAAATACATACATATATGATCATATGATTTGATCACGTCTGCCCCTAATCGTTCCATCATTGCCCCCAAAGAAGGGTATTAAAGTGTGCAAATGGAGACCACTTCTGATCGGGGCAGGCACTTGCCCAAGTGTTCGGGCCAAAAATGAACAATAATAGGAAGAGGAATAGGAATGGATATATATATGGGTATGGGTATGGAAAATGGGAAGGCCAAGGCATTTGGACCATTAAAATTCATTGGCCGTCGTGCACATCTCGATCTGGAGTGGTGGCTGGTGGCTGGTGGGGATCGGATCGGAATGGGTTGGATTGGATTGGATCAATAAGCAAACAATAAAGATCGCACCGAGCAGGCCAGCTGCGGATCGGATTGTATCGGATCCGAATTATAATTCATATTCCCCAAATTAGCAGAATCTTACCGCCATATTTCAGGGTGCTTTTGGTGCTTCTTAATTAAGATCTTTTAAGAACCGAAGTACCGCTCCGCTCGTTTGATGATTTGCCATGGCCCCGCCCTGTGATTGTTTCAAAAATTATTTACAAATTTCGCTCGGATTCGCTGTCGTTAGCTGATTAGTCGGAATGACTAATCACGAGAGGGAACAAGATAAAGAGAGTGGGGGAAAGGGTGAGGTGTGGTGTGGTGGGGTGGGGTGAGGTGACGAGACAACGAGTCTGCCTTTTGTTTATGTTATATAATCGAAGCGAAGCGAAGCAAAGGTGTAAGTAAATAACGTATTATACAATTTTTATGGTCCCTAAAACAAGGAACAAAGTGCACTAATCATTTGAGTTTAAGGAATAGGTCGACGTGTGTAATATCCTAAAATAACAGAATGGATATAAGTTATATAAGAATTGAGCAAGCAGAAGATCGATCCCTACATATATCTATACCATTGGAAAGGGTATTTTCGTTTCGAGAAGATGATCGAATGTTTTCAAGTGTTTTATTTTGTTTAATGTATAATTTTCTAGCCTCATGAGCTAATGGCTGACCCCCCTCCTTCCCTACCGCCCTCTCTCCCACTAACCCACTCCGCACTAGCTGATAAGACAGCCCAAAAAGAGAGCTCCAGAGAGGGAGAGAGAGCGCTGGCAAAGTAAATAAAATTAAAATTAAAACAAAGCCAAACACAAAAAACGAAAAGAAAAACGTGTGTGGGAGAGGGAGGGGGAGAGGGGGAGAGAGAGAAACACTCAAAATAAAATCTATTCAATGTCAAGGTCAGCCTGTGGGACGAACAACAACGGCGACTGTTTTTTCTTTCTTTTTGTCTCTTGTCGTTTCTTGCTTTTTTTTTTTTGCTTTTCTTTTTGCTTTTGTTGTTGTTTCTTTTTTGCAGGCTTTTTTGCACATTTTTTGTTTGCTTTCGTTTTTTTTTCGGTTTTTTTTATTGGGCTTTTTGTTGATAACTTTATTTGCTTTTTGCGAAGCTCAAGAGGACGGATATCGACGTGTTTGATACCCTCGAAGATAGCCTCGAAGTATTCTGACCAGTTTTGTGCTGCATCCGCCGACCTTGCCCCCTATCGCGCCATAATCGCATCATAACCAACCTGGCAAAGGGTATAATAATATTTATAACAAATTCTCGGCGCCCCGTGCCACGAGCAAAGGCAAAGAAGAAGGAAAAGCAAAACTTCGCTTGGGGGAATTATTTTTAATTTTATTTGTTTTAGTTTCATACATTTTTTGCCTTCATTCTCTTGCCTGTTGTTCTGCTTGTTGTGTGGTTGTTGCTTCTTAGGCTTTTAAGGCTTTCATGGATTACTTGTTGCTTTCGTTTTAATACTTTTATCTGGCGAATGACGCAAGAGCCGAAGAATGGGAAAGGGAGAGCGAGAGAGCGAGAGCGCGAGAGAGAGTGGCTGAAAATCAAGTGAAATGGAAATGAAGGAATTCGGCTGGCTTGTGTTGGGAAGAGGAAGGAAGTTCTCTTGGGGCCAGCCATCAAAAAGTCACGTAATAAAAATATACACAAGTCTTCCAATGGTTCTGCCACTGGAATAAAGACAGTACAGTAGAGCTTCTATAAACGGAATCTGCTTTTCATATGTTTTCCCACATGGCATTCGATTTACACAAGTTCGACTGTGATTCGATTAGTCAGAGGGGAAGCTATTGGACAGCAGCCACTACGTGGCTTTAACCGTACTACGAGGGGGGGCTTGTCGGGGCGGAATCCTTATCATAACTCACTCGCCCGGCTTGGCTTGCCACTCGGTGGCTTGCAATTTCCGTTTTGCTTGTTAGCTGCCACATGCAGTGCCCCCACCAACCCACCGACCCACCGAGCCAGCGACCCAGCGTCTGTGTGCTGTCATTGAATGTACATTTTTTTTTCTCGAGGAACGGAATTTCGCATTCTGATTCATATTTTAGTGTCTGTAGTCGTATTTCCCTTATCTGCTGTTTACTTACATCTATCTCTCTCTCTCTCTCTGTCTATCCCTCTCTTTGCAGCTCGACATCTGGTTGCAACGGCATCTTCTCACGTCGCTTGGACTTCTCGGCGTTCAATAAGCTGCCAAATACGCGTTTAAATTCTTATCAAGTCAAGGTGAGTAATAGATACATATATGATATATCTTTAATCTAAGCTACCAGCTATTTATTCATTCACACATTCACTGACTCATTCACTCACTCTTTCCGTCGCTTCGCACATTGGACAACCGCAGCTTTAGCTCTGCCAACTTTTTTCCTTTTTCCTGGAATTGTCAGCAAAAATCTGCCCGATTTGCTAAACTTGCCATTGTATATGGGCGGGGCTGGCTGGCTGGCTGGCTGGCTGGCTGGCTGTGGGACGGGAGGGAGGGGGCTGATTAGATAATATTCAGCTGCTGTTGGAAGTCTCAGCCTCCTCCGCGGAGTTCTTGGGAAAACACTGAAAATATTCATCGCCCAAGCAGTTTTGAGCAGTCACATGAGCAGTTCCTGGAAGTGGCAGGAAAATAGAGCAGAAAATGCAACAACAACAACAACAGACCGGCGGAAAAGCGTCGGTGGAAATCGTATCGTATGGCAGCTGCAGCAGCTGTATTCATTCTGATCCTCTTCCCCTGCCCGCCCTCCCTTCCCACTCTATTATATTTCTGCTTACAGTTCCAATAACTAACTGAACTGCTTGCTCTGCTTGCACCCGCAATACAATACAATACTGCTTGCTGTGCATGATCGTTCTTGAATGGATGGGATTGTGGGAGTAGGGAGTGAGCGAGGGAGAGAGAGAGAGAGTGTTTCGACTGCCGATTGCCATTGTTGTCCAATCATTGCGGTTGATGATGCGTTGGAGTGGGACGGATGAATGGATGGATGATGGATAGGCAATCCCTTGGCAATCCCATCGATAATGCTTTGCTGGCGTTCCTTCTTCTATGTAGTTTTTGTTGCATTCATACGATTATTGTGTTTGTTGTCGTTGTTTCTGATGGTCTTGCGGTTATTTCGAGTGGCTGTTGAACCATCGAGAAGGCTGAGGCTGGACTGAGGCAGAGCTCAATACTGATCCGCGACGGGACCCCCCACAAGATTGCTTCAAGTGGCAATTAGCGAGCCCCGAAAGCAATCAAGGGCCAAGTTCTCCATTTGTGGTTGCAGGGAAGACCAATCCTGCCACAGGTCGCAGCCCTCAGACCGCAGCCCGTGCCTCATGAAATCATAACCATGTGGCAGGCTGGCAGACAGGCGGACGGACAGACAGACGAACAGACAGACATACAGACAGACACGTGTGTGAATCCTTTGGATGCAGCAATCCTTGGAGTTCGCCTTGAATATTTCATAAGGAGCAGACGGAGCCGGGCGATGGCATGGCAGGATACGGATAAGTGGAAACGAGACGCAAGAGTGGGGGTAGCATAACAAAAGCCGAAATACTCGTACACGTACCCGTACCACCTGTGCCCTTTCTCCTTTCCCCTCCCCTAATGCAGCGATGGAGCTTTGAATATGTTTTGCGTAGATACAGAAATGCTAGTATCTGCCAAATGTATCTGTATCTGCAGCTGGTACGCAGGGGAATCCGTTTCCCCTTTTGGCTAGCGTATGAGCAACACAAGAGAGACGGAGAGAGGGAGAGAGAGAGAGCGAGATGGAGCATTGTCTGGGAGAGAATTGCTTTTAAAAACTTTACAATTCAATTTGTTGTTGCTGGTGGGGCAGGACTGAATACCCCTCGCTCTCTCCCCCTTGGCAGTCTGCCCTGTCGCGCTGGCATGCATTCCAAATTGCATTCGGTATTGAATTTATAAATATTTAATGCCATTCAAAATGCCATGCAACCCCCAAAACCCCAAAAACCCAAAACAGAATCTAAAGCACAATCAGAGCCAGAACCAGAATCCAAGCAGTGCCAAGCAGTGCCAAGCGTTGGCGTGTTAAATTTTTTGGTCTAATACCCCGTCTAGGATTTTCCAGGCTTTAGCTGGGAGAAGTATTATCTGGCAGCAGAAAAGAGTAAGCTAAAGACTATACGATACCTGGCAATCTGGGAATAGTATTCCGTGGCTAATAGGTACCATTTCTCTCTGTTTGGCTTTGAACCTGCCTCTCAGAGTAGGAACTGTGTGCAGTTCCAAACTGCGCCTGAAAATCACTCCACCCTCTTCTGAATTCTGAATTAGGGTACTGCAAATACTGCAAAATTCAGCGGAAAGTTGTTCAGGCACACGAAACTTATTTTTTTTTAATTTGTTAACGGACAAGTTGCCGGCTCGAAAGTTTTCCGACCGACAGGATCTCATCTCCCACTGTTTGCTCGAAGGATTACCCTGAGCCCAAACCCAAACAAAGCGCCGCCATCCCAGTTGCCGTCGGTTGAACCACGGAACCGGTTCGTCATAATCAAGTCTCGAGTCAACTTGTTAATCATCCAGCAATTTGCCACTCGATGCCATTCCCGAAAGGGTTGATGTTGCTGTTGTTGCTCCTTCGCTGGTCCTTAAGCCGCCTCGTTGATTTTTTAATCAGCATATCATAGCCATGGCCCATCTGACCCCCAGATAGCCCAGGACCTCCTCTTCAGCTGTCGACATTCTGGCCGTCGGGGGATTTGCGTCATCCCATCCAATAAAAAAAGGACTTTAATCAGCTATAATTATAATTAACAGAGCTGCGAGCGAGGATTCTTGCTCTGACTTCGATTCGGACTCGGATTCGGATTCCAATTCAATCCGCACATCTGCTAATTGTTGTTTTGGCTCTTCCTTAATCCCTTAAAGGGGTGTGGCCTTACTTTATAAAACACCATAATGATTCGGGTCAGATCTGCTCTGGTTTCTGTTTCTTCGCATTTTGAATACATTTTGAATACGCCAATCAATCTTTGTCGCTGCCGAAATTAAACGAAATTCTTGTGCAGAAACAAACTTTAAAGCAGCAAAATAAGTTTTATACATACACAAATGATTGATGAGCACTTGCCCACATGTCTCTCTCTCTCTGTTTCTCTATCTTGCTCTCTCTCTTCCTCCATCTGGAATGGAATCGGAGCTGAAATTTGAAATTTTGAATGGAAATAAATGCTTTTCTTGTTTCGTTCTGTTTGCTCTGCGATCGTTTTGTTTTTTTGCTCAACTGACATTAAATTTCCTCTCCTCTCCGTTTCCAAACAGGGTGGGGGGATGGGGGAATTTCCCGAGACAGACTCTCGTGGATTCGGTTTCAGTTTTTTGTACACTCCTCCGCGTGGACTCTCTGGAGTGGCGACACTTGCCCAGATTGATGGCTGCACATTCTCCCTCTGCCAGTGTCAGATGTGAACACCCCATAGATGGTCACTTTTGGGTATATAGTGGGGCAGACACACTCCACTGCTACGCAAACATAGTGGGTACATTCGGGGTCGAAACACTCGACTGCGAGGGTTTGTTCCGCCTCGCGAAAGAATGGATTGTAATGAAATGACATGAAATTCCGTTGATAGGCGCCACTGGCAGGCATGCCCAGAATTTATGCAGCCATTGGAAAGAGCAAAACTTCGTCTCTTCGGACATTCATCCCCTTGCCACACCCCCCTTGCCCGTACCCCTCTGACTGCCTTGGGTCATGCATCAAACATGTGTGACAGACCTGCGCTGCAGTCCAAATTCCACGCGATATTAAATTTCCTTAAAGGCGACAAATTTATGCAAAAGTTTTCGTTCGTTCGTTCGTTTTCTGCGCCCACGCTCAGGTGGGAGTGGCCTCAACTTCAGTCTGCTTGGGGCCTTGTCTGCCTTTGTTGCTGCTGTTGCATGAGAGAGAGAAGAGAGAGAGAGCGGTAGAGAGGAAGAAACGGTGAGCGGAGTGATGTGCGTCGCTTGACTGCATTAAACATGACATTTATTGTAACTGTCTTTCGTTTCCTCTCCCTTGGAAGGAAAGTACCTCCCTGCCCCCCTCTGCACTTGCCACGCCACGGCACGCACTTGGGAGTACCACTCGAAGCAGCCGCCTGCCTCCTGCAGCTTTGTCACACTGTTGTTGCCACTGGCGGCTGCATCTGCCAGATAGATGTTGCTGTTGTCATTTAAGCATTTGATATGCATTGTGTGGTGTGTCTATATATGCATACACACACATAGATACATGTACAGCTTATGTACAGATATGTAGATATATTTCCATTTGGCCAGACGGCGCCAAACAGTCGACAGTCATTGTCATGGCAACATGTTGCAGACACTTCTGCAATTGCTGTTGCCTGCTGCTGCAACGGACACAGACAAACATTGAGTACCCCAACCCCAAGCCCAACCCCCACCCTCTGCATTGCAACCCTCCGCTGCCCATCGTGTATGCCATTTATTTCAATATATCGCGTGGTGCGAATTGCCGGCAATCTTCCGCCACAGAAGAGCCACAAAATTTGCTCAAGTGGCATGAAAAGTGCGCAATGAAAATGAATAATTATGTTGCCACCATTCCATCCCATACCATCCACCGCCCTCCCCATTCTGTGGCCTCCCCTCCCCCTTTTGGTATTTGTCTCTGTTTGCAGCTTAATTAAATGCCTGCGAGGCAATGAACAAAAACATATTTATAATTTCTAATAAGCGAGAGCCGAGCCCCCAATTCTCCCCACCCCACCCCACCCACCTCGGGTCTCCTTCTGGGGTTCAATGACCCATAGAGCTTAGGTCCCTTTTTGAATGACATTTTGTGGAAAATGTAATTTCAATTTTCCCATCAGCTTTCGGCTGTCTCCTGCCTTCTGTTTGGGTAGGTGATTTCTGGCATTTCCCGTCATTAAGTTTGCCGCCTGCCTGCTGGCTGGGACAGGCACAAGGATAATGTCGGCGCCGATGTCCTTGTCCCTCCCCCACAGACAGGAGGACAGAACGCAACCCAGAGAAGGAGCCACAGGGACAGGGATAGAGACGAAGACGAAGACATATTCCGACAGACATTAAGAATGACAGAACCTGTAGAGAGAGAGAGTGATGAGTGGAGAGTGGAGAGAGGGGAGGCCCAGCGACCGACATTGAAATGTTGTTGAACTTGCGGTGCTTTCTGCCCACCGCTGAACACACGGCGAATGTCAGCCTTGGAGGGGCACGAGAAGTGGTGCTAAAGAGAGGGGCAGAGTGGCCAGAGAGGGAGAGCTTAGTTTGGCTGAGAAGCTCAACAGAGATACATATCAAGGCTGGAGAGGCCTCTCCTGTCCAGTCCGTCATTTCATATTGAATATTTACATTTACCTGCCCCACAGTGGCACAGTGGGAAAAATTAACGAAAACTGCGATACAAAATATATAGGTACATAAATTCTTACGTAGTTCAGCTTCAGCTCTGTTTTTCATTTCGAGGTAGTAAGAATGATTTCACTACATATGTACATGTATGTACATATATTTCACTTTCCCTGGCCACCCCACAGTGCACACTCGCTTGGGGGAACGCGCTAATTACAACGGCAAAGCAAATGCGAAAAAGGCGCGCATTAAACAAATTTAAAATGCATTGACTTTTGATGTTAACGAGTATTCGCACACAAACACACACACACTATATATACATACATATGGACATGTGCGTGTATCACTCAATAATGTATTTAACCTAAAAAATGGCACAAACACTTCAAAGTCTGCCCACCCACTGCCCACTCACACACAGATACACACAGATACAGATACACACAGATACACAGATACGTCGGCAGCAGCAGCAGCAGCGCGTCATTTGCATTGCCAAACAATTAAGCATTTGTTTACAATTCACAATCAACAATCAACAATAAAAAAACAGAGTGAGAAAATCATCATCAGAGAACACAAAAGCAAAAAGCATGCGTCCCCCCCCCTTTTGTCACCTGTGGGCACCCTTCTTCGGCCCCCACCACCCCCGCCCCCTTCTCAGCCAGGTGGTTAGTGTTAAGCCCACACCCACAAAAGCGTTGGACGTTGTCTCGTCGCAGTTTTTTATGATTTCATTTAGATTTATCGCACACAAAGGCATTCACAGAATACAGAGATACAGATAGAGACACATATACATACGCAGATACATATACGTATACATATATAGATACTAAAGTCTGGCTTTGATGGAGGTGTCAGTGTTGTCTGCGTCTGGGTCTGGGTCTGGGGCTACGTTTCGAGGCTTTTATGTACATAAAATCGAAAATATTTCAAATGGTTAAAAGTGCAGCAAGGCCGATCCGTCAGTTGTGGGGTAGGAGATGTCAGGGGAGGGGAGGACGGCGGCTGTTGCCTCTCTTGTGTGGCATGGCCTAAGATTTCGTGCCACAGCTTCCACGTAAATCTCGCAGTTTACGCGCTTCCACCTCAGAGAATAAATCTTGTACGATCTTGAATCGATGACTTCTCTTCACTTATGGCACGCACTGTACTTGTAGCAGCGTGGAATTCCCTCTGGAAACGAGACTGAAAACTCCTTAAAACATTATTTTTATAGCATTAATGCAATCGATGGATTTTATTGTGAATTTCCATTTTTAATGTTTTATTTTTTCAGTTTTACATTTTTATCATTTTGTAGTTTTTGTTGTTGTTGTTGTTGTTTCGTTGTCATTTTCCGCATTTCTTGCAGTTGTTTTCTCGCTCGAAAGTTAATTGAAATTTTTAAGGCCTGGCCTGGAATTATTTTCGATGTTGCAGCAGCGATGATGTTGCAGTGGCAGCCGTTGCAGCTGCCGCTGTGCCGTGTGAGCCACTGAACCGCAACGGGTTGCAATTTTCGTTGGGTTTTTTTTTGTTGTTTTTGCGAAGTTAACGCTTCATTTGCCTGGAAGAGAGAAATTGGCCAAATGATAGTGCCACTGCTGCCACTAAAGGGGGCAAGATGGGCATGGGGTGCATGAGGTGCAGCCTGCAAAATGTACGTGTATTTTCCGTGCGAGTAATTTATTTTATTTGAATGAATTTCGGGGATTGTTTGCTGGCAACTCGAGAAGCGACAAGTCCAACAGCTCTCGGGGAGCGGAACGGGGAAGGGGAGGGGAGAGGAGTGAGGAGTGAGGGGAGATGTGGGATCAAAGACAGCTCTGACTTGTGTTGTATGACAGCTGCCTGACTGACATAATGTCCGTTGCCTGCCTAACGACGATCATTACGATCATTATAGCCATATAATCATCATCTTCATCATCATCATCATCATCATCTCCAAGTGTCAGGCGCTCCTCGGAGTGGGGCAGGCTGCTAACTGGTACGAGTATATTGGAAATTATTGTAATTCGCTCAATGGCAGGCCCCAGATTCAGATGGAGATTCAGGCGCCCGCCCCGCCCCCCCTCAAGCCATCTAAACCTCTCCCTTGCCCCAAAGAAATACACATTTTAATTGAATCGATTTCGCTTTCGGTCGGTCGGTCTGTCGGTCGGTCTGTCGGTCGGTCTGCCTAGCGATGACATAATTTCCATCTATCGTATGTCGTCTTGCTGTCTTGTCTTGTCTGTCTGCCGCCTCTCCTCTGCCGCCTCTCCTCTCGACCACCCCCACTGTATTGTAGATCTATAAATCTCCAAAGTTTAGCTCTAGTTTCGCCTAGTTCTGGCGGTATATAATGTTCATTTTCATTTGGCTTGACTTTGATTTATGCTGCATTTTCCCGCCGCTTAATTGTTGTTTCTTTCGTTGTGTATGTATGTAGTTTTTCGCTTGTTTTTCACGCTTTTCCATACAGAAATTCTATACAGAAATTCAATTTAATTTTAAAACTGATTTTTCCTTAATTTTTTTGGCCGTTTAAAGGGGGAGGGGGGACGCGTGGTCACGCTCGAGGGCAGAAAATTAATGTTTCTTTTTTCGAGTCTTTAGTTTTATTTGCGTTAATGAAAATAAATTGCTTAATTTGTTTTTAGTTTGCACGCAGCCCCCCAGGAATGCAAAGTAATTTTTTGTTGTTGTTTTGTTTTAATGCTTTTTTGGTGGCGCAACAAAAACAACAACAACAACAAGTACGAGGCTGCTTAGTGCATAAATAAAACAGCAACTAAATGGAAAATGTTAATTATGCTTTTGTTGTGCACTCAAAGTGAGCCAAAGGCTGCACAGATACAGGGTGGACAGTACCCCCCTTCGCCTGCTTTCAAAATCATCTGAAAATCATCTGAACAAATGGAAGTTATGTGGAATGCATCCTGCATTCGTTGCTGTTTTCCATTGTAATCGAATCTTATCTAATCCCGACGATCGTTGAGGGGCTTCTGCTTATGGGGAAATAATCGAACGATAATGCTGAGCTTCTATGAGCCAGGCCAAAGCTTTTTTATGGCCAATTTCCATGCGCAACGACGACAACGACAGGACAACCAGGACTACGTCATCATTGTCAGCTCTCCCGGTTTATCCTTGTTTGCCATCGATGGAATCGATGGAATTACCAATTTCTGGCTATAAAATCAAAGACTGAACAAGTTGTCTGTCCCCCTCCCCAAGTGGCAGTTGCCACTTGCAACCTCAGCAGCAGCAGCAGCAGTCATAACGATTCTTAAGCTTACTTTATGTTGGCCATTATGGACCCGAACTGAATGGAAGAGCTTCCCCTGCATCTTGCATCCTGCATCCTTGATGACTCCGAAACGAAGTTTCGTTGGCTTCTGTTACCCTTTTTGTACACTCTTTCTTTCTAAAGGGAACTATGGAATGCCGATTGCCCTCAAGGGTATCCCATACTTCGACTCCCCTTTTTTTTTTTTTGCGGTTCCTCTCTCTCTCTGCATCTCTGTCTCTTTCTCGCGCTCTCTTTCGGACACTGTCTACAAAGTTACCAATTAGGATAAAAAGTTTTTAATAACAGCAGCTGCTGCAGCGGCAGCTCGAACTCCATTTCCATTTCTACTCTTCCCTTCCCTTCCCTGTTGCACTCTTTCCTCTCTTTTTGTACCTATGTATCTCCTGTTCGCTTTTCGCTGTCCACTTTCGCGCTGTCCCAGCCACTGACCCCGTTCGATTCAGTCGCTGCCGCTGCCGCTGCTGTTTCTCCGCCTCGATGAGCAGTTCGTCCCACTGTTCGTCCGACACCTGTCATGCCAGGATCCGGGCGGGGAGTGCGGCAGGGGGGAGGGGCTCGGTTCGGTCTGGTCTGGTCTGGAAATGCGCTTTGAACCTGAAAAACGGAAAGAAGAGGCAGAGAAACCAATCAATTTTATGACAAAGCCAAGCGGCGGCTGTCCCTCCGTCCGTCCCGTCCCGTCTCGTCTCGTCTTGTCTCCCTCTGACTTTATTTCGAAATATTCCCAAAAATTTAAATATCAAATATTTACAGTTAAAGGAGAAGAATGTGACGGAGGGTGGGATAGGTGGGGTAGGTGGGGTGGGGGGACCTTTATTGGCCAGGACCGGGATCTCCTATATTTATTGTCTGCAGCCGGTTCAGCTTCAGGTTCAGACACCTTTTATTATTTTTATTTCTTCGATATTAAATTGTGTCTAGAGCGAAATGCCATAAAATCCCCACTTAAAGCTGCTGTGCGGCATGCCCCTACTCCCTCCCGTTCCCTCCTCAAATACGAATTTTCCCACGCATATACACAGCCCCCCTCCCCCACCCCATTCGGCCCCATCTCTTGCGTCGACCTTCGCCTTGAATAATGTATAAATGCGTCAGACGGTTTTTGGGGCGGCCAGAAAGTCTGCGTGCCGCACATTTCCCAAATAACTCCCACGAGAAGGAAGGAAGGAACGAGACAGGACAGTGCCTGGAATGGGAGAGAGAGAGAGGGGCTGAGCGAGATAGGTGCAAGGACAAGGTCAAAGCACCCGGCATGAAAAGCATTGCCATCAGAGACGATGCGGGCCGAGGGGCAAGTGGATAGGCCTGCGCACGCCCTCGAGTGTGCAGCTTCAGTTTATTAACATTTACGGGCTCCACACCGCCCCACTCTCTCTCTCTCTCTCTCTCTCACTCTCCCACTTCCTACAGGGAGTGAGTGGGGAGGATGGGGAACAGCGTGTATCCTTGTGCCTGCGCCTACGCAAGGGCAAGTGCAAGGACAAGGACAATCATCCAAACAGCAAGAGAGAAAGGGAGAGAGAGAGAGAGGGAGAGGGAAAGCACTTCACGGCCATGGCCATTGTCACGGCCAGGGCCAGGGCCATGCGAGAGAGAACCAAATGCCGGCCGGCCGGCCGGCCTTCTCTCTTTAGGGAGAGCTTTGAGTAGGAGCTTCGGAGCCTAGAAAGCGCCTGCGTCAAATCTGCTTTGCTCCTGCCCCCAGTCGCTCTCGGGTTTAATGTCCTTTGCAGCCCACGTGTAGATACAGCCGCTGCTTCTGGCTGCTTCTGCCTGCTTTTCCGACGAGCTTCGGCTCGGAGCCTCTGGGAAAGTTTGCGCGCCTCCGAAATCCCCCATGACTAATGTGCCGACTAATGGCGTGCTGCCCGGCGGGTCCTGGCCTCCGTCTACGGTTTGTGGGTGAAGGAGTGTGGTGCTGTGGGGGGTGTGGGTGGTGTGGGGAAGGCCTAGGCTTGTCTATTTTTGAAATACTTTGCTTTTTTATGGCATACTTTATGGCGTTGGAATTGCTGCGCTTAACGGCGCCTGCTGACAGGAGGAGGTCCTCCAGAGAGAGAGAGAGAGATAGAGCGGGAAAGTGGGGTTGGGTTCGTGAATTCCCAATGAGTGGCGTCGCCACTGGGTTTCTCCCATGAATAGAGGAGTGGGAAGGAGGTTGGAGGGGGCAGCTGGGAATGTTTGAAATCTTTTGCCTTTGCATGGAATGTTGATTGCAGAATAAAGATGTATTCATTTCAGGAACATTTCTAACAGGGTATCCTCTGACCCATCATTGGGTCCTCCTCTTCTTCGTCTGCTTCTGCTCCTCCTATCTACTGCTACTCTCTGCTCTCTCATTATCTCAGTTACTTAATCCCTCTCATCAGCCAATGTACTGTACGAGTATTGCTGCATTTACCGTTATCTCAACTGCAAATCATCGTCATTGCTCCCCTCCCTTTGTCTCTCTCTCTCTCTCTCTTCTCCACTCACATATGCTCGCACAAAAACTACACACGCGACAATCTGTGCACCTCTTCCCCGCTGGCGTCTCTGTTCGCTCCCTTTGTCTGCGCTTGTAATGATTAATGTCAAGTTTTTTCCCACTTCCCTCGTTTTTTCCTCTTCTTTTTTTGTATTTGTGTACATTATACTCTCTTTGGGGGAGTAGGGAGTATTACGATTATCTATCCCTTATGGTGGATACATTTCTAGTCGGAAGATTACTCTTGATACCGTCAAAATGGAAACCAAATCGGATATATGTATGATACATATGTAGGAATGGCTTGGAAAGGGTATCAACAGTTTCGGTATTCGTTGCTTTTTGTCTTTGAGTTTTCGTTTTTCAATGTTTTGTGTTTTATTTGCTTTGGTTTTTGTGCAGCTCTCTGCCCACCACCCCCCCTCCACCCCGTACTCTCCTCTGGCATCAGCGCTGTCTGCATTTTAATTTCGCTTAATGAAAAATTGCAAGTAAATCGCTCTACAAGCGAGTGCAGTGCCGTGCAGGAGGAGAGGGAGAGGGAGAGCAAGAGAGCGAATGAGTCAGAGGCGGAGTTGCTGCAGTCGCCACATGAAGAGAGAGAGAGAGAGAGAGACGCGGCCATTTAATTGCCTTGCACTGTGGAAGAAAGTGAGAGTTTTTCTCGGAGTTCGTCCCCAACCCCCCCACCCCCTCCCCCTCGCGAACTGTTTTGCTATGTGACAAGTTTTTGTTGCTGCCGCTCTTACATTTGGCGATGATTAATGGTTCATGTTCATGTCAGTCGGGGATTGCGGTTTAAAACAGAAAACAACAAAAAACACAACCACACTTTGGGAAAAAAGTTTAAATGATTTTTCACACAGAAAGAAGAAAAAGAACAATGGTATGCCACACAGTTTTTTCCTCTATGGGGGAGGAGGGTGTGTGGTGTCCGCTGTATGGGGGAGGTGGTTCCAGGGGATCCGCTCAAAATTAATGAGCCCCTGGGAGCAGTTCCCATTTCTGTCCGAATCATTTATTTCGCGGCCACAAAAAGTTATTAAAAAATCATTTGATATGAGACAGAAAAAAAAAACGCTTTTTCTTTATTATTTCATTATTGTTATTATTATTATTTTTTTTTTATATAATTTTTTCTTTTGCATTTAATGATTTTGTCAAACATTTTTGTCATTTATTCAAATGGAGTTGGGGATTTGATGACTTTTTGATAGAATTGCAACAGAGTGGCAGCCACCCCAAGTGGCGGCAGGGGCAGGGGCATGGCCATGGACAGGGGCAAAGCGTGGAAGGTCAGAGATGAACGATAATTAATCATTTCGTCCACTGTCAGGGATGTACGATGTTTGAGCACTTCCTGGGCCCACTTTTTATGCGGTTTTAATGAGTTTGCTCTGCCCCGCCCCGCCCCACCCCGCCCCGCGCACCTTTTGCCACGAGCTCTGCTGTGCGGCACGGGCGCTGGGCTTTCCACCGTCGTGTGTCTTCCACTTGAGCGACGTCTTCCACTTTGGTGCGTTCGCTGCCTCGTCACCTGCGATCTGAGTGCATCCATCATGAATGAATGAATGACTGAGTGAGTGAATGAATAAAGGGAAATGCTCAAGTAGAGGACGAACCCGAAGCTGCAGCTGCAGCCGCGGAGAAGAGGCGTTGGACTGTGAACCTTTAGATTACCTCGTCTCTTGCCATTGCCACCTCTTCCTATCACTAGCAGCAGCCCTTTGACAACCTGAGTCTTTGTAGCGTTTGCAGGGTACCTATTGAAGATTCAGCGAAGGATAGTAATAGTCGTGGCCTTTGTAGAGGGTATGGCATAGTCGAATTGCTTGTTGGTCACCTGCTGGCTGGCTGGTTGGCTGGCTGCTGCTTTGTTGTTTCGTATTTTCGCGTGTGTTTGGTTTTTTGGGTATTTCTGGATGTTGGATGCTGGATGCTGGATGCGTGTTTCCTTTGAGCTTTTATCTTGGCATCTGGCAAACAGCTCCTTGAGCACCCCTCCCCTCCCCAACCCACCACTCTCTTATCTTCTTTCTCTCCAATTCAAGTCTCGAGTCGACAGTCACTTGGATTGCCATTTCAACAGCTCATTTCTCGGCTGCTCTCGGGTTCGTTGTCTCCTGTTTGCAGTCGCTGTCGCTCGCTCTCACACGTGCAAATCAACAAAAGGAGCAAAACGCTTAGCTAGTTCCACTGTCACTGTCATTCATCATACGCACTGTTGTGCACCCATATTGTACATACGACGACGACGGGTACATTCTGTATTCAAAGCCAAAAATTGAAGAGTTTTTGCTGTGGGGCAACAAAAGACAGGATAGAGAGAGGGAGACCAGCTTTGACCAGCATGTGGCCCAGTCCGTCGTCTATTGCTACTGTCAGTGGCAAGGCTAGCACTTTGGGTTCTTCCCCTTGCTGTTATCTTCAACAATTTAGTGGCACTTCCTTGCAACAGTGTCGCCGGTCGACAGCAGCAGCAGCAACAAAAACAACCTGCCCCATCAAGGGCAGTAGTCAGAATAGCAGCGGCAGCAGCACCTGAGGTTCATTGCTCGTTAAGTTATTGTCACCTTTATAGCCGCTCGACCCGACTCAAGTGTCTGGGGCACAGGACATAGACTTGCAACAAGCAAGTGGCAACTGGCAACTGGCAAGTGGCAGTCCCCCCTGCCCTACCGCTGTGTGCATAAGAAATTTGTTCGTAGTCTGACCATTCCGACCCCTCCCCTCCCCGAGCACCTCTTCCTCCTCTTCCGAAACTCTGATAGAACCTCGACTCTCAGTTCGATTTCTCTTCTTTCGCTGACAGTTTTTCGAGCAGCAACTTTTCGATTAGAGAGGGACAGGGAAAGCTCGTCCATTGTATTGCCGTCTCTGTCTGAGACTTCCGCTTGGAGGAGAAGAGCAGAGCCATTTATGTTCTTGAGAAGCACCTTCCTCGTCCAGCAATTGTTGAAGTTGCCCCCGCCTCGCCCCGTCTTGTCCCGCCCCGTCTAATGCATCGTAATCCCCAATGTAAACGAAACTAATTCGATTTGTGGCAACTCTCTATGACGCTCTCCCTCTCTCGTAATTACATTGTATTTACTTAGACAATTAAACTAAGGAATTCCCTGCTCTTGAAGCGCCTCTAGGCTTCCCCTCTGTTCTGCGCCTCGCTCTGGGAGTGTCTTCCATTTGCGGCAAGCATTTGTGGTAAGCCACTCTCCGAGGATTCCGTTTTTATTTAATATTCCAAAGCTCAACTTGCAAATCAATTTCCATTTTGGTTTCGACTCCCCTTGGAAAGCAGGGAGTCAGTCGTTGACATATGAAGAAACTACTTGCAGCCAGCCACTTGCCACATGAGTCAGTCTGCCTGCTTAGTTGCCGTGGCACGTAGAAGGACTCCACTTGAGGCATGTGGGATGCGGCATGTGGCTGTGGCCTCCTCCCTGGAATAGTTCAATAATAAATGCGCTCCTCTGTCAAGGATTATTGCTTCAAGCATTTCTGGGAGGAGTGAAAATTGCACCTGTGCCTCCCTTTCCGAATTAATTAAAGCTCTTCACTCTCTCGGTTCGCCGCGAGGCGCCTCTTAAAGCCCGAGGAAATGACGAAGCAAGAGAAAAATGTTCGTTCTGGGACGTGGAGGGTAGGGGGGTTGCCACTTCCTTAGCGTGTTTCCGATTGCTTGTTAGACACACTCGAGGAGAGTGCCAGACATGCATTTTTCTACTTAGTTTGCTGCCACATGCCACATGCCCCATCATCTCCTTCCACTACACATGGCAGTGTGCCCCATGTCTATGGCAATTTTTATGGCAAACTTTTTATTTGCACCTCATAAAATGCGGCAAATGCGCCATGTTCCATGCAACACAATGCGAAAAAAGGACTTTGTGTACCAGTATCCAGTATGTGTGTGTGTGTGTGTGTGTGGCAGTACGGGTGTGTGTGTCTGCCACAAATGTGATATTTATGACGTTCGCCCTGGAGTCCAGACAAAGGCCCCGCCCCGCCTCTCCTCCTGCCACATGCAGGTGCCACGAAGAGGAGCAAAAACATTTATAGTAAAAAGAGTTTATGTTAGTTACGACCCATACATACATATACATGCATGTGTGTGTGTGTTTGTCTGTTGGGGAAAGTCCTTTTCCTATCTTGGCGAAACTTTCACTGAGTCCAACGCTCTTCTTATTTGCTTTTCCCTCTGTCCACCTTTGACCTTTTTGTGGCTTGTGTCTGGACACAAGTGTAATTAAAATTTCATTTTCCACCTCTCGGTAGAACAAGAAAATGCTCTTTAATTGATATTAATTTCATATGTTTTTCCTCTCTTCCTCTCTCTCTTTCCCCTTCGTTGCAGGTGAGTTTTTCCATCCTTTTCCCTACGAAGAAAGTTGTACTAAATCTTGGTTCTTCGGTGAGTTTTACATTTTTTTGTGTTCTGTTGTTGGTCAACAAACTTTAATTCTGATTAAGTTGCATGTTGCATATACTCGTATGTGTGTATGTATGTGTGTATCTTTCTGTCTTCTGTGGATCCTGCAACCATCCATGCCATCTATCGATTGGATGTACTGGGACTCTTCTTGGCTAATATTCGAGTAAATAAAACAGACTGCCTCGAATCTTATGGATGCAATCTATCTAGGAATTTCCGACTAGCAGAACCCATTAGGGAGGCATCTCTGGCCTCTGGCCGTAGTCCCGTGGCACGTCGCGAACGTTCAAAACTTTTATGGCCCAAATTGTGTCACTCTGCCCCTGCCCATGCCCCTGCCCCCGTGTCCCTGGCCCATTCCACACGGAATGCAATTTCCTGAGCGCGTAATTTTGGCTTTTTATTTACAACGCATAAATGCGCTTAATAAACACGTTGCACGTTGCACGCTGCACGCTGGGTGAGGTACGTTGCACAAAAAGAGTTGTAAAACTCTCTGGCGAATGCCAATGCGAATGCGAATGCGAACGACGACTGAAGCAGAGTTCCGCTGCATAAAGCAGCAGCAAAAAGTTTATTAGTTGGCAGCTGCTTGAGGCACTGCTTGGGGCACCTCTTGGGGCACCCAACACAAATTTCCCCTCATGCAAGCTCCATTGCTCATACGACGCGTTGCCCCTAGATTTTTCTTCTGCCACTGCCTCTTCCCCTGCCTCTGCCTCTGTATCTGTTTCTGTGTTTTTTTTTTTGTGGCAGCTTCTGTTTCTGCTGCTGCTGCTGCTGCTGGTTTATGTGCAGCGGGGCACATTTTATTAGCAGAGATGGCTAACAATGGATGAATTTGTATGCTTTTATTGCCGCTGTTTGTTCACGCTGCTCGCCCGAGCTGAAAAGGTGAACAAACCGCCGCCCCTCCCCCCTGCTCTCTAATCCCCCCCTCCGTTTGGTGTCGTCTCTATTTGCGTCTCAATTCGATTGTTCGGGGGCTTATCTGCGGTGTCGGAGTCCTTTATGGAGCTGTCACTTTGGAATCCTCGGAAACTACGCATCGTCAGGCCTCACTCACTCACTCACCCCTTCCCCCCTGAATGATGGGACTGTCAATCTGAAGGATCAAACAACTGCGCATTCACCCAGAAATAGCTCAAGGATAACCAGAAGGAGCAGCAGGAGCAGCAGAAGGATAACCTCGTATAGAAGACGACGCAATTGCCAACTGCGCAGGTTCGACCCGCTCAAAGGACCCGCCCGGAGCAACCCGAAACCCCCTCCCGAGTCACTCCAGAAGTCAGGATCTGGATAGAACAATGGGGGAGATCATCAAATAACGAACAGAACAGAACGGAACGGAACGAATGAAAGCAAACAAAGAAGAAAATCAAGTTAAAGTCTTTTCCATTTGCCTGAACCCTTTGTGGGGTTCTCTTTCAGAAACAAAGGAGGTGGAAACTGCTTGCTGAGACACCTCTATCAAGGTCTCACTGTAGCAGCAGCCGCAGCAGCAGCAGCAGCAGCCAGGGGTGGCTGCAACCCTTTTCTGCATCCCTGCCCTCGCTGCAGTTGCACTTATCCTTTCTCCGTCCAGACGCCACCCATTTGTTACGTTCGAGTTACTGCGAACTCGTTTTTAATTGCCGCACGGTCAGCCTGCCCCTGCACGGGCTGCAACTGTTGCAATTGCTGCAGGCGGTAGTTCTCTGCCTTAATTGCTGCAAGGAGCTGCAGATCCTGCCAATTATAACACTAAGCTGCAGCTCCCAGACAGACAGACAGAACGTCGTTCTGGGATTAGCCGACGTCCTCCTGCCCCTACCGCTAACACCACCCCTCTGCAGTTCCTGCTCCTGCTCCTGCTCCTTCGTGCAGTTGCAATTCTCGCATTCTGCATACGAAATATCCTGAAAATTATGAATTTAAATGGCGGCTAATAAATCGCCGCAAATAATCATATTTTTGCACATTTCTCTTCTACTCTTTGCTGCTGGAGAGCTGCTGGAGCTCCTCCGGGGGCCAGAGGCATCCTCCTGCAGATTGCAAGTCGTTGATAAACTGCATTTTGCTGCAGCTCCTTCTGCCGCTTCTACGGCTGCTGCTGCTGCTGCTGCTTCTGTTTTCGCTGTTGTCGTTGCAAATGACGCAAAACGACAACATTTCAACTGGCTTTCCTTCCTTCGGAAGGGAGTGTGCTGTCCTGTCCTGTCCTGTGCTGTCCTTTGGGACTTTCTTGCTTTTCAGAAATCGTTGCAGTCAAAATAAGTAAAAATGGCCAACCGCACTTTCCTTCTGCTTCTGCTGCTGTTTCTGCTGCTTCTGCCGTTGGCCCTCTTCCCTTTTGGGCTTTATGCAAATGCAAAATGGATTTAAATTGGCCAGACATTGGTCTGCTGCTGCTGCTGCTGCTGCTGCGAATGAAAGCCAAACAAGAAGCCAAGAAAAAGCTGCACGAAAGGAAAGGAACGGAAAGGAGAGGAGAGGGGCAGAGCCTGAAGCAGACTTGTCTTTAAATATTTGGCCATCGAAATTCGAGTATTTGCAGCTGAAAAAGCGCTTTAAATGCAATTAAAAACAACAGGGAGTAGCGTAGGAGTCGCACGAATTACGTTTTACACTCGCTTTAAGCCATAATTTTTAGCAATTATTTCATGTTAATGTTACTCCCGTAATGGGATTGAAAATTTCAATTAATTTTAAGCTCTTTTTCCCATTTTTGTATATGGAAATTTGATTTATCAATGAATTTATCAGGGGAACAGGAGGAGGAGAAAGGGTTGTCCAGGACTCGTAATTTTCAGCGGCTTAGAGGCAGGAGAGCGTGAGGCACGACAGGACTCTCCACTAGAGCAGCAGCCCAACCGGAAGGACAAGGCAGAGCAGGGCAGAGCAGAGAGACAGAGAGATACTTGAGGCATCTGTGGAATGGGAAGGGATGGTTCCCGGGGTATGGGGTGGGGTATGCTGGATGCGAGTATCATTATAGCTTCATTGCTGTCCATAAATTGGAATTATGTTTTTTATAATTTCCCTAACGATGACTAATCCCCCTCTCAAAAAGGGTGGCTGGGCATTTCCTCTAAATTTTCCCCATCCTTTTCCATTTCCTGAACTTTTTGCGAATGTCTCGTATTACATCGATAAACAACAACTTTTGATTGTTCCACAATCGAATAGGGATTGTTGGTATACGATATTGCCTGTAATTATCGCTGTGGCTCGGCCAGATCGGAGATCGCCCCCTCATTGGCAATGCACGCCTCCCAAAAATCCGTATCATATCCCAATCCAACCGCAGATATCGTAATTCAGGCCCCAAATTGTATGGCCAGGAGCCAGGAGCCGCCTCGGCTGTCGTTACCTGCCCCGAATTCCGTTTGTCGTCTTAAATTTCCAGGCCGACTGGCCGGCCCTCGGCTCAATGGCTGAGCAGAGCAGAGACAAAGCCGAATCGGTGTCGGAGTCTCCAGCTCCAGCTCCAGCCAGGGGCACAGATAAAGTATCTCGTGAAGCAGAAGCAGAAGCAGAAGCCGACGCACCACTTTTCGTGTCCTACCTGAATCTGTGCCTGAATCTGAATCTGAATTGTGGAACTGGAATTCATTTCGGATCCGATCCCAGTTCGCATTTCCCATTGTTCATTGATCTGTCGTCTGTCGTGTCGTCTGCCCTCGACCCTCACTTCTTTCTGAAGAGGGTCTCTCCCTGTACTCTGTGCTTTCTTCTTCTACTGGGATTTTCGGCATCTTCGGGAACTGGTGAATGCGTTGACAAGAGGCACAACCGCAACGAAGCTGATCAGATTACATAATGTGACATAATTAATTTCGAAATTTATAAGAAACGAGAGTGGTGGATGGAGGGGAGGGAGGGGCTTATTCCGCCCTTCCACCGTTTCCCTTTAAGGCCTCCGTGGCGTGGCCCTTGGTTGCGTGTTAGATAGAATCTGTTGCGCCTAGACCTTCTTGTATTATTAGTTAGTGGCCCTATAATCACATTTGGGTCATCATCAGACGCACGTGTAAACGCGTTTCCAGCTAATTTTGTAGCTATCGCCACCAAGAAGATCGCGAAGCGGAGAGTGGAGCGTTGTATCTGCCAGATACAGATACTCACTCGCACCATATTACTTCTCTTTTCTGCCATTTGCTGTAACTCAAGCGAAGCGTACATATTTCTTTTGTCGCTCTATCTGTCGGAACATAAATCAGACAATTGTAGCCAGTCCCAGTCTTAGTCCCCTCCCCAATTCCCGGTTCCCGGTTCCCTGTTCCCGAGATACATAACACATGTGTGTTCCACTTTGGGGCATGCTTTGTCTGATATCTCTGTATCTGTAATAATTTTATTTTATATATCGCAGAAATTGTATCGTCTGCTACGGGGAGACAATGAGAATGAGAGACATTAACCTAAAGAGCAACGAAAAAAACGCAGGGCCAGTTGAAGGTTGAAATTTCCAATTTTCGTTAGTCATCGAAAGAACCACTGGAATGGAATGGAATGGAATGGAATATCATCGATAGGGAATGAGATCATTCTCCATGTGAAATCTGCTCATACAGAACACCACCCTTGAAGGAATTTCAAGATTAAAGTTTCCATTTAATGAATGATATTTCTATTGGGCTCTCTCTCTCTCTCTCTCTCTCTCTCTCTATCACTCTCTCTGTTACGTGGCTAGCGTGCGTGTTAGCGGGGCATTAGGGAACTGCATTATCAGTTCTAGTCTAGTCGCCCCCCATTTGGGATTTTTGGTAACAAAAGCCCTGTTGTTCTTGCTCTGTTTCTGTTTGTGTTTCAATTGAGATGCAAATGATCAGAGAGCACTGCTGCTGCTGCTGCTTGCAGTAGTACTCGTACTTCTGTTTATTGTTTTAACTATTCAATTTGCATAAAAATTCAACCACAAATGGGGAGATATGTACATATATAGAGTGCTAGAGAGCGAGAGGGTGGGCAAGCAATAGCCAAATTGCGTCATGGCATTGTTTAATTTATTGGCTATGCCGTGGAGAATCTCTCTCTCTCTCTCTCTCTCTCTCACACGCTCTCTATCTTTATCTCTGCTACTCAATCTGTCTCTTTCTGTGAGCTTTTTGCGACCCAATTCGCAACAGACTGCAAATTCCTTTGGGGGGGATTTTCAGTTCTGTTTCTACTTGTTGATGATGGCATTCCGTCCGTCCATGCGTCCGTCCGTCTGTCCGTCCGACCGTCCGACCGATAAGGTTCAATCAGCCACAACTTGAGCTGCTCTCAAGGATGCGAGTGCCATAAAATCCCCAACAATATTTACCATAAGTAATAAAAATGCGAGTAAATTGCTTTTTTAAGCTCAAGTAAATCAGAGACTGCGGCCCGGGCCTGACGCTGGGTCTCAGAGACGACGGACAAAGAAGGCGACTTCTAAGATACCCCTTACGACACAAAGCGAGGTAACAAAAGTGCCAGCGAGCGTTGTATTCGTTGGATCGTTATTATTATGCCTACAAATGTACAGAGAGATATTTTCGGTAGGATATGTATATTTTCTTCCCTTTCCACATACCCCGCAAACTATACAATACATACATATACCCATTCCAGTACAGGGTGTCTATACAAGCTGCAAATGGAACGACCCGATGGGCGATGGGGCTACAATGTTCGATAAGGGGCAGTGGCCCGTCTCGCCCCCTGAAGGTTGTTCGGAACTTAACGCCCAGTCCAGTCCAGTCCAAACAATATGCGATATATGTATACGTAAAATGGTTAATAAACAACTATATGCATATACACATTCATATTATGTCGGTGTAGAGCGGAGCGGAGGCAGGGAGCACCTCCCTCCCAGACTTATGTAATTCGAAATAGGGGGCCATAAATAATCGCGGTCGGAACGGAATGGATTCCATTTGTGATCGGATCGGATCGGATCCGATACTGATGCAGGCAGGACGCGACTTATGTATACGCGGTCCGAGCTTCCTTGTAATGTGTGTGTTTTCGGTGTGTGTTGCTGTGTGGGGGATCGGAAAAACAAAACCATAAACCTTGTCTGGGGCACATAAAAACCTCAGGTTTCCTTTTCCCCCTGCCCCACGGCGAGGGGGAAACTGCGACTGAAAGCGAAACATTCACTTCGTTTCAGAATTTATGCATTGCATTTCGGACCCGGGCTCGCTTCGTAATGTTGTTTTGCCATTAAAAACTGTACAATAACAATAATTATGACTACCCCTACCCCTAACCCTCCCTCCGCTCTCACCCCTCTGTCTGCTACCTTGGATATGCTTTTGTTTTTGTTTTTGTGCATCTTTCTGCGTTTTCGCTTAATTGAGTCGTAAAAGTTCTTAGCATAATTGTTACAATTCTTACAATGCATAAGGAGTGGGGAATAGTGAGAGGGGAGGGGAGGGGAGGGGATAAGGAGAGGGCAGGGTTGCGTATAAACATGTGTGCAGTGTGCCACATCGTTAAACAATTGACTGGCGGCAATTGTTGTTTTTGCTGCAGTTGTAGTCGGGAATGCGTTTCCATTTCCCATTTGGTAGCCAACAAAAGCCAAAAGCAGAGGCAGAGGCGGGTTCATCGCTCCAATTCAATGCTGCCTGCCCGCCCCCTCTCTCCAGACTCTAGACTCTAGAGTGTGCGAGGGAAGAGGTTTACCTGGCCAAACAGATATGATATATCTATAGATGTTCTGCATGCAAATATATGCATATATCTGCGATAGTTTGTGCTATTGACTTTTGGCCGAGCGAGGGGTATGCCGAGCGTGCCGAGTGCCAGCCTTCGATCTCTGGCATCTTTCGGATACAGTGTAGTCCAACAAAAAATACTCCCCACTAGTGTCTGCTTAATTATTGACTTATTTGCCGATGACTTCATTACAGTAGGTCATTTAATTAAATCATTACGAGTAAACGCGATCATTAATCATAAATTACTTCAACTTGTTCGTACTTAATGAGCCTCGACTGTGACTCATCGCTTTGCGCTGTTGCTGCTGCGGCTACCACTGCTGTGCCTATTCAAACGCCGGCCACTGTGCCTGCTGTGTCTGCCAGCTCCTTTATCGAATTCGAATTCGAATTACAATTTTCGTGTGCCAGATCTTTCCATTCAGTCAACTCTCTCCCTCATTCTCCATCACTCTCACACATGTGCGAAAATGATGCCAAACATCCGTTGTGCCGAAAAAAAAAATCACTGCAAAAGTCGAAGGCGAAACAGAAGCAGAGACAGCCGCAGCCGCAGTAGCAGCGACCGCGACTGCAACTGCGACAGAGAAACGAAACAGATTTAAAACAATGCAAATTAATGTCAGCGCAGAGGGGCATTATTCAACTACAATCGGAAGTCAAGAGGCACGGGGGGAGGAGGGAGTTGCGTTTAAACGTTAGTAGGAGTCAAGCAGCGTCTAATTACGAATTGAAGCGGCATGTTGCACATGAAAGACGACAAGAATCAACAGGAGCAAACATCATATTGGCAGTCGACATCAAAAGTAGCAGCAGCTACACACACACTCATGTTCATGTCTCTGTTTGTGTCTCTGTCTCTGCCTCTGCCTCTGCTTCTCTCAATGCAATTAGTCAAATTTGCTTGGCAGCGAATGTGCTTTTGTGGTTGTTGTTGTAGTTGTTGCATTATTTGATTTGCCAACTGTAAACGGCCAAGAGCGTGGCAGAGGCAGCGAAGTCAGCAATGAGGCCGCCGTCCGTCAGCGGCAGTGGTCGAGTGCAATGCACGACGCGAGCGGCAAACGAAATGCAAACATTGTGCGAAGGAGAGAGAAATGGGGGAGAGCAATAGATAGGTAGAGATAGTGGCAAGGTACATCTGCAATCTTGGGTAAGGCACTGACAGGTGACGATCCCTATTGTATAGATCTGCTTCAGTTCGGAGCCCTACTGCCTTACCCTCTATCGAATATACCCTGGATAGTGGGAGAGAGGTGACTGTGAGCGCCGCCAGCTGATGTGTTGTAGTTGTAAAGCAAAAATGAAATTGTTACGCTCTCTCTCACTCGTTGTCTCTCTCTGCTCTGCCCCCAGCTGTCTGTGATAGCAACAGCCACAGCAGCAGAAAAAACGTAACGTTGACGCCGGCGACTGCCCAATAGCAAAAAATGTGCGATAGGTCGGAGTTTTGTTTGCTTTTTTGTTGTTGGTTTCTTTCTTGTTTTATATTTTGCATGTTTTGTTTTGTTATTTGTTGCTGTCCGCGTCTCTGCCGCTGCCGTCGTCGCTGCTGTTGCTAATTGTTTGCGCGGACTGCAATTTGCATGTGTCGCCGCGAAGTTTATTGACCGCTCGGCGTGGGCAGCAGCCAGCAGAGCCAGCGACTACAACGGCGACGGCGACGGCGACGGCAACGGCAACGGCAGCGCAGCTGGCAGCACGCCCAACTATTTATAGATAAGAAAATGTGGCAAGAGCGCTGAAAAGGGGGTGGGGGGGGAACAGCAACTAAAAAAAGAGTTGAGCAAGTCAGCCGCGACAATTGCTCTGAGGAGGGAATATTCTAAGAATTTTTAAAAGTGCACTTTTCTTCAGGGATAATTTACGAAAAATGTAAAAACAATTCGGGCGAAATTCTAACAGTGGACAAATTCCCAAAGGACACCTCGCATTTGACTTTGTCCAACTTTTCGACTCTTCTTCTATCACTCAGTTCCCCATATTTGAGTTCCCCTACCATCTCTCCCTCTCGAGATGATCTTTTCCGCCATCAAAAACACGCAGCAGGAGAAGATGTTGCTGACCGGATGTTGCACATTGCAGCTGTTGCTGTTGCCGTTGTTGGTGTTGCTGCTGCAATCATAGCGCAAATGAAGCAAATATTTGCTGTTAACAACTTAATGCGCTTGTCGCCGTCGCCTCCATTCCCCCACTGCTCTCTCTTCCCCACAGCCCTCCCCAGCTCTATCACTCTCCGCCGCTGATTATGCGCCTCAATCAACAGTTACAACAACTGCAACAAGAGCAACAAGAGCAACAGAAACAGCAACGTTGGTTGCTGCTGCAGCACTTCATAATTTCTGCTATCTGAGCTTCGCTTTTTATTTCACTTTTAATGCAATTAACTTGCCACTTGTCTGACTATCCGTCTCTGTCTCTCCGTCTGACTGTCTTGCTGTCTCGCTGTCTCTCTGTCGTCTGTCCCCAGACGAAGCTGTTGCCGTCTCACCAGTGGCGACAACCCCCCCTTGACGATGCGTCCCCTGCTCCATCGATCTCCATCCATTCCGGCCATGACGAGTGGGCTGGTGGCTGCCTTAGTTGGTCTGCTTTATGGCCAGCTAATGCTGTTTTTATCTGTTTTTCTTGGCCAAGATTTATTTTATTGTTATTGGAAATGCCGCTCTGCTTTGGTCTCCATCCCTCTCTGTCTTTCTCTATATTCACTCTCCTCTCTCAAAGCTCTTAACAAACAATCTCGCGAGTGTGTAGAAACTTTCAATAAAAGTTAGTGGAAGCAACCGTGGAACGGAACGGAATGGAACGGAAAGGAGAGGAGAGGCTGAGCTAGCGCCAGAGTTGTTTGTTTGATTAATTCGCCATTAAACTGTGATTAATGCTGTTTATTCTGCGCAAAGTTATTAGCTAAATGTGTTAATTATGAGTGTCGATTGTGCAGTTCTGCGACTCTGCGATTGCTCGATTACCGCAGGGCAGGAGGATGGGCTGTCACGCCATTAGCACTCTTTTTTTTTGCGAGAGCAGGGCAACTCTAGGGCTGCTCAATGACTGTACTTTTTTGTGCTCGCTTCTGATGACTTAATTAACTCTTAATTATTATTCATATTTCTCGGGTTCGGTTCGGTTCGGTTCTGTTCTCCCCTCCCCCCAAACAGAAAGATATATGGCAGTAATTATGACTGTCTGTTCGATCAATGATCACCGATCACCCACCCGCACACTCACAAATATATTCATGAATAAATCAGATTCAGTCTGCGACTCAGACGAATCATGGATCGTCGTCCTTCGCAGTTTTAATAGCAATTTGCATTTGCCATTTTTGTCAGCATTTTGTAGTCACATTTTCATCAGTTTTCACACCAAACACTCAAATGCGAAAATCAATTAAAAATTGTTTGCTACGGGTCGATGGCGGAGGGAAGGGGAGCTGAGCTGTGTGTGTGTATCGGAGGGGCTATATCGAGGTTTACATGGTAATGACCGAAACGACCGAACGACGACAACGAGCAGCTTTTTGGATGGCAACAACCGCGGACGGTGGAGTGTCCATGACAAAAATGCATAAATAACAAAGGCAAACAAATGATGGAGACACAATAAGAGAGAGATGGAAATAAGAAGACAGACAGAGAGAGAGAGAAAGAGAGAGAAGACAATGATAAACGTCACATGCCAGAGAAATCATTTGAACAAAAGAGTTGACAGACAGATGATCTCTATAATTACGGTCGAGATTCTGTCCGAAGTCGAAACTAATAGATGAACTCCATCTTTACTCTAAAAGAGGTGGAAGATACTAGCCGATAGTAGATAGTAGCCGCCAGGGGAATGTCTGTAAGTAATCCATAAATTAGACAAAGGAACTCTGCTCGATAATTAGTAGCTACTTTTAACAGATTTTAATGCTGATACGCGCTGTACATAATAACGTGTGCCGTGCATGACATTATCTTGGCAATATAGTGGCAGCATTGACTTGGTCACGACTTGGGCGACATGTGACACCCACAGAGCAGAGCAGAGCAGAGCGGAGCTGAGATCGGATCGGATCGGACCTGAACAAATTGAAATTCTTTTTACGAGCGCAGCAGCGCAGCAGCAGCAGCAGCAGCAGCGTTTGTTCTTGAAAACTTGCAAATGTCTGGCAGCAAATTAATTGCCAGGTTCTCTGTGCTGCGATGCGGCTTAGATATACATATATGCAAAGGGGAGTGGATAGTGGGGGCGTGGCTGCATAATTATTGCAGGCGCTGATAGGCGACAAAGCGATATATGACTATAATTTGACCTTAATGAGGTTCGGGGCGCCGTTCAATTCATCTGTAATTACACATGGAAAATTCACTGAAAGATGCAGATACACTGCGAAAGTAGTATAACGTTAAGAGGTACCTTCTACATACATATATGTACATACCTACATATCCAATTCCCGCTCTCAATCTCTACATGCATTTCGTCCTAATTTAGACATTTTCTGCCATTTACGAGGCCGCCTCGGCAAACATATTTTGCCTTTGACTGGTTCTGTTGCCAGCTGATGATCGCCGCTGATTCGAGCGTTAAATTTATGACGCGCACTGTATGGGGCAGCGCAGTAGCTGACGCAAACAACAATTGGCCACAAAATGTGTTTACGACGCCGCTTCTTGGCCACCGAATTTGCCCGAGTTGGCTCTCGGCCCGGCCGCTACCGTATCGTCGCTCCATTCGGATCTGGACCTATAAAAGTCTGACTTGGCCAGCGGCGGCTCTTGGCCAGCTGGAAGCCCCGCGAGTCCGCGTCTGCGTCTGCGTCCGTGTCCAGGGCTATCTCCGTCGGCCATCGCTCCACGGCTGCTATGGGCATTTGTCAAATTGATTGCGAAATAAATTCGAGTGCGCGGAATTGGGATTTCTTCATTATTCGGACTCCGACTGCAGTTGACATTGTCCGAAGATGATGCATGTACCATGTGGCATGTGGCATGGGGCATATGGCAGAGATCTGCATAATTTAATGCTGACTTATAGACTTGATAGCAGGTGGACGCTAATTAATGACTGAATAAATTTCCCGATTCTTTTGCGGATGAAAAGATTTCTTAAAAGGAGATTGGCTTTTGTGGGCTAAGCCATGGATGGGAATTACATATATACTTTTTAGTTCTATCAAGATCTTCTAAGAATTCCTCTATGATTAGATACATACATATGTATATCTTGAAACTTCCAGCAGTGTTTTTAAAGAATCCCCATTACATATATTCATTTCAGACTGGTAACTTCTCCAGTTCTTATACCTTTTATAGCGATTCTCATTTTTCTCCATTAATATATGTATCTTTTACCCCGTTTACTTGCATATAGTATCCAGTATTGTCTTTGAATTAATCACCATATTCTCGTTCTTATCTCGTTGCAGGTACATATACACAGACACCGACTTCCTATATAGAGTACATATCTAACATATGGGGGTTCTATGCAACAATCGTGAGTACAGAACAGAACAGACCAGACCTAATCGATGAATCGATGGAACTCGTCTCATGCCCACACTCTTTTTGTAGCTTGAAGCTCGCTGTCCGCTGTGTGGTGTCCGCTGTGTGGCGTTTCCCATCTGTGGCTAATTTGCATAATAAGCGCACAGCTGTTAATTAATAACGGGGCAGCTGCCTAAATAAGAGCCGCACACACACACACACACACACACACATGCGGCAGACCTTCGGCAGCAGATCAAAGCAGACTATGAATCGGAATCATAATCGGAATCGAAATCGAAATGAATCCCTAATTATGAGAGATTTGTTTTGGGCCCGAAATCTACTCGGGAGATCTAAGCCGTGTTTTGAGTGGGAGATCCGATACCCAAGGCATTTCCGCCTTGCAGGAGAGTGGAAAGAGGACCGGGGAATTCGATCTAATGGCTGTGGCAAATCACTTAGCTGACTGCAGACAAGCCACGCCCCTACCCAGGCAGCAGCAGCAGCAGCAGCAACAGTTTAGATGTTGTAAAGCATCATATGGGGGCAGGGGGCACAAAGAGAGGAGGTGCAACCGGCAATTTTCAAATTTGCGATCATCGACGGGCGCCACCAACGCGCGGCCTGCCCCAACAACGCTGTCGATTTGCGATGCAGCAACCTCTGAGGGTTGGTGGTGGTGGTGGGGGGGAGAGACAGCCAGCCAGCCAGCCATCCAAAATAGGCGGCAAAATGGAAAATGGCAAAATGTTTTGCAATTTTCGCTGCATTTACAGACAATAAATTGTTGGCCATTTAATTTGGTCGTAGCCATCGCCATCGCACAAGGTGGGGAAAGGAGTGGGAGTGCCCCTAGCAATGTGCAACAAGCAGTTGCACTCTCTGGCTGTCGCTCTCTCTCTCTCTCTCTCTCTCTCTGTCTGTCTGTCTGTGAGCTGAGCTGACTAAATTGATTTGTTGCGGCTGTGGAAGGCACGCAGTCAATCAAGCGCGCCACAATCCAACATCAAATCTCGGTTCCCCATCTAAAGCGGTGGAGAGTGAGGGGGTGGTGCTGGTGGTGCTGGTGGTGCAGATGCCACTGCCGCGATAAGAAATGTTGAGCAACATTGTTGCCAATCGACAAGAAATTGCACTTAAAATTCGCGCTAAAAAACGAAACAGAAATAAACAAAAATGCTTGTTCAGCATTCATTCGGCCTAACATTTCAGCCTTAGAGCTTTGCCGAAGCCCAAAGAGAGCCGAAAATGCCAACAGCTGCGACGGCATACCCTGCACAGAACACGGGGTGCATCGGTTGTCGGATCGGATCGGAGTGAAGAGTGAGAGAAAGAGAAAGAGAGAGGTGATTATCCCTAACGAGGAGACTCGAAATGACTGCAGGAACACATTTGCGGCCACACTTTAGTACATTAGTTCGATAGAAGATATCTAATGTCCAAAAGGTAGGGTATGCCATAGTGTAGCACATGCGTTGCTTTGATCGTTTCGCTTGTCACCGTTATTACGCACAGTTAGTGCGTCTGTGGGGGCCTCCTCTTCCTGCTGTGCTCTGTCTCTGTTCCCCCCACTCTGCCTGCAATTTTTGGCATCGTGCGGTGTCATAATCGCCCATTGCTGCCCATAGTCATAGTCATAGCCATAGTCGTTTACGTACTCGTTGTCTGCCGTCTCAGTCTATCTCTTTCAGGCACGTACGTGCCAGCCGGCACAGGCACAGGCAACGGCAACGGCAGCGGCAACGGCATAGAGTGCACGCCAACACATGCACGCTCTGCTGCAGTCGGCGTCGGCTGTTGTCGTTTGGCCGCCATCGCAATCTAATGTCAGATAGTTTTGCGGTCGCTAACCCGCCTCGCTTCGGCTGTGGCAGCGACTGCATGAGAGCGAGCGCCATGCGAATGTGAGTGGAAAGAGGAGAAGCAGCCGAAGAGAAATAGCACAATGCATGTACGCACACACACACACACACACACACACACACACTCTTGTGTGTTGCCATCTCGCATGCTCTCACACACATTGTGCAATTAGTTTGTGCGCTGATGAATGCAAATTAGAATTAAAGCAACACCGCACAGTGGGACAGAGTGGCATATAATACGCTATCGAGTGGATGGAATGGGTGACAAAAGCTCTCCCAAGCAGCTCCACTGTTCGGACTTGGTGTGTCTCATGTAAGCGATATTTAATCTGCCATTTGGTTGCGTCTCTCTCGCTTTGTGGCAAGAATGTTGCTGAGCCTGGCCATAAAAAGCAAACATTTGTTGACATCTGCCACACGCTTTAGCTTCATTCTCTTCTCTTCGCCCTCCCTCTCCCTCCCCCTCTTCGTTTCGTTTCCTTTCGTTTCGTTTGTCAGCTTGTCAATCAAGTGGTCGTCGTCCACAATTATCCATTCTAATGACAGAGAAAGAGACAAACGGAGGGACGGACGGACGGAGACAGCAGGTTCAAAGATGGCTTGCACATGTTTCGCTTTGACAAAATGCCAACAAAAATGCCTGCCAGTCAGTCCAACATATGCCGCGCGCACTTAAATAATTCTCGAAAAAGCTAAAGAAAACACACACAAAACGGAAAACACTAAGAAGAAAAAGCAGAAAAAGGAAAAAAATAACACACAAAACCAAACCCCCAAACTGAGTCGAGTCTAAAAGATGTCGCACACTCAGATAATTGCTGTTGTGTCCCAATGCGTTGCTTTGCTGTTTTTGTGCGTGAAAAATATGTTTAAAATAAATAAACCCCAAACACTGCTCGTGCAGTGGGGGAGCCATAAAAAGAGGCTGACGCGAGAATACTTTTGCTTTCAGGCTACAGTTTTTATTGCTGCCTGCACCATAACCTATGACAATAATTAGTTAGACAGAGAGCGAGAGGGAGAGGGAGACAGCGTAAGCCGCCAGCTAGAAATGTGCTAGCCGAGCGGGAGCGAGAGAGCCAGAGCGAGAGAGTGGGTTGTTTGAGGAGTGAGAGAGTGAGCTTTGCTCTCCCAACTGCTGGTTCGAAGCAAGGTGTATCAAATAAAAGGTGAGGCAGTTGCGATAATCGGACTCTTACTTTTGTTGCGCTCTCAGACTTTATATTTCATATACATATGTACATATTCTGCACTCCCTCTCCCCCTCTGTCTGGTTTGGGTATTTCGGCAGGGCAGCCTCAAAGTAGGCAACGCTTTTGATATGCACATATTTGAGCAACATTAATTTGAATCGAATGACAGCGGCAGCAACAACACTTGCCACAAGCACAAAAACAACAATTGTAGTTCGTTGACTCGTAGCAACATTTGCCGCCCGCCTTTTGCCTCTTGACTCTCTTGCCACTTGCCTGCCGTGCCTTGTTTGACTTTGTAAATTTGAATCGACTCGACGCGACTCTCGGGGCCGGCAGCTTTCCATTATCTGGCTTTGGCTGCGGCTGCGGCTGCGGCTGTGGCCAAAAAAGGTTGTGCAACGCCCTCCCTGGGGGGTCAACACCTACCACTTGGCGTTAAGTAAACGTTGCTGCCACTGTTTCAGCCTGATGGATTGTCTGTGGCCAAAAGAAGAGCCATTATCATCATCACCATCACCATCTCCACTTGCAGAGAAAGAAAGAACCCCTTGAACTTGCGGCTGCCCACGGGACGTATGCATAATATTTCACCGAGTTAGTCTGCTAATTAATAATGCTAATCGGTGGAGATCAGAGATAAGTCTCTTGCCGCTCACCAGTTGTACGTTGCAACAGCTCAATTACGGACTGCAGCAGCAGCAGCAACAGCTGCCACTGCTTTGGGGCACGCCACGATCGTGTGGCAAGCTTTATCGGGTGCAGGCAATCAGCGAAACGAAGCGAACGCCCACTTCCACTACCCTGTGGCATTTGGCAGTGTGCCCCTAGCAACAGATACTAAAAGATGCATTCCCTATATAGACTCTGGCGTATAATTGGTTCAACTTAACGAGTGTGCACTGTTTTAGGAGTTTGCCATGCCTCCGTCCAATTTGCAGTTGCAGTTGCAGTTGCATTTGCAGATTTTTAATGTTTTCAGTTTCGTTTGGCTCGTAAAAGCGACTCAAAATAGCAGGAAGAGAAGATGTCCAAAGGCGGGGGCGAGGGGCGAGGGGGCAGGGCCTCGCTGTCTGCCAAAAAACTTGCACTTGAAGTGGGTCTGGGAGTTGAGTTCCGTTGAGTTTTCGTTGCTCGTTGCCTTTGATTTGTCCGTCCATTCATTCATTCATTCATTCATTCATAAGCGGTTGTCGAAACATTTTTGCCTGATGCTGAAGCTGACGATGATGATGCGATGTTTGAAGTGCCTTTGATGCTCATTTCATTACAAGAGAAAGGGAGGAGAGGCGCAGAGAAATTTAAAATGTATTTTAAATTCAGAGACGCAACCAGGGACCCAGGGACTGGGAACGGGGAATATGGAACCAGGAACATGAAGAGCCTGATCCGCCTATTGATTTTTATGAGCAGCCAAAGGTAAAGTTCATCGAACCGACTGCCAATCCGACACTCTCCACACATGCCCCAGCATGGCCCAGCATGCCCCAGCATGTGTGGAGAGTCCCTACCTGGACCTGAACCTGAAGGAGACCCTGGAATATTCACATATTTTTTCATTAATTTTTGCAGTGCCAAAAGCTTCGAGTTAGCACCAATTAGTCGCATCCGTTGGCTGCTCTCCTCGCCTCCTCTGTTGCCCTCTCCGCCCCTCTGTACAAAATAAATAAATTTTATTTTATTTTTCGTGTTTTGGCAAATCTTCAACTTCAATTTGGTTTGTTGGTCGTCCCGTCCCGTCCCGTCCCGTCCGTTGCCAGACTTTGTAGAGTCATTGACCAACTTCAATTTTTTTCCGCTTTCTTTCGTTTTTTTTTTTGCTTCGATTCTTCCTAAGCTTGCACTGCTTCCCGCCTCTGTCCGTGTCTCCCTCTCTCCCTTTCTCCCTTGTGTCCACTTTCTGTGTTTGGTGTTCTGTGTGTGTGTTTTTTTCGTTCTGTTTTGTGGGTTGTAGGGACGGAGGAGCCTTTCATGTCTGTTTAACTTATTTGACATGGGTCGGTCGAGTCCTGAGCTTTCCACAAATATTGGAGGGAGCGGCAGGGGGAGAGGAGACTCTGTTTCTGTCTCTGTCTATGTCTATGGCTCGCTCCCCGTCTCTGTCCTGGGGCAGTCCATTATGTCCTGGCTTATTTGTTTTAATATTCGCTGCTCGTTTTCTAGCTAGTTTTGGCCAAAAGTCCTTTGCATAAGCATAGACCCTGCCCATACCCCGCATTCCCCCGTATCCCTTCTGCCTGCTCTGCTCCTTGGCTTATCGTTAACAGCACATTAAAGGATTTCAATGCCGTCGGCTTCGAGCAGCAGAACATTTTGCACCACAAACATTTTGCTTATTGACTTTGTTGGCACTTTGACGCCTTATCGCCCATCTACATGGCTGCAGCTATGGCCCTGGCCTGGCTCTACTTTCTCCTCTCTCTCTCCACTTGTCTGGATTTGTTTGGGCTCGTAGCCAGACAGGGAAAGAGGCAGAGGCAGAGACAGGCAGACAAACATTTCCGCTCTGGTGGCTGGCTGCCTATGGTTGGACCGACGCGTCGGTCACGTGCGGCTTTGGCATTGGCTTTAACTTCGATTCGATCCGTTTCGTTTCGTTTCGTTTGCTTTGGTTTCACTTCCTTCGGCAGGCTCAAGGACACATTGCGGCAAGTGGCAAATCAATAAACTAGCCCTGAGAAATCTTTAAGGATGAGTAGCCGTCCAGGATTAAATTCCGTTGCATGGTTGCATGCTGCCTCCTTAAATTTCATTAAACTAATCCATCAACATCCTCCGAAAGAGTCTGCTGTCCTGCTGTCCTGCTGTCCTCCTGTCGGTGCTGCTCCCTTCATTATCTCTTCGCTTGTCTGCAATTCAATCAAAATTTGCCTTGGCTTTGCACAAAAACAATTGAGTTTGTCTCGAGAGAAGTCTTCTATTCCGCCACTCCCACCTCTGAGGGATTATTCTCTGGCTATCCTCTAGTCCCTCTGCTTGCCACCTTCTTCTCCACCTGTTCCGACACTTGCTTCTGCAACTGCCTCTGCCTCTGCCCCTGCCACTGGTCCTGGACACGCCCCAATTGTGTTTTTGGCATTGTCGCGACTTGGCTGACAACATCTCTCAGCAGACGACACTTGTCGACGGTCTCCACTGCCACCTCCTCCAGGGACTCGGATTCAGGGTATTCCTCCTCATGGAGGGAGGGAAATACTTCCTCTTGGAGTGATTTTCCCCTTAATGTGGCCTCTTCCTTCTGTATAGAGTCCTTGTGTCTCCCGTCTCTTGTCCCTGAATTTTGTCATCTGTTCTCTTCCCTTCCCTTCGCTTCTCTCTCGTTTGTGTTAATGTCTCTTGGCAAACTTTCGCTGTCGCTGCATCGTCGTCGCCGTCGCCATCGCCATCGCCATCGTTGCTGTCATTGTCTCTGATGCGCCTCCTCTGGATGCGGCTCCTTCTGATTGTCCTGTCCTCAACCTCCTCCTGCTGCTGCTCCTGCTGGTCGTTATCTATGGCTGGCAACGACAGGCAGCATTGATTTAATGACGTTGATGGGGCGCCACTCGTGCCCCTGCCACAGCCTCCACTTGAGCTTCTCCTGATGCTTTATTTATTGATTTAACTTTGCAATATCGCTAGTCGCTAGAGAGAGAGGAATCCTTTCTCTGCACTCTCTCTTCCTTCCCTTTTTATTTTTTTACTTTTTTATTTGGCGCACTTAACGCGTTTTTGTATCCTTGAATGGATTTCCTTTTTATTTCTGCAGAGCTGGCGAAATTTATGCGCTCTGCTCCTGCCCCCTGCCCACTGCCACGGCTTCTTTGAGGCGCCTCTAAGCTTCTTTTAAATAAATAACGAAAAAAAAGGACGGAACAGAACGTAGAAGAGAAAGGCGGGGAGAAAAGCAGGACTGAGCAGTGCGTTGAACTCTGTCTCCACTCTGTTTTCCCCCTTCCACTCCTCTCCTTTATTGCCTTTTATTGGTTTTTGATTTGTCTTTTACCTTCTGGCATACATACATACATACGTATGTACTATATACAGATATCCTTCAGCCCTCCCCCCCCCCCCCCCCCCCACCTCTTATCCCACTCTCTGGAGGGCATTGTTTGCTCCTTTTGTGTTCATTACCCATAAGAAGCTCAAGTCCTTCATTCCGAAATGTAATGCACGATTGCAGAGCTCGAAAGGATCCCCCCGAAAGGAGAGATGGCACAAAATTAATTATCGAGGTAGTCGGCCACGCCCCCACGCCATAAGACGACGCCCTTTTCTTGTTTTGTGTCTGAAGTTTTTTGCAGATTTTTTTCGTGTTGTGGGAATCTTATTACCTCTCCCTCCCTCTCTCTCTCTCTCTCTCTTTGAGTCTCTCTGTCTGTCTGTCTGTCTCTATTTCTCTGTTGGAGTGTAATGAAATTATCCTGAATGAGGGCTCAGCGCTCGACATGCGTGCCCCAGCCTCCTGCCACACTCCGCACAAGTTCAAAATTCGTCCTTCAATCGAAACCCAGGTCCCGGGTCCCGGGTCCAAAGTCTACCCTAAAAAGATGTGGAGGCATCAGAGGAGGTTGCAATTTAATTACTCTGCGGTTTGCTGTTTGGAAAACTCACAATAAACACTCATACATACATCCATGAAGTACATGTACGTACATATACATATGTACATATGTATGTGGTATGTGTGGCTCTTGTGGCATGCCCTCAACAATAACAACAACTGCACCTGTGAAGGGAAGGAATTTGCTTTTCATGTCTGGTCTGGACTCTGGACTCTGGCCACTCCTCTGACTCCCCCATGGCCTCCCCCCCTGCATGCAATTTGTAAGAATTTTTCCACGCCACGAACTACAGAACGGAGCTGGACCTGGGCAGAACTCGAATGTTCATTAGTTTGATTACCCAAATGGAGTCAGTCCACACGACGGGGAGTCCTGCTCCAGTCCTGCCGCCCAATGTATGCAATGAAAAATTCACAAACGCAATCAGAAATTGGCCAAAAGTGCTGCTGTCCTTCTCCTTCTGCTGCTGCTGCTGCTGCTGCTGATGATGGCCCTCTCTGAACTTGAAGCCATTCGAAAAGAACATGAAAAACTTGACAAAAGCTTGGGCTGCGAGAACAACAAGCAACAACAGGAGAAAGTTTTTAGTTTTTGGAGGGAGCAAGAGAGAGAGAGAGAGAAAGTGTAGCTGCATCCCTAAATCTTGCTACCATGTGCTTTAAATCATTTTCATTCTCATTTTCCGTTGAGCGTTGACAGCAGCTGTTCCTCCTCCTGAATCCTCGTGTCTGGGTGGTCATTGTCCTGCGCTGATTTCTGTTTTTGGCTGTTCAACTTGTGGCCTTTCTCCCCAAATCCTTTGCAGTGTCTCGTGTCTCGTGTCCCGTGTCCCATGTCCTGCGTCTGAGCGAGCACTTATCGCACCTTGTTTTCTCAGTTAAACTGTCAACTCGGTGGAGGAGCAGTTTTTTAACCCGCGTACAGCGCACACCCCCCCCTTTTTGGACCCTGATTAATTGCCGCTTGTGTGCGCGCCCCCAAAAAGTTGATGAAGTTTTTAGTGTCCAACAAAGTGCTGCTGCTGCTGCTGCTGCTGTTGCTGCTGGAGGGGGAAGGATGGGGATGAGGCAGGAGTCCAGGCCATGGCTAATTATTAATGTAAATGTTTTCACTTTTAATAGAAGCTTCGTCGCCGCTGGCGCTCCTTCTGTCTGGCTTTGCGTGCGGACGGAGGACAGGGGAGGAGTCCCTCTTTTTCTCTATCTCTCTCTAATTGCCGTTAAACATGCAGCTTACATGGCCAATGGTCAATGGAGGGAGAATGGGAAGGAGAGCACTTTCCATTTCGCTTCGCTCCCTCAGAACTCTCTCCTGTCTAGGGTCTGTCTGTGTGGCAGGTGTCATTATCCTTGCCGCTCATACGCTGCTCTTTAATTAGAAATGCTAATAAGGACGAGCACCTCCACAGCCATGTCCTGCTCCTTCTCTGTCATTGGATCCCCCGAAAGCTACTTAGCGATGATGTTACTAACACCTTGAAAAGTGATTCAACCGCCCCACAGAAGGGAGGGAGGGAGGATTGGGCAGGGGGTATGCCCCCCCCATAGGGCATGCGGAGCTTTCTCTGTTTTTGTTCTTTTGTGGCACGATTAGCGTTCTTGATGAGCACAAGTAAGTATTTGTGGCAGCAGCGGCAGATCTACATACTCATCAGAATTTCAGGGGTTGCGTTTCACGTGTGTCTGGGATTATATTTCAGAGCTGGGTCGGGTGGAGGGTGGCTGTGGGGGGAACTCTACAGCAAAACCTAGAGGTTCTCCAGAGAGAGCTGTGTCAGTTCTATTTAATCGAACAAGCGAACTTGTGCCTCTTCGCAACTTGTTCCCCCTCGGCCGTTCCTTTCCTGCAACCACATCGAGGATTCGCATTGAGGTGCAGCTCAACAAGGACTCCACTCTCGCCATTTATTGGCCTTTAAAGCGGTGTCGAGTGCAGTGGCTCCACGCTGTCTCTCTCTCTTTCTGTCTCTCTGTCTGTCTGTCTCTTTCGCTTTCTGTTTGTCTGCGTCTCTGTCTGTCTTCTGAAAGAGTGAAAAGATTGGAGAGGAGGGGGAGATGAAGTCGAGGATTCGAGGTTTTTAATGTCGTGTTTATTTTGACATTTTCATTATGTGCGTATTTTGTGTGTGTGTGTGTGAGCTGTATGTGTGTGTTGGTTCATTGTCTGCGTCTGGCTGTGTTTTTTATGCTTGCCACCTTGCCTCACGCCCCACGCCCCACGCTACTTGCTACTTGCTACTTGCCACACCACCCCTTTGTTGGGGTCTACAAACTGCCTTTGGTTTGGAGGGAGCGCAGCCCAGAGCCCAGAGCCAGAGCAAAGCCCGCTTTTTAATTATATTATTTCGGGGAACCTTTAACCTGAAAATGTTCAAGTTTTCCCATCAGTTTGGTTTCTTCGTTGCATTCGTTTTGGGGGCGGAATTGCATTGGGAATGGAATCCTTAAGATCCTCTCGGCGTCTGCCTATCGCACGGCGCAAGAGTGTCCTTTTGGCTTCAGCAAAAAGTTATCTCTCGTTTTCCGTCTCTCTTGCTTAATCAAAACTTTCTCTCACCACCCTTCCTCCTCCTTTTCGCCGATAACTTTTCACTGAGGTTAGAATTTCCACGCTTTTGGGTCTGCCATTTTGCTCGTTTTGTACTGTAATTAAAATCCAGACGGCTGTCTCCTTCTGCTTTTCTCTTTTTGGAATTTCTTCAGTTTTTCCCATTTTGTTGTTCGTTTTTGTTTTTGCATGAGCTTTTCTTTCCAGCTTGGCTCTTCGCAATTATAAAGATATGCGCCCCGAACGACCAAGCGAGTGCCATTCCATGCCACTTCTCGGTGCAGCGATAAAAATTACAGCAGAAGGAAAAACGGCAGGGGAAAAGCGGGAAAACAGAACAGAAACAGAAATTTAATTAGGTTCAACTGCGCTCCCTCTGCTTTCGCATACCCTTTCCACCGCACTCAGCGATCAATCGGTGGCAAATGCAGTTTGTTGACTCTCCCACTGGCTGCCTCTTATCTGCGGCACGGCACCTCTCTCTGCACCTCTGGAGGAGCCGCAACTATTGCAGAAAATGGCAAATGGCAAATATAGAGGCCTATTTCTATTTCTGCCCTCTTGTTGACAGCACTTATCGCCGCAGACCCCACGCTGGAGTCTCTCTGTAGTTCGGTTGGGGTTCATTGATCCGTGTGCTCGATAAGAAGTGCCGAGCCGCAGATCCACAGTTCCTAAGCAGAGCGGTGAACTCTTGGGAACCCTTTCTCGAGACAGCAGTACAAGACCTCCCTCTGAAAGTACCAATTTACAAGACACAGTCCTTATCTTCTTCAGCACTTCCTGCTATCTGCCACTAGAATGGAAATAAAGATTTATCTTACTGTTAATCAGTGGAACTATCTGTGCTTCGTCAACACACATAACTCCATTACTCATACGCACCGTTTGCCGGTTGATAAGCCACGACAAATAGATACACACATCCATGACGAAGTGGAAGAGTGTGTGCAGAACCTCCGCGCTGTGGTAGGGGGCCAATACACATATGTTTGTCCGCCTTAAAGCATCAGAGGGGGATTAAGTTAAGTGGAAGAAATTACACCAAAGAGGATACACTTGTCCGCTCCCCCTTGGTGCTTGGTGCTTGGTGCTTCCCCTTGTCTGCCCTCCTCTTTGGGGGAAATGGCTTACAGTTCGTTTAGTTTCCGACTGCTAATGGCGGGATCGTGGGGGATTAGGTTCGAATCAGAGCAAAGCAATGTACTGTGACTCCGTAAAATGCACTCGGAGGCACCAGTCGTGGCAGAGGGAGTTCCAAATGGAGCAGAGCCTTAAAAAATAATTAAACAATTACGTTCTACAAGTCTCCACATCCTCTTTCGGGGTTCGGGGGGTTCGGGGGGCTCGGGGGTCATAATAAAACTATTAACTGCCAGCAAATGCATTTAAATTGCTTGCTTAAGGCGCTGCCCTAAATGGAGAGGGCGTGTCCTGTCGTATCCTTCGGCGGATCCAATAACCATCAATGTCTGGCGAACGTCTGCGGGCGAATGCCTTTGAAATTTGCTTTTTTGCCTTTGCTTTTGCTTTTCATATACAAATAATTGTTATGCTCGGGAATCGAGTTTAAAATGGAGAATCCTCAAAGAGAAAAAATAACGAAGGGCAAGATGGAGGGCAGGCAGGGAGCCACGGCCCCGCCGCAGGATGCAGTTCAATAAACTGCGAAAAAGGCAAAGCATACTTCAAGGCGAAGAAAAAATGAAATTGGAAATTGCATTCGTTTTTGTTTTTGCTTTTGTTTTTACTGTCTTGATGCTGAATGCTCTGCTCTCTTCACTCCTTCAGTGTTGCTCCTATGGGGCATACGGGGCATACGGGGCATACGGGGCACAAAGCTCATTGGCCAATCGAATGCCATTATGCCACAGCACATTAAATGCCCCATAAATAATGAGGAATCCATTCCAGGGTCCGAGCCGAGCAGAACAGAAGCTCCCAAACACAATTTATTTGCAAATTGATATTTAAAGGTCAAGCCGAAGGGCTGTCCGAACAAGAACCGCTTGAGGGGGTTAGAGCGGGCTCCGACGAGCATTTGGCTAATGGAAAATGGCAATAGCAAATGCAGAAAATTTAAAAGAAGGAGTCGCTGGTCCGTCCCATTGACTGGTCTAGAGAGAGGAGTAGCTCTTGGCTGAAAGCGAAATTTGCTTATGACAAGCCAGAGGACATGCTCAGAACTGCTAAGAAGAGGGCGGGCATTGGATGACAGACAGCCAAGACATGGGCCAAGAGATGGTAGAGATGAGTCCTGCACAAAAGTTCCTTGAACTGCTCTCCTGCTTATCAAACATTTCAAGCTGCGGCCTAATGAAGTTATGACCCGAGACAAACTCTGTCTCTTTCTCGCTCTGCTCTCGCTCTGTCTCCTTGCAGAAGGTACCACACCACAGATTTGCCTCTCTTTTTATTCAGCGATTGTGTCGCGCATTTGAATTAAGTGCAAATGACATGAGATTTTCAGTGGAAAACAATGCGAGGCGCCCCTCATTTTGGACTCTCTGCTGCAGCAAGCTTTTAAGCCACTTCACAGTTGTACAACAGAGTGTACAGAGAGTCCTGGCTCCTGTTCCTGCTCCTGTTCCTGCTCCTGCTCCCGCCGCTGCTGCTGCATTTCCTTTTGACTTTGGCTTGGCACTCCTTTGGCTTGTTTTTCCTCAGCTGGGTTTTTCATTGTCTGCCCCGAGTCTGGTTCTTGGCTGCTTTTTGAATTTATTGAAATGTTTGTTTGTCTGCCATGTTTGCTGTGGCTGGCTTGCTGTCCTTGTTGCTTGGTTGCATTGTTGGCAGGGCTCCTCCTCCTGCTCCTGCTCCTGCTCCACCTCCACTTCCCTCTCCTGGTGGTCGCTCCCTCAATCCAGCCGCAGCTGCGCCAGGCGGTATGCAATGCTTTATCCCTCCTGCCGCCCTCTTGCTTCGCCATTGTCATTCCTGCTGCTGCTGCTGCTGCTGTTGCTGTTGCTGTTGCCTGGCTGCTGCTGCATTTGTTGTCGCAAAATATTATTACTCCATTTCATTTATAAAAGTGCTCCCACCCGCCATCCTCCGTCCACATGGATCTGCCAGTGTAGGAACTGCCATTTCATTTCATTGTCAGTGTCGTGTCGTGTACGCCCTACGCCCTACCCCCCCTACCCCCCTGCTCCATGCCCCATTCCACATAAATACTTGGTACTTTGTGCCTCCTACTTATTGCCATTGTTGCTGGCTTGTCATTGGCTTCAACTCCTAATCTGCCAGCCAGGTCACATCTGGCCCATTGATCAAAGTGTCTTGTCTCTCCTTCTATCTCTATCTCTGCCACAACGTGGCAATGTGGCAGCGTGGCAGCTTGGCACACACTGCGAATGCGACTGTCAACTTGCTTAAATTAAGCACCTAGTCACCACGCCCATCAGCCCCCAGACCACCAGCCCACACGGACAGCAGAGTGTGTGTGTGTGTGTGTGTGTGTGTGTGTGTTTTCTCTTTGACAATTTTCAAATTTATTCTGCAATTTCTTTTGTCTTTTGCAACGCCTACGGAGTCTCCTCCGAGAGCATTTAATACTCGCTTTTCCTGCACAATTTTTCAATTTCCACACACAATTGACAATTGAGAATGATGGCTGGCAGTCCCCCACCTCCAAAAAAACAATAGTTTTTCCGGGTTAATAAAATAGTTTTCAACGCCCACAGCAGAAGTGGCAGCCTTTTTAATGAGGATTTTTCGAACTGTCTTTAAGGTGAGTTCATGAGGGGTTTAGCGGGAAGGGGCGGGGCAGAGTGGCAGAGGGGCCCCCATGTGTTTGCCTTCTGTCTGCGTAAACACTCATGAATACTACACCCATGCACACACGCACACACGCACACACGCACACACGAGAGCATCCGTTTATGAGTGGAGTGAAGATGTGGATAGGGAGCCCAAAGACGCGACACGACTCCTCTGCAGATGCCAAGAAATGAATATTGGAATATTAAACACTTTTATTAACTTTTGCAAACGCAAAGAAGGAGGCTGAATGAAAGAAGGCTGAGGAGAAAGAACAGAGGCAGAAGGGGAATGGGAATGGGCGACATAATTTAGTGGATAGAAATGCTCCGAGTGAGAGATATTTATGGCAAGCATTTTTAATGGATTAGCAGCAGCTTCCGCAGCACTTGCCACACCCCCAGCACAGAATGGATGCCGGGATGGAAGGACAGCCCTCCAGAGAGGGGCCACAGCCATAGCCGTACGGATCTTACCACCGAAATGCCATTTAATTTAATGTGTTTATGAAAAGCAAAGCCAAGCAAAGTAAAGCAAAGCAAAGCAGTTTGAAACGAAGTGAAATGGAATTGAATTGAATGGAATTGTAGTTGTAGTTGTAGTGGGGAACGGAACGGAACACCATTGTCTTTTGGTGCGGGTTCGGGGTGTGACCAGAGTTCCCAACTCCCAAGTAGAAACCTTTTTGATTTGTGGCACAGTTCGAGCTGTAGGGTGTTGGGTGTTGATATTTTCAGGAGAGGGAGGAGGAGTGGGATTGGGGAGGATGTGCTGCCAACGCCGCCTGATTTATGCGTCCGATGCAAGCCAAAGGAAATGACAACTGAATGGCTTCATTAGTGCCACTGCCACTGCCACTGGCAGAGCCACACTGTTACTCCACTTCTATCCTGGATACAGCCCATGCTGTATGCTGTATGCTGGATGTTGGATGTTGGATCTGTTCTGTCCTCGAGTTTATTGCACTTCGACTTTTGACTTTTGCCCTCTCTTTCTCCTGCCAAAGAATGAAAGGAGAGGAGAGCGGGAGAGCCATGAAAAGTTGGCGGTAATAATCACAATTCAGCAATAATAATTTCATGCTTATAATTCTGAGAAGTTGCATTCCCTCTCTGCGTCGCTGCCTCTCTGCGGTGGCTCCCTATGAAAATTCACCAAAACTTTCCACACGCGAATCTCATAAATTATGAAGAGTTTTTCGGGATGCCTTCAATCCTTTGCCTTTGGCACAGGCCAACGACCGTCCTTATCCTCGGAGGAGTAGATGCCGAGTCGGAGTCTGCCAGAAAGACAGAAATTAGCAAATCGTCACGTAGCCTCCATGAAGGAGGGAAATGTTTACTGGTCATGGGAAAACAAGGGGAAGACCCCCTACCGAAGCAGGGCCAGGACTTTGACGGAATGCATGTGCGTGGCATGTGGCCCGTATCCTTTTGGCAGGCAGAACGATTGGTGCCGCTATCTGGGTTATTGTTATGGCTATTGTCCGTAATCCTAGACACGTAATTGTGTCCCATGTGATGCGATGCTCCTCCTCGTGCTCCTCGAGCACCACTCACCCACAGATACTCTATCCGACTATGCTCTTCAGCCTCCATCCTCCATCCTCCGTCAGCAATCAACTAAATTGCTTTCCCCCGGACTGACAGGACAGCCCCACTCCCCACTCCCCGATTCAGAGATTCTATTGTTTAATGAGTGAAAATTGTGCCTGATATCGCTTACCAGGCGATATCTTACGAGGCATCCCCCTGGTTTTGAGTGAACAAACATTCATTAATCGAATCTGTTGCTGCAACATTGTTGGGGCAGACGGCTGAAAGTTGATTTTATTGTTGCCAAGATTTATGAGCCACGGCCCCAAGAGCACCCAACCCCCACCCCCACACCCACACCCACCCCGAGTGGAGGCAAACAGAGGGAAAAGAGGGCTAAGACAATTGCAATGGCCCCGTGCAAATATTAATTTGTTGATTATTTTCCCCGAGTTTGTTTGCCGAAGAAGGGCAGCAGCAGCAGAGGAGGGAAGAGAAGAGAAGGGCATGTGGCAAGGAGAATGTCATCTTCAAGGTGGAGTACTGGCGACACTCATACCCCTTGCCCCGCACACCCTTTGTGTGTGTGTGTGTGTGTGTGTGTGTATGTGCCGCAACAAAAGTTCTTGGCAAATATTGGCAAAAGTTGCGGCAGAGCGAATTGTTTAGCGAAAGTACTTCAGTTCTGTTCTGGCTTAAGCTGGAGATTACTCTGCAGCTCAAGGGTTGCCCCAGCCCCCATGCCCCATCCCCTAACAACTTTCCACTCCTCTCGCTTTCTCTCCCTCTCTCTCGCTTGCCCGATCTTATTAAAAGTGCATTAAACTTGTACCAGAGACATTCCCGAGCTGCAATTGATTGGGGCTACGTGTCCTTTGGCTTTATTTCGTTTCATTTTACTAAATTATTCAACTGTCTGTCTCTCTCTCTCTCTCTCTTCTTCTCTCTGTCTGGCTTTCTCTTGTATGTGTGTGTGTGTGTGTGTGTGTGCTGTTATTTCGTCTGGTCAGGTGCAGGACCAGCCGAATGAAGCCACAAATACAATTCCCTCTCATCATTGGGTTACTTGGTTGGTTTGGTAGTTAGGTCCCTGTAGCTCCCATAGATCCTTTCAACACCTTTTGGCCATAGCTTTAGTTTTGGCCTCTGCTTTTTGACGGCTTTATTACACGCTACTTTATGCAGGAATGAAGGAATGCAGGGGAGAAGGCAGGACTGCCACTCATACAGGTAAGCGTAGGGAGAAAGGGACTACTGGCTCGCCATATTGATTATCGATTTGGGAATTGGCCTGGTCTGGCGGCCCTGGTCCTGGTCTTACCTGGTTATGTTTGCGCTTGTGTGTGCATTCAATTTGGCCAACGTGTTAGCCACTTTGGCTTAGACAACGGATTCCGCTTCCATTCCCCCCCTCCCTTGGGTGGCAGGGCACGTTTGGATTTTATGGTTCATTTGTTGGCGCTTAGACGCCCGACACTCGCCCGCTCGTAGCTGGTGGCTGGTGGCTGGTGGGTCATGGCTCGTGGCTCGTGGCTCGTGGGTCCCACTGCACACATATATTGGCTAAAAATGTTCAGTGGACGCGGCCACCTTGCCGCCTTTGCAGCAGGAACAGTGGTGCTACAGTGGAAGAGTGAAAAAGCAAGGGAAAATGCAATGGGAGATGATTATGGTGTTGTTCGTACCACTGTGCCAGTGTGGCATGCCACTGGGAGATCCCTAAACAATAAATATAAACAAAGAATTTAACTCGCTTGGGTTGACTAAACTTGTAGCATCTCGAACTCGTACTATAACATTTCCTATATCTATTCTCTTTTCAGATCGAAGACGAGGGCAACCATGGAAACGACGAGACGCGCCTCTTCATCCTCTCCTCCCTGGCCACGTCGCATATGAGCCGCGTGTCCTGCATTCTGTGCGAAGAGCCGCTGCTCGTGTTCGACCGCTATCCCCTGGTCGATGGCTCCTTCTTTCTCAGCCCCAAGCAGCATTCCAGCGGCTGCATCGAGGTGAGTTATGATCTGTCCCGCTTCTCCCTCCTCCCTAATGCTGTCCCTCTCCATCATTTGTAATTGTCAAATGTGGCTGATGGCTAATGTGGCTGATGTGGCACCCACGCACCTACGCTGCCACACAGCCACCCTGCCACACAGCCACGCGGCCACACAGCCACGCTGCCACGCGGCTTTCACTCGCCCACGTGTATTGCCCCAGCGAGAACTTTCAGATGCAATTAGAGCGGAGAGGCAGCAGCTCTTGCTCTTCCATCTCCACCCCCACCCCCACCACCCTCTCTGGCAGCCACTCCTTTCTGTCTCTCTTTTTGCCTCGCTTTCTGTGCAATTTATGACCCATTTAAGACTCCATAATTACACCCGGCCAACTGCAGATGCAGTCTGCTGCAGCACGCAGGCTGGCATGCATCAGTGTGGTAGGCATCAGCATCAGCCTCGGCCCGTACGACCTACGCTTCTATGGGGTTTCCCTAGCCTCCCTCCTTTTCCTCTGCTGGGCTTTAATTTAAGCCTGGATTTATAATTCATTGCCAGCTGCCGCTCTTGGGATTTGCTCCCTCCTGGCCGTGGCCGTGGCCCTGGCCCTAGTTCCTGACTTTCGGGGAGTGCTTCTCCTCCTCCTTCTCCACTGACTTTGACTCTACCTCTCTTTGTGGCTCGTGGGCGGCTGAGGCTGAGGCTGAGGTTGGGGCTGGGGCAGTGGCAGCAATCTCCTGGCCAAGTTTATGCATTTTGCATTTTATTTGAAATTATTATGTCGCGTCGCACTGCCGCACCCCCTGCCGCTGCCGCAGCCACTGCCACTGCCACTGCCTCTGTCCTTTTGTGCGGCATGGGAGAATGCGCTCAATTCCAAAAGACTTCCGCAGCGCCCCGCCCCCCCAGACAAGAGTAGAAAGTTGGCGCTACTGACACACGATACGATACCCTAACAAAAACGGGATACTTTGGCTCTGGCGTGGATCTGTTTGGCCAGGGAAAGCATGAGAACTGTATTTTAATCATATGGTATTCCATTCTGCAGTAGCAGTGGATGCCCCTACAAGGAAGAGGGAAATGGAAAGGGTACTTCCGTTCTCGCCTCTTTTATCATTCAGTTCTTTCCCCCTGCAATAATTTCTCATTGTTTGTGTGTCTGGGCCCTTGGCGTCGCTTGAATTATGCGGCTGGTTCCCCGCCCTCGAGCCCTTTTTGGCCCTGTTCTGTCTGCACCTTTTGCCAGTACAGTTTCTCAGCCCAGTACTAAACTTCCGCTTCCACCCCCTCACTCACTCTCTCTCTCTCTCTCTCTCTCTCTGACTTGCAGGTTAAATACGAGGGACGTACGCTGTACTTGACCTCTGTGTGCATGAGCTGCCTGGACGGAACCTCCAGCAGTCGCCTCATTAGCTGCAGGTAAGCATTCGAGAAGGGAGGAAGGCACTATGGTGGACACTTTCATGATGAACCATACCCTCTCTACCCTCTACCCTCTGGTCTATTCCATCACAGGTTCTGCAAGGAGCCCTGGGATGGATCCAGCCTGGTTCTGGGCACCATGTACGCCTACGACATCTTCGCGGCCATGCCCTGCTGCGCCGAGCGGTTCAAGGTGAGTCCTAGATCTAAGCGAAGCATGGGAAGACCCACTGCTCACTCCTATCCCCTCCTGTTATCCCTGTGTTATCCCGTTGTAATCCGCCTTCTGCCACTCCCTTTGCAGTGCAATAACTGCTTCAAGATGCTGATGCACCCCCAGCAGCGGCTGAGCTTCTACAGCGACTACTCGCACGGGGTGACATGCCCCTACTGCAACACCCAGGACACGCACTTCGTCAAGCCGCTGAGCTTCTGCTACGCCAAGAGCTCCGCTACACGGCTGCCGACGCTCGCATAACATGAGGCCCCGTTGGAGTCTCCGGCAGGCACGGCAGCCGCAGCAGCAGCAGCAGCAGCCAGTGCCCCAGGTGCTCCAACGGCCTCCTCGACGGCGAAGCAGCCGATCTTCAATGCGGCCATCGACTACTCGGCCCCACTGCAGCAGCAGATTAATCCAGACCTGATTGGCGCCCATCCCCATGCCCAGCAGCACCAACAGCAGCAGCAGCAGCAGGGGAGGCAGCAACAACATCAACAGCAGCCGCCACAGCAGCAGCAATCACATCAGCAGCCGCAGCATCAGGCAGCTCCTCCCCATAGAGGCAGCGAAGGAGGAAACTACCGCATGAACAACTTCCACCAACAGCCGCAGCCACAGCAGCATCAGTCTGCGCCAGCTCCAGCTCCAGCCGCAGCTCCAATTCCCGCTGCAGTTCCTCAGAAGGTGAGCAGCTATCATCGCAACATCATGTCCATGAATGATGTCTTGAGAGAGTACCAGCAGCAGAAACAGCAACAACAGCAGCAACAGCAACAGGTGGGGAATGATGCAGGCGCTCTCCTCTTGACCAACGGCAACGGCAACGCAAGCAACAACAACAACCATTCAAGCCACTCCGGCGTCGGCAGCAGTATTAGTAACTTATTAATTAGCCATAATTCAAGCAGCAACAGCCACAATAACACCAACAACAGCAACGCCCAGAACAGCCAGAAGCTGAACGGGGCCTGGGGCCAAACGGACACCATATCCGCTCTGTGGGGCTGCAGCAGCAGCAGCGGCTGCTCCTCGGGCAGCGGCTCACAGCCATCGCTCAGTCCCACCGCCAGCAGCCACAGCAAGGAGATGCTGCTGTGGACGGCCCAGACTTCGCCCAGCAGCCAAACTCTCAGGGACAGCGGCAGCTTCAAAGAGCTGCAGCCTCATGCCGCCTCGCCGACAGCCTCGCTGACCAGCTCCTCGGGAGCGTCATCCACCTCCGGCTGCTCTACTTCGAATGGCTGGAACACCGGTGGCGCCACGCACTACGGCAAGCCCAACATCTGGGAGCTGCCCGGGCAGTCGGCGCAACGTCTCCAGGCCCACGACATCTTCACCGATCTCCTGTCCAACCTGAGCATCAGCCAGGACAGCGGCAGCCACAGCCACAGCCACATCCAGAGTCACAGCCAAAGCAGCCAGGCCAAGGCGGATGCCTCGGACGTCAGCTCCAACTCGTCCTCCTCCGCAGGGGAGCTCCTGGAGATGGGCAACATCTGGCGACACAGTGTCAGTGGCCTGGGGGGTCGCCAGGCATCACAGACTAACACCTATCCCCAGATCTACGAGGAGCCGACAGGAGGCGCCGCTTGCATGCAGCTCTTCCAAGATTATCTCAACATGCACTAGAGCAGTGCGAAGAGGTGCAGAGGTGCATAGGAGCAGCGGATGGAGAGCGATTGTTACTCTAGAGAGATGGAACCCTAGAAAGTGTAAGAACAGAGAGAAATCCGAGAGAAGAAAAGAGCTAGCTTGAAATATGAAAAGCTACATTTTCACCCAATTTTTGTGGTTTGCGATTAGTTTTAGATCGTCATTTGATTTTAATACACCCACTACACACCCCCACAATCATTCATACACCTACATATATACACACACAATCACTCCTACACTGAGAGAAAACAATGCAAGCTAAAAACAATTTTCTTGTTATTTTTGTTGATTTTTTTTTATAACTGTTTGTTTAAACATCTAAACAAAAGCAATTTTTAGTTTTATTTTATAAAAAGGACATTTTACCAAAAAAACAACAACAAAAAGCAAAAAGCAAAAGTAAAAAAAAAAAAACAAAAACAAAAAATGAAAGGAGAAAAGGAAAAAGAAATGTAGAAGAGGAAACATTTACATCACGACGAAGGACAGTTTTATTTAGCGAAAATTGAAGGCAAGGCATTAAATTGTTTAAACAAATCACGAGAAATGCTGTGCTGCTCAATAACAAAAACGAAAGAAACCCAGAATAAAGTAGGACAGTAGACGATGAACGCGAATAGAGGGAAGCATACGGATAAGGAGAATGAGAAACATTTGCTACAATTTATGAAACGTAAAATTACAAAAACTAAATTTAACAAAAAGAAAGAAAAAAAAAACAAAAACAACATTATCGATAAGTTGCACATCTTTACCTAAGCGATTGGTAATTATTCCTAGTTTTAGTAACGAAACGAGAACCGAACCTCCAATCGAATAAGTTTCTCTCTCCATTAAACGATTCAGTTAAAAACCCCCTTGACACAGCCCACCAACCCACCCACTCGCACAAACAAAAATAGAAGCTGGGCAGCGCATGCAACAGAGTCCCTCCACTCCCCCTTCAGGTATTTCAAGCAGTCAACCCTCATCCACGCCCCAGACCCACTCTCTGTCTCTCTCCTAACAGTGTAAGTTCTCCCTGACCCCACCCCCACCCAAAACAAAAAAAAATAAAAAACAAATTTCGGCGCAGCGTGATCATTTATTTAGTTAAGTTTAAGCGTAGGATATATTGTACTATCTTCATGTATGTAATGATGTATGTGTATGTTTAGGGTTTCTTCTCTTTGTCGTAACTAGCAGAGCAGCCGTATGTGATGGATCTCTAAAGGTAGGGTGACCGCCCTGTCCCTGGGTGTCCCAACCATGCACCCAGGCAGGCACTCACCATCGATAGTTTTAGTAGGTTTAAGATGGATTTTTCTAAATTTAAAATGGTATGCATCCAACATCCAACAATTTAAAGAGCGGTTCAATGTTTCCTGTTTTGCGTTTATTTCGTGCACAGAAAAGTCACCAATCCCCCTTTTCCCGTTCCCAGATAATGTAAGACCCCCTTAACTCCTCAAGTTCTCTAATATTTCTATCTCTATCTCTATATAATATATATTTCTTTCTTTTCCTTCTCGAACCTGTGAAATTTTAATCTAATTGAAAGTAAAACCCCTCTTGATATGACCCCCAACTGTGAAGGCATGTTTAAGGAAACTTAAACTTTAAATCGTGTCCCTTCTCTAACCCCCCTCCCATCCTGGTTTATCTCTTTCTATGGCCCCTTTCAATTTTTCGAAATTTCAGATTTTCCCCAAAGTCAAAACCAAATCAATGCAATTCAATCATTATCTTTTTTCAATCCTGTGAAATTTTAATCGAATTGAAATACTTTCAGTCTTGTTATGACCCCACCGATCTGTAAGAATGTTTAGGCAGCCTAAACCCATAAAAAGATCAGCAAATACTGTGTTAGATTATCCCCTATACCCTCCCGACCCTATTGTATCTCTATGTCCCCTTTCGAACCTGTGAAATTTTAATCGAATTGAAAGTAAAACCCCTCTTGATGTGACCCCCAACTGTGAAGGCATGTTTAAGGAACTTAAACTTTAAATCTTTTCCCCCCCTCCAAGCCCCTTCCCATCCAGATCAATCACTTTCTACATCCCTTCTCAATCCTGTGAAATTTTAATCCAATTAAAAGAAAAACCCCATTTTGATATAACCCCTGTGAGAGAATGTTTAGGCAGCCTAAACTCTAAAAAAAAAAGATCAGCAGAAACTGTGTTAATCAATCCCGCTCCCGCATCACCAGAGGTTCGATACGAACCTCTAACCGTAAGGTCATTTTCTTAAGTTTCGTCAAATCATCTGTGAGAAAAGTTTCGGGTCAGCTCAAAGGTCCTCCATCGGCAGGATCTCTCTCGGCCCAATACTTCACTGCGTTGCCACCTTCACTGTGACTGGACTGTTCGACAGAATCGAAATTTTTATGAAAAATTCTAAAATTTCCGCCCAAAAAAGTGACTAGGCCTGGCCCAGAACAAACCCCTTTTTCAGCCCTTGTGAAATCCAGTTGAGAACAAACATTTTCAAAAAATGTCTAAACCCCACCCCGAACCAAAAATGCCTCCGCGAAAGCAGCCAATCTGTGAATCCCCCACCACACTTCCCCCCCATAACATTCTTTGTGAATATCTGTACGAGAGGTGCACATTTTTGAGAAAAATAAAAAACCAACCCACAAAATCAAGTGTGATATTACTTGGATCTCGGTTAAAGATCTATCTGTCTGTGAGGCTACGTGACGTAGGCATCGATCGACTGTGAAGAGCTGATAGCCGCACTCGATTTCTGTGTTCGTCGATGCATTGCATATAATTTTCCAAGAGAATTTAAAACCCCAATTTTGAATAACTGTGAATGCCCTCCCTTCTCACCTTATCTATACCAAAACACTCTACTATGCTATACTAAACTATACTATACTATACTATTCCCCTTCCCATTGGTGACTTTTGGTGAGGGTTTGCTTGAAATACGATCCCATCGGCTTAGGAGTTGCATGTGCTGCCCCTTTCGAACTCTGAAAATGATCGCCTCCCTTTGGGCATTTAGCATTGCCGCCATTTTACATACCAAATAATACAAGTTACATAATTTACCAGCAATTTTTCAGAACGCATGAAGGGACAACTGAGTGATAGTACATTTTTGTTTATATAACCATAACGGGGACCCCTTCGTTAGGCATACTTATATAGAATTACCGTTAAGTTGATAAGTACTCACCCTATACCTTAAATATCCATACCTAATACCTAATACCTTATACCTAATACCTACACCTAAAGCTCTAACTAAACTAGCGACAAGCGAGACACTTTTTGGCATTTACTTGAGAGAATTATATACAATATACTATACGTCTGGCACAGTTATATGTATATGATTTTCGACTAAATCTAAGGTTTTTAATCTAAAAAATATTACATGGAGAAAGAAAGAAATAAGAGTAGAGGAAAGCGATGTATTTTATAGGCACAAACTACCCACAAAACACACACAAAAACACACACAAAGCATGACACAGTTACACGGATAGACAGATAGAGAAACACCCTAACTTTTGCATAGTTATATAGATATTTAATTGGAGTAACCTTTAGCCCTTCACTACTACACATTATTGGTAATAAGTTCTACGCAAGCCAAGGCCAGGGCCAGGGCCAGTCCGGCCTCGATCTGGTCAGGTTGGTTCAGGTCAGGGCAGGGCGGCAACACCCCGCACCACCAACTACCACATAAGTCAGCCCGTGTTTTAGTTTGATTCTATGTTTGTTTTAGTTAAATGTGCAAGATGGAAAGATAAAATGAAAGCTCGCTGGAGAGCAGTCGAGCCACAACAAAACTTATGCCCACCTCAGCCACCAGGAAAAAAGAGAAACAAAGAGAAAACACACACACAAAACGATGGAACGATCGAATTCGATTGAGGTCCGATCCGATCCCCACTAAACAGAGTATGATAGTCAGACTTCCAAGGCACCTTGCTCTACCTAACAGAAATAGCAGTAAATCATAACTAACTCTAGTAGCGCCTAAAGTAATCACTACATAATAGTAGAAGAAGGCATATAAGCAGATAGACAGGCAGACAGGTGTAGTAAGTCTATCAAATGGTAAGAGAGAGAATAAACACACATTAAAATGTAATTTGTATTACCTCCTTAGCAAAAATCAATAACAAATAACAAATAACGAATAAAAAATATAAAATGTTTTCTAAATGCATATTAAACCATTATAAAAGAACACACAGCAAAAAGAAAACACATATATGTATACCCAATGAAAATAATCAATTTTATAAACAATGAAATGCAGTTTTTTGTTTAGTTTTTAATTTTTACTCAAGAACATTTTTCAAAACACACACCCAAAACCATTTTCTTATGTTAAACGAATGGAATATTTGCGCGCTCTCCACCACTTACTTTTGTGAATTGCATCTTTGATGATCTTCTGTAACCGATCGCAGAAAAATGTTTAAACTTTGACCGAAATTCTTAAAAACCAATTCTTGAAAGCTCCCTCAGAGCTCTCGCAGATCATCTGATGACGCAATGTACAAATTGGTAAAAGTTTAGGCACTTTCCACCGCAATCCAAGGCAATAGCGAAGCAGTGAAGCAAATATTTCTACATACCATCCCATATCCCCAATACAATTCCTATCCCATCTCCTAGTGTACCCCCAAACCCCCTAAAATTTATAGTTTGATTTTCTCGCCTCCCACAAATGTAATTTTTTGTTTAATTAAATATACTCTTAGCACACTTTTGTTTATGCATAATTCGTAATGTGTAATATACATATATATATACTTTGTACCTTTTTATGTTATACACGATCCGAAGAAGGAATCCACCCCTCGCCCAGTGTTGTATCTCCTATCCCCATCCCATCCCATCCCTTTTGCTCCTCCTTACCTCCCACACATTTGGCAATTCATCTCGTGAATGTCTACTTTTAATGTAATTTAGTTGAATATTTTAGTTGATTTTTATTATGATTATTCGAACTTTTCATTCATTTCTACATGGATGGAAAACTAAATAAATTTAATTATATTATTTCAATAAAAAAAAAAAACAAAAAACCTAAAAGAATACATGAAAATTATACTTCCTTCTGCTATTATTATTATTACTACAATTAATATTGAATTTTTGTTGAATTTTCAAATGATTAAATGAAATATTTTTAATAATTTGCGTTCGTTTTATTTTAATTTGATTTTTGGTTCCAACTGCATTGATGATAAACCTACAAACATACTCGTATATTACTCGGACATTACGAATGCCGTCTTGCGTAAGGAGTACAGTAAGGAGAAATTGACTCAAGAACCTTTACCGAAATGTATTGCTTAGCATTGGGCAGGAAACCTTGATGAAAGAGCGTGAATTTGGTTCCCGATCCGATCCGATCCGATTCGCCAGTTTCCTCCGATTGCGATTTAGTTTAGCAGCTACCTCAGCTAGTCACATCTATAGACACAACCACCACCTAACCACCACTAACTAATATATTTAGCACGTAACATGTGTACGACGTAGGAACATGCTAATCGCAGCTTAAACATATAGCTTAGAGCCCGGTTGCATTGCCCCAGTATGCAACAGTTTTGTCCCACTTCCCCAGTTCCCAGTTCCCAGTCCCCAGTCTCCAGTCCTGGATTTGGTCTCGTTTTCCGTTGTTCTTTAGCAAACTTGCTTACTGAGTTACCTGTGCCCCCTATCCCAAAATAGAAACCCTATCCTCATCTAACCCAATGCACTAAATAAATTTCTTAGTTGAATTTTGAGTTAAGAAAGCGCAGAAGAGGAAGGCCAAGAGGAAGTCAAATGTTGTAGTCGAATTTTTGTTCACGTTTGTTCTCGTTAAGTTGAAGATTTCATGCCAAAGTACAAAACCTTAAATCAATTCTTCGTAATTCCTAATTGTCGATGTCTTTGAGTTACCTGAGCAGCATTGATCGAGAGACCCTACCCCCTCTATCCCCATCCCAAACCTTATCCTTTGGTTTCACCTGATTTAGTTTGTTTGAGGCTCTACCCCTTAATTGTATAGGCTTAATCTTAATCCCAATGGGCTGCACTTGTTTAGCATTTAAGTCTTATGTACATTCGCTCGTTTGGCAGCGAGTTAAGAAGAAACATGCATATACTATGATCTTCATTCGAACCCAATTTATTTGAGTTTGGCACTTGCACTTCGTAGGCGTCACAGGTTTTGCTAGAAACGAATTTGGTTTACATTTTGAGCATATTACATTGGTATTGTATTGATATTGTATTGGAATTATCCTAAGAGTATGTAGCATAAGCAGATAGCGAGCAGAACCGATATGGAACACGCAAGAACCGCTGGTTAAGTGGACCAACAGTCGGTTGATCAGGCCATCATCGGAACAGGAGTAGGGCTAGCCCATGATACGAGTATAATTAGCATAGGCTTCACGGCGGCAACAAACTGCGGAAGCAAACTGGAGTGTTGAGCAAGCAATACGAGCGAAGGCCCCACACAGGCATCACCCAGCCGCGGAAGCCCGAACTCGCCCCCCATTCCCCAATTTCCCCAGTCCCTCTCTAAAGAGTTATTTGATTTAGCAGTTAGAAGGATAGCTTAAGCTTATGGTAGCATTAGGCTACCCCGTACCGTACACGTACACGTACACGTACACGTGTATATGTACGTACATATATCTTATTTGAAGTGCACTCGTGCTGTCAAAGTATGAATTGTCGAACAATCGTTGCCATTTATTTCGCTATAAGTCCCTAAATCTACGAGTCAGTCTCAAGTCCAAGTCGTGTCTATGTTGTACTTAGGTTTTAGCAGTGCCCGTTCGTTTTAACCCTCGATGTTGTGTTTTGTTCTCTGTAGGATCATATATTATCTAGTCTAGCACCTAGTATAGCGTAGTCTTAAGTTACACAACGATAGCGATAGAAATAACTGTAGGACTGATGGCCCACAAGACAGCTCTAAACTATACTGATCCTGTGCGTGTGTGTGTCGATAAAGAATTGTGATGTGCAAACCGAATCGAAATCGAAATCGAGTATCCAGAGATGCGTTGCCAAAGACTGACTGACTGAAATCTGAAGTATAATCTCCATAACGTATAGAATGCCAACTGTCCTCCACTCGCGATAGAGAGCGAGAGTCAGTTGGTGTTGTGATCTGTAGTAGGAGTAAAGAAAACGAAGTAATAAGTACTATAGAACATCCAAGCAATTCAGGTATTTGAACTAATCAAGAATTCAAGGACTTCCAGCAAAAAAGAGACTAACTACGAAGCAACAAAAGCAAACATAACATTCTACCTCATTGTTGAAACGTTTGTAGCGGAGTGTGGCTCTTTAGCACCCGATAATACCTCAGATGCAAAACCAAAAAACATAAATCGATAGGGAAAGAGAAAGGAACGATGATAAAGAAGAAGAAATGAGAGAATAAGGAACTTTCAGTGTAAATTTGAATACGTATTTTTAATTATTGTACAGCATTCAAATGGGCAATCACTTCATGTCACGTCATGTCATGTCACGTCAGTCATCAGTTATCAGTCATCAAACATCAGACCCACATACAAAACACACACACACACACACACACTGCCACAGTCTCAGGACCGTAGCATACTGATCATCGCATTCCATACTAGACTTAAGTCACGCGTAAGAGAAAACACCAAGCATTGAAAACGATTCGAATCGAGTGAAACCATTCCCACAATTGCACTCATTTAGGCTAAGCAAACTCGATTCGAGCGAACCCGAACCCGAACCCGAACTTTCACAAAGACAGCCACAAAAGTAGTTGATAAGAAGAATTGGCATTACACTTAGTATAGGTTGACATCAGGAAACAATCATTTTGCATAAGAAACCGATAAACACTTTCGTTTGCGTTTTGGATCACTTCAATCCACTTGATTTCCTTGAAAAGAGCTCCCCGATATGTGATATTTAATTGGTAATTGATAAAATTGAAATTGAATTTGAAATTGATGGAGAAGCGGAGAAAAAAGCAAAGCAAATGAATACTCGACATCTGTGAGCATTGGCTTAGCACTTAAATTCGAAAGAGAAATAAGAGAGATTATATATTGTACGCGTATTTTAGATTCGGATTCGGAACACCAACTGTGACAGCATGAGAAATGAATTTGAAATTGAAATTGAAATGATCTGAAATCAAAGAATGAAATGATATGTGGTATATTTTTTTGGCTTGAAATTTGTAAAATTTGCATAGAAATCGTATCGTATCGCATCGCATCGATCGATCGATCTATTTTGGATATTGTACTGCAGTAAGCTTAATCTAGGTTTAGTTCACACCCACACTGTAACTGAGTCTGCATCACAGCTGTTAAGAAACAATCATGCACTAAAAGATAACTCATAACTGTGACAAAATTTACACAATCCATCATTCGCGATTAAAGAAGATTTCCTTAAGCTTAACCTTAACTTTTAAACCTTAACCCTTTAAGCTGAAACCCCTTACTAAGTTGCTCGCAGAGCAGATCAAAATTAAGAATCAGAATCAACTTTGTGGCTGCTTCGAGGTAAACCAAGTTAATCATTCGCTAACTAGATCGCTTCGGGTCCCCTAAGGACCCCCCGGCATTCGTAAGTAGATCAGTAAGATCTAGGCTAAGCACGCTTCCCAACAATCCTCCTCTGCGGCGTTCGTCGACAGAGGGAGTCATATGATATACTCACTCTCTCTAACACACACACACGAATACAAATTAATGGAATAATTACCTCAGATTAGAATTTTTCTAGTTTAATTCTTACAAATATAAATATACTAAATGTTAAATGAAGAAAACAAAACCAAAACTAACGAAAATATTATAAAGATCATTTATACACTCCGCAAAAAAAAACCAAAATAAAAAAGGACGAGCATTTTTAATGGCGAGTTATGAGAAATTTTAATAGTAAAATTCAAGAGCAATTTATTATACAAAAGCAACAAATACCATGTAATACCTAAATAAATACATACATCAAAATGCATGCAATATCAACTAAAACTAAAACTAAAATTTAAATGAAAACAAAGTCAAGTAGAGCAAACTTTTAACGTTGCCCAACTCAAATATTATAATATATCTGGGAATAGAGTACTGCCCTCGAATATATGTATATGTATGTACACAATAATATACACATATAGACCAAGAAACGCTGCCAAATATCAAAGCTGCCACTCCCACAAAACCCTACCAACTCCTAGAATCGAACCCAAGCTCAGATCCGAAAGCAGAAACGAGTACTATACATATGTATATATGTATGTATAGTAAATTGCATATGAATACATCTATGTGTATCTTTTAAACGTATTATTGCATTATTATACACTACGAGTATCGTATATCGTATATCGAGTATCGAATATCTATTATATATGGCATATATTGTATATGAAGTTTTCATTGTACTATTTAATACTCTATTTGAAAAGCGTCGTCATTATTGAACCTTGTATGTTTCGTTATAAGTATTTCATACACCCACACTCACACACTCCACACTCGCTCATATTCACACACTCACACTCATACTCACACCGACACACTTTTAAAAAAAAACGAATCGCGTCTCCCATATCCTGTGGGGAGGACTACACGAATGGTTTTGGGGATCCAGAGGAGGGTCCAGGGTATGGTCGCGTCTACTCACATAGAAGAATTTATGCTGCTCAGGTAAAGGCGTGGACCCTGCCCTGCCCCGACCCGCGGATCCCCCATCCCCATCCCACGGCCTGGACCACAGGCAGGATGCGGAGCACGGACACGGGCACAGGGTGTAGCGTGTCGTGGATTTTGTGTTTGATTTTTCTTTTGTTTAGTTAAACTAGTATTCTGTCTCTTTCTCACTCACTGCACGGAAACGGAAGTTAGAAGGCAAGAGATAATAGAAGAGAGAGGCGTAGAAGAGAAAAAAGTGCGGAAAGCGGAAGCGGAAGGGCAGCCATAGTGGAATTTTGTTTAAGTTTTTTGTTTCGTTTCTATTATTGAAAAGGAAATTTATGCAAATAATATGATAATAATATTAAACAAAGTACACTCTACCTTATTTAGATGCAATGAAACTTTAATTCCTTGAATTAGTCAAATTTGATTTTGGACCTGAACAAAAACAAAATACAAAAAAAAACATTATAAACCTAACCAAATAAAAGAAAACAAAAAAACCATTACATATATAACGAAAAGTAACCAAAAATACATAAGTAAAATACATGCTAAATAGAAAAATGTGAACTGCACAGGACGGGGCCTGGACAGGACCCAAAAAGATGACATGGAAAAAGATAGGCACGAATATTGTACATCCTACCTTCTGGTCCCGTCCTGTGCGGCACTCCTCCATTTTGGGTTTTGCGTTGAATATTTACGAATATTTATGGTATTTCCTACTAAGCAAAAAATAACATCCTTTGATTTCCTTGTTAAAACTAAAGCAAATATACAAAAGAGAAAGTGAAAGCGAAAGCTGAAGCGATTGAGAGCGAAGAGAAATTACAAAGCAACATTGAAAGATACAAAAACATGAACCTCAGCACTCCTGCATCCTACACTTATGTAACAAAGCAAGACAAAGACAAAGCGAAAGAGAAGAAAGAGATGAAGAGAGAACCCTATGCAAACCCTAGCGAATCAAATGGAGAAGCAGCGAGAGCAAAAGAGATAGCAGCAGTATGCAGTAAGCGCCCCTCCCCCCTTTTCGAAAGTACAAATTGTTTTTATTGTGAGAGGATCTTTTAACGAAAAATGAAGCTGTTCGATCTATAGTTTCCACCCGACTTTGCTTCAGAAAAAGAAACCCAAGCGCCCAAAACCAAAGTAAAATAAAGCTACACACACATATATGAAATGACTGTTACTCTGAGGAGAATGCAACTCTGTAGAAGCTTCGTATATCGAATATCGGTAAAAGATACAATAACCCCACAGCATCTCTCTAAGCTAATACACAAACACATACACACTCACACACACATTATTTAACACTCTTCATCCACACTCATCATTCACACCAATCATTCACACTAATCATCATTGACATTGATCATTACAAGTTCATAAAAAAAAAACATTTACTAAAAAAGAAGAGAATATTCTATACACACATATAAAAAAAAAAACAAAAAAACATATATCGTATCCCCTTTTAGCACTTAACACATCATTCATACATACTCGTAAATCATCCATGATATGCGTACTTGTCTCTATTAAAAATAACACTAATACTACTATACAAATAATATATGGAATATGTAACATTTACTATGTACTACCTTACGAATCGATTACACTTCTAAATCTATACATACATATATCTACGAGTAAATATATATATATACGAGTATATTTTGTATAAGCGGTCAAGCTGGATCGACCCGACCGAGCAGACCCTCGAAGAACACAAAGAATCTTTCAATAAAATGCGACCATTGTCGCTTATAACCATCAAGAACCTAATCCAAACTACTTTCATTGTGTTGTGGGATTGTGGGGGGAACACTGGCATTTTCAGAAAGGGGTGAACTGTAGCTGATGGATGCCAGTCGATAAGTAGACCCTTGGGGGCTGAATCACTCACTGCCAATTGGTTTGCCCTTCAGGGGATGGGAGGTGGCATGGGATGGATCAATTCGAACTGATTTCCTTATCCGATAATCGTGGCTCAAGTCCGGACAGAGTTGCGGCCAGCTGCGGCCGTTCAATTAGCGTCAAGCAGCTCCCAAGCACCTGACTGGCTTTCTAATTAACTTTTACCCCTCTTAGAAGGAGTGGGTGCTGGAAACCACAGCTGTGCTCCACCACGAGGACAGCTAACAATATGGAATCCAATTTCACAACAAAATTGCACTTGAAAGCACTCCCATCGTCAGCGAAGCCAAGGCTGCCACGGCTGCCACGACTGCACAATGTACAAATTCAATTGCAACTAATGCACTTCATGGGAACTCCTCCATGACACCCACCCCCGATATCAGACCCCCATTGCCATCCTCTCGTCCCACTTGACTGCAGACGTGTCTGCGTGAGAAGTTTAAGCAGTTTGGACGCAGGAGCGAAAAGCGAAATGCGGAAGGCGGCAGGCGCCAAGGAAACCAGGATGCCGAAGGTTGTGTGCCCAGCCAGTCAAGGAGCGGAAATCAAAAAAGACGCGAGGATTGCTCGCTTCTTAGCCGGGTGTCGAGAGAGATGAGCTCGTGCTAAATGAACTCCTCACGAGATTAAGGAAAATAACCACGGAATGTTTAGCCGTGTCTTTACAGATTTCCTAATCAAATCTTTAAGAAGACTGTTCTGTTTAAGATCCAAGTCATATCTACTAATTTCGATTTAGAGTCCTATTTGAGGTATACTCGGAGTTCTTTCGCTCAACCCCAAAGGGGGCTTCGTGTCACGCTGCCAGCTGTGAGGCAGAGTGGGAGGCGAATTCCACTTGCCTTTGCAGCTCTTGGCCGCAGCTGTGTCCTGTCTCTGGCTCCATCTCGGAACGTGGCTCGTCTGCAGTTGTCTGCGTGGCCGGCATGGCAAATATTTAACGCAAACAATGCGCTTAAATCAAAAGCAAGCCATGTCTGCGGCATAACTGCGCGACAGGCAGACAGACCAGACCCTATCCCCTCCCCATGTGCAGCTTCCACCAGAGGGCCAAACATGAAATCTATTTAACCTCACACGTTGAGGATACTATGCTTCCTCCTCATTGTCCTGCTCCCCATGCTGACGGTGCTCTTCAGTTTTAATGCCTCTGTCCGGAGCTGCAAAGGAGCATGCAAATCAGCTTTTTATTTGACTGGCCTCCCGACCGGCGCTTTGCAGTGCGGGACCTGGTCCTAGACCTTAACCTGCAGCTGAACCTGAGAATGGAGCGGGTCCTAGCTGGGTCCATAAGTTCGCCACGGAATGACCCTCTGGGGAAATTCATAGTTGATACTTGTGGCCATTGAACTGTACGAAAGGAGAGCGAGGCGGGCCGGCAATAAACACAACAGAGAAAAGCAAAAGTGCCGCCCCGGACAGGACAGGACTTTATCCTTATCTTCGTCTCATGTCCAAGCAAAGTTTGTGGCAGAAACTTTTGCTGCTCTCTTGTGTCAATGAAAACGGTCACTTAAAAAATGTCACCCACCTCTCAAGCCTCCAGATAAAACACAAGAAAGACAAAGAACTATGTATATCGAAAGTAATAGGTCTGGGTATGCATAATTAGAAAAGTTTGCTGCATGCCACATAAGTCATATTTGCCTGACCACTCGGACTTGATTCTGCACCCGGGATTTATGGAAATACCAACGAATGGGGAGGCTGTTTTCACCCATTCAAATTAAACACCACACAGCGTCGTTATCTTTATAAATCAAAGGGAATTACAGGCACCCCCATCGCATATCCGTCCCCACATGTGAATGCCACAGATTCTGGAAATTGTTGCAAACCCTTTCGGCAAACAGCTCAGGCTCAAAGGATGCTTCTCCCCACACACGGACATATTTTTAATGATTTATTTCCAATTTAAGCAAGATTTCGTACTTAAGAACCTCTTCCTAATGGCCGCCCCCGGCCAAATGGCGAGGTCAGTGGTCACCCCATCCTCACCCGGAATTTCCCGAGCGGCCAAGGGTGCAGACATCTCGTGAGCATCGCAACCCCCCCTCTCAGTGGTTTACTGGCAGTGTGCTAATATGCAAATCCAATTTATTGCACTACCCGTGGCTGTTGTTGTTCCTGCCCCTGTCCCAGCCATCGCCTCGATGTCCTGGCTGGGCGTGAGTTATACGAATCCTTTTTATCTCGGCTGTCGCCTGGCGTGCGTCGACCACATAAATCTTGTATAAGTTTGCTCCTTGCCAGCCAGGGAGTCGGAGAACCAGGCAGGGAACCAGCCAAGGAGTCAATATGCTAAATCAGCAAAATCCCTGAATCGGTCCTCCTCCTCTACACTTGGCTTAACATGGTCTTCTGAGGACTGGAGGACGGACGGGGCATGTTTGGACAGCTGCTAAGACATTTCAATAACGCTTTGAGCTAGCGCTGGAGCTAGAGTCGAGAGCCTGGAATGCCAGTGCGACAATGCCAATCCGTAGTCCTTCCTGGTCCTGGTCGATGTTTGTTGAATTTTAATCATTTGCGTGATGCTTCCCTAACTGGAGAACAACTTCATTGAGAACGAGAGCGGGGGAAAGTAAATGGGTAGCTGACAAAAGATAGAAGTGCACGCAGCAAAGGAAGGGGTACGATTTTCTAGAGAATAAATCTTCCTATGGATATTTCACCTCTTTCTTTCGTGTAAAGAAGATATATGTATATGAAAGCTAGAGTAGATAGCAGTCATTAGCAAGTATGTATACGATAAAGGGATTAAATAGATTCAGCTATCCATATTCCCCATAGCATACATACATATGTACATACATATGTACGATATATTCATGTGCATTCGACTAAAATTGATCTTAACTTATAGTTTCAGCAAAAATGTCTTATGTACTTTGTTCGGAGGTACATGATCCTCTTGACTCGTTCGGGTTTTCTCTCTAACATTTCTTTCTTCTGACCGGTTCGGTAGGGTTAGCGGGGGGCTACGCCTGTCATTTCTCAATGGTCGACCAAAGATTTATGGTGAGAACGGTAAACAGGGGACTGGAGAGAGCAGAGAAAGTGCAGAGCAGAGCAGACGAGTGCGAGACAAAGAACTTCCCGGACATAAATCATATCTCGGTGGCAGACGGCGAATGTCCTGCGGCGCTCGCGACTGCCACTTCAAGCCAGAACCGGTTCGCTGTGGTTCGGGATCCTAACACAGACTTTCGACCGGGAATTGGGAAAGGGAAGTCCGACTGCATTCATTTTCTTTTTCCCATTTCCATTCCGCATCTCATGCCCATTGTCCTGGCGATTGCCTGTCGGCCGTTTCAAATTTGTCAACTAGCAGGGAACAAATGTCAGCGAGATAAGCGTAGAGGAACTTTTATCGGAATGATATTCGGATTCAGTTCAGGATAAATCACTCGCACGTCTCTGACCGGAATATTTCACAGCAAAATTGGATGGGATAGTGGGGGTATCCCCATCTCTTATGAAAACATACATATGTACGTAAAAAATGCAATAAAAATCATCAGCCAGTCGGTCCAGAGCCATGACCAAAAGTTTTATTCCGTTAGCCAAGATTGATAGTGGCCTAGTGGTCATGCTCCATTTGTATGCCGGACAAGCTGTACCCTCACTCCCTCCTCCCTCTTGCCACAGTTCTGGTCATCCAAACGAATTGCGCTTAATATTTGTGACGCTTATCAAAAAATTTGCGGCCCATTGTCGGATTGATGCAATTTTAAACCCGATTCGGGTCAGGACATCTGTTCAAATATTAGCTTATGAAATTGTTTAAAATGCGACCCAGCAAACCATCCACTATGGTCACGCTCGCCTGCTAGTCATCCCGCCATACCGAATAGGACATACAGGGAACCATCATCACCGCCTTTTGACAGTTGCCACAATTTATCATAATTCAATACATGCCATGTCCTGTCAATCACTGGAATCGACAGCGGCATCGAAAGGGTGATTCCGAACACACATTAGCCCCGGGCAGTGCTGGAGAGAAACAGGATTTGGGGTGGACGGAGGGCATGAGCGACATTTTTACAAGTGACTTATGAATTATTCCTTGTACTTGTCCCTGTCCCTGTCCATCTTCAGCTCAGGCTCCGTCTCGCTCGACTCACTTGGCTCTTTATGGTTGGGTTTTTGTGTTTTCAAATCAGATTAAGCCAGATGGGAGATGGGGATGGAGGAGTACATGAAAGGGTCAATATTGTGAAGGGAGTGAGGGACGAAGACGTTTATCAAACGGAATATGCGATGCCAGCAGACCATTAGACATTGGCCAGCCCCTGGTGGACAGCCGGGACGTGATCCCAGACACGGCTCATCAAGTGCATTGTCAAGGGACATAAAAGGCTTAATCTTCTAACATTTTCATAGAAAGCTTTATTCTTAAGGAGCTAGCTGATAAAAAAGTGATGCGCAAGTATCTGTGGGTGATAAGATCTGCTCTGCCAACTATATTCAAGAGTAACATTGCTTAAATTATTCAGAAAATTATTTAAAATTATGGAATTTAAAATTCGATTGACTGCAGATTCTCATGATCATAGGAGCTTTCGTTCCGAACTTTTAGCTGTGCCCATAATAAAATAATATTCTGGTTTTTCCGTACGCTATATCTAAGCTGAACAGCCGAAAAGACATTCCACTGCCCGATCGGTATATAAATCGGCAAGATAAAGTCAAAGGAAGGAACCAGTATTTCAATGCTCTATATTTCGGCCAAAGAAGTCCAGATCGGCGGGAGGCCTACTTTCCGAGGATCGCAAGAATCCAGAATGTCGATTGGCATTAAAATATAGACTACAAAAATGAGGCCGTTTTTTGGAAAATCGTGACGGAATGGATGTATGCCTAGCCCCGATTGACCCATAAATAGCCGAGATATATTAAAATTAAATTCATTAAATTAAAATTATATTAATAAACTTAAAATCTAAAAAATCGCATAGATACAAATGTAAATCACAATTGCAAATAAATCTCAAAGAGGGTCGAAAACGCTTCCTTCTGGGTGATACACACATCCACTATCAACACAGTTCTAATATACTCTATACACTTTGAGTACCAGATATAAAAAGAAACTTCAAATTTTGTGTATTTTTATTTTATTATAACTTGCTGGTCTAATTGACAGAAAAATATAGATATATATTTAATGTATCGTATGAGTTGTGCATGATGGCTTATATAAAATGATCCCTCCCTATGCGTGCCACTTATATCTAGGCGAAATCTCAACGCTTGCATAATGTAGAACTCTTCACCGGAGCTACGGACCCTTCCCTCGGGGCGATAGCGTAAATCACGACTCGTTAAACTGATAATACTCTCCGCTCTCGCATGAGATAGCTCGAGGAGCGGATTGATAAGAACAGAACTCGTAGATTTTTGCTGTGCGGACCCGAGGTGAGCCAGAAGAAAACGGGTAATTTATTGGGAGAATTTAGTGCCAATCAAAGAGAATGAAAATTGATGCTTTAATTTTTGATTTAATGGCGGACACTCTGGGAAGGGTCTCAGCTCGGGTGATAACGAAATAGATAACAGAATACTAGATGAAGTCGAATTGCTGTCTGATAAGTTTGAAGAGTGACTGGACACCTCTTCCACGGTGGCGGCGGTGTGGGTGATCCAGAACGGGAACGAGGGAAGCATTTTACAAGTTCTTGTCGAAGAGGAACTCTCCGAGCTCGCCGTGGGTGGACATCATCTTCTTAAGGGTAGTCAGCTTGCCGGCCAGCTCGCGCTGTCCGTGGAGCTGCTCCTCTAGGTACACGCCGGTGAGGTAGTCCACCAGGTGGTAGTGGTTGTAAGGCTTGCCCTCGCAGGTCTGGATCAACTTGCGGATGGAGCGAGTGACCTTGGTCTCCAGCTCGAGGGCATCCTCAAGGGCGGCGGCACCATCCTTCCACTCCTGTTTGGCTACGGTCTGGATAAAGGATGTCATACATAAGTTTCGGAACCACTCCGGAGATAACCTTTCATCTCATACTAACCGGCACGGTGATAAGGTTGCTGACGCTGTCGGTGAGCTGGCCACGCATGGACAGGTACTCGACAAGCTTCGAGCCATGCTCGCGCTCCTCCTTGGCGGCCTTGAAAAAGGTTTCAGCAAAGCCAGGGCGGTTGACGGTGTCGCGGGCGAAGTAGGCGCCCATGGCCAGGTACTGGTAGGACGCGTTGATCTCCTCTTGGATCTGGTGGCGCATGCCGTTGAGGCAGCCGTCCTTCAAGTCCATCCATCCCTTAGGGATCTCGGGCACCTCCAGCGAGCCTGTCAAAGAAACGAATTCGGTCAGGTATCGTCATCGCCAAACATTTTTTATGCTTAATTCACTAAAGACCTTTGCACTGGGCTCTGCACTGGGCACTGCACTCATCGTTATTCTCTATTTGATCTTGACTATGGTCATTATTCTGCTGTTGCTTCTTCCCTTCGCCCTTTGGCACTGATACGAAACTCTTGCTTTCTTTTATGCTTGATGCTAAGGGGGAGGGGTGGAGTGAGGGAGGTGGATTGGTATTGCTATTGCATAAAACATTCTAGAACAAGGAGAACGTGTGCAAACTGCAGTTGAGTATTCCCGCGCTCTTATAGGCAAAATACTCTCTCTTTGTCGGTGCAGTTTGGTAACGTGCGCAACACTCGTCGCCATAACAACGGCATTTGTTTTGGTGTGGAGTCGTGTGCAAAAGTCTGCTATCTCCCTCGCACAGCTCTAAGCTGGCGACAGGCGGCCGTGTGCAAAACACAGCTCGGCTTGACCCGTTACTCAGCGAAATGAAAGCAAAATTCGAGTAATATGGAAATTGATTTTAAAATAATGATCAAATCCACAAACTGGTTTCCATTTCTCCAGAAGCGGAACGGAAGCATTTGCCTGAATTAATTTTCATAACAAACTTGTGAAATTTCTTGTTTTGATGGGCGTAAGAGCGAGCACACAGCAACTAAAGAGAGACTCTCTTAGCGCGCATGCCCTCCCTCTCTTCGCTGGCTCTCGCTCTCTTGGCGAGGCCTTTTGGTGCTATTGCGTCGAATTTTATTGTTTTTCCACCGTTTCCCTTCGCTTTTGTTTAAACAAACACAGAATACTCACATTTAAAATCTCCGTACGCCTGTTGGGCCACCACGGCCAGCACCAGAAGGCTCGCAATTAATTTCACCATCTTTGTTCTTCGGTATTGGGTTCAGGAAAGTCTTTACACGAAATCACAGAACAAATTGTCACGTTGAGTAAACGTTGTATGTGGTAGATGTACGAGAATGAGAATGAAGCGTCTCGAAGAGGTTGCCAATGTTAAATAGGCGCACCCGCACTAGACTTTATCGGAATTTACTGATTATTTGGGTCCGGCTGCTGTCCGTCAAAGTGCCTTTACACACACTGGCATAGAAGGCGACGCCTGCTCGGTTTTTTGACTAAATGGGGCTTTACTTTCCAGTACCTTCTTGACGTGACACACTAATCTGCTTGGCGACGAGTTGTTGCGGTACGGTGAATGCTGAACACGAACTGTGACTGCCTGTGGCGCACAAAACACTTTTAAGCGCTCCGACCGATGCTCTTTCTCGCTCGCAGTGTGAGTGTGTATGTGTGTATATGTGTGGGAGAGTGTACACTCTTATCTATTCAACATGTCGTCGCTTTGTTGCGGCGGCTATTTGTAATACACTGATAATTGAATATTCTAGATAATACGGACACTTAATTTAATACACACGTCCTCAATGTGCGAATTTCTATTCAGCTTGCCTCTCCAGGGCGACAAATGCAATATGGCGTCAAATGGCCGCTCTTGACTCAGCGTCAGCTGTTCTTTGTTTTTGTTTTGTTGATGTGCGAGGGATGGATTTCTAGCGTATCGAGACTGACTGACAATATAATTCCTGCGGTTTGTTGCGGGATCAATCAGTAGTTCGATCATTATCAGCTATGGCAACGCGGCAACAAGTGACAGCTGCCAATCCAAGTATTTGCCACACATTTATGTATGTTACATCATTTCTGGGTTTCTCGTTATTTTCTTGAAAAAATTATTTACGATTGAGATCTATGCCACTTGAAACCACAAAGTTTGCAGCCCTGACTAGCGCTCCCGTTTGTGAGTCACATGGAAAAAAACAACAACCACAGCAGAGCGGCCATATTGCCGCTGACTGACAACGAAAATCCGAACACGAAGAGAGGCGATTTGAGCAGCGGCGAGTGCAAAACAAAATACCCATACACACACTCACGCACACTGGCGCACACTCTCAGCAGCAGTATCGACCGCATAGAAACGAGGCAAACGCGACGCTATAAACAGCAGTTCCCGATTCGAGTTCCACCAAGCAGCACATAAAGAACAAGGCAGCTGAAAATTGAATTTGAATTCATTGCGACAATCTAAAGTGAGTTTAGTCAATTAGTTTAGTGTGAGTTCCGTGGGTCTGTGGAGGAGAGCTTCACCACCAGATCACTTTAACCTGCTCTAAAATCTGAAATTCGAAACGAAACAGTTATGTTAGTGGTGGTGGTTTCGTTGTAAAAGAGCAAGAGAGAAAGAGAGAGGTGCGGTGCATGGAAAATTCAAGAAATTACGACGCAAAAAGGGAATCTCGAACGAAAAACAAAACGAACAGCCTGAGAGACTTTTGTTTCCGATTTAGACTTCGAATCTGTTGTGATATTGTGAAACTGATTCCTATAACCCCAATAATTTTCTTCTTTTAGTAATTTAACAAAGATGAAACTGCTAGTTGCATTCGCTTTGATTGCCAGCCTCGGCGCTCTGGCCCAGGCAGAGGAAGAGTACTGCCACAACAGCGTGGTGACCGCCTGCTCTTCGTCGACCTTCTCTGGTGAGTAACAAAAGAGCGGGTGAAAAAGAGAGTGCATGTGAAGAGAGCCTAACTGATGTGATTGTGTGTTGTTTTTTTGTTTCTCTTGCCTTTGAATTTTATGCAAATAAACAAGCGCTCACGGGCTTTTTCACAGGCGAAAGTAAGCTTAACCTTACAACCCCCTACCTCTCCCGACACTTCCTCAATGAGACAAATCTTTAAATAATTTTTTATTTCCTTCCTTATTTTCTTCCTCTCCCTCTTGCGACGCAGGCAACTCGATTTGCAATGCTCGCTTCGCAGGCATCGAGCACGTCGAGCCCGAGGTCCAGGCCTACATCAACTCCCAGTTGACTAAGTCCTACGAGTACCTGCTCCTGGCCACCCACTTCAACTCGTACCAGAAGAACCGTCCCGGCTTCCAGAAGCTTTACCAGGGACTCTCGGACCGCTCATTTGACGACAGCATTGCCCTGATCAAGCAGATCACCAAGCGCGGTGGCATTGTGGACTTCAACACCCGCCACGAGTCGGCTGCCTCCGTCAGCACTCAGCGTCCCACTCTGGAGGTCGACGAGCTGCATTCCCTGGCCCTGGCCCTGGACAACGAGAAGCAGCTGGCCACTGGCGCCACCCACATCCACACCCGTGCTATCCACGCCACCGAGCGCGACCCCGAAATGGCTCACTACATGGAGGAAGAGTACCTGGGCAAGCAGGCCGATTCCGTGCGCAAGCTCTCGGGCTACGCCAATGATCTCGCCAAGCTGATGAAGGTGCCGGACCCATCCCTCTCCATCTATCTGTTCGACGAGTATCTGCAGAAGCAGTAAGAGGCGTTCCCGCTCCACACAATCTACACTCATCTTACCTTTTAAATTCCGTACTGCGATGTCTTTCGATCCCCTTTAAATTTATTTGTTTCCCCCCGTTCTATTCGCAATAAATCGCAGTGTACACCAGCAGCAGAAACAACAGCATTATCAGAAGTAGCCATTATAATTATTTACACTAGCCTTGTCCGAGGCTTGCCTTGGTTTTCCTCCATTCAAACTCACACTACGATTGTGATAATGTTATCATAAATAAGCTAGCGAAGTTCGCCCAAATGTATCTTTAGCATATTACCGAGTGAACAAATAAACACAATACAAAATACAATATCAACTTGGAAAACAGATTGTCTAGTGGCAAAATCAGCATTCTGCGTGCTGATAAAATTTCGTCTGGTTGCGACTCAATTATGGGGCGTCTCGGATCTCGGATCTTCGCTTTAACAGCTGCCGTACTTGGGGGTTTGTTTTCCCCGAATGCTGATAGCAACACAGCTGGGCTTGTACTTTGGATACCACTTTGTGTGTACCCCGAACAATGGAGAATCCACTTTGTATGGTTTTTGTACTCGTAAAGATCGCCGAACAATGCATATAATAATTCAATGGATCATATAATTGATAAATACTATGGAGTGGGCAAGGATGGGTAGAATATGTTCTGTATAGTTGATGATAGATGGGTGACAAAGAGCGACAGGAAAAGATACATATGTCTGAGAATGAACCGCATAAGCCTTCCAATAGAGTAGTGTCTTTAAGAAAGGGTTGTATTGACGGATTTCCACAAAAGGCCAAAGATCATTGAGGATCTTGTAGGATGACTTTCATATCACACCTTACCACATGGAGTACGACAACTTTAATCGATAACAGCCAGTGGAAAGATCAGAAAGTAATCTCTCGAAGAATCACAGAAGCTTAAAGGAACTTGGCTATCTTATCAGTGAAAGATAGTTTGCGGGCACGGTTCTTGACTGTTTGCAGTATACCACGTCATGCATGGGGGAGAACTCTCTCTCTCTTCCAGCTTATCATTGTCTGCTGCACACGGCTTGGCCTGGTCGGGTGGGGTTCAGTCCAGTGCAGGGGCAGGGCCGCCATATTGTCGGACTGCTGACTAAGCCGGAAAGGCACCAGCCTCTGACGACGACTACTCTGATGATGACGATGATGATGATAGAGTGTCACCAAGTTACGTAAGGCTGGTGCCAGAGTTCTCCGGGTTCTCCGTCTCTGAATCTGCATCGCAGTTTCCTTATCTCCTGCCTCCTCTGCTGTTGTGAAAATACTCGTACCTTCGTGGACATACAAACGTACATATGTATGTACATATTGGAGCTTATTTCATTTGCCCTATGGAGTCGAGCCACGCATTAGGGCAATTTATCAATTAGCGACGCCCATTCAATGAGGACTCTGTCTGCCATATCACATCCCGATATGGTCCGCTAGCACGTGAAATGAACGTCAATTTGCCATTTTAATGCCGTCCATTGCCGCAATAACTACTCGAGGAGGTGGGCCGGGGTCAGGAGTCATCAAATCTGAGCCCGAATCCGTGTAATAACTGCGTGCTCTGATGTAATTAGAATATGACAGCCATAAGAGGAACTAAAACTCTATTTGGGATCATAACAGTTAGGACCGAATGAGATTGAGCTGGATGGTGATGGTGGGTTCTGGTGGTGGTCTGGTTCAAGCGGGGCATTGTCTCCGAGTGCGTGCGATGGTCATTAAATAATAATCCACTTAATATTAATTGCCCTGATTTGCGGATAGATAGATGCTGGCGGACCGTCGACTCATAAGGAGGGTTCCATAATTGCGGTCATTTGTGGTGCATTTGGGCAGAATCTTACTTTCTGTAAATGTAATTGTTTGTGCCATAAGCCGTCACAAATTACGAGGCTCTGAAATCGTTTCGTGAGCAGTCCCCACATGGTGCAGGTCGAGGCCATAAAAAGGTGTCTTTACCCCAAAAATGTCTATTAATTTATGCATTTTAATAACGCGTCGAGCAATTATAAAGGGTTGAGGTTGCCCTGAACGGAGAAGGTTGCAAACTATTTTCAGAGGCCAGATGTTGTCAAAGGATTCGGCTGCCAGACAATATCAGTATGGATATGAATATGAAGCCCATCTGCGTGCGGGATATGTTTCAGTGTTTGAGTGTGTCCTGGACATGCGGGACACACATAATATGTATGCAAAATAGCAATTTAATTTCGTTTTATTGCAATGCCATTTGCAGCCACTGAAAGGCAGCTGCGCCGACAGCTTCCGTCTCCCCATAAATAATCCTTGCCCTATGCTCACACTCTTCTCTCACCGCTCCCCCGGCATACTCCTTTAGCATGTGAAATTTTAATGAAAAGTCTTCTCCAGCCATTGTTTGCAGTTTCCAGTGCCACGTTTCCAGTGGGAAGGCAGACGGGCCAGGCATAAAGCAATATTATGCGCCATTTTTCATTAACAAATATTTGGAAATAATGAAAATATTTAAAATCATTGCAGAGAATCTTTACCGATGAATAATACGTTTCAGTCAAAGCTCAGAAAAGTAAGGACGGTATACATGTTCGGTCAATGATTTTGGGATTAATACTATTATATATCCTATATAAAATGCATATTATTTTTCCTTATATTTTTTGTATGAGTACCCCATCCTATCCCTTGCGCCATCCTTCCCATCCCAATATACCTGATCCGAGCAACAGCAGATTGTGCCTAATAGAGCACTTTGCATAAGGAAGAGTTGACTTGAGGGAAGATTTCCCGTGAAATCGATAGCTCCCCGAGCAATTTGTGTATACATAGGAGGCAAATTTCCTCGGGGATTGCTCGATTAGCCAGGCAATCAAATCGGCAAGAGGTAAGAGGTTTACACATATTAACAGACTGAGGATTGACTAATGGATCTGCTCCATGTGGCGCGATAAGCGACTCGACTTGCCGATAAGCAAGCGAATCTCTCTGGCTCTTGTTCTTTGTTGTTTTTCCTCGTTTTGAAATAATGCAATTTTGCACAATTTCGCCAAGGTTTGAGCAGGGGAAGCGGTAGAGGTAGAGGTAGGGGGACACGGGCAACCTGATCCCGATCCACCCCATGGGGTGCTTTTGTGGGTTGGTTCTTCAGCTTGTCGGCAGCACTGAATTTGCATGTTTGAATTGAAATTCCTTTTTCAAGGTCAGTAGGTAAAAACAAGTTGCAAAAAAGTTCGCAAAGGGAAAACAACCCTCGCAAGGGGTTGCTATTGTAATTGTTGTTGTTTTTTGGCTTAGCTAATGCGGGCTCTCGGGCGGAAATGGTCAGAAATGACATGTGGCCAGCAATTTGCATACACCAATCCCCACACGCACGTTTGGCAAACCCACACTAGGACAACCTCATCTCACTCGCGTCGCTCATCCTGGCAGCTGCTTCCATCCTGCTCCCGCTGATCCGACCCGCTCCGCACCGTCCCTTACTGTGCGTGAGGCAGGCACGCGCAGAGCTAAAAAGCTGAACGGCAACTGTACTTCCAGTCGACTGCCCGCCTTCCCTGAGGGTTGCAAACAGGCCAACACTTCCACACTGCCGCACTGCCGCACTGCCACACTCCACGACACTCCACCAGAGCGGCAATGAGCATAACTTCTGATTCAGATTCTGGTTCGGTTTGGGCGTCCTCAAATATTTATGGGAAATTTTCTGCCCTGGCACTAAATTAAAATTCAATAAATCATAATTTGTTTTGATTTGTCTGCTAAAATTGCACTCGATTTTTCGCTTTCCCTCTCCCTGGAGCACAATTCTTCGCTCCTTTCATTGTTGCAGTCGAGTGGCAGGCAAAAGTTTATCGAAATTTCATTAACGTCTGCGTTTTTGTTTAAGTTTTGGCTTTCCAGTTTGGCAATTATTCTGCCTTGCCCGGAAAAGAGACGGACAGGACTTCCCATCGCACAGATGGAAAGAGAGAGCGAGTTTGCGAAAAGTTTGCCCCAAGAGGCGGACAAACTTTCAGTGTGCAATTTTTCCGGTCGAAAGTTTTCACTACTTTGATTAGATTCCTCCCGCTGTCCATTGCAGTTCACGCAGATCTATAATTTAAGTTTAATTTTTTTGCGGAATCATTTATTACACTTTGTCTGGGAGGAACTTAAGCTCAGTTTACCGGTTGTATATCTTATCTGATGTTCCGTCGCCTTCGATATACATACAGTTGACTTTATTTTGTGGTATTTCTTCTTGAACTTTGTTTCAGCTAGTTCTAACCTCAATTTGGCACCATGCTAACCTCACATTTCCGCCTCAACCTAACCTCGAAGCGATTCTCGCTTCGGTTCGCTAATTAATTTCTGCGTGTGGCCAACGACTTGGCTTGCAGCTAATTGTTATTGTTTTAACTACCTTGAACGACGTCGAAGTGCCCCCACCCTCTGTCGTTCCCCTGTTCACCCCCTCTATACCATCAATTGGTGCGCCATTTTGCGGTTTTTGAAAATTCAGTGAGCGTGTGTGCAGCAAGGCGAGAATTTGCGCTATAAACATAAAAATTAACGACTGACAAAAGGTTGTAAAAGACAAAGACTGAAGAGAGTTGGCCTGTGGCAGTGTGCAGTGGAAGTGGGGAGTGGTGTGGAGCTGCCCAATAGTTTGGCAGAGCATTAAAATCAGTTTTTATGACCGTGCCACACCCACTCAGTGGAACGTGATGGCAGGCATCAAGTAGTTGATTAAAAATCAACAGAATTCAACAGGAAATAAGGAAGAACGATAAATGTATGTACTAGCAGTAGGTTATTCCAACTATTAGGCAGGCGATATTTAAATGTACTTCTTCAATGTTTAAGCTGCACTTGTACGGGGAAAGGAAATATTATTCCTGATGGGAACTTCATAATTAAGCTATGGGTATCATCTATATATAGTGTAGATTAGATTAGATTCAAAGGAATCATTCCAAAGTGGGTCCCGTTCCTCTATCTTGAACAGTTTCGAGCTGCAGACTATTATTTTGAGAAGGCTAAATATACTCCTTTCTTTTATGTCATGGAACGTAGTGTACCCTTCCTTGCACTCTACGACTAAGGGGACCACATATTTGAGGATATCAACTGAAGGCTGGGTGAAGGCTACACATTTCATTTGCGACAATTCCATGGACAAGTCTCAAGTCTCATGTCTGGAGTTTCTCTGGGAATTCGGTCGCGATGCCAGCATCCTAAGCCGCTTACTTCAAGTGCTCCGAGTACTAAGCTACAGAATTACCGCACAATTGTCGCTGGCACTGATGCTGCCACTGCCACTGCGGCAAGTCCAACAAACGACCGACGATGACAGCGCGATTAACTCGCTGTAAGCCATAAACGCTTCTCCGAGCAACAATCCCCGTGCCTATCCCGGCAGTAATTTTGTATGCATGAGTAGAAATGAAAAGCGATGCAAAAAATTGAGAAAAATAGGAAGCCTGCAACGGAGACGGAGGCGGAGCCGTGGACGAACTTTAATCGGCTGGGCGGACGGAGAGGCACTTAAAAAATCAAGTTAACGCGGCAGCCACACAAGGATCCTCTTGCCTCGTACTGGCTGCCATTGCCACCGCCACTGGCTGCCTTGCCTGCCACTGGCAACGTTTTAATCCATATTTCCTGTAGCTCCTGCCCATGCTACTCCTGTTCCGCTGTTCCTCTCCTGCCTGGCAGACAATTTTAAAAGATAATAGCATTTTTCCCGTTCCTGCCCCTTTGCTTTGTGGCAGCGATGGGCATTAAGGGCAACAACGAGACGCGTACAACAACTGCAACAAGGATTACCAGGAGCCACAAAGTTGCTTCTGCCCACAGCCGAGGCATCTGGCAACGGCAGTCGTAGACGGACATGCAGCCACCAGCCCGCAACAGAAGCCGAACCCCACGCGGAGTTACGCTGAGTGGAATCGGGAGTGACTACAGCAATTCACGCTTTGTGTGAGGACACGGCCAACGAAATTAGCATTTGACCATAAATTGGGCCATGCACTTGCACTTGGCCATGTGGATCAGCTTCTGCGCTCCTGCAGCTCCAGTAGCAACAGAAGGAGCCGCAATGGGGGCAGCACCAGATGCGTTTAAAGAGTTCGAGACGAGACAAGTGATGTTCGACGGGTTGAATGGCTTTCAGCTAATGTTGCGGGAGGGAATCCGCATAAAACTGGAGTTTAACTTCTAATGATAGTCGTCTGATCACACCAAAAAATGGGAAAATGGAGTATGCTACAAAAAATGTTGTGGTACTTCCTTAAAGCAGATCGATACTAGAATCAAAATAATCTCGATTTATGTGAAACCTTAAATTAACCCAAAAATTCATAGGAATTAAAGATAACTTTAGCATTGCCATTCCTATTGCAGTTGCCTTCCTCTCCTGGCACTAATACAATGTCAACAGGACATACACCATCCTCCACATTTTCATCTTAAACAGTTAATAATTCATCGTGCACTCAGGATCAACGAATGAAACGATTCCAGGTGCAGTCTAGGCGCCAGGAGCGAAAATATCAATTAATTTTCACTCGATGGGGCCTTATAGAAGGGGCCCTGGCAACAGCCGACAAGTGATGAGAGACGTTTCACACATGTTTCGGATGATTGACAGCGACCCCTGCGATACGGAGTCCACGACTTGACCAGGCTAATGCCTAGGCGTCAACGCCATGACAACTGTTCATTCCACTTATAATATGTGGGGCTTTGGGGTAGGGTCGCTAGTGGGTAGTAGATAGAGGGGGTGCATGGGCATGGGAATGGCCCCACAACAAAAGACTGCGGCCGCGACCAGCGTCGCGACGGCGGCACGTAGAGCGAAAAGTTTCCAACAAGATAAGCAGATTTACTTAAACTTTTGCCCAAACTCAAAGTCAAGAATTCCCGACGTGCTCCTGTCTCTGTCTCTGTCTCTGTCCCATGCCCATTCCCTCTCCGAAAGCTCTATTTTCGAGATCCAGGCACAGATATAGGGGTGCTTAGGGGTGCAGCGTTTGTTCATTGGCTCGCTGAAATCCCGGTTATGCGTGCACCCAATAAAGGTTCGATTTGAATAGTGGAAAGTGGGAGGAATTTCTAGAACCATTTTGGATATGCCTAGGATATACATATGCTTGCGAGGAGTTTCTCTAGGTTTGAGTTTGTTTGAACTCCAAATAGAAATTGTCATTATATTGGAATGAATGAAACATACAAAAAGTTTTTTAGGATTGAATGTGTAATACACGTATGTACATTGCTGAATTCGAAGTATCAAAACTATAGCGATAATGAATATTTGGTGCATTTAATAATGGTGCATTCGTTCTGTTCATTTTGTAACCATTTACCACACCTATAAAATATTCTTAATCATTTTAAACCCAAATTAATTTCATTAGCAAAAACAATCAGCATTTCAACATTTCAGGACATCTTAAATACGTAAGTGTAGCTCCGCTCTCCGTAGGACTCTCCGGAGCACCACCTCACGACTAAGAGTTTCCTCGTTCTTCGACAAGAAACAGTGTTTTCTGTTTCACCTGCCACTTGCCTCATCTAATCCCATTTGGCTCCTCGTTTGTTTCTTGTGTTCGCCCTGAGAGAGTTTTGTAATTACAACTGCATCTGATTAGCCCGTCTCTAACTTTGCCACGTCTCGCCTCGCTGTTGTCTAATGGAGTTGCGAGTTTCGAGTTGCAGCCTGTGCTGGCTGCCTGCAGGGTGGGGAGCCACGTTGAAGGGGCAAGTTCTAGGGCAGACCGCGAGCTGCTTATCAATGGCTGCGTGCGGTTGCCTCCATTGGAGCAGGCAATGCTTTTAGTCGCTGAGTGAATCACGGCACTCACAGGGGAAGGGGACTCTGAGGGAGGAATGGTAGAATGGGTGAGGGGGTTAAGGTGACAACACGTAAATGCAATCAGCGTGTGCACACGTAGAGCGATACCTGAGCAGTGGCTCGACCTGCCTCAGCCCTAGACTCCGCCCCAGTCCCAGTCCCAGTCAGACTTTCATTTCGGGGCGAAAACTTTTCTCGGTCATTCACGTATGAGACGCAGGAGGCGCATGAGGCGGTGCTTGTGGGTGTATGTGGTGCTGTGTTCCAAGTGGATTAATCAGGGCATTTAGCGTCTGACGAGCACCGCTGACATGGCGGCCCGACAATTGTCACGTATCAGCCGGAAAACATTTTTCGAGCGAATGAAAAACAAATAAGCAAAGCCGCAACATCGTTGCAATGGTAATAAATCGATAAATAATGGAAAAGCAACATTCAGTATCAGTTTCAGTTTTACTTTTAAATTCAACATCAGTCGAGCGCAGCAAATCAAAATAATTGCGAAAAGATACAGGATGTGGGCTACAAGGGAGAGTGTACTTATCCCGATCCCCTGGCAGCTTATCGCTTTGCGATTTTAATAACAATTTCAAAAGATATTGCTCCGTTAAGACATCAGCTCAGACCCTGAGGGGGGCTGGCTTCAATGTTTGTCCTACCAGAGAGACTTATCAACGCTCCGCAGAGCAGCCAGAAACAATAAACCATTTGGCAATTGTCTCTAGGTCCTGGAAGCAGGTCGAACTCACGTCGTTTGAGGGGCATAAAGTGAAATAATAAAACATTTTAACTCGACATTTGATGGCTGTCTTTCCCCATTTTTATTTGTGTGGCATTGCGACCGGCAAATAAAAATAAAAGCAGAAACTGAAACCGAACCGAAACCCAAGGAGAATCCTCGAAGACACCTTGGAGCGCTTTAATTTTTATGGTGCAGCCACAAAGGAGCCAGATATCGTAAATGCCAGCAAAATGACAGGAATCCAGCGGGATAACGAGGCCAAATTTATGCAATTAGAAATTAATATTATACAATTTGATCTCTCGCCTTATGGCCGGGACACGCGCATGGAGCGTCATAAATGTGTGTGGCAACTGCATGTTTATGCCACAATTTGAATTTTTATGCCAGGAAGGCGTGACCCAGCAGCCTCCCGAGGAATCTGCTTCTGCGAATTTTAGTGCGCATTTCACCGAAAATTAATATTGTCACAATGGATGGATGGATGGATGGATGGATTGCATCTCCTTTGTTCGGCTACAAATTTGACTCGCTCTCTGAATTCATGATAACTTTTATTAATCATTTAATGCTGTGTCGTGGCAGGAGCTGGGGAAGAAGCTGGAGCTGTGGAGTCTGCCGATAAGACTACAGAAGGAGGAACGTGGGAATCTTCCAACTGTCCGCGAGTGTCCAGGCGCAGGATTAGCCCCGGGGAGAGCTCTGTCTGAGGCTCGGATCTGAATAATACAAAGTCATTACAACGCAGCGCATTCATAATTAAAAATATTTACACAAATCAACTCAAGTCCTGTCCTGTCCTGCCTGAGGGGGGAGTCGGAGCAGAGGAGCAAGTGCAATGAGCGTGAGGAAAGTTTATCCTAATTAGTACGGAGATGGGACAGAACAGACTATGGGATTACCCTTGATGGCAATTGAAGGGAGAGAGACTCAGAGAAAGAGGGATATAAAGAGAGAGAGAGGGCATTTCTTAGGTCTACATACATATGTCGTAAATATGTATGATATTTACGAAAAGATCTGTCAAGTATCGTTACAAAGATATTTTGGGACCGATTTGGTTTCCCTTCGCTGCCTAGAATGGGTCTCTAAGACAGGAAGGGATTCTACAGAGTTCTGTACATACTGCAATTCAATTTTTGAGGTCTCTCATTCGCTCCTCCCCTAACGCGATTGCCCCCAATCTCCCCCTGGAATAACCCCGTGGCTAATTACAAATTCAGTCAAAATGCGCGCTAAAAAAATACACAAAGAATCAATGGACCCGGGGGTGGGACCGCTGCAGCAGGAAGCTGAGGCTGAGCCTGAAGCTAAAAGGAAATCTAATAAATGGAACCAAAAATGTGCGTACATCAAATAAACTTCGCGGGATTGGGGATGGAGGAACCCTCTGCATAGCTAAGTGAATTTGTAGCTGCACAAATCGAACTTTCACTTCTGCCTTTCCTCAGGAATAACCTCCTTCGTCCTTCCTTAGTCCTCGCTTTGAAAGGCAGGACACGTAATGAGTGAAGCTGGACAACGAACAGGAAACGAAGCAGCCAGGTCAGCAACTGGAGCTGACTCCACCTCTGGGCGTTGGTTTTTCCTATTGAATTTGCATAATTTCCTCAACAGTTTTCATTATGTCTGAATTTTAAGTAATTTTTTGTCCTTGATGGCATATTTTTTCCTGCCTCGAACGAACCCTGGTGTTTCTGGAGTTCCGTTCCGTTCCGGGTTTTGTTCAGTTCTTTTCTGCCTGGGACCATTGCAATTAAACGTGTAATTACTCGACTGCTTAAAAATGCGAGCGCACGAGGGGTTTTCCTTTCCTTTCGGCGCTTTCCTTTTTTTCCCTGTCGCCCTCTCTTTCCTAATTGTTGTTATTCCATTTCTTCGCTTTTCACGGAAGTTTTAACTTGTTTTTATTTGATTTTCTCATTTACTTCGGTCTGAGTTATTAGCGAGCCCTCATTACAGCAGCAGCAGCAGTGGGTGGGGATTCCCCTGTTTACTTGTTGTGACACTTTCAAGTGGAGCGCAATGGAGGGGAAGGGAATGGGAGTCCCGGATCAGGGATCAGGGGTCAGGGGTCAGGGCACGACAACAGAATTTTTTATTCGATTATTATTCTAGCTTAAACGAGTTTCTCTCCGTCTGTTCTTTTAAAGATTTTCCCGTCTCATTGGAAACTAATCTCTGGGATACCCCTTCCAGCATCTCTTCCTTGGCAGCTCTGAAGTCGAGAGTCAGGACAAATGGACAGACTGCACTTAAGGACACTCAGGACGCACTGGACGCAGACTTTCCGTCTGGCAGATACGGAAGATACAAAGAATCCAGAGTCGAAACAAAAAGCGAAGGAAGCAACAAAAAGATTCGATACAACAGAAATGATTTCCTCCGACGGAAAAGCGAAATTGGCAAAAACGCGCAAGGAAGACGGAGAGCGGAGCGGAGTCTATTAGCGGACAAAGGACCCGCCGGCCGGATAGTTTTATGATTTTGATAGCATGTGACAACAGGATGCATCTCCTGGATGGGGGCGCAGCCTGGAGGCCATCAGTTATAGCCAAAACATCCATTCGAGATGACTTTCCCATCAAGGGTTTTATGTCTTTTCCATTTGCGATAGCCTAATGGATGCCAAGATACGATGCGAGGCAAATTAGATGTGAAGTGGGAGTATGGGGACTGTGTACTGACAGTGGATGGGCAGGCAATTAGCCTGGACAATTGATGCTCATTCTTATCGGCGGAGGAGAGTAAACTGTGCTGCTAATCGTCTGCCAAATTACGCGGGATTATCCTTGGTGGATGCTCTGCTGTCCCGTAATTGGCTTTAAAGTTTTTCGACTCGAGTCTCAAACTTCTTAAGAACATTACTCGCACTTCCTTCGTGCGTGTGTGATTTGCATTCCCATCCCGCGTTGCCGCCTGGAAAATATCCTGTGTGTGGAAGAGTCGTAAATCTTTTGGCGGTGCGTCTGCCACTCCCCTCCTGACTGCCTGTCTGTCTGCCCCATAAATCATATGCAGCCAAGTATCCGTAAGAGATGAGACGCGAGCCAAGCTGATTCGAGCATTTTTACGCTCTTGACGGGAAACTTCGTTCCAATCTGCCCCTCTCCGCTGCACTCAGTTCTGGTCTGCTGGGAGCCACCAAAAGACTCTCTAAGTTTTCAAGTTTACCAATTGCTGGGTTAAAGTTTTCAAATTGAAGAAAAGGTCGCAATATTCGTATCAGGATGAAGCAACATAACCGCAAAACAGATTGAAGTTGGTTTTGGACCCAATATAGTGACGAAATCATATTAGATCTAGCATAGCATCCAGCATGATTCGAATAGTTAGGTCTAAACGAGATCAACGGACAGTGGAATAGGAACTTACCAAACAAATACCTCCTTATGGGAATTAATATGTTCTCGCCACTGCACATTTCTGTTTTGATTGTTTTGTCTCAAAAACACAATCTTATATTTACTTTTCATCTCTCCAAAGATTAGGACAAATATGGGGGGATGGAGGTAGATACTAGTACAGGAAACTGAAACTAGTTGCAAGGCAACCCTTTCCGCGGAGGGAAAAAGCAATCTCAGCTCGGGGCCGCAGGCCAAAACTATCTGGCAGTGGCGCACCCAGGACGTATCCGGGACATACCCAGGAGACACTCTGCCAATTAACAGTTACATGTGTTTGAACGGAATAATTGGGTTGCGTGACGGCCAGGATAATGACAGGAAGATGGGGAAGTATGGGGTAGAGCTAAATATTCAACAAATAGACCCGCTCTAAAGTAAACTAAACGCAGGGAACAGGGAACAGGGAACACATGCCGCATGTCGCATGGATAACCTATGCAATTATAGTGATTCCAGATAGTGCGTCATCGCCGTCGTCGAGGAACTTCGGGGAAGGGAAGGGAACTTTGGAGAGCTACCCATCATCATAATCATCAAAGTCTGCCGCAGGACAAAGGCGTTGCTAAAGTTATTAACGCGTCGTCGTGTGGCGTCAATCAACTTGGGGGCTTCCCAGCTCTCAATTTGCATGTCCTCTTGTAAGGGAGGACACACCCCATTCGAATCCCAACCCCGACCCCAACCCATTCTTAGGGTTACGTTTTTGGCCTGAAAAGAGCGGAAAACTTGAGGCTTAAGGCTGGTCTAAAAGTTTATGTTAATTTAATTGCAACACCAACCACATTAGAATAGTTTCACGTATCCTTATGAAGGATAAGCAGTGCGGGAAAGGGTTTCCCCCGGCGATTGATGTGTGTTTGCCTCTTGCGGCTGCTTTCTCCATGCCGATGACGATGCCAATGCCGGGATGCTGATGCCGTTGCGTTGCCATTGACAAATGCCAAGGCAGAGTATCCTTAATTAAGTTCCCTGCCAGGAACTCTAAATTGCGTTAACTGGTTTGTTTGCTCAGCTCACGAGAGAAGTGTGCAATGTGCGAACATCATCCGTTCCTTCGATAGTTCCACATTTGATATGCCATCAAGAGGCCACACATCAAAGGCAGACCCAGCCATCGTCAAATTTAAATTACGTCTACTCCTCAGATCAGCAGGCGGCAGGTTTCTGAAGGAGGGAGAAAGAAGCGTCTGGGGTTTATTTTTGAGGTGTTTTTAGGAAGATTGAGAAGCGATGCCTCTGAGGTCTGACTAAAATGGCTTCAAAGATGGTTTTTGCCAAAAACAAAGCTTTCCTTTGTGCTCAAGTCACAATCGATTGCAAATTGATTTCCCCATTATTTTAGGAGCGAGGAACTTGTCCCATATTCGAGTATGTTTGGGCTTTCTGTTTGCTGTGCCATCGCGTTGTTATTAGAGGTCTCTCAAAAGCATTCCAGTCCGGTCAGATATAAGGAATCTCCTCCCCCTCTACAGGTTCTCTACTACAGCAAATGTTTATTTATGTGCATCGCAGTTTGTATTTATGGCCAAATCATGATGACAAATGTCAGATGTGGCAAACACTTGAAATGGACACCACTCTACCGCCCACCAATGCGAAGTCACCCCCAAAGACTCAAACTTGGTTCAGTGTTGCGGAAACATTTTGCAAATATTCATTGGCGAGCCGAATCGGGAATAGGAAATATTTATGGCTCGCTCAGCACATTACACACCTAATTTCTATATTAGTTTTCCCTGGGATGGACAGTGTCCGTACATACATAGATGCCATAGACGCCGTAGACAAAGTGCTGAGCCTGAATATTTATACAGCTTGATTGGATTTTCGTCACGCCCTCACACAGAGTCCTAGCCATTTGTCAGGAGGGGAGTGGAGTAGAGGATGCCTGGCCAGCCATATTTTGATGGTTCCATTTTTGTTTTTATGGCTACCTCATTAGGATCCTTCGCATCTTCGTTCGTTCCTTTGTTTGCAAAGGGTTTAAGCCCAACAAATGACTGCAATTTGTGAATAGAATCCCCAACCCATCCTCCATACTCTTCCCCAATGTAAGTTCGGGGAAGATATCGCTGATGATTTAATCGTGCGTAAGTAATAGTTATAAATATCCTTTGTCCATTATTGGTTCCGGCATCAATCGCGGAACGATTGAGTGGATCCGAGCGGCTGCTTAAAAGTTTCCATTTACCGAAGCTTTCATTGAAAACTCATAATTTTGATTTACGGATTGGATTGGGTTGGGGGACAGCTGTTGGTATTTTAACAATAGCTGAGGGACACACCCCTGTGACTCATCCCTCATCCTCATTCTCATCAGTTGGTTCTGGGCATCGCCTGTATCGCATTAGCACCTCATTTGGATGCTGGGCAAAGAAATTAGGGGGAATAGAATAGAATAGGCCGGGCTGGACATGCTTTACAGTCAGGGTGATACTTTAAAGTGGGGTATCCTTGGTGGGAAGACAGTTTCCATTGCACTCGATTTGCATTTTCGTGTGTCGGGAATCGCTTGATTTATGTGTCTGAATAACGGAGGATTTCTCCCGATCTGGGCGCATAAATTTAAGCTAACCAAATAATTCCAAGCTCCCAGGAGACATCCACTTCTTCTGCCCCCTGCTTCGCTCTGAACTCCAAACAAACGCAATTCAAGCCATGAATTGCAAATGAATTAATTTTCGGGAACAAAGGCGCTCAAAAGTTGAAATTGAATTTGTTGCTCATTAAAACGAGAGCACCACTTGCTAGAGCCATAGCCAGAGCCAGGGAAGGAGTATCCACTGGATGATGGGTGGGCGTGTATGGTTGTGGGTGGATTCTAGATTCAACCTGGAAAACCACTTAACCACACACGCCGGCGCCAACACATGGCCGAACCGCACATGTTACGGCCACAATTAAGGCCATCATTTCAGAGGCAAGACATATGCAAATGGGCCAAAGCGAAAAACCCCCTTCTGCCCATATATCATCTATAGTTGGGGGATGGCCATGGCTATGATGGCAATGGGGGCTCCATGCTGGCCTATCATCCCATTTTACTGGATCCCGCAACCCTTCCCGGCCCGAAGAAAGCTCTCCATGAATTTTAATTACGGCGTTGATATTTCAATTCGAATTTAAATATTGTGAGCTCAGTTAATTTCATTAATAAATATTTATGGTGGTTCGGTGGTGCGCTTAACGTCGCAGTTGAGGAACGGAACTGAACCCCTTCTCCAAAAGGAGAAAGGGTAGGTCGGTTTGTCCTCCTCCAGGATCCGTGAGTCCATCGCTCTTGGCCAACTGTCAATAGAAAAGAGAAGCAGACCTCAACATGGCTAAGCGAAATTACGTGCTCTGCTCTCTTTTATGGGATTGGACCCACACGAGGACACACATGGGGCAGGACAAGGACATGCCACTCGTTAGCCGGTCAATTGATTGATGGCCACATTGAGGAATGTCGCTGCAGACAATGGCCTGTATCTGGATCGGAATCGGATTCGGATTCTGCACCGGGATGAGGACATGCATTGAAAAGCACTTATCGCACCTCCATCCTGGCAACTCCTTCTCTGACAGTTGAAATTAAATCAGCGCTGATTTCAGTTGGGAGTTTAAATGAGACTGCCGCATCCATCTCTCCACCCAAACTACAATCCACCAATCCAGCAATTCAGCAATCTAGCAATCCAGCAATCCCTTCCACAAGTACAGTCAGTCCTGGCACATGGCTCCTGTCGGACTGCTAAGCCCTTTGGCAACTCGGGAGATTAACTCAAATTTGTGGCGGCACAATAAATTTCACGGCTCGGCATTAAAAATTAAGCGCCGCCATGCTCGTACAAGAACGAAAGGCAGTTGACTTTTTGCTGGAATCTCTTCTGCACCAGGAAGCTTCCTTCACCTAATTACACTAATCAGCATGAATTCTATACATGAAGAGTTCTCAAAAGATGAGATCCGGAGAAATCTGTGTGCTCGTTTTTTGGAACTATTTTTTCACTTTCATCAGCATTCTCTCTGGAAACTGTAAACTTTTGCAGGACAGTGTAACACTCGTTCGTGACTCTTTCGCGTTGGATTCCTTCGCCCCAATAAATTTCACCTGAGTCGGCGTTGTCACGCCTCTGCATATGTCTCCGCCCCAACCATCCTTCGTTGCTTCTTTAATTTATGTGAGCAAAAGTATCTATGCATCTACGTACATACATACATACTTGTATATGTACCTCTTCGTGTAAATGTATCAGTGTGTGGGCTTTGGAAAACTTGCAGGTTGTCTGGTCGAATTTGTACAGTAGAGAATGAGATTCAAAGGAGCGCATCCATGGGCTTAATGCGGACTAACATTTACCCAAACATTTCAGAGCGGAAGGACGGGAGTGCGGATTCCCACGACAGGAGAGGGGATGCATGAGCACGGGATAAAAAGTCCATTTGCAGGCGTCGCGTTCTCCCTTTCACTTTTCCTTCCTTTTTTTTTTGGGGGTAAATGTGGCTATTTTTTGGTCATATTTCAGGGGGAATGGAATTACAAAACAAATTACAAAATCCAAAACACAAAATAAGAGGCATATTTCTCACTTTTATGATGTTTACTGGACACGCCCCCCCCAAAAACCCTGCCTCTGGTGACCTTTCACCCTTATTAGAGCTGCGGGACAGCGCCGCCTTTTTCTGTAAGATGTATTTTTCTTTTTAATTTTGAATTTCGAATGGAAATTTACATAATTTATGGGCAGCAACAAAAGTCACACACAGATACGGGATCCTGAAGCAGGAGTCGCAGCAGTAGCAGTGGCCGTAGCATATGCCAGGACCACATTTTTTTCATTAAAAATATGTTTTATAATTTACGATTTTTTAAACCACGCGACAACAAATGAGACGCAAATTATTTTCGGCTCATTCCGAGTTGGTTTGCTCCTTGATTTGGTCAGAGTCGCGCCTCATTAAGAGCTCATTAAATTCTCGAGACTCGATGAGAGACCGAGAGACCGCTGCGCCAGTTGTTCCTGAGCATTTTAACACGTTTTTAATTTTAATGCATTTTATGGCCCCCCCTAACGATGTCTTAACGTCAGAGTTTCCCTGCCGCCCGTCATTGGATGCTCCCGCGGGCTGACTTTCACTTGTTGACTGCCGCTCCTGCAACGCGACATCCTCGTCAACGTCACCGCACATCAGGACATCAGCACGTCAAACTTCATTAGGAAGGGAAAGTGCTGGATGAAAAGGATGCTGCAGAGGTTGGTTCGCGTACAGAGGGTGAGGGTTGGTTGCTGCTGCTGCTGCTGCTGCTGTGGTTCGTTCATTGTTTTTATGGTTTGCGCTAATTAGTTACGAAGTCATAGAATTTTACAGGAATTGCTCTTGAGGACTGGTAGAGAAGTTATTGCCGTGATGCCCGTAATCCTCCCCCGGTCTGCAACTAAAGCAGTCATCATTTGTGGTTTACGCCGTCTGCAGAAAGGAGAAAAGGAATAAGTTTATTCCAACAATTTGTGTAAACTCGTGCCACAAATTAATCAGAAGGAAACAAACTCCAGATGAGTGACCACTTGACCAGCCCCACAAACGGAATATAAATCTCTGGAACGAAAAGAATCCTAGCCTAAACCCAGAATGCAGCCAATTACGGGGAAACCCATTTGACAAAGTGGTAGACCAGGATCCAAGATGAGTCCGCTCCGACAAAGATGTTGGGGCGAGTTCATAAATTTGCGGGCGACATAGACATACATAATTATGCAGACAGGAGGCCTTAAGGGGTTACCGAAAAGGAAACAGACATCTCTGGATCCCCGGGATCTTAAATTAAAATAACTAAATACGATATTGCGACTATGAGATACCGGGTAACCGAGAATCTAAGTCATATTTTCAGCTGTAGCTCCAATAAACTGAGTTGCTCCTCGAATACATTTATCCCATCCCGATGATACTTGCTGGATAGTTAGGTTATGTCTATAGACAGACTGCCATTTTCCCATATAGAATATACCCTTTCTACTCTTCGAATACCGGGTATACATATATACCACGCCCCGCTGTTATAAATCAAAGTCAGTGGGCTTTGTATTGGATTTGCCGAAAGGAATTTGTAGACATTAAGAAAGTCCAACTTCAACTTCAGCATTAACTCCTTCACCCAATCGTAGTCGTAGTCGTAGTCATAGTCCTTTCTTCCTGTTGCTTTTCTGCTTTAGAATGGAATGGGTGCTGGCTTTCAGGCATTTGAATAAATTTGGACCTTGTTTGGGGAAAGTGTCGCTGACATGTTAAGACTTCTCCCAGATTTATAGCCCTACCAAAGAAAAGGAAGAACCAAGGACGGTGGAAGGAGGAGTCACAGTCGGAGGTGTAGGTGGGGGTGGAGTGAGGCATGTCCTGAGCCAATTTAAAAATTGAATTCCAAATCCTCCTGCCATCCACTGCCGACTAATCATGCATCAGATTGGTTCGGATGTTCGACACATGTGTGCGGTTGTTAGATCTCTCTTATCGTGGCGAAATTTTGACACATGCCACACCAAATTCCATTCTCCATTATCACTCTCCGGCACTCTCCGAGGGACCTAATGCGATTATTTGCTGTGTTTTTGACCCAAAAAAGGAAAGCCAAGCCATTTGCCAGCAGCTCTGATTAAATTGGATTGTACTCGGAGATGCTCATAACTGTCACACATGGCCCCGTGGTGTGTCAACACCAAACCACCCAAAACAAAAAACAAGGAACAAAAACATGAAAACAAAAGACGAAAAGTCGATAGTGAAAAGCGAAGAGAAAGGTTGGAAAGGACTAGCCGATGAATGGAATACCCTTGCAATCCTAGGTCTACTATTTCAGTGTTTGTACACATATACACTAACGGATATCTCAACCAGAACCATTAAGCCTCAATAGATTTCGCATCCCATCCCGCTGCTGCACGGCAAAAAAATAGTCCCCTTCGGAGAGGGTATTTAACAAAATTCAGCGTAGTTTTTCAATAAACCCAACAAAAGGTACGAGTGCTGATGCTTTTGAGCCCTCCTCACCCCTGGCATTGTCCGTGCCCGTGGTCCTGCCAATAACCCTGCCCCTGTGTTTGTCCTCCAGGCAACTCATCGTAAACGCAATTTGATTTATGGACAATGTGGAAATTGAAAATTGTCGCATGGTCACTTTAATTTCTGAGTTATGCGACTTTAAACCGAGTTGAGGGATGGCCTGCCTCTGCCCCACCCCACTGTCCCTGATGAGGCAGGAAGTGAATTATGTCATGCTTCATTGTGAGGTTATGTAGCGATGACACACGGTACACGGTACAGTTAACGCACAGAGCTGTATGACGAAGAAACTGTACTTGTTGACCACGGCTGCGCCCTTGCCTCTGCCCATGCCTATGGTTGATGCGTGCGAAAGGAAGAAATGGCACGCGTCGCTTGTTAGTCGCTCGCTGTTGCAAGTTAAAGAGCAATCGGGGGGGACGAGGGCGGGGCACCAACAACCCTCATTGTCTCAGCTCGTCCTCGTCCTGGTCCGGATCGGGGTGGGAGGGTGTTTGATGTTTACTGCTAGCCGCTGAAGTGCCTCAATGGTTTAGTGTCAGCTTATAGTTTTGACATTTGTCCGATCGGCGAGATGAGTATTTGCTGATTACAGATGAATATCGTCGGAAGCGGATGATTGATGCTTCTCCGCTGAAGTGAGAAATATGCCGTCAACTTGACCACTGTCCTTTCACTGGATTCCATTTCTCGATATATGGAAGGACATTCCACATTCCCGAGAATGTTAACCCTTTTGTTGACCCCTTGGGGCCGCTTGACAAAGTTTCACTTATTTGGCAATTATTGGAAATATTTTCCAGTTTTAATTGAAAAACTGAAACCGAAGCTGGCTCTCCCGCTGATACCCTTCTGGTCTGGGCCACTTTCATGCATGCCTGCACCTGCTGCTGCTGTTGTCCGCAATTAAAATTGTTCACTCCCACAGCCCCAGCCTCAGTCCCCTGGTAAAGTTTTTATGGTTATCACTGTGGGCCTGCTCTAAAGGGGGCTTTATTTTTCATGGCTTTTCAATTTTAATTGAAATTTATGCGCATCTCTCAAAGGGTTTGTCCGCACCAAGTGGGCTCACTACCCTCCTGGCCAACACTCCTCCAGCCACGTGTTCGCAAAAAAAAGTGTTGCAAATTGTTGAAAATTTCAAAATTTACATGTACAATCGCCTGGAGCGATCCTGGAACTGGAAGGGGTGAAAGTGAGGTGGAGCAGGGGAAGGGCGGGGCGGAGTCCTGTGATTTACAGCCCGCACTTTGGTAATTTACGAGCCACAGCACTTGAAACAGAAACAGAACCCAACAGAACCGAACCACACCGAACACGGAAAGTGCATGCAAAACATTTTGGTATTTTGTTGTTGCGGCGCCATTTTATTGCCCTTCGGTTTGTTCATGTGTAAAATTTGAAATTGTTGTAAATAATTACCCTAATGGCTGCATGCCCCATCCAACCGTACGTCTCCCCGTCGCATAGTCTCTCTTCCGTGTCCCGTGTCCCATGTCATCGGGGGACCAGTTGCCACTTCTTTTTCTTGTACAGTTAATTTGTGAGCCGAGCCGGCAGCGCCGCCATTTGTAATTAAGCCTAAACCGTTAATATTTTAGGCAGATAAGAGCCACCGCACCCTATCGTATCCCCATACCCCATCTTCCAATCAGAGCCATTCCCATCCCAGAAATACCCATAAATTCTGAACCAAAAGTTGGTCCTTCCAAGACCAGGATCAGCCCCAAATTGTTGGGGAAACATTTTACGGTTCGGCGAGAGCGAATCTCTCCCATGGTCTATGGTCCACGGTCCTTGGCCGGGTGTTAATTTCCAGCCAGATTTTTTCTTATCTCAGCCCAAACGAAAGTGAAAATTCGCTTTCCCTCTGCTTCTGTTTTGCCAAGAATTTAATTAGCATACCGAATCGTTAACAAGATTGGAAAGCTCTTGAGTTATGCTATGCACAAGTTTCTCATGTAAATCTCGGGTGGTGAGGGAGAGGAGAAGGACCTGAAGGGAAAGTGCCTCTACATCTGGGTTTTCGAAATTGTAATTAAGAAATATGCCTCTCGACCTGCAGAAAAGTGCTTGCTATTCAGCAGGAATGGAACGGAAGAGTTAGGGTACTGAGACACTGAATATAGAAGTGCGTATATCATTATTATAATTCAAGGGCATACATATGTACATATATATGTATATATGTATATACGACTTCAAACGATGCTGACATGTACAATATCTTACAATTTAGCTTTATTTTTAATTAATCTTTAATTCATAAAGAGTTAATAGCAAACTATGTACATATTTGAATGTCGCAACCATATAATGGTCGTAATCATCCATAAATCGACTAACACACTACTAACAGTACGAGTATGTGCATTGATAACTAAGAAGTTAAAGTTAAGTTACGACTAATATCCAAAGTGAGTGAGTCCGATCCTAGCCAATGTGGATATCTAAAAGTAGAGGGAATAGAACGATCTGTTAGCTGGTTGGCTTGACACAACACACGACACAACTTACTATTATGATGGATGTTAATGTTAATTTTGGGAATCCTTATTTTCGGTTTGGCTCTGCCTTTGGCCTTGGGCGCTGCGAAGGCATCTCCAGAGCAGAGGAAAAGGCACGCCACAAACAGAAGCCACCCAACCCTGAAGTATTTCATATTGAATGTGAGATTGAGCGTGGCTGAAAGCTGAACGAATACTGAGGTGTAGCTGATGACCGTTTTTAAATAAATCCTGAATTCTAAAAAAAAAACTCATTGGGAATTCTCTCAAATTGTATAAAATCACCGAAACGCTGACAATGATGATGAAATCAATGAGGTTGTTATCTGCTTGGATTTTACCACTGGGGCGTGCTTATCAATAATTCCGAAAGTAAACCCCCGAGCGAATGGAATGGAATTCCCAGCAATAAGCTGAACGGATCTATTCGTAAGAGCAGAGCTCGCTCAACCCATCCCATTGTCGGGGAGAAAGGGACAGTGACAGCCCCTGCACTCGAGTGCCGACTACTCAAACATAAACATGCATAAATTGCATTATAAGCGACCCAAACAAAGCATTAACAAAGCATTGCGTAGATCCCCTCCCCTCTACTCTCGCTGCCATAACTATTCATTATCGACACATAAACGACCCTGCGACCCTCTCCTGGGCCAAGGGCAGGGCACTCATAACTTCAAATTTTTATTAAATAAACAGAACAAAGCAATGGCCGGAAAATGTCACATACCCGTACTCGTACATAGGGGAGGACACAGGACCTAGGACATATGCACGAGCATCCTTCTGACCCACTAAATTGGATATCCGAATTGCATGGCTGAGAAGGAAAGAACGGAAAGAACCCTTTCTATCCTAGAGCACCTCCCTCCACGACATCCTGCGTAATTCAATATTTGACTATATGAGATTTATGGCCACAGGGTCTAGCAACTTCCGCTGGGCTGGCAACGTTCTCGTCCTAGTCGTCTTCGTCGTTTTATTTGTATAAAGTATAATTTTTGATTTAGTGCGATTTGTGTCAACGGTTCGAGCGACGCGGCGCAACGCACCGCACACTCGGGGGGTGGTAAAGGGTTGAGGAGAATGTTGAGACGAGCGCAATAGTTTCGCAATATCCGAAAAGTGAAAGTTTGCTTCGCTTTGTTTGCCTTGGATGCGATGGTGCGGATATGAGACCGCATGCTGATTGTCATTCAAAATTGTGGGGGGAATTCTTACACCACTCCACCGCCCCATCCTCCTGCAAGGCGGAAGCGGATGTTATGCCAACGGAATGCGCATAAAAGTTTACTATTATGCCCGAATTTTGGTGGAAATTGAAGAGAACTTCCAGTGCAGATGACAACAAATTGCTTTTTTTGACTGTTGCGTTGCCGAATACGCTAGGGAATTAACGGAGACGCCTCGCAGCAATGGAAACTGGGGTTGCTGGGGCAGGTAAACAGGATGCAGACGACAGTGCCACCCGATAAGGCGCGAAAGTGCTTGGCAGAGGGCAATTTCCCGCGAAAAATTTGCATAGCTCGTGGGAGCGAACAGTCCCAGCCAATCAAAGGGTTGTCGCACGGCCGGAAGCGCGAGACATGCAAATTTATTACAGGTTGCATTAAATTTAATTTTCAGTCGAAGCGTGTGAGGAAACTACCAATGGGCCCGCCCAGGAGATTGACTTACCCAGTCAGACGCGTAATGAAGTGAGGTTTCAGCGTTGCTTCATCTCCTCGATCTGCTTGAGCAGCAGCTGCATGCGATCTTTCATCAGCGGCTGGCCGCGCTGCGTGCGCTTGCTGATGGCCTTGGTCTTCTCGAGGCGCTGCTTCTTGTAAGCCTTAATGCGGGCCTCCTTCTCAGCACGCACCTGTTGGCGCTCAGCCTCGGCTTTGGCCGCCTTCTGCTGACGGATCATTTTACGGATCTCGGGCTTGTTCGGTTTATCCTGGAAGTCATTACGTACAGTGTGATAATGACGCCGCTGAAACGTTTGCTGCTACTTACTGTTTTCGGCTTGTTCTTCTGCTTAAAGTTGGGCTTCTGCCATTGTGTGGTCTTAGCATTGTTCTGCGTTGGCTTTTTATTGGGTTTTCCTTGCGTTTTTTGTTTCATTTTATTTCACTTTTATTGTAAACAAACGAAACACGTGTTAAAACGCAGCTGTTGCTATATTGGCGTTACGCAGCACTAGTCCCTATGTAGAAAGGATGTAGATTTGTACTTACTACTTAATAGAGATTTTTTTTATGGTGGTTAGTATATTTTTATAAATAGTTCGGTATATTACAGTATATTTTCAGTGTATTTTAATATTGAACTGGTATATTTCGGTATATTTCTCACGGTCGTATTTTTCGCGGTCACACTGCTCTGCAAATTATTGAAAATGTTAAAAATTACTAAATTTATTGCAGAAAATGGCAAGTAAACTATCCAACTATCTGGGAAACATCTAACTCACCCTTCGCCCTCTAGCTAAAGTTGTCAATTTAACTGGCAGCCGTCTGGCCCGGCCTGCAATTCGCTTTTATGCCCAGTCCGGCAGTGCGGAAGACAACACCACTACACGAGACTCGGATGAACCGATTGACATAACGAATCCCTTCGAAAAGGACCCCCAACAATGCATATTGTGTAAGAACAACATCACCCCGCATTACAAGAACGTTCGCCTGCTGTCCCAGTTCCAGTCGTCCTACACGGGCCGCATCTACGGACGCCACATAACCGGGTTATGCAAGCAGAAGCAGGAGGATGTTGAGCGGGCCATCCTGCGGGCGCAGCAATGTCTGCTGATGCCGGGATATCACAAAGACCTGGACTTCCTTCAGGACCCTAAGCTATTCGACCCGGAGAGGCCCGTGCGGCCGCATAAATATTAGGTTGCACTTAAGTTTTGTCTACAATTTGTTTTTATTTCGGAGTAATACATTTTGCCACCGTTTGTGTTTGTCTGAGTATCAGTCCTCCTCTAGGTAGCGCAGCATTTCTAGGGGAATGCCCAGTTGTATCAACACGGTCTTCTTTGTCGGCCGGGGAACGACCATGTCCTGCAGGTCGTTTACAGTGGCTATGAAACCCCGCCTCCAGGTCTCGATGTCTGCCTGCAGCTCGGCGATTCTGCTGTCTTGTGGTTCTTGTGCTTCATCATCCGATTCCACTTCATCCTCGTCTTCCGTTCGGTTCTCGTCTTCTACTATCTTGCCTCTTTCATCCTCTTGCTTCTTGCTGACTTGTGGTATGACTTCTTCGTCCTCTTCCATTCGCTCTTTGTCTTCTACTACCTTGCCTTGTTCATCCTCCTGCTTCTTTCTGTCCACTATCTTCTTTTCTGGTTTATTCTCCTTCGTCAATAGTTGGTTTTCTTTTGCTTTTGGAGTGAACTCATTCTCTCTGGCCTGCTCCTTAAGTTCGCTTACGGCGGCGAATTCAAGCCGTTTCTTTGTCAGATCTGTACGGATGCGGGACAATCCGATGCGTTTGTGGCATCCACTATTTGTGGACAGGGGAAGGGCGCGAGGAGTCTCTTGATCTGTCCTATGTATTGTGTTTCCAAATTCCTCCCGCTGCAGCCGCACCAAAGGCGTGGTGTGGCACGCCCGTCTCGTAAGGCCAAGCCGTGGTCTCCGCGCCGACTGCGGCGTGACATTCGCTTCCTCCGTCATTCAAAATACCTACGAAAGGATTCGGAATTTAAATTTTATTTAAATTAAATTAAATTAAAACGCACTATTTTTCACCAAATTTTATTTTGGGTTTTTGATAGATTTTTCTCATTTAAAACTCACTATTTATTGCCAAAAAATAATGCACTAATTTTTACCCAAGCCAAGTAACTAGAAACAAAAATTTTTGGCGGGAAACCATCAATAAAATTTAAATAGATTGATATTATTTATTCGCCTTTATGTAAAACTGCCTCACGATTTTCGTACAATTACGAATCGTAAAAACAACCATGCCTTGCATTCTAGCCACCTTGATTGAGGGATGTCAAGTTTAAATTTTATTTAAATTCAATTAAATTAAAACGCACTATTTTTCACCAAATTTTTTTTTGGGTTTTTAGTAGATTTTTCTCATTTAAAAATCACTATTTATTGCCAAAAAATAATGCACTAATTTTTACCCAAGCCAAGTAACTAGAAACAAAAATTTTTGGCGGGAAACCATCAATAAAAGTTAAATAGATTGATATTATTTATTCGCCTTTATGTAAAACTGCCTCACGATTTTCGTACAATTACGAATCGTAAAAACAACCATGCCTTGTATTCTAGCCACCTTCATTGAGGGATGTCAAAAATTGGACACTGCCATGGCGCCACTATCAACTCCATAATTATAATAGACCGTTTGTAATAATACAATTTATTCATTCGCAAAATAAAAATGCAACAAATTATTTCTTTATTACTGCGTTGCTGGCTGTCGTGCAAACCATTCCAGTGGCAATCCAGGCAGATCCGCCAAGTTTAGATCACAATTACATGTTGCGGCTCAATACCTGATGGGGAAGACTCCGATTCCGATTCCGATTCCGTCGACCCAAACAACATCCAACGGTCTCGCTCCCAAAGGTCCAAACGCATATTATTCCTCTTTTTACGTTCGCAACTGGCTAAATGATTGTAGTTGGCTATCTCTTCGGCCTTATAGGGCTTGTATTTTTCCTTTTTCGTCTCTTCGACGAGCTTTGCATTGACGTAGCGCTCCGAACGATTGGCAAGGCTTTCCTTTCTCATAAGCCGCTTCTTGGCATCCCACACGCAATTGAAACGGTTCATTTTCACTCGTACTTTAGTACGCAGACTTAGCGTCTTAAGCTGCTCGTTGCTGTAATTGCGCAGCAAATCCTCAGAGGTGATTTTCTGAAACCGCAATATGCATATGTATGCATATGTATGTACATATGTGATTTTAGCTTGCTAGAGGTGTCATTTACTTACGCTCCCCTTGTTATATGCTCTACACATATAGAATTCAGCCAGATTCTGCGTACAACGTATCATATTGATTTCCGTCGTCTTTTGATATTTATGGAGGGCACATGATATTACAGTTCGTGCCATTTTGGAAGTGTCAATTTGCCCGTCTCCGTACATCTAACTATGGCGTCGTTTTAACAAGTTTTACCGTTTGTTTACAATTTTTCAATTTACCGCAATTTAAATGCAACGCTGGATATTCAACTCTGAGGTGGCTCCCCAACGAACACATCCCTGTTTAGTTGACATTTAGAGAAAATCTACATGTGTATTTTGTACGTTTTATTTAAAAAATAAAAAAAATGATTACCTCAAGAAATTCCCTTAAAAAGCTAAGAAGCCTAGGAAACCCCACTGACCATATTCTATTTAAGTGTATTTCAAAATTTTGACACGCCCCACAAAGGACGAAAATCTGTGGAATCCACAATTTTTAAGATAAAAGAAAACCAAAAAAGCATAATCATGGGAAAAGCCGGTATCTACGCTTACTCATTCCCTCTCTCTCTCGCAAATACTTCCACGTTTCGTATGTGTAGTTATACATGTACATGCAAGCTGATGTAAAAAGTATATGTAAACTAAAATGGAAACAGAAAAAATATGAAATATAAAAATCTAGCTAGGGTTCGAGCTAATTTTTTGAAATTTTCCATTTGGGCCAAAATTTAATTCGTCCCTTTAGCGAACATATAATAAATTACATAAATCATAAGATCACATACATATGTATATTCTGACTGAGTACCGGGTATAAAGTGCAGCCGCGGCCTTTCTTTATTCTATATAATAGGTATGAATATATAAACCACGCGCTGAATATCCTGTCTTTTTTGGGATTGTATAAACGGTCTACAAAAATTATGCGCGCTCTATATGCTAATCTGATCTATGACTAAAACTGACCTGATACTGATACATACTGAAATTGGGAACGCCCATCGATCCGTGGTATGGTAGATGCCGCACCAACTCAAGTGTACACATTTTGGTTTAAATCTGAATCTCCACTCTACTCCGCTTCTCTCACCACCTCTCCTAAAATCGACTCTGATATGATTAGGACTATTCGTAGGTTGAGGCCACGGGACTAAAGCGATTCACTTACAACTGAACAATGAGGGGCTGAGCTGACGACCGGTGAACATATTGCAACGATTGCCAAAGAGGATAATTATTGCAATTACAGGTCGGAGGAACGGTGGCAGGTTGCAGCTGCAGACCGCAGTTCCCGGATTGGCAACAAAAGCACTTACAAACGAACCTAAATTGAAGCATTAAGCTACGGTACGACTACGAAAAGGGGTGGTAGCGTTCGACGTCCGCTCCTCGGAAGCTGACCTTGCACACGCACTGCTGGGTCGACGACAGCAGGACGAGGCACTCGCGACAGACCAGATGCTGGCAGGTGCGTATCTCGTAGCCGAACTGACTGCTGCGGCAGTTGATGCAGCGGGGCGGTGTTCCCGACCCGGAAACGGATCCGACCTGGGTGAAGCGGGTGATCTTCTGGAGAGCTTGCTGGAGGGCCTGGTCGATGGAAGACGGTCCTGTCGTCGAGGTAGATGCGGCTGCAAGCGACTGGTGAACGCTGCTGGCCGTGACGGTAGCACAGGCAGAGTGGTGGCTGTGTCTGGCCCGCTTCGCAGACGGCGGCGAGGCAGGGGACTGGCCCAGGAAAGCCGCCGATGAGGAGGTGGCTGTGAAGGTGACGGTAGACTTGGTCTTGCGCTGCTGGTGCTTGTACGCGCTAGAGAGCGAGGAGTAGGTCCCGGCGGCGATGCTACCCTGCCCCGTTTGGCACATGCTGCTGGCGAACTGGGAGGCGTGGCGGCGTCGCATTCGAGAGCTGCCCAGCGAGCGGGGCACCGTCTTAAAGTGCTCCGAGTTCTCCATTAGGAACTTTTCGATGCGCGCCTTGAGGGCGAGGTTCATTACAGCTTTGCACTGTGAGCTATATTCGAGTCCTGTAAAGGGATCTGAGGGCTGGCGACCCCACTTGCCCTCCTCCACAGCGTGCTTGTCTATGGTGGACTGGTCGACAACCTTCCCGGATGGCAGCACCGTGGGAAAGATCTGAAAGCAAGGAAAATCCGTGAGCAACGATGGGGGATTTCATTACAAACTGGGAATCTCACCATTAGCTCCCAGGTGATGGAATCCAAGAACTCTTCGGGTAACGACAACGTCGACTGCTCGCGCAGCTCAGGTATGTGGCGAGAGGGGGAAACGCACTATTTTTCACCAAATTTTTTTTTGGGTTTTTAGTAGATTTTTCTCATTTAAAAATCACTATTTATTGCCAAAAAATAATGCACTAATTTTTACCCAAGCCAAGTAAATAAAAACAAAAATTTTTGGCGGGAAACCATCAATAAAATTGAAATAGATTGATATTATTTATTCGCCTTTATGTAAAACTGCCTCACGATTTTCGTACAATTACGAATCGTAAAAACAACCATGCCTTGCATTCTAGCCACCTTCATTGAGGGATGTCAAAAATTAGACACTGCCATGGCGCCACTATCAACTCTATAATTATAATAGACCGTTTGTAATAATACAATTTATTCATTCGCAAAATAAAAATGAAACAAATTATTTCTTTATTACTGCGTTGCTGGCTGTCGTGCAAACCATTCCAGTGGCAATCCAGTTATCAATTTATTTTGGAAGTGTCAATTTGTGGTTCTTGTGCTTCATCATCTGATTCCACTTCATCCTCGCCTTCCGTTCGGTTCTCGTCTTCTACTATCTTGCCTCTTTCATCCTCTTGCTTCTTGCTGACTTGTGGTATGACTTCTTCGTCTTCTTCCATTCGCTCTTTGTCTTCTACTACCTTGCCTTGTTCATCCTCCTGCTTCTTTCTGTCCCCTATCTTCTTTTCTGGTTTTTTCTCCTTCGTCAATAGTTGGTTTTCTTTTGCTTTTGGAGTGAACTCATTCTCTCTGGCCTGCTCCTTAAGTTCGCTTACAGCGGCGAATTCAAGCCGTTTCTTTGTCAGATCTGTACGGATGCGGGACAATCCGATGCGTTTGTGGCATCCACTATTTGTGGACAGGGGAAGGGCGCGAGGAGTCTCTTGATCTGTCCTATGTATTGTGTTTCCAAATTCCTCCCGCTGCAGCCGCACCAAAGGCGTGGTGTGGCACGCCCGTCTCGTAAGGCCAAGCCGTGGTCTCCGCGCCGACTGCGGCGTGACATTCGCTTCCTCCGTCATTCAAAATACCTACGAAAGGATTCGGAATTTAAATTTTATTTAAATTAAATTAAATTAAAACGCACTATTTTTCACCAAATTTTATTTTGGGTTTTTGATAGATTTTTCTCATTTAAAACTCACTATTTATTGCCAAAAAATAATGCACTAATTTTTACCCAAGCCGAGTAAATAGAAACAAAAATTTTTGGCGGGAAACCATCAATAAAATTTAAATAGATTGATATTATTTATTCGCCTTTATGTAAAACTGCCTCACGATTTTCGTACAATTACGAATCGTAAAAACAACCATGCCTTGCATTCTAGCCACCTTGATTGAGGGATGTCAAATTTAAATTTTATTTAAATTCAATTAAATTAAAACGCACTATTTTTCACCAAATTTTTTTTTGGGTTTTTAGTAGATTTTTCTCATTTAAAAATCACTATTTATTGCCAAAAAATAATGCACTAATTTTTACCCAAGCCAAGTAACTAGAAACAAAAATTTTTGGCGGGAAACCATCAATAAAATTTAAATAGATTGATATTATTTATTGGCCTTTATGTAAAACTGCCTCACGATTTTCGTACAATTACGAATCGTAAAAACAACCATGCCTTGCATTCTAGACACCTTGATTGAGGGATGTCAAGTTTAAATTTTATTTAAATTCAATTAAATTAAAACGCACTATTTTTCACCAAATTTTTTTTTGGGTTTTTAGTAGATTTTTCTCATTTAAAAATCACTATTTATTGCCAAAAAATAATGCACTAATTTTTACCCAAGCCAAGTAACTAGAAACAAAAATTTTTGGCGGGAAACCATCAATAAAAGTTAAATAGATTGATATTATTTATTCGCCTTTATGTAAAACTGCCTCACGATTTTCGTACAATTACGAATCGTAAAAACAACCATGCCTTGTATTCTAGCCACCTTCATTGAGGGATGTCAAAAATTGGACACTGCCATGGCGCCACTATCAACTCCATAATTATAATAGACCGTTTGTAATAATACAATTTATTCATTCGCAAAATAAAAATGCAACAAATTATTTCTTTATTACTGCGTTGCTGGCTGTCGTGCAAACCATTCCAGTGGCAATCCAGGCAGATCCGCCAAGTTTAGATCACAATTACATGTTGCGGCTCAATACCTGATGGGGAAGACTCCGATTCCGATTCCGATTCCGTCGACCCAAACAACATCCAACGGTCTCGCTCCCAAAGGTCCAAACGCATATTATTCCTCTTTTTACGTTCGCAACTGGCTAAATGATTGTAGTTGGCTATCTCTTCGGCCTTATAGGGCTTGTATTTTTCCTTTTTCGTCTCTTCGACGAGCTTTGCATTGACGTAGCGCTCCGAACGATTGGCAAGGCTTTCCTTTCTCATAAGCCGCTTCTTGGCATCCCACACGCAATTGAAACGGTTCATTTTCACTCGTACTTTAGTACGCAGACTTAGCGTCTTAAGCTGCTCGTTGCTGTAATTGCGCAGCAAATCCTCAGAGGTGATTTTCTGAAACCGCAATATGCATATGTATGCATATGTATGTACATATGTGATTTTAGCTTGCTAGAGGTGTCATTTACTTACGCTCCCCTTGTTATATGCTCTACACATATAGAATTCAGCCAGATTCTGCGTACAACGTATCATATTGATTTCCGTCGTCTTTTGATATTTATGGAGGGCACATGATATTACAGTTCGTGCCATTTTGGAAGTGTCAATTTGCCCGTCTCCGTACATCTAACTATGGCGTCGTTTTAACAAGTTTTACCGTTTGTTTACAATTTTTCAATTTACCGCAATTTAAATGCAACGCTGGATATTCAACTCTGAGGTGGCTCCCCAACGAACACATCCCTGTTTAGTTGACATTTAGAGAAAATCTACATGTGTATTTTGTACGTTTTATTTAAAAAATAAAAAAAATGATTACCTCAAGAAATTCCCTTAAAAAGCTAAGAAGCCTAGGAAACCCCACTGACCATATTCTATTTAAGTGTATTTCAAAATTTTGACACGCCCCACAAAGGACGAAAATCTGTGGAATCCACAATTTTTAAGATAAAAGAAAACCAAAAAAGCATAATCATGGGAAAAGCCGGTATCTACGCTTACTCATTCCCTCTCTCTCTCGCAAATACTTCCACGTTTCGTATGTGTAGTTATACATGTACATGCAAGCTGATGTAAAAAGTATATGTAAACTAAAATGGAAACAGAAAAAATATGAAATATAAAAATCTAGCTAGGGTTCGAGCTAATTTTTTGAAATTTTCCATTTGGGCCAAAATTTAATTCGTCCCTTTAGCGAACATATAATAAATTACATAAATCATAAGATCACATACATATGTATATTCTGACTGAGTACCGGGTATAAAGTGCAGCCGCGGCCTTTCTTTATTCTATATAATAGGTATGAATATATAAACCACGCGCTGAATATCCTGTCTTTTTTGGGATTGTATAAACGGTCTACAAAAATTATGCGCGCTCTATATGCTAATCTGATCTATGACTAAAACTGACCTGATACTGATACATACTGAAATTGGGAACGCCCATCGATCCGTGGTATGGTAGATGCCGCACCAACTCAAGTGTACACATTTTGGTTTAAATCTGAATCTCCACTCTACTCCGCTTCTCTCACCACCTCTCCTAAAATCGACTCTGATATGATTAGGACTATTCGTAGGTTGAGGCCACGGGACTAAAGCGATTCACTTACAACTGAACAATGAGGGGCTGAGCTGACGACCGGTGAACATATTGCAACGATTGCCAAAGAGGATAATTATTGCAATTACAGGTCGGAGGAACGGTGGCAGGTTGCAGCTGCAGACCGCAGTTCCCGGATTGGCAACAAAAGCACTTACAAACGAACCTAAATTGAAGCATTAAGCTACGGTACGACTACGAAAAGGGGTGGTAGCGTTCGACGTCCGCTCCTCGGAAGCTGACCTTGCACACGCACTGCTGGGTCGACGACAGCAGGACGAGGCACTCGCGACAGACCAGATGCTGGCAGGTGCGTATCTCGTAGCCGAACTGACTGCTGCGGCAGTTGATGCAGCGGGGCGGTGTTCCCGACCCGGAAACGGATCCGACCTGGGTGAAGCGGGTGATCTTCTGGAGAGCTTGCTGGAGGGCCTGGTCGATGGAAGACGGTCCTGTCGTCGAGGTAGATGCGGCTGCAAGCGACTGGTGAACGCTGCTGGCCGTGACGGTAGCACAGGCAGAGTGGTGGCTGTGTCTGGCCCGCTTCGCAGACGGCGGCGAGGCAGGGGACTGGCCCAGGAAAGCCGCCGATGAGGAGGTGGCTGTGAAGGTGACGGTAGACTTGGTCTTGCGCTGCTGGTGCTTGTACGCGCTAGAGAGCGAGGAGTAGGTCCCGGCGGCGATGCTACTCTGCCCCGTTTGGCACATGCTGCTGGCGAACTGGGAGGCGTGGCGGCGTCGCATTCGAGAGCTGCCCAGCGAGCGGGGCACCGTCTTAAAGTGCTCCGAGTTCTCCATTAGGAACTTTTCGATGCGCGCCTTGAGGGCGAGGTTCATTACAGCTTTGCGCTGTGAGCTATATTCGAGTCCTGTAAAGGGATCTGAGGGCTGGCGACCCCACTTGCCCTCCTCCACAGCGTGCTTGTCTATGGTGGACTGGTCGACAACCTTCCCGGATGGCAGCACCGTGGGAAAGATCTGAAAGCAAGGAAAATCCGTGAGCAACGATGGGGGATTTCATTACAAACTGGGAATCTCACCATTAGCTCCCAGGTGATGGAATCCAAGAACTCTTCGGGTAACGACAACGTCGACTGCTCGCGCAGCTCAGGTATGTGGCGAGAGGGGGACCGCTGTCCGGCTGGATGCTGGGCCTGGTCCCTCTGCCCGAATGGATCGCTAATTTCGCTCCAGATGGTCTTCATCAGCTCGCGATCGCCCTTGTCTAGGGAACGAGCAGGGAGACCCCAGATCTGAATCTTGCGGAGCACCGGCGGACACCGCTCCGTGGCGCGGATCACGATCTTTACGCTGTTCGTGTTGGCCAGTATTTTGTGGGCGGTCTTAAAGAAGAACACCTTCTCGCTCTGCTGCTGGGCAGCGGCCGCACTGCTGCGGGAATTGTAGTCGCTCTGGTAGCAAAAGGTGACCGAGTCAACGCCCTTAGCCAGGTCCCGGACATTGGCCACACGCTCCCAGATGCCGTCGTGCTTGCTGTGCACCTCAAAGGCCGTGGATCGGAAGGCGCCGGAGGTGTGCCACAGCTTAATGACCTTCATGTCGATGGCTTTGGGAAAATCAAAGACGATCTCGACGGGCGGCTTGCAGACGGCGAAGCACATGAAGCCACGCTCCAGCTGCTCCCCATCGTTAGCTATCAGGTTGTCCGCCGTGTAGCCGTCCTCGCACACGGCCTCGCATTCCACCGAAGGCTTGAGTTTGGGGTTGAGGAAGTTGATTAGGCTACTCATGCCTCTCCCCTCCTCTCCTCTCGAGTGTGTTATAATCTCAAACGCTGCAGTTGGTCACGAGCCAGCGCAGCTCGTGTGTCTTTGTGGTGTGGTGGGGCCCCACCTGCTCTTTATTCGCACAGAAAATGGCGTCACTGCCTCTGCTTATGTTTCTACTCTGCGTCAGCCTCCTGTCTGTCTGTTGCGTTGTTACTGGCGTAATCACAGTCCGAGCATGAAAAGGTAGAGCACTCACAATTCCCTATCCTTGATGCTAGAGCGCTTGAGCTAGCATCGTATTACGCACTTGACAATTATCTTTTGGAATATTTAGAAAAATCACAGGGGACAAATTGAATGAATCGAAATGTGCGTATCAGTGTGGCCGCGGAATTATCGATTAAATATACCATCCGACCATCAGAAATATACCGAAAAGAACGGTCTCATTTTAAAAATATACCGTAAAAATACCGACGAAAGTCATATTCCTCGATTTTGATATTCTCACGCGTCTAATATTTCAGTTTATGGCCGCAAATAATAGATTTAACAATTTTACAATGGCTGGTGGTCAACGCACTGCAACGCTCGTATCGAAGTTAGTTGTTTTGAGGGCTATTGTTTTATTTGTTCACTATATTTTACGCTATAAAGTGTTGGGGCTACTCCTTGTGAGGAAGCCCATAAATTATAGTAAAAAGATAACATAATCGAATAACTGATCTCCCATGAAACAGTTTACTTTGATTTCAGCAGTTTACCCATTATTTTAGTAATTGCCTTGCTCAATTCAAATCTGCCCGCTCTAAAAAATCCTCGCCGTCCTGGGAAGTTTATTATATTTTTCCCTGGGAAATTGCTGAGGATCTTCGGAAAACATCGGGTATGGCAAAACGGCCCGGAAAATGCAATGCATGCAAGGTAAAATCCACCTCACTGCATGACATACTAGAGCTGGAGAAATATCGACGTTAACATCGATATAATCGATGTTAGGGTCCTAATTGAAGACATCGATAGTTTTTACAAAACATCGATTTTTTTGCCAGACACCCCTAAATTTAAAAATGTTTCCAATTTGATATTCCGTTTAATATTCGTAGCTAACTAGGCTATGTTTTTATCTTTTTGTATCTTCATATTCACTGGTGTCTTTACGAATAACACCACGTTTTCCTCTTTTATTGGATAGTCTTGCTTTTTTCGCCGCCGCATGTTTTAAATCCGAGGCCAGGCCGCTTTTTAGATCTTAAAATCGAATTTAAAGTTGCTGCCTTCCGTTTCGTACTTGTGGATAAGCTGCTTAATGGCCTGCTCCACATCGATGGTGTTGAATTTCTCCTGAACCCGCTGCTTGATGGGATTCTCGATGGTAATTTCCTCACATAGTTAACAGAAAACCAATTCAAAACATAGTTAACAGAAAACCAATTAATTTCCTTACATAGTTAACAGAAAACCAAGTCAAAACATAGTTAACAGAAAACCAATTAATTTCCTTACATAGTTAACAGAAAACCAAGTCAAAACAAAGTTAACAGAAAACCAATTAATTTCCTTACATAGTTAACAGAAAACCAAGTCAAAACATAGTAAGTAAAGAGGAAAATGAATAACTAACAAAAAAGCGAACTTACAATTATTACTTACACTCATTACTCTCTTCAATAAATATATCCTGGGAGTTGGTGGCCGGTGGAAGAGCATATGGACGTCTTCCGCTATTTTGTGAATTGTTTGAAGCGGCTAGTTTGAGCTCAGGCTTGAGCACATAATTTTATACGATTGATGAATCAATTGTCTACAAGATTGGTTAGGTTTAGTGACTCTTTTTTTTTAGATTGTTTCTAAAATGACGTTTAAGCCAAGGTATAATGCTTAAGTGAGCATGAAATGCGACGTAAGAAAACGTAAAAGAGCATGAAAAGTCACGTCATTTGGAAACTCAACTGGTGGTATGGACGTATATATACCCTTTTTCATTTCATTAATGTTTAAATTATTTTTTCCTAGCTGCTTTCAAACGTGATTAATAGTGCATTTTGCACATATCTACATTTTTTGACCCAATAATGCATTTGATGAATTTATTATTATTAACAAAGCGATCCCGATACCCATTTTTAGTCTTTATAAAAAGACTAAAAGCTGTAAAATTTTCTGAGATAGAGACTTACTAGTTTCTGCAAAAATTGGTGCCTAGTAAAACAAACTTTTCCTAAATTCTATAATATCCAGGTTCTAAGGGGTACGAAAATGTTGCTATTCCTTGAAAATGTTGTGGGAAAATGTCGCTCGATTCGCGACACATGTTGCTGGCCCATACAAAAATATGTTGCAAACGGTAAAATACATACAAAATCCCTCAAAAAGTCCCAGAAAAAGTCCCAACAAGTACGGCAACTAAATTTCGGTATTTTTTGCAATTCGGTTGAGTTTCAAAAAAATTCAAAAAGATACGTATACACAAGAGAACATTATTGGTGGAAAAAAAAGTGAACAAAGTGTGAAGTTATGCGGATAGATATTTCAAACGTAATTATTAAATTGAAATTAACAAAAAAATGCTTTTAAGAGTTTTCCAGTAAATTATTGGCAAAAAACCTTGGATTAAAACGAAATGCGTGTACATACATATGTGTGTAACCACATGTTTTAATTAGCATGGTTTTATTTGTTTTAAATGCAATTTGTATGCATGTATCAACCCATCCGTATTCCAAATGAACAATATTGCATATTTACGTAATGAAAAATTATCTTTAAATATGTTTTGATATAGTATATTCGACAGATGGGAGTTTGAACGCTGAGACAGATGATGATACAAGAACTTATGTTCCTAAATAAGAACTACAATGTCTTCTGGTCTTCAAACACCGACTAAGTTTAATGTTGATCTCGAATTAATTAATCTCTGATATTTAAATTCCACATGTCGATCCCAAAAATAGTAGTGTCGAGCCAAAAAAGTAGTAAAAGTGGTAGAGACGCGCTCTTTTACTCATTATGTAAAGTATGAACGTGGCGGTAATTTTTAAAATCATACCAGTATATACCATGACAAAAATACCAACGAAAGTCATATTCCTCGATTTTGATATTCTGTTTAACATAACTTGGTGAATAGGGAACTGAGACCTGTTCCTGTTCCTGAGAATATTTAAAATTTACTCGGTGTATTAGCACAACAAGGTGAGTTCGTTATCGGGCATAAACACGGCCATACAAGTTATCGATACAAAAAACGCAAGTAGCTGCAAGGTGTATGACCTAAAGAGGGTAACATAATTTTGTTGCTATTATGTAGGTATTTTTTTGCAAAACCCGGCGGGTACATATCTTTACTTTGAAAATAACGGACATCCTGCCTGTTAGCCATATTAATGCAACAATGAAGCCATATTAATGCAACATGAAATAATATTGTATCATTTATGCACTTCTAAGTTTCATCTGCAAACGTATTCCACAAGATGCCGTGGAATGCGTCTGTCTATCTGCCCGAGGGTATCACGGCGGTTTTATTTTCCGCGGGTAAATTCGGTACATTTTGAAAAAAATCAGACGTTATATTTGGGTATATTTCTGAGGATCAGTCACTCTGACCAAAAGAGCTGTGATTCAAATATCTCGCCCAAATGGGACATATTCAATTCATTATATCTATGTAATTATATTATATCTTTGTTATATCTTTTTTTCAGATCGAAACGATGACCAACTCTTCGCCAATGAGAGGGGGGTGCTCAGGGCCATGCTCACACACTCGCTGGTCCTGGGACCCATCTCAACCCGTTCCAAGGAGTCCACAGACCCAGAGCGCTCCTCCCGGAGCTCCTGGTTGAGGGCATGAGTGTTGTAGCAGAGTACAAGACGGGTGTTGAGGCCCTCGAAGATGCTGACCACGCTGGGCTTAAGGTTGAAGAAGATGATCTTCTGGCGGCGTAGTCGGAAGTCGTCCACCATAGAGGATATTACCTTGGCGGCAGTGAAGTCAGCGGCGTAGATGTAGGTGCAGTCGATGACTACCAGGCACATCCGTGTCGTCGTGGCCGACAAGTGGCATTTATAAGCAGCATTATAAACTAATTTAGTTGGCCAATTGATGGACTAATAGAGCTGCAGAAACGGTCGATAGAAAGAGTACCAGGAAACCATGCCCAATGCCCTTCTCCTGTCTGATAGAATCTCAATTAAAATGAAATATATGAACAGCATTAAGAGTTAATCCTCTGAGCAATTTAGTTACTCCCCACTAATTGATTAACTCTGCACGAGGGCACACGGCCAGCACCTCTAACAAGAAACGCGTAACCCTAATAGCCAGAAAAAAAAACAATGAAAAACCCCGTTTGAAGTCGTGTCTGAAATGCGGCAGAACCGAGCCGAACCACGCTTAGTAAATGTCAGAGGCGACATTAATGTAGCACATTTATTTAATTAGACAAGCGTTCGTTCGGAGCGGAGCTCCATTCCACGCTCGGGCCACTCGCTTATTGATGGCCAAACTGAATTAGATTGGCCAAATGAGCAGAGCCAATGGCTCTGGCCAACGGCCACCCACTGCGAACTACTTGGCCGCTCTCAGCGCACTCTCTCGGACTCTTTCTTCAAAACCAATCGAAGTGCAGCGTACAACTCAATTAATAACAATTTCTGAGAACAATAAGGCAGGAGGCAGCCAGGCAGGCCAGGAAATCCTTTTTGGCCAACATTTGATTATCTCATGGCAGCTCTCTGGCTCCGTTCGAAGACCCCGCCGCTATCGGGTACTGCCATCGAGGCGGCCGGTCCGTCCGTCCGTCGGTAGGTTCCGCAGTGTGGCGGAATTAGCCGGATCTCGCCTGAACTGAACTTTGGCGGTTGGAGCACGAGGTCGTGGCCAAATTGCCAGGCCATGAACAGCGGAATGTTGTTGGCTTTTTTTCATTTTCTGTTTTGTTTGGGTTTTAATTGAAACCCGTACGAAATGGAAAATGGAAAATAGAAAATGGACTTTCAACTTGCCAGCCAGTCTCAGGCAGTTCCAGCTCGGTAAATTAGCCAACAGACTATTTCTAATTTCTGCGGCCCCAGGTCGGAGTCGGATTGGGAGTCGGAGTCGGGGTCTGCCCTGAAGTGCATTGCAGGGCATTTGGAAATTTATGGCGGGCCAGGCGGTGTCGAAAATAGCGCCAGCGACAGGCGAGCGATGACGACAACGACGTCGACGACGACGACGATGCGAGGCTGATGTTGATGGCTTTTGCAAGTTTAAGTTACTTTCTAATAATGTAGCGAAGACAACAAACAGCGATGCGATGGCAAGATGTGGCTGTGGCTGTGTCTTTGGATGTGGATGTAGGATGAGTGCTCGCCTGTCAATCTGCAACTGCAACGCCATTGATAGCATCGTCGCCGTCGTAGTCGTTGTCGCCAGAGTGGCTTGGTGGTTTGGTGTTTGCTTTTAGCAAGTGTTCAGCACCTGGCTGGGTGTGCGGTGCAGTGCGCCAGTTGTGACACTGGCTATGTGGCTATGGTTTCTGTGCCAATGGGAAATATGGCAACTGGCTGGGGATCCTGTTTAGTCATTTTCCATCTCCATCGCTAGTTGCTTCAGTCATGCGAAAAATTGTAGCACCTGGTGTGGGGGAAATTCATCTCTGACTGATTGAGAGTACAATTAAGCCATGAACAGCATATGAAAATGCCCCAATCTATTATTCATTGTCATTATCTATAACGTTAGTTGTAGCTAAAAGTAAAAGTACAATTGACCAAATGCCGCATCACCTCGTATCCTGGATTAACTTGCAAAATCTCCACGACTTTCCCAGACGGCAGACCCCGCTCTGTGAAAACCAGATGCGCTCGTTGATCAAGTGCGAATACACTTCCCCCAGGGCGGGCACGACATGGTATTGGTCGCCAATACACCTATGCGTCAGCACATTGGTGACAACCCACTGTCGGGAAAAGAGACGTTCACAGAATTGGATTATTAAAGTCAAAGCAAACGGATCCAATGCCGGACTTACGGCCACTTCGTGCTCGCGCAGCAGTTGCCTCATACTTTCGAGTAGCTCCAGGAGCAGCTCAAAGCGCTGGGCGCCATCCTCCAACATTCGCAAGGAGAACGCCAGCGAATCGATCACAATCACTTTTATCTGCAGAACGCAGGCGGGGATCTTGAGTAAACAATTCAGTGAACACGCATATATTAACATACATTTGGATGGGCAATCAGGTGCCGGTAACAGCTTAGGACGGTGGCTATCAACTGAATTGCACTCGGACAGCTCACGTAGTGGATGTTTTGCAGCATTTTGGACGCCTGAAAGTCAGGTGCCTTCTGTTTATACTGCTCCTCTAGGTCTCTGGCCAGTTCTAAAGAAAAACAGCGGGCACATGAACACTGCGGTCAAGAATTTCATTTCATTTAAAAACAACGCACCTTGCAATCTGTCGGGATGGAAATCCTGTCGGGTATCTATGAAAAGGGCAGCACCCTCTAGTCCGCCAGCAGATTTCGGTATCTGCACATTCAAGCAAACCTGCAGACTGCATAAAATATTAATTTAAGACATAATTAATCATAAATCATAAATAAAATTCAATTACCACATTTTCGTTTTGCCGGTACCGGAATTTCCAACCAATTCAGTGATTTGGCGCAAGTTAATACCACCACCTAAATGTTTATCCAGATTGGTATTACCCGTGGTTATCTTGGTATATATTTTTCTTTCTAATATGTCTAAACAATTGTTAGAAAATAGAGTTAAACTATTAAATGTACTTTCCATGTCCGCGCCGCCAAAAATTGAACGTGTCAACAACAACAGCTGTTTGACACGACATGCACGAGCTGGCTGCTATTAAACTTAAAAAATATTTTACAGCACTGCAAGGAAACTAGTCTAGTCCAAGGTATACTTAACAAGGTAGCCGCACTGAGAGAGCCAATACTTCTTATTTCAGTGAAGAAATGCTTGATTTAATAATAAAATTAGTTTCAGCAATTTGTTCTAAGCATTATATGTATTTTTGCCCCTTTTTACTCAGCTAAAAATATTACGCGGCTATATTTAAATTTGAATCTGCTGTTTTTTTGTTGCTATTAGTGGTGATAGTTTTGCTCATTAGGCAGAACCACTACAGTATACTGTATGGTTAGTGGCAGAACAGTACGAAAATTGCTGTTATGCGCACGGAAATACCACAGAAATACTAAAACGCAACTGCGTCGGAAAACGACGCAATTTTTTGCCATCACTAGGGCCCTATGCTAAACCTATGTAAAAAAAACTGCGTTTCTGAGAAGACGCAAAGAATCAAGACGCAGCCTCAGTGTAAACGGCACCTAAATAGGCTATAAATGTTTAAAAATCGATGTTTAATCGATTTTTGACCCTCAAAATATCGAAAACATCGATGTCCGCTAATATCGATTTTTCTCCAGCTCTATGACATACCGTGAGGACAGGCCTCCCATCTTTAATGTGCCATAAAAGTCCTAGCGCGTTTCTACTAAAAAAAATACTGTAAAAGTATTATATGCATACTTATGGCGCCATATCAATTTTAAAACGAAAATTCAAATAACAATGATTTAGCTGTCTATTAATCATTTCTTTGTATATGTAAAACAACATCCAAATTTATCTGTAGCTGTCTCAATAGCAGAGATCCTTAGAAATGCCGGTCAAAAATTGTGGGTGCCGCACAAAGAAAGAAGTCCGCGTTCATGTCATCTACGTGGGTGGGACAATCGGGATGATGCGGAATCCATCGGGAGGTATGCGAGTATAATCAATATAAAGTATATTCCTTACAAGTGTAAAAATTCTTTGGCCAGTGCTAGCCCCTGCACCCAAGGAATTGACGGCTCGGTTGCGCGAATATCCCAACTGTCACGATAAAGAATACAAGCCCGTCCAGCCAGAAAATTCGTCGCTTATGGTGCTGCCCTTGGTGGAGGGTGCACCTTGGCGGATCCTGTATGATCTGGTCGAGTACTGTCCCTTGTTGGATTCCAGTTGCATGGGCTGCGACGAGTGGAAGCAAATCGCCGCGGATGTGTTTGTAAGTTTGTGAGGCGTGTTCTTTCCTGTTTCCGTTCTTAGACAACATGTGTACATGTGTACCTGTCTGTAGAATTCTTACAAAAACTATGACGGCTTTGTCATTCTTCATGGCACGGATACGTTGGCATACACGGCCTCTGCTCTAGCGTTCATGCTGGAGAATCTCACGAAACCTGTTGTGTTGACGGGGGCACAAATCCCTATTTTCGAGACTCGCACCGATGGCCGGGACAATTTTCTGGGATCTCTGCTTTTGGCGGGCCATTATAACATTCCAGAAGTCCTTGTTTTCTTTGGCAATAAGATCCTGCGGGGCTGCCGTACTTCCAAGATCAACGCCGAATCATTTCATGCCTTCGATTCTCCGAATCAGACACCGCTGGGCCAGACGGGCATTCAAATTCAGATCAACAACCGCCAAATATTCCGACCCTGCAGCGTTGGGGAGTTTTCGGTGCACTGCTGCTTGGAGAAGAATGTGGGCATATTGCGCATCTATCCAGGCATAACTGCCGCCGTGATGAGTGCTTTCCTTAGCGAGCCTATGAAGGGCGTTGTCCTGCAAAGCTTTGGGGCTGGCAACATCGCATCAAATCGGGAGGAAATCCTTGACGTTCTGCGCGAGGCGGTCGGGAGGGGTGTCCTAGTGGTCAACACCACGCAGTGTTCCGTGGGCCTTGTTGCACCCATTTACGAGTCCGGCCATGTTCTCGCGTCAATAGGTGTGATTCCTGGCTATGATATGACTCCAGAGGCAGCTCTTACCAAACTGGCGTATGTGCTGGGCAAATGCGAATGGGATCTGGCGAACAAGAAGAAGGTGATGCAATTGAGTCTTCGCGGAGAGATGACAACCAATAAGCTGGCCAAGATCAACGATATCGACTTGATTGAGGGCGTGGCACGCACTCTGCACATGTCGTCCTCTGTCGAGCGGGAGCAGATGTGCTCGATCTTTTATCCGGCACTTGTCTCCGCTGCCGTCATGAGTGGCGACGTGGAAAAGCTGGGGGATCTTAGACAGTATGGAGCTGATCTCTGTGACGAAAACTGCGACGGACGCACCGCCCTGCACCTGGCTTGCTATCTGGGAAAGCTGAACTGCGTGAGCTTTCTGCTGTCAGTCGGCTGTGAGGTAAATGTCCACGATCGGTTTAACCGGACGCCGCTGCACGAGGCCGTCGACATGGATAATCATGCCGTGATAAAGGCTCTGCTCTGCAAAGGTGCTGTTCTCAGCGACCCTCCAGTGGTGCAGGCGGAAATGCTGCGCGCCCTGACAGAGCGCGGCAAGACCAAACGCATGGAGTCTTTTCGGCTAGCTGGCGCCGACTTAACTCTAGCAGATCGCACCGGACGCACTGCTCTACATTATGCCTGCCAGCTGGGCAATCATGAAGTGGTCGACTATCTCTTGCCCTTCTACAAGAATCCCTATGTGAAGGACGAGCTGGGCATGACACCCATAGATTACGCGAAGGCAGCACATCATGACCACATCGTGACATTGCTTCGCTTCAGGGAAAACAACAAATGCCCATGTGATGAAGTAAATTAGAAAGATCAATTAAAATGATTCCATACTCGTTTTGTTTTTGTTGTTTTTTTGTGTCAAATTTCAAATATTATTAGCTTATACCTTGTTTATATATATGTATATATATATTTATATGTATAATTAGTGGTTTGTCCAAGTCAAGGGCGACGACAATGACGATATTAGCTGCATAGGTAACACATTAAAATAAATCTCTACGTAGTATAAGTGTCTTATATGTATATAGAATATGCATATATGTATGTGTGTTGTTGTGATTGGGCTTGATTAAATGTTCCGAATGAAACTAACATTTAAAACCAAAGTACAAAAAAAAGGCGAATCGAGAGGCATAAACAAAAAACGGAAGGCTATGCGATAAAAACAAAAATACTTAATACGACACGCAGGTTTAATGGTGATTGGTAAAGGGTCATCTCTACTACTCTCGTATGCATATAGTTGCTGTTCACTTAGGCTACAGACTTAAATAATAAGTGATTTGCATAATTCGAATACTCGGAACTTACTTGGCTAAAATGACACATGGCTTTTGTTTCGTTTGTGGTTTCTGTTGTATGTTATGTTTTGCGCTACAAATTTTGATCTACAACATTTAGACATGAAATATTGCTTGGTATTTTACGCACGGTAAAGGCTTTTTTGATTTGTATCTTGTCTGAGTGCTAGTTTAGTTTTAGTTTTAGATATCGCATAGATTCATATGTGTGCGTACGAGTATATGTACTATATATGTATTGTGTGTTCGTGTGTCTGTGTTTAGGGTCTGCTATACTCGTACGAAATATGTATATAATTATATATAAGTTAGTTTTGCTGAAGCATTACCTGCCGCTAATCTAGTTTGTTGTTAATACTTAGAATTGCTTTCTTCGAATTGTTAATCAGTGGCGTGGCCAATACGCACACCCATATATCTCTTTCTCTCTATCGTCTATGGCTTAACATATGTATATAGTATTTCATTTAGGTTTTTTTTTGTTTGTTTTGTAAATTTAAAATCTCTACTAATCTACATTACAAAAATTGTTCTTCACTGGGTTCAAACGGGGCTACGCTTCTATCGTTTGCTTCCTCCCCTACGTTTACAACATTTTCCGTCGTACAAAAACAAATGCATTTTGTGTGGTAAAAATGTTTCTCCTTTTTCCCTCCTTTTCTTCGTTGTGACATACATTGATAGAAAAATTCCAGTTTTCTTTGCTAATTGTTTAGATTTTCGATTGCTTTTTTTCTTCTTTTCATGGTTTCTTTTCAATTAAAAAGTTATAAACTTTGCATGTGAGTTATTCTTGTGTGTTAAACTAAATTGCACATTGAGTTAAATTTCGAACGAAAGAATAATTAAGTATTATTTACATACAACAAGAATTGTATTATTGGGGGATTGGCTTTTGTTTCTTTCTGAATATTTACAGCAGCACTTGTGAGATGTGCGAGAACTGAGAGCATGGTTGGGGCTTAAAGACTTAGGGGATACACTAGCTTAGAAGATAATACACTGACTGCCCTGCTCCCTAGTTGACCATCAGCGTGTGCGACTCCATGGGCGCCGCCGAGTCGTACAGCGTGTCCGTATCCTGCGTGGGCTCACCCTGCAGCTGACACTGATTGGAGAGGGTGCCAGCACCACAATCGCAGAAGAAGCTGTTGAAGATTCGGAATATGTGGTTTTTATAATTTTATAAGCTATTTTATGCACTCCATTCCACTGCGAACCAAGTGGGGTTACTCACCGATCGTGTCGTATGAACTCAACATCATGGCCTGCATGACAATTCTTGATGCAATTGACACAGATGGCATTCCGGTCGGTGGTGTTGCAGGTCTGACAGCGATAAAAGTCGTGCATGGGAAAGGATGTGTAGCTGCTAATTTTATAGAGGCACTGGCCACTGGAGACGGCCTTCTCCACCTCATCCTCATTGTTGAAGATGTTATTACCACGTGTGATGGGCTGAACGCCGCTGGCGAGGCACAGCCCACCGAACTTGTTCTTGAATATCTGATTGTGTTCCAGCGTGGCCGTGGCATTATTGGTGATCTCTACACCAGCCGCCTGGCCATCGTAGATCCGATTGCGTCGCAGTATCGGATGCGATTGCGTTGAGATCAGCACACCGGCTTGCGTATTCCGGAAAATGTCGTTCTCCTCAAGGATCCCCTTGCCGCCATTGAATATACAGATCCCACCATCTCTGCCATCGTAGATTTTGTTCCGCTTGAGGGTGGGATTCGAGTCGGTTTTTATCCAAACGCCGGCCATGGCATTGTCAAAGATTTCGTTCTGCTCCAACAGGCCCAGACCGCCGTTGTAGACGAGGACACCGCCATTCTGGCCACCCCAGATCTTATTTCCGCGTATCACTGGATTGCTGCCCGTTCGGATCTGCACACCCGAGTACAGATGATTGAAGATGTCGTTGTCCTCCAGTTTGCCATGACCGTTGTCATAGAAATAGACGCCCACCTGTTTGCCCGAATGGATTCGATTGCGTCGCAAGACTGGAGTACTGCCAGTGGTTATCCAGACACCAGCCAACGTATTCGAGTACACCTCGTTCTCCTCTATGAGGCCCTGGCCCTTCTCGTGCACATAGATCCCGCCATGCTGGCCATGATGGATCTTGTTGTGGCGCACTATCGGATCGCTGTTGGTGCGTATTTGGATGCCGGCCAAGGCATTTCCATAAATATTGTTGTGCTCGATCAGGCCACGACCCTCTCCAAAGATATACACACCGCCCTGATGGCCATTGTATATCTCGTTCTTGCGTATGGTGGGATTGCTATTGGAGGTTATCCAGACACCTTTAAAATTTTAGAAGATAGAAAAAGGCTCTCGGTCATTGAGGATTGCTTTCTCTAATTACCTGCAAAATTATTCGAGTGAATGCGGTTCTCTATGAACTGCCCCAGGCCGTTCTCGTGTACATAGATTCCTCCCGTCTGGCCATGATGAATCTCGCACTTGACAACGGTGGGATTAGCACCAGCCTTCACCTCGAAGCCGGCTATGCGATTGTTGTGTATATCATTCTTCTCAAAATATCCCTGCAAAAGTCATATGTATAGAGATCCCTGCTATAAGGTAAAAAGATTCCTCTTACCATTCCATTTTCAAAGGTGAATATGCCTACATCGCGTCCATGGTGTATGTGGTTCTCGCGCATGATGGGACTGGCAAAGTTTTTTACCCAAATGCCGGCCAAGGCATTCCTACTTATCTCGTTATGCTCGTACGTGCCCTGGGCATAGTCGGTGACATAGAGACCCACATTCTCGCAGTCGCTGATGTCACAGTTGCGGATCACGGGATTGGCGTTGACGCCGCCCACGCAGACGGCAGCGCCCACCACAGACGTAGACCGAATGATGCAGTTATCCACTGTGGGAGAGCAGTTTTCGCCTATATCGAGGCAATAGTGCTTGTGGTGGGAAACGGTTGACGTGACCTCCGGCGAGAACTTGAGTGTAAGATATCCCACGTAGGCATACTTGGCTCCTTCCACGAACATCACAGTGGAGCCGGCCTCCCGTTCGAGGATTACAGATTCGGCGACATTTCCAGGAGCAGCTCCCACCAGTGCTACATCGGAGTCGATGAACAAATATTCGGCCTTGTAGTGGCCAGCATGTAGGAATATCAGTGGCCCTGGATGCTCTGTCGGGGCCACTGGCTCCTCATAAATGTTGACCAAAGCATTAACACTTGCACCAGCACCACCACCAGCGGCACTGGTATTGGATAGGCCGGCAGAGACGACATTACCAGGACCAGCGCCAGCGCCAGACACGAACACGGCTGCGGCCCGTTCTTCGGGATAGTCCAGGGCTGCCTGGATGGTGTTGAAGAAAACTATACTGCGGCCAGAGCAGCGCTTCTCCTGGTAGCCAGGACGCACATGCACACCTCGATACAGCTGGTGAAAGCTCTCCTTCCACGGATTCGCATACTCCGACTCCTCGGGCTTCTCGAACACGAACTTGCACAGTTCCGGATTGAACAGAGGCAAATCATACTCGAAGACAGACTGGTAGAGTCGCTTCCACAGTTCGCTATCGTTGGCGATGGTGTTGAAACGCTTACACACCAAAGCCAAACGGCAGAGGTCCTGCTCCATCAGATAGGAGAAGATGGCCAGAAGCACTTCATCGGCCAACTCGTACTGTAGATACTGGGCAGCCGTGGGGGATCCACTGCCTCCTGATGTGGCTGTACCACCACCAGTTACCTCTGTGGCGGGCGCTGGACCAGCATCGCCGCTTTGAGTGTACAGGCGTCGCGAACGTTTTCTGGCAGGCAGCATGTAGTTGTTGTCCTCGATGGCGGCGCCGACTGGCAGGGCACCGCAGTGCTGCTGCGGCACGGAACTGTGCACATTGGGTGGCTGGGCGAGAGTGGCTCCGGTGGTGGGGGCATTGTTCACCGGGAATGTTGCGCTCGTAGAGGGCGCCTGCACGATGGCGGACGATGAGGAGGACGAAGAAGTGGATGATGAAGAAGACGACGAAGTGGAAGATGACGATGACGAGCTGGATGGCGATGAGCTGGGATTCACCAGGGGCGGCGAATTACTGGATGGGCCGACAAGTATAGCGGAGGAGGGTCCACTGGAGCACCATTGCTCGTGGCTGCTGGCAGAGATCTTGCGGCGCAAATCATACGGCGACTGATGACTGGAGGCGGCAGCAGCCGCAGCAGCTGTGGAGGACGACGTGGCGGCTGAGCTGGACCCTGACGTTGATGTGGCGCAGGTGGACTTCGATGATGATCCCCCAGGTGCTGCTGATGCTGCTGCCGCCGGTGTTGAGGTCGAGGATGTCGAAGTGGCTGCACCGCCACCTCCACCGCCACTGGTACCGGCTCCCGAACTCTCCGTGGTGTCCATCATCTGCAGTGCATTGTAAAAGTTGCCAGAGAACCCAGAGCCACTGGGTCCGCCTCCTCCACCCGAACCACTTGCGCCTTGGCCGCTGTCAAAGTACTCGGATGAGCCAGCCGATCCTGCAGCAGAAGCAGCAGCAGCTGCCCCTCCACCTGCCCCTGCGCCAGCACTGGTGCTGTTGGAGGAGCTGGCTGCAGCCGATGAGGATGATGATCCACTGGCAACATTCTGCTGCAGCATGGGACCTGTGGGACGGTTGGGCATGGCGATGCGATTTGCTCCTTTCCGTCGTGAGCGGCGCACGTAGGTGCGTGAAGAGGTAAACGAGGCGCTCGGCATTTTCTTTACCTGCTCCTGCTGCTGCTGCTAGAAAAGATCTCGATGAGTGGTCTGGACCAAGTCTTTTGCGTTTATCACTTCCGTATTCGTCGAGTTTTCACAGTTTTCCAACCCCATATGCATACGCACTCACACTTGCATACACACCGAAACACACACAGAGGCACTCATTTATAATTCAGCGAAGAATTTTTCCATTCACTTTTTTGCGGCGGACGGCGGATACCTATCGACACTAGATCTACATATAATTTATTTATGGATTGATTTAATTCCGGCCAAGGGATTCCATTCTTGTTGTAATTTATCTGTCGCTCTGCTTCATCATCATCTGCTTCTTCTTATTGTAAATGCGAGTGTGTGTGTGTGTCTGCTTGTGGAGTTTTTCGGGGTTTCTATCCTTTGTTTCTCCTTTGTTTTGTTTTATTTGGTTAGAAGAGCTACACTAGCGAACGCACTTGCCTACTGCTATCTCACTCGCGCATTGTTACTTTTGTTTCCTCTTTGCTTCGTGTTCGTATTGCTTCCCGTTCAGCTTTCTTTGTAAGATTTTCTTGTCTATCACTTTCATTAACGCGAAACACGACTGAGCTAATTTTATTGAGAACTACCTGAACTAAACGACACAATATTAATTATTTTATTTTATTCTTTATGGCAAAATTAAATCAGTGTGACCGACCGCGGATTTGTCGATAAGATATACGGTGTGACCCTCACAAATATACTTCACACTTCAAAATTGTACCGCAAATATACCGATGAAAAATATTAATTTAACCCAGCCCTAAGTTCAGTGAATACAACTCTGATCAGATGTGCGCGAACAATTACCAATTTAAAAATAAATCATTTTGGCAAATAGCAACGAATGTAACTAACTGAATTACAGAAAATATTCTGTTTCATTTATATATTTGCCAATAACTTATATTTATTCATACATTTGTGACTCTTAGCCAAGAGAAATAAATCCGCACCTACCAGTCGCTGTTCTACGCGACCCAAGATTGGCCGCGAAATTATTTTGCGAAAAGTCTGAACCTGAGTGTCCTTTAGTTGGCTGCCAAGCAACAATTTAAGGTCGTATTTTTCTTTTCTTCTTTCCTCTGGTTGCAAATCGAAAACTGTGGAGCTGTTAGGGAGGGAGGTATTGGGGGCTCTGCATGGCGTTTTGTCATTGTCATTGTACGACATGTTTTGACGGCTTTATTCAATTTTCAGCATTGAACTCTGTAACACGCGATCCTTAAGGCTCCCAATTCCAGCTGACCGTCAAACTGAAACTCAAACTCAAAATAAAACGAGCACTATCCGAATTTCTGACATTTCCGTGAACTTCCAAAACTGCACTTAGATGCAAATTCATGTCTCAACTTTAAATCATTTTACGCCAATTCGCGTCCCTCTGTATGTACTAGTAATATTCCCCTTCTTTTTATTTGGGTTCCACAGCTGTTCAAATATTCACCCACTGACCCAGACCCACATGGCCAAGCTCCCGTATTTATATTACCCGCGGAAAGTGTACTCCAAAACGTATCCTTAACTAAAATTTTGAATAGATATAATATTCAAAAGTGTCGTACTGCATATGTACATATTTGCGGACATCCATCTCTAATTGCATCTTGGGCTTCTCAACTGCCCTGACATCGTTTTGGAATTAATATCCATATCAGAGCCTGGGTAAGGACATTTGGCATTCGGCGTGTTTGGCAAATAACATTTATTCTTCTTCCTTTGAGCCTGCTTTTCTGTGTATTATGTATTTTGGTGTGTTGTGCTTTGTGCTCTTCGTTTAGTGAGCATTGTGCTGTGCCTGGGCTTCCTTTTTCTCGCTCTGCCGGCAATGATAATGGCATACGCATCCCTTTGACACGCCACTCGTTGAACTAGGAGAGGGAGACAAAAGAGGAGCAGAAGCAAGGACTAGCCCTAGCTCTGGCCATATGTTCTCTACGAGCCCCCGGACACCGACCGCCCCTCTTGCCAGTGACCTCAATAATAATTTCGTCTAATTGCTTCGTAATTATGCCGCGCACATGGTTTTCATGATTCGCCCGCTGTCGGTAATTCACTTGGCCCCTCGCCACCACACCGCCATCATCACTAGTTCCCCCTCTTTCCCTTTCCTATCTTCGGTTGTGCGTGCTCTCTTTCCTTGGATGGCTGAGGAGGATGTACTTGGCGGTGGGTTGCTATTTTCTGTTGCCTGGGCGGTGCAAGTGGTGGATGTGATGGAAGCGAGTTGCTTGCTGCCCAGAGGCGGCCATTTTGGCATGCTATTATTTGTCTCTTTTGTTTTGCGCAATTTTTCGTCATTTGCTTCATTTTCTGTCATTAGAAGCATTTAACTTTTTGCTGTTTTGCCTCTTTCCGATTTGCTTTCATTATTCATGCGACGTTGCCAACCGACTATGCGACTATGGGCCACGATTTCAGGCGGGCATTCAGGTCTATTGCATACCAACAGGGTCTGAGAAAATGGACTCTCCTTTATGTGTTTTTGCAGTCATGTCTGGTCGGGTTCACCATAAGAGTTGACAAAGTTTAAAGCTATATTAACGAAAAACAGCACAGTATCTACCAATACATTTAATTATGTACCTACAATTTATTTTAAATAGAATCCCATTTGATATTTTTCGACTTTTTCTGCGTTTTTAAAAGCAAAATTTCGAGAATAAATGATGAAGGTTGAATTTGAAAGCTTAATATCTTCCAGACGTTAAGCTGCAGCTAAAAGTGTTTGGGTCGGATTTAAAGTTGAATTTGTCAGCTTTTTGGGTCTGCTAATTTCAATAAAAACAGTTATAAGAAAAGGTATTTGAAAAATAGAAGCACTACCTCTAGAAAAAACATGACAAATTTAAAAAAATTTCTTGGAAAAAACTAAACCTATAAAAAAAATATTTTTTAATCTTCAAATCTATCGGGAAGTCATTTTGGGCCACATCGGAAATGTCATGTGGACTAGTGCAATGACATAATGTCCACTTTCAGCACAATATTAAGGCAGTCGAAGGCTCTGTTGGCTGTGTTTTGGAATCTTACGTTTGAATAATCTTACGGTGTGATAATGTTGGCATAGCAACAAATCAGCGAATTCAGAAATAATAAACCAATTTAACACAAAAAGAATTCTAAATGTTCGATATATTTTCGACCAATGTAGATAAACCTCCGCTTAAACTACTGAATTCACATGTCTCGTTCATTAAAGGTCTTCTCTCCATCTCTGGTTGCGCAGTAGCTCGCGTATATCCGGAGCTAAGAAGCGTATCAATGTGTGTCAATGGGTTGTTGGCTTCAATTGAATTCACATGCCTGCTGGGAGCTGGCCAAGGACCGCGGCCTGAGTCTACTTTCGTGCCATTCAGGTGTGCACCACATGTCAAGTCATTTAGATTGTATCACTCACATTTTTAATGACAACTAAATGCGAATGTCGTTTGGAGGAGAACGGGAACGGGAACGGAACGGACCTCCTCCCCTTCACAGCATAATGCTGCTGAATAACATATTTACGAATACATATACATGTACATACATAAAAATATATGTACATATATATGTACATATCATACTGATGGATGGGGGGTTGGGTGTGGTGTCAAATGAATGTCTCGCTCTTTGGGCACAAGTACGTCTAATGCGAAAAACTTTTAATTGAGTTTAAAATTGTATGAAGAAAGCAAAAAAGGACGAGCGAACAGAAGGACCTTTGGAAATCGGCAACCGTAATTATGCTTCACTGTGTGCGTATATATATGTACTATGTATGTATGTATGTATGTATGTACATATGTGTACGTACGCAGTTTTTGAAGTGTGTCGGTTTCAATCTCGGTAAATTGCCCATGAAATATTAACTTTACCATAATGAGACGCCATTTTTATGCCTCCCAATTTGGCTACACAAAATGTGGCAGGCAGGGATGCGAGTGTGTGCCTCTCTCCATTCCCTTTTCGAGATCCTTATAAATGGTCGGTTTTATGTTCTTAGCCTTTAGCTGGAAAACATTAATGCACCTGTCCCTACATAATCCAATAAAAAACAAAAAGAGAGAGAGAGAGAGAGAGAGAGAAAAATGTGGCATAATCCTTCTTATTCAGCGGTCAAGCACCGTACATAAAGGGCCAATTCTTTGACCCAATTATGGCCACGGAATTGTGACACATTGGGGCCTTCTGCGCCTGCCGGTCGCCCGATTTCCGCTTTCCTCACAATTCACTCCCGATGTTATCCGGCCTCGAATGAAAAATGACTCAATTTGCAATGGCTCACGCCCACTGGCCACTCCTCCCCAAACACTTGCTCGTTGGCATCGTCATTACTTCCACCTTTGCTCCAGCCTTTAAGAAGAAGTAATTCCTTTGGCGTGCGATAGTTAGTGGAAAATGACTTGGCTTAAAGGTGCAATTTCTTGTTCTGTGCAGTTCTGCCTCGACATCGATCAGAATAAAATGTGTGTATACAGTATATACAGGAGATGCAATTTATTATTATTACAGGCTCGAAACATGATTCCCGTTTTCACCTTTCTGCCTCTATGGAATTTGACACACACAATCTACACCTACATACATACATACATATGTACACCAAAAAACAAACAACTGCCTATGTCCTGTGCCAGAAGGACTGTGCCGACTCATTATATTCCACAACGAGGAAATCTAAATAAGTAATGTTAACAATTTTTAGATTTATTTAATGGTTGCGGTCTCCCTTTCTCACCATGCAAAGGATCTGCATAAAAATAGCGAAATGGGGGGCCAAGGAGGAAATAAACTGAGGTTCTTGGGTCCTAAAAGAAGTACACTATGCACGTTTAATGTCATTTAAAACGGCAATTACTCAGCACGCTCTCCGGGTCTGTCTGCGGAACCGAGCACCAATGCCCAGCACACAGAATACCCCAGAGCAACGCGAGCCGAGGCGAGGCGAGGCGCTTGCCGCTGCACTTGACTGTGCCTTCGGTTTCGCTTTAATGTCACTGCAAGGCCGCCGCAATTATTCAGCAAGCACTTCGACTCTGATTCGCCGCATGCGATTCGTATGCAAATGGAGGCAGGCAGACCCATGCAGGCGACCCTTCCGGTGCCATAAATCGACGGGTCGACGGCTCTGCTGGTCCTGCTGGGACTGCTGGCCTGCTGGCCAGCTGTGACTCGGCCTAGTCTTATATTCTAATTAAAAGGCACATGGAAAGGCACTGAGAAAGAAACGAAATCCAAACACGTGCTGGGGCCATGCATATCACGTGCGGCCCACAACTTGGCTATCCTCCGACTCGATGGCATAAAGGGATTAGGAATGGCTGAGATAACACCCTGTGGATGTGCACCTGAAGTGACATTTCCCAAAGTAGCCATCCTGGTGTTTCGATGCATATTCGGCTTGTAAATTTAATTAAATATTTAATTCGTTTTGGAAAAAAAAAGCAAATCTCTGTTTTGACCTTCTGCCGTCGAATGTAGGTGTTCACGTAGAATTTGGTGAACATGAACGAAGACATTACAGGACCTGGACGATGTTGTACACCTTGAAGCCTCCTCGCAGCTCCCAGCTTCAGGACAAACATGAGATAGGATGTGGTTATGATCGCCAGGGGGCAGGGACTGTTGACCAGCGGCAGTGGGACGGAAGACCGTCCCACGAAGACCTCGAACATTTCACGGGCGTGCTTAAGGGGGTTCGTTGAGAGACTGATCAAGTTAATGTATCTTTGCTTCATAGTGTTTGGCATTGGATTGGTTTTCCGCATTGATAGGTGCATACAAATCGTGTGCTAATGGGTCATATGCAAATTCAATATTTGCAGTGCTTGAGCAATGCACACCGAATGGAAATGGATTTCAGAACCTTGGAAACTGTCGTTAAATCAACATACAGTGGCTCAAAGCCAAAAAGATCCAGTGGCAAATAAAAAATTCAATTGGCTGCCATAAAGTTATTACATATTATTTTTCAAAAATTCCAATGACCGATGATAGGTATATACATTAGGTACCAAAACCAATATTTGACCCTTAAATACTGGGTTTTCCCCACCTGTTAGATCGTATTATGCAAAAGAGTTGCCCAATAAGAGGTAACAGCTTATTTGATGCAGTCCCTTTTTGGACACCTGCGAGTCATAAAACCCGGGTTTTTTGCAGAATGTTGTTTATTTTTGGTATAAATAGGCTAATCCTTTCTAATGAGATTAGTCTGGATCTGGATCTGGAGTGTGACAAGCGAAAAACAACAATGGGTCAATGGACAACGATGGAACAACGGAAACTCGTCTTGGACCATTTCAAAAACGGATTTTCGCAGCGAACAATAGCTCAAATGGTGAATCTGAGCAGATCAACTGTGCAGAACATCATCGACCGCTTCACCCGCGAAGATCGGATAGGAAACTTGGGCAGAACGGCGCACAACAAAATTTTCACTGAACATGAGGAGCGACGAATCATGAGGAAAATTAAGGAAAATCCTAAGCTTTCGGCCCCAAAACTTACCCAACAGGTGAAGGACGAAATGGGGAAGGACTGTTGTGTAGAAACTGTGCGCCTGGTTCTGCGCAACCATGACTTAAATGGCCGAGTGCCCCGAAAGAAGCCCTTTATAAGCCTGAAGAACAAAAGGGCAAGGTTGGCGTTCGCAAAAACCAACTTGGACAAGGATTTGGAGTTCTGGAACACCGTGATTTTTGCAGACGAGTCCAAATTCAACCTTTTTGGGTCCGACGGAAGGAACTTTGTGTGGCGAAAGCCCAATACTGAGCTGGATCCCAAACACGTAAGGAAGTGTCATGGTATGGGCATGCATGTCGGCAGCCGGTGTCGGAAACTTGGTGTTTATCGAGTCTACGATGAATAAGAACATGTACCTCAATATTCTCAAGGAAAATTTGCACCAAAGCTCCGAGAAATTGGGAATCCGACATGATTTCCGGTTCTACCAGGATAATCACCCGAAACATTCGTCCGGAATAGTGCAGTCCTAGCTTACCTGGAACTGCCCCCACTTGATGATTCCCCCGTCCCAGTATCCAACCTTAAATATTATTGAAAATTTATGGGCTGCGGTGGGGAAAAACACCCAAAATCCCAGGATTTTTACCAAAAATGACCTGAAAAATGCTCTGCTGGAGGAATGGTACAAAATAAGCTCGGAAAGCACTCGGAAGCTGGTCTCTTCCATGAACAGTAGGTTAAAAGCCGTAATAAAGGTTAGGGGATTACATACTAAGTATTAAAATACATGTTTAACCTCTTATTCGAATAATATTAAATTAGTTTGTGGATGGATCATTTTGGCTCTGACCTGTATTTAAGATATATTTTAAGTTTTTATTTTATTTTTAAAACTCAGCAATATTTAACCAGCAAATAAAGTTCCTTTTTTAACTGTGATAAAACATACAACAAACTGGCGTTTAAACATTTTTGGTTTTTCGTCTATTTTAAAATTTGTAGCACTTTAAACTTTTTATGTGCCACTGGATCTTTTTGGCTTTGAGCCACTGTACATATTACCCTAAAAATAGTAATGTACCGCCAGACATGCAGAGATACATACATATGTACATATATGTTATATATTTCATATTGTTCTGCACTTTTTCCAATCATTTTTGTTGTTAATTGTTAACTCTCCGATATATTCATGTGTTTCTTATTTATTTTACATTAAAGTTATAATTATACATGTCATTACTAATTGATCCAAGGCGAACAATGGATAATTATTGCTAATAATTACTATCATTTATAATTATCCATAAAATTTAAGATTGATAAAATTTGTTGGGTATGCAGGCGGTTAGGTTCCGCAGTCCAGTTTTAGACGGCGCTAAACATAGACCTAGGTTGGACCTAGCTCTTCAACCGACACTGTCTCTGAACCGACCCGTCGCGTCTTCAATCTGACCCCGTCTAGAACCGAGCTAAGCACGACGACGAGTCTGTTTGTGTGCAATTTCTATACCTTACTCCAACCTTTCGACTATTCAATTGACTCTTTATCACATTGCATTTACTAACTAGTATACCCTGACAATAAACCGTATTAAACTGAACTGAACTGAAAACTGAACAGTCAAAGATATTTACAATAACTTTTGCAATACTCAATGTACTCATTATTATGTACATATGTACATATGTATGTATGTATAATCAATGCGATAATTGATCCGAAGATATTAAGTCTTTATTATGTTTGATAAGTATTGAGAGGTTCCCATTGAATTGTGTAGTTTATTGAAATATTTTAATAATACATCTGAAGGCTCAAATCCAGCATTCATTGCACTTTTCGTTCGGACGTCTTCTTCTTGGGCAATATGTAGGCCTTTAGATAGAAATTACTGAACAGAATGATGAATGTGGAGGCGATCAGGCCAGCCTGAATTGGTATCGCTCGAGATGCCTTGCAGTTGGATTGCCGTAGGGTGTAGATGCAGTGAATGAGTATAATGAAAAACTGGGTGAGCTGAACGATAGTGATGTATTTCTTGAACCAGATTTTGTCTTGGGCATTCTTTCGTATGGAGGATACGTAGTAGTAGGTGTACATTACAACGTGCACGAAGACGTTGAAGAAGCACAGGAAAAAGCCATGGCCGCCGGGTCCATGGAAACGTATGTACAGGAAACAGAAGTACGGCATGAAGGCGTGATGGAAAATGTGCAGGAATGATAAATGTCTGTGCTTCTTGCGCAGCACGAAGAAGATGGTGTCCAGCAGATCCAGGTACTTGTTGATGAAATACGAGTAGGTGAACCAGCGCTCTGTGTTCTTCCACTCGTGATCCATTGGCAGGTTTGTGATGCATTTGAGGTCGTAGGTGTTCAGCATAAAGTAAATGCTCTGTGAGAAACACAAACATTACTTAGAGTCCCATATTTGCGTCAAACCTGATCACCCACGCCGACAAGCATTAAGCCGTTGTACACGATCTGCACGATGTTGTAGACCTTGATCACGCCTCGCAGATCGAAAGGCTCTCGATTCTCCATCAGCTTCCTGCCCACCTTCAGCACAAACAGCAGGTAGGCTGTGAGTATAATCCAGGTGGGCCAATGGCTGTTCAAAAGCGGCGCCCGAAAAGGATCTACCGGAGGAGCGTTCAATATCTCAAACATTCCGATTTTCGGTGTACCCTGGGTGTCGGCACTTAGGCGACTGGTCAACACTCGGCCCCACAATGCTCGACAATGCGTCTCTCATTTACAATTTTAATGTACGAAATTTCGCATTTATGTAGGTTAGATTTGGTGCACTAGGCCAACGTAATCAAGTACGCAAGCTCTATCTATTACGTCTCAAATGCTTAGTACTTATGCAGTAGGCCTCCACGTGGGGTAGGCATGTGAAGCCATGAGCTAGCACCACATTATAATTTTCTATGCCTTTACGGTACATTTTCCAGGCATCGACATATTTGTGGAAGTGCTTTCCCTTTAATCAATACGAAAACAGCGCGGCTTCCCGGGTCCTTCGTAACTTTAAACATGATTATGGGAATTCCATTAAAAGTTTTATACGGGCTTGGGCTGTGAAAATGTTGGAAAATCACGCACACGCAAAAATAGTGAGGGCGGAGCAGCGGGCTGGGAAATGGGAGTTGTGGGAGTGAACCGTTGGAACACAAATAGCGCTGCAGCGGTTCTAGTCAAAACGGATGCGGAAATGGGATGTAAATAAGCACCGCCATTGCACGCACATACTGCGCAACAAACTGCAAAGGCCAGCAAATTCAGGACCTAACAAATTCGATGCATACGGAATTATGTACACCCCCCATAACGGTTGTTGTCGTCCGGAAAAACCAAGAACTCTGTGCCAGCTAGCTAATAAAGATTATAATTGTACAAATGAGATACGTGTACATATATGTATAACCGTATTTATATTTCAATTAGTTTAAAAGGATCAGAAATTTAAAACATCCCCGAATCGATGATCGGCCGAATACTCTGTCCCATTAAGGAGCCAGTTCTGCATCAGGGCGGATGATGTGGCAGCATCCGTCGTTGCAAGTGGGCCACCTAGCAGCTCCAAGCTGCAGCTGCTCCAGTATCTTTAGTTGCGGAATATCAATGTACAGTAGATGAATTACAATGTATGCATGACAAAAATGTATTGCGGCTTCTTCGAATGAATGCTTTCAATGAAAATTTGTTCACTTCCAATGCCGTTCATGAGGCTTCCATTAGCAGTCGTTGCCAAATTGCTCAACTTTTTAAGTGCTTTGATTTGCATTGAGAGTTTTTTCTGGGGCATGTGAGGTAGGTAGGTGTATGTATGTACATAGGTCTGGCCATTAAGCAGGACTTGGCTTGGCAAGTGCATCTCTGTCCCTATCTTCATCTGTATCTGTATCTGTGGCCGTACTTGCAGCGGCAGCTCTCTGTAAACGACCTTTAGTGTTGCTGTTGGAGATGGGATGGCTGGTTTGTCGCTGGTTTAGTCCCGACTCGTCTTCGCATTAACGCCATTAGGCCAATTTGGCACTGTGCCCTGACCCCGAAAGGCGCACGGAGAACTTTCCCCAAACAAAGGTAACAAACTACGGCCACGACACCGATGCTGCCATAGTTTTTTGCCTCCCAGAAGTAGCAGTTCCGTTCCGTTCCGTTTCATTCCACTCCATGCCATGCCACGCCACGCCACGCCACTCGCATGCCAATGCACGTGTAAATAAAAGTCAAGTGAGAAAAACAAATAAATTAGAGGCGCATCCCTTTCTTGTTGGTCGCCGCTGGCTGGCAACGAACATTCCTCTTCGTTATTGCGCGACTGGCTTTAATTACGACACCAGGCGGAGGCTAGGGGCAGGAGGAGCAGCTGCGTCCCAACCAAGGATCCGACTCTGGCCTCCGCTGGCTCAGCATGTGCAATTTATGTTTATTTGAAAGCTGTTGCACTTGACTAATGTTCCATGCCGGGACATCCTCTCCGAGTTCTGGTGCTGACCAGCGTCGTGGCGTGTGGTTGTTGTGGCCTTTTCGCCTGTTGCTTCATCAAATCCATTCGAAACGGAGGATTGCCCCTCAAACAGTTGATTCTGTTAAATTAGAGCAGAGTACAAACATTATTTACACAGGGAATATTTTCTGTGCATGTACCCCCAGCTCTGGGACGAGTCAATCGAAAGGGGAATCGATCCACAGACCACTCGAACCCTCGTCGTGAATTTGGAACACCATCCAAAGTAAATTTGATTGTAATGGACGGCGCATTTGATTTATTAGTTTTCTCATTAAACAAATTGTCGAACAATACAAGCCAAGAACAATACATCGACCTCGTGTGCGTGTGTGGTGGTCACTATACTATACTTACGCTTATTTATGTAGATTGATGGTCATTTCATTCGTGTAAACACATCCATTGACGCAAATTTGAATAAACATTTTCATTAGCAAAATGTCCATGAGCCCCCGGGGACAGCAAGTGCCTGATGGCTGATGTCCAGATATCCATCCTGGCTGAGCAATGATGGCCGTCTCTACAGCAATCACTTGGCTTCAATTGGTTTTTGGCCTGGCCGCTGAGCTCGTCTGAACATTTCGATTCTGGCCTTCGTTGTTTCCGTACGACACCGCCCTCAGTGACAATTTTTTCGTCTGAATTTCGTAGCCAGGCAGGCACAAATGGTAATTGGCCATAATCATTCGATAATGATCTGGTGGCGGTTCTAATTGCGGTGCTCCATTAGGAGTGGCTAAAGGGCAGCGGCCATTGAACTCTTGGTGGGGCTCGTTTCAAGCAAGCTACACGTAGCCGTCTCCAAAAATAGGAGTGATATAACAAAAATTCCAAGTGATATCGCTGAGATCGTTAGATAATGGTAGATATGTACACTATTTTCTAAATATGACTCTATCCTTTAGGGGTTTATATTATATAGGCGTTTGAACAGCTTATAGAGTATGCCACTGAAGTCTAAAAGTAATATTCTGCTTCCATGGTCATTCAATGGAAACGGATCTGATCAAGGAGGTTTAAATCAAGACATCGCTTGAAGTCCTTGATCAATGGAGATGATCTCGCTGCACCAACAAGCTGCCACTAGCCGCATTGGGGAACTTCTTGCCAACAATTTTTATTTTTAATTTAATTATTTTATGTTTTTAAAACTAGTTTTTGTTTGGTGGTGGCCTTCCATTCCACTGAGATATGTACGTCCCTTGTACAGTCTTTGGGATTCAATGGCTCCCATCGTGGCCCACCAATCCTGCATGCCGATCCTGTATGCATGGCTACCGCTAAGTCGACGCAGATGTTGAAACAAAATATGCAAACTCAGTTCAGTTGTTCTGCACCTGTGAAAACGATGAAGATACGCAAATATTGATTCCACTATATGAAAAATACTTGAAAAGCGTTCTGTTCTATGCCGATTCGGTTTAGAGCTTGACTTACATTTTCTTTGAAATATTTGATCGGACCTAAGGATTGATGGCGGCCACCATATGGGGCAGCAAATTTGTGTTATTCGGGCAATCCAGAGTCTTCGCCTTTGTCGCTGCTTTCTTTGCCAGTCGACGAACGGTTTCTGTGTGGCACCATGTCAGCCAGGAGATCGACATCGCGTTGGAAAGCGATAACATCTCTATTCATCATTTCTGGAATATTCCAATAGTTGCCCCCAGTCTGAAAGGGTTCTGCCATTTGCGAGCTAGGGTCGACAGCGAGCACGCTGTTTGTGAACTGGGAACGAATCTTGTTAAAGATCTGAAGCTTCTGGACCTTCTCCGACCTTGCATCCATCATGGTCTTCTGGAAGGTGGGATCCATGGGGCCATCTGACTGACGCACACTGGCAACTATGGTTGCCAGTATGCGATTGCTGGTAACCGGCGTACTTTCTGGTTGTTTGGCCCAAATATTCTCGCATCGCTGGCAGAGTCCAGCTACAAAATTGGTAACTAGATTCATGCACACCTCGCATTTAATCACTGCAATAAGCGGAGCTTCTTTTTTATCCATTTGGCTTGCCTTTGATTATGTTTTGCACCCTAAATTGCAATTATTTTGATACTTCGCGTCCTCTGAGAAAACAAAGTTAGAACGCGCTTTAGAACACTGTTTCTAGTTTTGCCATTCTTCGCAAAAGCGTTGTCATTATCAACGTTGGTTTTTAATTGAACTTTCATAGCTGGTCCCACCACTCGACCACCAACAGTCGGTTCAAGTCAAGTCTCATGGAATAAGCCACAATGTGACATTCGACTTTGAAGCTGGACTAGCTGCAAAAAGCATTCAATGAGAGCGAGGAGGGATTTATGTATGCGCCCAGTTGGTTTTCCAGACCAGGATCAGCTCAGGGACAGGGCTTATCGATTGATATCCTTCTTTAAGACAGTATTGCTGGCTGGCTGGCTGTGTGTGTTGGTAAACATTATTTTGTCTCAATAAGCCGACTACGGACGACTAGGCTATGGATGTTCAGCAATCTATACAACTTTTTTGCCACTAAACTTAAAGACGGAGTGATTGAAAAAATATCGGTGAAATCAGCTGGTTTTGCGAATCAATTTTTATAAAAAAAAGTTCCATCTCGCATTAAAATAGCCTGTAATAGCCAGCATAGCATTTCTAAGCATGAATCAGGTAATCTATACATATGTGAATTACGGCTTTTCTCGGGCGAGGTGTATGCCAATCCGTCTCCACCGTCTGATGTATGTGGTCGACGTTTGCCCAATCCTACGCGAGGTGGCGCTCAAAATGGCCGTCACGATATGAACGCATGATTCTGCATCACCAGGTTCGGCTGCGGATCTGAACCCATCTGGATCGGTGACGGATGCAATCGTTTTGCCACCCTTGGCCCAAAGCCAGGCCTTCTCGCCGATGGATTCGACATCTGAAGCGGATTTGAAGCGCCTTGTGATTGACTCCACATTATTCAAGCTGTTCCTCGAGCTGGAGCCGCAGTTGCGCGACATTATTTTCATGTTCTACGATAGCGCATACATATGTATGTATATACGCCTCGTGCCTGACGCTGCTAGATGAGATTCGTGACAATCTTCTCTTGGACATGTTACATAGCACCGCATGTCAACACACTCCACGCCAAGATTCGCCATCGTGGCCGACAGTACTTCAGTTCCTATAAGACGGCCGACATGCACGAAATGGCAGTGGCTCTTAACTTCTCGGTCGCGATCTGGAGAACGAGGTGATGCAGCTTATTCTAGATCAGGGGTTGGCACGCAGACACTCACATGTTCCTAGTACATGAAGAAACATGTTTCATTTTCTCTGCCGCGGCGCCAGCCGAGCAGAAGCTGCGTGTGCATAGGGTCGACGCTTCACGAAGTTCCTACACTGTGCGTGTGCCGACTGAGCTGCCCCGTGGCCAGATCCAGGCCCGCATAGACTCGCACAAGAAAATCCTCTACGCCAAGGAGGCCGATCAGCGCTCTAGCGTTTTCGAGCGTGTCCTGGTCTTTGGCAAGAAATATCAGCGCCTCACGAGGATGTCCGTACTGCGTGCGGCTTTTCTCAGAAGGAACATACAAGTGAACAGCGATATCAGCGGAGGCGGCAACAAAAAGGGCTTCACATCAGAGCCGGCATCATAAACTCCTTGAATTTTACTTATCACATTTCTGCGGTGAAATTCTCTTTCTGTTGCGAACCATTAAATCATATGTATATGTACTTAGTCATGGGCTCTTCCTTAAGATCGGGTCTCGGATTGGTCTTTTCAGCGTGGAACAAAACTCGTTTAATTTCTTAAATTGAAATTATGGTAATTTCCTGCAGTCATGCAAACCTTTCCATGCTTTTCGTGTCTGGCCCGACCTGGCCGGAACCGATGACGAGGGAAGGCTATCCTGCCACCTAGCTGGGCGGTTGATGGCTGTTAGCTAACCACGAGAAGAGTCAAGTTCATAAATTGAAGGCAAAGCAAGCAGGTCTGTCGCTCGGAGGTCTGTCTATAGTGGGTGGCCGCACTCACCGCTGCAACGGCTGGTCGGAGAGCTTACCTCTCTCTCTCCTTCTGTGGTGGGGAAATGTTTTCCCATTTGAAGGCGCCATTTGAAGGCGCCATCTAATCGATAGCTCTCCATCGAAATGTTGAGAGTGTTGGTTTATGGCATTCTAGGCACAATTATGTATGTATGTCCGACACAAATCGCACATTAATTTGTCTAGTTGACCACAAGTAGCACAACAATGCTAGATAGGGACGAAGAGACGTCAAAAGTAGGGGATAAAAAGAACACGCTCTTGGCACATTCTTATTGTGAAGCTTGTTGTTCTCCCAATTGCTCCTCCTCTTCAGACTATAGCCGACCCGTTCCCACCATGGTTCTCTCCATCTACGCTCATCAATCGCATTGGAGGGGACGTTTGCGTGGCCCGAAGGTCTGTGTTCAGCTCGTTCAAAGGTGTCTGGATTCTGTGGACCAGTTTCCTGCATGAGACGCCCGCCTCCTGCTCAACTAATCGAACCAGGATCACACCCTTACCCAACCCCAATCCCGTTTGACTGACTTCCGCACTAGCCGATGTTGGGCCTCACTTATCCACTCCTGGGGTGTATCTGCCGACCGCAGAGTCAAGCCAAACTCAGTTTCGGGATGTGACAGGCAAGCAACTTGGATTGCGAGCCAAAGCCCCTACAGCGGACTAAAACCACGGCGATTTCTTTTGGGTATTCGAGTTGAGGCGGTGCACCGCGGTGGCAGGGGCAGCGCACACGCAACAAACGCAACCAACTGTAGCAGGAGCTCTAGCTTGGCTGAAGGGGGAAGCGTGGGCATGCAGATTGTGTTTGCTTATGTTGCAGCTCAAGTGTAAACATCGTCTGGGCGCAAGCATTGCCTGGTTTGTGGTGGGGCACACTGTGAGAAGTTGGCGAGTTTACAGTGCAGGGGCTTATGTTAAGAAATGTCCCCCCTATCCAATTCATTCTATAATTTCAAACATATGAATCAACTATGAAATTCGCGCCCATTCAATCTAACAGCTGATTGGTGATGGGACATTAGCTCTTTAGTATTTTGTAGCTTTAGCTTTAGTCTAGTGCGTGGGACAGTAGCTTTAGTCTAGTGCATTTCGAAATCATGTGTCTTCTCTTTTTGATTCAAATTTGTTAACTTTTTTAATTTTATTTCTTTTTTTTTGGTATTTTCTTCAGTGTAAGTCACTGTGTAAGTCTCACATCCTATGTCGTCTCCCCTGTGCCTGCTCTATATCCCAGAGTGTGTCTGTGTGTGTATGTGTGTGTGTGTCCATGCGTTGGCTGCCGCCATCAGCACAGGATGCCTTTGATTTCATTTCACTTCATTTCATTTTGTTGTCGGTGGAAGCAAACTCGCGACTGCGTCGATACATAGCGCCCCACTTTCGCTCCACCCGCACAGCTCTTGGGTCGTCCCATCTCTTACCTTCAGTGGCGTCCGCAACCTGCCACAAGCCGCACTTACTCATCCCACAGAGGAGGAAACCAAAACGCAGCGGCCTGGAATGACGGACGATGGTTCGGAATAATTTTTGCTGCTCGGCTTCTTGATGGGAATGGCAAAAATGCTGGGATTTGTGTAATTTACTTCATCGAACATTAAAGAAGGCAAATGGTGACATAGACATAGACATAGACATAGACGTAGGTCTGTCTGAACCACTTCAGCAGGGGGCTTTGGGTAGGCGAAGGAGGAGGTGCCATTTTTCAGGATACTTACTCGATGGGATGGGATGTTTTCCACTGATCACCGCCACCCAAATGAAAGAGAATCTTTGTCTTTTTTGTTATGTTCTTTTTAATTTCCTTCAATAATATGTATGTCTCGTTTATTATTCAATATGCGTTCTAGTTCTATTATTTTCGATTATTTCTCTCGTCATTATATTCTCGTATGTATGTATGTTCATTGTCCGTTCTGAATGCTGGACATGCTCTCTTCTTCTTGTTCGAATATACGAGTATAAAACGAATTCCGCCTCCACGGACCGTGCCAATTTGCGGTGTATAAAAAATCATTGTGCAAATTTCAAATTCAAATTTTCCTCATAACAATTCATAATTTAATAACAATAAGAGAAGGAATTATTCGAATGGTATTGCATTATTTTATTGTAACAACAAAACCAATCAACGAGCCAGTGTGTGTGTGTGTGTGGGGGGGGATGGAGGGGGTGTGTAAAAAATGGAAATACTCGTACAATATTTTCGAGGCCTTTCTTCAGTTGGTTTCCTGTTTAGGTTGTCCTTTGTTTTTTTTTTTGTTGCTTTTTTTAAGTTTTTTTCTTGTTTTTTTCGTCGGCTGCCTTGCTGGTGTCTTAAAAAATGTATTAAAATTATCTTAACTATCAAAATTATATGCACTCTGTTGTAGCTTCATTTGTTTCATTGAGTATTCCCCTCGAAAAGGTTCCATTACCAATCACTAGTCAGCTTATATACATTTATTCTTATTATTCGTGTTCTTTCATTATAATTATTACTGGTTGGTTTTTGTTTTGTTTTGTTTTGTTGCTTATGTTGCCTTAACTATGAACAGTTTGATATTACAAATATAATGCAATTATCCTTGATGCCATCGTTAGCCATATCTTGTCTTTATCTTAAGTTTAGTGAGTGGCATTTACATGTATCTACATGAATATCAAAAAACTATGCAGGTTTCTTTAACTCCAACAATGTTCTGCAGCTTATACAAATAAATGTTAACATTCAATATCTCCTGCCTTCTGCCCTCTGCCCTCTGGCGCGTACTCGTACTCCCCCTCGTACTCAATACAAAGCCTCCTCTGTATCTCAATGTGGATCAGAATAAGCGGATTTTGTGTAGTTACAAATTGGGCGAAGCGATTTTAGTGATGGATTGAGTGACTGATAGCAAGGTCAAGTCGAAAGTTTTTTCACTCTCTCTTTCCTTTCAGAAATTAAATATTGTCAAGCACAAATTTGCGTGAGTGTGTGCGATCAGCCTCGAAACAAAAAGATAACCGGATACACATATGTATATATGTACCTATGTATGTAAATATGAATTCGTAACAAATGTGATTAACGTGATAGAACTACCTGCATCCATTATGCATAGATATTGATGGGAAAACGTGGAAATCTCTTGCGGCATGTGGTCTGGCGTGCTAGCTTACTGATTGATTGATTGATGGATGATTGAATCAAGAGTGAGAAGTAAATTGCTTTTCATAACTTTGGTTGTCCTCAACAACACACAATAATATCATATCTCTTTATATATCATTCAAATGATCACAGTCAAAAAACTTGCACTATTCAATTAATCGCTAAACAGTTTCGTTTCCTTTCACATATGTATGTATGTATGTAGATGGGACTCCAAATCAATTTTGTTTAATAATAATGAACTGAATAACGATTCGACCAAATTCTCTCAACTTGGGGCACTTTGTGATGGGCATTCGTCTAGGACGAACTTACATATTTCAAAATTCTACAACAGAAAATCCTAAAACGCTGAATGCCTATTTGTGGGCGGATCCTAATACATATGTATGTATGTATGCATGTATGCATGTGTGTATGTAACTGAGGCGTGGCATGGCGCGTGGAGCAATTAACCAAAGCGTCAACTGTGTGCCGCTGGCCCTTCCGAAATTCCAACTGAATTTTCTATTAAATTTTGTTTGCTTCGCTTTTGCATTTATAGTGGATTTTGTAGTTGTTTTTGGTTTTTTTCGTTACTACTAATGCATTACAAACTTATTCATTACCTATGCAAAATTGTACACTTACATATGTAGGTATATTAATTTTCTGGTTTTCATTTTTGCTTCTCATTCAGCGGTACAAAAATTATTCATTGCATTTGGTTTTTCTGTTTTTTAGGTCTGTTTAGGTTTCCTCTGTGTTAGCCACTGTTTTACATGTATCCATAATGATTTCGGTTTTAACTAAATTTACACATTGCCTAATTTGCATTTTTGTTAATTCGTACACACAGATACGGCTACAATACACAAATACTCGTGTACATAATGTGCCAATCATGCCATGGCTTATAACTAGGTTTTTCTTTCTTTCGTTTCTGTTTTTATTACCTATCCGACCATTTTCCATTTGCTTACCGTTCGCTTTCTTTGTTTTTTTGTTCGTTTTCTCTTTCTCTCGCTCCGTCTTTGTCGGCTTGGTTTAAAAATCATTTACTCGTATGCTAAAAAGTAACTAAATTTAATCAATCTTAGGAATTATTCAGTTGGATCAATTATGAATTTCTGTGTGTCTCGTCGCGTTCATCTGATTCATTTCTGTTCTGCTGCTAGTTCTCCCCAAAACCTCCGATAGTGTCTGTCGGTCCGGGCGCCGTGGCTTTAGAGGCTCTAGGAACTCTCCTCCATTCCACTCCACTCCACACTCTACTGTTCTCTGTTGTTGGATTTCGATTGGGATTGACACTGTGTTGGAAGAACAAAGAGATTATCCGTAGCTGGTTCTGCAGGGTGTCGGTGTAATGTGTTCTGCTAGAAGTCGCTACTCGTTGACGGATTCCCTAAATTGCTCTCCACAGTGTCGTCCTTGTGTCAGAGCGGCGGCTTGTAGACTTCAATAGCAGGCGTGAGCATGTCCACTCGCGTAGATATCGAAGTGTCGCTGTAATCAACAGAAAAATATCGATGAGCAACTAAAGTTTATTCAAACGTTAGACACACAAATCGGGCACATTTTGCCCGAAACTACGTGTTAAAAGGGGGAAAATGATAGACAGTTAAGCCGGAGAAAGAGAAGAGAAACAAAGCAAGGAAGGTAATGAAACGCTGCATGTCCTATCGCACCAGCTGCAGGGCACATTCCATCATCAGAGGAGAACAGCTGCCAAAAATATTGTGCATCAACCTTGTGCCACAACAAAGCTGCTGGACTGGCTGTCAAAAGTGCTTAAATACTATATATGGTAATATATGTATGTAACTACCCAGCAGATCTGTATACGTATGTATGTATGAACCAGAAATATGTAACAATAGTCCCATAATGTCACATTCTTATTGTTTAATTCTAATCCACTATCCAGCATCATCCCTATCAAATCAACAACATTGATTTTTCCAACCACATATGTATGTAGCTTTCTATCCATTCATACCGCGCTCTTCTATAGCATTCTGTACTATTGTCCACCCTTTTGATAGAGGACATATATTTGTATGCACCTGATCCACTCACTGTACTACTGCAATGCGTATTCCTCAAAGGTAAAGACTTCCCCAGTCCTGATTTCATTTTTTCGGTTCAATTGTTACATTTATTACACACATACATACATACATATGTATATTTCTTTCCATTGTTCGGCCAACGTTCGACCCACAACTACTTTCTTCTACTCGTGTATATGTATTTCCTTATTTCTCCTCGCTCTTTCCCCCATCCCACATCCTCTTTTGATGAAACTCCCCCTCCTTTATCACAGGCACCCAACGTATTGGAGCTGCTTTTCCTTTGTTCGCTTGTTGCGGATTCGGATTCGGATTCGGTTTCGTATTGTAAATGAAATGGAATTAAATGAAATGTGAAATTTATTGTATTTAGGGGATTTCCATGCCACAAGCACTGCGGGTGGGATAGAGACAACGACAACGACAACGAGAACGGCACCGACAACAGGGAATCAAACCAAACGAAACAAAGCAAAGCAAAGCAAAGGAATCACATTTTCGCTTACTATTTCAAATGTAATTTATACGCGTACTTATGCCTCCCCCCACCCACCCCCACACTGTTTTTGCTGGCTGGCATTCACTTTATTGGCATTCTACTTTAGTTTTATGTGTGTTTACGTTTACTCTCCGCCCTCCCCCATGATCGCATTCGACACTGAAGCACTCGTAGTCTTGCTGCACTTAGTCTCGAATCTCGAATATTGGAATTATATAAAAATCTCATTTTGTTTCACGGAACTTGATTTGCCTCCTGCTCAGCCATCGCTATACATATGTACATATGTATATGTATGTACTTATTTGCAACACATAGTAAAAAATCCCCAGAGAGAGAGAGAGACAGTGGAGAATGGAAAGAAGAGTTCGAGATAGTTTCCAGGAACTTTGCCTGAAAACAAAACAGGCAAAAGCAAAAGATATTCCTGGAAACTTTTCGAGGGCTGGTAACCACTCCAAATGCGCTTAACTGAAATAATTAAAACGAGAAAAGCATTCGAAAAATGCTACAAACTGTTCTCCGGCTCATCGATGCCCGAGTGCACTTAAAACAGGAAATAGTTGATTGCATTATCTTTAATATTCATCATCCTGTGAATTACACAAACTACATACTATGAGATAAGTTTTGTTTGGTAGAGGTTGCAGGGCATTTTTGCAATGAAAAGTTTGGCAATTTATTAGCAAAAAATTCTTGCTGGTCCCAGCAGCATCTAGTATGCATCTATTTGAAATCGCAGCTTAAAGTTTAGAGATCTGATCAAAATCCACAACAATTTCCATGGACTTAAGGCATTCAATCTGTCCACTATTCGAAATGCTTGAGGAAGCAAATGATTTCACAGCTGGCAACTAAAAATCCACTCTTACTATTGCTCCATTGTGGAAGTGCACTCTCTGGAGTGTACTCCCATTACTGGGGATGACCACAGGCCCCACCCAAAGCGGAGCAAACTTGAAGGTGGGGCAGAAGAGCACGAAGAAGGACACCATCTGGCGTCCTTAGCCATTCATCAGCATCAGCATCAGCGCAGGGAGTGGGAGTGGGAGTGGGAGGAGCAAAAAAGAGAATAGAATTGCATTAGTTGGACATCAAATGGCAGGACAGGATACAAGGACACTGAAAAGTGCGCAAATTGTTGTCAAGCTGTTAAAGCCATGTTCCAATTAAAAATGCAACAAATTTGAGCAAAAAAACAGGCCAGCAGCAGCAGCAGCAGCAATTGAAAGTTGGAGTACTGTGTGTGCATATATGTACATATGTACATATGCATGTATGTAGGATGTCAATGCAATTAAAAAGCCTTTTCAATTGCATTCGACATGAAATTAGTTTCAAGTGTCATAAAAACCATGAAAAGCGCGGAAGTGCCTGCGGTTATCTGTTGGTTGCCTTGTGCGACTTTGTTGCAATGTTTTTTTCTCATTGTTTCATTGCAATTTGCAATTGAATATTTAAATCAATGTTTGATGTTACCGGGAAAAAGAGAAAATTGAAATGCAGTTAAAGCGGATCATTTTCTGTGGTTCCTCAGGGCGTGTCCTGCCACAAGCTCCGTCTCCCATATTAATAACTAGTTCGTCAAAGTTTCCGACGTCAAGACCAGGCCTGAACAGAATAGAAACTAATCTCGAACATTCCTCAAAGTTGTTCGAGTGAGTGCGCACGTCTCTGTAAATCCACTAAAACTGACTTTGACAACAACTTTATGCAATTAACTGGCCCCGCTCCGGACCCTATCTCATCCAATCCCATCACTGGGATGGGAGGGAGCCAGCTTATTATAAGCGACAAACAGGCAATGTAAATGCCAACTGGCCAACTGGCAGTGGGAAATGGCCAAAGGCGACAGGCGACAGGCGCCAGGCGCCAGGAGGAGGCGAAACCAGGTCAAACAGGTGTGTGTGTGTGTGTTTGTGTGTGTGTGCAAGTACGGGCTGTTGTACGAGCTTGCAGGGAATGGAGGAGGGCAAAACTTGCCAATGTATTTAATTTGAAAATGCGACACCGACACTGCGGCGTTGAATGCCTCGTGTAAATTAAATTACACGCGCCACCCCTTCGCAGCTGCTCTGGGTACAGGCCGAGTACAGGTATAGGCATAGGCCGAGTGCCGTCCAACCCAAAACATGGTACATTAAATTTTCATTTGGCCAAGAGTCCCACAAAACTTTGGAAAACAATTCGCAGTCGCAGGAGCCCCAGGCGGCAGCAGCGGCAGCACCAGCAGCAGATACAAATAAAGATACAGATACATAGTCGCCAGAGTGCGAGAGTGGGGCGTTTTAGAGGTCAGCATACTGCGGGCCCAGCTCAGGGCTCAGGGCCCAGCATCACCATCACCTTGATCTGGTCCTGGTACTGGTAGTGCCTGAATCTCCATCGCCATCCCACCTAAATCCACATCCACATCCGGCAGGCGACAAGTAAACACAAACACCAACACCAACACCAAGATAAACACCAGCCAGCACCCAACGTCCAAACACCCAAAACACCTACAGGGACCGACAAGTGTCGGGAGAAAGGCACGGGAAAAACTCAAAATCTCATTAGTTACATTTTTGAGAGGACAGAGAGGCCTTGGCTTGGGCTAAAAATTCGGGCGCAGTGAGCGGATGCGACAATACCAACTGCATTGGCCAACAGTTCCAGATTCACTCTACCCTTACCTGTGAACGATTCATTATAAAACGGAGAGGAATCTGCGGGAACGAATCAATTTAAGCCCCACAAAACTTTTACTTCATTGATTTCAAGTGCAGAAAATGTGGATAACACTTTAGTATTATTCAGAAAATTATGATTACTTATATACGAGTACGAATGCTCCTACTTATGTGGATCGCCATTACAGATAAGAAGATATATCTAATATTTCTGACTGTTACGAACATATACCCCAAGAGTATACATCCGTGCACCGTAAGACTACCAGGCACCAAAACTTTTGTCTCCAGAACTGAACTTTAAAAGTACATTGGAAAATATTTGTGCATTTATTAAGAATTTTTGGAACAGTTCCTATATGCCTCGGCACGTTCGTGTACTGTATAAGTATGTACAAACATATGTATGTATGTACATACATATGTATGTATTGTTTGATAAGGGAATGGTATGGCATGGAATGTTGAATGAGATGGAAGTGTGCCACACCCCAGGGACTCGGAATATATCGGTGTTGTCTTTGCCGCTTCTGGTGCTGGTGCTGTTGCTGTTGTTGTTGCTGCTCTTGTTGTTGCTGCTGTTGCTGTTGTTGTTCATGTTTTTGTTGGCCATATGGCAGCACTTTAAATGCAAATGAAAGCGCTGAGCTGGAGCGCTTGTCCTCGGCGTCTGCGTTGACGGCAATGTTGTGCGTCGAGGTCGCCTACCATTTTGAGAAGTGTCCTCCGTCCTGTCCTGCATGAGTGGGAGCTTGTGGGCTGCATCTGTGTGTGCGCCTGTGTGTGTGTTAAAGGAATTTGCATAAAGCTCTAAACTAGCATGAATATTCGGTTAGGCTTTTTCCTTGCGGTGCTGCTGGTGATGGCAGCACACGTGACTGGCTCATGGACTGCAAAAGTTTTTGTATGTCAAGGCACTGCACCTGCAGATACTTGTTGAGCGTGTCCTAGCCGTCCTTCACGCTCCCACCTTGAGCACTCCTCCAATGACGGTCTTCTGTAGGTCACCGCTGGCTGACATTTCCAATCAATGCCCGCCATCGACATCAAACTCAAATAAAAAGTTGACATTTTTTTAAGCATTTGTCGTCGTCGTCGAGCCAAACAATTGGGGCGGGGCGAGGCGGTGCGGGGCGGTGCGGGGCGGTGCGGCACGGGCAGAGTGGTTCCACAAAGTGCTCGGAAACTTTTGTTTTGTCATTTGCGTGGGCGTTGGCCAATTCAATTGCCAACTTGCATTCGAACTGAAACACAAACTGAAACTCAAATTCCAACTCAAACAAGGAGCAAGGGGCGAATCGGGGCGAATCGGGGCAAATCGGGACCGAGGCGTGTCGCTTGTCTTGGCCAAGTCAACAAGGGCATTGATATTAAGTAGCCCTGGCCCAGAGCATGGACGATTCATCATCTGTCCTCCCCCTGAACCAGTTCTGCGTCTGTTGGAAACTTTGCCAAATGTACTGAAAAACTTTGTTGGTTTTCGCTTTGGTCACTCCGAAGGAGGCGGTGCTGGTGCTGCAGGGCCGAAGATGTAGCCACCGCCTGGTGGCCATTAATCAAACCAGGGCAGCCATCCCGCTACGTGACGTCTAGTCCGCTGCCCATAAATAACCCCCCCAACTGCCACGGGGATAGCAAAAATCTAAAACTGCCCAAAAAGGATTTATGTAAATAAATACTTTGTATGGGTTACCAATCGGCGGCAGCTTCAATGGGCAATCGATGCGGCAGCAATTTGGAAGAACCTGTGGGAGGAAGCCAGGTGGAGTGGGTAGGAAGCCTTGGAAAAACCTTGGGCAGCTCTGAAAATTAAGTTTCCGTTGATTAATTTCCGCTCACAGCTCAATCATCACGTCGACAATTTTTCGCATATTTCTCTTCCGTTATTTTCTTATTTTTTTTATATCATTTACGAGTACAGCTGACAGCTGGAAATCGAACCGTGTTTGCCAACGGGGTGGGATGGGGTGGGTTTGGCTTGGTTGTTGGATCCTAGCCTGAAGGCTATCACTGCAGCTAGTGACGGTTCGGGGCCAGAATTTAATTTCGGGCCATGTTCGTTAAAAGGTCGGTCACATGATTTATTTGCCATTCCCGCATTGATTTCCAGTTCGATTTCGATTTCTGGTTTCTGGTTTCTGGTTTCCCTGCTCTTGCCACTTGCTTAATGAAATCATTCCGTGACATATACACAGTCAGGCATCCTCCCTCTCTAAATACAACGAGTATATGTATACATACATACATACATATGTACATACATATGTACATACATATGTATGTCCCTGCACCTACCCTAGCGATTCCGCTTAATTGTTAAATCGAATCCGCTTTGACAGCGCGGCGTATGCGTAATGCGATTATTGATATGTGTTGATTGGAATCGAGTTTACATTTAAAGTGGGTTGGCGTTGTCCCACACGGCAACCAGAGAAAGGACACCTCTGCCAATCACAGCGAACTTCTGCTTCTAAAGCATCATTTTGGCTGAATAGGGACTGATTTTGAGATAATTTGTGGCATGTCGTGGTGTGGTGTTGTGGAATGCGTTACGCTGCATTGCATTGCATAATTCTACTCTCAAAATGTATCCCAGGAGAACGGTATATGCAGTTTCTGCTCATCTGTATCGCAGGGATATGGTGTGTGAGCATTTTCACATATCCTTTAAGCTGGCGGCGGCTCTTGTGGGTACTTTGGGGCGGTGGCGGTGGCGGCGGCCGTTGCTAGTGCTCCCGGGCAAATATGAAATATTTCCGAAACGAATGTGCCATAACAGTTGAGTGAATAAAACATTAACAAATATTTATTTTCATAACTGCTGCCGTTTGCCGTTGGCCCCCACCCCGGGGGTCTCCTTTTATTTTATTATATTTATTTTTTCGCCTTTTTCTCTTTTATTTTGCGCTTTACTGCAATAGAGCTTGTCCTTGCTGTTGTTTCGGCTCCCCCCAGCTACGTTTCAGCTACTGCGATTACACCAAGCGGCAAATAAATAAAATAACAACAAGTAAAGCAAACGGCAAAAAGGGAAAGCCATGCCACACACACACAAGCACACAAACACACATACATACACACATACACAATCGTTTCCACCTCTAGAGGCCCGGGCTCAAAGAGCAAACCAAGGCGGTTTTGCTTTTCCTTTTTTTTGGTGCACATTCTGCACTCAAAGCGGGTAAGGTAACTGCAACCGCTGGCAACATTCCGCTGTACGAGTAGACCCACCTCATCTAAGCAACCGTCGGACTGGTGCTAATGCAGCATTTAAGGCAGAACTCTCGCCACCACTCGTTGGCTTTTTCTCTCTTTTGACGGGTAAACCACACAACAGAAATGGCAGAAAGCCAAGGCGCTGCCACCGCCCCCCTAAAGGCCCCTAAAGCAGACTCTATTCCCCGTTTGCCCCTCTGCCACTATTCCGGCAGCCATTCCGGGCATTGCTGGCCACGTAAATTGCGTAAAATCCCCGCAGCTGAAGCGCGAAGCCAACGCGTACTCCTCACTAATTGCACATTTTTATCTCAATTATTGCGGCTTACTCGTCCTGTACTTCTTTTGAGTATTCCACGACGGGAGTCGCACTAGGGGGTAGCGTGGCCATCCGTGCCATCCATTAGGGGATTATATGACATGCTGCCTCTTCTACACCACTCGACTGGTTAAAGTGCATTTAATTTTGCCCCCCGGTTTTGAAAACCAACAACCAACAGTATTGTATTCCGTTAGACTAATTATGACGCTAGTGAGACCAGATATGAAAACCTTATGGGAAAAGCAGCCAGTATGAGAGAAAAGAAAGAAAAAATGTGATCTAGTAGTCTAGTTTGAAGTCGAACATTTAGCAGGCAGTCAGTATCTTGTCTGGTATTTTGCAGCTCTGTTTGCTTGTGTAGTTATCGATAGTTATTCCTGAGTAGTGCCGAAATTTCTTTGAATTTTCAAAACATTATATTATTTGGGCCACAATTGCGAATTCATTTTATATTTCGAACATGCCACGCGTTCCACGCTCTTCTACGGTACGGCGACCCTTGTTTGTGCTTTTTACAACTATTTATGTATACAGTCATTGGGTTTTTTCAGCCAAATAGCGAGAGCTCCAGTTCCAGCTCAAGCTCAAGCTCAACAAGCAGCAGCTCCAGTACTAGCTCCACCTCAACGACCGGGATTTCTAGCTCTGCGTCTAGCACACCCACCACCGGCAATTGCATGCAGCATTTCGATATGGAAGTCAGTCTGGAATATAGTTTGGCCAGCGATGATTCCCAATCTAGCTTTTCATCCAACAGCAACTATGAGCATAGCTCAAATATTTACCTGGAGGCAGTTGAAGCGGAACAGAGTAGGTTGAACCTCATTCGAGGGGCTAATTGATCTGCTTTTCAGTAACAATAATTCAACAATTACAATATGACTGTTCTCCTTCAGCAGCGCGAGTGGAGGATCTTGACCCAGAAGCGATTATTGACTTGTGCTCTCCGATCAGACGCAACATCCCAGCAGCCACGATTGCTTTGGGCGACTCCGTTATAGGCCCTTCAATTAGTCGCCGTCGTAGTCGGGATAGCACTACCTCTGGCACTGCTGCCACTGCCGTAGATGGCGACGCCAGCGGTCCGTCGAGCTCGAAGCGCAAACGTAGCGACGTGCCCTCCGATGAGGCTTACAAGTGTCCTATTTGTCTTGAGGGCGTCCGCAATCGCGAGCCATGCACGACAAAATGTGGACACATTTTTTGTCGCCAGTGCATTCAAAGAGCTATACGCAACAGAGGCATGTGTCCGATGTGTATGCAGGGTTTGAGCCTAAGTGAGCTAACACGTGTTTATATGTAAGCCTGTTTTTCGAGTCATCTGGGACTCCATGAGTTTATACGTTTTAGTATTACTATTGCATAATAAATTAGAGGTACTCTTGAATGTTCCGAATCCCTCTGTTGTGTTGTGTCGTATTTGTTGCACAGGCGACAGCTTTTTCGGATGACGGATGACGTTTCACAGATCTGAGCAACCCTGGATATGCATTTGTTATTCGGGCATTGAAGTGACAGAACGAGGATACATTTTCCTGCTCAGAAGTTGGCGAAACTTCAGACAACGAAAGTCAAAAGTGCTCGTGCGGTGAAATAATTAAAATGTGTGACAATCAGCAAAATCCGGACAACAATGCTGCCTCGCCACCCGCAGAGGACGAGGAGGATATTGTGAGGCGCGAGTTGGACGAAATTGTCCCTGGTCTGTCTGGATTTATTGAAGGAAATATAATAGCAGGTAGTGCTATGGATTGTTGAATGTAATACCGATTGCATGTGCTAAAGCGTCTGGTCTGCCTTTTCAGCCCCACTAGGAATGACTGGACACGGCTGCCTTAACGATCCTTCGATTCTGGCTTATGTGGTACATGCTGCCGGGAACGAGTCCGCTGAAGGTGTGCCGGGAACAGCGGAGCCGATTGGCATCAACATCTACATTGTGAATGAAACCGAAAGCGGAACACCCGTAACTATGGATATTATAAGTAAGCACCACAACACTTATCCCGCCCCAAAATTGAACTAAATGATTTTCATTTAAGCTGGTCATAGCGCCACTATAGATGCCGGTACCAAAAGTGTAATCGTACCCTTGCACAATCCCGATAGTTCTGATTCGGTTATCGTGAATATCCATCAGACTACCCCGTCATCACGTGCCGCCAATACGGCTGCCAAATCAGAAAGCCAGTACCGCTGCCCCATCTGCTTTCGTGATGCCAAAGAACTGGAGAGTCTGCGTGCGCCCCTTTGCGGCCACATATGTTGCGGCTCTTGCCTGGAAAAGACCCTGGAAATCCGTCCCATTTGCCCCATTTGCAAAGCTCCAGGGGACTTTAGCAAGTCCATACTGTTGTTCTCCTAAAAAGGGAGACAGGCATTTTGTAGCCTGATTTATTCAGACAGGGATACAGTCTTGAGTGATCTGCATATCGGATCATAATTTGCTTGTAAAGATGCATATATGTATGTACTTGTCAACCACTGTTTAAATATTAAATATTATTCCCTGTATCTTGTCACTATATCGTGAGTATATTTGCAATCTGTCATGGAGCCATAGCCCATGGCCGCTAGGAGTATTTGCCATTATGTAGAGCCAGAGCCAACAAACTCCGTCAGCAGTTTGAGCGCCAAACAGTATGCAAAGCAGAACACCAAACCGAGCACCACTCGGGCATCCAGGCATCACCCTCATCATCATCGAGGACAAGGAGGCAACTTCCTAGCCGCATCAGCACAACTCTGTCTCTCTAGTGAATGGGCGCAAGTGAGTTACTTGTAATTACCACAAAATTCAATATACATATACACTCGTTGCTGTGGCTTCACCACCCGACAGACAGACAGACAGACAGACAGACAGACAGCTGCCGTCATAGTCAAACATTATTTGGCATAGTCTCGTCCTGGCCCGTCCTGGAACTCGTTTTGGCTAACGACCCAACCATCGACTTGCGTCACATCCCACCCAAGTTGTCGAAGCTGCGACGACCGCACGCACAGATGCCTTCGCTTTGGCCCACACCAGGAGTAGGAAGCAGGAGGACCGACTTCACTCCAAATGGAAGCTGTAAAAAATCACAGCATCAGCATAAAAGTGCTTAAAAGCAGCCGCCGTGTCCTGAGAGCGGGGCATGTTTTTGCTTTTTGCGCTTCACTTTGCACTGAAATTTCCATCAGACATCAGACATCAGCCATCAGCCATCAGCCAACACCCATCCTGCCCCCCTCCCCATCGCTGGCTGTAAAAGTTTCGTACAGTTCTTCTCTTACTGATTCCTATCTACGGAATTTACGTTTCTTGACAGCCTGAAGAGGACGACGCTCTTCCATTGTTGCGAGCAAAACTCATTTCATCATCAGATGTTCGTTCGTTTGGTTTTTCTCGTTTTAATGGAATGATTTGCAAAAATAAGTTATGAAGAATTTTAATTGCCACAAAACAGATCCAGATTCCGTACCACGAACCACGAACCACCAACCCCCAACCCCCAACGCCCAACCTACCACCTCCACCAGCTCGGATGGGCATCTTCAGTTTTAGCTCGTTAATGCGGCAACCTAATTCAATTTTGCATCTTAATCCAATCAGCAAAGTGAAGAATAATTGCCGCACAGATCTGACAGAGGGCCAGGGATAATATTACATTTTGCATTTTAATTGGGATTTACTAATTAAACAATTCTCCTAGCTACACTTTCCATTGGTTAAAGCAAACAATGAGCTCTGGCTATGGGGCTGAGTCTGTGTCTGGGGCTGGTGGGAGAGCTTACATGGTTGGATTAGGCGCCAGTGGACCTTTGTCAAATGTTGGGTGCACTTTTAGCGGATTATTTATATCAGATATCTGACCCTTAAGCCTTTCAATATTAATTATTACTGACTCCTCGCTGGTTGCAAGCTTTGAAAGCTTGCATTTGCGTTGCCGCCCATTCTTGAGATGCAAAATTAGCATGAAGTAATTAGAAAGATCGATATATATGTGATTATAAGCTATATTCGAGCGCATTGCAACACAGTTCCTAGACATCGGTTCATTCGAACGATGATTTCTTTGAGCTTCTGTTGGCAGCGGATTCGATTTTGAAGCAATATGAAATATGATTACTGAGTCAGAGTCAGAGTCTGAAATATGAACATCTAAGCCATCACGATTCCTTTGCGGATTCGTTTCAAAGCACATGATGGCAGTTGCAGTTTGCCTTGAAACAAACACCAAAGACCATTCTAACGAAGACTGAAGAGCACATGCCAGCAGACACACATATGTACATGTATAGTACATACATATGTACATATGTACTCTGGCGTATAGTGCCAAAGACCATTCCGTACAGAGAGACCCCCTCCCAATAGTCTAGCCTGTCTGCATTCAGCATTCGAAGTGCACAAGCTCAAAGCTCGGCACGCGCCATTAAATTCGTCAATGCAATTTGCACACAGCAATTGGCGTAATAAAAGAAAAGAACACAAATGAATGCGAGATGCGAGAGGGGTCATGGGAAAAAAGGGGCTACGGAGACAAATAAATCGAGAATATTGCGCATAAATGTATTTAAAATTACGCATTGCTCATACGCAGCGTATGGCAATATTTCCGCTCGACGGCGCCTTTTGTGTGCATGTGTGGGTTCTAGACGTGTCCATTGAGATGGAGCCGGGCCGGGCCGGCCACTTAGTATTCCGTTCACTGACAGAACGACGTACACGTCGTTGCCTAACGGCAGGGAGAAACATCAATATCGCATAGCAACAGTGGCAATGCCTGTGGCAGTGCCTGTGGCAGTGCCAGCGGCAGCAGGAGGCAATGGCGGAGAAGGTTCCGTGGGAGCCTACGGGCTACGCAGGCCAATTTGCAATATTATTGATTTTTCATTTTCCGTTTGGGTTTTAGTTTTATATTTTCGGTTTCATTGCCAGCAAAAACTAAAGGCAACAAAACACACAGAGACGAAAAAGTTGGTTGAAACACGCTTCTGGCCTGCCCAATGCCGTGCAAATGCCAGCGATGAGCCAACAATCGCATATACACACATCACCCACCCACCCATTGGCATGTCGCGTCCCGGGGCCAGTTAAATAGTCAAAGGACAGCAACGGTGCCGTCGACGAAAGCGTCTCTGCTGCTCTCCGCTCCGCTCCGCTCGGTTCGCGTTCGCGTTCTTCAGCGGCGGCCAAACATAAAGTTTTCATTACAAATATGTGGGATACGACTATTAAATACCTGATACTGGCAGAGAACCAACGCTAACTGAACCAATTTCGTTTCGGAATATAATGGGAGGATAAAAGGAATATCCGAATCGCAACAGATGTATATACCAGAGAGCTGCAACCGGTGTGATTGGGTATGATCGATCACGAAGGAACAAATTTCAATCGAGTCAAATCAGGCCTCAACATCAAACGGACTCGATCCGGTACGATCGCCGAAATGAAACGATCAAATCGTTGATTTTTTGCTTCGTGTATGAATCACGAAATGTGATTGTTGCAGCTCTCTGATGTACATTCAGGTCGAACACAATCATACCGTTTGCTCATACCGGGTTCGATTCAATCCAGTGGTGGGCTCTGCCGACGCACGCAATAAACGTTCGGCATGGCACTTCGGCTCTATGCGAACGACGCCACAAGACAAATACAAACACACAAGCAAAGACCACGTAGCTCACACATAGGACACCCTGACATTTACATATGTACATACATACATACATATGTACATATCAGAGAGCTGCAACAATAACATTTCGTGATTCATACACGAAGCAAAAAATCAACGATTTGATCGTTTCATTTCGGCGATCGTACCGGATCGAGCCCGTTTGATGTTGAGGCCTGATTTGACTCGATTGAAATTTGTTCCTTCGTGATCGATCATACCCATCACAATCAGAGAGCTGCAACTGATTGGAACTGAATGTTCGCTGAATGTTCGATCACAAAAAATCTGAGTCAATGATCGGGTATGATTGAAGAAATTGTGATTGTTGCAGCTCTCTGGTATATACATATATAGACGCAGACACTGCCTCAGACTCGTACCATAGATCTCTGGAGACCTCTCTAGGGTACCTATGTATATACATACATACATTTGTGGCTTTGGCTGTTTTCGTAGGCGACGCGACTTTTGCCGAGAGGGTTGCCAAAAAACAAAAGAAATAGCAAACAAAAAAAAAGAACACACGCGAAAAGTAAAAGCAAAAAGCAAAAAGCAAAAGCAAGCAAAACAAAATTAGTTTCATAAGTTTTTTATGAGTTCATCGCTTTTTTGTGTGTATGGCCAGCAAACACAAACTCATACACAAGCACATACTCGTATTGTAGATACACAAATAGAGACTGCTACATACATATACATACATATACATATGTACATATGTATAGCACAAAAGTCGCCTAGCTGACTAACCAGCTTTTGTGCCAAGGGTCGAGCGTTGGGGCGTTCGTCGCGTGGGTGGACGCCTTTCCCTGACGCCGCCCCTGCGACACCCCCTAAACCGAACCGCTATTGCTGCTGTGTTCTGGCACTTCCGCTGTTCCTCTCACCACACACACACACACAGACATACTTTGAGGAACTTTTAGGCAGGCAAATAATTCACAAAAAAATACACAAATACATACAATCATACTCGCACGAATATACATACATATGTACATATGTATATAGCAGGAAGCCAAGTAAAATATATTGCGAGTAAATTTCTTTTGTTGTTCGGCTAGACGTTTAGTCGCACTCAGGGAGAGAGAGAGAGAGAGGGACAGCTTGTGGGCGTGTGTGTGAGTATGTGTGAGAGAGAGAGAGCAAAATGAAAGCAATGGCGACAATTTGTTAAATTGTTATTGTTATTTCTATGTTAAATGCTCCACTGCCCTCACAATGGCCCCAAAAGTTGTACCCCTAGTTGTACACCTCACACCACCCACTCACCCACCAGCGCCCCATTACCACCCTCTACTCTCCTCTCCGCGATACACTAACGGCTGCTGCACGTAACGTCGATCTGCATAAATTATGTGAATTTTATAAGGACACAAGAAACACAAAGGAAACCAAACCAAACCAACGGCAGAGGCAGAGGCGATGCCAGTCGGCGCGTATCCTCCGGGCTGCTAGCAAAACTTATTACGGAAAACAAATATTTCACAACAATTTATACTTTTATTGTTCAGTTTTTGCCATTTTCGGACAATTCCTCACAGGAAACAGGGAGGGAGATGTACACACACATTCAAAGCAGCTATTGTAAGGGAGTTCGGGGGTTTTCATTTAATTTCGACTAATTATGCAGATGCCCCAAAGGCTAGATTCGGAGAGGGTACAAAATACAGAATGCAATAAGGGCAAAGGTTATCACAAATGGGAGAGGTACATACATACATATGTATGTTGTATGTATCTCCAGAGGAATATCATAATATATTTGGAATATTTCAATCCGAAAAGCAAAATGAAATGTGTATTCTTTATTGCAAATACTGGTTATTGAAGACTTTTAAATTATTTTATATATGTACATACATACATACATATGTATGTTTAATGAGGGGTGCTACTCAATAGATATCGATGTTGAAATGTAACCTTTGGAATAAGTAATGATAATGTCAGAACCGAATCTGCAGGAACGATACATATGTATGTATGTATATTTGAAACAGCGTCGATAATGCTTTGTTAGCATGCTGAATGTGAAAAATGCAAGCCAAGCAAAGCGACAGAAACAAAAAAAAAACACAAAAAGTGACTGCAATCACATATGTACATATGTACAATCACATATGTACATATGTATGTATGTATGTATTCACGTTCGCAGAGCGCTTTGTTAATTATAGTGAGGAGCGCATAAATTCGGGAAACGGGACGAGGGAGTTCTGGCAGCGAGTCATTCCATGTGTCACATTCTTGCACGCCACACGAGTATGACTGACCATTTCCGCTCTCAGCCATTACGCCCCGCTGCCTCTTCCTCTGCCCCTGCAGGTCCTAGCCAAACACTGGCCCCGGCGATGGCCACAAAATTGAGTTCAAGTGAACTGCCAGCCACAATGACGGGTAGTCCCGGACTCCACCTGAGCCTTGAGATTCATTAACACAACAACAAGAGAAACGGCAACAGTAACAGCAACAGCAACAGTAAAAGCAATAACAGGTACAGCAACAACAACTTCCATAAACAGAGCAAAAGGCAATTCCGATTCGTGTGAAGCTCTGCGAGTTACGGGGCTTAAGTAGCCAGGCCCACAGTCAACGCCCAACGTAGTGACCAAAACGAATGGGAACTTCATAAGCTCCACTGCTGCGCTCTCCCCCATTCCCCGCCTCTCTCTCTCTCTCTCTCTATATTTTTATGTCGAATAGGCCATACTCGCACAAATTGATTTTCTCACACCTAGACTACTCCCACGACAAGTTGATTTCGCCTTTGCTTTTATTCTATTTTATTCGGTTTTATTCGGTTTTCGATTCATTCGATTCAGATATGTATGTAAGTCTATGGAGTAGAAGTCAAGTAATAAAATAAAATCATCCAACCAGTTGGAGTTTCTGTTTCTGTTTCTGTTTGGTTTTCGGCTGTTGCTCTTCGTATCCACTGCCAATCTTTGAATCTGCCGGATAAGGTGCTTAGGCACATGTCAATTATTGTAGCAGGTCCTCGTAGCGTAGCTGATGCCTGATGCCTGATGCCCTGACAGGCAGCCAGTCCGTTTCGGACAGTGACAGGCAGGCAGTAACAAATCAATTAGACAAAAAGGGAAAAGGCAAAACTCCTACATGAGGAGCACAGAAATTTCCAATTTTCCGCAACAGTTTGCATTTTTTCATTAAGATTATGCATTTTTACTTGAAACATGACTGCCGGCATGCTGGGCACTCAAGCTAACAGAAAACAAAATACATACATACACATACATACATACATACATATGTGCACAGAAACGTGTGTTTATTTGTGTCCAAAAGCCTGGAAAAACATGGCCCAACATGTTTATAGGGGGGAACAGACGTACTTGGGGGTCCTGTCCTTCTTGTCCTTGTTGTTGGAAACAATAAACGAATATAGGTATGTACATATGTATGTATGTATCTAGGAGTCGTTGGCCAACACCATAACTGTTTTATTTATTTTTGTCGTGAAATGGCCAAAAAGCCCCGTGGTCCCTGGGTTAATTATAAGAAAGTATTGATGTAATAAACCAAAAACAATATCCCCATCACACATACATACATAAATGAAAAACAATCTCAATCTCACACACATGCACACAAGCGGAGCGAGCATGCACAAAGAAAAACAAAGCCATAGATACACTCAAAAACAATCACACGTACAATATACAATATACAATATACATACATATATGTACATACATATGTATGTACTATACACACAACGAGGTTGCTGACAAGCTTCAGTTGTCATGTGCAATTTTCGATGAGAGGGCGGTGCGGTGCGGTGCGGTGCGGTGCGGGCTGAGTGGATCGATGGGACTTCTTAATTGCTGGCCGATTCCGAGGAAGTTGTGCCAACAGGAGTGTTCGCACTGAGCCATTAATTATTGACACTTGTTCGGGCTTAAAAATTAATCAGTGGCCAACAACAAAATTCAACATCGATTTTCCGTTTTCAATCAGCGTATTCATCATTTTTTCCTCAAGCTGTCTGTCTGTCTGTCTGTCTGTCTGTCCCATTCCTGCTGATCAATTATTTAGGATCAGGCAACGGCAAGGGCAACGGCAACAGCTCGTGGCCGATAAGATTGGAAAGGCTGCGCCCTACAGGAAAACCTACTTAGTGGCTTAGCAATGGACCAAGAAGAGCCTCAACCACTCTCTCTTCAGCGGGGTGACGACAAGTGGACATTGTGAATTCATGCCGGTCTCGACACGTGCCAGCTGGGCGGGATGGTCGATATGTACAGAGATGGGAGCGCAGGACACTTGGAACTGCAGTGGCCAAGTAACAAGGTCTATGCTAGTGCTAATCTTGCCCCAAATGGGATATGGACACGTCCGGCATGCACTCAACGCCCAAAAGCACTTCGGACCGTATCCTCTGGTGCATTCAAATCGAGTTTGCCGTGCGTGTTGCTGCCTAATTGACTCGATTGAAAGTAATCCATGATTAAACTCCAGGCAACCAGCAACTACTGCTCTGTGGTTGAGCTTTAATCTGTGCTCTATGCTCGCCTGCCCCATTAACCGGATCTCAGATTCAGTGCGATTTCATTGTTGTTTGATTACGCTTAATTAGTGCGAAGTCCTGCCAGTGCCAGGGGGCATTGTTCGATGCAAGCTGATTGGTTTTCAATTAAATGACAAGGCATCATAATTGATGCCTGCTCTGCCTGCTCCTCGTCGCATGGCTCATATGTACATACATACATGTGTATGCATTCGTCATTGGGCAAAAGTGGAATCAAATTAACTCATGGCCACGATTCGAGGAAGTCCTTCTGCCATTTACTCCTCTTATTCCACTAAATTGCTTTCTGATGAACTATGGCTCCAGAGGGGGGAAACTCTGTTAAGCTGCTTGCATTAAGTAGTTCTGCAGAAGCTACAATCATTTAGGGGTTTCCTATGGAATTGAAGAGTATAGATAGATTCCATCATCGTATGAATCAAGATCTAATTTCATTGCAGAATCATACCAGAGACAATGCTAGACCAGACAGCCGTCATAATACTTAAAAGTGAAACATAAATTTAGATCAATGGCTCAATAAGAATGATTTAATTGGGTCGGCCGGCGATGGCGAGCTGTTAAAATTCAAATTAAAAGCCAGAACGTGACCAAAAAGTGAAATTGCGAGGGGGGAATTTCTTGGGCTTAATAGGCAATTTGCAGTGGTAATTCCCCCATGCAAGCAGCTGCCAAAAGTCACGCACAGCCTAAGAATAAGGACAACAATAACAGCGTCCCGTCTCGTCTCGTCTCGGCCACAAAGGACACTGAAATAATTTTACACATTCAGGACGATAAACCCGACACAACAACAAATGCAACTCGGTTGAAATATTAGAGGCAAATGCCAGGCACTTAATGGCCAATAAATCGATTTGCTTTCGGCAGCTAAAGCGACGCACTGCAGCCTTGGCGGGATTAGCAATTGTTCGTCTCCCCACACAGAGTGTACTATATACATATATATGTATGTATATACTCGAATATGGGGAACAGGACAGTAGGTATGCGGATGCCGATACGGAGGCGGGATTTGGGGGGGGGGGGGGCTTTGAGGGGCTAACGCTTATCGGCACGCATGCACGCAGCTGGCGGCAATTTGGATACGAAGATAAAACATTTATTGGCCACATAAAACGGGTGAAATTACCAAGGGTCCCACAGTGGCCACATCCGGTTCTGGCCACTGCTTCCCCCTCCACGGGACGTTGGTCTTGATTCAGTTTTGCCTCTGCAATTTCCCTTGGCTGTCGCACGCCCATTGAGCTCGAAAGGCAAATCAATTTTCGAGCACACTTTCCAGTAGCATTTCGGGGCTCCAGGAATTAGACAAATGGCCCAGGACATTTGTCATAATTCGGTATAAAGGAATTGCCATTGTCCCAGTTGTCGGGTGTCACTCCCTTTTCCCACGCCTCCGGACATTGTCCTTTCCCGAGGCGGATGGGATGCCAACGAAAGGGGATTGGCCTCGAGGCGAATGAAAAATATTCGAAGCTTTGTCCCCAATTGAGTCTCGTATTGATCCTGTTTACTTGCACAGCACCAAAGGATAAACACATCTATTCAATTGTAAAATTGTACAAATTACGAAATTGATAACGTTCGTAACGGTGAATTAGCCAAAATGATCCAATATAAGTTTGGCCATAAGAAAACACATCTGTATAATGATTTGTGTTTTGTTTTAAACTTTGTGCTGAGAGTCTCAATCTCTGTCCTCGCATGGTCCTGTCCTGTCAATGTCGAACATTTCTTATCAAGGGACTTCAAAGGCGGCGGAAACTTTTGCCCCTAACGGGGGGATGGGGTGAACAGCAGGGAAAAAGTTTAATTAAATAAATTACAAAATGCTTTGCCAGCGACAACAATTCATTAAAAGAATAAAAGACAAAGACAAAGGCAAAGGCAAAGGCAAGTCGGCCTGGGCGAAAATAAACAAAAAGCTGAGGCATCCTGCCAAAACCAGCAGCCAGGCAAGGCACCCAGCCACAGGCACAGGCACAGGACCAGACAAGAACGAGACCAGAATACGTTTGCGAGGATTCAAGATTCGCTGGCAAATTAAAAGCCCACTGTGAAGGCTCCCATAAATCACGGCTAGGTAGGCGAGTGGGCGAGTGGGCGGCAGTGGTTCCATCTGGTTTGGGGCAGTGGGCCCTAGACAAAGGCGTCTAAGCAAAAAGCGGCCAGCCACAATAACTTTTAAGAAATTATTATGTTTTTTTGTAATGTTTTTTGTTTGCGTTTGTGCGCTGCTTCCCTTTGCAGATTGCCGTAGCCGGTCGACTGTCCCGGAGGGGGAGGGACAGAGAACTAGCATTGGGGAGCATGGACACGGAACGATGTCGACTTATTTGCATGTTTGTCAGAGGTTTTTTTGGTTTGATTGTTGTTGTTGCTGGTGGGCGCTGGTGGGTGCTGGTGGGTGCTGTTAGTTTCCGGCGCGTTGCACTTGGAACGAGGTCTGACAAAGTTGCCGCAGAGACGGACAGAGACAGACAATGTACACTTTTGCGGGGGAAAGGGGGCTGGGCTTGGCTTGGCTTCGTTCAAATTGCGTTGAAAGCTCCCGAATGTCCCATTCCCATCCTGTGGTTGTAGCTGCTACGAGTATTGCTATTGTGGAGCCCAGTGCGAGTAAAAGGCCAACAGAAGGTACACGAGAGAGAGAGGCGAATGGCGGATGGCGAATAAAAAGAACGAACGGAGAACAGGGCACAACGGAAAGCAGAAAAAAAATATGTGACACGGACAACGGTATACGACAACGTTCCGGAACAGAAGCGGAAATTGTGAAATATACAAATGTTCGTCTTGTTTAGGTGAACTACATGCAAAGTGGGCCTGATCCAGGTCCAGGTCCAGATCCAAGGCCCATCCTTATCCACAACACCCACTGGCCGTGCGGACAATGGAGCAAGGGGCATTCCGTAATAAAAATATATGGATCCAGGTCTGGACAACGGCAAAATGTCACATTGTTAAAACAAAAAGTACAAGCCAAAAGGAGCGGAGCGGAGTGGAGCTGAGCAATCCCGACAATTTGTAGCCAGGCGCTAAACGCTGGTACATACATACATACATATGTATGTATATCCGTTAAAACACGCTTATTAAAACGGCTGCATTTGGGCCGCTTTACACTCCACTCTCCCCAGAGGGATAACAAATTGGACCAAACAACATAACAAAAACAAAAATGTACATGGCCATGTAATGAATGTAAAAAGATTCAAGGCAGAAAAAATGTGAGAACAAGCGAATAATTTTCCTGTTAAAATTATTTAAAATTGAACCTAGAATATGCATACACATATAAAAGTGATAAACAATTGTTTATGAATTTATAAGTACGTATGTATGTATAACCAAACCAACCAAAGAATCCACTAAGGCATGGTAATGAATACGAAACTCATCAATCGATGAGAGTCCAACCATTAGAGAGTCCTAGAGAGAGCAAAAGTCCTTGCTGGCCGAAATATGCCATTTTCCTATAATTGCCTGTCAGTGCCAGCTGACCAAGAATTTCGTAATTAGTTCTGATCAGCCCTTATATAATATATATAGAATGTATGTACTCGTATGTATTTTTTAATTAAATCAAATTTCCTTGAAGCTCTGATAATTGGCAGGACCGACCGCAAGAGCTGTCAGAAATCATTGCAAAATATTGGCAAGGAAAAAAGAGAGCGGAAGAGGAGAGGTAAAGAGGGGTAATATCAAGCCGAATGCCTCTTGGCAGCTGGCCAGGGCCCATGGAGAGAAAGGATTTGTAATTACGAAATTAAAACTGCGACAGATGGGCCACAAATGCATGATGGACTGTCTAAAATAAATAAATGGATGGCTGGCTGCCAGTGGCTGGAGGGACGAGCGGATGGAGCGGATGGAGGATAGATTGGCAGAAGGACTGATGGATTGACAGGCAAACAATATTGGCTGGAGTACGGCAGGAGATCAGCCTTGGCTTGGGCTGTGTCTCCTCTACAAAATCCGTGAGGCCCACTTGAGCAGCCGTCGAGCCGCAGCTCCTGCCGGCATGTCCTGCCACTGACGGATCCGGATGCAGCAGCACCAGCACCAGAAGCATCCACAGAAACACGAGCAACGTGTCGTGACCGAGGCCACACCCCAGGCATTTCATTGGGCTTTGGAGTGGACTGGGACGAAACGGTAGCAGCGGTGGCGGCAGGTGGTCCTCATTGAAATTTGTTGCATTATGCTCAGTTTGCCCATCCCCCCACTCGTCCGTTTTGTTCAGGATGCTGACAAAATGTCCTTGTACGATACTCGCTGCTGCACTTGATTGTCAACAAAAATTGTTTTGCAGTGTGTCCTCGTTGTTGCCACTGTGCCACTGCTGCTGGCCAAGTCTGGTCTGGTCTGGGTCTGAGTCTGGGTCTGGGCTTGGGTTTGGGGGTCTTTGGTCTGGGAGCCGCAGCACTTCGGTTTGAAGTGACTGCAACGGCAAGCGGGGTCGCCTGGCAAAAGGACACACAGCAGTAATTAAATTTGTTCATCTGAGCTACGTAAATGGGGATACAAAAAAGAGAGCTCTCCGCCTCAAATTAAATTCTCTCCTACTGGGGTTTTTTTAGCACAAATTAGAGTCCGACAGTCAGACAGTCAGATTGTTGACATTGTTGACAGTTTAAACCTAAGTAAGCACACGTGCTGGTGCCACGCCCTCTTCTACCCTGACACACACACACACACATGCATACGGAGGCAAACAATTACACACACGTACACACGACTACACTTGAAGGCGGCCATAAAGATAAATGTTTTATATACGTGAATTGCTTTGAGTAAAAGCTTTGTTTGGCTTGTTTCACGAGCCAAAGCAAGCAAACAAGCCAACAAATAAACTAACACATGAGAGATCTCACCCCTAAGGACACCTAGGACACTCGCTCATGCAAAACATAATTCATTCGCCCCGTGGTCCCGCACATTCGTCCTCAAGCACGTTCTAAATTTCAGCAAATTAACATTTGCGATTACATCTGAAGTTTAATTGTGATTCTCAAGAGGAAATGAAATACCTTAATGTGCAGCTAGATCTTGGAATCGGGGTTAATGCAGAGTGTTGAAGGGGATTCAATAAAGCTCCTTTTTTAGGCATATGCCAGGATTACAACACAATTAATAGAGAGAGAGAGAGAGAGCACTTGAGAGGTACGGTCCTGGCTGGCAACTCGATATCTGATTGTAATAATCATTGGATATATTTTTAATGTTGGTAGAATCTAGAACTATTTATGAGTCTGTAACTTTAGCCTAATCTTTTTATGTATGTATTAAATATTTTCCATTTATTTCCCTACACTTGAAGCATCTACTAAATGATATGCATCCTTCAAAATCGTTGAGTTTCCAGGATATTGGCTTCACTTTGGCTTTCTTCAACATTTAAGACATAACAAAAGTCGGCAGAGACTCGTATGAGCAAAAAAAAAGTACATGTACATACATATATGTACATATGTATGTACGTATTTTTATATGATGTTCCAATTGAGATATTAAACCAAATGCCTGACCATTAAAATCGCACGCGTTTTCTTAGATATTCATACACACATATGTACATATGTACATATAAGCATTTGTGTACATACGAGTATGTATGTATGGTTGAGTGTGTTCGTGTTCGTGTTCCCATAATTTATTATGAGATGCTTCATCTTAAGGAGGCCGCAAAAAGTAGAAAGCGAAACGAAAAGGGAAGAAGCTGGCTGGGGTCATAAATTCGGTTTAATAACATATTCAAATTTAGATAATATCCGTCTCTAGTGCAATATTTATGCCTGCATCCCTTCTGTCTCCCTTTCATAGTATAAGGGTGTATGTGTAACGTATATGTATGTGTTTGTGTTTGTGAGTGAGGATTGTGCAATGTGAGATGCTTGAGGACTCCACTGAGTTATGTGCACACCTAAATTATCCAGGCGACAGGCGTAGCATAGCTCATTCCACCAGGGAATTCCAGGGTGAATTCCACCATTACCTTTTTAGCTCGAGAGCAGGCAATAAAGTCTCGAATGCCCCCTTATCATCTCTGCTTATCTTTATGCCTGTGCCAGCTCCCAATTTCGGATTCATAGTTCGGACCGAAACTTCTGTGCTCTGCTGTGCTCTTTTACGTAAGAATCTTCATGAATATGTATTCCTCGGGGACGCCGTAGGTTCTGTCTGTCTTCTGTCTGTGGAACGGCTGTCTGTGTGTGTGTGTACTCGTGATATTAATGAAGCATTTGATGCTGCTCCACTGACTTAGCGGATTTCTTTCATTCGAACTGCAAATGGTTGAGGCAGAGCAATAGGGATTTTGTGGGGATTTACATGAATTGAGTGACGACTGCCTCCGTTTGCAGCTTGTTCTTGCTCCTGGCACTGCTGATGCTGCTCTTGCTCTTTTCGCGCCATCTGCTGATGTGATTTCCGTATCAAACGTACGACCACGCCCACAGGCCAGACATCGACATCTAGCCAACCAGCCAACCGCCAACCGCCAACCAGTCAGCTAGCATTTTGCCTTTCTCCTTTCCCTTTCTCCAGCTGCCGATTTCAATGGACAGAATTGAACAAGAAATGGAAATTTATTGAACAGCATTCATATGCTGCGCATTATTAATATCGATTAGGGGGCGGACTGGCGACGCCTTCCCTGGGTGACGGGCGCATCTTGAAGATGTTTTTTTTTTCTCTCTTTTGCAAGTGTGTGTGTGTGTGTGTGTGTGTGTGTGTGTGTGTGTGTGTGTGTGTGTGGCTGTGGCTGTTCATGCTGTTGCCATGGCCATCGACATTGGCAGCACCCGAGATTGAGATACAGCCAGGCACAAGCATGCAGTTCTCTAGTACCCTTCGACACTGATAAAAACACCGAGAGCACATCTTAAGCCATTTTATTTATTCTTTTCCTTTTGCACGCCATTGAATATTCTTTTTTTTTGTTTTTAGTTGCGGCACCATTGTGGCAGACGGAGACGGAGACGGGGGGACGGCCGCAAACATCTGTCTGAAACTAAACGGCATTTCAGCAATATTCAAGAGCCTTTTGTTGTTGTCATTAGATGGCGGCAGTCTGCCCAGATCCTAATACTCAATCCGAATCGAACCCCAGTGTACATGTATGTACATGTGACAGTGTGGGACACGTGATCCAGCATGGTTACCTACCCCAAAAGGTATAGACGGTACAAAATAGTGGAGCCGGAACTTTTTTTGGAAAGGTCAGATTTACCCGAAATTGATATGTTCTCAGCTGAAAGGATATTTGTTTGCTCCTGATCCTAGCCTGGCCTCGACCGACCACCATCGACTTGTTCTGACGATTTTCAGATATAACACAGTTTTCATGTCGACGAACGAGAAAGACAATTCGTGAAAATCATTTAGGAAAATGAAAGACGTGACTTCGTTGCATTCTCAGCTTCTTGGGATGTTCATAAAAGACACCAAATTGATTTTTCTATAAAAAATAGAAGAAACCAAGAGTGGAGCATAACCAGAAAGTGGCACAGCCACACGCACACAACCACACACACACACACACAACACACACACACACACACATGAATAGAGAAAGAGAAACGCTTCCAGGCAGCCGCAAAAGCTGAAACAGAAGTAGGCCACACTAGCACACCGACCACAGCCACCCCACTACCCTTCTTCTTGTCGCTCAAACTCTTGTTTGGGCTGCACTTGAAGGCGATTCTAAAGTTTCCCATATAGCCTCAGTTGGGGACTCGCTATATACAATAGAGCCTGTTTTGAGATAGATTTAAGATTTAAGAAAACTTTCAGTGGCAACAATATTACTGATATTACAATATCAACGTCTCTCTATCATCTCGTGTAACCCTAAAAACCCTAATGGAAGAGCGCTGCTCGTTTTTTCGTAGCAACTTAGCCCGCTTTTTCTGGCTGTCAAGGCTCTGGGACGGAAAGAGCAAGGGCTTTCCTTATTGGCAGCGATTTGGTTGCGTTATGGGCAGATGATTGAGTATGGCCTGAGAGAGGGCTTCTAATGCAGCGCGTGCTGAAGCATGACACTCGACAATTGCAATGGCAGGCACGTGCGCCCCGTTGCACAATTGTTGCAGGGCTTCGACTCAGCTTTAAGATCATTTGTCAAGTGGCTGCAATGCCGTTTTGATAGCATACCCACTCACCACTCCCCACTCCCCACTCATCAACTGCCTCTGCCGCACCTCTGCTGCTGGGAAAACTGTTGTTTCACAGTTTGCTTGCGTGGAATGTTTTTTAAGAGAACTTTCAATCGAGTGCCGTGTGAGTGATATCAGGCATATCCTCAAAATGCAGCTGGTAAGCAGCTGTAAATGTATCTGAAATAAAGCGACAAGGGGGATGCATCAGCGAAAGGTAAGCTGATTATATAACACACACACTCGCATACACACACCTGCTAAGTAAGAGAGAGAGAGAGTATGTGTGTGTGTGTGTGAGTGTGCTTGTGCATAGCAGATAGCATTAACAAACGGCACACACTGAAGCCATTTTGTTTCGCAACTTTTCAACAGCTCTTTTTCAACAGTTTTTGTTTTTTTTTTTGTGCTTGCCTTGAAAACAAGCTAAAATATGCGCTTTTGAAAGACTTTTGCTGGCTGCTGACTGCTGGCGCTACCTGACATTAGAAATTCAAGAAGTTTACCTTATGTGGGAGAATTTATAAAGAATGCAGCTGCCCAGCTGCAGGTCCCAAAGAGCCTTGTAGAAATGTAATTCGTCCACTTTGGATTTAAGCCAGGATTATTGATAGCAAATGCGAGAGCATTGCAATGTCATTGCAATGGTTAAAAAATTAGTGCAATGGGAAGCCATGGTTAATTGATAAAGCCTTTGGCCTTGCCCACGGAATATATGGCCCAGAAGACAAGGTCTGAGCTGAGCATGGAATGGAACTGAATTTTGACCGACCTTGACGGGCATGCGAGAGCCAACCTTTTTACTGGATGGGTACTGAGAGCCCTGTCTGAGCGCCATGACATTTGAATAATGCACGGACAGAGTGAATGGGCTAAAGTAGAAGCAGTAGCAGGAGTAGGAGCATGAGCAAGCCACAGGCCAGGCAGTAGACCACCAATTCATTATCGATTGAATCGATGTGCAGTGAGAATTGAAAGCTGATGGAAATTTCCTCGAAATCGAAAAAGAGAGAAGCATAACAAAGGGTGGGGGAGATTTGATAGTGCCACAAGTCAAAGGGAATTCAATAAAGACATTTGAGAAAACCCATAAAAATCCTTTTCTGTAAAGATAGCGAGAGAGGAAGAGAGAGAGTATTGAGGACCAGATGGATACCGCCATGAATTACGAATCAATGGCTGGGCTTTTGTGGACTTTTGTTTTGTATTTACTCGATGGATTAATGTAATTGTTAGTGTGCGATACTCACACCCCACTACGACGCACTATCTGTACCACCCGTCCCATTAGGAGTCACTGCCAGATAGGAACCCAAGCCCCCCAAACCGCTCTGTCAACAGCTCAACATATCAATCATACGCAATGTGGTGCGTGTTTCGTGCGTGCCCTAATGCTTTCGCTGGGGTGCACAGGGTGGAGAGGGTGGAGAGGGGTGGCGTGTGCTGTCGAGAGGGGGCACACACATGCGACGCCTGGTCTTATAAATAATTTAGACCGCATATTACTTCCAAATAACAACAAACCAGCACCTCAGACTGCTTTTGACACATTCCCGTTTCCCTTCAAATACACAGGCACGAAAAAAAAACCTGTCATTAGTGAATTATTTAAATTACATTGACGCCATGAAAGTAAAGTAAATATCGGAAGGGACATAGCCATAACGGAGAAGGAAATCCCCGTTCTTCAATGAGATTCACTTTAAATGGTATTTCCCCATATTTTAAGGTGAAATGTAAGGTCAATCTAGGAATAAAAACGGTAGCATCTCCTTGGCGTCTCAGTACTTCGTTTACGCTTGGCCTGTATCAAAATCAAATTAAAATCTTTCAATTTTCAGGTTGTCCCAATGTAAATTACTTGGTACACCAGATAGGAACATTAGGACATCTCTCCTCTAGAAACTGAGAGACAGCGTGGACCCTCAGGGGGGCACTCACCTGAGATTCTCAATGCGCGGCCTTCGGCACTGCGGACGATTGCGTCGGTGGCTGCGATCCTTTTTGCAGCGGCAGTCGCAGTGCATGATGCACAAGGCGATGGATGAGATGACCGTTATCACAAAGGGCACTGCGAAAAAATTGATGATCATGGCCACCTGATCGTCGTGACTGTAGGACGTAAGCACTACGGTCTTGTTCTTCCGCGAGTAGTAGCACGGATAGATGGCGCCGTCGGCGCCGTAGTAGTCGTTGAAGGTCTTGCACGTGACCGTGGGCGGGTAGCCGCAGCCCTTAATATTCACTAGCAGCGTGGCCTCTCCGGACTGCTCCCAGTCGGCCGTGTAGTTGCTAAAGTCGGTCATGTTCTCCGGAATGGTAATATTCTGCTCGATGAACGTCACATAGATATGCACGCAGCGGTAGAGGTCAGATGTGCAGCCCTCGCGACAGGAGCTCCAGGAGCAGTTGAAGATGCCCACAAGATCCTCGCGGCGCGTGGTCGTGCAGAGCGTGGGATTCTCGATGAAATCGTGGCTCAGCGTGGAGATGGCCGGGTCCACGTAGAGCGGCACCAGGAAGAGCAGCGACGCACCGGCGGTCACCGAGAAGAAGGCCAGTGTCGAGGTGCCGTAGAAACGCGCACGTTCCCGCCACGAGCGAAAGCGCCGATTGCCATTTTTCTTTTTTGGAGCCAGTTCTCGGATTTTACGTAACCGTAGCTCTTGTTGTTGCTGCTCGAGTAGTAATTCCGAACTGCCACTCCTCATATTATTGTACGTGCACACAGGGCGCTGATGTTGCTGATTGTTGCTGCTGCTGCTATCGTCCTTGGCGTCGGCGTTGGCGTTGGCGTCGCAGCAGCAGCTGCAACGGCATCAACGAGTGCGTTGTGCTTCTGCCCCTGCTTCTGCTTCTGCTTCGGATGGTCCTGGTTCTGGTTCCTCCTCGCGTTGCACTTGAACAGTATATATGTGGGTGTAGTGTTGGGTGTGCGACAGAGATGTTCGGATTGCAGCCGGCGTTGACAGTGGCAGTGGCAGTGGCAGCGGCAGCGGCAGCGTCGTGCTCTGCCTACCTACCGCAACATAGAGAGAAGCAGCGCAATACGGATATTGAGGTTATGTACACACGCTTCGGCGCAGAGAGGCCAGGCGACATAGAGAGGGTGCAAATGAGAGACGGATGACAAGCTAGCCAGCTAGCTAGGTAAGGGTGAAACAGCTGTTTCACAGCCAGAAAAAAGTGACAGAGAGGCGCCGCTCTGGTGTTCATTGGTTTTAAATAATAGTTCACTGCGCTCCCTGGCGGTGTGCCCTCATACAATTTCTGTCATTTAATTGGCCGCTCATTGGATCACTGAACAAAATAGAGCAACAATATTAGCACTAAAATCACACACGTTCGTTATTTTTTGGTGGGTGGATGGGTGGTTGGACGAATGGGTGAGTGGGTGAGTGGGTGGCTCTCCCAACAGCTGTTGATGTAGGTTAGTTTAAGAACAAGAGCGAGAGCGATTCTGAGCGATTGAGAGCGCGCGTTGAAAATCGAGCGAGAGCATCGCTGTCGACGCCACTGTCGCTGCCAACGACAACGTCACCGTCAACGCTGGCGTAGGCGTAGGCGTAGGCGTCAGCGCTGCCGCCCCAGAGACTGTGTAACCTTTTTGCTTGTGTGTTGCGGGTGGAAGTATTTATGCTACACATTTTAATATCATTGTTGTTTGTGGGTTTTTTTTAGATACTTATTATTTTTAAAATTATTTCCTATTATTTAATCGCTAGTTTTAGCGTTGTTTGAATTCTGATCTATCAAACTCTCCGCTAGATAGAATGTTCGCTCCTGCCTTCCATGACATCCGTTCACCTTGGTATTCTATTCGGTGTTGTTGCCACTTCGCGTGACTCTGGACGTGGGTCAATTTGGACATTAGCAGCACTCGCACAGTTCTCTTTCGGACCTCTTCCTTTGTTTTTCCTATTTTATGGCCGGTGGACCGTTTTATTCCATTTCATTCGCTTTTGCCTTTGCCCTGGCACGCATTTCACAATTTTCATCATAGACACACACACACACGCACGCACAGACACACTGGCTTAACAGTTATTGTGGCCTAACTGTTATAGTTGGTATGATTTCATTCTCATAAGCGCGTATGTGGGGCTGGGCTGGGCTGGCCCTGGCCCACGCGGCGTATGAGTAATACACTGACCGAGAGTACATACGTAGCCCTGGCTCGAGGAAGTGTGACATTTAAACGATACAAACGGTAGCAGCCCTTCCACCCACAATACATTCATCAGTTGCAAAACACAATAGCTTTTCCACCTCATACATTCATCAGCAATCAACAGCAAAGGCTGTGATTGGAGACTGGGAACATATCGCCAAACTTCTTGAGCGCCCACGCGGCCCTTTGGCTTCCGACGGTCCGGACGGACAGGTCCCAAGTCGGGGAAAAGAGAGAAGGAAAGCTAAAACCCAGAATGAGAATGAGTATAGAAATAGAAATAAAACATTCGGCTCGAGAGTTGAACTAACTTATAGGAGCTGAAATGACAGCTGCTGCCCTGCAGCCCACGCAGTTTTTTGATTTTGTTGCTAACGTTGATGCTGTCGGATTTAGGGGGCACTTTCACTTGATTTTTTTTTTACTTTAACTCTTTGGAGTAGAGAATGCTTGTGGGATTTTTCGTAATTTTCACAATGCTACGCCGATTACGGCACGATATTTGCCATAGAATTAGAAAATACCAATAGTGCCATTGGCTCTGGCTCTGGCTCTGGCGCTGGCTTTTCCGCACGCACGCACACACACACACACGCACACACAGAGACAGACAAACAGAATCGACACGAGAAGCGCGCGCGCTTGGCCCTGACGTGCCTCTCGGAGTGTCCAAAACTAATGCCACCAACGACGGCAGAGCCGCCACAACAGGCGAGTTTAGTCAACGACGCGACGGCAGCAGCGACGCCAACGTTTCGAGGAGCTGCGCAACCAGGCCAGCCCCCCTTATGTCCCTGAACATGGTCGAATTAGTCATAAGGTATGGCCAACTCAGGGACCGACCACATTATCCTCTTTTGATAATAAGCCAGCTAAGTCAGATATAACATAAACATGGATGAATCGTAATTGCATCGAAACATGCTACATATTGTTAAAATTTACAATCTGCCAAAAATTAAATATTATATACATAAACAGTAAAGTACATAATTCGAATGAAAATATTAGCACATTTGTATTTGCAAAAACAGCCCAGTGCAATTTCTCCGTGGATAGATAGCAGTTTTTCCAAACTTCCCGAAAACCATCAATGTTCTCTTCCCATATGTACATAAGTACATAAGTCGAACAATGTCGTGCCAAACCCTGATCTAAATTATCACGTACATTTTACATTCTATAAACACATGTATACTATACTATATTATATGTATATGTATGTATGAATATAATTAACAATTTTTTTTTGTTACAGCTGATAAGATGATATGAAATCTGATTTCTGTTTTGTAAATGCTAGCTTTGAGCCATATTCTCTTGAATTTGAATTAATTGAAACGGGAAGAACATTCAGTTTGTACTATTTTACAGATTTCAACAACTCAACTAAATTTTAATTAAGGTACTCTGCATTAGAGGTCTTTGGTAATGTTTTCGTACAAGCGACGACTCCACCAGGCTTCCAGATCGAAGGGCTGAAAATCTTCCAACTCAGGGCTCGGGGGCTCTATCCAGACAGTCCCCAATGCTGAGGTGGGAACCTGTGTAATGTCCAAGTTGCTTTCCTCAAAACTAATAGCATTGTTGGCTGTTGGGCCCGAATCACCAGAATTTGGGGCGACCAACATGTTCCATGAGTCTTTTATGTAGTTTTTGATATCCTCATCCTGCTGTGAGATCCCCTCCTTCTCGTTCTGCATGGTTGGTGTTGTACGTTTTGAGGGACGCTTTTGAAATACCGGACGTGGGATATTCTTGTGCTCCGTGGCCATTTTTAGATCGATGCTCTCGTTCTTCTTGCTGCTCTCCTTGATGCCGTCTAATTTTTCAACGCTATGAGCCAGACCGCCACGTGTTTTAACAACGATTTGGCTCATTCCCTTATTGACTTTGTACATGACTTGGTTTCAGCACGTTACGATCGCTTTGCTGTTTATTTTCTTTTTAAACTGATATATGTTTTACAGTAAAGCTAGTAATTTTGGAAATACTCTGTTTTCTCCTTGTAGTCACAAAATGTCAATGTCATTTTTTCCTTCCCAAAAAGTTAAAAGAGTGAACCAAGTTCAAGGGGCTGCCAACTGAGCTGGAATGCCATGACACTGACTATCGGTGGCAACCCCGTTAGAGACAAAATCATTTTAGTGGTTGGTTTAGCAGTAGTAAAATTAGTGGATCAGATCATCTTGGGTCATTTGTGATCTTGAATCATAGGAAAAAAACCAGTCTGGTATACTTACATTTGCCTTTTTTGGAATCAAATTATAATTACACATGTACCTATTGGAATGATTTAGTACATAGTGTGCGCAATATTTTTTTTAAATCTGAGGCCGACAAGCTTCAGAGTTGTAGGACAGTTGCTATCGTAGAATAAATTTGATGCGGCCTCTATCGCTTTCGAGAACGCATGTGCTAGTCTCAAGGCAGTTAAAAGAAACTTATTTTTCGGACTACAAAGGGATTTTCGCTTATTTTATTCGCCAAGTACATACATATGTGAAAATAATAATCTTATATAAGAACTACTATTTGGCCAATACCATGAAATATTAAAAGAACAAGTTTTGAAAGCCGAGTATTTTGTACTGGTTCGAGGAACAAAATATATTTCTACTCTTGGCCAAAAACCTAGCCGAAGTGGTTGAGAAACAGATGAAAGGATATGTCAGAATGGTAATCCGTGAAGTCCACGCAAGTATTGGTCACTGCAAGCCTCTGACCTACATATACGATCGCGACTTGGACTTGGTCTTGCGAACGCATGGTCAGTAGTCCTTACATCATTTTGTCTTTAATCGATTCACCGATCGATTGTGCTGTAAATCTATACAGAACGGCTATCTGATTGGTTTATTCATGGCGGCGTTCCTTCTGATTCCCGTGCTCTGTATAGCCTCATCGTCTGTAGTGCCTGTACAAGCAACATAGGGTGATTCCGCATAGGGCCATCAGAGTACGGGCTGTGCAAGACTCACGTCCCTTTTACAGTCCCATATACGATGCCAGGTGAATATCAATGTCTGCATTGATCAGGACCTCGCAGAAACAATGAATTTTGATGGGGAGAACACGATTGAAGAACCGGTAAATATCAACTACGAAGACAGAAAGAACAAGTGCGAATTTTAATACAAATATTTTCAAGAATCCAGAGATATTTTAAAAAACATAGTGTAAACAAAAAGCTGGTGCGACATCATTTTTAGCGGCAAAATTTGAATCTTATGTACTCGTTTTTGTTGTTACTAGTGGTGGTAATTCACACAATACGCTGAACAGGGTTGAAGTATTCGCAATATCGCACAAACACAACTGCGCTAATGCTGTTAATGGCCATTTCTCTATTTGTTTATTCTACTGCATTATACAAATATTAGCATATAAGGAATATACAAAGTACATTTTCTAAAGTAAATCTTCTTTAGGAACTCTCGCTTAAAAATTTAACAATGTGTTAAAAGAAAAGTATCGATATTTTGTTGCCGTATACTTGTTGGAACTTTTTGAGGGCAGCTAGGAAAAAATAATTTTAACATTAATGAAATGAAAAATTGTGGCCAGACAAACGTCCAGCCAATTCAAAAAGCCCGCGCACGCTCGTGAGGACGGGACGTTCAAGCCCTGTTAACGTTAAGTTTCCAAATGACGTGACAATTCATGCTCACTTACGTTTTCTTACGTCGCATTTCATGCTCACTTAAGCTTTACACCTCGGCTTAAACGTCATTTTAGAAACAATCTAATAAAAAAGAGTCACTAAACTTAGCCAATCTTTTAAACAATTGATTCATCAATCGTATAAAATTATGTGCTCTAGCCTGAGGGTCCTAGTTAGCTTGTAATATGAAACGGAATATCAAATTGGAAACAATTTTCCACCAGAGCCGATTAAAATCATATCGACTAAATTGAGGGGTGTCTGGCAAAAAAATCGATGTCTGCAGTTACGACCATAACATCGATGTTTCTCCAGCTCTACAATAAAAGTATCGATATTCAAAATATCGTATAAAAAGAAATAATATTGCACATATCGATATATCGATATAATATTTGAGCCTTGCTTCGAAAACCTGTTATGGTCGGTCGTTTTATTTTCTTTTTCTTCTGCCAAAAGTTTTTCGACCGCGGAGACATCAACTGACGGTGTCGAATTTTGCTCCGAATTTTCCCAACTGTTCACGGAGCGGTTGCTGCGCGCGTCGTCCAATAAAATAACTAATACTAAAATAAAAATAAATTAATTTGAACGCAGAGGAAGGCGGTTTCTCAGTGCTCTGTTATTATACATATGTATATGATTGGTGTGTATGTGTATCACTCTTGACTCTTCCCTCTATTCTTGTGCCCCTAGTATTAAAGTTGTTTTGCGTACAAAATAAGTTTTAAAAAGGTGTAAGAAGCTGCTCTTTTATTTATTGATTTTCCCACCCCACCGTACTCGTAAAACAAAAAAAGAAAAGATTTTTTCTTTGAACCTGTGAACCGTTACCGTGGTGTCGTTGCATAATTTTGTTGCTGGTTGCTGCTGCGTTTGCAGAGTCGCGGGGTCGTGGTTAATTCTACCCAATAGTATAATTTTCCAAGAATATCAAGCAGAGGAAACACAAAAGTGCCAAACGCTTGAAAAAACTGACGCAGCAGCATCAGAAAAAAGCATGCATATGAGTCAATGGAATCGGAATGTACATAATAATTAAGCACAGCGAAGGGAGAAAAAATAATACACAATAAGCGCAGCTTTGCTTCTGCTAGCTATAGTTTTCTGATTTTTTCGATCGGTGGGTGGTCCGTTTGTGCTGTGCTGGTTACTATACTATGACATAACGGTATTATTGTGGCAAACAGAAAGACCAAACCAACCTTCGAAGCGCCAAGCAAGCAAAAAGAGAGTGGACGGGGAAGAAGGACAGGAAGCAGCGCCGTTTTTGTTTTCGCTGTTATATCTTGTTCTCTTCTCCCTTTTGCGCTGCTGCGAACAGAGCTTCTGCTTATGTCTGCTGTTAATTTTTGGATACCCTTCCCATACTAGATCAATTATCACTGAATGTTTGCCCCGCATACATGCTATTTTTAATGAAAAATGTGTCCATATACATGTGTATGTATTATGTAAATACAACACACAATTTATGTATACCTATCAATAGCCTGGTAATGTAATGTGCTTCTTATGAGTAAAATCGATCGGAAGGGTATCCAAAGTTAGACTTGCTTTAATGCTTTTTTAATGGTGGCCCAATGTTTTTTGGCACATTTTCTCCTCCAGCGGGAAGGATGGAGTCTTTAAGATGCAGTGGGACGGGCGGGGAGCTTGGTAGTTGCTGAGCATGCTTAATTTATGTGTATTTGTGTTTAAATTGCAGATCTTAATCGTACAACCGCCGCACACAGATACACACACGGACTAATACTAATATATTAACATATACTGCCACCACCCTCGTTGTCGTTGTCGCTGTCGCTGCTTTTGCTGCTGCTTTCGTCGCTGTAGCACAGCTCAAGTTAGAGAACAAGTGCGCCACTGCCGCCCCGCGCGTATTTTTCATTGCTTTAACATGACGTCGTCTGGACTCAGCGCAGCGGCAGCGCTGCTGCTGCTCTGCGCCACCACGTTTGCAGCTGCCGCAGAGCTGTCTGACAAATTGCGCGATGATTCGGAGCTTTCTCAGGTGAGTCGGAGTCGGAAAAACAACAGTCCGCAAACAGTTACGTTACAGTTACAGTAAAACGTATGTACATACTACATACATGCTTTCGAAACACTTGTAGGTGAGTAGCAGGTTGGTTCCACTGTCCCCTATTCATTATCCCCGCCCTCCAGACCAGACCCTTATGCTACTCCTGGTTACTCATTCTTGGACACAAAACAGTTGACACTTTTCGGCTATTGTATGCCTAGCGGCTGCCCTTGAACGGAAAAACCTTGACAGACACCGAACGAGAGAAGGAGAGAGGATAGTTAGTTAGAGAGAGCGAGAGCAGGCGAGCAGGTTGCTATTCGAAAAAGAGCCTGCGCAAGAGAGAGGAGAGGTACTACAGCCACCAGCACAGGTAGAACCAGCAGACTCAGCCTCTGCATTCCATTCCTAATCACGTCCTTGACCTTTTCCCTTTTTCACTTGTTGTTGGGCTGCTGCTGCTGTGGAAAATCGATGCTCGTAGCAAAAAAAAGTCTAGTTGGAGAGATTCGTTCAAAGTCCATTCCCAGCCACAGGCACAGCTCCATTTGGTCATATTTTGTATTCATGGCGGAGCCTTCTATTATGTAAACGAGTAAAACTGCATAAATTAAGGTAAAACCAACCAGGTCAGACCGACTGACAGACAAATGCCCGGACGGTCGTTGGCGTCGACTGAGCATAACAGTTTTATATTTAGTTTGCCTTTTTACACCTTCACACACCAACACACAGAAACATAGGGAAAACACATTAAAAATATAAAAAGCCAGAAGCCAACTGCTAACACGAGTAGAACAGTGGCGGTGTGGGTCCCCTGTGCAGGGTCAGCAGGGACGAGCATCAGTGATCGTAATGGACAAGATCTATAGCAGGAAATTCCCTCAGCCATGCCCTTGAAAGACCTGTTCTACTCTGCTAAGCATTCAGTGGCCGAAAATACTTGTTACTCGAGAAGAAAAACATCTTTCAAGTGAAAAGAAAGCGTGCAATGGAAAGAGAGCAACAGATAGGCATTGTAAGTGTTGCTGTAAGTGTCTCTTCTGTGACCAGGTGTCTGGGAAGTACGAATATGGGCACAACCCACCCTCCCCCCTTCTATTCAATAGAACCTCAACTCAAGACGCTAGAGACGAAACAGAGCGTACCCATGGCTTGCTCATTACGCAGGCCACTCTCATTACATGCTAATGGCTTAGATACATACATATGTACATATGTATGGTTTTTCTTTCGGCTTGTGGTTTTGCTTGGAAGACCACAGGGATAGGCATGGGATCCCTATTCACCCATTCATAAGCCCCAAACCTATCCTGAAAGAGAAAATACTTAAATGTGATCGTTTGAGTAAAATTTCCAAGGAAATTAATTTACATGTAGATGAGTAAGTGCATCTGTGCGGGCGGGGTGACCTCCTGCATTGACCCCACACTTCCTGTCGTGCGTTCGTTTCTGTTTTCATCATCATAATCATCATCATCGTCGTCATCATCGTCGTCTTCGTTTTATTAATATTAATTTTTAACCTTTGACTAATGCGCTGCAACTGGAATTGCATTGGACACGAGCATGGCCGAGTGGGGGAGGCAGAAATGGGTTGACAACTGCCGGCTGAACACTGTCTAGGCAGAGGGGCAGACACAGAGCCATCCAACCGGGTGCATGCAGCATCGGGGGGATTCAATTAAATTTAATTTAAGATTACAATGCGATGCCAAAGCGCGAGTGGGGCCGCCGCCGTCACTCGCGAACCACTATACGATATACGATATGCTATATGCGATATGCCGTGCTCCATTACATCTGAGGCGATGAATGAGAGCCATGGCTGACCTTAATGGATCCAAAGTAGAGAAGAACACATGCTCGGTGGAGACTGATTCATTCGAGTGATTCGTAAACGGCCTCGGGAGTGATGCCTTATTCCAGTCCCTCACCTCCTCTCCCCTTCCCTCGCACTGCTATACCAATTAAAAGAGAAATGTGCTTCGATTCGGGGGTTGAGACTGCTTTCGATTGTGACTTGCGGCTTGTGGGTTCCTGCAATTATCCCAAAAACTTAGCCATACAAACAACAGACATATGCATTTATAATTTGTACCAATTAAATTTATTTATACAACATGCACTGCCCGGATTTCTGTACCTATTCAAAACAAGACTGGGCTCTTTCGATCTCTCTCTCTCGCTCCCTCTCTCTTTCTGTTGCTCATTAATTTTTACAGCTCTATTAGATGATGAAAATTAAATTTCCTCAAGTGCTACGCCCCCACTATTCAGTACACTATACTACACGCTCCACAGGCTCTCTATCAACCCCCTCTTCCCCGTACTCCCTCCTTCCGCTGTTGTTTGTAGTAGTTTTTTTGGATTAGGAACAATTTAGTACTTTTTTTGGCTAAAAGTGAAAGACAACAACAAAAAGTTTGAACTGCCAGCGGTTCTCTCTCTTCTTCTTTCTCTATCTTTCAGAGCACTGCCAAATCCTTCAGGCGCCTTATGCCAGTTAGGGTAAGCTGCAATACCAAAAAAATAAACAACTTACAAAAAACACCATTCAACTAGAAAACAAATTCGCAACATCATTTACAAAAACAGTCACATGTTCTTAATTTGGTTAATAACTATTTAGACAGAGGGTACTTCTCTTGATCGCTGGAGGGGATGCAGTGAGTGAGCCGAGCCAGCCATTGGCCAAAATTATTGTTTGCCCCGCCGTCTGGCTCTAGCTGTGACTCATGCCCTTGACTCTCCAAGAGAGAGTTTTTGTGGGGTGCGTCTCTGTCTGTGGACTCTGGGGGTCATTGGCACTCGTGAAAATCAAAATCACCCCTTGCCTGCCCCGGGTGGCAGCTCCCCCTTGGGACCTTTTGAAAATGGTTAAGAAACAAGTTTCGTTTTTGCTCGTGTTTGCATAGTAAATGAGACTTCGTCACAGACGAGAGGGGGCGCTTATCAATGACAGGATAATACCCTGACAATTGAAGCAAATTTTGGGCTTATAAAATAGTCCCCCGGGGATATCGCTGGCTGCCATCTGGCGCGGCAGTCATCGGGTCGGCCGACCGTAACCTTATCGAGATGGTGTGCCAAAAGGGCCGGAAACTCATCAAGATTAATTTTCCCTTCATCAAATGCAAAACATTCGAAAGGGAAAATTTATGAATGTAATTGCATCTAATTGTCAAATGCTTCTTGTATCTCCACCGGGGGTTGTTCACTTTCGGGAAGTGAGATGTGATGCTGTATGCTGACAGATGGAGAAATAAATATTGATAGATGCTTGATACGATCTGTCCGCCCAGAGGGAGACTCTCGGCTCTTAGTCTTCGTAATGCTGCTGTGTAAACAATGTCACTTCTATAATTTCGCGCCAAACACTTTCATCCGACGAGAAACTGACATGATTTCCCTCTGAATAGATATCCCATTTCAGGCGTTGACGTTGAGATATGCTAGAGCCAATCCCTAATACCCTATCTACACTTATCCAGCAGAGCACTCTCTCCCTCTCTTTTCGATAAGCGAAAACATTTTGAAAGCGAAATAGAGACCTGGCCAGGACCTTGTGTGCAAGAACAAGCCTGCAGCGACTCGAATGACCAGGACCAGGACCAGAACAACGGTTCGCTCTAACCTAAACTGGCGACAACTGACGGTCCGGTCTCAAATTACCAGAAAATAATAAAATATACGGAGTATATTCTGTGTGTGTTGCGTGCTTTGTGTCGATGCCATACCGTAGATATGTGCACCGGGGGATAGGAATATCGAGAGAAAGGGAAAGGGAAAAAGGACAGGAAAGGGGACGGGGAAGGTCTCTTAAAGGCAAATTGCCATGACTCATGCTGTGCACAGGAACTGGACACAAACCCGAAAGTCACACGACCGACCGAGCCATTTTAAAAGAGAGCACAGAAAAAGGTGTTGTGCTCGGCAGGACACTCACCCACACAGTCAACACACTACACAAAGATACACACGCATACTACAGAAACATGTATTTACTTGGTCCCATAAAACTGGCTGAGAATGTGCAGCGGGGCGTGGTGGTAGGTGGTGCTAGCTGGGAAGCCGCAAAGTGTGCGGTTGCATGTCGTTCCAGGCCGGGGCAGGTGACCGGACTGGGCCTGTGCCTGGTTTAGGGTCAGTGGCTGGTATTTGGGGTAGCTAGAAAATGCATTTTCATGTCCCGCTCCTGAAAGATAGCGGACTCTCAATGAAATGACACACACACTTATCCAATCTACCAGTCGCCTGTCTACGTTCACCCCCGGTTGTGTACAGCTATCCTGACGGCCATTCTCCTGCTTACGTAACTGGTTCAATAAACCTTTTTTGCGTCTGGCCCAACCAGGCCATGCATAAAGTTCCTTCTTTTATTAGTTTGTTTGACGTTGCCATAGAAATGGCCTGCCATTCAGTCGCAGTGGCAGTTTTGCCAAATGTGACTACCCAGCAACCAATCCCCCCCTAAAATTCACCCTCCAGCAATATACTAATATACATATATACACCCAAAACCCACCCAGAAACCACCTCCTACCACCACATTTCGTTCGATGAATACTCGTTATTCTATCAGTTATGGGGAGAGAAAGTGTAACGAAACAGTCTCCGTTCCTCCTTCTCTTTGCAGTTCTACAGCCAAGTGGAGCAGAATCCCATTGCCAATGCAACGCTAACGCTGCGCAGCTGCACGATATTTGTGCCCACCAATGAAGCCTTCCAGCGCTACAAAGGGAGCATTCATGTGCTCTATCACATTAGTAAGTGCGAATGATAAATCATATGCGAACGTATTTATTTACATGATTTATTTATTTACATGAAATCCATCATATCATTGCAGCTACTGCAGCATTCAGCAAAGAACAACTGCCAAAATCTGTGTCATCCGACATGGATGGCAATCCGCCGCTGTACATCACAAAGAATCGCAATGGCGACATCTACGTGAACAATGCACGGATCATTCCCTCGTTGAGCGTGGAGATGACCAATCGAGAGGGCAAGCGTCAGGTCAGTGCGAGACCCCTTTTTTAAGCTGTTGAGCATGAATACAATCCAGGCCATTCCATTGCTTTCGTCTGCAGGTCATGCACATCATTGATGAGGTGCTGCAGCCACTCTCCGTTCAGAAGAATGCTAAGGACAACATCAACAATCCGGATGCGATGCAATTCCTGCAGATGGCCGAGCAGCTCGAGCTGAATGACTTCCACTTGCGAACCTATCGCTCCCAAGTGACGTTGGCGAAGAAGGAGTCCGTCTACCAATCGCCCGGAGCTCACACTTTTCTTATTCCTATCGACGAGAGCTTCAAGGTGACGCTTCCGCCTGCGGTTTATTGAATTTTGAATCAAATTTAATAGGCATATTATCTTATTGCAGCTCTCGGCACGGAGTGGCCTAGTGGATGCCAAGGTCATTGATGGCCATGTGATACCAAACACTGTCATCTTCACTGCCGCCTCGCAGCACGATGATCCCAAGACATCCGCTGCATTCGAGGATCTGCTCAAGGTTACCGTCAGCTTCTTTAAGCAAAAGGATGGAAAGAGTGAGAGCACTACCCAAAAGCTAAGATTCATCGATCGATCTCGCTTATGTATCTCCGTCCATCTTCTTCCTCTTGCAGTGTACGTAAAGTCCAATACCATTGTGGGTGACGCTAAGCATCATGAGGGCGTGGTTCTGGCCGAAATTGTCAAGGCCAACATACCAGTGCAGAACGGAGTTGTCCATTTGATTCACCGTCCGCTGATGATCATCGATACAACCGTCACCGATTTCCTAAAGGTAGCACAAAAAAAGCACACACACAACTCGAACTGTAGCCAAACACTGCTAACACAAAAACACGAAAATACTAAAATACAAACAACAACACATAGACAGATAGTACATACATTCACTGATAGTGCCTGTGGCTTGTGATAAGGCTTGGCATTTTGATTGGCTCGCCTCGCTGTGGGCGGCAGAGAAGATACGAATTAAGTTGCTCGCCTAGCAATTACTTAACACATGAACATTCCCACAAACACATACGTATACACACACACCAGCTAAGACACATACTAAGTTATCACTTTTACTTTGCATTTGGACGAGTGGTTGGTGCCAAAACCTCTCCTCAATGGAAGTCGCTTCCAGGGGCCAAAAACTCCAGACAGCGCTCTGATGAATGCAAAGCCAAAATCAAATCTAAACTGCACCCGAGACCCTGACACACATACAATGAATAGATTAGACGATACAGAACCCCAGTAACTAATAGCAAAATATTGAAAAAAAATAAAAATAACCCAAAGTCTGATTTTACCTAGAACTGAATTTCGGCATATGATCGATAAATTGGTGCAAGATTCCCGGTCTGAAAAGAGTTTTGCTCAAAAAGTAGTTTATTCAGTTCGGTTCCATGTAAAATCAAAAGCAAAATTTTATTTTAAAATAATTTTTTAAAATATAAATTTTATTTTAAAAAAATTTTGGGTGTAATGTAAGTATTGCCAAAAAAATCGAAAATCGAAAAACCAAACAATTATTAAACCTTAAGTCAATGTATTTTCATGTGAATTTCTCTCAATGATATCACATTTTCATATCAGAATGCCTTCTCCTCGCAGTTTCCTCAGTCTCATTTGGCAGATATTGGGCAAGGCGCTCGAATTCGAAACGAAAGTTATGATATCTTATCAATTATGAATTGGCTAAAACAGAGAAATGCGCCTTGCTTTGTCTGACTGGATCGCAAAAACTTCATTCAAAAAAGCTCCCATTACTTCCCATTTGTATGGAATGTATCAATTCATATATTGGACATATGTACATATTGTGTACTCGTTTTCCCCTTGCTTTCAGTCGCCGTCCATAAACTCACTGATCACCGAGCAATCAATCGACCGATCGCCCGTTCGCTCGCTCAGTCGGCATGCTTTAGCTGTACTCGTAAATGTTCCTTATACGCATTATCTTGCTCCAAATCCGCCGTATGGAAGAGCCCTCATAGACATCCACATTACACATATACAGTGCGTTTCAAAACTGTGAAAGTTATATCTCAAGAGGTAGACAGTATGGCCAAGATGTCAAACTTTGTTGCTTTTATGTAGATTAAATGTAAATAATCCGGTATCCAGGATCGTCTATCGGATGTTTCCAACTCTATGTTGGCTACTGGAATTGCCTGCCTGCATTGGTTATGAAACGGACTGTACTTTGTTGTGTCATTTGAATGGATCAATTAGCGTGTAGGCCTCATCAGCGCCCCCATATCTCGTTTCCATTCTATAGTTCTGTTGCAAATTACTCGAAATTTTTCACTTTGCTCAAAATTTATTTACTGATCCAAAATCTATCTTTTGTTTCTTGCAACATGCTGAAATCGACCGTCATACAATATACAACAAACTATATACATCACATTACAATCACATATCGCTCAACTATACTATTGAACCGATACACCGAATATTTCACCAAAAAACCTATCCGATAACGAATTCAGTCGTTCAAGGTAAAAAAAAAATAACCAAATTCCGTTTTAATATTGAGTTTACGAGTATTGCTTTGGCTTTGATTTGCAATTTTCGCTGTTGCCCTGCAAAACGAATAGAATACGAAGAATCCATTTGCATGACGGTCACCCCAGAATGTGATTTGAATGGCATGTGAATGAGTATGAATTTTACCACCTTTTGTAGGGATCTTTGAAAAAAGAAAAGGAGATATTTTAACGTTTATAAATAACTTAGCTTAAACTTGGGTACCAAACTGTAAGAATATTAGATCGCACTTAGAGTTGCTCAGTTGCTAGTTTTGCAAACTTCTGCAGAAAAAAAAGGAACGAAAATTAGATTTAATGATTAGGACCCAGAAGTTTTTGTTTTGAGTTAAGAGATGGACACGGATTGTAGACTTTTGCAAGTTTTTGTGGAGTTGTGAGGGGGTATTGCGCCTACGTATTTAAGTTTTTTTTGTGCCACGTATTAGAAAGCTTTGTCCAAACTTAAGTTCCTTTCCAACTTACATTTAAGTGTTTAATTCGTTGTTAATGTTGAAAAGTGCACGCTAGAAAAATTGAAAATCGGTAGCTAATTATGTAAATAATGGAACGAAATTTGCCCGCTGCTATATGATCGTAGAAACATGAGAATAAAATCTATGTATTTCCATTGTGCTTCCTTTCAAACGTTCTCCCGTGGCGGAACAACTCTGGCACTCTGCGCGGAACACACAATGTTTTAAATGATCAATTTTTTATTCGAATCTTTAAATCAATCAATCAAAACCAAACTCTTTTCTACCACAACTTCGTTTTGTAAACCGATTTAGTTCTTGAACGTAAGTAACTGTGTAACAGACACACACACACATCGCATCACATCACATTTCGAGCACACACACTCCAGAAACAAAAACAGCAAGAACAGTCCAGTCATCGGTGCAACATCTGTACATTGCTATCAAATTTCCATTCAAAACCAACCCCCACTAGATTGAATCAGATTCGGTTTTCCATATCATAATATAATCATTTGGCATTAACCACATTTTAGAGACGAATTCAAATCAAAATAAAATTGGTAATTCCCTGATTATTGTCTATACAAAAAATATTACAAATTAATGTTTATATGTACACCCCCCAAAAAAGTACCAAAATCAGCTTGAGCATATTGCAACCTTCCATTCAACAGTTGATTTTATTTTTAGTTTTATTTTTAATTTGATGTTTGAGCACTTTTCTACATACATGCATAATTTCAATCAAACTGAATAATGTGGCTTATCTTTTGAAGGAGAACGGCGAGAATGGAGCTCTGAGAAAGTTCTACGAGGTTATTATGGACAACGGCGGTGAAGTGCTAGACGATATCACCAATCTGTCAGAGGTCACAATTCTGGCACCCAGCAATGATGCCTGGAATGCATCCTTAATTGAAAATCTTTTAAGGTAAGAAATTGAAATATTTTACAAATACGGAATATATTTGAATTGATTTTCTTTTAATCTCAGAAACCGCAAGAAGATGAGGGAAATCCTGAACATGCACATCATTCGGGACCGCTTGAATGTGGATAAGATCAGGCAGAAGAATGCCAATATGGTAAGTTGTCGCTGTAGCAGACAATCAAAGACGGTATTTTGCTTAGCTCATCGTATCCACCGACAGATTGCCCAAGTGCCGACCGTCAACAACAACACATTCCTGTACTTCAACGTTAAGGGCGAGGGCACCGATGCCGTGATCACTGTTGAGGGCGGTGGTGTCAATGCCACTATTATACAGGCTGACGTTGCGCAAACCAATGGCTATGTACACATTATCGATCGAGTCCTGGGCGTTCCACACACCACAGTTCTGGGCAAGCTGGAATCCGATCCCATGATGAGGTATGCGCAGTCTTGATATTTGCATCTGAACCGTTTCCGTAAAATAAGATTGTCTTTTCTACTACATAGTGACACCTACAAGATGGGCCAGTTTTCACACTTCAACGATCAGTTGAACAACACTCAGCGCCGTTTTACCTACTTCGTGCCCCGGGACAAGGGCTGGCAGAAGACCGAGCTGGATTACCCATCTGCTCACAAGAAGCTCTTCATGCCTGACTTTTCTTATCATGTGCGTTGGCTATTTCTCTGTCATGAAGGCGAGCTTCCCCTTATATTTTTTTTTTTTTTAATTTTAGTCAAAGTCTATTCTGGAACGCCATTTGGCCATCGCGGATCATGTGTTTACCATGAAGGATCTGGTACAGTACTCGCAGCAGGCCGGCAACGTTGTTCTTCCCACATTCCGCGACTCGCTCCAAATCAGAGTGGAAGAGGAAGCTGGACGTAAGTTATCTACTCTACCGATCCAACGACAGAGCACCGTGCTCTAAATGCTTATCTATCGATTCATTTCAATCAATACTTGATTTATTCTATTGGTCCTCCTCCCTGTACGCTGTATTACTAACTGAACCTGTTTTTCTATATAACTCTCGACCTCCTAAAACTTCTCGCTTTATGCTTAACAAAATCTAACTGTTGTCCAAACAAAAGACCTACATGATGAGAATGCTAGTCACGAATGGACTGGTGAGTGCTGCCGTTTGTCAAACCCACCCATCGCACAGCCCACAAAGATCTGTCCTGCCCATGCCCACATTAGCAATCCATCGAAAACTACATAAAAACATACAAAACGCATTCGAGTATGGAAGATCAACGATTCTGATTTTAAAATCTTTATTTTACAGGCTATGTGATCATCTGGAACTACAAGAAGATTAATGTCTATCGGCCCGATGTGGAGTGCACCAATGGAATCATCCATGTCATTGACTATCCGCTGCTGGAGGAGAAGGACGTGGTAGTGAGCGGAGGTAGCTATCTGACAGAATCAAGCATTTGCATCATTTTGGCCAACCTCATAATGATAACAGTAGCAAAGATCTTGAACTAAACGCATCCAATATGTAAAAATCCAAATCAAAAAGCAAACGCAAAAGCGAATCAAACAACAACCGCAACACATACCCAGCCACCACCACAACCACAGTCGCCAACAGCAAAACTACCAATCAAACCCCAATCAAAGCCCAAAACCACCATTCAAAATCAGACAAATATGAAATATATATGAATATATGTATGTATAACCAGCCCTACATACATATATCCATATTAAAAAAAAGCAATCAAAACTGTATCTGTATTATACATATGTGTCACAAGGAACCAGCCACATGCCTCATGCCCCCCCATATGCATACATACACGTACAGACACACACACACACACGCATGCAGAGAAATATCTGCTAGATTTGCTTTAAAATTGACAGCTTTCCTCTGAAGAAGATGATTGATAATGAGAATGAAGATTAAGATACTCGTAGAGATGAAAATGGAGACGAGATGAAACCCTTACTTTTAAGTATTAAACTGGATTCCCTTCCAAGGCCTTATGTATTATATGAAATATATAACCCATTGTGTAACATTTTAATTTTATGTTCGATATATACTGATAGCTTACGTTCATGTCTCTCTACGTTCATCAAATCGCTGAGTTTTACATTTAACCTACATATGTACATACATATGTATATCTGTACGTATCGTATTGATAGGACCCATTGAATATTTGATTGTGTTTATGATTTTAAGTGTACATTTTATTTGTGAATTGCTTGTTTTAGTTAATGGTCTAATTTATGATTTAAAAAGTGAGTTATCCTAAGTAGAATGCGTATCCCATTCATGTACATGTCAACGCAGAAGCATAAAGCGCATCACACACTATAACCCCATACAAACATACACATACACATCCACTTACATTACCATTACACCACCTACAAAAACATTGTATAATTCGATAAAGTGTGAAAGATATTTTTAAAATAAACTGAAAGTTTTTCATTTGAAAATTCGATGTTACTCGTACGAAACTAAATTTTAAACTTTAAGCCCCAGCAGCATATCCTTGTTTGTCTCTAAATCGAATGAAAGACTAAACAAGATAAGACAAGAAAAGTGCGAGGAAGTCAGAATAAAACTATAACCGAACGAAAAACAAAAATGCCATCCTGCACTTAGTTTTTAGTCCAGACATGCATGTAAACCCTATAGCAGAACACACACGTGCCACACATCTACATTCGACATGGAGCGAAGATAGCAACTGCAATTAAGGGTAGAATATTTCTTAACTGCCGTCAACTACGAACTACTACAATACATACTCCACTCTACTACACTTTAACAAACCAACAATATCCTGTATCCGCTAGGATACATACTCTACATACTCACTGAATGGATTTTGATACAAATTTTAACCTACATACAATCAATATATGTATAAATACAAATCATTACGTATTTGTGAAATACATACATATGTGTACAATGATGATGTGAACTACAACAAAATTCTCCTCCTCTGCTGCATCCCCTGCTGCAGCTGCAGTTGCATTTTAAAACTTTGAATGTAGCTGTCATGTAAAATGTATAAAACAAAAACAAAAAACATCGTAGTTTATAGTCTGATTTAGAACAACCCGATGCTAACTATACAAACTCTTTTTCTATTCCTCTCTGTCTCTCCCCGAATAATGCCATGTATTTATAGGTTAGACATTGTAACTAGCAAACAACAAAAACTGAGCGTTAAACATTAAACAGCTACTCTCCTCCTTCTATGAAAACCTCCCCTAGAGAAACATGCATTAACTATCAGCCTACCTACCAGTACACACTATTATCAACAAGAACAACCAAATACAACCCCACAACCACCCACTTACGATACTTGATACTTGACACTTGTACTGCAGCGAAACTCTCTCAGTTGTAGTTGCTAATTCCTGATCTGATCGGATCCCTCCCCCAAGTTCCAGTTGCAGAAATCTTTATCTTTAGTAGGCGGCAGTGTCGTCGCTGCAATGTTGCAATGTATTGCTTGTACTGTAAGCAGATTAGTTTTGTTTGTAGCAGCTAAAAGAAAAGAAAAGAAAAAATTAAATGAAATGATATGATATGATATGTACTCGTATTTATAAATGAGGATTACGCTAAATGAAAGTACATATATGTACATACATATGTACACGTAAGCTTTAAAGAAGAGTGCTTCGAGAAGTGGTGCAAAAGATGGATTGCACTTGCAATTTGTGTGTCGTAGTCAGTAGTTACACGTTGGCCAGCGTCGTCCTAACGTGTAACTAGTGCCTTACTAAAGATAAACGCATTACCTTAACCTTTATACAAATTTACTCGAATGAAATGTATGAAATTAAATGAATTATTAGGTTCTTCTAACAACTAACGAAAGTGGAAATGGTCAAGAGCAAAAGCGAAGCAGCATTTATATGCGAGCTACATACAATTCCACACACAATACAGTACATCAACACAAGCCACTTGTAAAAGAAAAAGTTTAACTATAATGAGACATATGGAAAGTGTAAGAGAATTATATTTATATCGCGCCAGTTCTGCTTCACCAAACAAACATAAGTATGTATGCGTACAGCAAAAAGATATACCTACTACAGAAACTACTACAGAAATGATATTCAACCACACGCTATTTACACCAAATACATAAAATACAGATCAAGAAAAGCATATTTTTCATATATTTGTCATAATATTACTATAACGTAAAACGTAGTTTAATTACTGATCAACTCCAAGAACAACACAATTGGTTGGTAAATTATATCTTAAAGTAAACACCTAAATCATGTATTGTATCGATGTATATTTAGCAATTGAGTTTCGAATCAAGTTAGCCACGAGAATATATCAGAGTACGAGTATACATACGTATATACTACATATATATGAAATCAAGCTTAAACTATGGAAAACCGCAGTGCAAAAGAATATTATTCCATTTTATTTTATGACAAACGCTTTTTACAAATAAACCAAAACCATTTGAATCGTAAAGGAACAAGATTATATTTAGCATTAGTTAAAAAAATTAATACATGTACTAGTAAACAGAATGTCAACCTCTACAGCATGCTTGAGCGAATAATAAAATTTAAAAAATACATATATGACTAAACCCACGGACTGTGTGTTTTATTTAAGTATTCAAATTCAAAATTCTGTTTGAAATGGTATTTACCATGCAAGTACGACCACTTCGCGCCATTGGTTGTGTTTTTTTTTTATAGTTTTTTTTAGTGAATTTTAGTAGTTCTTGGCGAACTAGTTCCGCTCAAATATATTAGTGTGCTGAGATGTGAGATGTTAATAAATCTTGCAGAACATCATGTCATCCCCTTTATATTGTTATTTTTCTAAATAAAGGTATGCAGCAATCTAATCAAATGAAGGAGTAGGTTCTGAGTAGGGTTGAAAGTCCTTGCTATCTAGTAAAATTTAACCGAATATAAAAATTTGTAAATCTAAATTTCATTGGTATATTTTCGATATATTATGAATGTATCACGGTATATTTAGGTATATTTTGGTATATTTTGGTATATTTCTGATGGTCAAGCGGTATATTTTATCCGCGGTCACACTATTAACATAAACAAAAACTGCAAAATGCAGGCATTCTAATTGAGAAAAAATCCACTTTAAATTACTTGTTAAACAAAATTTAAGACAAGACAACTCGTCTTTCGGGGTGAAATAAAGATAAGCTGGGGTATTTGTTGTGGTTGATGTTGGTTGTTGGCTGATTGCGGGTGTTGACAAGGTTTTTACCTTACCAGCGCCATGAAGAAGCGGAGAAGTTGCACTTCGGAGGCGTTCAAGGAACAGCAGATGGACAGTGACGACATCAGCCTGCTCCAGCGACCATTGCGCACGGCCCACACGGGCTTTGAGGAGGCGCGTCGAGCCTACGAGGATGGCACCAACGAGGTAAGCATCGCTTACGCACAGGCTGTCTACGTGACTCAGCCTAGTGCAGCAATGGCGAGCCACGAACATTCCTTGGCATCGAGTTCCGTGTGTTTATATTGAGTATTTTTTATCTTGGTATTGAATATCTGCAGGTGCGCCAACTGCTCAACCTGGAGTGCAGCCTAATATACGAGTGCAAAGTGTGCCGCAACATGTTCCGTAGTCTTGCGAATTTCATCAGCCACAAGCGGGTCTTTTGCTGCGTGAGTGCTCGCACAGCCCTGCAGAATGGATACACAGTGAGTGCGCAGTAAAGACAATATCGAATTACCATTCATATTTCTGGGTGCAATCGTATGAATCATCACTTGATCTCGTTTGCAGGACCAGAATTCCACCATGATCATACAAACGGGTAACGGGCCGTCGCCTCAGGACATTGAGCACATGCTTCGCAGTCGTAGTACTGGCTGCTCGCCAGTTCCCCGCGAGGTTCGTCCCATACGCGGCAGTATGCGGGACCTGAGTGGCGTCATTGAGCGTCTGCGACGTGAGAAAGCGCCTTCGGCCGAGCAAAACACGCCCACGGTGCTGAAGCTGGAGTCGGTGCCGACCTCCAGTCAGGCCGTGTACCAGACGATAAAAATCGACCAGGATGATAGCATAAGAACCGAAATAAACGAGGTTCATCATATGCTGAATCCCGCAAACACCATTGTCGGCCCAGATGGAAAGGCAATAACTACAATAAAAAGCGAGCGCCAAGGCGGCAGTGAATCGGGCGAAACGGCTGAGCAATCCATCAGCGATGACACGGAAGCGAACATTTTCTGCGAGATATGTAAGGCAATCCATAGATAGATCGGAGTAAACTGTGGAACTAATTTTTGGCCTGTTTTTACATTCTGACAGGCAACCTAACATTTCAAACTCATAAAACTCTGAAAGTGCACATACAAAAGAATCATTCGGCGTCGACTTTTGTGTTTCAGTGTCCAGCCTGTTCGGAGACCTTCCTGCAGGCCGCAGCAGTTATACGTCATTTAACCAACGATCACAAGTGAGTAGAAAAGCATATACATAATTATTGATCTAAAAAAAAATGTATTAATAAGGCAGTCTGCAGTAAATGGGAGCTGTTAAATTCTGTTAGAGACTCTAATCTAATGTGTATTTTATGTGGCAGGAAACCTACGCGTCGCATTCGAATGATGCGCAGCAATATTCTCAAAAATCCGATACAACAAGGAGATATTCAGACCAAGGGGCCGTCTCGCGAGCTGAAGCGCCTGCAGATGTCCGATGATGTGGTTGGCTATGCTCCAGAGCCAGCAGATGCGAGTGGTGAGAAGCTTAAAATAATGTCACCGTGCATTTACTGCGACAAGTCATTCGAGCGTCGCGCCGCCTTGTCCACTCACCTGCTCAACTGTCGAGCTAAGCAGAAGGCGCTGGCCAAGCCGGCTCCTGGGGTCAAGAAGCTGAAAGCAAAATCAAATCTGAGCAATGCCTCTAGTGTTGATGGAGCTGATGTAGAGGATGCACCGGATCGCTCCGCAGTAGATCTGTCGAGCATCGAAAGTACCATTAAGCAGGAACCTGACGGCGACACGAATGCTCTGAACGAAATGTTTGCCGACCTGGCGGAAAAGAATGAATCATTCGTAACGGGGCTGCACACAGTCTCACTAGACAAGCTTCAGCTGCGCGACGAGTCCGACTCGGCCAGTGGTTCTGCGAATACTAACATCAGTGAGGAGTCGCTCGCGCAAGAGTCCAATCCTGATGAGACCAAGGCTAAGGTGAAAAAGAAGCGCAGTGTGCCCATTGAGAAGCAACTGCTTTGCCGCTGCAAGCTGTGCAACAAGGAGTTCAATGCCCTGGGCAACCTGCGTCGACATATTTCTATGTTCCATTACAAAAAGTCACGCTTTGGTTGCAACATGTGTAACTACCGCGCTTTTCGTCGCTACGACATTGTCAACCACTTGGGTTTCGTCCACAAGATCGAAGGCGATCGCGATCAGCTAACTGAGAAATACGTAACGACTCACGCGTGCGAGTACTCCCGCGAAGATGTGGATGCCGATATCATATTGGTGGATGTGGAGGAGGAAACTGAACGCCTGGCAATGGAGGAGTTTGAGGCCAAGATACCAATCAAGACATACGAGAAACGGATGAAGCGTGCTAAGACGACTGAGCCAGCAGGAGAGGCCAATCTCATATTACCTTCGACTGCGATAAAGCAGGAACCCGACCTGGATCTGGTCGAGCCCATCTACAGCAAAAAGCGTCGCAAATCGCGCATTCAAATATCTCCCGATTCCGGCGATCAGAGTGCGGAGAAGCGTCCGACACGAAAGCGTGTCAAGGCGGTCAACAAGGACTTTGTGTACGATGTGGTCCATTCGAAGCAGGATAGCTCCAGCACACAAACAGTACCAGCACCTCTGGGCATGGACGCCATGCGTGCCAAGCTTCGTCGCCATGCTGGCAACGACGAGAACAAACCCAAGCAATGGGAGGCCTATATAACAGAGGCCAAGAAGCCATTGGTTCAAGGTATCACACGTCGTATTATGTTGGAGCTTGTCAGCCAAGGACGCGCAGTGTCTGCCACGCTTCCAGAGCTACCATCCGAGCGGCCGCAAATACGACCGCGTCTCATCTCTCACACACGCAGCGAAACCCAAAAGCAGCAGCATGTGGTAGAGCCCGAGAGTTTTATTGAGAAGATTGCAAAACGTACGGCCGCCGCTGGCAAGGATGCCGCCGTCATCAGTAATCTATGGAACAAGGTCAACACAGCGATGGCCCAGCAGCAAGGATTGCTGAAGAAAGATGAATCTGAATCGGAGTGTTCAATGGCAAAAACGCCGCCCAATAGCAAACCGACTCCGTTGGTGTCCCCGCCGTCGCCACCTCACAAAAGTCAGGCCACCGGTTCAGTCGTCTCAGTTGCAACACCCACACAGCCGACACCGACACCAATGCCCCGGCCACTGCCATTTCAGCCATCGCCCGCTGGTATGGAATGCCTGAGCAGCAACGGCAGTCAAGCGGCCAAATTTCCGGCATTACCGAAGCCCCCATCCGTTCTACAGGCAGCTGCCAATGGCACCATCCAGCTCACATTGGATAGTCTCCTGCGCGCTGCCCTGCAAAACTAAGCGGAACCACAACCGGAAATGGATACCGCACTCACTATTTTCCACTGTTCCACTGTTTTTGTCTTTTCTCTTCCATTCAGTACGTTTTTCCTTCAACTTGTGGCATGCTGTCTCATTTAACGTTTAAAAACATATATGTAATTCACTGGTGTCCTTATTATATAAAAAGCAAGTAAGAAACAAAAACTAAATATCCCTAGATGGTAGATCGCTTAGAGTATTACGCTATGGAACAACCAAAACATATGGAAAATTGTAGTATAATTTTGCAGATATTAGAGAGAATGTTTGTTATTTGTCTGCTAAATGGCAAGAGTACAGAATTTCTAAAATGTTATAGCTAATAATTTGTATGTACCTAATTTTATAGAGAACTGCAAAAGCCCCCTTGATATAAGGCCCCGCCCCACAGTTTTATATAATGTGTACATATGTTTGTACATAGGATAGGTATTGTATTGTATGTACAACAGGCTGCCCGGCTTCAACTTTAGTTGTACGATATATATACTGTATGCTAAAACCAAAATTCAATGTGTATACATCCTATGAGGATACTCGAGGAGGAGGAGGATGGGTAGGAACATCTTGCCATCTATCATACAAATCCATCTCGTCTCGGAACCTAATTAGCATTAGTATATCTAAGAACATCACACTGGGGCTGAGGTGCCAGCCAGCATGACGTCTCTTCATATTGATGCTGCATAAATTTGTTACCCAAAATGTTAATTACAAAACTAAGCGAATGTCAAGAAACGTTGTTTCAGGCAATCTGTTGTGCATATTCATATACTTGGAACAATGTTTTTATACAGTCGAACTTCTTTGACTCGAACCCATCTGTCACGTCCCACAAACTTACATGTACTGTACTCGGTACTTGTTACCAAGATGTCCTTTATTTTCAAACTCGTAAAATAATTTAACTTTGAGATTCTTCTATAGAGCAGTAGTAATTACATTCAACTTACATTGGTGCCGTCAAGTCAATAGAACTCTTCAACGATCCCTGCCACTCCCACGCAAAAATCGTACCAATTTGTTTAACTCTGGCCTGATGATAACAGCAGGTGCTCTAATGAAATGAATTGGCCATTAAGAAAAGCAACCAAAAAAGACCATTTGCAAATAAAAAACAGTTCGAGGGAGAAAAGTCCGACCGTATATGCAACGTTGATTTTTGGCAAATCTTTGTTTAACTTTAGCACATAGAACACACACACACACATTCAAAGAACCGAACGAGTAGTTCAATATATTTATATATCATGGTAGTACGATACTCGTACTAGGTAAAGCCTTAAATCAAATCACCAAAATGATAATAAATTCTATGATAATCACCAAACGCGAAATATGTACTGGTAAATGGGGAAGGGTGGACAACAGGTGTCCAATTTCCAGGTCGTAGTTACTTGGCCCGGGACTAAGACAAATGTGTGCAGAAAAATAGAGCAGGTCGCAGCTGTGTACCCCAGAAGAGAATCAGGACATGGCAGTGGCGGGATGCTGCTACTGCTGCTGTTGCTGTGTCTGTTACTACGGTATATGCTGCTCAACAATGGAAATTGTGTCACGGCCAGGAGTATGGGCGTGGACGTGTAGCACTTGGGCATGGGAATGGCCGGGTGGCAACCATAGGAAAACCGTAACCAGGCCACACTTTAAGGTAAAGCTAGTAAATTCCCAGTACCTCTTTGTGTGTGTGTGAGCGTGAGAGGAATATATATCCTGAGAGCTGGCGAACATAAAACGCATTTGTGTGTAATTGGAAACCGAAAGTGAAAACGCCCAGGCCTTGAAGCACACTCCTGGCGCTGCAAGCGCGCTGGGGCTGCGACACATTCTTAGCAAGAAATGAACTTAAAATTGATTTATTATTGCAGCAGAGCAGAACCAGGAATCTACCCACCCTGCCATGCCATGCCCTGGCAGGCCAGACCAGGCCATCCAGCCTCGGTGGCCCAGCATCAAATTAATGCCACTTACAAAGGCATTACGTTCGAATAGAGCTAGAAGCACCTTGGGCTGGGTGTTGGCTGATGCTGATGCTGGTGCTGGTGGTGGCGTTTTGTTGGGAAACCAAAACCCACTTTGCCATCGCAAAATTTGTGCTGCATAAACTGATTAAGTGATTTCAGGTTCAGGTTCACGTTCAGGTTTTACATGCAGGGGGCATCAACATCAAGCAAACAGCAGCCACAAAGTGCCACTGGGAACTGCCAGCTGACATTGAAAGACGACAAAGACAATGGAAAAGACATTCCCATTGGTTATGGCCAGGATGGGTCTCAAATCATGCTATCTTTCGCCTTCGAGAAATGGCAATTGCAATAAAAAGAATCCATTTAAATGGCTTTAAGGAACTTGCGAGTTTGCCTCATGGTCAATAAAGGAACATCATTGGACATCAAACCGACAGTTGCACTTTATTGCGCCACATGAATGAGTTCTGTCGACTTGGAAGTCGACTCTGCTGACCAGTAAACACATAGTGCTATTGACAATTTAATTAAAAATGAATTGGCAATTCTGCATAGTCCTGGAGACGAGAATCGATCTGTATATTCTGTTTGGCATTGATTATATACTTTATGTGTATTTATGCAAGGATCTATTCTGCATACAAAAAGAGAACACCATATAGTATAAGCTATGTTCTCTAATCAATTAGCTACGTTGCTAGTTGGCTATGTATATACATATGTATATAATATCCACTTAAATGTCTGTACAGCAGCATCAGGGCAGAGCCCATTCCACATACGCCATGTGGCCCTGTGAGAGTCACTTAAAATCAAATTAGGATAATTAAATCGCTTTCATGCAGTGGGGATATCTCTCAATTTGGGTCACATACTTGCATGGGAAAGCTCTTCTCCCCCACCTTAGCCCTTCTTATCCACTATCCATCCAGGCCAAGGGACTAGGAGGGGATGTCACTGTCGCTGTCCCAGCTGGTTCCAGCAGCTGCGTCAAGTGCCTTTCCACCGAACCGGGAAGGTGCCCCAACAGTACTAAGTACTGTTTATTTACTTGCCGCCCATTTGAATAGTGGCTCAGCGCATTATTACCGATTATCAGGGAGCGGAGCAGATGCTGCCAGTGTTGCCAGTGCCCCCTGCCTCCTGCACCTGCCTCCTTCTGGAGGAGAAAAAGACAGCCAGAAAGTGCTTCTTTGGGTCGACGACAACTTTTTGGGATGTGTGCTTGGAGTGCTAGCAGCCAGGCCCTAACCTACTGACACATACCCGCCCAACAAACAGAGAGAGAGAGAGAGTTCGAGATGGAAAAGTGAGTAAGAGAGAGAGAACAGTAATAGGGGAAAAAAAAGCTGGAGAGAAAGCATAGAAGATGAGCGAAAGCAGCTTCCCTGCCCATCATCTGTTGGCGCTGGCGTTGGCGGGTTCGTTTGCCGCCATTGGAAACTGAACGCGACGTGTTGTTGCCGTAGGACGTTGAAGGACACCAGAAGCAGCAGCAGAAGCATTAGCCGAACCGAGCCGAACCGAGCCGACCCGATCCGACCGCCTGCGTCTGCTGGTGTTGTCCTAGTCCTGACGGGAAAATCTCTCGGCTGTGGGTTGTCGTGGGTTTCGTCTCCGAGCTTCGGGGGCCTTCGATGCTTCGATGCGTCGTCAGTCGAGTTTCGGCCGTCTTACTCAGCATAGGTGTGCAGCGGACAATCCACCCATTCATACAGCAGGCAGTTAGAGCAGTAGCAGCACATTCAGCAGCAGCAGCAGCAGCAGCAGCAGTAGCGCGGCAGCAGACAGAACTGACAGGGGGAGAGTTCAACCGAATCATACAACAAAAAATAATTACATTCATTCAGAAACCAGACACCACCACTCTGCTGCCTCTGTCACCATAACTTCAACTGAATCTGTATCTGTATCCGTATTAGTAATTGCATCTGAACCTGCATCGCATCGCAACGCAACGCATCGCATCGCATCGCAATGTGCAACTGCCAGTGAATGTGACTCTGACTGAGCCTGGCCACTGACCAACAATCCAATCCAACTGATTGACTCGCTGAGTGACAGGAGACCATCCGTACCCAATACATGCCTATCCAGCGTCGGTTGCACTACGTTTTTGCTGTCAGTTTCGCCGGATACGGATGTGGAGGTCCATCATTATCAGCAGCAGTCAAGCAGTGGAAACCAAGAGGCCAAAAAAAGCATAAAAATTGCAAATGAAATCTAATTAGCAATGTCAGTGTCAGATCTTCGCTAATCCATTAAGTTCGAACCATCAGCGGAAGCCCTCATTGTCAGTATATATAGAAAAAGGCGTTGCTCTTGGCATCTCCAACAACAAGAGCGGGAACAAAAATACGGCAAAAAATTGGAGAGCGACCAAAAAAAAATTGTTGGTCCAAAAAGGAAAGCGAAAGCAGCAAACACTCTTGCGTTTCTGTATTCCCGTGACTGTCAGTAGCTTTGTATTTGTATATGTGCCTATGTCTGTGTCTGTGCCTGTGCCTGTGTGATTCTGATAACGCGCGCTTGGTGCTGACATCACTTTCGCTACTGCTATTGAACCATTGAATCCCCATCCTCATTATCATACCCGGAGACCCGAGAAGCTGCCAATCGAAATACGACAAAATCAATTAAACTACAACAAAGCTGCCAAGAGCCAATTATACGGAACGGGTAAAAGGAAACGAACCAAAGGAAAGGGAAACAGAATCGAAAGGAAAGGAAAACGAAAGAGGAAGGGATCAAAGATGTTCTCCATGTGCACAAAGGTGAAGTCGGAGAGCGTGGAGCCGGACTGCTCGTTCATGCAGCATCCCCAGCAGATGCAGCTGCAACAGCCACAGGCAATGGGTAAGTACACAACATGGAACCAGATAAGATGGGTGTTGGGTTGAGAGGGTTCCGTTTTGGGAGAAAGTGAAACTGAAACCGAAACCAAAACCAAAAGCGATGCTGGTATTCTGGATGCCGTGGTGCCACAGCCAGCCCCGAAAAGCAGCAGTCGCTGTGGCCTCATTTGGCGGAAAACCCTGAACTCGTTTTTCCTGGCCTGCCCTGGACTGGTGCTTATTTTTCTCAATGAATTTCGCACACAGGCGCAGCTGCGAGTCTGTCTGCCTCTGCCACAGTCTCTCTTACTCTCATTCTCATTCCTCTCTCTGCCCCCCCCCCCCCCCCCCCCCCCCCCCCCCCCCCCCATCTCTCTCTATATAGCTCTCCGTACCATTCGTACCCCATTGTTGACCTGCCTCGTTATGGGGAACATACACACACAAACACCCACCCAACCGCACACCCGCTCCACATATTAAGTGGAATCCGGCATGCGGTTTCATTATGTTGCAATTGGTAGACAGTGCCACGCCCATTGGCCAGTATGTGTATATATGTCATGCATTAAATCATTAAGTATACTACACTGTAGCGACACCACAGTATCACAGTATTTGTGTGTGTGTGTGTGTGTGAGTGTGCCTGATATTCCAGCCAAGCAACGATGACAGTTTGCTTCAGGATACAGTTTGCAACGAGCCACATGCATAAATCATGCAACTACTATATACCAGCCCTTCCACACTTCAGTCGCAGCCCCAACCCCAAACCCAGCCCCATCTAAGTCCCCCTCTAGCCCCCAAGCCTAACAGCTAAGTCCTTACACGTTCGCCATCGTTGCCATCGTATCCTAGCAGAGAACGTTGTCTGTTGCAGCAGCCACTTGCAATTCTAGCTGATTTGTCATATGGATGTGGATGTGGATGTGTATGAGCATGTGCAATGTGTGTGTGTGCTTGTGTGTGGGCGTGTATTTGGCTGTATGCGTGCACTCAAGTGGCACACATGATGTCCGTTGCCTTATACAAGCGGCACAGTGTCCTTCGGAATGCAAGTTCTCCCATCATCAACATCATCATCATCATCAGCATCATCATCACCATCATCATTAGTCGACACTAGGATCTATCGTTGTCGTTTGCGATTCGGTTCGTTGCGGCACGAAACCACACCGCTGTGAGGAACAGCTATATCCCTGAAGCCCTCGTTTTCCAAATGCAATGTCAGCTCAATCGCATCACCATTCGCTGCCAAAGCAAATTGTCGCCAGCACTCTCGGGCCATAATCAGTTGCTGCTAAATCAACTTTCTCTAGGGCTGGCGTTCAAGTGGCTGATTCACTGTCAAGGATTCTTCCAAGAGGTTCTTTAAGATCCGCAATTGCGATGTCCGTACGTTTCGATGTCCGAAAACTGATTGAATTCAGATTGAATGATAATTTTAGAGAACGAATGATTGGATTTTCAGATATTACTTTGCTCACCAATTTTTTTTTCTACAACGTAAAACCAAAGAGTATACTATGAGATGATGTTACATGGGGGACCAAAAAGATGGGCGTTTCGCATCGAGGGCTTCAATACTCATTTGGCCTATGCTTAGCCTTCGGACTGCCTTGGGCAGTTGAATCGTTCCCAAAAGCCAACAACAATATCCACCATTTTTCAGAAAAGGTTTTCTTTTCGGTTGGACAAATCAAACAACGAATAAATTGTATTTGCAGATGCCCAAAACTCGGTCCACAGAAAGCGAAAACAAAATACGTTGCTTGAAAAAATTGAAATAGAATTTAATAATAATGATTCCATTTCTTAATGGCCTGCATGCGATTCTTATGCATACACTAAATCTGTAAAACTGATTTCAGATCAAGTATACGTATGGAGTGTTTTCCATCTTTATTAAAATACCTAATTCAATCCACGTGACGGTCATGACCTGTCATCATGTTTGCCCGAAAATCTTCTGCATCTACTATACATACATATGTACAAGTACACTATGTACCAATATGTACTTGTACATATGTATGTGCATATATGTATACAACACTCGTCCAAATAAATGGGATGCCTGTGGTAATGAATTTGAAATGCAAAACCCGGACAGGCCAGTGTCAGCGACAGTGTCAAGTGCAACTGCGACACTGAGGACAGGTCGATTCAGCTTGGGTTGAGGTTCAGGCATACCACACCTGCCTCAACGGACTGTCTGATTGAGTGGATTCGGGGGGAAATGCCAAATGAATTTTCGTGTTACATTTCGTTACGTAATACGTAGTTCTTGCCCAATGTGGGGGGCAGCTCCAGTGGCCAATGGGCAGTCGGCTATCCCATGTTTCTCTGTTGTCAGTGCGTGGGCGACATAATCTCAGCTTTCAGTTGAAATCGAACGAATGGGAAATTGAATCCAGCTTCCGTTGCAGGGGCAACCTCCTGTTCAATTAGGGCGCAACCTATGACTGAACACTGGGCAACGGATGTGGACTAGATGAGCTTCGATTCGCCTGGATGCATACATATCTATACACACGGCATTTATTTCCTTTTCGTTGTCTCTTCAGGAACTGGCGGTAAACAGATCAAGGGCGGCTATCTACTGCGCTACAAAAGTAAGTACACCCGAAAAAGTAATCCTGAAAAAGCACCTGTTAGGCTCGGGGCTGTGCCCCGTGGCCTGTGGCCTGTGGCTGGGGCAATTGCAGTGCCACACAATGCAACGGCATGACCCTGAATAGACCATTTCAGGCGAAGATGAGCCAGGTCTCAGACATACCGACCGACCAAACCATTAGCACAGTCAGCAAACCGAGCCCCATCCCCATCCCCAGACCAGACAAGACCCGAGCTCAGGTCTCAACAGCTCGGGCGACAATCTGTCAACTCAGCACAAGCGACGGTCCGCCTGAAAGCTCGACTCGGAATGACGCAGCATCCGCCCGGACCCATAGACCCATAGCCACAGATAGAGATAGATGCCTACACAGAGGATGTATTGTGGTTGTGGGTGCATAATCTTTTGGGGGCCACATTCAAGTGTAATTACTCATGATTTGGCAGGGCTGAGGATGCGTCATTGTCAGGCTCGTTAGGGGCAGCATTGAGTAGTATCACGACTGGAAGCAATTTGTGCTGAGCTTGTGGGATACAGATTTAAGGATGATCCGCACTGACGTTGCTTGTTCTCCTGCCATTGACAGAGCAAATGTTCTGGAATCGTTGGTCCGAAGAGTGGGTCGTTCTCTACGATGACTCCACCATGGCCTGGTTCACGGAGCCGGGACGTACCTCGCCCTCGGGAAAGATCCTAGTGAAAGAAGCACCCGAGATGCTGGCCATTGCCCACTGGACTGGACAGATACCACGCCGACCGCCGCTACCCGATGGTGTGAATGTCTCCCAATTGATTGCACTTGGATCGCAGCGAAAACGGTCCAAGGTCTACTGGATGCTGGCCAAATCCGAGCAGGAGGTGAGCGACTGGATTGATGCGATTACGAAGACCCTGCCGCCGCCGCCACAAATCGAACTGGTGGTGGACAAGCCGCATCTGATGAACGTGCTCCGACGTCCATTGGTGCGCATTAGACGTGAGTATACATGACAAATCCTTTGAAAATTTCGTGCAAATCCCCTACCCATGCCTGTTGCCCTACTGCCCCTGTCCGTGTCCCGTCCACAGCTGCTACGCAATCGGAGGTGAAGCATCGCAAGGCTGCGGCCCACAGCAGTAGCAAGCACCATCGGTGCACCTCGTCGACAATGACCACTAGGCTGTACAAACAGATCCAGAATCCATTGGTCAAGAGCGATGCGGCCGTTGCCATTCTCAGCAAGAAGCCGGACTCGAAGGCCTCGCTTGCCTGCGCCCTGCCCTGGGGCCATGGCTGGGGATGGGCCACGTTGCCAAACGGGGTGTGGAGCGGCGGCCTGACCTGGTCCCAGTGCGAGGACACCTTCACCCTCCACGCCCTGCCCACCACCCACTGCACCAATCTGATCGACACCTCATGCAGCGGCGCCGTCTACCACACCGACATTGGCGGCTTTGACTTTCATTCCGGCGGAGTGGACGATATTGGCGGCGAGGACTTTGACTATGCCATGGACTGTGGCGATTTCATATTTTAAACACCAACTCGACGCGACCCAACACACACCCTACTCTCCGTAAGATCCTGGCCTCTGGAACACTCGCAACTGGTAATCGCTTCGGTAGTACGTATAATAGGTGTGCTTACCCTTACTCTCTGTGTCTTAGATGTTGCTACATAATAGGAATAGACAGGCATAGATACGATGCAGTGAATGGGAAGGGGGTATCTGAATCCAGCATTACGTATACGCCACATTTGTTGTAACTGTTTATCTCTGTGTATTGGTTCGTTGTTCCTGTGTCCTGTGTCCTGTGTCCTGTGTCCTGTATCAGTGTGCTAATCGCGTTAAGCAGTTAAACAGAAACCCGAGCGTAATGCAAACATAACATACATATACCGCAAAATTTCTCCCATTTCCCTCGGAAAACTATACAGATACCTATACATGTATGTAGATGTGTGTGTGTTTGTTGCATGTCAGACTACAGGATAAACCCCAATGCATATACCTACCCCATATACATATGTATGTACATATGTGCATATATACATACATACATATACATGTATAACCACCAACCGCACTTTCGCCCAACCACACACTCGGCAATAGCAACGCTTTCGCAATCGCAGCCGCAGAAAGCATTTGAAATGCGAAAATATTTTTGCATCGCGCATATATGTATGTACATACATATGTACATATGTATGTATGTACTCTCGTATCGTATCGTATCGTATTGTATGTATGTAAGTAGGCTACAAAATATTTTTGCACTCGAGGGGCAAACAAATTACAATAAATAATAAATAATGCATGCCATGCAAGAGGCGTAGACAGGAAGGAAAACAGGATGCAAATCTAAATGAAAATGAAAACGGAAACTACCACACACAAAACAAAAGCATTGAAATACTTTTGGGTTTTGGAAAACTTTTGAATTTTATATTGATGCAATTTGTATGGAAACACTTTTCCAAATTGTTTTGCCATGATTTTCTAGAATTTTTGTAATCAATAGTATTTAACCGCCACACACAGATTTCCCCACTTCCCAATCCCAACCCAATCGTCCTCCCCCGACATCACCTGCCAAAACCACCCACCAATTCCCCCGGCAAAAAAAAACCATTTTTGTGTGAACATTTTTGAAAAATTTATACAGGTACTCGTATCGTACGCCGCAAGTAATTCGATAAAAAAAACTTAATGGTAGAATAAAAAACAGAAAGACATACATTTTGATATATATAGGATGTTAAAAGAGATTACATACAGTAAACAGGAAAACCAGGTAACTAACAAGTAAATAAATATAGGGCTACGAAAACCTACACCCTAGACGTAAGCACTCAACACAGAGTCTCACACTGAACCGAACCGCGACCCCGAACCCCGAACCCTTCCTTGTAGGAATTCGTACTCGTACGAATACGAATGTCAGTTACGTTTACAAAACTAACTCACACACAGAGAAATCGACATAACCCACCCGTACTGATGTAAAGTTTATAAAACAAAAAAACGAAACAACAAAAGACAAGTTAGCAACCCAGGTAAAAATCACAAATGTATTAGGATACAGATACCAAAGATAAAGATACGCGTATGTATTGTGTGTGTGTGTGTGATTACACGACACTTATTGTATTGTAATCTAAGTATTTAGTTTAGGACAAATCAGCGATACTATCATTGTCATACCACAAATGCAAACAAAACTAATCCACATACTACAAATGTACGTACATATGTATGTACATGTGTGTACCCGTATTCGTATAGGCACTCTCGACATCAACACTCACCTCCAAATCCACTGTCATTCGCATTCGTCATTCGTCATTCTCATATTCTCATTCAATATTGATTCGAATTTGAATTTTCATTTTGAAGAACTTTAAAGAACAATTTTGAGCGCCCATGTGCGCCAGAATGTGACAAAGAGAAAACGCCGCTACGGACACCTTGAATTAAATGTACGTTAGGTATATAGAAAGTTAGGTTAAGTTGGATGTTTTTTAAGATTGTTACGATACATATACACTATGAATGTGTGTGTGTGTGTGTGTGTGTGTGTGTGTCTGTGTATTGTAATATTGTGCAGATTTTCAAAGTGCACAAATATATGTATGTACATACAAGTTAGAAATAATTTGTATAAATAAATTACGGGTAAGGGGACAAATTGTAGTCCCCTGCACATCTGTTGCATGTCCTTTGTATGTGCGTACGTGCATATTGCTAGCAACATATAATACAAACATATATATATATATTTTTACGTACAACAATAATCAAGAGCAAAGCCGCATGCAACGGAAACGGATACCTTTAACCCACAGCCTACTACAGCCTTAGCCTTCACAGAACACAGCCCACACTCACACTCACACTCGTACACACTACGCCCAATCGTTGTTATATTATATGTATGTATGCATGTATACATAGATTCGCGCACACGTAAGCGTTTGTATGTTTGTGTATGTTTACAATACCTATAAAAATAGTCGAACCGTTCGTTAGGTGTTTAATACGGGGAAAACGAGAGATAACCAAACGCCACGCAGCGTAACCTAAGAGTATAAGTAAATGTAGACTAAAAGACTTAAGCAATTGTCGTTTAGACGTTAAATTAGAGCGCATTGAATGTTGGCTTATAGTTCTAGATCAAGAAACGAAGCGATTCGAGAGCGATGTGCGGAGCATACAAACATATACTATACATATACATATATGTATATAGTACAGACATACTTATTATATACTTAAATACATACATACCTATATATACATAGATGAGAATATCTTCACCAAAATGTTTTAGTCTGAATTTGAATGTAAAATGAAAATTGTCAGTGAGCGCGAGGTGGAGTACACATCAAGAAGGCTTACATATAGCGATGGAGTGGCGCAAGTGGATAAAACAACCTAAAACTTAATGAAAAATCTAAAACAAAAATAGAAGTAAAAAAAATCAACCTTGGACAATCACGCATACGCATGTAGGAAAAACTGGAGTAATAATGTATGTAAATTGTTAAAGCTTCGATGATGATGTGAAGAGCTCGAAGGAAAACTGGCCAGACCGTCGGGCCTGGCCTGTGTGTAATGATAATGTAATAGTCTTAGCACGTCCAGAATGGAAATGGAGTTGACCAGACTCCATGAACCCTAACTTACAATATACATACTCGTAGTTATATGTACGTTCGAATACGATTCGATTGAAGGGCTTGAGATACGTCAAGCTTCAATTAAGTGTCAATCCCTCAACACGCTCTTCAGTTATACTACCAACAAGTATTTTTATAAAGTTTATTGTACCCGATACGATGAAAAAACCCAAAAAACATGTGTGTTTTAAAACAACAACTGAATGAAATGTCAAAAACATGAGTATACTTTAGACGCAAATTTTTGTAGAATAATTGTACACGTAAAATGCATTTCCGATGTTAGCTGAACAACAGAATAACAGTTTACATACATATGTATGCACATATATGCATATACCGATACTTATATTCATACATATGCATGTACATGTACATGTATGTGCATATATGTACATACTATATGCGAATATTTGTAAATGTAAAACATGCGAAAATATGATATGTACTGTATCCATTTTTATTGTGCTGCGTATTTAGGCAGCCAGCGAGTGCGAGGAGGCGGCGACTCGGCTGAACTGTGAATGGCACCTTAGGTAGCCCTGAAGTGGAGTACGAACCAAAAAATAGAAATTATGAAAAACTGTAGAAAAATCAAACCAAGAATTGATGGCAAGTCGTTGTGAATGATCCGAGAGAGAAAGAGAGAGAGAGAAAGCAAGGGGGCAACACGGCGCTCACATACCGGAAGCAGAATTTATGTATACGCCCGATATGCGTGAGGCTTTGTCTCCCGGCTCAACATACATACATACATATACCCGCAACTTGCAATTAGGTTAAGTTCGTTGTTTGTTACCAATTGTCAGTTGTCAGTGTCGTTGATGTTGAAGTTGAAGTTGCCGTGTCATTGTTAAATTTATTCCAATTTGTAACTTGCTGTTTGTCGTCAGAGAATAGAAGAAATTAAGCCAGCAGCAGACTATACAAGTTATACAAGAAAGCATACATATGTACTTACATGAATATGCATATACATATACATTAAATAGGTGCGCATATATGTATGTATACACATGTTGTGCATTGGCGTTAAGCAGAAACATAATCGAATAAACTGAACCAAAACCCGAAGGCAGAACAGAGCCCAATCGCAATAAGAACGTGTAAAACGCACATACATATTTATGTACATACATGTGTGCTATGAATATTACAAATTGTAAAAGTTTTAGGCGAATGACCGAAAGAGGCCGAATGATCTGTCCAAGAGTCCTGCTAAGCCCCAACCATGCCCATCCAGGCCTTTCCAAACATGTCCCTTTCTTCTCCCGAACTTTGGCTAAGGTCGCTCTCGAACCGTAATTAGAGAAGTAAATATGTAATTCTATTGATGTGTAACGTATGTATACTCGTATGTGTCTATAAATATTTGGTAGACGTTCACTCGCATGACGCCACAAAAACTCAACCCAAGAACATAAACAACAACAACAAAAACGCTTCAGCCAGAGAAAGATCTTTTCGAAACGATCCCTGCCCCTACCTCCTATTCCTTTGTTTGGTGCAGGTGCAGGTTCACCAGGTTCCAACAACCCCAAACCCAAACCCAAACCCCAATCCAAGCCGAAGAGCAAGTGCAGCTGAAGACTTTTGGCTAAAAAAGAGAGGGAGAGGCTGGCAGTTAGAAGAGCGCGAGCGGGAGCCCGAAAGTCGAACAAAGAAACGAACGCTCTTATATGGTTTCAAGACCGCACAGCCCCCAAAGCACACGAACACGAATGAACATTTATGATTGCCTAACGAAAACTATGAGTTGAGCAAATAGACGCTAAGCAAAACAGCAAAAGAAGTCATCCAATGAATCAGGCCCAATGCGATTGTCGAATATCGAATACGCTCTAGCAAATCAAACGGAACAAAAACCATTTTGTAATTACATATGTAGGTATTTTCCGGATCAATTGTTTTCAAATGTTGTCACATTCCCATCGCAAAAACTTTGTACGAATTTTGTACCACCTGATTTTAAGCCAATTTGCAAATCTATGATGGCTTTTGATTATTGATGGTTTCGACAATCGCTGAGAGACCACAAAGAGGTCTATAAATACACCTTACGCGCAGGGTTTTGATGCGATGACTTCAGGCTGGCAGGCAGTCAGGCAGGCAGGAAAATGAGTAATTCAAGAAGAGTTTCGACGTAGAGATCTGCGAAGCGTCAGGCGTTGATAAATGTAAAACAAAAAGCAAAGCAGCAAATAAAGCAACATCTGAGAGAACGAAACAACAGCAATTGAGCGAATAAATATTGTACATGGTTTCTCTTCGTGTGTGTGCTGCGAAATCACGCACATGGGCAGGGGGTGGGGACAAGTGCTATGCGGAGTGGGGCTTGGAGCAGCTCCGACACGCCACCATCACCATCATCGTCATCGGCTGTCTAGATCAGTTGGCGTTGCAGCGCTCCCTCGATGTCGCCAACTTCGCAACTTGTTCGGGCCTGGGGCCTGGCCTCTGTCTGGCCATCGGAATTGGAATCGGAATCGGATTCGGTTTCGGAATCTTGTCTCAGTTAGCGCGCAAACTTCTAAGCAAACAGTCGAGCCGAAGCCCCAGCGAGAGGCACCTCTTTAAAATTCAAATCGACTTGAGTGGGCCAACGAGGCGTCGTATGCGTAATTACTGTCAGCAGCTGGCCATTTACCCCAGCCACTGTCCTATCCTATATCCTACCCTGTCCTGTTCTGTCCTGTCCTGTCCTGACTCGTTGTCGGTGACGTGACCCACTTCTCGAGGTCTAGCTCTAAAGTTTATCTGCCCCCTTCCCCTATCCCTTCCGCTGGTGTGTCAACAAACTCGCGAGCCTTCTGGCCAGACCAACAGGAGGACTGTCCACACTTACGGCTGGTAAGTATATTTCGGCTGGAAGAACTGGAAGAACTCCAGTATGCAAATCGCAGACAGAGCAAACAGAGCCGAGAGTTGGAATTAGTCAGCGAGAGACGACGTGTGCCAAAAAGCAGAAATATACATAAATTAATTTTGAGCGAAGTGGAGAGGGGAATGGAATAGCATGTGTGGGAGGCAATAGTGACGTTTTTATACCCTGCGAATCAGGTGAAAACCCTATGGGTATATTCCTAATGAAGGGAATACTTAATTGAACATTCAATTCAATCTTGGGGGCTTTTCTATAGTATTTCGGATGCCCCACACAGCTGGCTTTGGAATAACTTTGCATTCCTAAATTACTACCAAATAAATATTTTCCCAAACAAATAAATATTGTTAAATTTCAAATATTGTTAGTTGTTTTTGGTCCAAACTTTTTGATTCCGTTTTTATCGTTTCAATCATTCATTACAGTTTACTCGTTTTAGAGTATTTTTTTTCGCTTCAAATTCAATTCAATTCGATTCAATTGGACTGCTCATTGGAAGAGCCATATTCGGTGTGGCCATCAGCCCACAATTGTGAGTCTGAGCTGGGTCTGGGTCTGCTTGCCCACACACTGCAATATCCAACGATCTGTGGCGACTGTTTGCACCCTGTTTTCATTCACGCCTCCTGCCGACATTTATTGCCGATAATACATAATTCTCCCAAATCGCTTTTGTTTTTTTTACAGGCGCAGCGACTACCTCGCATGAGTCATCGGACCAAGCGGTCTAAGCCGGGTCTACGGTTACCAAACGTTCAAGCGGCTTACTCACGTCATCGCCTTGTCTGTTGCCCACTCAGCCACCAGTCGAATCGAAGCGAATCGCATCCATCCAGTAGAATCCGGCCCCTGACTGGTACCGACTATATTTGGGCATGGCGTCAAACGGTTCCGGAGAGAGTGTACAGCCCTCAAAGCTGGTCGATATGCGGGTAAGGGTTCAATGATAGACGAATCTCGTAACAGGAAGACTACATCCCGACCACTTGTGATTAGTAATTTGCTGCCACAATTAGCCAACCATTTGGTCATGGTCATCCAATCAGCAGCCAGATCTTTCCGTTCAATTTCCGTCGCACTTCCTAAAATGGATCGGGTTTTGTGTTTGGGCTTTTGGCTTTTGGCGGAGTTCTATTTCTGAAGTTTCCCAGCGAAAAACCAGCCAATTAATTTAGTGCCTCCCCATATTTGGTTTGTGAATGGGGTGCTCTTGTCGCGACACAAAGGCTCTCATTCTATGCCATCTGTTGATGGCACATACGGGGACGTAGGCAGCATTAGAAAATCCTAGGAGGGTTCTTCAGTAGCCATAAAGGGTTGACATTAAACACACTCAACCAATCACACAAACAGCATAGGAACAACAATCCATCAATCAATCAAATAATTTACCTTGGAAAATTGGTCGCGCGCGATTTTAATCGCTGATTGGAATGGTCCCACCCGGGAGGTCCTTTGTCACCTGAGCGCTTCCTTTGTTGCATTCAACAAATGCCGAACTAGCAGCTCTCTCTCTCTCTCTCTCTCTCTCTTCCACTTAATGTACATGCACGCGTACCTACATACTCGTATGTACCTGTGTGTGTGTGTCCGTGTCTGGTTCCGTGTGTGAGTGTTTTCCTTCTATATCAGCCATGGCAACGTCTGGGTGCCGTTGCAGCCATTGATTTTTTTGTTGTTGCTATTGGCATGCAGCAACACCATGAGCAACAACAGCGATGAGGAGGCAAGGAAGAGGCGCAGGCTAAACAAAAGGACAGTAGCAGCAGGCTAGAATATCTCAAGTGTCCGATACACAAAAGACTCTCCGATTCCTTTGACGATTGGCAGGGCAGCGGCAGATGGCCATGGCCGGTCCGACCCGAAGGCCACTACAAACCAGGAAACAAGAAGAACAGCTTTATCTATAGGGAAATACGAGTAGGAGAGAAGGCGGAGCATGCCCACCAGCCCCGGCAACTATTTTGGCCCAACAGCGATGACGGACACAGTTACCTTTGCCCAGGCGGGTCGTGTGGCACGGGGCTTTATGTACTGGCGGCACGTAAGTGGTGGGCACGGATTTGTTCCAAGGGGGAGGTGGGCGCATGCCGCATCGTTTGCCCCGCAGAATAGACAGGCAAACAACGACCCACACAAACACAAACAGAAAAACACACAGAAGCTTACACATGTGCACCGCGCACTTAATGACTCCACTCGGGGGAAACGGACGTGCTAATGTCCACCTCAGTTGACACGCGCCTGCTGGCCGAGCATGTTGCAAGCGGAGGAGGACCAACAGATATCCTTCTTTAGCAACGGGCTTGAGTCGGAGAACCTCCAGCACGATCATATATTGCCTCTCAAGCTCAATGAATCTTGGGCGGCCAGGCGGCTAATGGAGGCGCTGAGTCACCTGCCACCCAGCGATGGCAATGGCAACAGCAATTCGGCACCTGTAAGGCCACCACCATAGAGGGCTTCCAATAAAACGCGAATAACTTCCGCACACAACTGAATGTCAATCTCTCTTTATTCGCAATTCTCCTTCCAGATGCGCTTCCTGAAGGCGGAGGAGGAGCGTCGCCGTAACCTAATGGCAGGTAGTACTAATGGCAATGGTCTAGGCACTGTTACCCCCAGCGCTGTTTCGTCCAGGCTCGTAGGCAATGGGAAAGTACGCCAAATGTTCGATGAGCGACGTCGCGGGGCTGGCATCGATCGAAGTAATCCGCTCAAGCCCATTCTTGGTGGGGCCACCACACCGCCGGTGCAGACCGTTCGCACCCAGCAGCCAGTTCAACGACTGATCAAAGATGTCTCCGCCATGAGCCTGAAGGATAAGCAAATCTTTAACAAACGCTTGACCAGTGATAGCAACAACAACAAATACAATCCGGCGGGAACTGTGAATCGCTTAAAGCCTGTGATTACGCGAAAAACGCCACCGCGTGAAGCGGAGACAGCGAGTCGTTCCATTGCCACTACTCCGAGGAGCCCCATGCCAAAATCAACGGTTAAAGCAAAGGCCCCCCTGGCAGCCGCAACTAGTCGCAAGACGCCTCCAATGATTCGAAAGGTGAGCATCATCCCATCCCACATTGCCATTATTTTCCCAACAAAAATATGTATTCATGTTGTTCAATTTGATTCTATGTTAATCCGGTTCAGGCCGAAGCAAAATCTCCAGTGGCCAAGAAAACAATGGTAAGTCATGGTGCCAGATGCTAAAATAGTCATATGCTAATATGCCACTATTCTTTTGACAGAGTCAGCCGCCTCCTGATGGTACGTCCGCCTGCCGATACTGCGGTCGCCACTTCAATACAGATCGATTGGCCAAACACGAGGGTGTGTGCCAGCGCACCATTACCACCAAGCGCAAGATTTTCGATGCCTCCAAGCAGCGTGTGGGCGGCACCGAGGCGGAGAAGTTCGTCGGCAAAAAGGGTAATAAGCCGGCTCGCTCTCAGTCCACATATAGCAGTGCCGCCCAAATAAAGGGCATATCAACGGGAGTAAAGAAAAGCAACTGGCGGAAGAAGCACGAGGAGTTCATACAGACGATACGATCTGCGAAGCAGATGCAGGCTCATTTGGCTCGCGGCGGCAAATTGAGCGATCTGCCACCGCCACCGCCGTCGGAAAATGCCGATTACATACAGTGTCCTCATTGCGGCAGACGTTTCAATCAAACGGCTGCGGAGCGGCATATACCAAAATGTGCGACAATGATACACAACAAACCGCGTCTGAATGGACCCACTCCCCTGAAAAAGCGCTGACGACCAAGGGTTGGGTTCAACTATGAACATGCCCATACGTTTACTTGTGATAAAGGAATTTTCGATGAATGAAACAATGCTTAACTTAAAACTGCGGGCGGCTTTGGGTCATCCTAGTCGGATAACACTTCGACATCGACATCATCGAGCTGCGACTGCTCAACAGTGGCAGTCGTTCCAGAAGATCCAGATTTTTCTTTTTCGATGATGGCCTTTACGGCATCGGCTGCCTTGTTCATCTCCAGGCCCTCAAGCATATAGGCCCAGTTTTCCAACGTGGCATCATCATCCTCTGAGATCCAAGTGCACAGCATTTTGGAACAGGCAACACTGGCGGTGGGATGTTCCATTTGATAAAATAGCAGTTCGTCGTTGGTAAATCCTATCTTTTTGCCCACCTTCATCCAGGGCTCGCCAATCAGCGGTGCTACCTCTTCGATATGCTTGGCAGTGACCATTAATGACTTCTCATGGCCCGGGTTCTCTTCCACTTCCTCAACAACGGGATCTGTATCTTCCACCTCGAGATCCTGCTCTGGCTCTGCTTCTTGCAGCGCCATAGCTGCTTCCTGCTCGCTTTCAGCGGGTGTAATTTTTGCTGGCAGGCCGTTGTTCTGCTCTGATGCATTGTTGAATACCGGGGCACTTTGCTTGGGCTCCTTATCCCGTATGAGACGCTTACGCACTTGCTCCAAATAGTCGGAAACTTTGCTAGACGGCTGGGAGGGCGAAGTGAAGAAATGTGGAGTTTGTCGGGCAAGCAATCGCAGAGCACGCCACTCGAAGGCTGGATCAATCTTATCGTGAGGCGATTCTAAATACGTTTCCAGTAGGGGCAGGAAATTGCGCTGCTCACTTTTGCAGGCCTGTAAGTTGTCCGGCGAGTAGTTCCATAAACGGGTAAGGTTCTCGCTAAGAGAGAATTTTTCAGATGTTTATTCTGGAAGGTTAAGGAAGCGGGAAGTGTACGTACTTGCCAAGGAAAAACTTGCCATTACGAGCAGCATCGCGCAGGGAATCGCCGAGTGGACGCTTCGGTCGTTTCGCGGGAGGAGGTTTGTTGTCCTCCTCATTTGACAGAAGATCCTCCGGCTTCTTGAACTCTTTGCAACCCTCGTTCTTCCAGTTGTTCCACATCTCCTCGCGCACCAGCATATGGTGAACCGTGCGGGCAAAGCGCCTGCCATATGGCGGGGTCTCCTCCAAAAGTTTGTACACACGCAGCTCTGTGTCTTTAATGAAATCAGCCTGTTCGGTTGTTAGGGTGTACGTGTCCCTAAAATCCAAGATACTCAAATTATTCACGATTCTCGTTGCCTAAGGCTTCTCTCACTTACATTTTAAACTTGACGCTAACTTGAAGATACTGAAAGAGTATGAGGAATTGCACCAGGACGGCCCGCCGGAAATTTGAATCGGAGAGCTGGAGTGCTAGTAGCTTGGGATTGGTTAGAAACTTGGCGAAAAAATTATTCGCTTTGCTCACTGTGGATGCCACTGTGGCATCCACAATGTCATCGTCTACATCCATCGCCTGATCAGCCTCGCTGCCGTTGTCGCTGGTGCTGGGACGCACGTCCTCCAGCTTGAAACTGGCAAATGACTGAAGTATGTTCTCTGCGTGCTGCAAAGGATATTCGTGTGAAAGCTATTTAAACCAACAGATTGATCGTCGCTTACCATATGAAACATTTTCCACTGCGCCTTGCCGTAGCATTGATTTGGATTGCGAAAAAAGTCCTGAAGCGACCAAAACTTGCAATACAGATCATAATCAATCTTGAGGGGTATATCCTCGGCAGTGTCCTCAAGCTCTTTATTGTCACTGTCATCGTGATCCTTACTATCCAGTCCATACTCTGTCAAGTTGTCCAAATTGAACTCGGAAACAATGTTTAAGCCAGACCGTTCGGAGAACGGAAAAAACTTTGAGAGGAAGAGCAAAATGCGACCGCAGAAGACTGTGTTCTGTGTACGGGACAGGCGACGCAGAAGATCGTTGCACATTCGCAATATGTTATTTTTGCAAGAAGCAAAGAATATCTCCTCCTTCCATACATCCACCAGTTCCTCCACAAACTTAAAGATCTCCTGACACCTATCCAGAGTGACTACATCGAATGTGTCTATAAGCAGCACTACGGGAATGGTGTTGGACACGATTTCAGCCCGAGTGGCTTCTATGGAGAGACGCACAAGATCACCGATTCGCTTAACGTCGTCGTTCAGGCGTTTCATGAGGAGCACTCGAAAGGCATGGTCCATGGGCAGACGCCTGTCGTGCTCGGAGTTGGAAGTGAAGCTATTGTACTCCTTGACTAATATCTCCACGCTGCTGTCCTTGATGGCCTTTTCCAAAGCATTCTGTAAATATTTGCGATTTTTATATTGCCGGCTATGCTGCGCTGTTTCGTTCCCGCCGATCTTCTCCACTCTCTCACCTCAAACGCTGCTTGGAGCGCAAAGTAATTTGCTGCCTTCATCGGAGGCGGCTTGACGGTCGATTCTGCAGTCGTGCTCATCTTATTTCGAAATTGTTCCAAAATTGTTTCCAAATTTTTGTTTTCACAACAGTACGGAAACAGCCCTGCCAACTAGCTTATCGTAGCACTTAACCCACTTAACCCTCCATTAAAAAATGTAAGTGAGCAACAACCGCAGAAGATAATACGGTGTGTAAATGTTCCTTTCTTCCTTTTGAAAATAATTAAACGATAACTTTCGGACTTTTTCAAGTTATAATATTTTCGTGTGTATATTTTAACACGCATTGGACCCACGCCACCCTTCACTTTAGCATTTTTCAATATACTAATATGATGAGCTGATATACATATGCATATGTATTCACATATATATATTTAATTTTATGGTTTATTGAAGAATATAATGATATATATATATGATATATAACATATAAAAAAGTGCGCTAAAAAAAATATATATCATCCTTGAATATGGATATTAATGACATATAAATGGGTAATAAATGGGTCCATACCGATTTTAGTGTCTTACTTGGGTTTCGGTATATTTCTGATGGTCGGACGGTATATCTTCTCGATAAGCCACGCGGATGGTATTTCTTAGGAACATAATCGGCACTTTGTTTTTAGACCTGCCAATCTCGTATGAAATTGATGAACTTGTCAGTTAAAATTATGTGGTCAGTGCATAGGGTCTAGCTATTAAATGATTATTAGACGGAATATTAAAGTCGACGAATATGTTAGGTCAGACCGTATATTTTATTGGGACTTATTTTTTCATCCCAACATTTCCCAAAATGTCCTTAGATCTTTAAAATATTTGGCAGTTACATTATCGTTTTCAAAGAATTTTGTCGATTTTCATTAGTTGAAAACAAGAAGTATTACGTATATCCGTGGTAAAACGATGGTGTAACTATATTAGGTATTTATATTATTTACACCATAGTATTGTTTGTCTATCTGCATAAAATTTTTATATTAGTCCCTTATGTGTTAAAACACACATTTTTTTCCTACGTGACAATCCATGCTCGCTTACGTTTTCTTACGTCGCATTTCATGCTCACTCAAGTTTTATAAACGGTTTTTTATAAACAATCCAATCAAACGGAGTTTTTAAAATTAGCCAATCTTGTAGACAATTGATTCATCAATCGTATAAAATTATGTTCTCAAGCCTGAGGGTCCTAGTTAGCTAGGAAGATTAAACGGAAGATCAAATTGGAAAAAATTTTAAATTTAGGGGTGTCTGGCAAAAAAATCGATGTTTGAAAAAACTATCGATGTCTGTTCTTTCTCTTTTGCTCAGCTCAGCCACGCGGTGATTATAATTTTAAAAATGTTATTTTGAATTAGTGTTATTAATGTTATGGTTTTCCTTCCAGGTCTAAACATTGAAAAATGGTTGCTCCAAAGAAACAGAAGAAGGCGCTGGAGAGCACCAATGCGCGTCTGGCACTGGTGATGAAATCTGGCAAATACTGCCTTGGCTACAAGCAGTCGCTGAAAACTCTGCGTCAGGGCAAGGCAAAACTGGTGCTCATCGCCAGCAACACGCCCGCCCTGAGGAAATCGGAGATTGAGTACTACGCCATGTTGGCCAAGACTGAGGTGCAGCACTACAGCGGCACCAACATTGAGCTTGGCACCGCCTGCGGTAAATACTTCCGCGTGTGCACCATGTCCATTACCGATCCTGGAGATTCGGACATCATCCGCTCATTGACCGAGAACTAAATGGCTGGAATTTCATTTTATTTAAACTTGAATAAAGTATGGGTTGAAGAAAAACTGCCCCATGAAATCTAAAGAAAATTCAAATCACTTGCGGGAATACCTTGGCGACCGTCTCTATCAGCAAATCAAAATTATGTCTATGGCATTGTTGTTGTTTTCCTGGTGGTCGGGCTCTCTCTCTGTTATCTGTATCATTGGCAATCAAAACAGACTTTAAATGGCACATGCTTGTAATTTCCCATTTAGAGCAAGGTTTCGGAAATCCAATGTTATTCAGAATCATAATCTCGAACTGAGCAGCCGCATATACGAAAACCATGCGCAGTTCTGGCTATATCAGTGTTATTCTTCTGTGGTTTGCTTTGAGCACCGCTTACCAAGGAACAGTGCTTGGACAGCTATTTCAAGGAGGCGGCTACTACTATACACAATCCCAACCGTCGTATCCTGGTTACTTTAGGCAAACGCAAGCATCAAGGCCGCAGCAACATCAGCGCTCGTACAAGGATATCTGCCGTTTGGTCAATACAAATGGATTCACTAATCCAGGCGGAGTGCCCAGGTGTCCGTACTAGCCGTACGCGTATATTTATAAAAAGTAGTTTACATTAAAAATTTGGAAATTTCACTAAGATAAATAAACTAAGAGTAAATACCGTTTAATTATAATAATTACATCCATAGCTTTAGAGGCTCTATGCTGGCCTGCTGTTTACATGAACTATTCCCTAAACGACAAAGGGCCTGACGACTGCCTTCCTAAAACAGTCGCTTCTGTACAATGTAAAAGACACAAACAAGGAACAGACAAAATGCAAAGAATACCAGCATCTTGTCGGTGCATTCGCGTCTCCCGTACTTTTTCAGCAGCTTTCCGGACATTTTGATGCTACCGGCTGTGTGGTGCAGCTCATCGCTTGTTGCCTCCACATTCTGGGACGACGCCACAAGGGTCTCCAGCGTCACGGCACTTTTTTGTGTTGTCTCCGATAGATGCCGCGAAATGGCCAGCATTTTCTCGGTAACATCATTCTCCTGCGACACCAGACTGCCCTGGTTGTGTCGTGCTCTCGCTGCGGTCCGTTGCCGCAACTCACTCTCGCCAGTTATGGCCATGAGCTCCTCTCGGTTTGCTTTCTCGATCTCCAGCATAGTTGCCACATTTGCTTTGCGGAAGGCTTGCAATGTTTTCGAGAATTGATCCCTATGTGTGTCTACCTCCTTGGCCAATGACGTGTCGGCCATGTCACGTGCCCAGTCATCCAAGCGCTCGATGCTTTTGCGAATTGCCGACAGCCTTGCCCGTCCCGCTTCATTCAGCTCTTCAAGCTCAGCAATGGATGTCCTACTGTTTACAATGTCCTATAATTTTTTGTTTGGATGTTAGACTTTCTGGGTGTTTTTCTGGGCACTACTTACCTGAATGATTGCCTTGGCTTGCAAATTGTTGTCAATGAGGTCTTGCCGAATGGACTGCAGCGTAAACTTATTCTTGTCCATGACTGGGCTCAAGATATTTTAGCTTATAATTATATTTTTTTTTCTATGGTGACGTGACGTCAATTTTTGCTAGTGGCGGGGAGTTGATGTTTACATATTTCGTTTTTACCGAACAGGTATTTTTTAGTGCTTTATTTTACCGCACGCCGGAATTCGGTATATTCTGAAACTTATAGTATTTGCACTACTCGAGTTTCGTTTACATGGGGAAGCATAGGGACCTAAAGGTGGCAAAAAAGTTGAATTTTGGTTGCGTTTGGTTGAGTTTGTCCGATTTTCCTAATATTTCATCCCTGATCTGCCTGTCGTTGAATTATCACCACCAATAACAACAAAAATTTACCGCTCAAAATTTAAATTTTTGGCGCGTAAAAAATTATTTATTATTTAAAACCATATAAACAATGTAGTCGATTTCTAAAATACGTTCGGAAAAACGTAGCCAAACGCTAAAATGAATTATTATAAATTAAATTAGAAAAGAAAATATATTTTTTAAATGAGACCGTACTTTTTGGTATATTTCTGATGGTCGGACGGTATGTTGTATCATTCCGCGGTCACACTGCTTATGCCGCAAATTTGCAGCTCGCTTCTTGCAAAAAAAAACTAAACTAAAATCATAAATAATTAGCCCGTGCTGGAGATCTCATTGTTCCAAAAGCCCAAATACACCTTTGAGAAATGGCCAATTTTTCACGCTCTTTTACGGTGAGATGACTTTTGTTAATGCGCATTAAACCCTTTTACATATATTTCGTTTGTTCAGTAGAATTTTTCGAATCATTCCTTTACGATTGACTTATCATCAGATGAAATCATAGTATTTGGATCTGGCTCAATCGAAATAAGTTCTTTATTCAACGGGGCCAATTCGACTAGTAGCGAGAGCTCCAGGTCAAGCATCAGCTCCAGTTCGAGCACAAACACAAGCAGCAGCTTAAGCTCCAGCTCCACCTCAACAACCGGGTTCTCTAGCTCTGGGTCTAGCACACACACCACCGGCAATAACATGCAGCATTCCGATTTGGATGTGAGGACCGATGATTTCCAATCTAGCCCGAATGTTTCCGTTTCTATCAACCGCAACGCTGGGCAGACCTCGGTCTCGGACATCTCCATTGATATTTCCCAGGTGGAATCTGACATAGAGCGCAGTATGTTTAAGCCATCTTAAGCTCATGCAAGTGACTAATTGGTTTGCTTTTCAGTAAATCGCTACTGTTCAGAAGTAATCTCAAGCATTAGCCCTGAGACCCGGGGAACAACAAACTCGACACCAAGGATGAGCCGCCGTGTTTTTGACTCAGCTCGGCACAGTAAGCCATCCCTCCTGTGAAGGGAAGCAATTATAAAGATTCTGTTTTTCTACAGCAGCGCCAGTGGAGGTAATAGATTTGCTAAACGTGGACGATTTAAATCGGAGAACTGCAGCGAATCTTGTACCAGAAGCGGTTATTGACTTGTGCACTCCGGTCAGACGCAACCTCCCAACAGCCACGATTGATTTGGATGACTCCGTTATTCCTACTAGTCGGCGTCGTGTCCATGCTAATTCCAGTACTCCTATCACAGCCCGTATTACGTTGGATGTCGACGACAGCGTAGTGTCTCCTCCAAAGCGAAACCGCACCAAGCAAAATGAGTCTTCAGATGACGTCTACAAGTGCCCGGTTTGTCTTGAAAGCGTACGCCACCGGGAGCCCCTTTCGACAAAATGTGGACATGTTTTCTGTCGTGAATGCATAGAAACTGCCATTCGCACCACCCACAAGTGTCCAATGTGTAACAAGAAATTATCCATCCGCCAGGCAACACGTATTTATTTGTAAGACTCTGTTTCGATGTATTACCTATGCTCTGCGAGTCATAAGAGTCTCTTCCTGAATTTTTAGTTTTTTAGTTTTAGCTCCAAAAGGTAGCTTCTTTACGTTAAAGACGGTTGTGATTGCACACACCTTAAGATTCTTGTGTTCCATAATAAATTAAGAGTTAATTAACTATTGATTTGGCTCTCAACATTTAAAGGCCTTCTTTTGGCCTATCCTGATATGACCGTGATGACAACCATATCGGAATTGTTCCATCAGCTGTAGCTGTCGCAGGATAGCAGCTGCTATCCCGATTTCGACCGTGCTCCAGTGCATTGGTCAACCGTTCTTTTCCATGACTACGACGAGTTCCTTCATGCAGAAAAGTTTCTAAAGGGGATTCAGATTTATCAGAAATTAATAAGCAATGTGGCAAATGTTTGATAGATGTGTAATACTAATACAAGTTATTATTAATCCCATTAAATTATCCAATTGCTTTGATACAAAATTCGAATTTTTAACGGATTTATTTTAAAGCATACCGCTCTGGACCGGTATTCCAAATTTATTTTTCAGAAGCCAAGATAAGAAAAAATAACATTTTGTTTTTTATATTATATTTTCATAGCAGCAAAAGTTAAAAATGCAAAACAAAACTATCTCTTACTATTACTATGTTTATACTATCAATTTCATGAATTCCAGAATTCGTGAAACTCAAATATCCCCTGTTTATCCGACTGAGACGAATACATTTTTTGATTTACGGCAACGATTTTTTACTTAAAATTCGGAATATTCTTTACGCGTTGACTTTTGTTAATTATCTACAAAAATATTGATTATCTATATTTTTTACATGGATATCTGCTTAAATAGCCATCATTATCAAGTTCTGATTGCACCAGCACCCGTACTTTCCCCCATCTCTTTACTCAGAGCCTCTCCACCATACTCCCACTTCAACAGGTGCCCACAACAGTAAACGTTCGCTCTTGATTTTTGCACTAGCCAGAGGCTGTAGTAAAAGAGCCGAAATATTCAATCATCTCTTTTGCATAATGACCGTCAAGGTAGAGAAGAAGTAGAGGGCATGAAATCAAACTACGCCCACTGCGCTCGCACTGCCTCTGACCAATATTTGCTTCTCACTCCCACCAACAGGTGACCCATACTGGCTCTTTTGAGCGCTTTTGTAGACATAACCGATTATGCGTGGGAAATAAGGAAGAGAGCGTGGGAGAGCATAGTCAAAGCGGTCAAAGCGCATGCGTTCGTAAGTCAGCTCCGCGTTTCAACCCGTTAAAATCGGGACGTTCGTTATCTGTTATCTGTTTGTACCTGCACAAACTTTCGCTCTCGTTTTCTGCGTGAGATCTGATTTCTAAGCAGAGCTTTAAGTCGCTGCCCACGCTGCATTGCTGCAGCCGCCCTCTCTCATCAACTTCCTTCGAGCTCGAGTTCTTCGAAAGCTTCAGCTTAAGCTGCCCACACTGCTGTAGTTCTATGCGTTCAGTTCCCCCGGTCCCCGATCATTCAAAGCGGTCATTAAAATTAAAAACAATGCGATGCACCCCAAGAACAAAATAAATAGCGGCACCAAAGTTAAATAATGTGTCTTTTTTCAGCGAGAGTGAGTGTACGAAATAAGTGTGTGGAAGTGCAGGATGGTCATTATGACGGCAAGGGGTGATGGCGGCAAGATATTGTGATCAAATGCAAGGCGATATATACATATGTACATAAATGTGAAAAGTGAGTGAGGAATGGCAGCTGAGTGTTTTTTTTTTTGTTGGGTGAAATTAAAATTCAAAAAGTGTGAGTGAGTGAAATTGAAGGATGGTCATTAGGACGGCAAGGAGAGTCAGTAGTGGAAGACGATATTGGCAAAAAGTGAGTGAAAGTGTTAAAGTGAGTACCGCAAAAAGTATCTCAAAAGAGAGCAGAAGACCAGAAGTAAGTCTACAAAAACTGAGGGTGAGCCTACGCAATATATACTCTAGACTATATTTTATTACTTTTGGATGCGGAAAATTATATTTTCTTTTTTTTATATTATATCTACATACATACATATGTACATATATATGTATCATAATTATAATCATAATTCTTGCCTCCAATCTACTGCTCTGCCAATAGCAAGAAGATTCTTGAAAGTGACTCTGAAACACTCGTGGCGCCTCTCCACCCCCTCTGTTCCCCTATGCTTCGTGTGCATTTGTAGAAATCTATCAAAATTAATTAATACATATATTAATTTTTACAATTTAATTTGATTTTTTCTACTCTATCGAACATTATCGAACGCTCTCTCGAAATGATATTTGAGTATCGTTTATATGTATGTTTGTGTATATTACTGTTCACTTCTTTTAGTGTGTTTGAAAAATAGACTAGGCTCTATGACAGTCATTGAGTGATTCTATTGGGAATTAACACAAATTATCCTAGCAAATAACTATCTCTGTGTTCTGCATAGCTTTTCTCCTTAATCGATGCTCATTTCAAATGTACATATATTTTACAACATCTTAAATTTTTCTCTGTCTAATATTAAATCCCCTACATTCCCCAGCACTAGAGGCTCAGGCACCTCCGCATCAGTCCAAAAGGATATTTTTGATTCTATTCTTCACTTTTCCCAATTTATTTACTTATTTCACCCGGCGCTGCCTCCTCATTTGTCTCACCATTTCGTAGGGTCTTGGCACTAACCATACAGTATACTGTGTACTGTACACTGTATACTGTACAGTATACTGTATGATTAGTGGTCTTGACTAGCTCCACGCTAAACTTTTTTCCATTGTTTTGCCACATTTTTATGGCCTGTCTTCTTTTCTAATGCCCGAATCGGCGATGCTTCTCCAGAGCGATGTTTTTTCCATTCAAATTCTCAACGGGTTTGGTGTCCACAAAAGCGCCACAAGCGACCGTTTTTTAGCAAAGACACAAACCAACGATTTTACATTACATTATGTTTGTCGTGAATTTCGGTGTCATACATTTTGCAACATGGTGACTACTACACCATACTATTTTAGTGACATCCTATACATTCTACGGGAAGTGTGGCGCCATCTATTAGCTGTTGTGTGTTTCTGTTTTGAATTTTACCGCAACATTCTTCTGCAGCATTTGTTTATGGAAGAGCATGACAAGCATAGAGTTTTCTATGTTTTCTGTTCTAGTGTGAAACAGCATAAAAAGCGATGTGGTAACGTGCTGGTCAGCACTGATTTTAATGGGCACATGGGTCAGCGGATGGAAATTCTGAACTATTTATGGCTAATTATTTATTTAGGTCTAACCATACGATTTTGTACTTTCCTAGAAATCGTACAGGGGTCAAGAAGCCGAGTAGCAGTGGATCGGCGATCAGTATCGAAGGATACGAAATGTTAAATGTAATTTATTCGTTATGCAATGTCTTTGTATTTTATAGTCTTTGCTTAACTGGACCACTTTTGTGAATGGGTTTGCTACAATATTAGCACCTCGGTTAAGCATCTTTCTTTCTGGTTTCTAACAATTGAGATGAAAAATAGCTGAAAAAATGCTGTCTTCGGAAAGAACCAAGTGTACTCGAAATAGTTTCTTTAGTTTGTTTCAGCTGTTCCTCCCTGTACATCTCTCATTCTCTATACCCAAGTCTCTTCTTACCTGCAGTGGCTTTAGTGTTCTGAATGGAAGTATGAAAATAATCCCCAAGTGTCAGCCAGGGAGATTAGTGACAACAAACCAAAGCCGCAAAGCGAAATGAGATTTTTCATTGGGTATCAGATATCCGCAAAACTCAGCTTGGAAAACCCGCCACAAAAAAAAGAAAACGCTAAAAAAAAAATAGTTGAAAATCCAAGTGAAACGCGAACGAGGCCAATGCACCGTGAAAAAAGCGGGGGGAAGGCTTGGAAACTGGAATCGGGAAAGTGCAGAACACAGAGTGCAGCCATACAATATGACAGAATGTAAATTGAAATCAATTAAATGCGACTGGCCCAGCAGCCGACGCAATCAAAGGGAGACGTCGTCCCTGGCCCCTGAACCTCAATGGCTAAAGAATCCGACGCTGATCGGCTGATCAGGTACTGTGGGGTCATGGCAGCTAAAATGTATAAAAAAACGGTGCATTTCAGGTTAGAAATTTGTTGAGGCTAGAAAAATGTTACATGAATCGAGGTCGGAGAAGCTTGGGATATTTGGTCATAGTCTTTCTTTTACAAGATCAACCTATTTGAGGGTTCTTTTTAGAGCATGTTCTTTCCCCGTTTCGCCCACGGTGCTGCACTATGGCTGCTTAGTTGGATCAACGATCACTGGCAGTAGTTGCTAACGACACACGAAGCTGTTAGGTTGTCTCTAGTGTTCCGGCTCCTAAACATTTTCCGCCCTTTTCTCTGAAGCTATGGATAATTCCTACTGGTGCAACAAGGTGGCTGTGGTGACGGGCGCCTCAGTGGGCATTGGGGCCAGCACGGCGGTGCTGCTGGCCAATGCCGGCATGATTGTCGTTGGACTCGCCCGGCGAGTGCAGCTTATTGAGGTGAGGATTAGGTCTGGTGCATATGCTCTATAAAGCTCTGGGATATATTCTGTAGGCTCTCAATGACCAAGTGAAGGGCGAGGGAAAGATCTTGGCCTATGAGTGCGACCTGAACGATGAGCATCAGTTGACCGGCGCCTTCGCCTGGATACGCGAAAAATTAAACTTCTTGCATGTGCTGGTCTGCAATGCTGGCATCCTAAAGGCCAACTTTCTCAGTGGTTAGCGAAGATTTACATGAATGTACTCTTGGCACAACAAAGACTTGCTTCCATCACACTTCCAGAGTCATCCACCAAGGACATCAAGGAGCTTTTCGACACGAATGTGTTGGCGACAGCCTGCTGCCTCAGGGAGGGTCTCAAGCTCATGGCTGTGGCTAATGTTCGTGGACATATTGTGGTCATGAATAGGTGAGTATATTCATGGGGAGTTACTAACCAAAGGATTAATAAGTTTCCCATAATTTTCAGACATCTGAATATTCGAAAAAGTCACTTATTCAGAGACTTTAAAGTAAAAATAAGTACAAATAGCTATAACAGGGTTCCCTTTCGTAGCTTTCTGGTTTATAGAGAAATCACTGGATAGTGAAAGTGAAACCCAAACGAATCCATAAAAGATCTATCCATTCAGTAAAACCTATGAACAGAAATACTAATGCCAGTCTTTGGTAATTGTTATAGTTATCTGAATGCTGTTTACCTAGCTGAAATACGAAAATTGGGCTTAAACTGAAATTAGTGCGTGCAACTAACCCACCCACCCACACAGACAAAGCAACAGCCACACATGAGTATGCACATATATGTACATATGTATGTACATACGAGTATGTGTGCAGAGTGGCAGGAAAGGTAAATCAGTTAGCATACTCGCACATATTTGTTTTATGTATAGTTTTGCTTACATGGAACACACAGGCTGACCAAAAGCTTCTGCCTTGAGTGCCAAAATATTTGCCAAATTATGTCGTGGGGGAATGCGTGAGTGCACCCACCACGGGGGCAAGGTGGGGCAACAGTGGGTGTGTCCGATCGGGGGCTTAATGAAAGTGCAAACTGTGCAGCCGGGCAGTCAATAGCCCTGCCCAGTGTTGGTCAACGCATGCATATTCCATGAATCGCGCAAAAAGGACTCGAATCCTCGCCGCGCCCCGCCCGCTGATGGTGATGTGATGGTTGGGGCAGTGCAGAATGGGGAGTGGGGTTGGTGCGTTGTTTAAATTAAATTAAAAGCCATGCGGCAAACAAACAGCACAACAGCACAAACATTTATTGATATTTAAATGCTGAAAGCAAAGAGAGTGACAGGGAGTGAGACAGCGAGAGAGAGATAGAGACAGAGAGGGTGACCGAGCACAAGCCAAGCTCTTCCTGTTCAATCATGTTCATCTCTCTCGCTGCTGTTGCCATTGCGATACCCTTAGATAGGGGGATTTGCCACTTTCATCTGGAATCGATTCTTACCTTAGCATCAAGTAGCTGTCTGTGTGTCCATCTATTCAAATTAAAGCAGTCGTCGAATCCCCCCAATTTACGAGCTCATTACAGGACACTCTTTTTGCCTTTGCTAACGAAAACGATAGATGAATATACATACATACATACATGCATATGTATGTATTTCCCATAGCTGACATATAATATGAACTATGAATTTGAAAGGGTATCTGAAGGCTCGGCCTTGCAGCTGGACTCCTTTCTTGTTGTTGTTTTTGCTGTGGCTGTGGCTGTTGCTGGTGTTGTGCTTTTGCGGTGTGGGTGGAGGGTTTGCATTAAAAGCTTTGCATGCCCAATGTGTTTGCACAAACAACTTCAGAATCCAGCAGCAACAGCCGCAGCAACACCAGAACCAGAATCCAGCAACAGCTACAACAACAACAGCTACAACAACAACAACAACAACTCAATTATTCAACATAATTAAGTATTTTGCATTAAGTTGAATGCGTATTGCATTTGCATTTTCCCTTCCCCCCACAGCTCGCCCAGCCACCCGTCGATGATTTTTATTATTTCATGAATCGCAATGCGCGTCGCATTTAAAATCAAAAATGTTGCGCATTAAGCCGACTGTTTGATTTGCGCTATGGCTTTAATTTCAAATTGCATTGATTTAATTTTAATGAAATTTACTTGAGTGCACACACACACACAAACGAGAGCGGGTACACCACATCACACGAGTACCCCACACGGATACCAATAGCAGATAGCAATTATTGCCGTTTGCCCATGTGCAAATGGATAAATTGAATAATTCCATACGCACTGTGGGCCGACATGTTTTCCTTGTCAAACTCATGGAGCACAAACTGGTGGTCGGAGTTCTATAGAGACAAGCATAGTCTTATTGACTCTAGGGATATTGAAATGTTCGTACAGCAAGAAGGACGCAGGCATTCCATCAAAATTGCCTGACAGACAATATCAGGAATGGACAGGGCTCCACTATTCCTTTTATTCCCTTATTTATTCCTATTTTCAAGCTGCTGCATCGAGCTCTTTAAAGAAACTCCATCCATAAATACACAACGCATACGAGTATTTCCACCATAATGAGCAACGCACACGGCGGACATATTGTCAAAACCAAATACAATTGAGCAGTGCAGTGCAGTGCAGTGCAGTGCGAAAGGAAACTTCGAATTTCGCAAACGTTAATTAATGAGAAAATGTATTTATTTGAGGGACGGCGCGGCGTGGTGCGGTGCGGTGCGGTGCGTTGGGAGTCAAAGACAATGCCCGCCCGGAGCCGTCCACTGTCCACTGTCCACTGAGGCGTTGCTAATGAGCGTGTGACGCTGTGGGGAGGGGAGGGGAGGGGAGGGCTGGTGGTCGTCAATATGCATTTCGCTTAATGTCAATGAAATAATATTAAGACTTAATTAATTAAAAAAGTGCACGGAGATGCATGCTGGCAGGACGATGGTGGCTGAGTCTGAGTATGCAACTGTTTGCTTTAAATGCCCTCGTCCCCGAAAAATGAAAAACGGATGGGCACGGTCACCTGGCTGTTAAATTAAAAGAAGTTTACGCAGTGTTTGCACAAAATGCACGGCGACATGCAGGCAGATGGGGAAAGACAGGACTCCGACTCCGACGCCGACTCGTACACGGACGTCGACACAGACGCCGACGCCGACGCCGACACGGACACATTCTTTGAGGCATGCAAAGTGCGGATTGCACGGAGGTGGTTGCGTGTGGAGGCCGTGTCAGCTGCTGACCGCCATTTTTCGTAAGTGTTGCTGCTGCAGTTCCGAGTGCTGTCTCCGCCATTGTTTTTTTTCGCTGTTTTAAGTGCTTAAATCCGTTATGTTGACTTTATTTACCAACACTCATGCACACACTTTGTCTGCCTCTTTATGTGTCTACACTGCTACTGCTGCGCTGCCGTTTGACAGCGTCCTCGGCCATCGCATACCGGAAGTGCCGGTACCCTTATTCAGCGTTTATCCGGCCACGAAGCATGCAATTACGGCACTCTGCCAAACGGTGCGCCAGGAAATACATTTTCTCAAATTAAATATTAAATTAACGGTAAGTTAAATGCAGTGCATACATGGCACTCCACATGCCCACATGCCCACATGCCCACATGCCCAAATGCCCACCCCCCTTCAACCACCATTGGTTGAAAATTTGCATGCCCATCAAACATGACGTACGCGTCTGGTAACCAAGCATTACTCGTACTCGCCCTCGTCTTTATCCCCACCAGAGCATCTGTCCCGGGATGGTGGACACGGATTTTCTCAGTGTTTACTCGCAGGCGGTGGCCGAGCTGCCCAAACTGCAGCCCCTGGACGTGGCCAAAGCCGTCCTGTATGCACTCGATACGCCCGATGGAGTTCAGGTCGAGGACATAATCCTGCAGCAGATGCGAAAGGTTAATTAATGTCCCCAGTACAACGATGGCCACACGATAGATAAAATTTGTATTTTACTCCTAATTATCTGCACAGTTTACTATATATTTTACTGTATATTTCTGCACATACATACATATGTATGTATCTAGTTTTTGATTCATTAAAACTCCCATTAAATTTGATTGATGAAAATTAGACTTTGAATAATAAATTCGATCATTTATTTCAAATGATACTATCGACGTCATAGTTTATCTTCGACTTTAACAAAGGCTTCAATTTCATTTGGTTTCGTTTGAGTTGAGAAAACTTCAATACCATTAATATTTATGCATACATACTAGTATTTACATATGTACATATGCAATCCTTACTCAGTTTTCTCATCAAAAGAGTTTGACACATTTTTCCCTCCTGCGCACAATCACAGACACAGAGAACGAGCATTATCGATAATCTGGCATAACATATTCATTCCATTATACTTTGATTGTTCCCTCAACAACAGGCCATGAATATGTGTATTGGTATTCGAGGTCTTCGTTTTCCACTTGACTGCTCCGAGCTGCTCCGAGCCTTATCGTATTTTTGTAATTACTGAATGAGAGATTCGGTTTCAGAGCAGGGAACTTCGATGGCTTCATGTCATGCGGCGCCGCATGCCTCAGTGGGTCTGCTGGCAAATCAAAAATCAACTTTATCTTTCGACTGGAGCAAAGTATTTGCATGCTAGCAAGCCCCAAACCAGAACCGAAGATACTCAGGCGGCAAATACTGAAAAGCCACAGAGAAGTGGCTTGGAGTGGGAGAGAGCAGCTCAAAAAATGCACACAAATGGGACAACGTTGCAGTTGACAGTCGTAAAATGCAGGTGCAGCTTAGCCAGGAGGAGCCAGGATGATAGTCGTGAATGCTGTCACAACGAGCCTTTTGTGCATATACAGATGCAATCGGGCGCAAGTCAAGCAATTGTTTCGACTGGGTCGGCCATCAATTTCATCGGCCATCATTCATCTGGTACAGTTGTGCAAGCTGTTAACTAACAGCGGTCCAACAGGACACGAGCCTTGAAAATCAATTGGAGAAGAGCCATCGAACAAAATGCTCACAGAATTTATGGGGCTATAAACTACAACTGGCCAGAGCTAGAGATAGTAGACCAACAGGCCCTGACTTGGTGGCCATCAAAGTCAAAGTGGCTTTGGCCAAGCAGACCGCACAAATGTACAATTGTCAATGTTTTGGGGGGACCTCATGGGGAGAAGTTTTGGTGAAAATTGATAGAAAATTGGCGAACAGAATATATGTACTTGATTTTATTTATTTCCTACCACTTTCGTTGTGGTGGTGGTGCGGAGGGAGGGAGTATGGATGGTCTGGGGGGTGGGGTTGGGTTGGGTTGGGTAGTTTGAAATAAATGAAAAGCTGGCGTCATGGTGGAATTTATTGTTGCATACTTTTCGGCTCAGCGCGCGCTGTGGCATGCAAAAACCAAACGAAACGAAGCGCGAAAGAATTTTTGTTGCACACATGGGTGCGGGTGCGGGCGGGTAGGCCCCGCAGTCGTGCCCCCTTCACCATTCACCGTTCACCGTTCACCGTTCTCTGTTGGCCTTGTTTATTTTTCGGTTAAGCCCAAAATATGCATTTTTCATAGCACATCCTCATCCACATGCACACCCCCGTGCCTTTTCCTGCTCTTGCGTTCCATTATAATTGTAATAACATTTGTCGAGGCCGAACTTATATTGCATTTACGAGTATTTCTGGCAATTAGCGCTGCTTGCAGCTCGGTGCGGCGTTTATTATATTTATTATATATCACTCATACGTCATGTGTTGTTCAGGCTTGCATTTTTGCACTTTGCGCTAAATCTAAATCGAATAAAACGAAGCTCTGGGCAAAGTACATGGAAACAATGGCCACATGAAAATACTCGCGGCATGTGCAAACAAAACACGTCCAATTAAGTTAGAAAAACTTTTCCTTGAAGTCGGAGCATTTAATTGAATTGCTTCGCGCTTTAACCCCCACATCCAACTCCACCCAATGATGGGGTGAACTATGAAATAAAAGTTGTAAACTGTACTCCAACAAAGTCGTATATTTAGGAACCCTTTTTAATGAACATTTCGAATGCGTTGCCGAGCAATTTTATCTCCTAATGACTAATGATCTCCTAATGTTATCTTTGGCCGTAAAATCTAACAGAAATCATTCAATTGATTCGATGTTGTTCATGATTCAACAAATTGACTCATTCTCCAAGTGGAAAGTATTCAAGGTTTTCACTTATTCAGATAGATTTGACCAACCCATGCCATACTCTCGTTCATCAATTGTCCCTGCTCACACGCAATCCACAGAATGTTCTGAATGTTATGTGACAATTAATCAAAGGACGACAGAATGATTTAATTAAGTGCCACGCCCACAGTTGACACCTGTACAACATGACACTTGAGAGAGTGAAGAAGCAAGCACTGGGACTCAGGCAGAGGGAGGGACAGACACTGAGACAGACGCAGAGACAGAGACAGGTTAAGGGAGTGAGCGTAAGACGACTTCTAAAACGCAACTAAAAAACTTTGTTGGAATTTTAAAGCGTGTAAAGCGACAGCTGCCATGGGCGAGGGGCGAGGACATGGAAAACCATTTTGAGACCCAAAAAACTATGCGAACAATTTTAATGTAAAATGCCAAACGGTGTCGAGCATAATGCTGCTGCTGCTGCTGCTTGTTGCTTTGGTTGTTGTTTCTGTCGTTATAGCCACACGCAGGGGGCAGGCAGCAGGCACCAGGCACAACGCACATCGAGACAAATTTTGATTAAATTAAAATTTATTTTAATTAAACAAGCGTCGCAAATGTCTCATTTACGCTTCAATGACATGACAAAACAGATGAGCCAGAGGGACCTGAGCGGAGCTGTGTGTGCGCGTGTGTGGGTGTGGGTTCGGGTGTGGGTGGGTGTTCCAGTGCGGCCTTAATGTTTGCGTGTTTTGTGGTCTACTGACAATTTGTGTCCTTCTCCCCCACAACGAGGTCAGGCAGCAGCAGCCCTATAGCAGCCCTATAGCAGCACAAATTTTGAGTTGGTTTCCCAAAAATTGTTGGCAACATTATAAAGTATGTGTTTTTTTTGTTCTCTGCGTTGCGAAGCACAGAAACTGCAATTACATATATTAAATGCTCGTCCGCCCAGAAGTATGCTAACCATTTGTGGCAGCATTTCAGCACGAAAGGGTTGGTGGTGGGTGGTGGGTGGTGGTTTGTAAGCGTAGCAGCCATTAGGCGGCACATAAGCCGCGTTTAAGTCCAACTAATTAGCCCAAATTTGTTAGCAGGCTACGCAGCCACCTGATAAGTGGGCAGAAAACGAAATTAATGCAGGGCAGGGTGGTGCATGCTGGTATCAGCATCAGCAGAAAGCTGGAAGATGTTTGTGGTTGCTTTTTAGATGGGATCTTCTTGGGGGTCCCTTGGAGGTTAAACCAAATCATTTTTAGATATATTTCATTGCATTTTGTAAGAAATTCCTAGGCTCACCTCTCTATCAGCATCATCTATCATCTATCGTTTACAGGGTACTCGGGTATTCGTGTTCTACTTCCGATCAGGCTCCGTTCCAGGGTGTGGCTGCACCGTACTCCCATAAAGACTTAACTCTGCTGCATTTAGCGCTAAGCGAATGCACGACCACAAAAGTTTTTCGGGGGTCTGCGGGTGTGGCAGTGGCAGTGGCAACTGGAAAACTGCAGCGGCAGCTCGGATGCTGATGCTGCTGCTGCTGCTGCTGCCAAGTGTTGCAAGTGTGTTGGTGTTGCCAGTTGTTGTTCAGGTTGTTGTTCTGGTGTTACTCGGTCTGCTGCTGTTCTCGTTTCTGGCACTTTATTAAGGAGGGGCCTCCACTTTGGAATCTCCGCGCCAGACGGGGGCAATTATTTGATGTTATTTATGAGTTGCAGACGTTAAGACATGAATTGGCCAAGCACACACTGTGGCATCCACGTAGAGATGTGGTTCACCTGCAGCAGCACACAGCCACATAAGATATGCAATGTTATTTCCATTTCACAGCAAAAGTTTCTGGCTGTTGCCTGGCTGGAGGTGTGGCAATTAGAGGAAAGTGTTAGGAACGCCGCCGCTTTCATTAGAAGGGACTTTCAGAGCAGAGTTTCCTCCATTTTTTGGCTGCCTGATGAGCTGCCATTAGGATACACCTCGCACCCCGCCTCGCCTCGCACTGAACGAAATCTAAATGTGCATTAAGCTGCAAGCAGAATGGGAAACTTTTGTGTGGAGTTCGCAATGCAATCCGGGTATTGCGTCTTTTGCTGTTAGCTGGCTAACAGCCGGACGGACCCGTCTAAGTTTTTACAGCGGGGCGCTCGTGCATGTCGCCGCCGATCCTCGCCAGCTACCACTGCCTCTGCCTCTGCCAGTGCCTGTGCCAGTGCCGCAGGCATAAATCACGTGCGCAGCGCTCACAAGAAAGTTTTGATTTGTGAAATCAAAAGCCATTTGCCGAGCTGCAATCAGCACAAACATTGTATGCAGCAGCAGCAGCAGCAGCATCGGTCCGGAGAAGAAGGAAACTTTTGCTTTTTGGCACTCGTCAGATATGGATGCCATCACCACCAGCCACCAGCCACCACCAACAAGGCTGCTGATGATGCAGCAGTGGGAGGAGGCGAAAGTCAAGTCTTGGTCCTGCAAGTTTTTCTTGTTGCGAAAGTTTTTAATAGTTTGTTGGCGCTTTCGCTGATTTGCTGCAAAGCAAAGTTTTCTTTTTCTCCAGCGTCTCTCTGCACACTGCACCCTGCACCCTGCTCTGGCACCAGCAGCGGAGCTGCAGTCCGAGTAGGTGGACTTAAAGTATGCATCGCATTGCTTTGGCATGCTAAATTTCAATGGAGTCCCTAATGAAGAGGCAGCTAGCTGTCCATTGCTGTTGCTTCTGCTAATACGCAAGTGGGTTGCCCAAATATGTCATTGGGGAGGCCCTTTCTGTCCGATTTTTCCTTTACGTTGCAGAAGAGTTTATTGCATTGCCGTATATTTACATATATTGAAGTAAGACAGATCTGAAAAGGGAAGTCTACAAAGAAGATATACCACTGAGAATACTCTCTGGGATAATGCTCTCATATCTGGTAAACAGAGTAGATAACACAATAAAGACGCCTGAACTGGTCCAGCCCATTGTCTCTGCCCCATTTTCATCTCATTTTAAGTCTTAGAAAAGGATTCTTTCAAGTCGGACTGTCCCACTAAAGGGTTCCCAGTGGTTTTCTGTGTCTCCTCTTTTCTTTTATCTGCGAGTGGCTGCGACGTGTCCGCAATAATCTGGCCGCACTGCGCTGCGGCCGAAGTATGCTAAAGCCATGGGAAAATATGTGTCAGGCATGGCGGGAGAAAGCCGAGGGAATTTGTCACAGTTTGTAGGCTGCAGCAGCAGTGGCATCCGCACTAGAGGAGCGACTAAAATAATCAAGCGAGGCAAGTGCCCACAATTGCCACAAATGCGACAAAGTGTGCCGTGCCGTGCCGTCCTGTGCCGTGCTGCACCAAAATGAAGAAAGTTCGCGCTCTTTCCGGCATTCTAGACTCGACTCGACTCGACCGACTTCTTTTCCTTTGGTCACAGCAATGCGAAAAAGTCGTAGAAAAGTAGTTAAACTCCAACTTTTAGCTGCTCCAGCCTGACATAATTCTAGAAAAGTGAGCGCGCGGCGCCAGCTCTGGCTCTGGCTCCGAGTGATATTCGTTCGGCCCAAGTTCTAGTCATAAATTTTCCCCCAGCCATGTCACAAAGTATGCTCGAGTTTGTCTTTTTTTCTCACCACGAAATGTCCCCATATGCCAAAAGGGCGGGGGAGGGCGGAGGCGACGCCTATTAAAGTTGCATTTGCATTTCGCTGCTTAAGCGGATAATTTGTGGGACAAGCTGGAATTTGGAAAGTGCTTTAGCTGCCCAGTGGGCACATTCTTTTGGTCTAGAAAAACGCTGCAGGCTTAATAGCTTTCTGCTGTTATCTGTTTATCTGTTTCTCACTTTCACTTGCTAGTGGTTCAAGCACTAAGGAAAGTCTGTCGAAATTAAACAAAGCCCATGCACGGGCATGGCATGGAAAACATGAATTCCTATAAATATGTATAGAAATATGTGTGCATGGATCTCCGAATTGCATACATTATTCAGTTATGAATAATTTCACAAAAATCTATTACAATTACAATTTACAAATGCTGTCCAATCTCTGCGATACAAAGTCAGAGCCACAATACCAGTTAGACGCACAAATGAATAAAATTGCATATGAATAATACCATGAGCATTTGAACGGACTATTCATTTCACTTTAGCCTCTTGCCGTTGACCTTCATTTAACATTCACAATCCGAATCCGAACTCGCCTGCCTGGCAACCGATTAAAGCCGCAAAACTGCAATTTTCCGGTCCCAATGCAGTCTGAACCACGCCCCAAAGTGGTGTGTGTGTGTTTCTGGGGTGGGAGGGGGTGGGGGTTGGGGTTCGGTTCTAGCCAAGTTCAAGTCAATGTCTGGCGGTGTCTCCAGCACGTGCTGCCCAGATTCATCTGCGTCAACGGCAGGATTCTCTCAGTCGGAGGCATCAGCAGCTCAGCTCGCTCGCTCGTTCGCTCGCTACCCATTTCTCTCCATTTAAATGGAGGGGAGAAAAAATTGTGAAAAATTTGTAACCGAGGCGTTTTGTTTGCTCTCGTTTGCTTTGGTCACGGATGCCAGTCCCGGTGCCAGTCCCGGTGCCAGTCCCGGTCCCGGTCCCTTTGCCCGTTGCCTGACTTTGCTTGCCAGTCAAGTCAAGTAAACATGATATGCGGGGTCTAATTTTTTCCCTTTTTATACCCTTTCACTAGATGTTGTCCAAAAGATATTGCGACCCTTAAGTGTATACATTCAGCTATTCGGATCACTATCTTTTGAGTCTGACCAAATACCAACGTCTTATGGTAAGACGTTGACAGGTCGGATAACCCGTCTTAAAACCCTGAAATAGAGTATATGAACTTCGGATGAACGCAATACGGAATTGTATATTTTTTACCCATCATCTCGCCCTCTCTATGGTTGAGTCTCTGTCTGTCTGTCTGTCTGGTGGGTATGTATGCACATATGTATGTATGTGTATGTACATACATGTATTTATGTACACCGTATATGGTTGCACAATATTTTACATTTTCATGCATGACGCGTTTAATCACGTGATGCATATGATTTTTAGCCAGCCCTGGTCGGTATGGTGGAGCAGTGTGGGGGGGTGGGGGAGCAGCACCTCCTCTCGCATATATTCATGCATACAATTCCATCAGCATGAATTATGTTTTGCATACTTTCAGGCGCAGTGTGTGTGTGCCTGTGTATGTATGTGATTTGCTTGTTTTGCGTTTAGGTCTTTGCCGCTGTCTGGCGCATTCTTGTAGCCCTTGATATGCCCTCGGCTGTCGCCTTTCATCTCGCCCCACAACCCCTCACACACCCACACCCACACCCACGTGCAGAACCTGCTCTCAGCGTCTTTTTTTCGGTGGTTTTGTGGGTGATGTCAGTGGGCGGTGGTGTTGGGTGGTTGGTGTTGCTGTTGGTGTTGGTGGTAGTGTGCCCACTCAAAAGTTGTGGATTAGAGCGTGTAATTTGACTAAAAAGCGCCACCGAGCCGCACTTCATGCACCCCCCAACCCCCTAGCGAGCGAGCGGTTGTAGCCATATTCTAAGTGTTTTCTGGTTTTGTCGCTCCTAATTCCTCTCGCAGGACGCAGGACGCAGGACCCCGAGAAGGCTCACATTTAATTTATGTGCTTAACTTTCACACTCGGCTGGCCAGCTCAGGCACAGGCACAGGCACAGTCGCCGAAAAATCGTCATACAAATATGCGCACTCTCAAACAGTTTCACACTTTGGCGCCCCTAAACCGAAATGCTCGTACAGCTGAAAATGAAAGCGTCCAGCCATACATACATACACTCCCACTACGTACATACATACATATATGGGTAGACCAGAAATATACTTACATATATTCAAGTGAATATTTATGAGCGACGAAAGCAGCAGAAAGCATTTGTCCTTTACATTTTCACTTTATTTAAGCCATTGTGGTTGGTCTTCTTGCTGGTGGGTTGTGATTCTGGAGCAACAGTCTCGGCCATCGTCAACATTCTGGCCGGCCGCCTTTGGTGGCTCGTCCTCATCGCTGTCAGCATTTCCGACGCTGATGAGTTTATGCTTGGGGGCCATATTACTTTATCCCAGAACCTCCCTAGCCACTGTTCACTGTCCTGTGGTTATGTCCACACACACACACAGACACACACACACACACACAGACACAAACACACAGACACAAGCACAGCCAGCCACACACAGGGAAACACCCATTCATGACTGTCATGAGTTTTCCGCAATTGATGGTCTAATTATGCCGCCAACACTAAATTTCATGACTCTGCTGGTCGGGCCAGCCAACACGCAGACGAAGGGGCTGATGGCTGATGCTGATGGCAACAGAGAGGGAAGGGAATAGAATGGAGAAGTGGAGTAGTGGTGAAGAAGGCCAGCTTGTAATTTAATGGAAAAACATTTTGGCCCACATATACCGAAGGGTCGGCAGCGGGAGTGGGAGCGGGAGCGGTGCAGGAATATGCTTCTATCCCCCAAGCAGAGTGTCACTTTACAGTTTGACAGCCATTGCCAAGCCACGGCTTGGGGACACTTTCAGCTGGGATTTATTGAAGCTAGCGACTCGTACTCCTCGTACGATAGATATACTCGTATATAGATATTCTAATGATATGGGAAACATATTGACTTGAATTGGCTTGTATTTGAAAAGAGTTTTTAGGTTGACCTCCAATTTCTCAGAATGAGCTCTCTCTCTCAACTGTTGCTTGTGTGCCCAAGCAAGCCGAACACTCGCCTCTGTATTTGTCTGTATTTATCTCAGGGTCAACTTCTCACAGATGTTTCTCCGACGAGCTAAATTGGCACTCACTCGAGAGCCGGTATCTGGCTCGGATTGAGAACTCTGTATGGTAGGTAAATCGTATATCGTATATCGTATGTTGTATGTCAAAATGTTCACACTCCATAATATTTGCATATTAATGGGCATATATAATTAACCCCAATAATTAATGCCAGAAAACAGGAAACCTAATGAAATGCCAAAATATAAACAGCCAAATTCTCTGCCCCCCCCTTCTGTACCCACTCTGTCGCTTCGCCCCGCTCCGTCTCTCTATCGCTACATCTCTCTGACAGTCTTAATGAGAATCAATGGCTCCAGAGAATTTCCGATGTGTGTTTGGTGTTTGAGTTAATGCCTCACTTCAGGCTTTTAGTTCCTAGTTGGAGTTCGAAGTGGAAGGTTTCAGTGGAAGGCACTAATAAGCCTTTAAATATGTATCCAAATTGGCTCGTTCTGCCCCACTTGGCTCTGGGCTGCCTCTGGCTCTGCCTCCCCCTGGCCGGTGGGCAAATGTTTGAACAGCAGTTGACAAAGTAGGTCGTCGTCGCTAAGTCTCTGTGTCTCTCTCTGGAGCGGGTCAATCTATTGAGCAAACTTTGTATTTACTTGCAGTTTGCTTAACTCTAACCGCGTCGGCGGGGCCACCACTCAGGGCTTGACCATTCAGCGCCTTCCCTCCCAGATGGTAGAGCCGGGACGGCTGCAACAGCACCTCCAGGAAATCACGGGCAGCGAGGCGTTGGCGCCATTGTTGCTGGAATTACTGGGCCAAAGTGGGCCAAATTGGCAGGGCCAGCAGCCAGGCATGGCAGCCACCAATCAACCGCAGCAACAGCGACCACAGCAACTGCAACTTCAGCAACTTCAGCAACAACCACAGCAACAGCAGCAACAGCAACACTTTTTTGTTTATGAAAACTCTCAGGCCGCGGGGCAAACGAGTCAACAACCTCAAATATTGCCAGGGTTCAATGGCGTCAATGTGCATCCTGCATCGCAACAACGGGGGCAACAGCTATTCAGAGCGCCAAAGCCAATTCAGGCTCAACAACAACAACAACAACAACAATATCTAGAGACCGAGCCAAAAATCGTTAAGGCGCCGCCTGGGGCAGCCGTTCAGGCGCCTACAACATCCGCCCACACTGCCGCCTCCTTCCACAGCCCAAGCCTGCAGCACTTGAGGCCTGCTGGCACTCAGCCGGTGTAAGTAAACACAGAAAACTACCAACTATAATCCATTATTTGCATTAAACAATGCATTTTAATTAGCCCATCCCCATCCCCATCGCCGGCAACTGCAGCGCCAGCAAGTTGTAGCCATCCTTCCACCGGTGGCACCAGTGGCACCAGTGGCATGAGCATGCCACCAACCTGCCCCAGCTATGAGACGACCCCCCTGTTGAGTGCTACGGCGCTCAAGGCGACAGCTGGTTAAGTTTTTAATTAAATCGCTGGCATAATTAATAAAGATGCGCATAGACAGCAAAGAAAGTGTTGCATACTTTCGGGCTGCCCGATCGTACGTGCTGCACGGCCGTGCCTGTAAAGAGTGGAGTGTGTGTGTGTGTGTGTGTGTGTGTGTGCATGTGCGCTCATGCAATTTTCATCTAAATGACAACTGCATCTGTGGCAGACTAAGAGGAAGTACAGGAGAGTCGACTTGGGGAGGGTCTACTGTGTGGATAATCTATCATCTTGAACAACTATATTGAGTCGGATTGAGAGAGTACATAGTACGTTGTTATAAGAAGATTAAAAGATATGGTTATAAAATATCAAATCGAAACAGTCGAATGTTTCCATTTCAGTGAATTTCATTGACTGTGTTAGCTCCTACCACTGTTCTAGCCTCTAAAAGACCATTCGTGTCTGCCTGTGTTCCTAAGCAGAAACTTCGGGAACAATATGTGACTTATCTGTCGTCGTGGTTCTGCTGTACAGGGAACCTACCACCAGATCTTAGTCCCATCCCATCCCATCCCCCCCTTGCCAGCCCAGCCTGTCCAGGCTGTCACAGAACGCTGTCAGCAAAAACATGCAACTAAAAACAATTTCTAAAAATATATAAAACATAAAGCAGGAAATCCCGCACAGAACACTTCATGTTGAGTGCGACTCGTTTTGCCTGTGTGTGTGTGTGTGAGTGTGTGAGTGAGTGAGTTGCCACCACAGGAACAGCAGCAAAAACAAAAACAAAAAGAAAAATAATAAATAAAAATCCACAAAATGTATGTGGCAATGCGTTGAGTCTGCGGCTGAGTGCCGCGGCAAGTGTTCGAGCAGGAAAATGAAAGTGCTGAAGTGTTGCCCATTGTTTTGCGCCAACGCCGACGCGCAGGCATTGGCCAGACGAGGGCCACCACGCGATGATTGCCACAAGTTGACAACACGGTTCCGTAGTCTGCAGTCGCTAGGTGCTATATAAAGTCTGGGAACGCTGTCCAGAGGGGTGGGAGGGGGGAGAACAGGAAAAGTATTTCAATAGAATGGGTTTTCAAATAATGTCGATCTTTATTAGATCACCTTTGTGCCTTGGAAACAGTAAGATCCAAAAAAGAAATACCATTTGATACTTAAAAAACATTTGATCTAGTTCACATTTCGTTCACATTTAAATCAAAATATGTACAAGAAAAATTCTCTCGAAAATTCGAAATTGCAATTGCACTTTAACTAAAAGGCGTTCTAGCAATTGGGTTCCGATTATCGCTAGTTAATTGGATGCATGGTAAGTACCTCTGGGCATATCTGAGTCCTGGTCCTGGTCTTCGCGTCCTATTAAACTCGACAGCTCCTGCCTTGGCTTGTTGTGTTCCTTGACTTGCCACTTGCCGCTTTGGCAGACATTTTATAGGTCTCTAATTTCATGCACGCCTAATCGGGGAGCGCAGCTAATTAAATTCTAAACATTCGCCAGCATCTCAATGTCGGGAACACTAAAAAATGTTTTATATATGGCAGCAAATCCAACCCCGTTCCAGACCTCTTTTTGCAAGCTGAACCCCATTTTGTCTTCAATATTCCGGGTTGAGACCCCATCCCCATCAAAGGGTGCTGTAATTGCAGATCCTGGACCCCATAGACGCCCCTATGCAAATGCGACAAAGCTGCTACTGTTCCCGGTCCTGCTCCTGCTCCTGCTGCTCCTGCTGCTGGTGCTTCTTGTGGGTCTTCTCTTTGTAGCCATCTGCAAGCTCATCTCATCTCGCGCTGACGGCTTTTGAACTGCCTTCGCTTCGTTTGTTGTTGGTCCTGTCCTGTCGTAGTCTAAATTAACCGTTTCGTTACGTCAGCTCCGTTCCGACTGCTGTCTTTGTGCGTTGACAGTGGCGGCTGATGCTGCTGGATGCCGCTGTTGTTGCCCCAATTGTTGTTGTCGCTGCTCTTGTTTAGTTGCAAGTTTGTATGAGGCAGTCGTGCGTGCCCGGGCGCCTGGCAATTGGAGCAATCAGCAAGCTCCTGCACAGCCCCCTTCCATTCTATTCCCATCCCCAGCTCCAGACAGCCAATCCCCCAGCACCATCACCAGCACCATCACCAGCAACAGCAACAGTAACAGCACTCAGCCGCACTCCATTCGGCTGAGTTCAGTTCAGCTCAGCTCAGCTCAGGCTCGAGTCGACAGTTGGCTTTGTCTTGTCAGCTGGTACCGGGCACCACCACCCTGATTGGCATTTACAATTAGCGAGCGGGTAAACACAGCTCTCGGAGAGAGCATCGTGTAGCCTGCTGTAAGGACTCGAATGCTCATCCAACAAGATTGGAAATTCAGTTTCAGTTTTCGGGTTTCTCACAACTTGAAAGCCTCATATGAACACACACGCCTAGGTCATAGTTTCTTTGAAAGTTATGCATTGGAAAGTAATATTCGGATACAAATACTCGATATATTTGTATCACAACTTGTTGTTTGATTTGTCTGTATTTTAAAAACTTTCGGCTAAAAATGTGGCAACGTTGCTTGCCAAATTCGTCTGAAAGTATGCAGAGATTTTTCCATGGCTGCACAGACATGCATATGCACATGCAGATTATGTGCGCGTGTGAGTGTTGGAGTGTGCATGTATTTGTGGCACTGGAATAATGTACTCTTAATTTGTTATGCGTGTGATTAATGATGCGTGCACAGCGATAACTTTGACTCATTACACCTGCTGATTTATAGCTGTCAACGGGCGGTCCGAGCACACACACACACACACACACACTCAATCACATTTACTTTCCCACACACAAACACACACACACACACGCATGCATATTCCATGGAAATGAGTTTTGAATTTTGCCTTGCCACTTTCGCTTAATCATTTCGCAATTAGCCTGGCATTGTCAGGGGCTTTGCATTGATTTATTTCGACTCGTGTGTGTTGGCCCTAAGATTTTGTGTGTGTTGTGTCCGCTTTTTCCCCATTTCCATTTCCCCATACATATATGTACATATGTATCTCTGCTCATTTTCACTATTCCAAGCTGTTGCTGTTGCTGTTCGCTGGACATTTTTCAATTAATTATTCTTTATTGCTTCTTTGTCTCTTTGGCTCTCCACTGTTTACTGTTCACTGTTTTTCATTTCCTTTTTCTCGATTGTTCGTTGCTGTTGTTTTTTTCCGCTCTTTGGCAAGTGTGAAGATTAAGAGGCATTGATGAAAATGCAAGTAATTAATGGCTGGCAGAGGCTGAGGCAGAGGCAGAGGCTGTGGGCGTGGCAACTACAGTCGCCCCAACACTTGTCCCGGCTGCGCTAATGACCCATATTATGAGGTTATTACTGTACGAAAAGTACTCCTCACAGCCGACAGTCTGCCTTCCCAACTATGTGCTCTGTGTGTGTTTCTGAGAAAGTGTGAGTGTGATTGCAACTGCAACTGCAACTGCATTTCTGATGACATTTCGTATGTGTTAAGTAACTGCTGTAAAGACTTCGCCGGCTTCTGCAATGGGAGTGCGGAGTGTGGAGTGTGGTATGGCATAAGATTCGACTGAATACGAACTGCAGTTAATTGAAGTCTATTTGGATTGATGGATGGCCTGGCAATGGGAACCAATGGCCTGGTCTATGAAAGTGCATCTTAATTAGGGTGTGCAGGAGATCAGTCGCTAGACATCTGCTTGCAACAAGCTGAAATAGTATTGATGGGGTACGAATGAGTAAAATTAGCTTGGGGATTGGTTGGGTTTCTGTTAAATGAAGTAAGAAGTTATAGGGTTAGACGTTAGATAGGCTCTATGTACGATCATTCCTCTCATCTTGTTTGTTTTATAGTCATTTCCAATAATCCTCTAATGACCAATGACCATACCGCAGATGGACCCGCAACCTTACCATGTACTGGTGTTCCTGCTGCTCTATATCTTGATGTTGGCATCATTTCTGCGGCCACAGATGAACATCTTTATAGCCGTTGACTCGTACTTCTTTAGTGCCAAGTACTCTGCCGTGGTGGGTCTCACCTTTAGGCTCAATCTATTCATGGTGGTGGGAGCTTTGCCAATCACCATCCTGACTGTCATTGCCCTCACGAAGTGGAACGAGGCAACAGCCCATCCGACGGCCTCGCGCTCCTTTGTGTCGTTCGTGGTAAGCATATATGTGGTATTGCTGCTCGCCAACTTCGCTGCCAATGGCCTGGTAATGCAGAACACCCTCGGTAGGTTCGAGCAGCCGCCACTTGCAGCCTGGCGCATGTACAGAGATCTGCTCATTTCCTTTGTCGAATATCTCGTGGCCAGTATGCAGAGCCTCGTCACCACCAAATCGGTGCGGATACCCGAGCTAGTCTACGTTCTACATTAGTTTGGTTTACTTGATACCTTCCTAAATCCCAAATTGTTATTGTTCGGTGTACAATAAATTGATGTACATATGTATTAAGTGCTATGAAGTATTTTTTGTCTTGCATAGAGTTGCATACTGATTTGCTATTTTCGGGGCAGACATCTCCATGCACCTTCTGGGCGTTGAAACTTATTGGACGATGATGATGAACTTGAAGCTCGTGTGTGGCCGAAACAGAGCACACACACACACACACACACACCACAATGACCAGTGCCTGCCACTAACCAGCGGAGTGGGAGTGGGAATGGGAGTGGGAGGCAGCCGATATGCGGAGTTTGTTGCGGTCGAGTTGCATATTAGATTTAATGCGATTTGCATTTGCTTGGCATGAGACCTGCCTGTCTGCCCCTATTCCCTACATCGATAATGAGGCGACACTTCCCTGGACGGGTTTTGGCTTCGCCCTTTTGCCCTTCCTTGATTTGCCTTGGTTGGGGCTGCAGCATCAGCATCAGCATCAGCATCCCCACAGCCATCCACCCATAGAGGCATGCAACATTTGTCTAGGCAACCGCAGGGCAACGTGGCCGGGGGCCAACAGCACGTCTGGTGGGTAAGTAATTTTGCGGTTGTATTTTGGGGCACGTTGCTTTGAGGCTTTCGACTCGATCATCCTCTCCTGTATGTTGCCGCTGCTGCGGCCTGGGCTTCGGCAAATAGTTGAGCTGCTCAAACAGTAGGTAGGCAGAAGAGCCGGGAGGGGGCGGGGGGCAATGTGAATCTGGCCCACGAAATAATTGAAATATTATGCCAGGCTTAAGCCAAAGTAAAAATTGTTGAAGCTCCTGTCCCCCTCATTCCCATGCCAGATATCTCTTTTGGATTGTATTCCGACGTAAATTCCCAGCAAATACAAAAACATTTATTTTCTCTGCCTGCTCACAAAACATGTCTTTGATCTCGAAAAACATGTGCCCGAAAAAACCAAACAAAACAAAACAAAACAACAAAAATTAAAAACGGGCCAATTTACACACAAAAGGGAAAACGCAAAAAAAAAAAACAAAAATATATTATACATACATATATAAAAATAAAGCAGCACAAAAATGTACAAAAAATAAAGCAATAAAAGTGGCGTTGTAAATATCCATATGCAAAATACAAATCACAAACAAATTAAACGAAATGAAACGAAATGTTCGAGTAAGTGCTTAAAACAATGCCAAATGAGTTCTGGCTCTGCTCTGGCCGGGGAGTACATATTTGGGAAATATTTCCCCAAAAAAATGCCAACGAAATGCCAGAGGTATCTGACGACGGCAAAGGGGAGGGAGGTGGGGAAGGGGAAGGGGAAGGGGGAGCAATGACAACGGGTTTTCCCGGGACACTAAAACTTATTTATGCCTTCATTTTCGTTGAGGGGGTGGCTGTGTCTGTGGCTCCCATCGACATTCCATGACAATTTATAACTGAACAGCGGGAAATAAAACTCCAGATTAAGAGTTGTACGATAAATAAGGTCTGACAACGACAGTCCAAGGTAAGCCTTAAGCCTTATTTGCTTCAAATTTGTCTCTTTTGGCATTCATCTTTCTCGACGAGACTTGATCTATTGGTCTAATAATATCATGGGGCATGCTATAACATTCTTGACCGTTACAAAATTTCAAATGAGCAAAGTTTCGGCATTAACAATGGTTAGAATGAGTTTTTTTGGAATTTGTGAAATTTTTGGCTGATTTTTGAGAGTTTTTAGAATGTTTCAAGAATGTTCCCAAATACCAGGTGGGAAGAGTTTTGAAATGGACAAAGTCGATCGAAATCGCTTGCACTCACACTATAATATCTTCGATGGGTATGGGTATGGGTAGGGGTATCATTTAAAAGAGTTCTCCTGCTTCTGAGGCCTGGCTTAGATTTCCCCAAGTCTTATCTTAAATTATCGTAAAAAGGCCCCAATTAAAATGCCACTTTAATGTGTGTTCCAATTTTGGTTTCGGGCTTATCCGCGCTACCAGTTTTGGATCTCATCTGAGTGGAGTGGAGTGGAGTCTCAGATCTCATCTCATCTGTCACTGCGATCAGTTGAGGTGAGGCTTGGAATTTCCCTGAAGGGGGAAGTTATTGAACCTGCGCCCAGGATTATCAGTGGCGTGGCTCGAGTGACAATCAAGTGACAGAAATTGAAATGTCAGATCATTGGAAGCCAATAAAGCGCCATGATTGATGTGCCAATTTGTAATATGCCGATTAACATGTCCCTGCCCAAATCGGCTGTTTAATTACACACGGCATAACCAGGCACAACGGGCACTCCAGGCAAAAGTTCAGTGGTACAATGGCAGGGCAATTAATATTTTTATTAGCGTTTAATTTGGATTAATTGCTTCATGAATCATCCAATCAAATGTGTGTCAAAACAAGGGCTCCAGTCCCATAGTCCAGTCGATGAAATGGAATCCAGAAGTGCAATACGTTCAGTTTTTGCTGTTCTGTTCAGTTCAGGAATTTGCATTTCTTTTGTTGACGCAATCACTGGACTCGGTCTCCACTCCTCCTCCGTTTCCTCAGGCATTCCCCATTCTGGCTGGAGATGTGCCTGACCTGTGCTGCTGCTCCTCGTCTTGTTTCCAGCCAGGCCAGGGAGAGATGTGGATGTGCCTGACCTGGACTGACGTCGCCGCGTGTGTCACTCACTCCAAGTGACAGTCTCTCTCGCAGTCAGGGACAGCGGATTCGCTTGACGCTCTGCTGGAAATCAAAAGTTTCGAAACCGGATTCGGAAGATATGGGTATCCCAAACAAAACAAAACAAAACAAAACAAATCCAAAATGAAATGAAATTCTTTCGGCTTTCGCCTGAAATTTGCTTTAAATACAAAATCGCGGAGCTCAGAACATTAGACAGGTTTAAGAGCTCGAATTAAGCAAAGCCCCAAGGAACATTGACTGCACATAAAGCCAGCAGCAATACGAACAGAAGTGCAAAGCCATTCAAAGGGAATTCAAATTATATAATTTCTATAACAACTGAAGTCTCAATCAAGTCTCAACAATGACCATCACAAATCCCACGCAAATGGTAAGCATACACAGCCACAGCCACAGCCATCTCCAGACCAGACCAGACCAGACAGATTCTAACAGATCTATTCCCTCAGATAACGATCGGCTGCTGCTGCCTCGGCCTGTTCCTGGCCCTCACCGAAGCACTTCCCCGCTACAGTCGGCGCGGAGAGCTCCGACCCGCGGCGAGTTTCTCCAGTTTCGCCTATGCCCCCAGGCCCCAGGAGCCGATGACCCTGACAGGAAACTACAACCTCATTATGCCCGATTACTATGATCACAATCCGGCCGCCTCCATGCAGCTGCAGAACTTTGCCAACTTCTATGACGCCCAGGTGAGCCCTGGTTCCGATTTGGGCATGGACGAGTCCCAGTTCCTGGCCAGCACACCCGTCAGGCCGCCACAGCCTCTGTCAGCGGATGAGCAACGCATCCGTCAGCAGGTGCCGTCGGTGGACATTGGACGCGAGAAGAAGTCGCTGCTCAAGCTGAAGAAGGGCAGCACCCAGCCCCGAGGAGCCGGCTACCAGGAGTGGGACCAGTTCGACTACGACCTCTACAGCCTCAATCCTGGCGAGAGCAAGAAGTACAAGCACGACGCCTAGATTGATTACTCTGAATCGGGATCGTGGGCCATTTTTGTGGCCCGACTTTTTATGAGTTTGTTGCTGTTTTTTGTTTTCTGTTTGTTAAGCGCCAAAATAAATTATTTATTTATTGTAAACTGCATTTGGTTTTTTGTCTTGCCAATTTAGGCTACGTCTCGATAGAAGAATGCGGTTCGAGCAAGTTTTTGGATACCTCCTAAGAGCGGTTATTATGACACATGGAACACAGAAGTACACTCACATTTAAGAAGATTTCAGAGAACTTACCTTATTGCTCTGATGAACATAGTTAGCACAATTATATCTAAATAGATTTATATCCGAATTCCGGATAGAGTATTTTACAGGTCGGTGGTAAGCCGTAAGCCTTTGTTTTTTGTTTTTTGGTTTTCGCAACCATCTAATGGTCCGGCACAATTTATCTAATTGCCCCTGCCATTAGCAAGCATTCGCTTAATGACCAAATCCGGCCCGTGGAACAGCAAATCAAACACGAGGAATTTCCTGGAGCATTTCATTTTATTGCTGGTCGAGCAGAATTCGCTTCAACTCCTCGACCCGTTCCGGCGCGGGCTCAAAGAACTCCCTGTCCACCTGGACTTCCTTGTGCCTCGACAGGCGACGCGGCGGGGGACGGGCCGCATGATACCTGGCCCGAGCAGCTGCCTCCACCTCCGGATTCGCTTTGTCTTTGTTGCGGCAGCTGTGGCGTGCGGACGGCTGTCGCCGCTGGGCAGGCGGCAGTACTCCACCCGCACGCACCTTGAGACGTTGCTCCCTGGGATGCGGCTCCTCTGTCAGCTGCTGGAGCTCTTCACTTGGTATCTCGTATGGATAGCCGCCTTCTGGGTTGATTGCCGAGTGGGCGAACATCACGCCTAGCACTACTATCTATGAGCCAAATACAGAATGGTTAACAATATGACGTCATTGTCATGGCCTGGGGGAAACGAGTTCAGTATTCTGAACTGAGGTTACCAGTAGAGTTGGCAGCAAACTCGCAGCAAACTTCATCGCTCGATAGTGATTGTCTCGCTTTGGGATCCACGGACTGACTAAATCTGAGATTCTGGCTCCAATTCCATCTGCTTGCTGCTTATGATGGCTCGCCCTTAGAACCGATTATGAAATCTTTTGTATTATTATGCTGCTTTCCAGAGAGAACACTGAGAGAAACCGGTTTCTGTTTGTGCGTGTACGTTTTCATCTGGATTTATCGATTCGATTAGCATAGATTGAGAATTGTTTATGCATTTGACAACCAGCTGAAGTTGAGAGAATCACTGTGAAAAACATTTCAGTTTTTTTCGAATTAGGGTCGATGATTGTGAGCAAAAGACACTGTACACTGAAATAAATTAGCCAGACATTTGTTTGAGCTTTTTTGGTGCTGAACTGCACTTTATGCAGATTGAATGGTATTCAGAACTTATGACAGAGTTCCGTAGACCCAGAGAGTCCCCCGCTTGATGCCATTGACAAACCATGTGCTGTAGAAGGCATAGTCACCGCTGGGAAGGGGTATTACCTCGCTGAATTGCGTGTTCACAAACTGCGTCGGAAGCTTGTCCAGCAAGATGTCGTGCTGCAAGGACATCATACATACGAATATTATTAGACATCGTTTCAGATTGTTGTGTACAGCTCACATCGTAGGGACACTTGTGATAGGCGTTCGAGTAGGTCTTCAGGACTCCATCAATGAAGTTCACCATGGGATTGCGGCTTTTCTTTTTATCCATATACTTGCACACATCCAAGGTGACATTCATGGTGATCGGAATATAGCCCTTGAAGCGCCTCAAAACTTGCAGATTTGCCTAAGAACACGGGAACACTATTAACCCTTGACATCGGAGGAGGAGACAACGAGGAAGGGTACTCACCGATGCCCCGCTAAAGGGTACCTCGTGCATGGCAGCCTTGACGGACATGTACTTGTAGCTCCGATTCACAGACTTGATGTAACAGTATTCGAAATCGAAGAACTGCTTATCAATCGAGTTGCACTTGATGTTGGTGAACTCGAACAAGCAACAGATCTGGCGATGCGCAACAAACTGAAGTAAGAATAGCCACGTTATTCGAGATTATGGAAGTTACCTCCGTCCCACAAAATGTGATAATAAATGGCAACATCCAAACAGCAGACTGAACGCGCATTTTGATTCCGGAATGATCTAGCCCCAACTGACTTATGGCTATAGAGAAAAACCAACTATAGCTGAATATCAATCTCTACAATTAATATTCCTGTTCACTGATCTAGAAATTTATGGAATCAGTTGAAAATCATTAGTTCGTACCTCATTAAGTAGATTCAAATAATAACTAATGCTATATTTTTATGTATAACTCCTACTCACTAGGTTTTCGCATGGCCATTAACATATCTTGATTGGTTGGCCAAACGATCTCCCGAATTTTCGAGCAGTGCACTGAGTCCACTGTTCGTTTGTTTTATGTGTGATTAGCATACGACGGACAGGCAATCCCCGCCATTCGCAATCGCAATCGCATATTAAAAAGCCACAGGGGCAGAGATGTGGCAACAGCCGACCGGTTCATCAATAACATGATGTCGTATCAATCGGCTGGAGCTAGAGATTGGCCTGTAGACCATTGTCTACCTTTGGGCTCTTGAGCAAATCACGGAATCGGCTAGGAATGGGACTCCATCACTGTATTTACAATGAAAACTAACAATAACAATTATTAAATCTAAATTTGAATTTGAATTTGGGCTAGGGCTTAGTTGAAGGGATGCCTGTCGATCAGCTCCTCCTTCCGCTCATAGGTGCGCCTATTCCTAGGCCTTAGCTGGCCCTGATCGTTCTGCAAAGCCCCTGGGGGCACATAGATCGCGGGACTCTTGGTGCATCCCTCGATATGAGCATGGGCCACGGCGCGTATGTCCTGCAGCAGTTGCCTGTGTCCCGGGTCCACTTGCCCCGGACTGAAGGTCTGCTGCTGGCACTGTCCGTTCGGCTGGCAGTTGGTCACGTAACGCTGGTAGTCTCTGGTGTCCCCGGGCACCGTCTGCTTGTAGTCATAGCCATCCAGCGACGCGCTCTCCGACTGGGTCACTTGGTCGCCCTTTCGCGGAGCTGGCTCGGTGAGACCTGTGCTGGTCAGGAGTTTATTTAGCACCGCTGTGGGCGGCACACCAGAGCCATGGCCCGCATCCAGCACCTGCTGCCCCGAGGGAAGGTGGACCATTGCATAGGGATGGGGGTTGGCAAAGTACAGTCTCTGTGGCGCCAGGTTCTGGGGCTGTGGCAAGAATTGGGCCGCGGGCCGAGGGGACGCTTCCTGGTACTGGGCGATGGCTTGAGGCTGAGCCTGAGGCTGGTAGTAGGTTGCTGGTGCCGGTGGTGCCGGTGGTGCTGGGGGAGCCAGTGCCTGTGTGCTGAGGGGAGCTGCTATGGCTGAAGTAAATTGCTGATAGCTTCCGCTGCCCAGCAATGGATTTCTGTAGGTCGAATAGTGAAGCTGTGGCTGTTGCACTGGCTGGGGTGGCATATATTGCACATTCAGCTGGGGCGCCACGTATTGCTGCTGCTGATGGGCCACATATTGTTGGTGCTGCCGATGCACGTGGAATTGTTGCTGAGGTGCCACATATTGCTGCTGCTGTGGGCCCTGGTATCCGTATCCGATCTGATTCTGCTGTCCCCTCTGCGCCCTCACAACCTCAGTCTGATGATTCTCATAGATAGCCGGAGCCAGGTGGGATTCCAGATTATAGGTGCGACTGTTGGGCCCCAGTGTTTGGACCACATATTTCGTAGGCTGCTGATGACGCGCTGACCCCTCATTGAAGGGCAGCTGAGGACGCTGGTAGTGATATTCCTGCGATCGCACTGTTGCGGCCAGGGCCATCTAGGGTGAAGGGTGAAAGATATACGTTATTAATGTGCTACACAAATCGATTCGATTCTTTTTGGGATAGGTTACACACCAGAGACAGGAACAGCCGCAGCCACAGATTGGAAGTCATCTTCGAATGGCACTTTGTGGATCAGTTTGCGTGTTGTTTGCGGTTCGCCGACTCGCAGCTAAATGAACTGTGGCAGGGGCAGGCAACAGTAAAAAACCGCAGTTGGACGCCGCTGGACGCGCGAAGAAGATCACTCGAAAACTTGTTTCTCCAACTGGCTTTGGGCTTCGTTTGGGCTTCGTTGCAACAGTTTGAACATTTCATAATAATTTCTTTTCCCTTTTGGTAAACGCTTTGTCTCCGCATCTCTATTTGCTCATTAATAAATCACCGCAGCAGTCGAGGGAGGGTACTATGGCATCAACAAACAAAACATGTTTGCTTCACAGACACATGGAGTTCATAAGGCTATAGATATAGTTGTGGGAATCATATCAGGATTGATGGATCAGTCTTTTCAAATGCTGTTTAATGTGATGAACAAGAAGTAAGGGTATCTAAAGCTTCGATCCGCGGTTCGCCGATCTTTCTTTCCTGTTTGTTTATGTGTCTGCCAGTGCCAGTGACAGTGCCAGTGCCAGTGCCTCTTGAGCGTTCATTTGACTATCACTCACGCAAAATTTGTGTCATAATTAAAGTGGCATCCAACTCTTTCTTCGCTTTATTTTAGAGTTGCGTTTCGTATCTTATGGGACCATGAAAACGTAAACGTAGACCTGGCCTTTCCGCTCTTACCCACTTCAGTGGAGCTTCAGCTGGAGCTGGAGCTGTGTTTAAATTAATTAAATTTGTTTTGCATGGTCTTGTGGCTTTCTGCATAGCGAGTGGACGTGGACGTGGACAAGGGAAAAAGTAAAAGTTAAAGTAAAATACAATAAATGCGCATCGGTGTGTGCACGTGTTTGGCAAATGACTTGCCATCAAATTCGCATGAATGTGTGCCGATTTCCTTGGCGTTTCATTTACGTTGGCCTTTCTTTGGATTGGGAGTGAGGGTGCGGTCTTGATTGTTCGACAATGCATATGCGTACGCGATGTATAATTAAGTGTAAGTGTGTGGAATGGGATGATATTACGTCAGCTCTGTTTCAGACCAAATGCGAGTTTAATTACTTTATCTTTTGATTTATTAAACAGAGAGACGAGGCCGTATTTTGTCTTGTGTGGCAACTGTATTTGAGGGGCCCAATCATGGCTGTATTATTGCCCATAATGTCACGCATAATCGTCGCTAAGCATATGCAAATGTATTCATGAATAGCCAATGAATGCAAGTGATTGATTGACCGACCGCACGCCGGAGCATCTGTGACGATGAATTAGCGGGGCTCACATACGCACAATAAGTGTATCAGCTTTTGCTGTCGCTGTCATTGTTCTGCGCTGACTTTGACAATTGCACTCGGTCGGCATATCCTGGCTGAGGAACGATTCCTGGCCTGGAAATTGCCTGATTCTATGAACATCTGCTCCCCGCTCCCTGCTCCCTGCTCTTGGAGGAGCCACGCGGGCTGACGTCAATCAAAGACGCGCCATGTTAAATGCACTTGACTGCCACTTGACACAGCAAATGTTGCTGGCGTAGTCGTTCCTGTTCCCCGGCGTCGCACAAAACATCTTGCCAAGCCAACTGCCAACACTTGACATTCACAATGAGGGGCAGCAGCATGAAAAGGAGAAGGAGCAGGAGCAGGGACAGGAACAGAAGCTGAGCCGGGGCCGGGGCCGGGTCCGGGTCCGGGGCACACGCATAAAGCGCGGCATGGCCTCCAATTCCGCTGTCAGAGATGGAGATGCAAATGCAGATGCAGTTGGAGATGCGGTGGCTTATCACAGAATGTCACTCACACACACCAGCACACCAGCACTCCCAAACACGAACACGAACACGAACACGAGAGACGTGGCCAACGCTGCGTATACGCAATCTGGTGCATTCGAGTGGTGCGGAGTCGGAGTGGGAGTGTGGGTACGTCTGTGGGTTGTCTGTCTTTATGCTGGCCCGTCCCCCGCCAGACCGTTCGCATTCATTGCTGTCTCAGGGCATGGCATTCAGGGTTATGAGCTGCATGCAACCTCCAATGAGATAGAGCACGTGCATCCTGCATCGTGCATCGCAGTTCCAAGTGCAGTGTGTGTGCACTGTGCGCCCTCGCGTTGTTTGTATGCCCTCAGTTCATTCCTTCCCTTCCACTTGTTTCAGCGTACATATAAAGCGTCATTTTAGACACCTTTCTGTGTGTGTAAGCCCGGGCTGGCCTTTCAACGCCTGTAGCCGCTTTTTTTTGCATACTTTTTGGCCTTAGTTTGAGGGCTTCTGGTGAAAGGGATCTGCTTAATTAGGCACACCTGCCAGGGCAGCGGCAAATTAGTCTCACTCGGGTTGAATGACCTTTGTGCTGCCACCCCATCCTCACCCGTAGGTGAGAGCAAAGCTTAGCTCTAAGCCAAGTGCTAGGCCCTGTCACGGGCCAATTCTGCCCGGGCGTCTGTCGGCAAACAATGCAAAAACAAATTAAGCCTGCAACAGAAACTGCCACAAAAAAACGAAGAGAAATCAATTGCATAATGGCGCATGTGTTGCGCAGAACAGTGGCAGCAACAGCAACAGCAACAACAACTGCCACCGCGACAGCGGGAGCAGAGGCAGCAGCAGCAGCACAAATTTGCAACTCTTTTTCCATTTGCACGTTGCAAGACACAAAAACAAAAATAAAATTTCAACCACCACTTCAGCCGTCTTGCAGCAGCGATTTTAGCCGTATTTCCTTTTTCTTTTTTTAAATGTCGCAAAGCAATAGAGAGAGAGAGAGAGAGAGAGAGAGAGACGGGGTAGAGATAAAGAGGGGAGACACAGGGAAAGAGTAAAGAGAAATGTAGACATGTGTGTGTGTGTGTGGCAGCCTTTGTTTGCACCCGCATGGCGAAGCCATTTAAGTGCGGCTTCTTGAGAAAATTGCAGCCAGAGCGGATACAGAAAGAGCTAGAAAGAGCCAGCGAGACAGAGAAAGAACCAGAGACATTGCTGGAGATAGAGGGAGAAAAAGGGAGAGAGACAGAGATGTGGAGCGTCACTAACGAGCAACGTCCTCTGTCTCAGTGCCGTGTCCGCCTCAAACCTGCCCATAATTAACAGCAGCAGCAGGACCAGGAGCAGGAGCAGGAGCGGGAGCAGGAGCCATAGGAACAGACGCAGAGGCAGAGGCAGCCGAAGCCCCAACGAGAGCTTAGCTCCCCTGTGGGGCCTATCATTTGTTGCAACGAAAGGCAAAAAGCAGTGCCCCCAAATGAAGGGGCGGCATGTAACAGCAGCGAAACCTGGTCGCTGCAAAAGCCGTTGGCTTGTTGGACGACTCAAGCGCCTTAATAGGCTTAGCAGCGAGTCAACTATCACAACAGGACCGATAAAAGTTAGAAGCCTCTTCACTCTGCACTCGGCACTCGGTTCGTCAGTCCAGCATTATGCCTGGATACTCAGATACTCGTATATATCTCCCACACTACGCTCCTCCACTACACATGTGGCCCCCACATGGAAAACTTTACCTATGTATATGATATGCGCTCTCATGCTCCAGATGCCGCAGCTGAAGCCAAAGCTGAAGCTTTGTCAACGCATGCCACATGGAATATTTATGGGGGGGCAGGGACTGTCTGGGGATGTGCCACTGTTTATGGCACGTTTACGCTGGAGCCAGCTCTCCTCATTATGTGCATGCCACCGCAAGTACGTGCCCCGGCCAGCCTATGACCAGACCATACATACTCACTCCGGCACAGCCCCTAATTCCAGCCTCAGTTCCAGTTCCAGTGCCAGTTCCAGCCTCAGACTTACTCCCTATCCTCCCCCTAGAGTTCGGGGTGGGGGTTGTGGGGGTGTGCCTTTGTTGAGTGATTTTCTTTTGATTAAAGGTTTTCTATTCCTTACTACAAACTTTTTTCTTTTTTTTGGCATATTCTTTTACCCAGTGATGCATGACTAACATTAACAAAGTAAATGTGAGTAAACTATAATTATAATAATTAAATTAATCATAAGGTAGGATATCTGAAACCTTACATGCCCAGATCAAATACTTTCCATCCTATAGATATGTACGTATGTATGCATTCATTATTAACACCCAACGATCTGGCAATTTGTTGATTGAGCCTCCAGGGCTTGGACCAACACCAACAACTAACCACCCCCACCCCCCACCAAGGTCGGGTCTGTCAGTAACCCTTTATTCAGCTGCATCAGCAAATAGTCTCTCTCTCTCTCTCTCTATGCAACTCTCACCACCGGATGGGATCCACTAGAAAGTTACTCCTGATGCTGCTGCTGCTGCTGCACAGCAAAATGTTGCTGATGACAGCAACAATATCATCAGTGGCAGCAACAGCCAGGCATCAGAAGCGGCGCCTGCTCCTCCCATTTTGTTTGCAGTCATTCGCATGTGTCATCCTCAGCGGCCGAGATGATGAGGCGCAAAATATGCCCAAGCTCAGTCGAAACTAAACTGCCTGCCTGCCAGCTATCCAGCCATCCAGCCAGGCAGCCAACCAGCTTGTCCGTCTGTCTGACTGTCTGTCTGTCTGTCTGACTCACACAAAAAAAAGAAATTAAAATAAAGCACGGTAAAAGGCCTATTTTGAAGAGTCGCACTTGTGGACACTCTCGTAGAGAATAGCTGAAGTACTTCCTTAATTTCCTCCTAACTCTACAGTTTCTTCAGACAGTTTTTGTGTTAGAAGAAGTATTTAAAGCTAATCTATCTACGATCTCATTTTTTGAAACGATATACATATATTGAACTCTCATTTTTGGGTGATCTTTTCTCAGCAGTTCCCAACGCATGGCTATTGCTTGAATAAGCCACGAACGTCACTCGTACAAACTCTTTATGCATATGATCACCGTTATCTTTTGTAAGTTGCAAGCTTTTGTTCCTAGTCAGAGTCTCCCCTGAAAAAAAGGGTATACAGATACACAGCAAACAGACAAATGAGGACGGCGGCGGTGACATGATAGCCTGTGAGCGCTGCTGTCTGCCGCTCGTCCTGTCTGCTGCTGCGTCCCCGTTCCAACGCGTTGGTCTGCGCTGGCTTCGATGCTGGCGTCGCTGCTGGTGCTACGGATGTGGCAGAGCAGACGCTTTCTACGCTCGTCGACTGCTGCTGCATGCGTTGCACTTGCCACTGCTCCTGCTGCTGCTTGCTCGCAGCTCCTCTGCTATTCTGCTGCTCTGCTATATTTAAATACGCTGCGGGTTGCAATGAGTACGGTGCATGGGGCATGAGGCATGAGGCAAGCTGTGTGGCACTTCATTTGCTTCACAACTCATTCATGTTTTGTGCCACGGCATAGGCTGTGTATAGAAGAGAGCCAGACTGGCTGACAGAGCCCTAAGCTGAGGTAAACACTCTCTGCTCTGCTCTGCTTTCCTCTTCTCGTCTGCGTCCGCCACGCCGTCTCGCTTCGCCTCATGTGGCAGCCTGCTGCTGCCTTGCCTCACCTACTTTCTGCACTTAGGCATTTGCCGGCTTCAGTCTCTGCCTCTGCCTCTGCCTCAGCTTCTGCGGGGTGGCTGCAACAACAAAAAAAAAGCTGAAAAAAAAGCGGAAAAAAATATCGAAAAAAAAAACTCTCCAGCTGCGCTGCCACCACTGCTGCTCCCTCGCGGCCTGAGTCCTGGGTATCGCTTACAACAAACACTTGCAGCGTGGGCAAAAGCTCCTCTTCAACTCTTTGCCCCCCGCCCCCTCATATGGGCTGGCAGCGACGTTAGCGTTAACGTTAACGTTAGCGTTAATGTTTACGGTGCGGCCCGGCTCGAGAAGTTCCCCGAGTTCTGTGCCTCGTCTCGACTGAGCGACTGAGGAGGCAACTGAGGCACAGAGGCACAGAGGCAGCTGAGGCACGGCTGCATTGCTGCCAGCCCAGCCCAGCCAGGGAGGAGTCCGCAGTACGTTCGCGTGCTTTGCATACTTTGGTTGCATTTTTTCCAGCGCTGCTCCGCCACGTTCCGCTCTGTTCCGACCCGTACCGGCTGCAACACGGTAGCGCGCGTTTTCTTCGTGCGTGCGAGCGAGTGAGTGATTTTCAGTCGGTGCTCGGAGATTCCCAGTTTGAACTGCCACTTTTTTGGCATCCTTTTGTTGTTGGTAATCATCGTTGGATTCGAGGCAGCAAACTGTGGAATTTTTTCGGGGTTCCTCCTTTTGTCAGTCGTCATTTGCTCGCCATTTTCCGCGTCGCCGTCGCCGTCGCCGTGTGCGTGTGTTTCTGTGTTTCCGGCGCTCAAATTTTCCGCGTTGGCCATTTTGGCGCCTGTTTTTTGCAGGGCTTCGGTATTGGCAGAGAGAGAGACCGGCACAGAACGAGTCGTGGCTAAAATCCTTCGATCCCAATGCCATAAATCAAATGGCATAATTGTGCGTGTGTGACCAGCGTCTAACGGGCATCCTGCATCCTGCATCCTTCATCCGGCAGTGCTCCAGCATTGCGGGCCACCGAATCTCGAGGACTCTCTGGACCACAACAAGTGGACGGACGGACAGGTGGTCCATCCGGAGGGGGAGTTTGGCGGATTATGTCTTTATAGGCCCGCCAGAGTCAACAAATCCCCAAACCAAATTAAGTGCCGTAGCATTTGATTAGAGCCGACGACTACTAAACGCCACCAAAGCCGCTTAATTTGTGCCCTGTGTGCCTGTGTGTCCGTGTCTGTGTCTGTGTGAGTGTGTCTTGAGTTTGGGGCAGCAACAACAGCGCTGCTGTTCACCTGTATCGATTGCCACAATACACCATGTAAGTAAATTAATCGAGTTGCCTGTTGTCTGTTTCCGTTTCCGTTTCCACTGAGTGATTATTCAATCAGCGGTCGATTGGGCTCAAAGATAGAACATAGCTGAATGGGTTAATGCGGTTCAAACTCGTTGATTAGGGTTAATTCTTGGATAGTTGGGGTGTGGGGTGTGGAGAAGATCATGCAAAAAAATCATGCGATGAGTACTGAAATATGGCTTTTGAGAGCACCCTTAAACCAGCGAGTGTTTCGACAGCTATTAACAAAATAATATTTTATTCCTTTCATTTAAATATTCTTTTTTTTTTTAAATTTCTTCTTAATTTGTAGCATTTATTCCCTGTTGCAAAGAGCAGAGTCCAAGTGCTGCCATTTTCCCCAACTTATTTGGGTCTTAAGCCGAGGGCAAAACTACTATCACCCCCTACGAAAATCCCATTTAATACAGCTCACTATTTGAATAGATTTTAGCTCTTTCCCCCCGTTTGTTTTCAGACTCGGAGCGAAGCTGAATAGAGAGTGGAGCTGCCTGCAGGCGGAAAGCTCCTTTTCAGCTGAGCTCAACTCATCTCAACTTTCGCATTGGATTTGGAACTCTTTTCGAGCCGTTCCCAAACCACAATGAAACCACAAAAACCACAGAAAAAAAAACAAGAAAAATATGAGGACACTTCAACTCTGTTGCAGCTTCAGACATACATACATACATATACGAGCACTCATTTATTCTGAAACCTACCTCCTGGCTGAATAGATCAGCCATCTGTGGTCTGGCTCGTCTTAAACTCTCTCAAACCATCCTCAAAATCCCTCCCTGCACTTACTCATATTGTGTGCATATCTCCGGTCTGGATTCATCTTAAATTTGCATAACAAGCGGATATAGCAGGCTATATCACACCCATCGTAATTATGTGCAAACAAACGCAGCAAATGAAATTTCAATTAAAAAATCCAAAGGGGGACAAACATTACACGAACGGAGGGGGGCAAAAAAAGTGAAATCGAAGCCGTCGACATCACACGCTTTGTTGGCCAGACCAACAGCTGGTTTGGGGTTGGTACATGGACTGCGTGCATGTGCATCCACTTCATCCTCCACTTGGAGGGCTTCCCAGTCACAGCCACAGGCACAGCAAGTTGCAAGTGCGTAGCCATCCAGTCAGTCTGGCAGTCTGGCAGTCAGGCAGTCAGGCAGTCAGCGGCTGGGAAAGGGAACCCGGTCGAGTTGCGACTCAAAGTGAATGCCGAGTGGCAACTGCAGCGTCAGATGCAGTGACATTGGCACACGAATGAAGCTGCCACCCTACCTCTGCCCCCACCCCTGCTGCCTCCCACCTGCCTAACCTCACAGCTTTCCCCATTACTCCTCAAGTGACTGGCCGTGCAATTTTGTTGCCAACCTTGAGGGCGTCGGTAAGCCCGATTCCCGAGCTCCTGCACTTGCCCAGAGTCAAGGCTGCTTAATCCAGCGATGGTAGAGAAAGCCCTCCTAGGTCCCAGCTGAACTACACTGTCTTTGAGACGGAGGTAAATTATGTAAAGCCCCGAAGGCGAGAGAAAGCTAAAACGCTGAGCCCGTACCGCCTGACTTCGAGTATAGTAATATCTAATCAAATCTGCTTAGCACAGTTCCGAAGATAACCAGCCATTAACCATTATGTCATAGGAATTACAAATGTTACGAGTATTCCACATTATCCTTAGGTACCCTAATAAAAACTTGACAACATTCTCTAGATCCTAGTCAAATTTATTGTCCCTCCTTTACGTAGTCCCTCCTGCCAAATTGCATACAGCTGTCGTTGGCTGAACGCATTTCTGATGCCTCTGCAAGGGTATTTTTATCTTCGGTTCACCGAATATAGCCTTAATTTTGTATTTTTTTGTATTGCTTTTGGGTTTTTTTATTCACGGCTAGCTATGTCAACATGGCAGCCAGCCAGCCAGCCAGCCAGCCAGCTCTTTCTCCGGCAACGGCACCGGCACCGGCTCTGACTCTTGCTCCAGCTCCAGCTGCAGCTCCAGGTCCTGCATTTCCCTCGCCATCATTATTGTGCGCCTTTTTGTGTGCATTGTTGTTGAGGGTGCCGGTACCATGGCCGTGTTGGGGTGCGGGCAGACTGCAGCGGAGTTGCCATTGCAGTTAATTGAAAATACTAAATTTCCACAGTCTAGACGGCAAATTATATGACAATTGTTAGAGCGCGCTCATGTTTGGCTTTCATATTAAAATTAATTACTCTGGCTGAATTTTGCATATACTCGTACTCGTACTCGTCCTCGTAAAAATGTGTTGGGAAAGGCCGTAAACAATGGGGCCATTGTCATGTGTCATTGTGTTTTTATGCTCGTAGCTACGAGTATGTTTGATTGTATGTGACGACTGTCCAAATGTTGTTTTTTGACGTAATTTAAGCAAAGCCTTAGCCTTAGATCCGATTCCCGGGGTCGATAATTAGAGTGCGAAGGCGAGCTATGTATTGCTGGGGTAATTAGAGAAAGTGCGTTGCACATTTTGGAAATTTCACACGCCTCAAAGGCCACAAACACACATCACGAAATACCCCAGTAATTGCAGGGCCACACAACGTGCAGGAAATCTCATTTGACTTCGGAAAGTGTGGGAGTGCGGGATGAACAGGGGAAGTTGCACAACATTTCAACAATAATTACAAACGGAAATCGTGTGCAGGCCAAAACACCTTTGATCAGGGCTCGGACTGTCGCTGTCGCTCTCTCTCTCTCTCTCTGTGCTCACTCCTTTTCCGCCGGAGGCACAAACACAAACAATTATTTAGCACTTAATAAACAAGAAAATTGAAAATTTAAGACGCTTATCGGAGTCAGCTTGCGGCATATGCAAATTTCGGGCATTTACATGCATGTAATTACACTCTGATATAAATGGTATATGACATTATTGTAGGAGTATATACCTACATATATCTGACTGGGGCTGGGGCTGGGGCTGGAGCTGGAACTAGACCTGGAGCTGGGGCTATTGTTGCATGTGCAGACATGTGCCACTGACATTCATTAACTGGAAGTGGCAACCTTTTGCGGAAGCTGCACTAAATAAACGTTGACAGTGGCAGCCCTTCGAGGCAGCAACTGGCACTGCTAATGCAGTAAACAATGTTTGCCCGAGAACAGGCAGCGGCTGCAAGCGGCTCTATGTATGCAAAACATCTTCCCGAAATTGACTTAACTGATTTTCCATTCCATTCCCTTTGCATTTTATTACGTGTTTATTATGCTAACAATGTGCCGAAGAGAGTTTTCAGGGGCAAGGAGGTCCCTGCTTCAGATTCGAGAGCACCTTTTACACAAATTCTATATCACAATATCACTCCCTCTCCACACATTCTACTACATTCTATATTTATCAGAATGTCTTGTGACACTCGCATTCTTGAGAGCTACTTCTTTATTTTCAAGAAAGCAATCATCACACGCCCCATTGTCCAGCATTTCGGGAATTTCATCTGGCGTTTATTTATCGATGTGAAAGGTATTCCCCAGCCATTTCCACACATCCCCAAACCCAAACCCACACCCAAACCCAAACCCAATTCAAAGACAAATCATAATTTGTGCTGTCTGCAAGACAGTCCACCACCAAGGACCACCACCCCACCACTTGATGGCACCACAGCCACAGCTACAGCAACACACTCAATGACAGCTGCAGCCAGCTCTGTGTGCGAGGCAGAGAAAACAGTAGCCACATTATTTTCATTAGGCCATTGCTTGTCTGGTGTCTTGGACATTTTCGTATACTTTCAGTTTAGTATAGGAGAGGAAGAACACCTGGAGAGGAGTAGGAAATGTTTGGTTGGGAATCATTTCTGTTGCCAGCAGACAGACATTTGCATTTCATTTTTCGACATACGTATTTTTACAGTCAGACAAACACACTCAGCTCAAAACAACAAACAGCAAGCATAGTTTTGGGCTCCCCATCTGTGATATACCCTCGATGAAACAGTGAACCGATTCGTAAAGTTTGGCTGCCATGATATTATGATCTAATCTGGTCGGTTCCTATTATCATGCTACATCTTCTGAAAGATTGAATCAGATAGCATACAATATGAGGGAATAGGCGTTGCAAACAAAATCCTTTCTCCTACGGTATAGTAGTTATAGCAAATGGGAAGAGGGCCTTGCAAATAGTAGTTGGAGGACGACTTTTCCTTTGTCTTTTGTCTGTGACCCGAGGGCACAGTCGGTTCCCACTCCACCTCTCCCTCTCTCTCTTTCTCTGAGGCTCTCTGGGAGATTTCTCCCTGTCTGTCTGTTTGTGTGCTCCCTGAGTGTTTGGGTGTGTTGGCCGGTCCAGTCCAGTCCAGTCCAGTCCATCTGTCATTTTAAGTGGCTTATTCATATGCAAGTGGCTTCCGGGGCTAAACATATTCAAGTGTTTTAGTGGCTCGTGTACATGACCGAGCATTATCATTAAGTGCTTATAGGCAGGATCCCAACCCTGGCTTCCTCTGACCATCTGTCTGCGTGGGTGAACAATGACTGCTATTAACACAAATTGATATGCCAGCCCCTGTTCCTGCTCCGACCCCTACCTGGCTGGGGGGCTAAGGCTTTAATGTCCATTCCCTGACATTGGCCCTGGCCATGGCCGGAAGTATCCAAAACAGAATATTACGCATACGCACATTTGCACTAAACCCGCCCCGTCTCTTTGTCCCTCTCACTCTCTCACTCACTCACTTGTGTTGCACTTCGTTTGCTTTGCAGCTGCTATGAAGGCAACGTCCAGCAGCACCCCGCCCAACACCAGCAGCAGCAGCAGCAGCGCCGCCAGCAGCAGCAGCCATCCCCAGGAGCTATCCCTGGCGGCGACCGCGGCCACCACTGCAGGGGCGAGCACCTCGAAGCCGCACCGGCTGGCCAAGGTATCGTTTGCACCGCTGGACATCGGCGTGCCGACAGTGGCTACGTGATACGCGAACACGATGCCCCACCACAACATCGTGTGCGAGTGGCTACGCACCATCGGCCTGGCGCAGTACGGGGAGAGCTTCTTGGAGAATGGCTACGACGAGCTGGAGATCTGCAAGCAGATCGGCGAGATCGATCTGGACGCCATCGGCGTGGACAATCTGTCGCATCGTGGAAAGCTCTTGAAGAGCGTCCGCATGCTGCGCGAGAAGGGGGCGGCCATTGTCTATGTGCTCATCAACGATCCCAAGGCGCTCAGCAACAGCAACGAGATCCTGGCCTCCGACTGTGATACGCCCGTGACCATGAAGGAGCTGGAGGCGGTCATGAAGCGGCACCTCGAGGCCGATGGCATCCGCCTCACCGCCCACCCGTACTCCACACCGGTAAGTGGTCAAAGCAGACTAAAACCAAACCTCACCAAACCTCACCAAACCAAACCTCAGCCACTATCCAACTAGCCAAAGAGTCGTCCAAGCGATTGCTCTCTTATCTTGGCCATTTTGTTTGGGGTCCTGGCAATTCGCTGGATCCTCCTCCTGCCTCACGCGAACAGAGGGAATTGCAACGTGTGACAGTCGCCGGTGCGCTGTGTGCGCTCTAATGTGAAATTAACACGATTTTAATTTAGTTAAACCGAGTGGCCAACCGACACTGAGGGTAGCCCCAGCCCCCCGCTGGGTTCAGACCAAATGTCCCTCTCTCCTGCCTTTCTTCTCCTTCCTTCCGTAGCCTGTTTATTTTATTATACGCGCCAGCATTTCGGTCCCAGGTCAGAGACCAAAATGATTTTGCATTGCGTTAATTTTGTTTATTTTTGGCAAGCGCGTATTTTTTGGTCAATGCTGTTGGCTTACAGATAAAACTGTACATTGTGGCTGGGGCCCACAGAGGATACAAGAATGGTTATTGTGTGGCAGCAGGACAATTAAATGATCGGCTAGAATGGCCAGACCAGCAAATTAGAGAGGAAAGCACCAGCGAACAGTACAGACTGCAGCACCAGCTATGCCCAGGAGAGTGCTAGCCACAGTGGGCCCAAAACTTACAAAATTAAGACGAATTTTCAACTCTCGTGTCCCACTGTTTTTAAAGGAACAAAAGTGCGCATTGAAAGGCACGTGGGCTTGGGAGCCTCGTTTCGAATTGCTTTCTTTTGTCTATAGTTTATTTTTCATGAATATGTGGGGACTCGTATCTGTATCTGTGTTTGGCTATATCTGTGTGCACACCAAGTGTGCATGTGAGTGTGTGGAAAAGATGTCACTGGTTCAGGGCCGCCGCTTGCATTCCGCCAACGAAATCCAATGCAATGCAAATGCAAATAGATGCAATGCGAAGCTGCCTCCAGGAGATGCCTGTGCCTAGAGTAGGAGTAGGAGAAGGACTTCATTTCAGGGCGTGGCAGAACTGCCTACTGAGCACGCATAGAGTGTTGACAGTTGCCAGACCCGACCGAGTCTCGTCAGATGCTGGTGCTGATGTTGATGCTGATGCTGTCGCCTTTCGATGATATTGCAGCTGCTTAATATGCAGGCCACGTTTCCACTTCCACTTCCATTGCCACTTCCACGCAAAGAGCCCAAAAAGTGTGCAGTCTGCGGAGTCGACTTCCTGTGGAATGTGTGAAAACTTTGTCATAGGCTTGTGCCTGCATCGGCCTCTGCTGCTTTGCATTTTAATTAGCGCCTCTCTTTATTTCTCCGCCGAGTACTTAACATAGTTTGTCTGGCGAAATGTGGTTAAATATTTACGATTGTTGGCTCAAATTGAAATGGAACTTTAAGACCGAAATGAAATCATATCAAATGGATGGCTAGACGCCAGGTGTCTATGGGGGGTCCATCCACGGAGTTCCCCCCATTGGACTCGGGCTGGGAGGAACTGGCTGGCTGGCTGGCAGGCTGACTGGCTGGCTGGCTGGCTGGCTGGCAGTTGTTAGATAGAGACTTCTTAGCTTCTGGCACGAGCCGGGCTGCTCTGCACTCCGTCTGAGGCATGTTGACGCGCGCGGGCTGCAACTTCAACTAATTGCACTTTGCGCTGATGAGACAGACATCTAACTGTGAGTGTGTATGTGTTTGTTTGTTAGTATCTATGTGTGCTAGGGTGTGTCTGTGTGTGTTTGCATCTATGTATCTTTGTCTGTCTGTCTGTCTGTCTGTCTGACTGACAGCTGCAGACAAGTTGCATTTGAGCACAAATGTTTGCATGTGCATTACATGAATGCGACGCTAAATGAATTTTCCCAGCCAACCCTCCCACTTACTTGTATGAGGGCTCTCTGGAATAGAAAGATGCACATATGTATGTATGTAGGTACTGCAGATGCAGATACTGCTGCCAGGAGCACGATAGAGCTCGGGGATGCTTCAGTGACCGCTTTGAATGTCAAATAGGACACATTTAAGTGGCAGCCACACGCTAATTACCGGAAGATATTAACACTTGTGTGGCTCCTGCTCCTGCTCCCCTTTGTCTGTCAGTCTGTCTGTCTTCAAGGAGTTGCTTTTGACCCTGGCCTTAGTGGATTGCATTGCGGTTAAGTTTTAACCATTTCTGCGTCTCTCTCTCTTTCTCTCTGTTTCTTTTGCAGGAGGGCAAACGTGGATATCTGGAGGGGCTGGCTGCCCATTACAGCAAGCAGATCAACATGCCGTATGAGGACGTGCTGGATGCCATCGAGCAGGTGCGTCTTTCCAAGTGGAAGGAGCGGCATGTGCGCATCTCCACGGGGCACACGCTCACCCGCCGCTTGGCCGGGGTTCCGGGCTCCAGCAGTTCCGGCGGAGGACTGGTTAGCTCCTCCGTAATGCCCACCAGCCACAGCCAGCCGCTGTATGTGCCCGGCAAGTATTTGGTAAGCGGAACGAACTCTTGACTTTTTACGGCCCGAGTGCTTTTACGACTCCCGGACTCCGGGACTCCGGGACTCCCGGCTAATCAGACCCTAATTCATCTCGTTCATTATGCATGTGTGTATGTGCCCTGCAGCCCTCCAGCTGCCTTTCGAACCGCGAGGAGAACGAGATCTACAGCTACACGCAAAACGATTTGGCCAACCGGATGGCCCGCAATGCCATCGACTCCAAGTCGGCCCTCAATCTGAACGGGATGCAGCACAGCTATCCTGGGGCGCGCACCAATTTCTTTTACGACTTCTCCGCAACAGGTAAGGGAAGAAGAGGTGGAGGTCGGTGCAGCCAGAGGTTAGAGACACTTTGGCGGCTGTTTGGTTTTTATGGCTTTTAATTCAATTAAATTGGTTTGCGCTTCAACTTTGTCTGTCTGGTTAATCAAATGAATTCGTTTGTCTGTCTGTCCGTCTGTCTGTCTGTATGTCTGTCTGTCTGTGTGTTTGCCTATTTGTTTGATTCTCGGTTTTGATTGTTTGTTTGTTTGCCTGCCTACTTCTTTCCTGGATCTCTGAATCTGGATTTGGAATTGGAATTGGATGTGGCTCCATTTGGATCTGCCACCCACCAGAGGGTCGCAACAAGCACAAGCAGCGGCGCACGGTCTTCGCCCGTTTCCTGCAGGGGCTGCGGCAAAGCGGAGACGAGCTGAACGCCACCGAGGGAATGCAGCTGAAGGTGAGTGGAAATGGGAAAAATTCAAGGATTCATTGCGTGGTTGGGATGGGGAGCTTCCGCTTCCGTAAGTGTTATTTTGTCGAATTGGATTTTATGCCATTTTCATTGCATTTCCGTCAAGAGAAAGAGGCATTTCCGTCTTGACATTCGTTGCTTAAATATACATACACCACTCTATAATCTTCTCAAGAAATATGAATATGGGGGGAGTTTCGCACATCTCCCGCCTCCTTGATACTGAGTGCCCCTCTCCTGGGAAGCCATAAAAAGTTCTATAATTTGGAGGCAAGTTCAAAGCATTTCCTTGCCACATTCAAAACAAAAACTTTCCCTGGCACTGGCACTGGCACTGTTTCTGTCTCTGCTATCCCCCTTCTACATCTCTGTTCGTTCCCTTCTCTAGCCGTCTCTCTGTTTAATGTTGAATTTTAGCAATGGACAACTTTGGCCGTCGCTTTTGAGGAGCGGGCGGACTTGGGGTGGCCACGGGGGCTACTTATAAAATTAAATTAAAATAGAAAAACCGCGTAAACCTACAAATAACAACGACAGCAGAAGCAGCAGCAACAGCAACAGCAACAACAAAAGAAAGAGAGCAGGGGGGAAAGTCGCCAGCCACCAGCGGGTCGTGAGCAGGGGCGGGGGAGGAGAAAACTTTATCAAGGCTAAGCCGATAAAAGGCAATTACCGTTAATTGCGTTGACTTGGCCAAGGCAAGCGGGCCAAAACCAGACAATGAAAACACTGGCAGAGCAAAGAGCACTGGCAGGAGGACAGGAGGACAGGACATGTGCCGGATGCAAATGCCAGACTCGCAGATATGAACTGTCGATGGGGGCAGCAGGAGTATGATGAAGAGTCAGATACAGAGGCAGAACAAGTGGCAGTTGCAGTGGCAGTGGCAGGGAGTGGACAGTCACAGCTGCAAGTGCAAGTGCCAGATACAGATACAAATGCACAAGACATCGGACAGAGAACAGAGGAGTGCCGAGCAGTAGCACTGGTAAGAGGCTAACAGGCTACTGCGAACTGGCAACTGGGATTGTTAAGGGCTCGGAGCACGTTCCTCGGGTGTTCTCCATGGGACCTTCTCTGGCTTGGGTCATTTGCACCTTTGCGCGTTCCGCCCTTTTTTGCGGTTGCCATCGGGTATCTGGATGGTCAGAGTGGTGCAAGCAGCAGGGATGGTCCACAGGTTACTGGATTCCCTACACACGATTGTCCTTTTTTCCGTGCGCATTTGTTTTTATTATTTCAGGCGTGCCAAAGTGTTTTGTTTGGTATGTTCTCCCTTCATTCGGGGGCGGGGATTTCCCAGCCTCTATTTTCATTTTTTTTTTGTCCCGCTTTTTTTCCTGTGTATTTCGGCTCCTGAGAGAGTTTATAACTTTTCGTGTTTTACGGTTGTTGTCCGGTTTTCCTTTTGTGTCCTTTACTTTTTGCTCCTTTTCTCCTCGTTCTCCGGAGCCGCTGCTGCCGGCGCTGTTCATTTAATATTTAAGCACAATTTGCCGCCGTCCAGGACCTCACCAGGACTAGGACCAGAACCAGAACCAGGATTCTTCTTGGGCCCCCTACCCGTCTCCTTTCTCCTGGCGAGTTTTGCGGTCAATTTTGAAAATGACTTGGGCTAAGCACTGGCGACAATTGTGCTCCGACTCTGTTTTTCTGTTCTCGGGACAACTTCTTTTGTGTTTGGTCTGTGTGTCCTTTGGCACTCATTACCTTTCTGTCCCCGGCAGCCGCCAGCCCCCAGCCCCCAGCCTCCGGCAACATCTGCCACTTGGAGGTGGAGCAGCAGGAAGGAGGAAGGGTGCCATTGCCAGTGCCATGCACAGTCAAAGGTCACACGGAGCGTATGTCTAAACTGCTGCCCAAACTCGGTTCCGGGCCTGACCCTGGCCACGCTCTCATTATGCGGTCTGCTGCGGAAATGTTGCTTTGGGGAAATTCAGTTGGGGCTGTCGTTGGCGTCGGCGTTGGCGTTGGCCTTTCATTATACTTATTCACCGCTTTTCATTTGACATTTCCATTTTGAAGTTCTTGGGGCTGCGGTCGTTTCTGTTTGGAGGTGTCGATTTGTTTTATGCTGTGGGTCTGGGTCTGGTCTGCCGTTCCCAAGTTAATGAAGTAATCATGGGTGGGAGTACAGAAGCACGAGTAACATCTATCTGCCATTTTCCATTCCAGACAAACGAGCGACTGAGGGCTTGCAGCACCATGAAGCGACCTGAGCCGCATCAGGACTTTGAGAAGACCATTCAGAGAGTAAATATAAGAGTCCCCACTCCCTACACTACCACCCACTGGCATTCTGTAACTAATACATATGTATGTGCATATATCTTTCTGTGCCCAGCTCAAGACACAAAAGGCAGCCCAAAAGAAGCCCGCCAGCGCACCCATGGACATTGCGTTGCACGAACGGAACAAGGAGGTGGCCCTGGCCCATGCCCACGTCAACGAGATGCCGCTGAACAACTACACGAAGCATCCCTAGGATACGGCCCTAAGCAGCGCTGCTGCTTAAGATCAACGCTATACAATGGTCCCCCCCAATCAACCACAGGCATTGCAATCAATTCAATTCAATCTTTCAATCAGGTGATACACATGTTAGGCGAGCAGGAAACGGAGCATAGTCTACTCCTATAGGAAGAGGCTTGGAAATTAGGGATATAGGATAGGAACTTAGGCATAAGTAACGAGGGAAAGGGTTATCGGCTGACCAACGAAGAAATATAGCAATATAGCCACATGTATATCAATAGACTTAGCCATAGATTTAGTTGAGTTTGACTTACCTCTAGAACTAATTGAATGACCTAGAACCTTACCTGATCGCCACCTGAACTCTCTCTCTTGTATAGACACCACCATCTAGGATAGAACCCTTTACAGCTCCTCTATATTTAAGTTAAGCTCACTTTGTTTCGTTTGCACCCTTTCCACGAACCCCACACCCCACCCTACAGATTCTCACTCAAAATCGCCATACAGAATCAATCAGGATATGCTCTTGCCCCGAAGTCTATCGACAATTATTTCGAACACCCCGAGAAACACATAGAATCAGTCTGCGAATGCAGCACCAAACTCCGTTGGGAAATGTTGACAAAACGCAAAAATCCAACAAGCTTAACGCTAAATCAACACTCACACAGACCGAGAGGGGACACTCGCACTCGCACACACACACACATTCACATGCATACTCTCCCACAAATAGGGACCCGAGCCCGATCCTGCCAAACTTGTGCTAACCGCAGACGTTGCACAGACAGACACAGACGGGGCAGACTGTGTGGCATTTCCGTTTCAACTTGGCATTGCATCGATTTTGGTCTTTGGTTTTTCGGGTGCGTGGTGCATGGTGTATGGTGAATGGTGAATGGTGAGGCTTGCTGAGTGCGGATGATGCTGCGGGGTGCTGCTGCAGCTGCAGCTGCAGGCAGCCTTTGCCATTTGCCTTTTTTGCATTTTAATTGCATGTTGCGCCCGAAAGTATGCAACGAACTTACCCCGGACACATTCGAATCCGAGTGCAGGAGTGTTGCATATGTATATATGTGTGTTGCATGCCTCTGCTCTTTGCTGCTGCTGTGACAGAGAATGCGATTTGCATTTTTGAGCCGTGCAAAGGCATTTGAAATTCGTTTTTAATTTTGTTTGCTTTTTGGCCAAGAGACATTCACCGACCGACAGACCGACCGACCGACCGACCGACCCACCATTCGATGGAGCCATCGGCTCGCGGTTGTCTTTGCCATTTGCCAAAACTCTGTCTGGGGACTGCACTACCCGTGCTCGTATTATTAAATGTCTGGGGCTGCCACGAAATTGAAACATTTAGTGGCTACGTGAGCGGGAGCCAGATCTAGTGCGTGCCAACGATGCTCATTTCCGGTTCCGCTTGTCGCCGAAACTGCAATTAGCTTAAGCACTTAAGGCCCAAGCTGATTTCCCGTGAAAAGTCGCACAGTTTGTCGCAGTCTTAAACGTTTTTTGTCAGCATTTCCATCGAACATAATTGCATAATTGATAGAATAGTTTTGTTTTATTCGTTTCAATTGGTTTTTAGCTTGTGTTAACTCGCAATTAACTCTGCCAGGCCTCGATGATCATTTTATTTAAATTGAATAAAGTGAAGTAGAGCCTCCACTGAGAAGTGTCCTCGTCCCCCATCCCATCCCACATCACACCCTCCCCACACCCACCCCACAGCCAGCCAGCCAGCCAGCCATCCAGCAATAGTGAAAATAGAATAGACAAACAAACAAACAAATGCAAACAGTGAAAAAAGGTGAAATTAAATATAGGCAAAGTGAAAACAAAGCAACAAAACTCTGGCCGGTGCCGTGCAGTCAAGTGTAAAATGGTGCGCCAGCTTAATATACATATAATTGTTTAAAACTACATATACATACTTATACGGATGTGCAGATAGCTACATCTACAGATACAGATACAGATATTCTCATGCATTTAAATGGCTTGAAACAATGAGAGCCATCAGCAGATACATACATACAATACATATAGATACAGATACAAATACAGTTAACGATATAGAGAAGAGTGAAATTCATCAGCAATTTATGTGTGAAATGGATAAAACAAAGTCAAATTTTGTATTCCACGCTCTCTTTAATTGCAACAAATAAAGTCCCCGAACAATAAGTAATATGTTAACTAAATCAGGCGAAGAAATCATTTGTGCGTAAGCCCCAATCAGAATATAAGCTAAGCATCCCTCCCACAAATCAATCGAATGACATATGTAGTTTCGTATACAGAGAATCTCAGCAGATGCACGGCAATCAGGAGTTGCTCAAACAAATGACAGAACAGAATTACGGCCAAGTGCACTCAGGAGCACCACAAATCATAATGAATGAAAACAGAAGGCGACGAAGCCCACAGAGAGGGCCCCGTAGAAGACATCCTTTCCCTTTCCCTTTCCCAAATGTGTTCAGTTAAGCAATTAGACGAAAAATCAATAAATAGCCTAACATACATACAAACATACATATATATATATATTTATTAGTTCACCATGAATATTGATGACTTTTACATTATATATACACGAATATACATATATATATATATATTTAAATATATTTACAATTAAAGTGTATAGACAATGGTCAACAAATTTCAATTTACATACGTAAGTGTTTAAGCAAAATGCCAAAAGCATTTCAAATGCAAATGGAGAAAAATGTACACGAGTAAGTCATGAAAAAATGAAAATATATACATACATACATACTCGTATATTTATATTACAACTACAAATTGATTGCAAAATAAATAAATAATATTTATGAAAATAGAGCACGCGTGAAAGCGTGTCAAAATTATTTGACTTCCACAAACACAAACACACACACACACACACCCATCCCATGTACTCGTGCAAATATTCATATGTATATTTACAGATGTATGTATGTAATAGTGTTATGTATACAGCAACCAGGCCCATATGTACTTTAAATAAATATTTAGCAAACGTATGGTATGTCGCAGTGTGTTGCAATTGTAATCGTAAAACAAAAACAAAAACAAAAACAACAAAAAGTATAGAAAATCTGCATGTGTTATGTGGGAACTTTTACAGTCAATTGAATCCTGCATTTTTTAAGTCTATTCAACAATAGAAATAAAGAGAGTTTTTCCACACCAAATTGCTCAATGGGAGTTGTTTCGTTAGAGGGAGGGTGTCATCCCCTTTTAAAGTATTACGAGTATATTCGATCAGTAAATCATTTTCGCCCCAAGCCCCAGATGATTGATGATTGCTTTTGAAGCGTCTCTCTCTGGATGGGAAGAAGTGATATTGTGATATCAAAGGGGGCACAAGATAGCAAGGAGGAGTCAAACTTGTACTGCATTATCGTATTGATGATGAAAATTCTAAATGGAAAAATATAATGTGAATATCACACAAATTAGCAAAGTTATCTGACAATATGAAGATTAGTTCAATCCTAAGAACTGCAGTCGTAAAGATAACGATCAACCATAAAGATAAAAGACACAGAATGGTTGCAGTCATAAAGAAATCAGGCACTGCGTCGAGTCATTTAGGAAACTGCAATAAATCAATATAACCATCATTAATAAGATTAAAAGTTCGCTTGCATATCTCGAGACAGACATCATATGAATAAGAGACCTCTTTAAAGTTGTTCAGACTCTTTTGTGGCATACTCGTACTACGGCATGGGGTGGCAGCCTCGTATCAGCCTCGTAACCCGTTTAATTGTATGGAAAACATGTGTGAAAAACGTAACCCAAATCCCCTCCGTTTTCGAGCTTGAGCTTGCCATCAATATTTATTTTGCAGGTCGATCAACTTACCAATTATTTGGCTTCTATTAAAATATACTCGTACGTAAGCAAATGCAAATCCACACACGATGCAAATCGTGGCTAGAGAAGGGTCGACTGCCTGCTAGAAGCCTGCCATATCCCATTAAAACAAATGAAAGCAATTTGTGTGGAGAGTACGGGCCCAAGAGTTGTATGAGGGGCAAGAAAGAAGTGCAGTGGCAGGTTCCTACTCGAATATTCCCAAACAAATATGCAGGTCTCCTCTGTGGCGCCTCCCCCACTCACTTTCGAACTTCGAACGTGTCATTGTAAGTTCAAGTGTAGCCAAGAGCATCGGCATCGGCATCCGTAGCAGCCGGAGTGGGAACAGGAGAAGCAGGAGCAGAAGCAGCAGGAGTAGGAGCAGAAGTCCTCCAGCTGACTCCTCTGGAGCGGACCAGGATGAGTGCTGAATATGATTGTTGGCATCGGAATGGTGGGGGAGAGGGACTGGCACTGGTAGTGGTAGTGGGACTTTTCGGGCCTGGCCTGTGATGATTGTGATGGGCACAAAAGCCAACGGCTCATGAAAAATGCATGCGACTCGCCTGGCTCATATGTTTTATGCTTGTTGAATTCCGTTGCTGCCCCGCCAGTGCCTCTGCCCCTTCCATTGCAGTTCAAGTTGTAGTCAAAGTCGCAGCCCACAGCCGTAGAGCCTGTTAAATTAATAAAGGACAGCCCGGTCGGACTCTGACAAAAATTTGTATGCGGCCAAAGTTGAGGTTTGTTTTCCAACAGCTGTGCAGGAGACGTCCTGTCAAAATTGCCAGCTGAACGAGTAGGAGGAGGAGAATGAGGTATGGTAAGCCCCAGCAGGATAGAACAGGACAGGGATAATATGTTTAATTTTCCCTTACATATACCCCCAGCTCTTTTCTGGTTTTATTATTTTTTTTGTTTTTGTCCAGTGGTTGTTTTGGGGACTTTCCGCAGCCTTAGATTCAGCTTCTGTTTCAGCTTTTGTTTTCTTTGATTTGATGAGGCCCCAACCGGAACCCGCACCCGCACCCGCATCCGTATTTGTCTAACGGACTGTAAACTTTTCTACCCCCTCTACCCTTACTCTGTTCCTATATTTGTAGACATATGTACGTGTGTGTGTGAGTGGTTTCGAGGGGTTCATTTCTTGTCTTTTATTTCCCTTCCCTTTCCATTCCTTTCCATTATTTTTTTTTTATGATACATTTTAATTTCCGTTTGCATTTTGCACGTTTTTCATAATTCATGCTCTCCAAGCAGCTAGATTGATGAGGACCGTTTCCAGTCGGGCTTTTCGGGCTGTCCACTGGGCTTATCCCCACCCGCAGCCAGCAGCAAAGGGGTTGGGCCACGGGGCCAGAGTGCCAGAGGGCCAGGGGGAACCAACACCGCCACTCACATGCATAATCGTGCGGAAATGCCAGACACACTAAGCTGACCTGAACCGACTCGTTCTCGGGTCCGGGAAGTTGCCCAGAGAGTCTAACTTATATATATATGTATGTACACTCACATACAGTAGAGATATAGATACATAGACATACATATATTTGTATGTAGGGGTAGGGGTATAATGGGTGTGCAAGTAAATCGCAGTATCTGAGCTGAGGCATCACCAATCACCCAAGACCACCCTTACCCAACCAGACTTCAGCAGTGCCCGAATCTCAACCCTTTGCTGCTGAACAGCTGCCTTGATACAGGCAGTGCCTGGTGGTGCTGATGCTGCTCCTGATGGCGTTGCCGTTGCATCCCCATAGGGCCATTGACTAATAGGATTTGAAGAGCGTAAAATTGGTTCGTTGTGAACATGAAATATGCAGTAAATCCTTTGGCACCCCCCTCGTTCCGCCCCAGACCAACCGACACAGCACCCGTTCTGTTTTCCTTTAATATTTGCTGCAACGTTGTTGCAGCTTAAATATTCTTACCCTGCCACGAGCTCCTGACTTCTGCTCTGTCTCTCTGAACCTGCTCCTCCAACCTTCAACCTACCAGTGCCCGCGCAGTTTGTTGCAATTTCGCGGTTCGATTTGGCTTTGCTTCCCCTGCCCTTGCCCATGCCTCTGCCCCTGCGTCGCTGCCTTGCCACATCCTTGCAAGCATCCAGTAGTCGTCGTCGTCGTCGTCGTCGTCTGGGCGCGATGGTGTGTTTTATTATCACAAATAAAGCGCAATCACTGTTGTGGCACCCGCTACTTGCAGCACTTCGCCCCCGCACCTCACTCCAGCAAGTATTGCATTTTTCATGTCTGGATTCCGTTCATGTGGCAGCCTGATGCAGCTGCTTGAAATATTGCAAATAGTTTCGTTCATTCTCGATTGCGAAAAATATGAAAAAAAAACCCCCAAAAGGAAAATATGTAAGAAAAGCCAGTCCCTTCGAAGGAATGCAACTCAGATTTACTTTTCATTGCACTTCCCTCCCTCGTCCTCTTGTTAGCCCCTATAATTGTCCCTCTAGCTGCAAATGGCCAGGAATTTGTTTTCATTAATGCCCCAGGACACGATGATAGGAAAGGAAAAGGGTGTGGCCCGGCCTGGATAGAGCTGAAAGCTTTGGTCGGTAGTTCGGTGAAGGACATTTGCCTTACCGGACGACAATGATAATTGTGAGCCATATTTATGCAGTGGAGTGGCTCGGTCGCCAGAAATTCCTGCTGCCAAGGACTTGGCCCAGGCCACGTCTTAAGGTTAAGTCGCCTGAAGCCGCCTCCTCGTAGTCTTAGTCAAACTCTGTCCACGTCCCTCCTCGACGTTCATCGTTCATTCAACTGCAGCTTGGCTGACTTCCGGCGTTGGTAGCCTTTTATGATAAATTGAAACAAATAGCCACCAACACTCGCCTCGCCAGAAAGGAGGACTTGGCTTATCAGAAAATTGCGCTCAGCTGTTTATGAAAGCATAACAATGTTAGCTGCCTTGGCCATTACAGCTCCGCTCCATCTCCAGCAATAGCATCAGGGCTCCATCTACAGCTACAGCTACAGCTCCAACCCCAACACAGAACCAACATCAACACGATCATCAAACTGAATGGCTGCTCCGGACTTGGCCTGGCCTGGGTCTGAGGCTGGGACTAGCCTGGACACATAACTCACAAGTAGGATAAACAATTTACTTATCGCTGCTGCAGCCTGGCGAGAGATAGGGTTCCGTCTCAGAACCAGAACCAGTGCCAGACGAAAGACGGGGTTGGGTTGCCACATCAGCGCGCCACATTGGCAAATAAATCATAATAAATAACTTGAAAAACGAAACACCTTTGCGCACAAAAGTTGCACGTCGTGTTCCTTGCCTCATGCCGTGGCATATAATACTGTGTGTGTAGAAGTTTATGCAGCCAGAAGATGGTTCCTTGGGATAGAGTAAGGGCGAGCTACACCAGCAAAGTGGAACTTCTGGAAACTGTATAAGAAAGTTGCCATTCGGACAAGTTTAAAATATATAGTGTGTTTTATATGGTTCAAAGTGGAAAATGTATCATCAGAAGCTAATCGACTCCATCTCTTTAATGTTGCTTTTCCAATGAAGACTGAAGACTCATTCTTTGGAGCAGTGTATACACAACTTCGACTCTGCATTCCTGTTTATTTGAATATGTATCGTAATTCTTGTTGCTGTTGTCTGTCGTTGGTTTGGTCTTAGTTCCCGCTTACAGTTTAACACTTTGCCAACTCCCACTCCCACTTCCAACTCGGATGGGGTGGAGTAGAGAGGAGTGGAGAGACAGAGACAGAACTTGGCTCAATTCTTGCAACTGGTGATAAAAATTGATACATAACTTGCATAAATCAGGCGCCTGCCACGCATTACGTATACGTAGTGTGTGTGTGTTGCCGCGTTGGCTGGTGGCGTGTCATTTATTAAATTAGCCACAGCATTAGCTTCTCTCGCATAGCCCTGGAAATGGCTGCCAAGGGCGCGTCAGGTAATTTGTAAATTTCTGACAGATGCGCTGATAAACTCATTGCAGAGATTTCTTTGGGCTACCTCTCACTTGCGGCTTGTCTGCATGTGTGTGTGTGTGTGTGTGTGTATGTGTGTGTGAAGGGTGATTTCTGATTTATGTGGGTCTTATTACGGCTGGGCTGCCTACATAACAATACTTTATTCGCAATACTTTGGGCCATACTTAATGTAACATCACAAAGGGAAAAACGTGAACGAGAGATTGGTAACAGTAACAGTAACAGTATCAGTAACGGTGACAGGAATCGATTCGTGGCCGTGTAAGTGTCAGCCTTCAAGGCGAAACCTCCTGAGTCTGGCTGAGCTTGGTTAGCTCCGGATGGGCGGACAGCGACTGGTTGGGCTCTGGCGCCAGCGGCGGCTTCGGCAGACTGAAGAATTTCTGTAAATTAAATTTGTGAAAAATGAAATTAGGAGCCGGCTGCTTTGCATAATTTAGATTATATATTAGATGAGCCCCAGGAATCCAGATGTAAACAGCTTATTGGTACTCTACGGAAGGTGAACGAACTGCGTCTCCGACTCAAGGTATCGAAGGAAGTAATTATGAAAATGGGACTCGGATTGCTTACATCGTGCTTGCCAAAGTTCCCCGCCTCCTCCATGGTGTCTGGCAGCTTCTTGTGCAGCGTCTCGGGCAGGAACAGGGCTCCAATCCCACCCAGCAGGAAGAGGGTGCCCAGAATGTAGTAGGGCGCACGGATATTCACCGTGGTGCCCAGGTAGACCAGATACGGGGCTAGCACACCGATGGCATTGGCCAGAATGGTGCCCAGCGCCACTCCGGTCTGCCGCATGCAGGTGGGATAGATTTCCAGGCACTGCAGATTGACGGTGAAGAAAGTAAGCGCATTCAGGAACTTGATGAACGTCGCCAGGTAGATCATCAAGTACTCGTGCTGCTCGTCCGTCGCATACACAATGATGGGTACGCAGGTGATGAACGAGATGAGAAAGGACACCGAATTGGTGAAGCGACGTCCGTAGGTATCACCTATAGAGGGAAGGGGTACCGTATAGTAGGGAACAAAGAGAGAGGGAGAGATGATGGGATAGCCATTTCCCCGTTTCTCAATCAGCATCAGCATCAGCGTCAGGTCTTGCCTGGCTACACACTCACCCAGATAACGACCCACAATGTAGGCGGGAATTTCAACAATGCTCTGATACAAAAAGTTCAAAAAGGGATTGCCCGCCATGCGGGAGCTGAAGAGGACCAGCGTGAAATAGGAGACGGCCACCACGCACCTGAAGGAGAGAGAGAGTGGTCAGCAGTTAGAAATTCAAATTGCTTTTTGTCGGATGGCGGGTCCTTGTCCGACTCTGAATGCGTGTTACCAGCTCACCAGCTAAAGCCCATGATTGTGGTGTTGCGGGCCAGGCGCCAGCCAGCGAAGAGCGAGGCAATGCCGTAGGTAACATCCTGCTTGTCCTGGCTGTAGATTTCCGCCAGCTCTTTCTCGGTCATATCGAAACGGCGGCCATTAATTTTGGCTATCTTCCTCAGCTGCACAATGGCGTCACGGAAGCGCCGTTTGCTAATCAACCAGCGCGGCGATTCGATGACGTATCTAAAGCCAAAGAATTGATGATGATTCAATTGGGGATTGGGGATTGGAAACGGCAAACGGCAAACGGATTGGAAGGGAATGCTTTTGTCTGACTTACTTGGAGAAAATTAAAACCGTCGCCGTGGGCACCGATGTGAGCCACATAAAGGAGTCCCAGTGCCCCAGCCACCAATAAAGCAGCGGCATGAACGTGGTGCCAATGGACCAGCCGCAGCTCTGGAAGAAGGCTATTCGACTGCGATCCTCCCTGGAGTGGAAAGGAGTTGGTACAGACAAAAAGTTAGTTAGTTCTGCAAGCCAGGAGAGAGAAACTTTGTTCAACTGTCAAACTTACTCCCGTGAGATTTCCATGCCAATGATTTGGGGCGACTGGAAGAGACTGTTGACGGTGAGGCCCACGATGCCGGACATGATGAGGAACCACGTATACGAGCTGGTGCACATGATGGACCCGATGCGTCCCAGGGAGCAGAACACAACGCTAATGTAGTACACCAACCTGCGACCATAGCTGGACACGGACACGGACATAACGATGGCACGGGGGAGAGACATTGGAGAAATTCAATTACTTGCGTTCTCATAACTTAGTTTTGGTGGAGAAGTTCCTCCTGTACTTACGAGTCTCCCATTTGTCCCAATATAAATGAGCCAGCCACCTCCGTCACACGACCCACAACGAACACATTTGTCACGAACAAATCCTTGGCACACACCCAATTGTGGTCCGTGGGAATCGTGCTCTCGTACCAGGTCTTGTCATAGCTCCAGCCGTTCTGGCAAGCTGCGCAATGGGCATGGCAAATGGCAAAATGGCAAAATGGGAATGGTAATGGAAACGGTCGTAAAATGCATTCGAGTGCAAAGTTGCAAAAATTTATAAGACAGCAGGGAGAACAGAACAACGAAATGCCAAGTAATTTCACCACTAATCTGGCCAAAGTTCTATTCGTATTCCAGCGTACACTTTCTTAAGGGAAAACGCTGATTCGAAATAATGCAAGTTTTTTCAGCTCGGTTTGAATTGAGATGTAATCCTCGAATCTTTGTCAACATCTAATCCGTTTCTGATGCACCTGATGGTAAAGTGTAAGCTGGAACACTCTCCTCTCCGTAAACTGAAACTTTTACGCACCTTCTGTTTGATTGGTTCGCAGGCTCGTGTTCCAGGTGGACCAGTCCTGGACCTCAGTGAAGTTCATTTGGAACACCTCGCAATTGCTAAATGTTTCTCTGCCCCGGTTGTCCGCCTGTCTAATCGGTGAGAAGAGATCGTGCAGGATGACAAATGGATGGCACCTTACACCACTTACTTGGGCAGCGTTATGTCCCGCCATTCCTCCAGCGTGAAGTTTGTGTTTTCCCTCCCGTGAACGGTGCACCAGTGATCGGGTATGTTGAGTGCAAGAATGATGTTCATGTAGATCATAGCACCGCTGAAGGCCAGGCCACCGACGAACAGAAAGTTGTAGAGAGTCTGGTAGCGGCCATGGTTTCCGGCCTTCTCCATGAGCGCCTGAAACGGATCGTTCAGCTCCGATTCATCGATGTCCATGTGGGAGACCCGGGAGGCCTTCCTGCTGTTCGCCTTCTCCAGTTTCTCATTCATTTTGTACTATTTTTTTAGTGCTCTGTCGCGGATAGCAATCAGTCGGTTATAGGGGCCTGATAACGAGAGTAATCTTTATGGCAACGTAGCTTAAGAAACTCTTAATGTCCAAAACTCTTATGAGAATCTTGGCGCCAGAGCAGTTGTAAAAATCTTTAAATTATATGTATCTACAATCAGTCATAGCCACACTCATTGCTTGTCATAATTTTTGATATTGGAACGGAATAACGAGCTGAGTTTGTTTGATAAAAACTGACGAAATTAATTAATTTTATTGCTACAAATGAACTTTCAACCATTTCATGAAAATATTGTATCAAAATTTTGATGTGAAAAATGAATTTAGTAACGAAGTATCGGTTATTGATTAAAGAATACGAATCCAGTGCACAAACATTTCAAACTGCTTATCTAAATATCATTCCCAATCCAACAAGAATCCAACGATCTAAATATTGAACATAGACACTTACCACGACTGTAATGTTGCACGGCACAGATGATTGTTTGATCTTGCCAACGGCAAGAATTTTGTAAACTTTCTTGGCAGCTTTAAATTTATTTTTTACTTTCAACTTTGTCCAGCATTTAATTTAACAATTTGACTTCAATCAAGACCTCACTTTGAATGCACAATCCTTCAATTTCATCCCAACCTGAGGGAAATTTGAAAATGTAAATGGTTTTTCACGGTTCGAGTGCACTGTTCACATCCCGCCTCGAAATGGTGAAACTTTTGAAGCCTGACACGAGCGCTCATCAACTGTTACCAACACCCGACGGTGTTGCTTTGAACGGCCGGTCGGGTCTGTGGCGACTTATCAGGCCAAGATGGAGCATACGAGTATACGGCATTATAAAATGAATAGCTGATAACAGAGAGAATGTCTTTTTAATTTACACGATTATAATAGTAAACGTCTAACAGTCACGAGAGGTCCCACGATCCACTCGGAACGGTGCTGATGGCGCGAGGGCACTGCACCTGTCAAATTTATGAGGCTATTTTTATATAAGTCAGAATTGAGCAGGTTATGTCTTCCCCGATTTTCGGCTGCCACAGCAAATCTAATCATGAAATATGCAGATAAGAGCTCTATGGGTCAACATGCTAATCAGTCGGGGGGTGTCGAACAGTGGAATGGATGGAGGCGAATGGGTATTTGATGGATTGGCCTGATGGACAAGAATCCCACGGAATTATATAACGTTTAATCGTTAAATTGTTTACATTTCCCGAACACAGCGAGATATTTAATTGCGATTGCACGTTGCAATTTGAACTTTATTGGGGGCTGTTAGACAGAAGCAGAGACAGAGGCTCCAAAGATAAGGCTCAAAAATGATAAGGTACTCGGAGATATGAATGTCGGAGATAAAGACACATTTCGGGGGGCTAGACAAAGAGAAATGTCCAAGGTACGATGGAACCAGCTTAAGCTCGATTAGGATCAGTTGAATTATAGCCAAGCAACGGACAACACCGCTATCCAGGAGATCGGCCCATGATCCCGACAACCTCCCCTGCACTTGCACTTTAAACATTTAACATGTATTTATAAATATATGTTTATATTTGCTTATTAGATTATAGATATGATTTAACTTTGTTTTTTTGTTGTTCTTTATCTGGGCAGATGCGTCGTCTGCTTGACGAATGTGGCGGGGAATGCGAGCAATATCGCGCGTCGACTGTGTCTGAAACTGAGCTGGGAACTGAGAACTGAGCACTGAGAACGGAGAAACCGTAGCAGAAAATGAGATAAAGTCTACTTAGCTGGGTATTTGCAAATGCAATAATATCAATTTTCATATTTTCATATACCAGCCGAACGAAAGACAAAGCAATTTAACAATTTACGAAAGCACTTAAGCGCAAATTTAGTTCCCGTCTGTACTGAAATGGAATCCAACCCGCGAGACGCGACTACTTACTAGACGCTGTAAAAACTAAGCCCCCCGTAAGACACAGAGCGGAGCATGTGTACGTCTGTCTCTCTCTTTATGAATAAACATCATTCACATCTACATGCAGTATAGATCTGGGATAAGAAGTAGATCTGAGATTTAATCAGCGCAGATTACGGAGGCGCTGTCGCTAATCTATTGACTGTCAGCGGCACCGACACCGACTCGTCGTGTCCATCTGTGCGTGTCGGTGTGCTGCCGAGTATTCCTGTTCTATAGGTATGTATATTATTTTTCGTTTGCAGCAACCTTCGGCTCAGTACACCCATTGGTTATCGGAGGGTTAGGTGGCTGGTTCTCTGCTCTGCTCCCAATTGCTGTGAACTTTGAGATCTCCTTGAGTGCCGTCGAAATTGCTTCCTACGAAAGCCATTTAGGCGGTCTCTTTTGTCCGATCAAATGCTAGATGGGGGACTAAGACTGTGGAAATAGCGCAGATCATCAGGTAATGGCAAGGGGCACGGCCAAGGGTGTGGCCAGGTCAATGCCAATGAAAGCCAATGGATGTTAATGATGGGCTTGATCGTTGGAGACGAAGACCTCCCTCCACATGTGCAGGCACATGTGACTCGCCCTGATCGGTCGCTATACGTGTGTATGTATGTATAACTGGGATATGAATTGCACATTCCAACTAAAAAATTTTGCACAGAGAGCCCAAAAGTGTGCATCACAATTTTGATTGATTTTCAATCCCGAAATCCGTACCCAAAAACGAAGATAAAAGTCATGACGTGATTTTTACTTTTTAGATATGTTCACTTTTATTTAAAGAATTTTACTTTGATTTATGCGTAAACATAAATCATCGCTTGCCATTTTCTTTGTATCGCTTTTTGTTTTGTTTTCCTTTTATTTTTGCTTGAAAATTTCTTCTAAAATGTACTGAGCTCTGAATACTTGTGACTCGTAATTTAGTTTGCGCTCACTTTTTACTGTGTACTAATGGAATTTTACTGGCTTTTGCTTTGGGGTTGTAGTGGTTGTCGGTGTTTAGTTGGTGAATGTGTGTGTGTGTGTTGACTTAAAAATCAATTTTGTTGCTCTTTTTAAGGTTAAACTTTAATATTGCTTATATTTTCTTTCTTTAAATTACATCATTTTACAGTGATAATTAGAAGATGCTAGCACTTGCTGTGTGGTTGTTTGTGTGTGTGTTGATTCTTGTTTCTTGGTTTCTCTCTAATATATATAAATAATCTTTTATTTAACTTTGATACAATTTACATTTGAAACACTTAAACGTAATTTGGATAGTTAAATTTAAAAATGCCTATAATCCAGTATTCTGCTCTGCGTCGATCTTTATATCTTAATCTGTATCTGTATCTTTATCTTTATCGTTATCTGGCTGTAACACGTGCGTTTTGTTTGTGGTTTAAATTTGATTTAATTTATTTGGGTAGATTTAGAGTAGATGAATTATCCATACGATTATCGATACTATCTTATGCTCGCATAATATGTTCAGGTTTAATTATGTTTCGAGTTTCGAGTAAAAGTCAAAGCATTCTCCCGTCTCCATCCATTTACAATAATTGTCATATAATATGCTCTATGCTAGGCTATGCTATGCTATGCTTCAATATGTATTCGAATCAGTTTATTCATATAGCTTGTGTGTATGTATGTATGTATGTATATTTAATTGGATTTATTCGTAGTTGTTGTGCCGTTGTGCCGATAAATACTCGTCGTTCATTTATTTAACTAATTCATGGAAACTGATTAAAAACATTTGCGCTGCCTGACTAATTTCATTGTCTGCTTTTGATTATCGCTAAATCGTTCTTAGTGGATACATTTTGATATTTTCCTTAAATGGCATAAACTGGATCATCATTCCCTCTACTATAGTATGTACACACGATCCGCACACGATTCGCTACGATTTGAAAATATTGCTTAGCGTACATTACATTTCTTCATTTATCTTTGTTTTTTGGCAATTTTGTTTTTTACAAGTTTCTGACGGATTCTCATGGTCTCCATAAATGTATTTTGCATATACATTTCCTTTACATTATTTGTTACTTAAGCGCGTACTATAAAAAACAATTAAAATTAGTATCGAAGGGCAGTTTGGTGTTTTCTTTTCTCTGTTTCGAGTGTCTGTATATATATGTATGTGTGTGTGTGGTTGGGGTGTACAATAAATATATTAATATTTCGTTTGGCTTATTAAAATTGAATTGGTCTATTGCTTGCACTCATCCGGTGGTGAGTGCTTTAAAGTAGGAATCATTCAACTCGAGAGTTGTCTATCTGTGGTCTGTGTATTTTTGTTGTTAATCAAAGGAAGTGGGAAAGGAGTCTATCTGTGTGTGTAAAATGCAATTCAAGTTGGACGTTTCACAATATCACGTTGAGAATTATACGTATGCCTATGCAAAGCAATTGAACAGGAAAACGGGATGGAGGGAAAGATGGCAAATAAAAGGACACAAGTTTCATGCTCATACGAAGCTTGTTGTAAAAGAGCTAACTAAAAATAGTCAAAACTTGTTCAGTACTTTACTAAGTATATAGAATTTCTCTTTCTTTCTTTCTTTTTTAAGTGTATCTATTGTATGTATATATGTGTGTGTGTGTGTGTGTGTCTGTGTTTGTATGTATAAATATTTGTGTAAATGCCAACATTATCGGAGGAAGGATTGACTGACTGACTAACACTGACTGACGCTAACGCCTGCTCCTCTCTGCCTCATCTCTATCTATCTCTTTTTTTCCATCTGCACCTGCACCTGCACCTGCTCCTGCATCCTGTCTGTCTATCTCTCTCTATACACTATACATTTGAACTGAAAGACGCGTGTTGGCCTTTTGTTTTCACTATCGAATCACAGCAATTGAAATACACTTAACTCAAATACAGTTTACAGTTAACCCAAGACTAAGACCTAGACTAAGAATTTGATGTAGTAAATGGGTTATTGATCCTTGTCGTCCTGATCCTGCAACAGCTGCTGGGCGCCTCCATTGCCGCCGCCGCTGTTGCTGCTGCCGCTTGTATTTTTGCGCAGATGGTTGCGCAGCATGACCAGGTTCCGGTTGAGGGGCACATTACTGGAAGGGGCATGCGGCAGAGTGTTGCAAATGTTGCCCAGCGGTGCGGCGGCCATTGCTCCGCTGCCCGCACCACTGCAATGGGCCCCAATGAGACTGGCCGAGGCCACCGAGGTGGTGGGCGATGTGGCGCCCACACCCAGGCCATGACCGTGACCGTGACCGTGACCCAGGCCCATGCCAGCGCCCACGCCCAGCAGCAACTCGTGGGCCAGGATCGTGGGCAAATGTTAAGTGCTGCTCTTCAGCGGACCCGACGATAGCGAACTGCTGCTGACCCCCGAATCGCTCGACTTCTCACTGAGTCCACCACGTGTGAGCGTATCGTCAGCCATAAGTCCGCTGCCGCCGAGAAATGACTTCTTGCCCACCCGGCCACCCGGCAGCGTGGCCTTGAACGGATTGTCCTTGCACCTTCGAGCACTCTCCACGCGCTTCATAATCTCGCTGGAGCACTTGGTCACCACATCGTCCAGACTGTTCGACTCGTCCGTCGAATTGACCGTCTGCGTCGGAGTCTGGGAGCTAGGCAGCGGCGAGCCCTCGTAGCAGCCAGAGTCGCGGGGAAAATGACGGCGGCCAAAGGGCGAGGCTCCGTGCTTCTTGTTGATGTTGTTCAAACGGGCCTCATCGTTCTCTGAGCTGGAGCCGGCTATGTCCACGTCGGAGCCTGTACGGGTGAAATTTGTAGCTGTAGTTGTAGTATGTGTGTGTTGTGAGATTGAGAGTGGGAGAAAGTGTGGGTGTTTCGATTGCAATTAGATTGAAATACCCCAAAGAATGGTCTACAAATTGAACGACATGGTAGGTAGTGGTAATGGGTGGGGCACTTACATTCAATGTCATGCAACAGCTGCACAGCCGTCAGCAGCTTGGCCCGATGCTCCTGATTGAGTATGCCCAGATAGTCGAGATCGGCGGGTTCTAGCTCCTTGAAGAGTTCGAGATCCTCGTACCTGCAAATGGAACGATAGGTGAAACAATCCAACACAATAAAGGTTGGTTAATTTGTTTCATCTACACCACTTACCCGTTGAGCACGAACACGGATGTGTACTCCTTGAGGCCGATACGCACCAGCAGATCCTCCACCGAACTGGGACCACCACCGTTGTTGCTGTTCGCATTGCTTTGGCAGGCACTGTTGTTGCCGCCGACCAGCCGGGAGCTGGGGGCCAGGGTCTTGCTGCTGGAGTTCTTCAGTCGCTGCTCCGGCAGCACTTCCACGTTGATGAACTTGAAGTGCCCCACACGGCCGTGGCATCGACCCTTCCAGATGCCCGAGGCGTTCATCGACAGGACATCGATGAGCTCTCCCTTCTGCAGGCAATCGGAAATACCACGTCAGAATGAGACTTCTCTTTTTATTTTATAGTTTATATTTTACCTTAAATTTGAGCGCCTCCTTATCGTAGGGATTGGGCAGACTGTCCACGAGGGCCTTGGCCTTGCAGATGCTGATGCTGCTGCTGCTGTGGACAGCCATTGAGGTGCGATCCTCGGCCGATATGGAGCTGTGTGGACTGCCGGGACGCACAAGGGCCTGTGTGCCTGCAGCGAAAAGATTTGGGAGTTTGATAAATATTTACTATCGTTTGGTGGCTGTCTTTCCCCCATTTCCCCTTTTCAAGCCTTGGATCAAAGTTTGTCTGGGGAAAATTTCCAATTAATGCGCCCACAGCCAATTAGCCGCCGGCAGAGAAAGAACCTAAAGGAATTTTTCCTGGACAAACATACCCTCACCAACACACACCCGATTCGTTTGGTTAATTAAAAACTTTTCAAATATTTTCCCACACACACATACACATACACGAACTGAGACAAAGACCAAGCAAGGCCCAGTACTCCCAAAAATATTCAAATATGCACTTGAAGTTTTCCATTATTTTTTTTGCCTTTTCTTGCTGTTTGGTTTGGCTGGCCAAAGCTTTTGGGCTAATCCTTGCTTTGTGTGTCCTGGCCACATGGAAAATAAAGTATTTTTCCTTGCACTTTTGCAAGGAAAGTTGCCTGCCACCCCTTTGCAGTTCCAGCTCCAACGTCAGCTCCTTCATCCTGTTTCTCCAGCAGCCATTGCTCTGTTGTTGCTGCCCTTTATATTTGGGCGAAAAGTTTTGTTCATTAAAAAAGGGAAGCGGTTGCCCTTCATTTAACCACGCCCCAGACATCGCCGGCTGCCACTTGGCCCGTTGCCGGCATTTGCCCTGTGCGCCAGCAACTGCATTAAAAATTCATTAAGTTTGGAAAATTTTGTGCAGCAGCAGCAACGGGAAAAACCGCAACAAGAACTACAACTGTTAATAGACCAATATGCAAGCCAGGCAGTCTGGGAATTTTTCTATGCAACACCGAGAAGCAGAAGCGGCAGCCGCCCCACTGCCTCTCCCACTCAGGCAGTTCGGTGAGCAACAGCAAAAGCAGAAGCAACAGACAAAATCAAACCCTGAAAAACTCTCCCAAATTGCAAGCTCAGACACTCACACACATTCACACACACACACACACACACAAACTAGACGACTAGAGGGAGTTACAGATATATGTAGATACTAGTGCAATTTGTTGTGTGTATGTATATATGTACATATGTACTTACTCGAACCGGAAGCACTAGGCAAACTTTCAACGGAGCTGGCCGAACAGGCAAACGCCTGATCGCTCATGCTGCCACGGTCGGTATTGTCTTGGGAGTTGCTGAAATCCCTCGATGTATCCTTTGTGGCAACAAAGTTCCGTCCATTCTCATTAAAAGCGCCAATTTCCTTTGGTGAGCTACGCATCTCGCTCGACTGCCAAAGCCCCAACCGAAAACGAACCAAATCCGAAGTGAAGTGAAAGTTGGATGAGTCGCCAGAGTCGCCAGAGTCGCATCGCATCGTCGTCGTCATCGTTGTGCAATAAATTGCATGTTGAAGGGTATAGAGCAGAGCCAGCAGTAGCAGCAGCAGCAGCAGAGCAAGAACAAAAACGGAACGAAAGTTTTGTTAGTTAAATCATTAAAAAGTTTAAAACGAACATTCCAATACACACAGAGCGAGAGAGAGAGAGAGCGGGGGTCGGGAGTGGGGGAAAGAAGTAGAGCGAGGTCTGGCTTGGTGATGCAATGCTTCCGCTTTAGCTTTGACTTTGGCTTTCACAATTGAGCTCCTGACCACCGAAGGCTAATGACATGCCAAAGCTTGGCATACACTTTCTAGAAATATAGAAAGCGATTAAAGGACATGCAGCTCTCATCTTTTCATTGCAAACGAGAGGGGGGACCCGAAACTTTGCTCATATTTTTTATGGTAGAGGCCTGCAACAGAGCACAAACATTTAAAGTTTCTCAAAATGAACTTTCACTTTCTCTGAGGACGGGGATAAAAACTCATTAAACTGGCATTTGCATTTAGAGTGCATGTTGTTCCTCCACCTCACACTCTTTCCATACACACACACACACACACACACAGAGCTCTGTGTCTATGCCTTCTATGCCAAAGAGTTTAGGCCAACATCATTATGACGGGCTTACGAGCAGAGTGCCCATGGCTCCGATTGCATATGCAAATCCAGCCAATGACCAGGCTAATTACATTTTGCAGGCCACAGAATGTGTCAACAAAATGTGTTTCTGCAGCAGCAGGTGTGCTGCTGCATCTCCAACTTTTTGCCAAATGCATCTAATTCCATTCATCCCCTGCTCTCTACCTACTAACACTTTTTTAAAGCGATTAATTAACTCACATGATGCACTGTGGCCTTCTGGCAAATCGTGTTCGCCTTGCCATGTGGCAGTCCATTCTTTTTGGCCTTCGCGGCCAGCAGACTTGGGGGCAGGCCGTGCATCCGCGTGGCCCCAATGTCCTCGTAGTCCGAGGAGGGGCTGGGTGACAGCGAGGGTGATTCCCCGATGCCGCCGCTCAGAGTTCGATATCGAGCCGTGCAATTGTTGGTGCCAATCTGTCGGAGAAAAGAGAAAAGAGAGACCAGTTGAGTTGAGTGCGTTTCCATATTAGCCAAAGTTAAGTCAAGTAAACTTTGCAAATGAAATGGTGATGTCCAGACTCCGGGCTCCAGGCTCCAGGCTCCAGGCTCTACCCTGCTCCACTCTGCTGCATGCGGGCAACTTTGTTGGTATTCCGACAACGTTTAGTCGGCTTAAGTGCCAGGACCTGGAGCAGGACCCATCGAAAAAAAAGAACACGAAGGAGACAGAGGAAAAACTTGGCTAAAAAGCTTTTCAAGTTTTTATGCGCAGAGTCTCTCTCCCTCAATGTGCATTTCGGCCAGACGAGACGAGACGACATTTGGCCAAATGCGAAGTTTGTTTGTCACAAAGAGCACTTAATCAATTTAGACGCAGATGCAGATGCAGTTCGACGGTGGGATGCAGGGTGCACGCGGAGGTGGAGCTGCAACTTAAATGAGCACAGGCACAGCACAGGAAAAGGACTCCCCCCACACTTACCGATACGGCACTGAGCCTGGAGGTAACGCTTTGTAGATCTGAGATGGAACCCGCATAGTCGCCGCTCTCACGATCATGGGATCTGAAAAGAAGAAAGAAATCAAGTGTTAGCCATCACTTTTCACAATTTTCGTACCAATTTCCTATCAAATCGCTTTCAAAATAAATCACAAAATGGGAAAATGAAAATGATTCCTACAATAAGAAGCTATCTAAGCGCCAACAAACACACACACACACACACACACAACCCGAGTCTTGAGTAGGTATTACGTATTACATCCTCGGGAATGACCGAAGGAACTTTAAAATCGTATTGGGCAAACATTTTGATGGCAAACAATAATTGTGGGCGAAGGTCTCCAGCCAGAGGCTGAGTCGGAGAGGCTGAGAGGTGGTGGCACGGCCAGAGGTCGTGAGGCAAACAAAGGTCATATAAATAAATACTTGATATCGGTTTTCCTTCGTATTTTCTTTTGCCATTTCGCCTTCAACACTGCTGTGGAGATTTTCACTTTTGGGTTTGCAGCTTTGCTGTTTGTTTTTCACCTTCCTTTCGTTCGTTTCGTGCTTGGGAAAGTTTTCTTTTGCGCTTTGGGCCCCAGAGGCGCACAGGGCGTATAAGTTATTTCAGCAAGTCCTTTTGTATGCGTACGTGTGGAAAACGCTTCACTGGGGGTCGGGCTGGTGCCCACTGACTGACTGACTGACTGCCTGTGTGCCTGGTTGATTGAGAGGAGAGCTGATGCTGACTCCGTCTGGTGGATTGGCGTTGAAGTAGCAATAATGCCATTTCATTCAAGTGTTGTGCTGTCTCTGCCACAGCCACTGCCACAGCCACTGCCACAGCCACTGCCATGTCCTCGTCTTCGTATCGTCTTCTTATTGGTTTTGACTGCCTGCCACCTTGGCACCCCCTGCCACCTGCCCCTTGCCACATCTGCCATCCCATTATTGTGGCATGCGTAACAATATGAAATTGATGACTTTCGCTCCAATACGTTTCGATATGTTGGTCTGCCACTCCGTCACTCACTCACTCACTCACTCACTCAGTCAGTCACTAATTCCCTCATTCATTCATTCGTTCGTTCGTTCATTCGTTCCTTTGGCTGATTCATTCATGTGGCTGCAGAGCGTTGATAACCGCACTAATGAAGTGGAGACCACCTACCCTTTTTTTGCGCTCTTTCTGTCTGTCTGTCTGTCTCGTCTGTTGGGTCAATCCTTTGGCTCACCTTTTGCGATTGAGCCAGTTTGATTGCTTTGATTTGCTTTGGTTTGGCTTTTTCTTTTGCTTCTTTTGGCCACCTATTAGGGCTGGGGGCAAGCTGTTTACTGGTCCAAAAATGTTTGGCCTTTTCATGGCAGAGTGAGCACACATTTTGTGGCACAGTTTTATGGTTCAATGATCATTCGATGGTTGCTATCCTCCTTTGATGTACAGACCCAAAGGGTTTAGGTAGGCAATTGTTGTTAACTATATCATAACTGTCCAGGCCCCGAACCCCTACCATTCCCTCATACATACAATCCCTGATCTGGATCCCCCCGTCTCTGGTTCATTTTATTTATTAATGCGCCACCTTTCCTGTTGGCCCTTTGGCCCTTCGGCCATAAGCTCAACTGCAAATAATAATGGCAATCAACAATACAGCCCATCGCCCATAGCCCATACCCCATACCCCCATTTACTGTGAAGTGGGGGCCACTCACCTGGCATGCGTTAAGGGTATTATTGTCGGTGGATTTGGCGGCTGTTGGGGCACGATAAGACCTCGACGCGGCGGCCCTCGTTGCGGTAGTGAAATATCTCCGGCGGATCTTAATGAAATTACGCCCGTGCTCTCGCGGTTGTTCGAGAAGCGTACACGGCCACCCTGCAAATAACACAGAAAGAGAAAGAAAATCAGTGAGAAAAAGAGACACAGACAGAGGGAGAGACTCGAACATGGGGATTAGCATTCAAGTAGAATTTGTTGGCCGCTGTAGAGCAACAAAATTATGAAAAATTAACAAAGTTATAAAAGTTTATGATGGGAAAGCGACACCCCAGGGGCGGGGGGTTGGGGATAAAGAGAGCCCCAGCCGGCCTGCTCCTGTGTGGCATGCCCCACTTTGCGCTGTTGCAGTGGTTTCAGCTTGGAATTTTAAATTTAGTGAAATTTTCCTCTTTGCAGATACTTTTTGGTTGTTTTTTTTTTGTGGCTTTTGTGTTTGTGTGTGTTTTTCGTCAAAAGAACGGAAATTGCAAAGTTTCCTTGTTTTTAATTTGGAGAAAAGTCCAAACCAATGAAATCTGAATTAGATTTTTTGAGAGAGAGAACATTTAAGTCTTGGGAGAGGCTTAGAATGGAAATCCGGTTGATACGAAACTTATAGAGTAGAGCGGGTCTGGCACAGGCCATATCATGGCCAGTCGCAGCAGCCTGATCAAAGGCCGTCCCGAAACAATTCAATTTCAATGAGCCTGACACCCACCCCCACACCCAAATGCCACTCCCAGTCACATTACGGATACTCGTATCTCTCAGGCTCTCCGGCTAATGCGGTCCGTTAAGCAGCAGCCCCCAACGAGCCCCGACGCGCGCTTAACCTTTTTTGGCCCCTGCCCGCCGGAAAAGTTTCATTTCAATTTTAAACAAATTTCGTTTGCCACATCAAAGGGAAACAACACACAGCGGAACATCGTCTCCCGATGGGACTCCGACTCTCATTCCGACTCTCATTCCGACTCCGTTTCCGATTCCGTTGAGTGATTTCAATTGACTAAGAAAACAAATTCCCATTCCAACCACAAGAAAGCCCAAATGCCGATAACTTGCCTAATGCGTTCCCACAAAAGCGCAACTCACAGAAAAACCAAAAAGAAATCGAACCAAAGGAAAATTATGCAAAAGGAAAAGTCTCGAGACGGCATCCTCCACCCCTCACCCCAACCCTAGCCCACAACCCAGAAGGCCAGGGCAAGAGCCGGGGTACACACAATACACAATCAGACTGAGAGGAGAGTCAAAGTCGAGCCAGTCAACAAGAATTATGCACTTTTTGACTGTCAATAAAAATAAAGTGAGTTCGAGTCGCAGTCGCAGTGGCAGTCGCAGTGGCAGTCACTGGGCGCACTCAGCAAAGAAGTCACAGTTTGTCGGGGGAGGCGGAGAAATGCCAGAGGACATACAAATCGAAGTTGGTAGAAATCAATGCGCCAGCACAAAAATATATTCAGCGTATAATTTAATAAAGCAAATAAAAGAGAGCCACAAAAAAAGGGGGGAACCGAAAAAGGAAACCGAACCGAACAGAGGACGAAAAGGCATACAAAAAAAAATGAAAAGCTCAACAGGAAAACTCCCTCACAACTTTTGTGGCTGGCAAATTCCGTAGAGAAATCAAAGCTGAAATTGGGATTGGTATTGGGATTGGTATTGGAATAGGGTTTGGAAAAGGGGAGCCACCAAGTAAGCAGGATTAACGGCACAGATACAGGACACAGGACACAGACACAGAAGGCGGCATGGAACATAAATTCAAAATGTGATTGCAACTGTGACAATGTTGCCGCTGCAAACGTTGTTGTTCTTGCTCGTCTGCCAATTGGTATACCCTCTGTAGAGGGTAGAGTCTGCTGCCTTGAGGGTAGAAAGGTGGTCCTGTCAGGAACTGTCCTAAAAATGATCTCAAAAAACAAAGTTTTCAACATTTAGGGAACAGCAGAAAAGACTACAAAATAATGTCGAGGTCTTTGTCTGGGCTCCAAGGTATTTGAATCGTTCGATTCTCGGACCTTCGTTTTCCTTTTCAACTTTTCTTTTTCAAGCTGCCACAAGTAGCTTCGACTTGTGGTGTACTTGGGGATAATGATGTTGGAGAGTGCTGTATGTATGGGGGGATGCGATGACACTCACCTGAATGGTGGCAGCTGGTCCGCAATTGAGGCCGGCCATCAGAAAGTCATCGGGATCGCTTTCGTAGGGCGGCTCGTCGTACCAATGACCTTGATGGTGCAGCGCACTCACCGCATAATGGGCACCGCCTCCAATGCCACCAATGCCACCAATGCCCATGCCTCCGCCCATTCCCACGCCCACGCCTGCCCCAGTTCTGAGGGCCTCGTCGTACATGTAGGTGTCGTCTGCAAAGGGATAGACTGTGTTTAGCAGCCGCAAGTTGTGCGCATGTGTGTGTGTGGGTTAGTCTGAGCTTTGGTTTAGGATTATGTTGAATCCACAGACAGAGAGGGTAGGGAGCAAGGGGGAAACTTTAAAAAGTTTTTTAAGCGCCCCGAAAAATGTGCAGTGTGAGAGGATGGCAACACAATATTATTATACGCAACGTTGCACACAAAACTTGAAATGCCATTTTCCACATGCGAGGCGGCGCAGAAGTTGCTCCAGCTCCAGCTCCAGTTCCAGCTCTGGGCCTGGGCCTGGTCGTGGCTCCTCCTCCCTTGGCAGCATAAGGCTTATGGTCGGATGCAGGTCCGGAAACGGACATAAGATTTTATGCTCGCTTATGCATGTGACGCTCGCCAGACGATAGACGACAGACGAAAGTCGGGAGCTGCAGTTGCAGCAGCAGCAGCAGCAGAAGCATTTCAAGTGTAAAACTCCCCACTGCATACTTTCGGGGCGCCGCACCAACAGCTGGCTGCTGTTTAAAAGGTCGGCTTCTCACTCTTTGCTCTCTTTCTGGGATCTGGGGTCTGTGTGGACGGGGCGGCTTGGACTTACCCATGCGTCCCTCGCCGCGACTCATTTGCAACAGACCCTGACGTATGTCACGCAGAATCTGCAAAAGACCGAAAACAAAGTTGCATTAGTTTGTCAGGCGAACATTTTTTTTTTTTGTTGGGTTGGGTGGGGTTCGGTTTATTTGATCACACTCCTACTCCTCAGATGATGCGAATATTAAAGTATTTTTTTCGTGAATATATTTCTGGGCAGCACTTTGTCTGCTGCTGGCCCAGACGTGACTGCTGTACGAAATGCTGTCAACTTTTGAAGGCGATGACTACAACAATGGGCCAAGACGGAGACTGGGATCTCCAGCTCTTCCACTTCTACCCCCATCTTATTAGCCCCAGCACCAAGCAGCAAAGGCGTTAAAATTACAAAATTCCATTTGAAAAGTGAAACAATTTTCATCCCAGCAGCAGCACCAGCAGAAAACTACTTGAATGTGACTTTTTCTTTATTTTTACTTATTTTCTTTTTTCTGGTCCTGCCGAATAATAGCGTTCTGTGTGCTCGGAATACTAATTTTAAAAGCATATACCATAGTACTCGGTGCTATATGAAAACGCTGGGACGAGAGCAGAAAGCATGCCAGGGCCACAAATAGGACTAGCAATAGAAAAAAGTACAAAATGTACGAAAAAAGCTACGAAAAGTAGTAGTAAAAGCAACACTACAGCGAGATGGAGAGCGCTGAAAAATTAGCTAAAAGCTTTTTTGGCCAGTATACCTCTACCCCCCAATCCCCCCCACCTACTACCCCATTAAAAATGCATTCAAATGGCATTTTACTTGGGGGCTGCTACACATGTGCTACGCCAGTTACCAAATTGAAATTTACGTGGCCAAGACACCGAAACCTGTCTTACAATTGTAATCACATTGCCCTGCTTAATTGCCTGGCCCAATGCAAACCCCCCCTGTGCCACTGTCCCTCCTTTGCCCTGCCTCCTGTATGGGAAAGAAATAGTGGTGTGGCCAGGCCAAACATTTATCCTACATCCTATGCTGTGGACTTTTGCTCTACTCTCGTCATAAATATTTCATGTACATGGCTTTTACCAGCTTTTTCTTCTTCTGAATATCTCTCCAGGCAAAGCAGAGTAGAGCAAAACAAAGGGAGGAGGAGGAGGAGGAGGAGGAGAAGGAGGAGGGGTCCCGGTGCTATCCCCCATTCCTTGTAGAGGCTACTACAAAAACAGCAATTACAATTAGACAAACAGAATGTTGTTTGGCCAAGTTAAGCAGCAGCACTAACAACAATTCCCCTCTGCTGATGCTGCTGCTGCTCCTTTTTCTACTCCTCCTGTTGTGTGCTTTTCATTTATGCACAAAAATTATTGCCCTTGCTTAGGCCTGGACACATTTTCGTGCTGGATGTGGGTCCGTGAGCAAACAGGCAAATTGTCGTGCAGCAACGCAATTTGTGTGTTTGTGTCCTTCCATATCATTTTGTTCATGTATAGGTGAGTGTATCTGTGTATCTGTATCTGTATCTATCACTGAAAGCTGATAGCTACCATAATTAACTGGGGCCAGAGCCACAGTTGATTGAACAGACAGGAGCAGAGAGCAAGAGCTTGCAGTGCAGAAATAATTTCCTTAATCGATTGTGCCCCATAATCCCACAGCAAAGAATCTCGGTCTGGACATTCCATAAGCCCCTCACGGCTTACATTATCAATCAGAAACGGAATCGGAATCGGCATCAGAATCAGAGTCAGAGTAAGCTTTCGCAATGGAATCCCCAGTAATGCAGGAAGAATCAGGCAATCAACAGGAGACGGACAAGAGTCATAGAAAGAAAAGGAGTTTTCTTGTTGAGTTTGCCGTTCTGCTTCGTTTTTAATTCTCTTGGCATATAAATAAATAAGCTTCTCTTTCATTCACACTTCACACACACACACACGCACACACACACACGCACACACGTATGCATCTGTGCAAACACATAGATACACTCACTCTCTCTCTCTCTCTGTCTATCCCTTTAAGTACTACCCGTGTTATCCCTTCATCATGTACTTTCTTGTCCGAGAGTATGGCAAGTAATTCTTTTTTTGTGCAAGACAGACAAATGTTTATCATTTGGCACGTTGCACTTCATTGTTTTTGTTGTTGTTTCTACGTTTGTGTGTGTGTGTGTGTGTGTGTGTGTGTGTGTGTGTGTGTGTGTATCTGTGTGCTTAACATTTGGTCCGTGTCTGTTTTGCATGTTTTTTGGGAGGAGCTTGTCTTTGGGCTTGGACTTGGGGCTGGACTCGGACTCGGATTCGGATTCGGCTACGGACACGGACACAGACACAGACTCGGGCTTTTATGCCCTGAAATAATTGCTGTTTTTATATCAAATATTTTTAATAGCTTTTTTAATTGGCTTGTGCATGTAAGAGATGTAGCATTTATATTGCATGTACACAGAAACATACACCCACACACACACACACACACACAAGCAAGTGAGTTTCATAACTTTAAAACCATTTTAACTTGAGCTTAAAACAAGAAAAAGTTAAATTATAAGTTAAGCAGGGTATAATCACAGAAACAACGAGAAAATTATTGCAAAATATAAAAAATTCATATATTTTAGAAATATGTATATTTAATTTAAATGTTTTCACGCTCGATGCAAAATTTCGTAAATATTTTAACCAAAGTGTAACTTTTTTCACTGGGTGCAGGTAGAACTACACTATCGAAACGCACTGTAACCCAAAACGATTTGTGGCCGTTAAGAAACGCTTTCTGAATTCGGAATTGCATCTGTTTTTCAGCCTCGATTTCTGTTTGTGCTTCTGTGTTTGTGTATTTTATTCATGAAAATACTGCTTCAGAATCTGTGAAATTAATAGTGTGGCATTGGGGCATCTCTCCCATTCCCATTCCCATGTTTGCAGCCTATGGTTTATGTTTATTTAATTTGTGAAAAGTGCCCAAAACAAATATATGCTTGATTTATTCGCAGCAATTGGCAAATGTTTGCCATTCGCATTTATCCATTCAGATGAACTATCTTGAACGAGCGGGTGTTGTAGGGGCAGGGAGAGGGATGTACATACATATGTATGTATGTATGTATGCAGCTGTAAGGATGTTAGATGTTTTGCTTACCTCCTCATGCTCACGTTGAAATTTTTCCTTTTTCCGCATGGCCTCTTGTACTTTCAACTGAAATTGGAATAATTTGTTGCTATATATAGTGTTTATAGTTGTTATTGCTGAGTGATTTTGTTTATTTATGAATGGCAGTGGAACTAATTTTGTCGGCCAGGCCGAGGCCTTGGCAACAAGCAGCAGAAGCAGCAACAGCAACAGACGTTGACAGGACGAAAACTGTTGGAATTTGCTTTCAGGCATGTCCTGGGCGGGTGGGTCTTAGAGGGTGGGTGGCTTGGGGAATGGGAATGGTTGGCAATGCCTGCATATGCATTATGCATTTTCCAAATGTTTTGTGTTGTTGCAACTGGTGCCGGTGGTGCTGCTGCTGCTGTTGCTGTTGCTCCTGCTGCAGGTGTCGCTGTCTGTTTTGTGTTGTTGTCGCCGCTGATTGCATTCTGCTGCTTGTTTTTAGTTGGGCTCCGTGCGTCGCGCTGTCATTAATAATGAATGTTGACGGCAATGAACTTTTAAATGTTGCATGCATCTACACGCTTCCTCTTCGGCTGGTGGTGTTGCTGTTGTTGTTGTTGTTGCTGCTGGTGGCATGCCATTACAGGTAAACGTGCTCAAAAGCAACAGCCGCAGCTTTCGTGTTGAAATTGCATTGCAAATGCAGTCAAAAAGGGTGTTTGGCTAGGGGTTGATTGGGAGGGAGCTGTTTCATCCAGCGAAACTTTCTTCTTGTTGTTTGTGCAAATTTTTCTGTGTTGAGGTAAAATTTGTTGGCTGTCGCAGCTGTTGCAACAGCAGCAGTAGTGGCAACAGAAGCTTGTTAAATTTGCTGCATAAATATTTATGCGACTATGCCAACATCTAACCAAGCCAATAGTATTCCACTGCCATATACATGGATACATACATGTATGTACATACATATGTATAAAAAGATACATAAATACATACAGTTTCGGTCAAAATACTAGTGGTAGGTGCATTGGTTTCATATAAATACTTCTGTTGAAACAATCTTTGAATTTTAAATATATTTTTGTTGATTGATTTATGTACATCCTCCTCCCTATATCTCTCTCTATCATCACTTCGCGAGACCTTTTATAACCTTTTATAACCTCTAATATTTTCACCTTTGCTTTCCCATTTTAATGGCTTACCCTATGGATTGTCTCCTCGAAACTGTGCTGCTGTCCGCCCGCACCGCCGTTTATCATTTGAAAGTGCCGCAGACGATCGTTGGCGGCCTGAAAAGAGACCACAAAAGGGCGGAAAAAATCAATTTAAATTTAAAGAAAAACTTTTAAATGCAATTTCTGTAAAGGGTTATTCTGCTGTGGCTTATTAACCTTCTTGGCTTTCCCCGTGAACTTTCTGGCGGCTCATAAATCAAGGACTCGACTACTTGATGGGGGACAGAGCCTCGCGTCGTGCTTTATCGCCATTAGGGACGCCATTTTCTATTTCACACCTTTCGGCGGGGTTTTAATTTTTAATTAATAACGAGTCAAGGGTCAGGTTAGGGTCGCGCCAACCTTCGGACTCTCAGCAGCACCTCGCTCGCCCTCTGGCACCCTGTGTTTAATGCGTTTGTTTTCTTATCATAAATAGCAAATCAGGTGGGGGCGGGCTGAACACATGGCCCAGACCCAGGCCCAGGCATAAGCCCAAGCCCAAGCCCAGGTCCAGGTCCAGGTCCAGGCCCAGGCCCAGGTGAGTGCCTGTTTAATTATATTTTGAAAAAGCCCTGGATCTGGGGTAGAGGATGCTGCTACTTAGGCACATATCCTTAGTCATTTCCTGCGCTTATCTGCAGCAGGTCCTAGCCGTGGAAAGCCCTCTCTAACTCAACCCCGTCTGCTGCCAAGGCGCCTGCTGCTGCTGCTGCTGCTGCTCCTGCTGCTGCTCTCCCCCGCAGTTTATTATTTATATTTTTCTTTTTTTGCTCCGTGTTGCTGTGCTCTTCTTTTATTTATTCTTTTCTTTCGCCCGGTGCTCCGTTGGCTGCTTGTGAAAAATTTATGCATGTCCTTGCTTATTTATGAGCAGCGTCGTCGTCCTGGCCGCGTTATCTTTGGCCACAGTTTCACTGCCATGCCCCCAAGAATAGTGCCTCCTTCTGCTCCGCTTTGCAGCTCCCCAAAGGTTGCTTTTGCGTCTACCAAGCACAGGGAGAGCAGCTCTAATCAAAGGCGCTGAATGAATCCTTTGTGAGCGGCGCAGATAAAGCGAGAACAACATTAGGGAGGATGCTGCAGCGGCGACGGAGACGCCGACGCCGACGACGGTGGCCAAGAATGAGAAGTGGCAATGTAGACATGGCCGCTGGCAAAACATTTTTAACCTTTTCAGTGGAAACAGCAGCAGGAGCCGCAGCAGCAGCAGCAGCAGCAGCAAAGCAGAAGCAGCGGACATAAAAATTTACATGTCCCCAGGGCCAAGATTAAGTATGGCCAAGGCAGAGGCACGGCACGGCACGGCACAGCACAGGACGGGGACTCAGGCCCAGGCACAGGGACAGGGACAGGGACAAGTTGAAGTCAAAGTCAAGACGCAGAAAGTCATAAAATGACTGCCTAGAAGAAGCAATGCCAGAAACGCAACTCAAAAGGAACGCAAAAAAAAAAACGGAAGGGAAAGAAAAACCCATGGAAACCCAATGCGAAATGTGAGCAAATAAATTGAAAGAATTACCGCAGCAGTTGATTCAAATGAAAGGCAGCAGCAGTAGGGGGAAAGGCAGGGGTCTGAGTCTGGGTCTGGGTCTGGGTAGAGGACAAACAATTTGCTTGCGGTCATAAAACGAAGCGCGAAAATGAGTTTCCTCCCGCACTGAGAGGGGGATAGGGGAAAGTATGTTTTTACTTACCCTGGCCTGGGCGCCATTTTGTTGATTGTTGCGATCCCGTCGATTGACAGTTTTCAAGCCTTTCAGCAGTCGGGCCAATGTGGTGCGTTTCTTTGTCTCGCGTCCCTCTGGAGAGTTGGGTGGGTAGAGAGCAGAGCAGAAATAAAAATTGAATTAGCAAAGGGAATTCAACGAAACACTATAAATATTCCATCAGCAGTCGCTCTTTCACTTACCAGCCGTCGGTGGAAATTCGTAGAAATATGCAGAACGCGGACTCAGGCAGCTACGAGAGAGAGGGAGAGGAGGGGAGAGAAAATATAAGTTGGTTTTGAGCCATGACAAACAGTATTCAGTGCGACCGAATATCCTTGGCATTTAAAGGATTTATAGCTGTTTTTATGTGACAAATCAAACAAGGAAGGAAATATGACTAAACTTTTAAGGATCTTTAAAGTATTTTTTTATTTGTAAAGAGTCTAAAAAAGCGTGTTAGGCATTATAATCTTTGTCTATTTTTGCACAAAAAAAAAATCAACTCACTTTTGTTGCACAAAATTCAGATGCGCCACATTCGGTGGCAGCGTCTGATGATGTTGGGGTCCTACGCCAGCCTGTCCTCCTGCTGCCTGCTGTTGGCCTGGTACGATTGGTAGCTGCTGCTGTTGCTGCTGCTGTTGCAGTTGCTGTTGCATCTGCTGCTGCTGCTGTATGGTCTGTTGCGTCTGCAGCGTTTGCTGTTGCAGCAGCTGCTGCTGTTGCGTCAGGCCGCCGCGTGCCACACGCGGTGCAAACACACCATAGCCAAAGCCATAGATTTCGTCCTCCTCCTTGTCGGACAAGCAGCTGGAGGGCTGAAAGAGGTTTACAGAATGAAATTATTAGAGAAAACTTCAAGTGGAATATGGTACAGGGATACGAATATAGTATAGCTGTAGTAACATGCAACATGCGGCACAAGCAATACAAATATTTACACAACTACAGAGAGGATTGCTAATACGAATTTTTCCGATGGTCTTTTAATGGGTTTTCTTTTAATTTCTTCTTTTGTGTGTATGATTCAAGCCAAATCAACGCCAACATCAACCGAAATTTGATATAATAAATATTTTTCTTTCTTGATAGATTCTGTAAATATTTTTCCTTGCAACTACTGGCGGGATTTGGTGGGGTGTGGGTTCGGGGGCTGGGAAGGACCTCTAGGACCGCTATAATGGGTATGTTTTTGTTTGGTTTCTGTGTGTTCGTAGGGGGGGTTGCGGGCGGTAGTGCTCCTTAGGGGAGGGAGAGGGTCATACATACCGAATATTTTCCGGGCACATAAATGGGCTGACTATGACTATTGGGCAGACCGGCGCCATGCATCGAATGCCCCCGATGGCCGTGCTTCTGACGGTGATGGATTCCGCCGCCGCTGCCGCCTGCGCTGCCACTACGGTTGCTGCCACCACTGCCGCTGGCACCGCTTGCGCCGCTGGCAGTGCCACTGCCACCAGCACCGCTGGCGCTGCTGGCATTGTGGAGCGGACTGTGATCCGCCCAGGCCGCCTGCCTGGCACTCTCTAAAGCACTTAAAATATCTCCAAAGGGAGCCATTAACAACTCACAATAGACGGATGCCAGGCCCTCTAAATGGCCGCGTTGTCCATCCTGCAAAACACGACGATAGAATAGCACCAAAGAAAATAAAAGTTTACGTTTTTCCACAAGGGGCGAGGGGCGAGGGGCAAGGGGCAAGGGGCATGGAATGACAGAGAGAGATAGGAAGAGGGTGAGAGTAGTGTGAGGAGAGAGTTATGAATGCTAATGTGCAGTGGTTAAAATAGAGCAATGGTTGATATCTGGATATCTCTGTCGTGAGCATAGATTTTCGGTTTTAATGAGGTTAGAGGTTGATGTTGGCGTTGGATGGGGTTTTTTCGTTTGTTAATAAATCGATTAGTTTATATGTACATTTAGGACCTGCACCTCTTACTAAACTACATTCAATATTAGGAAAAATCATTAACATAATTTCAAAAACAAAAAAAAGGTGCACATATGTTCGCCCCGACTTGCCACGAAATTATTGAGTCCACATTCCGTTTAACCCCCAGAGGCCCCTCCTAATGCACTTAGTCTGGGCATAAATTATGGGGCAAACACACAGTCACCCATAAACATATCTGTACACACATCTTATTCACAGTTGAGGCTCTTCGAGAGCACACTTCGGAGTGCCCCTTCTGATAAAATTGTTAACAAACTGCGAGGTTAAATTACACACACACACACACACACACAAAGAAAGACAGAATGAGAGGCAGAGACACACACATACCATCAAAACAGTGGGGAGCCACGCACTTTTTCATGGCATACCTGCAGGGGCAATTTTTACAGACAAGCCAGAGCTCTGGCCAAAAGGACAAAAATGTCAGGAAACTGAGGTACTTTGGAGGGGGGGTAATCAGAAGGGGAGCATCAGCAGCAGCAGCAGCAGCAACATGGGGTAGGGTACGGGGGAGGCCGTGACATTTTGAGTGGCGCTTGGGGCAATGTTAAACTCTTGACATTGTTCCACGGCCGTTCCATCCATGGCTTCAGAGTGCCGCGCAATGCGGCATCAATCAAATATGACACGCATTAAAATATCGCATGATTCCTGCTGCCTGCCTGCTGCTGTTACCGTTCCTGCCCCATGCGTGTGCTTCGTCATGGGGTTCCTGTGCAAATTGACAGTCTTTTCATCAAAGTAGAGTCGCGGGGGCATAGGTGTTACCCATAACAAAAAATGCGATACTTAAAAAGAACAAAGGGTATATTGCATTTAAGCAAATGTTTGTAACAGTTAATACATTCTCTGATTCTCAGCTTTATATATTGAGAGGGTATCTTCTAGTCGGCATACCATAAGCTTCCGTTTTAATATATTTATAGTTGAGGAGCATGGAGGCATGGAGGAGCAAACAAGGGGCGTGTGTGTGTAAGTATTGTGCAATTTGCGAGGAAATTGCCACGTTTAGCGTAATTTTTGCTACTTATTGCCTCTTTGACTAGGATGCCTAAAGGACCACTGAGACAGAGAGAGAGAGAGAGAAAGAAAGGAGGAGAGGCAGCAGTCGCCCGGGCAGCTCCTTTTCGTTTTTAGCCTTTGGCTTTTCCCCCCTCTTTTCTGCCTGCTTCCTGCTCTTTTTTTGTCCTTTTACGCTTTGGGTAATTTCACAATGAGCCCTTGAGGTGCTGGCTGACTGGTTGTTGGCTGGCAGTTGTTGTTATTGGCCTTGTTCGGCCTTTTCATTAAAGGTTAACTCGGAAAGTGTCAACTTTTGATGAAGGAGCGCACAACAGCAGCAAGGAAGTGTGCTTCCAGAAATAAAGAGTGTTTAATGCTCAATTGGGGGGCACAAATTGGCTGAATATTTAAGCTGTTCTTATGTGTTGTGATGACTGGGGGGAAACTTTCTCGAACAAGGGTCCACTGAGGGGTCCTGTCTGCACATCAATCAACAAGATGTTCCCGGTGCCCTGCCCCGTTTTCAATTTTCATCTCTTCATACGAAAAATGTACTTTCGCCTCATTATGATCTTCCGCACAAGTTTATTATGCAATTCCGTGTTGATGTGTCATCTTTCCGTACGGAATCAATTTCATCTCTGGATTGGATTGGATGTGTCATTATGTGTCCTCCATCTATGCGTATCGCTGGCCTCATCAGAGCTTGTCGTCGCTCTCTTATGGCCGTAACAGTCGTAACAGCAAATTCATAAAGTCATTTGCAATTTGTGCTGTCAAAGGGGCAAGGAGCAAACGAACGACCAAATGCGTTCCGACAGCCAGTGCTGGCTCAAGATATACTTATAGTTATGGCTGGTATATTGCGCTGGGAAAAACCAACAGAGAGCGAGAGAGGGAGAGCAACAAGAGAAAAGCAAGTAAAATAACTGTCGCAATAAAATAATTTATTGAAGTTTTGCAATGCCAGCGACAAATGCAATAAACTGCGAACGAACTCAACTCTGTCTTGGCTCCCTTCCTTTCCCTTTCCCTTTCCCTTTCCTCTCCTCTATGGCATCTCGGTTCACATGACGTATGCGTTATAAATTTATTTTCAATAGCACTGCAGGACTCCTCCCCGGAACCAAAAGGAGCTAGCAGGAGCAGTAGCTGAAGCTGGAGAAGCAGTAGTAGCAGCATCAGTAGCAGCGGAGCGGAGCAGGCTGCGGGGTTTATTGGCAACTCTTGACACACATCCGCGTGTGAGGAGAGAAAAAGTGGAAACGCGGCAGACCAAGACAAACAGCAGGCAGCGAGGCAGTTAGTTAAAGGCGGAGAACGGGGACTAGGAGCAGCATCTGAGGCTAGAATGGGTGCCAGGGATAAAGGATGTATGTGATGTATGAGTTTAACGCCCTCACGTATCGCGCAGACAGCAACAGCGACAGCGACAGGACCTTCCTGGTAGCTGTAGCTGCTGCAAAAACTTGTCTAAGCACGAAAAAAATATTAAGCGAGGAAATATGTTGCCACGATATTGACAGAATGAATCAGAAAGGGCGGGTACGGATACATGGATACAGACCAAAGGATTTTGGCAGGAGCCGAAAACTTTTTGGCAACGAATTTTTGTTATTTCTGGTCCTGTGCTTCGGGCCAAATGACTTTGTTTATTTCGTACGTACGTACTCGTATTCCATTCTGGTAATCAGCTCCTGGCTATGGCTCTGGCTTTGGCTTTGTCCTTGGGCTCCAACCCCAACCTCCTTTCTCTGAAAAACAAATTACAACTGCACTAAGACAACAGGCTAATAACTTTTGACATGTGATTCTGCAAGTGGCATTGGGTTTACTACTTATTCCTGCTACGTTTGCTCATTAGCCCCGGACACGGAAGGGGGCCCAAGTGAGGCGAGACGACAAGACGCGTCCGTTCCAAGGGTTGGGGCTGTCAATTTTTTGCGCAAACTTGTCTTGGCACTCGACTTGCGGCCTGCTAATTGATGACGTCTCCACAGCCTCTGTGAACTGGAGAGCTCAAATAACAGAGGGTACTTGGGCTGAGGCGTACAGGTTGCTGGAATCATGACAGTACCCTAGAATATAGGAATAAAACCCCTAAAAATACTCGCATCTTGGCCATAGCAGCAACCAGTACTTTCGGATGAGTGGAATAATCAATATATGGCTCGTACTCCAATGCTAGAACTGGCGCTCTTGTTTTCAAGTAAAATGCACGACACCCAGATAGATAGAGCATTCGTCTATCTTCCGCAGGGACCGTGAACGAAATACATATATATTCCGATGCCATTCGCTGGCAAAATCCGTTTAATGAGCAAACAAAACGCACGCAAAAATTACAAAAGAACTCTGTAGCAAAGGTAGCAGTAAGAAAGGGGGACTGGGGCTGGTGCTGCTGGTCAGTCCGGGGGCGGGGGTCTGTATTTACACAAGTCTTCGAGAGACTGGGGGAGAGAGAGAGCAGCCGCCACATGCAAACACCAATTAGAGTGACCACAAAGCAAACAAAGGGGCATCAATTAAGGGGACAGAGCACAGCCCTTAGCCCTCCGACTCCTTGAGTTTGCATTTCTCATCAGCGGATCAGGCTCATCCTCCGGGCGGCAGTCAGCAGGCGAATCGTTCAACCATTCAAGCATCCATCAATTGCAAATTGTAAATCGCAAAATCTATTTGCAAGTCACAACACAATCGCTGATGGCTGATGATGGCTCGAAGGCTGGAAGGCTGGGAGACAGATCCATTTCCGTTGGCTGTAATCAGCTGAAAGAAATCAACTTCGAGGCCAAAGCGTTCACTGAAGCGATGTCCATGTCGGATGTCAGCCAGCAGCAGCAACAACGAGCACTTAAGGGTTAATTTCATAAATTGTACATCAAAGCGCCAGGCGGCAGCAGCAACATCAACAGATGGGGAGAGGGCTGGAGCTGGAGCTGGAACTGCGGCATTTGCCCTGCAGTTGACAATTTTTGAAAGTCAGTGATTTGTAAATAATCCTTTTATAAGCACAATGGCTGCTCGTTAACGGCAAATGAGTTTTGACATGGCCAGTGGACAGCCCTCCGCGCACACACACACACACACACACACACACACACACGCCTCCTCTGCACTCTCCACTCCTTATCGCTGTGTGACAATCTGGGAATGAGGCCCTGAATAATGCCTGGCCATTAACACAGTCATCATCATCATCATCATCGTTGTAGTCCTTGTCCTGTTGCCTTGTTCTTTTCCCTGGTAATTTCAGGCAACACCATAATACCAGCTGGTTGTTGCTTTTCCCCGCTTTCGGTGCTAATATCCCGCATACATGCAAAGTTCCTGCCTGCCTGCCTAGGCGCTTTCCTCTACAGAGGCTTTCCATTAAGGAAAATGCTCTTTTGTACTTTACATCCTCCTACATGAACATGGAACGCAAAACTCAAGACCGAAACGAAACTATGTTAACTTGTTAAAAAGCACAAAACTTGAGGCGTTTACTACTACACTTCCACTCTCTGGTTTTCTGTGCTCTGCTCTGCTCTGCTCTGCGTCTCCTGTGTGAAGGAATTCATTAGCCAGGCCAGGAGTATCGACAGGATGCCTCCTCCGTGTGCCTGCTGCTGCTCCTGCTGCCTAAAAGTATTTTCTAATTAAATACTCATGTTTTACAATATGGCGCTGACATTCTGCGGAAATGCCTTTTAATTTCCACATTTGAGATGCTCTCTCGCACACACACACACACACACACACATGTGTCGCAGGGCTCTACCCCTTGCTCAGCATTCTCCCTCAAACGTGGCACATTTTGAGTTTAATTTGCCAGAAATGAGTTTTAGTTTTGCGAGGAGGACACACAAAAACACAAACACATTTCATCTTCAGGTTGAGAAGGGCCCTGCCACTCTTTTGCTATATCATTTCCGCTGAGGGGGTGGCATGTGGCATGCTGCTCCTCTCTCACATACATTAGCAGCAAATAATTTAATTTCTCATTTGTAAAGTGATGGAAAAATCATTTGAAACAGAACAGAGAAAGAGCAGGGAGATGCTCTGCATTAAAAGGGTTGTTTCCCCATCCTCCCATTCCCCATCCAAAAGAAGAAATGGGAAAAATTACGCATACGCCACGTTTGACATAAAATTGCGCATAATGACGAGCACGATGTGGCAGCTGGAGACTGGAGAGCTGCAGAGCTGACGCTGGCACTGAAGCCTGCGTTAAAGTCACGAGTCAACGTCACAGACAGCCCCAGGACACGGAACGGGGGAGTGGGAAGTGTGGGAGTGCTAGTGGTAGGGGGGCGGTGACTGCATTACATTTCAATTTTCATTTTCATTTCCATTTTTCCTGCCATTTAATTTTAATTCATTTTGCATTGTCTCTTTCTCTTTCTGTCTCTCTGGCTCTGGCTCTGGCTCTGTCTCTGGTTCGTGTTCTTTTGTTTCTTTGCCGTGTTGCAGCTCTCTCTCTTCCCTTGCAACAAATGGAATGAAATCAGCCATAATTAGCATAATATTTCATACTTAATATAATTTAAGTTGGCAAAATGCGCGACAGCCTCTACCGCCTCGTTCTCTTTTATTAGTCGTGCCTCTCTGGCATTCCCCCAGTCTCCTCAGTCTGTGAGAGTGACAGCCATGCAATGCCCAGGACATTGCAAGTTCCTGCCCTCGCCTCTTCCGTTTTGACATATGCACACACGCAAAGTGCAACGTTTGATTGCCACGCCCTCCCTTTCAGGTTTTTCTATGGCTTTCCCACCTCCCATACACAGGGCGGACTCTGTTCCACGCACGTGCCCTCTGGCTGGATTGTCTTTGGCAATCTATGCGTTAGCCCTGACGCAATTATGCGAAATTTTCGCACACACAGCTGGAACGAACCTCAATCCCCTGCATTCCCCCACCAAAAAGGGCGGATTGACAGTGGATGGGGCGTGACTAAACGTTTGTTGCAGGGGCGTGGCGTTTTAAGTTTTGCCGTGGTTATGGTTTTTTGGTGGCTCGAGTTTAGGGTTATGGCAAGAGGGGGGTTTTTGCATCGTAATTTAATTACTTTTTTGCGGCATTTATAGACAATAACGATGGGGCTGATGATGATGATGATGATGATGATGATAAAGGACAGGGAAAGGACAATCGTTTGTTGGGGGCTGTTCTGTTTCTCTGGCAATTAGAACTTTTGGCCAGCCGGAGCAGCAGCAGCAGCAGCAGCAAAAGGCTTGAGGTCATATTAAAGGAAAATTAATGTTGTTTTAATTGTAAATGAGTTTCGCAAATGAACAAAGCGGTGGACAATGGGTTGTTATTTCTTCTAATGTCTAGACATTTGTGGATTCGTGTGGGAGAATAAAGATGGTTGCACTTTAGATTGATGTTTATGGGATCTTAGAAATATTTACAAGTTCTTTGACTTTACTTGGGTTTATTTATAGAGTATTAAAACTATGAAACATCAGATGGTAGCAGGTCATGATTATACACAAAAAAACATTTATTACTTGAGTATTTTTGGGTAGTAATCTTAGAATTATTAATGAAATATCAGCCTGAAAAAGGCCATGTAGCTCTGGCTATAAATTTTAAGATATTGTTATATTAATATGTATATGTATTACACAAAAAAATAAAAAAAAATGTAACTGTTTGAAGGGAAAAAGGAGATTTTTATTTTCAAATTCACAAATTTCTTTGTTTTTTTCTTTCAAACTAATTTTCTTTTTTTTTTTACATTTTCACCCTCTTAAACGTCCTGTGTTAACCATTTATCATACTAATTGTTGGCTAATTGTACAAAAATCTACCTCTTGGCAGCTTTCCATTCATTCCCCATCAACCATGATTGATTTCATTTTGGGTTTCTGCAGAAGCATTAGTCATAGGAGAGTACTAAAAACAAAACACCAACAAAAAAAAACACGTTAAAATTGACATTAAATGCACAATCGAATAAGAAAGAAATTACTGGAAGAAAAAAAATTGGGTTACAACAAGAAGAAAAAGAACAAAATAGTCCACTAATCTGCCACACAGCGACAGCAACAACACAAACAGTAAGAGAGAGAAATAGGAGGGACATGTCCATTCATGTCTGTGCGTGTGCGAATGAGTAAAAGAAGGCAAAGCGACTGACAGCAGCATGAGAAAGTGCCAAAATGACTAATGCACGAGGGAGTCGTGGGAGTGAGGGAGCGAGTCGTGAGTAGGCATTGACGGGTGAATTGTGGGAGGGGGGAGCATGACTGGCAGTGCACAGAGAGACAGAGGCAGTGATAGCGATACAGAGAGAGAGAGCGAGCGACACGGGCTCTGACAGATTGAGTTTCATTTGGGTGGAAAGAAACGAAACCAAAGTCAAACGAGGAGCAGAAAATATTTTGCCAAATTACATTTCAACAGCCTTTTGCTGTTACAGTTTTTTTTGCCCCTCATTCCCATTCCCAATCCCAATCCCTCGCTCCTTGCTTGTCCATTTAATACCCTTTTCTCTTTAGGTACACAGAACTCGGAAGACCATAAGTCTGCTCTCATGGTTATGCCGGTTGGCAATCCAGTAATTTAGGGACTACGTTTACGTAGGGAAAATTAATTTTTTGTGGAAAATTGCACCTTAGTTGTGGGCTAGAGTATTCCGTGTTTCGGCCTCATTGGCCTTTCCATTTTATGGGTTCTCCTTTTTCGTTCAGTGAAGGAAAAATTTCCACATTTGGCACATCAATGTCAAATTGAGGCATCGGTCAGACAGCAGACACACACACACATGCAGAGGGAGGAAAATGGAAGCCAGGAAATTGCCAAAAGTGCACATGTGTGTGCGCGTGAGGGTTTTCCCTGGGAAAGTACACATAAAATGAAATGAAATGAACAAAAAAGATTTCTATCTGGAGCGCTGCTGCTGCTGGCTTCTGCTGGCTGCCCACTCGAATGGCCAAAAGTTGCTTAATATGACAGCTGCTGGCCGGGAAACAAATGAGAGTGTGTACGAGAGCACGAGTAATAAATGCGGAGGCGCACAGGACACACGGGAGGGTTCAAAGTTCAACTAAAGAAACTGCAATTGCCACACGCGCGCACACACAAACACAGAGAAACTATCTGATGGAAATGGAGTGGTAGCACGTTGCTTGTTAAGGCGCAAAGTTCTTTATCATTTGATGCCCCCTTGCTTGAGGCAACGGTAAACCGATGCTAATCCGTGGCAGCAGCAGTAGCAGCAGCAGCAGCAGAAGCAGCTTTGAATGCTTAAAACAATTTACTTTGATGCTGCCCCACGACTGCCAGCCTGCCTGCCTGCCACAACGCAATCCAATTGACTTCATTTGTCCAACTGGAAAGCACAAGACAAAATGGATTAAGTGCGCCCAGTCCCCCTGCCTCCACCCACAAAACTCTGGCCATTGTCCAGAGGGGGGTTCCAGTCGTAAGAAGGATAATGGTTCTGTGGCACCCCGGAGTCATATTTGCAGTTAACCGCACATAACAATGGGGCATTCAGGCTCAGGGCACAGGGCACAGGGCCCAGCGTTTTGATGAATTCATTTCACTCAGTCCCTCCCCCCGCCATCTCAATCATCCTTGCCACACACCCCACCACCCTCTGCTTCGAATGAGGGTTGTTTTTGGGGGGGAGGGGGGCATATGAATTGATTTGCTGTCAGACGCGGGACGACACACAACGGCGGCTGCATGCACGACTTGCTCCTCATTATGCCGCACATATGGCCATGTTGCCACACCCCCATAGCCAGCTGCCACTTGGTATGCGCAGGCATGTGGCCAGGACTTGGCAAGGCATTTCACTCCAATTTTTGTGTCCTTTTGCCTCTGATTTTAGGCCCCCTGCCCCCAAACCCCAACAATCAATTTGCATTGTCTCCCAGCTGCTTTGATATCCAATAAGTTCGCTTTCCAATTAGTTCGAAGGATACACCAGACCCAGTCCGGGCTTAATTCCATTGTCATTAACCGAAAAAGAAAGCCAGCAAAACTTTTAGCCGGCAAACAAGCTGTCAACATTTTAATAAAACAGGAAGAAACCGAAAAGGAAGGACCAGAAAAAAAGGCAGACCAGGCAAACGCTTTGGAAAAATATTTGTATAAAATTAAAAAGGCAGGACCTGGGCTAAGATAAAACCCAAGGGTACTACACTCTCTTCCCCTCTCGCTCTCGCTCTCTCTTTCTCTACTTGGGGGCAATAAAACTTTCTTCATCAAGTCAACAGCAGCAGCGGTAGCATCAGCAGAATCACCACTTGGCGCGGCGGCGCCTAAAACTATGCTTAATTTTTTATCAACTGCAAGTCACGGCAACGGCAACGGAGTCGGGGCCGGAGACGTCGACCCAAAGACCAACTTTTGCTCTGGCTTTGGGCCAAAAAAAACGTGGAACGGGAGGCAGGAGGCAGGAGCCTGTAGCCGTGACAACGCAGATTGTGTGCTGCGGTGAAAGCCGCGGAAAATGAGAAAAGAAAATGGCAACATTTGGCCTACAACACAGCCGCCGCGACTACCTCGCCTACCTCTCTCTGCCTTAAAACAAAAGGGCGTCCATTGAACTTTCCCCAGCAACAAAAAAAAAACAGAAGGAAAACTATAAAAAGAGGGAAAGGGAGGGAGGAGTGGGGAGTGGGGGCCAGGAGGGCTGTGGAGTGTAGGCCGTGCACAAAAGTGTCCAAGTGGGCGTGTCGCTTTCTGTCGTAAATAGTTTCACGGCAGGGAAAAGCAGGGCCAACGAATAAAAGAGAGACACACTGAGAGAAAAGACTTGGCAGTTATAGAAAATATAGCAGCATTTTGAAATATTCCTTTTCTTTCAGAATTACAGTTTATATCCAGGTCCTTTCAGGCTGCCAAAGATTGCTTTAGGCTCTTTTTTCTCCTCAGTGCTGTGGGGGGCGGCAGTTGTGCCTGTTGGCACTTTGGCAGTCAACAGACAACGAACGAACAACAGACAAGTCCAGCCACCCTTCTTCCTAATGAAGCCAGCCAAAAACAGCCTCCACCACCCCCCCACCAGCAGCAGCACCCACCCAATCCGCTCCCCAGACACAATGTCTACGCCGTGTTTTTGTGTGCAAGCCGAAAAGTGCATATGTACATGCCTCTGCTCTGTCTGTCTGGCTGTCTCCTTGCCACCCCTCACCTCTCAGCCCATCCGTTTCATGCGCAATCTGCCAGCCATCTGTGAGGCGTACACACTTGTCAGCCAGGCCCTTGCCACTGCCACTGCCCCACACGGTAGACACTGTTGACAGCCGGAGCACAAGGTGCAAGAGTCAGCAGCAGAAGCAGCAGCAGGCAACATGGGTGCATCGCATCACCAACACCACGCCCATTTGGCAGGCATACCTTGTGTGCCTGACGTCGACGGCCGCTTGACAACTATCTGTCCGACTGTCCCTCCGGCTGTCTGTCTGCCTTCCTGCCTGTCCGTTGAGTGTCCGTTTGCTTGCTGTTTTGGCTTTTAGTGCACTTGCCAATTGCCTGACCTAGAAAGTGGCATGCAACAAACAACATACACCCCATATACCCAGCCTGAGTTTCAGCTCTTGCAGAGGGTTTTTCGGGGGTCTGAGCAGCGTTCCTTACCCAGGAAACTTCTGTAGCCTGTCTAAAAAGTGTCTCCAAATCGGAGTATATCTGAAACGAGGGTATCTAAAGTTTCGGATCCTGGCAAGGCAAGTCCTTTCGTTAGCAACGATTCATGGCTTGTTTTTAGTGCACTTTTCAATACTCGGTTTTTCCCGGGAACGGAACTTGTTTTGGTTCCTCGGGGAGGGGTTTGGGGTATTTTTTATGGCTCTTTCGGTTGGCTTTTTTGCGAGCTGTAAATCTGTTAAGCTCTTGAGTGCCCCCCGGTTCTCTCTCTCACTTTTCTGTTGCTATCTGTCCTGTTGTGGCGAACAAATTAATAAAATTTAATGATGCCATATTCCCGCAGGCAACGGCACTTGCATTTATTATGCTAATTTCCCACTCTCCCAACTGTTGATTATGGCTTATCAAAGCTATTGGCGCTTTGGCAATTGCAATTTCATTTAATGTGTGTCTCTCACTTACACACACACACACACACACACACACACACACACACACACACTCTCTCTGTCGCTACCTCTCTCCCCATGTTGGCAGGACATTAGAAATGCAAAAGTGATTATCTCTAATGGGGACGTATGCAGCAGTCTCCTTTTGCCACAGCCATGGGGAAGTCTATGCCAAAGTGGAGGCGGACACTGATTCCACACTGATTGAATCGATTAGAGTCGTTTTGGAGGGGTGCCCTGATCGGTTAGAGGCAAATCAAACAACAAATGATTTCGCTTTGGCCACAAAAATGGCATCAATTTCATATCAATCATTGGCACTCCCGCTACCACAGACACCTCCCTTGTGTCTATGTATTATAGAGTTCTTTCCATTCCATTCATTTAGCCGCAGACAGATGGATAGATGAATGGATGGATGGATGGGACAACAAGAGCCTCGGACTCAATGCAAATTCGCACACAATGGAAATTAATATAGCATACTTAACAGTCGGCGAGCTATGGCCACCATTTTGTGGCAAGCAAATGACTGGATACATACCCTGTAATGCAGGGACATATGGAAGAGACGATGCTGATAGACTTTTATCCATAAATTCTTTGATATATCACTGGAGATCAGGGATCACTATCCACATCTAAATACAGCCATTAGGAATAGGATTTTTTTCATAACAAGTAAAGATTCTTTTCGGACTTTCAGCAGGCCTAAAAGCATTTCCTAAGGATACAATTTCTGTAGGTATTTCTCTCTGCGGAGGATTACCGCACAGTCGTTGCTCTTAACTGGAAAATGTGTGTGTTTGGTTTTATTTTGTTTTTGTTTTCATTCGACAGGGGATTGACACTTTCCATCAAAGCGGCCAACAGCAGTCGGCCGCAACAGTTGCACATTTGATTTGGTTTTGTTTGTTCTACCACCCACAACCCCCCACTCTATTTTTTAACCCTCACAGTGAAAATTTACCACATAACAGTGCCTCCCTCCTCCCGTCCCCCCTTTTTGCGGAATCCGCGTAGCATTTCTGCCTGGCTTTTGTTGTTGTTTTATCAACGTTGACAAATCTTTATGTCGCCTGCAACATTTTTTTTGTGTGTTTGCTGTTGTTGTTGTGGTTTTTTTCTGTCTGGTTTGTTTGTTGGTTTATGCCCGGCACTCACTTGTTCTCTTTTTCGCTCCCTCACGCTATTTTTCATTAGAGCCTTTGCCTGCGGTTAGAACCAGGAGCTTGGCGGTGGGATGGGATGGGGGACTTGAGGCAAAGAGGATTTGGATTTAATTTATTTAAATGCTTATCACGAAAGGCTTAAATGTTTCTGTTGTGCTTGTTGCGGCGCCGCCGTCGCTCGAAAAGCGGCTTATGGAAAAAATGAATCTAACCATCTAAAAGGGGGGTGGGGGGTGTCCAACCTCAACCCCACTCCCACTGCACTGCATGACTGGCTAAGTCAGAGTCATGTATGGTTTAATTAAAGGCACTGGCTGGACTCAAGACAGCAACAGAAGGAACGGAAGTATAGCAGCAGCAGGAGAGCAGCCGCAAGACAAGACAAGAGACAACACCGCAAATTGGACAAAGGTACGATGGTTGTGGAAGGTGGGGAAGGACTAGAACAGGAACTGAAATGAAGCGCTCAACCGCACATGGAAGGGGAAAATCCCCAGAGCAGAGGGGTTTGGAAGGTGGAGGAGGAGGAGGAGGAGGATGGGTTCCAGAGATACCGCTCTTCGACGTTCAATTAATTATTCAGGCGAAAATGTTTCATATCCTGTGCACTGTGCGGCAGGCACTATAGTACATGCGAAATAAGTTCGACAGCTGTTGTTGACCTTACCCTCAAATTGGTTAAAGGACCCTGTCCCTGTCTCCTGTCTCGTGTGTTTGGCTGTGGCACAAATTTATGGTTTGCAAATTGTTTTGCACCCAAAAAGGTTAAACCCCCTCCCATACTGGGGGTTGGATGGATGAGTAACATATTTGGTAGCTCGTTGAAAAGTCAAAGGCGGCCGAGGGCCGAGGGTCCAACTGGGGGCTGTCGCTGCTGCTTTGCATGCCAAACGAGTCCTGAACCTCTCCGAGTCGTCTCAAGGTTGAGGTTGGGTTCCTGCTGCTGCTGCTGCTGCTGCTGCTCCTTGCCACATAGAATTTTGTTGTTGATGATGATGATTGTAATCCGGTTTGTAAGTTATGTGCTGCTTAATTGAGTTCACATGCACATGACCTGAATTCTTGATTGCAGACCCAACCCTCCATCCTACACCACTCCTGCTGAGAGCATCTTCTGCCCAGGAGATCCCCTAAAAAGTCAAGGCAAATCCTACCATCCCATCCCTTACGAATGGGCGTGTGTGTGTGTGTGTGTGTGTGTGTGCACGTCAGGTGCTCTGACTGCTGATGAGGCCGCAGCACGTGCTGCCCTCTATTTCAGGGGGCACAGCAGGAGAGAGGAGCAGCAGGCGGGGAGCAGCAGGGATCAAGGATGTAGCATAGATAGGAGCAGCACAGGTTAACCTGCAACTTGATTTTCACTTATCCTTTTCGCTTCTTCTTTTCTCTATGCTTTTATTACGTAATTTTATAGTTCTCTTGCTATGTGTGTGTGTGTCTGTGTCTGTGTGGGCTTGCCACCTGGCGCTCGAGGAAAAACAATCTCTTAATTTTCGTAAATCTGCACATCATAATTTATTTTAATTGCCACTAAGACCCACTCCCTCAGCCTCATCCCGAAAAGAGGAGCGTGCTCCTCCCGTCTGGCTGCCATAAAAAATGACCCAGACTTTATTTGGGAAGGAAAAGCAATTTATGATAGCCACATGGATTGTTTATGATGTCTGGCCTTCCTTTGGCTGCAAAATTTACGAGAAAATCTCGTTCAGCCGTAGCCTAGAGAGGGAGAGAGGAAGGGCGCAAGAGCGGTTCCTGGTCTATAGATAAATGAAACTAATTTAGTGAAGGTGCTCCTCAAGAGCGAACGAGAATGAATCCTGTCGAGGGGAAACAATCTAAACAAAAGGTAAAGGCTTAAAATCATTTGGCCTGCCATGAAATCTCTGCCCCGAAAAAGCTGACTGGAAAAGCAGGGGATTGCAGGAAAGAAATTGTAGAGATGCAGATACTCTTTCACAGAATAATTCGCCATGTATTCTAAGGTTTGGTCTTTATTGCTTGGGATCGAAAAGGGTATCCCAGAAGCTGGCATTTGTAAAAATTGTTGTACATAAAAATATATGTAAATATATGCACCTGCCTCTAGAGAGCCTTTGGGGGTTTCCTGTCCCTGATGTTACCTTTTACCTAAAGCCCAAATACACTTAAACTTTTGCTAAACACACACACATACACATATATACATTTCAGGAGTAGCAGGAGCCATAGGTTGTATGCGGGGCAGGCGTGGTCTGCGGTAAGTTTTTGGCTGCTGGAACTTTTTCCCTTCGTACCCTCCCTCTTTGTTAGGAGGAAAAACTGTTGCTATTTTGCCAGGCGACGAAGCCTCGCTTGCTTTAGCATTTGACAAATGTTGGCACAAGACACAAGGACCTCACCTCACCTCACACACACACACACACACACGCACTCGCACACAAAGAGAGATACACAGACAGACAGTATATGCCATGGTGGTGGTTGTGGCTGCGGCTGTGGCTGTGGCTGTGAGATCCCCTGGAGGCCTTACTATGAGGCTTTTAATAGTTTGATGTATGAGAAGCTTCATACCTCATACATTCTTCTTCTACGAGTACCCCCCCAACCCATTCAACCCACCTTCCCCCAGAAATCCCGCAACCATTGATGGCAGCCGCACATATGCAAATTTTTCCACAAAAAAGGGTTAGGCTTCCGTCTAAGCCGTCCTGCCTGCCTCTCTCTCTCTCTCTCTCTCTCTCTCTCTCTCTCTCTCTCTGTGTTCTGGATGGAAATTAACACAAATGTATTTAGTTTCTGCCACCCGAAAAATGTCTATCGGGGTTTGGGCTGTGTTTTAAAGGTGCTCTAATGGCTGTGTCTCTCCTTTGGGGCTTAACAACATTTTAAGCTAATTTTAATTCCACTTGCGTTTCGCTTTAAAGTGTGCAAAATGAGTTGAGCTGAGGAATCTGTGCGGAAATGACTTTTTCCGCCCAAAGACAGCAGATTTAGTACATATATCCTTTTGTTGTTTGTCTCGCTGGCAAATAATGAAGACAAGTTCAAAGCAAACATAAATAAAATTGTTAACATTTCTCTCTCTAGTTCCCATTCCCCCATTCCACCATTGTACCATTCAAATTCCCCATTCTCTTTCGCATCTCTCTTGCCCCATCATCATTATCATCATCATCACGCACACGCCCCAACAATTGAATTGTGCTTTTGGCAGAGAGATACCAAATTTCTATATATACATATGTACATACATATATACAAGTTTAAGAATGTATCTAAAAATACGAGGGAGACGAAAAACGCAGCTCTGGTGCTGCAGAAGGCAAAAAAAGCAAAAAAAATGTTTCCTTTTCGTTGGATGGCAAATGAAATTCGCTCGTTTGATGTGAGGCACGACCCAATACCCAAACTCCAAGGAGCCCGAGTATGATGCTCCTTTTTTCAGCTGAATTCAGTTTTAGTATGTATTTTTCCTTTTCTTTTTGGCTGCTTTCACTTTGGGCGTCGCCTTGTGCAATTGTTTGAATACTTTTGCAGCGCATTAAATTAGTTTCGTTTGAGTTAACGTGCCGAGACGAGAGCCAGACGAGGCAGGACCGAAACAGAAACAGGACTCAGCTTGAAACTCAGATTCAGACTCTGGCAAACTTATAATCATGTCTGTCAAAGGCAACATAAGGAAATTTTTTGCGTTCCCCAATCGTTCCCCCTTTGGCTGTTAAAAAGTTTCAGCAGACAGTTCCGATCAACCAGAGGCTTAAATGGAGCCACAAGCAAATAACCAGCTAAATAAATAAATAAAACAACAGAGAAAATTGTTTAAAAAATTCAGAAAAAAGTGTTACCAAAGCTGAATTGATATTTCATGTGAAATACATATTACTAGATTACTAGCTGTGCCTATTTTAAACTATTTTGCGAATGGAACTTCGTGGACAGGTTGGAATCTGGATCCGAGACCCTCCAGCAACCCATTCAATTGTTCTGATGGTACCATCTGACTCGTATTGAAATTTGAGATTTAAATATATACATATATAGATCTGCTGTAAATGTTTTATAGATGATAATTTATAAATTGTATACCTTAAATCAAAATTCCCTCATTTTAATTTGAAGCTTCTATGAAATCTCGTTGAAAAGCCATGGAGTTCCCCTCTGCCCGGGTGAGAAAACCCATTGACTTTAATGCCCAGGCGCTGTAGCAGCACTTTGCCAATAAAAGTGTCGAACAAAGTACAGAAAAATACGTTCATAATTCCTGGCACTGCTCCACGTCCACTCCCACATCGCCAGGATCTGCTCCATCTCCTGCTAATGCCTTAATGCGCAGCAACAATAAATGTCCAATGCTCAATGAAGCTGAAAGTTGAAAGGCAGCCGTCGAAGCAGTCGGAGCAGGAGCTGAAGCTGATTTCGGAAAGGCGAGGAGCTGAAAGGAGCTCCAGACGTGGTGTTGAAGTGCAACTATTTGGCTGCCACAGCAGCAGCAGCAGCAGCAGCAAAAGCAGCATGCCATCCATTGATGCAGCCCAGAAGCTATTGAGCTGGTAATTGAAAAGCGAACAGCATTTTAGGATATATCAACAATAGAAGCAGCAGCAGCAGCAGCCAAGGAGTGAATGGCAGCGACTTAAAGGTGTTGACACTCCTGGAGGACGTCGAGGCGAAGGAGGCCAAGGATTCTGGTCCATAAGTCTGCGGATTATAAACTTATCAAATCGGAAGGTCTCAAAGGAGCTCTGCCAGCGCGGAAACTGAAACAGGATTTCTGTTTGTATTTGCTTTTATTTTTATTTGCTACTCTAATTGAAGTGCCCGACCCCTCATGGTAAAATTATGCAATTTTCATAATGCTCGCCCCATGATTGAGATCATTTGTTGTAGATACCACACACAGCCACATACACAGCCAGACTGCGACCCTTTTGTGACTGCGGCACGCGGCACTGTCTCATACCAATTGTGCGGTTGCGAGCAGGTTTCTGGGCCTGGGGGTTTCTGTTGAGCAATTTTCATAACTTCATTTGCATTTAATAGAAGGGAGATTCTTGCCCGCGAACCGGGCAAGGGCAGGGGCTCCTGCTTCCCCGGTTGCTGCAATGCAAATGGAAACAATAACAAAAATGAAGCAAAAAAAAAAAAATGAAATTTCGGAAATTTGTGTTTAAAGCCGGAAGGGTATATTGCGCACTGTGCATGAGTATGATATTTAGGGTATCTTGTAGTTGCAATACACACACACACATACACGCAAACACTGTTTTATTCTATTCACATTTTTGCAGTGTGTCATGGCAACAGCCAGCACACGCATGTCACCATCAAATAAATCACTAAACGCTGTGACAGTGTCAAATGTCAGGAAAGGAGAAGCGGAAGCCATGGCACAGCAAGGGCAAGGCAGGACAGGACAGGACCAGAGTCAAACCAAAACCAGCAGCGGGAGCAGGATCAGAATCTGGAGCGGGTAACGGGTAACGGGTTACGGCCCACTGGAAGGGGTAATGAAGGGGGGTTCACTGAAGTGGTGTGGATTGGATTCCGGAGAGCAGGCCGTTCCGTTGCCCAAAAAAAAGGACTCCAAACACCATCGGATGTTGTCTCAGTTGGTAGGCGCACAGGGGCAATGACCCTCTCCACAGCTATGGCCCTCCCCCCCCTGTTATCCTGTTACCCTGTGCGCTGCGTCGCGTCACTTCATTGTTGACATTTAACGTGTTCGTGTTTGGCGTGACAAGTGACATGCTGCGCCTGCGACAACCTGACGGCCGCTCCGCGCGACCAACTGTTGAGGTCTGAGGCAGGGGTTCCGGGCTCGGTCCCGGTCCCGGTCCCTTTGGCAGCCCTCCGAAAAAACGAAGGGTTGACGTTATACAAAAACGTTGGCTGGAACAAAAGGTAGCGTATAATTGCATAAATATGCAAATTAGTGAGTGGCAAGGGATTGGGTGGGCGGGGAGAGGGTGACTGTCTGCCAACCTGCTTGCCTTGACGCATTGTCGCCCCCAATGTCAACGAGTGTCGTCTCACGCAGACAGACAGACAGATGGAGAGACAGCCGGAGACCTCACACCCATGCAATACACGCACTCTTGACTGTCCCACCATCCCGCTTCCACTTTCAGGATGTGCGAGGCGCTCGAGCAAAAATCTATAGCATACTTTGCAGCTGCCCGACTGCATCCGTTCCCCCACAAACGCGGTCTTCCACCTTGCCCCTGTGTGTGTGTGGCATATCAATGCTGCAGCCAAAATGGTTATAGAAGGGTGGGCATAGGGTGGAAAAGTATTTGCAGCCGTTGGCATTTTGCATGAACGGAAATGTGTCTAATTTCAATACAAAGTGACTTTGTCAGACAGTGTGCGCACGTGGGGGCCAGACGCAGACAATTCTTCGTTTGTCTTTGTGCAATTGCACTAACAAGCGACACATGAATACACTCAAACACTCACACAAGCAGGCGCACACACGCACACACACCTACTCAGTGGAAACACTCAAATAGTCAGGCATGCATTACCCTCATTTGGCAACAGTTTTCATTTCCATTTCAATGCACAAAGGTGCGCTCTCAGGGTCTTGCAAGTTTAGCAGCAGCAGCAGCAGCAGCAGCAGCAGCAGCAGCAGCAGCAAAGCAGAAAGTTTTTCCAAAGGGAGGGAATATTTTTCCAAGCAGAATAATAAAGGGCACAAAAATAAAGAGGACCCACACATACCCTGCCCGACAGATTGAAGGCACTTTTCATATGAAAGATGAGGTCTATTGGAATCCCTTACTTCCGATACATTCCTTTTCCTACACGGTGCCCCCCCCATAGCTGCCAAAAGGGTAAACAACATTTTATTTATTGAAAATTGTTACAGACCTTCGGCTTCCCCCCGCACTCTCTCTCTTTATGACAAGAATCTTAATTTTGTTCGCAAGTTCCTTTGGTGCTTAAAGGAAAAAAAGAATTCCCGTTTGGCAAGTCCCAGAACAGTACAGAACCGGGGCGAACGGGGGGGAACGGGGATCCGGGTGGGGGCACTCGAATCCACTTTGGTCTCGGCGGCGGCAACATTATGACAAAATGTGCATTTAAGTGCAACATTTATGTAAAATGTGCGTCTGGCAAGTTTCGCCTTTAAAATATGCACAAACATTCCATGCAGGGAGGTGGTGCACAAGAGGCAGGGCAGGCCAGTGCAGCAGCGGGTTTCACTGCTCCGAAACTCTCTTTGCCAAAAAGACGTTGAAAAAGCGAAGCTCAAGTTTGGTGACGAGACCATTTTGTAAGAACCCGAATTGCGAGGGGGTGTCAGGGTCTGGGTGTAGGTGTAGGTGTAGGTATGGCTACGGGTATGGGTATGGGTGTCGGGGGGCCAAAAGTTCAGAAATTAAGTTTGCTGACAAACGTTTGTTCAGCGCGTAGGGGTGGGTGGCTGCTGCTGGGAGAAGGGGGTGTTTGCAACTTTAGGGAAGGCACATTTCTAAACTTAAATAAGCGCAACTTGTGCGCAGCCCGTGCCACATGTGCCACTCGCTGGGGCTCTGCAACTTTTCTAATGCAATTAATTCCTGCACTCAACAGGAGAGATGGCCGGGGGGGTGGCGGATAAAATGTGTCCCAAGACTGCGAGCAAAAGTTTTTGGGGCCGCTTTCGCTCTGTGTTTTTCGGCAGTCAACTTGGGCGCAACGCACAAATTAGTGTAGCAGCAGAAGCAGTAGCAGTAGCAGTAGCAGCATGTGGCAAGGCTCTGTTCCTGGTTCCTGTTCTTGGGTACTGCTGCTCCTAACCATAATGCATGTCATAATGGCAGGAGCTTCTCTATTCTCTTCTCTATACTTTCCCTGCCAGCGAAGTTGGGTTGGAAATTTGTCACACGCACAAATTGTTGATCCTGGCCTCTCCTCCCCCCGCCGCTTCTGGTCCTGGGCCACAAACTGCATTCTATTTGATGTAATTTAAATTTTTAATTAAGCACCCAAATTGTTTTTGGTGGCTTTTCGCAAATCTCTGACAGATTTCTCGTTGCCTGTTGTCATCGCGTTTTTGGGCATAAATTTCGTTCTGTATGCGAAATGATAATGAAAATGTTTAAATATTTACCAAAATGTGTAACGACAATCAAAGCTGCGTGTAAGCACACACACGCACATACCGATACGAAAACGTACACAAATAGATAGAGATAGAGAGAGAGAGAGAGAGAGCGAGAGAAATAGCGGAGATACGTTTTCGGTTTAGTTTTTAGTTTTGGAAATTTTGTTAGTGGGAATTTTTTGCAAAAAATATCTAAGCTACATTTTAAAAATGATGAAAATTATGACATGACAGTATGCAAGGAATAATGAAAAGGGGAAAGTCGAGCTGTGTCTGTGGTGAGGGGTGTGCAGAGAGAGACAGAGGAACACATTGATGGAACATCGATTGAAACGGATTGAGGAAAACGCCAGGGCCAGCGGCTGATTACACTTACCTAGAACGAGAAGAGAGCATGCAAAAAGGGAAATTAATTAGGAGGAAATAAGTTTAGGGTCATTTAATTATAATTAATATTATGTAGGCATATTTTATTTTTTTTAGGCTTTATATTACCATGCTACCCGTGATTGGAAAGTCGAAAGTACGAGTCCAAAAATCAGTTTAAAATTGTTTAAAATTAAAAAATAAAACTCAGAAGGTGTTTTGGAGGCCCCTTGAAAGGAAATGAACCCGAAACCACTCTCTAGTATCCATTCACTGCCGTCCAATAACTGATGAGGATAAAGGCCAAAAAACATGACCGAAATTTATTTACAGCTAAATGGAAAAACAGCCGGGGAAAATAAGAAATAATACAAAATGGTCAATAAATTGGCAATGGCCATCTGAAGTGTTCACCTGAAGCATAAATCTGGCAGGCCATATAATTGGCCTTATCTTTTCCACCGACATACAATAAATATAGCTTTTATAATTAACTCTTTTGTACGCCCGCAACGCCGCGCCAAGCCACGCCCCCCGCCACACCACTGCACTCTCCAGGCCACCCATTTTGGTATTTGCTTAAAATTATGAAGCAAACCAGTTGTGCATGCCACAAAATATTTGCGTGCTAAATGAAAAACAAGCAAATCCCAAAATCACGGCAGCGCCATGGAAAACATGGAAAATATGGAAAACCGCCAAACTCGTACATTTCCAATCCGAAATCCAATTCGTGCTAGACACAAAAATATTTGCCTTGCATTTCTGCCAGTTTAATTTCGTTTTAGTTTTTTTCTCTTTCGCTTTTCGAAAGTTTTTGGAACATTTTTATGATTTGGAGTTGGGTCTTTTTTTTGGCATTCGTATTCGCGGGAGCTGTGGGGTTTTTTTTGTATTTGTTTGCGGTTTCTGCGGCCAGCATTTGTATAATATTTTTTTCTTTTTTTTTTAGCTGTGCGTGTGTGTGTGTTTGTGGCAGAAAATGTGCCGGCGGCGATACAGAGTTTCAATTCGTGTATGTTAATATTTATGTTTTGATTTCAAACAATGCGCCACCTCTGAAATATTAATGAAATACAAACACAATGTTAGCGCACACACACACACACAGGAGGCACACTCCACTCTGTCTGGGTGTGTGTGTGGCACACTCTCTGTGGTACATAGTGGGGATATGCAAATAACGAGAAGACTGCGAGACATTGACAGGGTAAGTAAACACCTGGAACCCCAACTCCCTCCCCAAAATGAAGAGAAGTGCTTCACAGAGCTTAGAGGTAAAAGATATCCCCCCCCCCCTCCCCCCCAAAAACCATGGCTGGTCTGCTCTTTGAAAAACTTTTCCGTGCAGTTGGAAAATTTATGCAAAATCTATGGAAAAAGTCACTGCCGCCACAAAAAGATAATCAGGAGCAAAAATCCCTTAAATTAAAGAAAAGTAAACGCTGAATATTTAGATACTCTTACAGATCCAGACATAATGATATAGGGTCCGTTTTATCCTTTCTTATAACATCCTCTGGAAAGGGTATTCCAAAAGGTATTCAAGATTTGCTGCGCCCATAAGTATGCTGCGTATTTTTTCGGTGGGTGAATTTACGCCTCGCCAGCGAACAGCGAACAGAGTCCTGTGCTGAGTTCGCCTGCCTCTGGAATAACAAATATTTTATTTCCAGATTAACGCTTGTCAGGAGCCCCAGTCCCTGACTCTCTCCCCCTCTCTCTCTTATTCGTTTCTTTTATAAATGCAAAAATCGTGAGTGGCGTCGCACATTTTCCATTTCCAATTCGGTTTGTTGCACTTTGTAGCCAAACGAAAGAGAGAGAGAGAGCGAGTGAGAGCAAAACAGCTGCCAGGAGCCACACCTAAGTCCATGCCATGTGTCTAAAAACGGGGAGTCCTCTGAATAGTACATACATACATATATACATTCGCACACACACACACACACACACACCCACATACAGGGACAGGGACAGGCAAATTTAGCTGCAGGCCAAACAAATGACAAAGCAACGACAACGACGACGACGACGACATCGGAAGCTCGTCCTGTGATCCTTGTCCTAAGAGTCCTGGGTGCTGGCTAGGGAAAAAGTAAAAGTGGCAAAAGCAAAACCGCCGCATCCTCGCACACGTTTTATTGATTTTCCTTCTTTCAGCCACATGCACATGCGTCGCCGGGAGTATCCGGCCTTCCCTCAGCAGCAGCAGCAGCAGCAGCAGCTTTTTTGCGTATTTCCGGCGATTAAGCCGAGAGCACGGCGGCGGCGTCGCCATTTGTTTGTAAATTATTTAATGTTACGCTTAAATTTTCCGGCAGCAGGCAGGCAGGCAGGCGGGCAGCACCAAAGGCTAACTGACTCAGCCACTGACAGTGTGGGAGTGTGAGAGAGGGAGCAGAGAGCTGCAGCTTTCGAAATGTCTTTGAACTTTTGTCTCCGACAGGACGCAGCCATAGGAGAGATGCCTTTCGGTTTCGTTTTTTTTTCTTTTTTATTCGCCGGTTGGTGTCCTTTTAACTGCTAGTGTCCTGACCAGTACCAGTCCAAGTCCCTCTCCAACCATCCATTCCCCAGTTGGAGCTGGAGCGCTTATGTCTTTTGTTGTTCCCTGGATTTGCTGCTTCCTTTGCTCCTGCTGTTACTCTCTCTCTCTTTCTCTTTCCCCCTCTCTCTCTCTCTCTCTCTCTCGAGTGGTATTTAACATTATCTGCTTGAGTACATGTTGCGGTATTTGCAGCAGACAACAGCACACCCGCCAACCCGCCAACCAGCCAGCCAGCCAGCCAGCCGCAGGGACAGCAGTGGCAGTGGCACTGGCTGTGGCAAGGACAAGGACACGCCGACATTTGCACTCCCATTTTTAGAGCCAGTGCCAGTGCCAGGCCGTGGTGGGTCCTTCTTTCTTTGCTTCGTTCGACTCTCTTTTATTTTTTTCTTTTTTGCTTTTCCTTTCCTTTTTCTTTTTGCATTTGCCATGTCTGCGTTTCCGTTTACAGCTACACAACGCAACGCGGGATGGCTGTCGCCATCTTTTTTGCTTGCCCGAGCCCGAGCCCAAGCCCAAGCCCAAGCCGCTTATCTCTGGTTATGTTTTCTTACATTTTTGCCCATTGTTTGCTTTTGATTTGATTGTTGGCAGTGCCTTTGCTCCTCGTGTCCCGTCATCCCCACCTCGTACTCAGTGCTAACTTTTAACGAAATGTCTACAAAGGATCAAGCATTATGTCCCGCAGGAGAACGAGAAGGATACACGATGTATGTGTGCGCCAGAGTCTCCAAGCTCTGTCTGTCAGAATCACAGCACAAGCATTCCCCGGCATCATTTTCCGTTTGACTAAATGCACCCTCTCTCTCTATCTCTCTCTCTCCCTCTCTCGTTCTCGCTCAATCCCCAATCTGCCAGCGGCATTCCTTGGGTTCCCTCTCCACATCTCCTATCCTGCTCACTCTTTGTCTTGGCTGCATTAAAAGCTAATTAATTATGTCTTCAGCTAGCTAGTTAGTCAGTGGTTGGACATCCTGCCAGTGATTTATACCAGCGTCCGAGGACCAGCCTCCAGCGCCACAGGACACGCGCAACAGTCAGTCCCTGATTGAAAATCTCTCCCTCTCAGTCTTCAGAGATTTCTGTCGTCTTGGATTTCAATGAAAAATATATAATAATTTACAATTTATTATGGCGACATTTGACACCTTTTTTCGTCATCGAATATGCAACACAAATTTGTTTTTCTTTGCAATAAATCTTCTTTGGTTTCCCAGCAGACAGATTGCTCGGATTTTGAGATGTATCTAGGTACCACGGGGAGTGGCAGCAGTCTCAAGGGATTTGCCAGGGGGGTTGTAAAGGCCCCAAATAAAAAAGGTGAACCCAAAGCCAAGAGATCGCCCAATTAGCTGAGGTTTTTCTGGAGCTCCAAAGAGAACTACAAATCCTGCCACTTTCGGCGGCAAATGAGTCACATGCCAGAGACGTACTCGTGTGTCATGGGTTTTCTTTCACTCAGAATCCAAACCAAAAAATGTGAAAAATGTGCACCGGGTTTTTGTTGTTGTTGGTTGCATGTTCTTGGCTTTCATTACTTGACTTTTTCCTTCTTTCCTTCTTTTTTTATTACTTTATTTGCAGTCGCATAACAAGCATAAAAGTCTCCTGTGTTGTGTGTCGTGTGTCATGTGTCGTGTGGCAGCAGTAACAGTAACGCAAGAAAATGGCAATTTCATGTCAATTGTCAATAAGCTGCAAATGAAATGAAAATATTTTCTGTGCTGTTTCCTGGCGAAATTCTTTAGCTGCTTTTTTGTGTTGCGTTTTTTATGACAAAGCGAAAAGACAAGAGCGGAACAAACTCCCACCCAGTGCCCAAAAATATGTTGGAATTTATGCATATTTTATGTTTAGCGAACAACCAGGGTTGCAGGGTAACATGTAGGGTAAACAGGGGGAGTAAAAGCGGGACAAAGTAAGGCACGTAGCACGCATACGACATGGTGTGTGTTCTGGCCAAAAGTCATGTCAAGTGCCTGTGTAAATATCATCCATAAATGGTTCGCAATCTTATCGAAAGATGTTGAGAGTTTATACGTTTTCGTTTATTTATTTACTTAGTTTTTTTATTTTTAAATAAAAATCACAACCTGCCTCACTTGAAGCTCAAGACAAACACACTTCATTTCTCAACCTGAAACAGAGACAAGGAAAGGGTTTCACACAAAAAGCGGAGAGACAACACTTCAACTCAGGGCAGAGACAGAGACAGAGACACAGAGAAGGCGAAAGTGGAAAGAGGTGGATAGTGGTACACTGGTCTCTGATGGTGCTTCATGCGCCATTTGGCAGACAACAAGGGGCACAGAGAGCCATCAGCATCAGCAGAGGCAGAGGCAGCAGCAGCAGCAGTAGGGGAAGGCAGCATCAGCTGCACTTGAAACAGCGTCGCACATGTTTTAGACTCTTTTGCCACTTCTAGGGATGCACCTCCATCCCTCTCTCTCTCTCTCTCTCTCTCTCTGTGTATATTCCTTTCCTTTCTTTCACTGTGTCTCTCTGCTGCTGCTGCACTAATGAAGTCTCAAAGGCGCGATTAAAAATGTAACTTGTGCACAAGAAAAGCGAAACACAAAGATGGAAAGTAGACCGATGCTAGAAATACCCTTTCTATTAAGAGACTTGACTGAAGGAGTAGCCTGTCGAAAGTGCTTTGCACAAAGGGTATCCGACAAATAAATACTGAAAAAAAATAACTACTTTAAAGACGACATGCAAAAACGCAGATAAAAAAGCAAACACGCCGTTTGCCAGAAGCAAGACAGCAGCAGAAGCAGCTGGAGCAGCAAGAGGAGCAAGAGGAGCAGCCGCATCGGAGAGCGGAATGGTGGCAAAAATGGGTGGAGCCTTGTTGGGGCGTTGATGCGCTGCCAAAGTGCTGCTTCAACACTTTCCGGCAGCAACTTTCCGTTCGGTTCGGTTCGGTTCGGGAAAGCGATGGGGTGGGGTATGGGGTATGGGGTGTGGGGCAGGCAGCTCCAGCTGCTGGCCAAAGCCAAACTTCAAATGAAGTAAAGACAAAAAGCCATAGCACATTTATCACAAAGTCCTCCCTCCTCCTGGCAGAGGACTGGACTGGGTGTCCGATTGGAAGTTTGTTTTTCGCAGTTTTTGGGTGCTTAGTGGTTGGCGGCAAGGGTTTTAGGGTTTTATAGCACGGTGCTACGGATACCATATGATGCGATACTGCTGTGTGCCTTGTTCTACGGGTCTTCTTGGAGAACTTGAAGTTTCTTTTCACTGATATTATTCCTCTGTTGTTGTTGGCTTTTTTTATATATAGATTGCGCGACGAACAGTCATGACATTGAAAAATTTATTGCATGCTCAAGAGAGGGGGATAGAGGCAGAGAGAGGTGTTTAAGGTGGCTGGGTCCTAGGGGTTCTGTACCAGGGGTTGTGTCAATGTCAATGTTCAAACGCCCCAGAGGGGTTGGATTTTCTCTTTCTCTCTCTCCCTCTTTTATATGTGTATCCCATGTTTTTTTCCATAGAAGTTTCCCATTTAACACCTCACAGAGGGGTGGCCTTAGAGGGTGGGTGGACTGGTCTGGTTGTTCCAGCCTGCAAAATGCAATTAAAAAGTCTTTTTTTCTGTCCCATGTTGAGCTCTTGACATTTGCGTGATAAATGAAACAACAATCAGCAGATGAGATAAAACTTCTCTCTTATCTATCTCGCAGCCTCTATTTCTTCTTCTCGCTATCTGTACTACGCTTTCCCCACTTTCTTCCGATTCCTGTCGCCTCGTTCCCTTCCTTCACTCGGCCTCTGCGCCTCAGCTGCTAAATTACACAAAATTTTTATTGTTGCCTCTTCCATCCGGCTCGAACCTTAAATGCATTGACTGTGAAATTCGCAATCCTTTCACACGCCCATACACACACACACACATACACGCACACATCCAGTCATCCTTTCGCACTCACACATACATACAGACAAACGTACAAGTATATTTCACGCGCCAACGCAAATTTGAAAGCGAAATTCCATCCTCACACTCCTCGACACAGCATTTCAGCAACTCTTTGCCCACCACCACCCCCACCCCACCCCACCTCACCTCACCCTTTAAGCCTTTCTCTTTTCCTTGTACCCTTTTTTTGCCAAGGAATATACGAATTTGCGTCCGGGATCCGGTAAAGGAGTTTTTTCGATTGTAAGTCTCTCTTAAGTCCCGGATTTGACTCCCAGATGGATTTCACAGATTTTCATATATTTTTCAGGGAAAAAATAAAACCATATTTCAAGGGTATTTCAAATTTCGTACATTTTCCTTCTTGTATTTTGTTGTCTATTTTTCGGCCTTTAAATGTTTTACGGTGTCGTTTCGCTTCTCTCATTCTCGTTCTCGTTCTCTGTTCTGTTCATTCATTTCATTTTTTGGGCTCCCGTTGCTGTTTCCCCTTCCTCTTGCTGTAACACCCACCCCATCGCCCTTTTGATGCCACCTCCCCAGCGGCCTGTCTGTTGTTTGCGCCTCTTCAGCGGGTTTTAATTGCGTTTGTATTACACAACACATACACACACACACACACACACACACAATACAGGAGGCAATGGAAATTTAAAGCATTTTCCAACCCCACTCCCACCAACGCTTGAGTTATTCTGCCACCCACCCTTCATCCTGTTCCTCTTCCATTGCTTTCAGTGTGCTACTCTCCAAAAGTCTATTATATTTCCAGTTTGAGACTGATTTTTCCCGGTAGCTGCGCTTTTGCCTCCCCGTCTCTCCGTCTCGTTTTTTTGCTAAATTAACTTAATTGTTTTTGCATGGAATTAATTTCATTGCATAAATTTTCACCTTCTGAAGGGATGAGTTTTTCGGCTGCTACTCCTTTGCCTTCTTCCTTCTTCATCTGTCAGCTTAAAGTGTGAAATGCGGCACCTCTCGAATAATTTACGAAACAGAGGCAACACTTTTTGGCCATACAATTAATTATTATGTGGCGCAAACGGCGGGGAAAAGGAGAGAGTGGACCAGGGACTGAGTAAATATTTAAATGTTTCGAAATTAATGAAAAATACATTTCTCAAATAGCCAAATATATTATCTTGGGCAGAGAGTCTGAGCCACCCCTCTCTGCCATTCTGGCCATCTTTTAATGAGTTCATTTATATGCCGCATTTGACACTTAAGCAGCTTTCGTAGAGGACTGTGCCACGCCCACCTAATCCCCCGCCCCCGCCCACTAACTATTTTTTAATGCTTTTTAAGTAAGGTTCTGTTCTATGCATTCTTTGTGCGAATTTTTTGTATCCTAATCTAGTCGCTAATTTGCATAGATTTTGGTTTGCAGCTTTTTGTTTGTAATGCGAAATAAATGAGAAAAAAATATTTAGTACTCGAGTACGAGTTTCACTGGGATAGAAGCAGGGAAAGCGAGACATACCAGGCATACTAAGACACTCTTTTTTGCTAAGCTACGCTGTGAAAAGGGGAGAGCAAACGGAGGTTTTGGTGCCATGCTATTTAACCTCTTCTGCTAAGCTGCTTTGTGAGAGGAAGCGAAAAAGAAGCTGCTGCTTATCTACTCTGGAAGAGAAAGAGAACAAAAAGGATTTGCAAATCTGTTTAGGTTTCCTAATATCTATCTTTCTTTCTCTATCTACGTCTGTTTATATCTATGAAAACTAGTAGTTGTATAGGAATACAGCATTATCTGAAGGCATCACCATTAAGGTTCTCCCAGAGTTCCCTTAGAATCCCTCCAATTGTGCCTCATTTTCGGCACTGCTCCCCACATGCAACACATTTCCCTTAACTGCTCAAAACCGAATAACTCTCACTCATTTGTCTCGATTTTGGGCTGGAAGCCAGAGCCAAACAATCAGCATCATTTCAGTCTATAAAAAAAAAAATGCTAAGAAAAATCCCATTTGAAATGCTTTTCAATTTATATTTTGCTTGAGCTGCTGATGACACCAGGAGCCCACAAGCGATACGATATACCGAAGTAAATGTCCATATATGTAAGCTTTTCGAAAAGTTAACAAGGATTTAAAAGGTTTTTGCTGTCAAGCGCACACGCACACACACACACACACACCCGTGCAAAGGGGATATTTCTATAAGGATGTGCCGCAATGCAGCTGACAATGAAGGAAAAAATTATACATAAAGAAGTCGCGCAAATTGTCAGGCCACACACAAAAACACACACACACACTCAAGGACATACGATTAAGATCCTTAAGAGACATCCTTCCACATATACATGAAGAAATATGCTTATCAGGAGGCGTGGGGCTCATTCCCAAACCTCCTCCCCCTCCTTCCATGCCGCCGATTTTGGCTTACTACATTTTCATTTTGTAAATGAAATTTTTTCTTTTCAGGCGCCTTCAACTTTGTCTTTTGCGCACAGCCGCGCAGCCGCCCAGCCACACGCCCCCTTAACGCGTCTCTAGTTTATATTCATTTTTTTGTGAATATTCGTATTCGTGTTCGTTTTTTTATGCCAACACATGTCCCTGGCAGCTGGCAGGCAGGACGAACAGGAGCAGGCAGCAGGCAGCAAGCAGTTTAATTTCATTTCAATCACGCTAAAAGCAAAACATAATAATTTCTCAAGCTGTCCAAAATGTTCTCAGAGGGTTGGAGAGGGTCGGGGTCTACGAGTCTCAGGGAAAGTGAGAAATAATAGTCCAACCACTTCACTTGACTTTCTTTCAGTGTAATCCCACACACACACACATACCACAGGCCTCGGGCCTCGGGCCTCAGGAAACAGCCTCAATTCATAAATCATTGGGATTTTGGTTGTCTCAAAACCTTGAAAAACTTTAATTTACTCGGGATTTGTGTGCACCTTTTTCGATACGGTATTCTTGAAGGGTATAACGGTATGCGAAATGCACTTCGACTTATGGGATCTATGGTGTCGTATCCTAGCATCCTTTTTATGGCCTTCTGTAAAGTGTATTTCCACTTCGCCTGACACCTCCCGCCGCCTGGGGCTCTTTCTCGGAATCGACCTTCCTCCCGGAAATAATGTATTTTATATGCCACATCTATATGCAGCATTTTGTGTATTGATGGAAAAAAGGTTCATGTGTGCCGTCGTCTCTTGTTGAATTATTAATGAAGCTCTCCCCAAAAACACGCACACACACACAATCAGCTGTGCCCCAAAAGAACTACTTTCAACACTTTGTTGCTGTTGCTGGGGTGCCCCTTCGTCGCCATATGTCATTCCGCCGTTGTTTTTGACCTTGAGATGGTCCTGTACGTCCTCTTAGCTTTAATTTTTGTATGTGCGGGGATTGTGTCACACACACATATGTATGTACATATGTACATACCAACACGCATGCAAACAAGCCTTAATTTAATTAACACAACAGACCACACACACCATGGAAAACTCAAACACTCAACCCCCCGCACAGACACCCACTCGCAAGGACGAAGCGTACCCTTTGGGTCGTGTTTTTGTGGGCTGCAAAGTAAGCAATTTTCCAACAAAAATGTGTGTGTGTGTGTGTGTGTGTTGTGTTTTTCTTTTTTACATAATTATTGCATGTCGTTGCTGCCGCTGATGAGGTGGATGTTGCAGTTGTTGCCACATGTAATGGTTCTGTTGCAATATCCGATGTTTCGGCTGTTAAGCTTTGCTCTTCTGTTAATTATGATGTATTTTTTTCCAGGGATCGAAAGGGTTTTCATTTTATAATAAAAATTAATTTCTTTGACTTTGACATCATTTTTAAGTTATTATTATAAAAATTAAACTCAAATAACGAAAAGTGATAACTTTCATTGGGCAAAGGAATTTTGAAAATAGTCCTTATAGAGTCAAAAACAATAAAAAAAAGTAAATGTTAAACAAAAATTGTTTTTTCTGCTGGTTCCTTTTTCGAAGGATTCTTCTATTGCTTAGGGCTCTGCAACACATTTCACACTTCTGTGCGCATACTGATGAAGCCTCTGCTGAGTTTCTGTTGCACGATCTGGATCGGTTGCTGCTTCTGTAGCTCTTAATGTTGCCATTGCTTCATCTGATGTTGTAAGCAGTTGTTGGCCTCTGTTGCATTTTTCTTACTTTTCCGGCATCTGTTCTGTATTTAATGATGCTGCCATTGCCACATTGCTGCACTTGCTCCTGCTGCCTGCTCCTGCTGTGCATTAAAAAGCCACTTTGCCGCTTCCTGTGGTCACCCCACCCATCCACTTTTGTTGGCGTGTCAGAAGGTCTCTGTGTGTAAAATTGTGGGCGTTGAAACTTTAAATCGCCATTGGGGCAGCCTAGCCAAGCCTCTATTTTTTTTCAGCCAGGTTTTTCATCGCTTTTTTATTTTACGTTATTTTTGTTTGCGTTTTTAATGCCCTTTTTACCTAGGAGCAGCCTACAACCGCCCACATAACGACGACAAGTGCATGGGGAAGGGCGAAGGGGGGAACATATAAAAGGTAAGAACGAACGAACGGCGAGGACGATCGACTCGGGTTTATGCCTCTTATCTAATCCTTTGCAGCGCAAGTTTTCTCTGGCCAATGGCTCTGGCTGCTGGCTCGTTCCGTTTGAGGCTTTTATGAGGTATCGTAAAAACTTTTGTGGCCCCCGTGTGCTAGCTCTAAACATCAGGCAGGACTCAGGACTCAGGCAACAAGAAACTAAAACCAAACGTACGCCTAGAAATATGCTATACAAATTTAATGCCCTCTCCAAAAAGGACGAACCCAACAACAAACCAAAAAAGAACAGGCACAGGAACTGGCAAGCTGGCAAACAGGCAAACAGGCGAACAGGCGAACAGGCACGGGAAAAGTAAAGTTTATATTGTCGACGTTTTTATTGATATCGTAAAATGTTTGCCAAAGTCCAAAACACGGAACGTGGTCGATCCGAGGGAGTCCTTCTACTCCTCGTTTTTTCTCTACCTCCGACAATTTGCATAGTAAATTTATGAGACAATTACTGAGCATTTTTGATTTAATGACAATTATTGTCATAATTTTCATCAAAATTGCCCAGAGTCCTAGTTCTGTCTTGTCGTGGGGCATACTTTTTCTGTTTTTGCCACCGCACCGTGTCTCGTGTCTGCTGGGGCAAAAGGGGCAAAAGGGGCAGAAGGAAAAACAACGTTGATATTTATGCGTTTTTGTGGCTCATGAATTTCGGAGCATGCTCTGAGAGTCAGTCAAGCCATAAACTGTCTGGCTAGGGTCTCTCAGGCAAGTGGCCTTCGTTTTAGCATATTATTGCCTTTCAGGGACCAGCTCCTCCTGCACCTCCTGCTGCTGCAGGAGCTCCTTGGAGCCATTTCAATTAAACAGTCACGCAATTTCCTCCTCGAATTGTCTGCCCCTTAAGCCATAAATCAAATAATATTGACTCTACTTTCTTGTGGGGCGTAAAATTCTTTTGTCACTTTGCTGGTAATCGATGGATGATTCGTTGGTACCAACTGGCACTTGTCCCCGATCCCCCTTTCCCCCTTTCCCCTCCGCTAATGATTGCAAATAAACAAGAAACATTTTTATTGTGGGGCACCCTTTTTGCCTATACTTTCTACATTTAATCGGAATTTCTAATAAAATTAAGTTCTTTTTATTAAAGAATCATTTCGAGATGGAGATGATCTCCACCCCCATTGCCTGAACCCTTTCAAACCCTTTTACAGACACCATCACGAAGTTCAAGTAGTCTGTCTCACCCGTTTTGCGGTTATTTCCGTCTGGCATCAATAAATCCTATCGGCCCGCCCCCAATCCCATCGAATATCCCCTCCATTTTCTATATATAAAAATGCAAACAAATTTCGCACTTTCGTGCAGCAAAGGGGAGCTGCACAGGTGTGGCAGTCAGGAGTGCTGGCTGGGTCCTCGTCGATTCAACCACTCAATTTGTCACATTTGAAATACGATGATAGAAACACACACATATACACACACACACACACACACACATACACACAGCGCAAAAAAGGAGGAAAAAAAGTAAAAGCGAAAAGCAATCAAATTGCATTTTTATTTGCAGAAATGCATTTTGGTACTTGAATGGAAAGCAAATGCTTTTAAAAACGGCCTACACACAGCCACACCCCCCACCCCTGTACCACCACAGGATATCCAGCAGCAGCCGGAGCACGAGCAGAAGGCAGCTGGAGCGGCAGCATCCACGGGGCATCCAAACAAGAAAATCAACTTAGAAATTATGACTCCTTGGGTGATGGTGGAATAAAAAACGGGGGAAAATTAAACACAGAGTGGGAGAGAGAGTGGGGGAGGGAGCGAGAGAAACAAAAGCACAGAATCATAAAAAACATAAAATAAATGTAATAAAAAACAAGGGAGGAGTAGCAAAGCGGAAGCTGGAGTAAGAGCAAAGGGAGAGGTAGAGGGATAGAGGGATAGAGGGAGAGAAAATAAAGCCAACAATGCAATTTTCGGGGGCGTATGTGTAACAGGCCACAAAGGTCATAAAACCATATCAACGCCATTAAATGTACAACGCGTGGCAGCAGCAGCAGCAAGAGGCAGCATCCGCCCCCCACCCAGACATCTGTAGGCGGGGATGGGGGGTGTATAAACACCTACACGTCTGAAACTGAAAATCATAAAAAAGTGCGCAACAAAATAAAAGCAACAAAAACTTTTCGCCTCCCCCGCTCCCCGCCTGAAAGATGAGAAGCTGCGAAAAGAGAGAGAGTCAGAGAGTGTGATGTAAGCAGGTCGGCGGAAGGGGAGAACCCTACTGGGAATAGGATATGGCCGGAGAGATGGGCGGAGGGGTGGTGCGGGATACGATATGTATGTATGTGTTCACCTTTATGGGCAAAGGACCCCGTACACTTGTTGGGCGCTCTCTCCTTCTGGCCTTGCCCGGGTGTTTAGACAATGTAAACGACTCAGAAAAAAAACAACACAAAAAAAGGGAGACACGGACACGGACACGAACACGAACAGAACCCACAAAAAACTAAACAAACTGAAATTGAGGTGGAAACACACACACAAGCACACGTACGGTCAGGATACAAGGATAAAATGAAGCAGTAGGAGGAGGAGCTAAAGCAGCGGATGGGACAGAAGAGGATGCGGCTCTGTGGCTGCGGATGGCACTCAAGTGTGAGCACAAACAAATTTTTTACATTCCACTCTCTCTCTTCTCTGAGTATTTCTGAATGTTTGTGAGTGTGTGTGTGTGTGTGTGTGTGTGCGGATGAATCACCGTGTGGGTGTGAGTGAGTGACTAGCCAAAATGTGGGCGTCAATGAAATTAAGGTCGAAAATGAAAATGAAAACACGCCGAAAACTCCGTTTTGTTTTTATTTTGTTTTATGTTTATTTTTTTTAGAATGGATACAGGAACAATCAGCTAAAGCGTCAAGAGAGCGAATGGCTGATTGGTGGCAGAGGAGGAGACTGATGGCAGACGGAGCATTTCAGGGCCAGAGATGAGACTTACGTACGTGTAAATAAATTATATGCGATATTGTTTCAATTTGGAATCAAAGTGGTAGAAAAGTCCAAACATTTGGTAACATAATTCGCTTTAAAAGGATCAAGGACTACTCAGCAGCTAAACTGTTAAGACTTTGAGAGTGCCATTTGGCGAGGCGTACTCAATTTTTGTTTCTCCAAGTACTCCAATTCCACGATTACTTTCTGTTTTGTGTGTAGCCAAGCGAAACGTAATGAGCTCTACGTTACGTTACGTAATGGTAATGCCCGTACACCGTAACCGTAACGATAACGGTAGCAGCAATTAGTTTTTAATGTACTTACAGCTCGGGCATTTGCAACTTAATTAACTTTTGCGTCTGCCCCAAAAATAAAGGAACATCCAACGAATGAAAATGTGGAGAAAAAAAACGCTACTTAGTGGAAGAACGATAGGAGGTGCTTGTTGTACAACCAGAAAGAACAACTATAATGACCACGAGCGAAAGAACGTGCAGTACAAACACACACACACACACACACACACTGATTACACTCTGATGTCCGGTGTTGGGGCACCAACATGTGGCTGGCGTATCGCCGTTGCTCAGTTTGAGTATCCACCAGCCACTTTATCATTTTAATAAGCGCATTAAAAATGCAATTTCAATGCGCTAGTTTCACATAAACAAAAGCGGGAAAGGAAAATGATTCAGTTACGGCAATTAAGACTAATAAAATACCCTCTAATCGGCTCAAAGAGTGACAGAAGGGAGAGCTCTCTGCTGGGAGAGAGATCCGGTTGTAGGATACGCTTAATGTAAAAGTCTATAACATTTTCAATTCTCATCGATTCTCTGCGAATTATATTCCCTGAAACACAATATACCCTGTGTATACCCCTACAATTGCTGCGTATGAAAATGCAAGGAAATGTTTGCCATATGCTCGACACACACACACACCCACAGGTTATAAAACTACGCATATGTATGTGTGTGTGTGTGTGTGTGTATGCATGAGCTTGTTTAACGCTTAAGTAGGTGTACGGAGGGAGTGAGTGAGAGAGACACACACGGAGTGTGTGTGGGAGTAGGAGGGTGTGACTGAGGCTTGGCAAACGGCAAACGGCCATAATTTATGCTTTATGTCGGCACAAATTTTAAATGGCCACCAAAGTTCCAGCGAGCTTAAAGCGCATTAAGTCCCCAACACAGAAACAAAAGACAGAGACAGCCACAGAGCCAGACAGAGCGAAAGAGCGAGTGAGAGAGAGAGAGAAAAACACGGTAAGCACAGCGAAAAGTGAGGCAATTTCATTTTGCACTTAATAAAAATTTAATGGAGCCCACATCCCACACACATAGCGCACAATATATGGCCTGTAAATCAGGCAAAATTGTTGCCTTAAGTGAGCTTTAAATGGAGATGAAAACAGATTCGTCTTGAGCGTGCGGTTTCCACTACGGCGCTCGTAGCGAATCAATAAACAAGCCTCCCTGCTAAGACAAACCAGAAGAGAGACCGAGAAAGAGACATTGCAGGAGGAGAGAACGGCGAGGCGGAAGACCCAAACACGGGAGAGAGCGATAGAGGTGGTACGCTCTCTTCGAGTAAATTATAGACATGAAAGCACACCCTTCACTGCTAAGCCACGCTGGGAGAGCTCCAAGGATTAAGGCCTCAAACAAAAAAATAGAATAGCCTCTGGCTTGAATCAGATCAAAAGTTAGTCAAGTTTGTGGGCCAGGCCACGCCCTTAAACGAGCATTAAACGTTTATTAAAGCGACAGATGACAGATTACAGGTGTGCAAAACACACTCGTATTCCCTTTTCCACGCCCAAGCCTCAAAGGGGCCAGGAAAAGTCAACAAATTGACACATTAAAACAAATGAGGCCACTGCCAGGACAAGCAGCAGCTGTCGAACGTTGCCACACACACAGCCCCACAGAGTGCCACATGAAAGGCGAAACGGCGACGACAACTAATGGAGCTTGTTATAGTTCTTGCTACCCGTCCAAAGCAAAGGAATGGGGTTGCCGAGGACGGATGGCAGCTGCGCGAAAGAACTGAAAGTGTAGCATACTTTTTGGCCCCCAAGTTAGTGCCAAGAAATTAACGCCTAGCCCTAGCCTCGACTCAACTTTGGCTCGAGACGCTGTGTGATATGTGTCGAGTATTTGGCCCAGAGTTTTCGCCTGTTTTTTATGTTCCAATTTCAGGTATTCCATTTTTCTTTTTTTTTTGTTTGTTGGGGTGAAACTTTTGTCGCCGCACGCATAAATCAAGTTAATCATTTTCGTGGCGGAAAGCAAAACTTTGGCGCAAATTGGACATTTATATTTTCAGTGTCAGTTGCCAGAGAACAGCAACAAGAATTTTCCAACCTCCCCTCCCCAAAAAAACCTCTGATTTATGATCTTTAACCTTGCACTTGACACCCGGAGGGAGGCTTAACCAGATGATGAGTGTTGTGCTAGTCCACAATTACTTCTCTGTCTCGCCTTCAAGTTGAAGACATTTTCCAATAAAAATTGATCGGGGAGCTTACCTGCAAGAGACAGAGAAAAAGAGAAAGGAAATTTGATTAAAACTTGTTTTTGAATTCCTATTTGCAATTCAAAATCTATTGGCAATCAACAACACGAGCGACCAACACAGCAATAACTTCTCTCGCCCAATAACGAAATTAAGATATTCATCAATAAATAAAGAAAAATGGCAAAATGGATAATTTCTCTAGAGATTGAACACAAAACTTTGGGGGTAGCACAGTTGTGTGCTGCAGAATAGAGAGATTTCAAGGCATAGATACAGTGCGGTTCATAATTGTTGGGCAGGTGAAAACTGAGATTATATATTAGGTTAAAATTGATAATTTTAATATTTCGTAGAACACACATTTTGTTCTTATTGAGAATTTCATTGGGCATAAAATAAATTAATATTTCAATTCATTTTACTTTTGTTTCCCTCACTTTTTTTATATTTATGACTTCTCTTTTCCCCTGACTATAGCGACTATAGCACCAACACTGTGTAGTACTACACACCTGTGGGCTTTTGTGCTTACGCTACAGAGAAAAGCTCTCCAAAGAGATCGGTGTCTTTTACTCTCTCGTACGCTCTCACACAGCACAGAAAAAGTTCCTATGGCAAGACAGACATGTTCAATCGTGCTAAACCGAAAGCACAAAACAGCGAAGCGAAGGTAGTCGGGGGATGGCTGTGCTTGCTTTTGTTGCTGAACAGATCGCATTGTAGAAATGTTTTTGCGAGCTCTCTCCATATTTATTATTCTTAAATTTAAGGTTTTATGTGTTTGGCACACACTGTACTTGGCAGAGAAATCAATAGGGCCAGAAGCAGGTGCATGCGGCAGGAGCAGCAGCAGCTGCTGCAGGAACATGGCCACGTGGCCATGTACATATATTCCAATAGAAACTATTGAAAACAAGTTGTTGAAACTTTTAGCAGGAGATGGAGCACCGCATCCACTCCTGTGAGGGGGAGCTCAACCTGGAAGTCAGTTTAAAAATTCAAATTGAAATGCTCCCCTCTTGTTCGCTGGATTTGCAGCAGCTGGCGTTCGGGCAGCCATGAACTGTGTGGGCCCAGAGACTGACAGGCCGACGCAAGTGCGTCGTGACACGCCACGAGAGGCATGCTATTCCGCGTGTATGGGTACGGTTACCCGCAACCAGCCAAAGCTCCAGGTAATCCTTTGGGTACAGGACACCCGGAGAAGGAGCACTGCACAAAATTCAACAAAAATTTCATTGTATGCCCCCAAGTCGGATGATCAGTCCGGCCACCCCAAAAATACTGGCGGCAAAAAGGGACACAGACACAGATGTCCTGGCTCGTCCAGAGCCTGGTTATAGTCCTGTGGCTAGTCATGTGTGTGGGTTTCGGGGTTTTGTTTGTCTCGACTGTTTGCAATTTGCATTTTCCATCCTGTCTCCCCAGAGTGTGTGCGTTTGAGTGTGAGTGTGTGTGTGGGTTGCCTCAAGCTATGCTTCATTATTTTTGCAAAACTTTTTACTTAAATGTGAAGGCATTGCCAAGTGCTTGTGTGTGAGTGAGTGCGTGTATGTTGACCAAAACACTTGACCATTTATGGCCAGGCCAAAGCCATTTTCCCCGCCCATGCCTCTGGTGCTCTCTCTATCAGTTATTGATAAATTAGTTTTCCGACATTTGTCGACAGTTTTTGTTTCAGTTTCTGTTTCTGTTTTATTTATTCTTCTGTAAAAGGCGAAATGCAATTATTGTTTAATAAATTTCGATTGTCTTGTCCATTGCCGCAGCAAAAGAAAATTCAATTAAAACTGAGACAGTTCGAAAAGCAGATCCTGTCAATTGCTGGTAAAAACAGCCTCTAAAACAAAACTTAATGGCCCTGGTTTTTTGTGAGACAAAAACTGTCACGACAGCCAGGCAGCCATAAACAAATCCGCTTAGCTCTCAGCTTTTCCACAGTTTTCCAGGGGGCAGCTACTCAAGTTCGCCCCCGTGTTGCAAGCACTTTTCCAAGCGATAGAAAAGCAATTCACTTTGAAATTTGCACCTGTAAACATTGTCAAACAATCAGCGGATGGACGCAGCAGGAGGGAGGGAGGGAGGAGGGCAGGTACAGTGCGGACAATGACAGACAATGGCATAGCAGAAGTGCAGGAGGTGGTGGCCACCTGATGTCGATGTCAGGGTGTGTCTTTGCAAATCGCCTTAGCTGGTAATTGTGTATATGAACAACAAACAACAACAGCGAACAGAAAGAGGAGAAACGAGGAAGGAGAAAGTGGAGTGCCCTCCAAGGACGCAAGAAAATCAGCCATCGAACGGTGCAGACAGGACAGGCGACAGGCGGCAGGACATCAGAGCGAGGACAGGCGGCTACTAGGAGGTCTTAGAGCTCCTCGTTAGGCAACGCCTTCCTTCTAGTTTTGCACATTTTTGCTGACTCTTTGCTTCTCGGGTAACACCCACCCACCCACAGCAGGGTACTCCTTGTGTTTCACATACCCCATCCCATGCCCCATCCCTATCCAGACGTGGGATTGACCAGCTGCAAGGGTCCTTCCTTTAGTAGGAAAATGCAATCATAAAATGTGTCATTATATTAAACCCATGCTGTCCCCACTCCCTTTTCCGACTTATTTTATGCTTATTGAAGAGGCCTGCAAGTACCATGCAACATTTTGCTGCACATGAGACCCCCTAGCCTTAAATTAAAGTTTCATTTTGTTGTTCTTTTATGGGGGAGATTTTCCTACCGCTTTTCATGCCAGGGGTTTTCAATTTTCCCTGCTCTAATGGTTGGCAATTGTCATTGAAGCGGCAGCCAATTGAGCGGCAGCCATCAGCTTTCCCAATGGGCTATGGGTTTTCCACATCATCATCAACATCATCATCATCACCCTCATCGGGCGGTGGAATATTTAGCATATTCACTTTCAATTTTCCATTCAATTTTTTACAGATTTTCCTTCTGGCTTCTCCCTTTGTTCGCATTTCAATTGCGATTTGGCTTTTGTTTCGCTTTTTTTTGTAATTGATTTTCATCTTTCGTTTCTTTCATTAGAAGGCGCTTTCCCCATTTCTTCTGGGACCTTTCTTTCTGGAGAGTGCAGCAGCAACCAGCAGTCAGCAGGCAGGCAGCAGCTTGTTGCCCTTTGTTTTGGCTTCTCATTTTCCATTTAGCATTTTCCCTTTGCTCTCCATTTGCTCTCTCCCTTCTTTTCTCTTTGGGTTAAATGTTGCAGAATTGTGTTTGTGTTCGGAGTTTCCATTTCTCTCCTCACATTTCTCGCACAATTGTTTGAATTTTTTACTTTCGCATGTGCGACTTGATTTCCGTTGCAAATGGCGTTGCAAGGACATGGACTCTATGGGGCAGGACTTTTATAAGTGATATTGAAAGCGGTCTCTGCGCCTTTATGTGGGCCACGAGCCCATTGTATTGGGCACCACCCCACCCCATCTCTCCCACCCCTGGAAGCCATTGTTTAATGGTGCGTATGATTTATATTTTACTTTGTATTTTTTTCCTGCCTTTCTTCTGCGTTTTATTTCATGTTTTGTTGGGTTCGCATTTAAGCGACGAGCCCTTTCCTGGGATCGAGCGAGTGGAGCATAAAGAAATGTAAATGAGTCACAATTAAATGCACATTTTTCCTCATTTTTGATCACCGAAAAATCGAAAACCAAAGCAAAATTGTCCACATAAATTATGTTAGAATCGGTTAAGATAATGCACATGAAATATGTGAGAAATGTTGCTACAGAAAACAAAAAAAAAACAACAAGAGAACAAGGACACAAGGCTTTGGGATACGACAAAAAATGTTTGCATGTTCGGGCCAAATAAACAAAGTAATAAACCCAAAAAGAATTCCATAAAACAGCACACACAGAAAATGGCCTAAAAGCCAGCAAAAAAAAAAAAAGGAAACAAATTGTTTGCCCAAAAAGGGGCCCAGGAAAGTACAAGGGGAGTCCCAGAAATGTCTGCCATTCTGCAGAACTAATAAAATGGCAAAAAAGAAAAGCAGCAAAAAGAAAACACAACTCAAATAGATTTTTAAGGCAATTTCACTTGTGAGCGAACGCAATAAAAATCAAGAATATTTTTCAATGAATTTCCAACCGTTAAAGGAAAACCCTCTCCCTCTCCCCAACCCCTACCCCAACCCCCACTGCATGCAACGGAGAAAGCGGAAAAGTAAATCGGCGGCAGCGATGGCGTCTGCAGATAAACACGAAGGACCAAGGAAAGAGGGAAGCCATTGAAACACACACGAAGGGATACCAAAAAAAAAGAAACAAAAAAAAAGTGTACCAGAAGAGTAGCAGAAAAACGATTAACCTACAGTGTGTTTCATTGGCATAAGGTGCGCACAACTCACGAGCTGAAGCAAGTGAAATCCAAGGACTGACTCCTTACTGACTGAATGCCATTTTCAGGCCCCCATGAGACATCATGTAACGTTTACAAGCGAATGACAGCCTGTTTTTCTGTTGATCAATAACTAGGAAATTCGTATGATATGGAAGATATTTTCTTCAGATAAATTCTCTTCATTGTCATTCCTCCACGAGAAAGTAGCGATATGCTACGTTCACAAGTGAATGGCAATATCGGAAACTTACAAAAACATGGTTCCACGATGAACTTCCTTGCTTTAGTTCTTTTATAATCATAATTCCATGTCTCTCCCTCCCATGTGAAGATCATCCCCAAATCATTGCCTGATTGTCGCGAAACGCACTGCACATGGCAGGTGGCTTATTTGCCTGGCGTCTTCTACTTCAAACGTATGCAAAAATGAAGTCCTATAGCAGAATGAATATCTTTATATCGAGAGGTGGAGGCAGGACACGAGTGTCGCGAAAGGAGAAACTCAGCGAGTGGCAGGGGCAGGGGCAGAGGCAAGGGCAAGGGCAGGTAGAGCTGGATGTATGTGTGGCAAATGGGAAATTGAATTTCACGCCAAGCGAAAACAAAAACCCAGCCAGGGGAAAAGCCAGATCCGCTTGCCGTTCTGCCGTTTCGTTCTGCCTGGGAAATATGTAATAAAATAATGTTTAAAGAAAATTTACGCCATCGAGCTGGAAAGTTTAGGACAGGACATCCAGGACTCATCGAAGGGCGGAACGTTGTCGTCGCACGTGCGAGCAGTCAAAATGAAAATCGAAAGCAATAAAAACTCCCGACGACACAGCATGGCATGGCGTATACGTAATGCGACCAGGTACAGAGCCGAGTATGCAGCAGGACAAGGAGCAGCAGGAGCAGCAGGAGAAGCAGGAGCGCGGGCAATCAAAGGAAGTTGACAATGGCAAAACCCTGGCTGCATACTTATTGGGGTTCTGGGGCATGCAGCCGACACAAGCAGTTGAGCTATTTTGTAGGAGAAAATGCGGAAAATATGAAAAGCGACAGATTGACAGAGAACGATGACTGTGTCGGCAGAGCCACAGCCACTGCTTTACGGAACAGAATGGGGGCAAAAACCAAAAAGGAATTTTTTTTCAATTTACTTTCCGCACATTTCCACACATTTTCATGCGTAAGAATGACAATGCCCCGAGAAATCACATGAATACTCCGGTAAGGCCGCAAAGAAGAAAATTCAATTCGAGGCGGAACCACGCAGGCGGAAGCGGCAGGCAAGAAGCGGAGGCGTGAGTGGCAAATAAAAAGAAATAATCAAGGCAGAGGCAGAGGCATAGCGAAATTGTGATGCTCTCTTAATGCGGGTTTTTTGTGAGATTAAACTAGACTACATTTCAATTTAATACTCATTTTAATTTAAGACTCGCCCACTACCAATAAAAATATGTCTTTCTTGTGGCTTTTCAACAAAAATAGAAATATTTTCGTTGCTCTCACAGAGCGGCTTAGCTGTGAGGTCTGCTCCCGAGGCTCTCTTGCTAAGCACCTCATCCCGTACAGAACGAGCAAGTGCTCTCTGTCCTTTTCCCCCCCATTTAACGAGTATCTGCAGAAAGTAATATTTCCGCTCGAATTCCTGTGGCCCATTCAAGCATCAACGAAACGCCGCCTAGACAGCAGAGCCAGCCAGACTTGATTAGTTGTTGGACCAAAGGACAGTCTCTTACTGTTTCTCTTACTACTGTGTACTTTTCGTCCGTTGTGTGGGTTCTGAGGGTTGTGAGGGGTCTGGTCTTTTGAGGAATTTGCATTTTTAATTCACATTTTGTCGGGCTTTTTGCATAATTCGATGTCAACGTGTGTCAACGTGGCAAGTTCTGTTGCTGTTTCTGTTGATGTTGATGTTGCTGTTGATGTTGCTGTTGCTACGTTGTGTCTGCTATTCCTGCCACAGGGTCTGCCTCGCATCGTATCCTATCCTATTCTGTTCTTGTTGCTGTTGCTGTTGCTGCTGTTGTCCCTGGCTGTGGCACAAAACTTTTACCCCGAAACACAAGAAATTGTCTTGTCAGTTGTCGCATTTGTCGCTGTCTCTAGTCGGGGCATGGCACGGAATGAAATGGAATTAATATACAATTGCATGGCTGAAGGCGCATTTAAATAAAATAAACAGCAAACCGAAACTAAACAAGGACGAAAAACTTTCTGTCACATTCATAAATATTCATACATTTTCCTACCGACTCCAACAAAAGTAAGTAGCAGCTGAAGTACATTTTCCATTTGATTGCCTTCAAAGTCAAAGTCAGAGTCAAGTCTTTTTCGTTTGTTGTGTTTTTTGTTTTTTAGTACCGCTCGCGGCAGGTTCTAGACGCTCGATAAAACTCATTAAAGTGGAACTTTCTTCCGAGTGATAAGAGATAATAAACAAAAGAGAAATGACAACCGAAGTTGTGTTGGCTTACAAGTCAGTTCCCGTTCCCGTTCCCGTTCCCATTGCCATTTCCATTCCCATTCCCATTCGAACCATTTCCATTTCCCAGTGATTTCGCCCATTGTTGTTTCCATTGTTGTTAATGAAGGTGATCTCTATCAAAGTTTTCCTTTACATTTGGGTGGCAGAGCTTTGATGATGAGGTGTCCTGTGCTGTCCTGTCCTGCGTGGGGGGCATGCCACAGCTGCTGTATATAGCCGAGTTGAAGCAACAACTAAATTAAAATTTACAGCACTTAAAATGGAAACGTGCCTGTTTTATTAAATCAATTTTTACGGCCAGAGAGACGGAGACGCCGACAGAGACAGAGGAGGAGACGGAGGCGGAAAATGGAAAATCTTGGTTGTAAAAACTGAATTTTCTCTCTCTCTCTCTCTGGGCCAAGTTGTTGCTGTTGTCTGCTGTGCCTGCTGCTTGTAGTTGTTGTTTTTTGAGAAATAAATTAGACATTTAATGATGACCGCAGGCTGTTTGCTGATTGCTCTCTCTCTCTTCCTCAGTCTATCTTTCTCTCTCTCTCTCCCTGTATCTCTTTGCCGCATTTCGAAGATGGAAAAGTTGCGCATTTTTATCCGAGATTTATTTAATTTAATTGAAGTTTCATTGCTGTGGCAGCCATCGTTGTGGAAGAGATAGTTGATTACTCTCCTGGACACTGGTCTTAAAGAAAATTACTTTGAAGAGAGGGATTTTCTACACAGTTTTCTCGTGGTTTTCTGCAATTTTTTTATTTTGCTTTTTTTGTTTTTTGTCTAATTGAATTAGACAAACATAAAATGCTGTGAATGCAGTGGCCGAGAGCCAAGGCGATTACTTTCACTTGAGCGCCTTTAAGGCTTTCGACACTCTACTCTCAGAGACAGAGAGAAAATGCAAGAGAAACGGAGCCAAAGAAAGAGAGTGGAGGGAGCCAAAGCAAGGGAGGAGTAAGCTTTCGGTCAACTGAGTGCAGGAAAAAAGGACACCATCACATCAGAGGCTTTAGCGATTTTTGCTAATGAAAATTACAAAAGAAACCGAAGCAAAGTGCTTCCCTAATGCACTCCAGTAAAATGCAGTAAAATGGCCAGAGAAAACCATAGAAAATAAGACGGGTGAGAGGAGAAAGCACAGAGAAGTGGGGTGGTAAACGCACAGAAAAGTGGAGAAAATGAGGGTGAAACGAGTGCGGAAAAAATCCAAGGGGAATGAGGGAGAGCACTTTCTGCATATGAATTTAAATTTGTGAAAACGCCTTGACTGTTTTGCTGCACATGCCTAAGAGTCCTGTGCTACCTAAACCCAAGGACAACAGCCTCACACATGCAGCCTTAAACACACACACACACACACACACAGACATATGTACATACATTCCCCTGCCCTCTCACTCTCTCTCTCGGATGTCTGTGTCAACAAATTGCAGCCAGTCAACAACCTTTTTGCCAAGTTTAAGGTAATAAGTTGCGCACAAAACACACACATACACGCAAGAAAACGGGCAAAAAAAACAGGAGACATTGTCTACACTTTGAAAAGAAAACGGAAGAAAATTAAGAAAATCTGTTACAAGGAGAGCAAAGTAATCCCAAAGAGAGAGAGAGAGAGAGAGAGTAAGAATAAAATAAAATAAAAACTTATTTTGCAAATATATAAGGGATAAATATAAAATATAAGGGACATTCGAAAGCTGCTAGAACATCTGCCGTTCAATGCCCTTGGTGAAAGTAATGAATGGAACCAGTTAAAACGCTTATCCGAATCTTTGAGCCACTAAAGAAAGCCATCTTTACGTTTCGAAGACCCTCCTGGCCCTCTGCAATCTTGCGCTATCATTCTTCAAGCTTTTAATTTTTCTCAGTGCCCAGGAGGCTCCTGGCAAACTATTCAACCTGGCTCTCGCTCTTCGGCACACACTGGCACTCCACGCAGGTGCATAGGTGTCCCTGCAGACTGTCACTGTCCCGCCTTATCCTGATCTCTGGAGTAGGTTTCCTGGAGGCCAAGATGCATATGCATAAGCTGCACGGCTACACGAAGACTGAGCAAAGTTTAAAACCCCTCCCCCCCAGTTATAGAAGAAGAACACACATATCTTCAATGGGGGGAGGGATTCTGGGAGGGATTCGTTCTCTTTAATTATGTTTGGCTGATGGACTCTCTGGCTGCGGGAAAATGTCTGACTGCAAATCATATTAAAAGTTTTTTTTTTTTGTGCCCAGAGACAAAGGAGCTTTGGTATGGGGGGGAGTGGAGTGTGGGGTGTGGCAAGGGAAAGCTGGCAAAGAATTAAGAAACTTTGTGCGCCGCAAAATGAACTGTGGAGAGTGTGACCGAGCGCTGTTTCTTCCCTCTCTCTCTCTCTCCCGCTGTGTATCTGCCCGCTTGACTTGAGAATCGAGACCCAGACGACGACGACAGGGGTCTGGCATTAGCTGTGGGCCGCAGGATGTGTCGGAACGGGAGACACCATCTAATTATTATGCTATATGCGTGCGGGGTCCCAAAACAAATGCACAGACGGGACTAGAAAAGGACAGAACGAATGAGGGAAATAGGCAGAGAGAGAGAGAGAGAGAGCTAGAGATGGACATAACAATAAGTCGGAAAAAGGAACCCCAGAACCCAACTGGGAAACATGAACATGGACTTGGACTCGAGTCCTGAAGGTTCCTTTTGGTCATTGTTGTGGCTCTCTTCCTCTCTCTCTCTCTCTATCTCTATCTCTATCTCGCTTTTTCTTGCTGACTCTCTTGGTATTCCCCTGCCACGCATTTTCGATTTCAAGACAAATACAGAAATAGCCCGAAGAAAGCTAGAAATTGGCAGAATGGCAGCCGCAAAAGCGGAGAAGGAAACAGGAAAAACTTTTCCTTTCAGGCCAGCACTTAAAATCCACAAGAGCGCACAAGGAGGGTGCCCAACAGAATGCAATTAAGTCTCGCAGACGGGGGAAAATCTCCGTTGGCCAAAAACTCTCGCCGCCCGCAACAATTTTCATGCGTTGGCCAACGAGTCTCGGGAGTCTCAATAAAAATTGCAAAGAGGACTTGAGTTAATACCACACACACAGGATGTGTAAGAGAGAGCCACAAGACAAAGGGGAAAGAGAGAGAGCTATATATATATTTCTCTAACTGCATTCTGCAGCATTCAAAAGGTATTAAAAAAATACAACAACAACAAGAGTGGTAGGTGGACAAACCCCGGGAAAGAGAGCGAAAAGAATGAATAAAAAAAATTATTATTTCACATTTAGCACGTAACGCACATAAATCCTTTTAAATAAACGTTTGGCACGTTTTTTGTAATATTTTTCTTCCTCTTCGTAGAAGCGGAGCCCACACTGCGAAGCTGTCCACGTCCACGTCCTGTTTCTGGTTCTGGTACTGCTTCTGGTTCTGGTTCTCGTCCTGCTGCTGGTCCTGGCAGGTAGCTGTAGCTGTAGCTGGAGGTAGACACTTAAGCCTTATCCTTTTGCAGCAACTCAGACTGAGCTGCGTGCTTTTTTAATTTCTTTCCTCTACTTTCAGAATGAAGAGCCACAAAAAAAAAACAACGAGAAAATGTAAGATAAAATGAAGGAAACTGCCAAATGGGAAACGAAGGATTTTATACCCTGGGGGATGTATAGCAGGAAGTTCTTTTGGAACAGAATATCTACTGGAAATGAATCCTTTGGGGAACCTTTGATAACTTATCTTTGCAGCTTTAGTTGATTCAGGAGTGAGAAATCAGTTTTGCTCCTATAGAACGGGTTGGTTCATGCCAAAAAGAACGAACGAACGCTTTGCTTCAGACAGAAAGAGATAGAGAGAGAGAGAGAGAGAGAGAATGATCCAATGTGATATCCCAGGTATGTATGAGAATGCTGTATGCCATCGATCATGTTGAATCATGAATCAATCTCAAGCTTCGCTTGAAGCTTCCACAAATACTCCGATGAAAAAAAAAATACTGCAAAAATCCCTCACGTATGTATGTATGTGACTTTCCATCTGTTCCATCTACAGGTAATACCCACAATGCCAAAGGGTACCAAATTACTTAAAACGGGCCGTAGGAGGAGCCGGTAGTAAGCACGGGACAACGAGCAAGGATTATGGCATCATTCACCATGGCGCATGCAAATGGGCATTGAAATTAATCACGCTGAGCGCCAAGCAGTTGACAGGAACTAAAGGACAAGCACAGGAAGGAGAGGAAGGATAGAGAGTGTGGCCATCTGTAAGTTGCTTTTTAATTGATCGGATTCGCGGGTCTTGCCAGCGACTACTCCTCAAGATCTCTCCACCTGCAACCTGGTGCGACTTCCTGCTCCTGATTTTGGCCGCTAATTGCAGACATTTTTTGGTCGCGGCGGGGTGGAGGCGCATTCATCAACAAAAATGGAGACCAAAGATGAGTTGGACCAGAAATATATATAGGTATATATATAGTATTCATAATCAAGCCAAAGGATATGCAAATGGTATGCAAGACACTTGCAAAAGTTATCTTCTGCATTGCAGATGGAACATCCGTTAAGGCGAGTCCTTGGACCAAGGCTCACACTAACGACTGACACGTGAGAAGTTTTTAACACGTACACGGAACACACAAATTTACGAGTCCTGCTTCGCATTTTCTTTGTGATTTATTTTCCTTTGCAGACAGAGGTATGCATTTTTCTTCAAGCTTTAATTTTGTGCACTCCCTCTGCCGCCTCTCTCTCTCTCTCTCTCTCTCTCGCTGGTTCTCTCTGTTCCTGTCTGAAGGTGCCACAACGTAGCACGCGATAAGGCCGCAGCACACTTGAAACCGGCAACCGCAAAATGAGGCAAAAAGAAAATAAAGCTGGAGAACGAAAGGAAATGCAAAAAATGACACGGAATCGTTAAGCGACTTCGACTTGAACTCCTGCCTCCGCCTGACACTTGCAACAGTCCTCCCCCTCCTCCTCTTTCCACAGCGTTTTTCCGTGAACTAACAAGCGTGCCCAGGCAACGGAAATACTTGTGGAGGGGGGAGAGGGTCCTGTGAAAGTAAGCCCCAGCCAGGCCGAGTCCTGGCCCTGCCAAGTGTTGGCGGCGATAAGTAAAGCCAAGCCACGCCTCAAGCCCTCAAGCAGCAACTGTACTTGAAACGATATGCAAATGTTGCATGTGGCAGCAGCAACGGCAACGGGAATTCTTTCTAGCTGTTTCACCACCCCCAAAAAAAAAAGAAAAAGAATACGTTGAAATCCTTATCGATAGATTGTTTAGAGGGCAATCGATGACAGCGATATGACAGGGATCGGATCACAAAAGGCTGCATTCTCATGCCTCCTAGGATTATACCCATACATATAGAGAGAGATATGAAAAATAGGGATGGAAAATGTTCAATTCTGCGGGTAATTTGTATATTTTTTGTTTGGTGGTGGGAGGTGTTCGAATTTTTGCGTTGTCACTCGATTCAGCATCCGCAAAATATTCCCACGGGACACAAAGGCAGCCCTGGCCATGCGTGTGTGTCACCCTCTCCCTCTCTACCCCTTCACTTCACTCCCATTTTCCTGCTGGTTTTTCTGCGGTTGAATTTAAATTGTCTGCCCCACAGTGATACACAGACAGAGAAAAAGAAAAAGAAAGAGAGAGAAAGAGAAAGAGAGGGGTATGTACTCTCATGTATGTGTGTATATATGTACATATGTAGGTGCAACCATAAAAAAGGAGGATTCTCCCTTCCATCAGAAAAAAATTGTCATATGAAAAATGCATAATAAATGAGCTTGATTGGCGGTCCAAAAAGAGGGGCGGGAGTGCCGGAAGATGGGCGTGTCTGTGGTGTGTACCCGAATACGCCTTAAAGCTTTCTATATTTTTTTTGTGGAGAATATTTCTCCGGCCGCCACAATCGCTGATTGATTTTTGCCCCCACTTTTATATTTTTTTTTGTTTTTTTTTTAGGTTGGTGCCGTGAAGGCATTTAGCCATCTAGTGGGCGTGGCTCAAGCACGAAATTGAGTAGTTTGGAAGGACAAAAACCGAAAAAAAGGAAAGAACGATATTATTTGTAGGAAAAGAACCCATCAAAAGAATTGAGGCAGGCTCCAATCGAAAGAAATGATCGAACGCTTTGGTTGAGACGAAAGCAGCAAGCTCATGCAGAAAGGTTTTAACGAACATGTTTCGTTTTGGCAGAGAAAGATGGAGCAACAGAGAGCGAGAGAGAGAGAGAGAGCTTATGCAAATCGGTTGCAGGTAAACACAGGAAAATGTTTGTTGAGCACTGGAAACATTTCCACACAGGATATTAAATATTTAATGCGTTTCTAATTGTGCGGGAGGCGGACACTCACACTCACACACACGCACACAACACATAATGTCCTGTGGTCACAAAATATATTAAATCTATCAGGAATTTCATAGGCGTAAACATGCCCAAATATTATGCACAATATTTATCACTACAGCATGGGAAACGGTAGTCAAATGATTTATTTTTTAACCGACATTTTAAATGCAATCCTTTTCCCACTTGACGTTGCGTCTCTTCCCCTCTATTGCTGTCTGAATGAAGCTTTCTCTTGCTCTAAATTATGCTAAGTGCTTTAGCAGCCGGTTTTTGGCAAACCAAAAACAAGGCACACAACCGAAAAAAAAAAACAAAACAAATGCTAATGCATTAAATTGCATTTAAAACTAATTAAAATTGTAGACAAGCACTTATGCTAACATTATTCATTATTATTGTTATACAAACTGTAGTTGTTGTTGTTTTCTGTTGTTGTTGCTGATGTTATTTGTTGTTTTGTGTTTAGCTGTGTGTGGTTGCCGCTAAAAAGTGTGGGCTAATGAGCTTACCTGCAATTAGAAGAACAAATATATGCAAAAATGTAATCAGTTTGTTAAGTTGAATTCGGGGGAAAGGGTATTTGCAGTTCATTAGGGGCAAGCATACCCCAACAGGGTCGCAGTCATAATTCATTCATTTATTCATTTAAAATATAAATAATTCTGTTGAGTTTATTGCAAAAAAAATAGTTCAAGTCTTCAGCATCATTAAATTAAATGCCTTTTTGCAACCTTTAACTCTCTAGCTCTCTGCTTCTATTTAATATATTACTCAGTCCATTCCGAAGTCACTCAATCATTCATGGAACTCTTTTGCAGTTTTCCACCTACCTCCGGTAAGGAGACAAAGGACAACACCCAGCTGGAGCTAGAGACGAGACAATGTCTCTCTGGTAGTTGTGGCATCTTTTCACCGATTGAACCCTTTTTTGTTCCCATTGAAATGACATCAAATGAAAGTTCCCGTACGTGTCCCAAACAAACGCAATCCAATTCCCCCCTAAAACCCATTGGGGAGCCATCGGGGTTTTACTCACATACGGGAGTCTGAAACAAACAAAAAAGAGACTCCTCTGCAAAAAATGTGGAAAATGGAAAAGCGTGCGGGGAGGGAGGCGAGAACCTCTGTTCCTTCTTCTGCTCTTCTACTCTGCCACCATTTAGCGCGCCTGTCCCGCCAATTACAATGACAATGAATAATTATTCAAGACCAAAGACCAAATCACGGAACAGGAATTTTAATGACACCACGAGATGCAGCAGCAGGAGCAGCAGGAGCAGCAGCTGTCCCTTCACTCCAGGCATTTTCCAGCCAGCTAAAAATGGCTTGCGGATAAAATTTGAATGAAGATCATCTTTCATTTTTTGCCTGTGCGCCTTTGTTGTGCAAATTTTTGTGCTGAATTTCCGCATGGAATTGTTGGATTGAATTGGATTGGGAGTAAATTCTAAATGCAAATGCATTTACCATTAACAAAAGGCATTAATTACTGTTCGGTTCTTGCAAAATGGTTCTATTCTAGGACTGCCACGGGTGTCCCATTTAATTGCCAGCAATTTTATCGTCACATATGCGAAAATTAGTGTGACAATTGTTCGGAACTGCGTTAATGATAATGATGATTATGGCCGTGGCCGTGGCCGTGGCAGAGGCCGTGGCAGAGGCCGTGGCAGAGGCCGTGGCCAAAGCCACGATATTGCATTACAGCACACGTTTCAGGCAGATGTACATCTGACCCACCCAATCTGTAATCCCAGATCCGAAATCCCAATTCCGTTGACAATTTTGCGCCATTAGGTGGGCGATGACAGCCAGCAGGCAGCCGATGGGCCACTCCAAATGGCACATTGACATTATATCAATTACTCAACAGGACATAGGACACAGGGACTGGACACCATCATTCAGCACCACAACACCCACCCCCTCTCGCAACCACCATTGTGTGTGTGTGTGTGTGTGTGTTCGATGATGCACTGAAATTGAGCATTGCAATTGATGAAATAATTTGCTGCACTGACATTTTTGGTTGCCATTGATACCCAAAACCGACTCGACTGTGGGCGTGCCGCCCCCATACACATACATACATACATATGTAGGTATACCCACACCCACCCTTATGTAACACAGCTGTCGCTGCCACTGCCACTGCCGCTGCCACTGTTGCTGCTGTTGCATCAATGATTTGATTTGATTTCCTTAGATAATTGCTCAAACTGAAACATGTGCGAGAATTTTGGACTATTTGTTAGTCCCAAGAGGGTGATATTTGATGGGAGGAGGATGTGGATGTGGATGGGTGTGGGTATGGGGTTGGGGATGGGGATGGCCAACCACTAAGAATTAATCAGAGCAGAATATCAAATTGAGCACAGTACAAAACTTCGTTCAAATGTAAACCCCCGGAGAGGGATTTGGCACAGCCAAGTGTTGAAATGAAGAAACCATTTCTGGACTTTATTGGATAGTTGATTGATGGATTGATGATTGCTACGGAATCCAATGAGATTCAAATATCAAAGAATTGGCAAAGATTACTCATAAACAACTACTGGATTGCAAAAATACATTTTTATGGAGGATTTTAGAATGCTTTTAGGATTTAGAATGCCTACGAATATCAAGTTTTAATATTTTTTTTTATTTACACATTTTTTTGTTGTCTTCGGCGCTAGCTTTACAAATGTTCGAAATAGTTCCCGAACATCATTCTTTTGACAGTTGCTTTTAACGTGCTTTCTTTTCTTTGAGCAGCGCCTTCTGACATTTTACATATTTTTTTTACAAAAGATAAACAAATATAAAAAAGTCTTTGGTGTTATTTATGTGGTGCATCTTCTTGTGTTTTTTGTCTTCGCCGCTTTTTGGGGGCTGTCCAACGTGTTATTTTTGTGTGTAAAATTTTATAAAGTGTAAATCGTCTTTCACCTGTCACTAAATCTATTGAATAAATATACCAAAAATGTTGTTTCGTGTCTTTCTTTGGGTTAAAGGCTATTTTTGGTTTATCTATTACTTAAATTTTTTAATTTAGCATATTTGTGTCTTTTTTTTACGCTTTTATAATTTTAATATTTTTTTTCCTATTTCTTTGTACTTTTTTTACGTTTACTACATTTTTATATATTTTTTTTTATTTTTACTTTTTTAATTTTTTTTTACTTTTTTAACTTTTTTACGTTTTAATTTTTACTACTTTTGATTTAACAAATTTAATTTTTTATTTTTAATTTTTTTTTTTTACCTTTTTTGAAGTGGTTTTGGGCTAAGATTTTTTTTTTTTTTTTTGTTTTTTCTTTTAAGAATTTCCCAAATAATAATCCGGCAAACAAGTTTTTATGACCGATCAGTCATTTAGGATTTTTAAACCGGGCATTCGAAATCAAATCAGAAAACTGGGAAATGAAATACAACATCAAATTTAAAAAAATTTGTTAAGGTAAAATGCCTAAGGCAACTCGTCCGAAATCATTAAATAAAATTAACTATACAACATTAAAATTTTTTTCCGCCCTCGAAAGAACTTGGTCCTGGAGAGTTTTTCTTTCGATTTTATGGAGGTGAAATCTAAGGATCAGATCCGTCTGACTTAGGGGCTAGTCCCATTTATAACTGTTCAGTAGTTACTGTGGTGGTGGTGGGACTGGTGGTTGTGCTGGTGGTTGTGCTGGTGGTTGAGCTGGTTGTGGTGGTGGTGCTTGTGGTTGTTTGCAGCGCCAATGGTAGGGCCGTATTCTCTTTAATGTCGCCCCAAATGGCGGTGGTGCATTTGTCCACCATCATCTTGGGCAGACGGGGCGACACCGGCTCACTGTTCGGTCCAGAGGACGGAAATTGGTAATCCGGGTCCAGCGAGAGGGGTCGCATCGCAATGGTGGGCCCCTCATAGTCCTCAAATATCGACTGGAGATTCCGTGTGGACTCCAGGCGTGTGAAGCTGCACAAAAAGATGGCGCGGACGCGCTCAAAAGTCTCCGAATCGTAGACGGATCGAGCGGTATTCGTTTGATCGAAGGGCTCTTCGATGCAGAGCTCGATCCATTGGTGGATATCATTCTTGGGCGCCGTCGCAGCACGACACATTTCAATGGGCAGCAGTCCACCCGTTCGAATGGAAATGGCATATTTCCGGAAATCAAAAATGCTATAATAATGCAGAAAGCTGAGCATCAGCTCTCCAAGGTTCTGAGTGTTCTGCGACTCGTAGGGGGCTATCACCTCGTTCATGTCCACGTAGCCGCTGCTCGAGGTATCGAGCAGCTCAAATTTCTGGGGATACAATGTATGAAGGCATGGTATCACTGGGGGATTGCAGCCCGCCTGCAGAAAGTGGATGACCATCAGCATGAGGGAATAGCTGGAGATGGTCATGTTCTTGGCATTATTAATATTATGATACTGGGCCCACTGCTTCACGGCCAGGGCCATTGGTCGGACACGCCATTCCAGTTGCGAGTAGCAGTACAGCAAATGCGTATTCCGGATGCCCACGGAATTGTTGAAATTAATATCAATCTCGACCTTGTGCTGGGTATCGGTGAAACGGAGTATTGGGACTCTGGCCTCAATCAGATGAAAGTCCTGGAACCGATTGGTGCCGCTCAACAGGCTTCGCATCATTTGCAGATGCAAAACAGCCTCAGTGCGCGGATCAATGTTAGGATTGGAATAGCCCACCATGCACATGTCCATGTCCGAGCATTTGGAGCCAAAGTTTGAGATGGAGGATCCCACCAAATACAGCCCATATCGGGGGTAGTGGCTCTGCTTAAAACGTCTTGTTTAGAGTTTGAAGTTCTCCATTTTTTTCCTTTTTAAAACTTACCACAGCCAGGTTGTATATATAGCGCCACATTCGCATCTTCGTTTTGTAAATGCTGCCCGTCTGCTGGGCCTCAAGGAATTTATTCCATATGGCCACCGACAGGGGTTCCCATCGGGTGCGACTGGGCACAGTGCGCGGCGGACGCTTCATTTCTACATATTTGCAACGCAGCATGAAACGATCCGCTGGCGTATAGCCGTAGAACTCACGCCAGTAACGATTCTGTAGGTTCAAGGGCAGCAGATCGTCTTGGGTTGCATCCTGGCAGTTGGGGGATATTTAAAATGTGATAATCCCGAAAGGATATACGCAGAACAGACATACCATATAGATCCCAGACACTGCGCTAATGCTGGAGAAGTATCGATCCGGGATCTCGGTTCGAGCCTCAACAGGATCTTCGCCGTTCTCCTGCAGACGCAGGCCCAGCTGGAGTTCTGCATGCTCTGGTATCGTCATGAGCGAGGGTCTGGCGAATCGTATTCCGTTGGATTGGCTCACGCTTTTAGTGACACCGCCGATATCCATGGCATTCAAGTGATTCATATCGCCGTAGGGCACTAGATTGGCTCCCCCCAAATCGGGAATCACTGTGCCCGTTGCCCTGGCCAGACATTCGGTGGTGATGTTCCGTACGATCGACTCAATGGAGGCATCACTTAGCTCACCTTCGGACTCATCGCTCTCGAGGCTGGGTGCCCAGCTGGCAAACGATTGGCCATCATCATCCTCCCAGGAGCTCTTCTGTGCAGCCTCTTGATCGTTTTCGTGTTCGTGTACGTCTTCGGAAATGTCATGCCTATGATCGGCGGAGTAATCCGAAGGGAAACTATTCCACAGCGTCTCCAAGTCCGTGTCGAGCTGCGATGGGGACCCAGGACTGTGGGTATCCAAAGGTATGCCCATTCCAGCTCCAGATTGGGTGTCGGGAATGCCTTGATTCTGGCCATAGTTGAGGAAGCTAAGCTCTTCCATATTTCGGGCATGATAGTAACGCGGTTGCTGGCTCCTATTAGGCATTGGCTTATTTCCATGGTATTCCATGGAAAAGTAACTGTTGCTGTTGCATTTGTGGCGGCGCAGCGATTGATTTAGATTGTACTGCAGCTGTTGTTGCTGTTGCAACTGCTGCTGCTGTGGCTGCTTATGCGACTGCGACTGCGGCTGCGGCTGCTGCTGCTGCTGTTGATAGTTACTGCTGCCACTATCTGTATCTGCGGCCTGGCCATAGTGCATCTGATTGCGAAATGAACGCTTCGGGTGCTTCGCCGCAGATGGAATTGAAGTGCTCTCCTCCGGATTGGACTTTGAGGAAGAGCTCGACAACGAATCCGAGGAGTTGGTGATGCGCTTCTTGCCCAAATTATATTTCTTGACCTTGGCTTTCCATCGGGACATCGGCGGACCACGCGGATACTGTACCTGCAACGGCTGCTGCTGCAACAGCAACTCGTTCTGCTGCTGGTGTGGCTGCTGTTGCTGCTCCTCACCATTTGCTGGATACAAGTTCCGCTGGCTGTATGGTTGCTTGAAACGGGATAATCCCACTGCTGCAGCACTGTTGTAAAAGGTCTTTGATTCAAAATGATATCCTTGCTGGCTGTAGCCCGAGTTGAGTGTCTGTCCACGCCCAGAGCCGCCGAAGCGTTGCTGTCCGACTGCACGGCTATACCGCCAGGCAGGTCCATTAACACTGCCATTATCGGGGGCAGGTCCTGGTCCTGGTCCTGATTCTTCTATCTGCTGATTCTCTGTAGCGGTCAAAGGCTGTTGCTGTTGCAACTGTTGCTGCTGCTGCTGCTGCTGCTGCTGCTGTTGTTGTTGCTGTAGCTGCTGCTGTTGCAACTGTTGCTGCTGTAGCTGCTGCTGTTGCTGTAGCTGCTGCTGTTGCTGCTGTAGCTGCTGCTGTTGCTGCTGTTGCTGCTGTAGCTGCTGCTGGTGCATTTGCTGCTGTTGCACCTGCTGCTGTTGCATTTGCTGCAGCGCTTGCTGTTGCATCTGCTGCTGATGTTGCTGTTGCGGCGTGAGACGATTTCCGATGCGGTTGGTTCCGCCCGGAGACTGATTGACGTAGCTCGGATAATACAAGCGCTGTCCCGCGTAGCTGTGCTCAAAGCCCATGGGCAGCATCTGTATCCCATACTGTTGGCCATATCCCTGATTGAAGGGATAGTTGCGATCGAATTGCCACACGGCATTCTCCGTGTGCCACAGTCGCCGCTGATGCGGTGCATTGTTCGCGTACCCCGGATACATTAGCTGTCCGGAGGCGGCGGCTGCTGTTGCTGTCGCCACTGCCACTGCTGCTGGTATGCCACCGCCGCCATAGCGACCGCCGGGGGATATGTTGCCACTTCGTGACGCGGTGGTCAACAACGGCTGTGCAATGATATGCGCGGACAGTACCGATGATGGCGGTGTGGCGCGCAAACCTCGTGGAGTTATCGATGTCGGCGTGGGTATGTCCAGCATGACTCCGGCCATACTATTGCCAATTTTGTACAGGAACTCCATCGTGTACTTGTAGCCCCCGGGCGGACGTGGAAATATTCCTGTCTTGAATTTTCGCTTCAAACGCAGCTCCATTTCTGCCTCTCGCATACCAGCCAGGATAGGAGAAGGAGAAGGAGGAGGTGCAGTTGGAGCTGCAGAAGGATCCAACGCTGTCTGATCGTCAGGCAGGGTAGCTCCCCTGAGGTCACCGCCAGAGGCTGGTGCACCACCGACTGCAACACGCACGTGCCCCTCGGGAATGTCCTGTCCTGCTTCAGTTCGGGATCCCTCTCCTGCATCTCCGATTGCGGCCCCAGATCTCATGCTATCTTCGTCTTTTTCAGGTACAATTAGGATTCCTCCGCCACCATTTGCAACCATAGATCCTTCTCCTTGGGCCCCCAGTCCGGACGTTGCTGTTGGGTTAGTAGGCACCACCAAAGCAGGTGTTGCACTGGCAGCCGCTGTGGCTGTCCTTCGACCCTTTGCGGCCATAGCTGTCGACATAGCTGCACAGATATATCCGGTCCGAAACTGCGTGCCCTGACACTTCAACAAAAGGCAAGCCAAAGATTATGGGCACAAAACGGTAAAACCAAATGCCACTTAGATCTCGGGAAAACCGTGCGGAAAATGTGTAATATTCAATGTGCCTTAGATTGCCGTTTCCAAAATGTTCATTATTGGTAGCCTGAAACAAAAACATTGTACAATACATTGTACTTTTGTTTTATTTTTATTGCTCTTTGTGGAACTCACGCTGTGTTTGGACCTCCGTCTTGATTTTTCCGCACAATTTTCACATGAATTTTCACAAATTTTTCACCAGCCTTAGACACACACACACATACTGCTGCACGTCTGGTAATGTCATACAAAGTTCAAAGTCATTGCCAGCAGTGTTGGTATACGTCAAAGCACAACTGACATTTGCAAGCCGATGTGTCGGGTTGCGAAGAAAGCAACGATACAATATTTACCAACACTATTTGAAGATTAAAACGGATAGATTTCATGAAAAACCATGAGATAAATCGTAAATGAACATATTAAATTAACTATTTTTATTGATATTCAATTGATATCCGGAAAGTAAAATTGTTGGAAAATCCGTAAATACATCAACCATTGAAGTATATATCAGTTTATATTTGTATTTTATTTGTTTATTGTTAGTGGTAGCCCAAATCCAAAATTTAATTATAAGTGGTACTTATAATTAAATCCATTTAATTGTATTGTATTTGCATTTCTTTCGTTGTCTGCTGAAAAATGTACTGAACACTTTCTCAATCATTCATTTGAAACTTTGCACACCTTTAGGTGTTAGACTACGTCATCAACATACCATCGATAGCAGCTTGAGTATGCGGTGAAAATTTCCAACTCTTCCCGCCCACACGAAACCAAGACAAATAAAAAATATAAAAAAATAAACACATTCCCCTTTTTATCCTTTCAAGCTGCATTTTCTTGTGGCTGCTGCCTGCCACTTGAGCTAAATTCTGTTGACGCATTGGGGCGGCAACAAAAGGAGCCACAAAAGAGAATGAAAAGCGTTGGGTTGACACAATTGTTAGTCTGCGGCAGGCATCCTCCACTCAACATAGTTCCAATCCGCCCCCTTATAACACATTCTTTGTGTTAGTCTTTTTGTCTTCCAATTACATTTACAATTTGATTTGCTTATGTAAATTATTATGAAAATTGCAACCACCCCCCACCACAAAAGAGTAACCACAGAAAAGCAGTCTCAGGATACGGTTACAATTCGATTGCAGCAAAAAAAAAAAAGGAGAAGAAAATAATAGGGGAAATTTTTGAAACAAATCAAATTTATTGCCCCAGACACAGTGGCGCCGCGGCCATTGGCAATACAATTTTCAGAGAAGAGATGCGGCCAGATGCGGTTGAGCATATGAAATGAGCAGCAGGGGTGGCGGGGTGGGGTGGGGGTTGAATTGTGGCCAGACTACGTGCATATTCAGATTCAGATACGGGTGGTCTACAGCGCACTACTATACACACATTTTCTAATTAGATTTATAATGCCATAATAATGGTGCCTGCTTTTCGAAATTTACAATTTTTGTTTTGCTTGAATTATGGCCACCAAAGGGACGGGAAACCATCGTATGGTTAGATATTTTGGCTAAAGATAAAAACGTTTCTACCAAATCTACGTGGAAAATCAGTGAGTCATGGATCGGACCTCGAATTACCCCTCTGTATAATGCGCTCTCTCTGCGTGTGTGACGCGTGTTTCAGATTTTCGATTTGGCACAGACGATGAACGTACCATTTTTTTTCCAACTAAAAATTAGCCTGCACCAAAAAAAAAAAAAAAAAATCATGGAATGGAAGAAAAGTTTCATATTACATGCAAGCAATTTGGCAAATAAACTGTCAGCAGCTACGAGGCGGATAGAGCCATCGATTGGACCCCTGAATAATTCACAGAAAAAGGCCAGGGACACAGGGACCACTGAGAAAATGATGCCAGGGCCCAGTGTGTCCATGGACCCGTGTCCCCGTATCCCCAGGGCAATACGCAGGATAAATACAAGGCAGGAACGGCAGTGAACAAGGAAGGGAGAGTGGAACAGGACAGAGGATGAGGCCTGAGCCAGAACTGAACCTCAGGGTTGGTTAGGCCTCTCCTATTACCTCTACCCAGAAACATCTACAGAAAAAGTAAATCTATTTTTCAGATTTTTCTAGAATGGGGGTTGGAAATTCAGCGCAGATGAAAACGCACTCTATCTCTATCTCTATCGCTCTCTCTCTCTTTATCGCTCTTTCGATGCGTAACAGGTAATTGGATTAAACTAATTTTTAGCTTTTTATTGGCAGGCAGGCAGCAAAATCCGTAAGAGTATGACCAATTTTCTCGTAAAATTCTTTCGTATTTTTTGTTTTTGTGGTTAATAATTTCATTAGTCCGCAACGGGGCAAGCAAATGCCGCATTGCAACACTGACTGCCAGGGTTCCTTCTCTGTGTATGTGTGTGTGTGTGTGTGTGTGTGTGTGCGGAAAGTAAATAATTAATAATTCATGCAACACGATTGACAGTGCGCCCCAGTTGAACTCTTTTGGCCCTGCCGCTGCCGCTGCCCCTTCCACTCCCACTGCCACATGCCCCCTGACTACAGCTCATACCTTGCTGTTCCTTTTCCTTGCTTTTTATTTGTGGCACGCTCATAAATTTACAATTACACATGCCACACAGAAAGGGAGAGAGAGAGTGAGAAAGAGTGAGAGAAGAATTGGCACGCAGGCAGCAGGCAGCAGGGCAGGGACGTTACGTTTTTCGCGTTTTTTGTTGTTTTTAATTTAATAAATTAATAAAACGGCAAACGTGACAACACTGGCAACTGGCAACACTGGCATCAAAGTGGCAAAGTGTTGCCATTTGCATTTTTAATGCACTTTTTCCCCCTACACACCCCTCTCCAGACACTCTTTTGCGCGCAAAAATAATTATCAACTGAATCGACGATGAGAGAGAATACCTGAAAGGGAGAGAGGCAGAGCAGGGAGAGAGAAAGAGAGAGATACAGAGTTTTAATTGAATTTCTCAATGTGCGTGTCAACTCTGCCAGCTCTCTCTCTCTTTCTCTCTCTTTCCGTGACAATTCAATCACATGGAAAATGTCAAAAGCATTGCTATAATTTTATTTCTTCATTTTTTCCCTTTAGAAATTCAATTTTCACTTTCAATTGTTGTTAATTGCATGCCACCAAAACCAAACCACTCCAAGCTCCACTTTTCCAGACAATTTATAAGTGCGGCAAAAAGTTGCACTTTTCCTTTTGGCACACTTCGGTCACACAATGCCAGGGCTTCACCTCTCACCTGGAGCCCCTCAGTTAACCCCAATTATAGCCACAAAGACCCCTCAACAGACGGAGACAGACACTACGGAGCAGTAGAGAGAGAGTTGAGAGAAATGTAAGTAAGATGAAAATGTTGCCGCAGGCATTAAAATAATAAGGATAAGGAAACGGTTGTTAACCACGAAAACGCTCAACAAAAAATATGAATGAATGAATGAATGAATGCCATGCCGTGCCATGCCGTATTCCCCTGCTTCCTTCTCTGACTCCAGGAGTGCTGCTCCTGGAGACTCTTCCTGGCGCCACGTTCGGACTTTGTTCATTATGCGTTTCCTGTTTGCATAAGTCTCAAAAATAGACGCCACAACCAGAAACAGCTCTAGACCCCAGCCCTGTTGCTGTTCCTGTTCCTAGTTATAATTGTTCTATGCGCCCCTGTTCCTGTCCTGTTGTTGGCAGCACACAGCAATTTCTGCAGTCAAGTTGGCAGCCCTCCCATTGTGCTGAGCGTTAAATTTCGAAAGTTTGCCCACGAGCCCGCGGCTATTTGACAAAATGGGAAAAAAGTGAAATGCAGGCCAGGCAATAGGAAAGAATTTTCATTTTCTTTTCGCATTTTTCGTTTTTCACTTTTAATTATGCCGAGACTATGAGTAAATAGCGTGGAATGGTGGTTGGAATTAAAGCTCTCGAAACTGTAAGCCAACAATTGTATTTTTCCAACACCACAAATAAGAGTGTAGACTGTACTTTTTACTGCACATTTAAGAGCTATCCAACACTGTTAATCAACACTCAATTAGTAACACTTAATGATTAACCATCACTATCTGGAATATCGCCACGCAGGCCAATCAAATGCCCACTGAAAAACCAGATGAAATAAGGGAAAATATTCGCATAATTATGATTTCAATGGTCACAGTCTGTTACATTTTCCATATGAATGATTTTCGCACAATTACACAGAGTCTTCGTGGCAGACAGGAGGAGGACACAGGCACATGTCAGCACATGACGCGTTGACGATGATGGTGGGCCCCTCTTTCTTTGGAAGGAAGGAAGATCCAACTTCATTCACAATTAAGCTAAAAATACGAGACCGACCCCGCACCGCAGCGCCCCGCACGCTCTGACACAGTCAGTCGTTCCTGTCTGCGTAGTAGCTCCTACCTACACAATTTATTGTCAAGTGCAGTCACAACATTCAAGATGTGTAACAGTCACAGTCACAACCGAAATAATTGAGCAGCAGGGAGGCCCAGCCAGCCAGCCAGCCAGCCAGTCAGCCAGCCAACAGTCTGGGCCACTCGTCTAGGTGGGATATAACAAAGGCCGAAAAGAAACTCTGGGTAAAGATGGGGGGCATGCGAATGGGAATTGGAATGGGAATGGTAATACGAAATGGAGGAGGAGTCACGCTGTCGCTCACTTCTGACAGGGGGTACCGGGAAGAAAATCAACAACGCAATCTTAATGAAGGCAATAATTCAAACAAAATGCAAAATTCCCTTAACAAACTGTAGGAAGTGGCTCCCCAGTCATTCACTCACTCACTCACTTCTGAGTGGCTTTGGCGCTGCCCCTGCCTCTGGCTCTGCCTTCGAGTCTGTGAAAAATTGCCGCCTTGTGTCGACATACAGCGCTTGCCTCGGATGCCTTGTTGAAATTAAATTTTTACACAAAATCAAATAAAATCCAAATGCTTGGCAGTCAGTCAACTCCCTCGATGGTTGTTCCCTTATTAATTAGTTTCGTATATTTTTGGCACACACACACACACACACACACACACACAAAAGAAAATTGTTAAACATTTTTGGCCCCGTAGCAGCCGTAGCATTAAGTGGCAACATTTGTCAATTTGTTGTTTTTCGGCTGTAATTTTTTTTGGGAGTCCCACTTTTGGGTCAAACTCTCCATAGTGTTTGCCGGTTCGGACCGTTTGCGCTTTGCTGCTTTGGGTTGTTTTTGTGTAGTTAATGGCTGTACATTTGCCTAAATAATGAGGCACCGGTGTATTGCTTTGAATTCGATTAAGCTTGATTAAAAATATATTTCATTGTCGAGAGATGTTGCTCTCCTCCACAGTGCCAGTGGCAAGAGGCAGTGGCAAGTGGCAAGTGGCAGCTGAGAAGCTAATCAGCCAAATGTGGCACAGTTTTTGGGTAGAAGGTGAATTCATTAGCCGCTCTGCAAGGACAAATGAGTCTGGAGTGGACACAGCTGTCATTGAGTAATGTATCCTTGGGGAGGGGAGAGCAATGGTCATCATTAGAGAGGGCTATGGATCAATAAAATTCAATAATTATATCAATATCTGAACACTTATTTGACGGAAAACTAATACTCGTAATAGAACTGCTAAGCCACAATGGAAGAGAGTTAGCAATGGAATTTTCTTCTATATTTTCTTCTATATTCTGCCATAGTTGCTTTTAACAGAGATTTGCATTAATAAAAGTAAAACATTCCTTCAAGATTTTTCTTAGGTTTTATCGATATCTTCAAGACATTGGTGATGGATTAAACATTAAACAGTACAAAAGTTCCTTTAGTTGATGTTTTTTCTCTGTCGATTGTCTAAAGCAGAGGATTACACATCTTTCTAAGGAGCTTAGGAAATAGTTTCTCCAAACAGTACTATTTCTCTCTCTCTCTCTATCTATCTCTCTACCTCTGTCTTTCTGTCGCTGCGTGCCAGAAGTTATTCTGAGCAAAAGCTTAGGAGTACAAAGGCATCAGAGAGAGTGAGTTTGCCATTAAACCACTCATAACCCAGATACTCCAAATGGAAGCCAGGCAGCAGGCATGGGGAGCATGGAATCTAGGGAAAAACAATAAGTACAGACACGACTCGGGAGACTGGGCAAAGGATGAAAGAGGCAGCTTGTTGGCCGGTACTTATGCCAAATGCGTTTGCGATTTGTGTCAATAAACGGAGCAGCAGCAGCAGTGGCAGCAGCACCCAGTGGCAGGGACTTCTGGGGCGTACAAAAGAAGAAAGAAATTTCTATTATCTGTGCAAAGTGTGCGCGAAATTGAAAATTGCAGGCTGCCGTCGTTGGTTGGGTCCTTCCTTCGAGCGGCAGCAGCAACAGAAGCGCTCTAAATTTTCATAGCCCCCTCCCGCCAGCAAAGCCCCTCCCTCTTCCAGTTGATAAAACTCTAATATGACATTATGGGAAGCGTAGCGGAGCGGCGCGCGCCTTGGCTTATGCCACAGCATTTTGTGGAAATTGCATTCGCTTTGGGGATACTACATCCGCATGTTGCTGCAGCATTGGCCTGGCATTATTGCAAATGGGGGATACACATGTTGAAGGAGGGCGGGGAGGAACGGGGCGGGGCGGGGCGGCATGGCAACAAGTTTACAAAACACATTGCGGTCTCGCGCAAAAGTCAATTACCATTTTAACTGACAGTTGCCCGAAGAGAGCGGTAGCTATATCTACATCCCAGGATCCCGGCATCCCTGGATCCCTGGATCCCCAACATTCACTCAATCAGTTTGTAATCGATTTTGTCTGCATCGAAATCGCTCTCGTACTCGTACTCGTACTCCTTTCTCTGGTCTCTGGTCGGTCTCCTCATTGCTTGAGGTTAACAAATATGCTGCCTGCCCGCTGCCTGCCTGCCAGCCCGCCTGCCTGCTTTTTACGCACAATTTTCCTTTGGCAAAGTTTGCGCTCCGCGCGTTTGCCAAATTGAATGTAAATATTTATTTTTATTTGCATCCGAATGCATGCTTGCTACTCGACATAATTAGACGATGTCTGTGCGACTCTCAATCCATCTGTATATCTGTATCTGTATTTCTCGATGTATCTGCATGTCTGCGGTCGCTCCAATTGCAAATGAGACGACTCTCTCTCTCTTTCTCTCGTCATAGATTTACAATATTTACTCAGGGAAATTGCCTTGGGGCACAGACTTTGGCCGAGCAGACTGCCTCTGCTGCGGAACGGGAAATTACGGGGCGTCAACCTTAAACCAAGTATTCATAATTGAATTTTCATGTTTGCCACTGCCATTTGCAAATGCTACAACATTTATGAGTTAGTTTGCGTTAAGAAATACGTAGTACTCGTACTACTTCTAAAAAAACACAAATAAAAAATGCAAATGAATGCATTAGAGAGCAAAATGAGACTTCCAGATACTCTCTAATCAAAGATGAAAAATGCATAATCCCTAAGGGTTCCTGATAGTGTTCGAATGCGTACATAGGGCAAATCCTTATTCAAATTTGTATGTATCTTGAAATGCAAGATCTTTGCATAGTTTAATATTATTTGAGATATACTAAGACCTTGAACATATTATTTTTATACAGAATTCCATCTGGTGTTTGGAGCTTCACCAATACCCGATATCCCATATCCTCTACATATACCCTACGAATATGTCTGATATAAAAATAGAGTGTTTAAAAAAAAGTACAATAACAAGAAAGAGAGCGAGAACCGAACACGCAATGCTAGGCAGTCAAGTCCTTTTACTCTTTGCTCCTTGTTTTAATAACATAATTGAAAAGTGCCATGGAACGAGGATAAGCAGAAGGAGAGCTGGGAGAGCTCTCTCTTTCCCTCTTTCTCGCTCCCTCTGTGTGAGCAAGGTAAATGGAATGCAGACGGAAAGCAGCAGCTGGCTTTGATTACACCACCAAGTGGCATATAGGGGGTTGGTCAACAGCCTATTACACCCCTTCCCTGGCTTTCCCCTTGGTGTTATTACCCTCCTGTTTCTGTGTACCCGTGTTTCTGTTCCTGTTCCTGTTCCTGTTCCTGTGTTTGTATGTTACTGGGTGTTGGTAATGGTGTCGATCGCGTGTTACGACTGCCTTGTTAACAACCGTTTGTCCTTTGGAACTGTTTAGCAGTTTCTCTCAGCAACAACAAAAAACAAAAACAAGAACAAGCAACAACAAAAGGTTAATAATGGTCAACTTGATTACCGTAAATCAATAAGCACAAAACGGTACGGTATTCTGACTGTCTGCTATAATTAACTGCAATTTCCAAGCAATCGCTAAATGGAATGCCCATCAGGGGATATTGATTCGCATCGAGAATTCTTCAATTTCATTCCACTTTGTTTTTTCTTTTCATTTTATAAAATGTTCTTGTCGCCCTCGCTGCCCCCCTCCACTCCTCCCGTGAAGCGGTGTGTCCTGCACCAGATGAATAATGAGCATTCCTTGGGCTACGTTCTGGCACAAAATTGAAACTATTTTTGCATACCATACCATCCAAGTATTTTAATTTGAATTTCTTCACAGCAAGTGATCACAGACGGTTGTCCCTGGAACTGGGGACGCGGCCACCCCCCACTGGTAATGGCAGTTTGGTGGCAACATTAAGGATAATTGTCGTAGTTAGCATGTACTCTGGCATTTATAATGTGCTTCATTTATTTCCCTACCCCTCCCACTGCTGCTGCATTTTCCCCCCATTTTTATCCATTTTAAAACACTTCTCTTGGCTCCAAGTTTTTGGTTTCTGCTTTGCATATTTCTCTCTATCGCTAATGATAAAAATGTTGATTATGCATTTCTCTCTTTTTCCTTTCGCTTTATTGCTTTATTGCTTTATTGCTTTTGGCTTTCGGTGTTGATTGCAGTTGATTGCGTGGGCTCCTGCCCAGGAGGGCTAAGGGCTAAGGGTCTTGGAAAATGTGAGTGGAAAAGTGGAAGGTGGGGTGAATATTTTCAAAGGTGCTAATGAAAAGTAGCTTTGGGGAACGATATCTTCACAAATGTACACCAAAAGTGATGAATGAATGTGTACATATTCCTAGTTCCAGATCGATTTTCCCATAAAATGTAATTCGCTGTGCATTTTGGTTTGTTGCTTAGCTGTGCATGACATTTTCCTATGCAATTATTCTCAGTGTAGAATCTTGTGCTGGTGTTGTTGTTTAAAGTGCGTATTTCGCTCAGAGAGCAGATCTTCGAAACGGTAAAAGCTCTACTTGGTGTTGCCGAGTGCGAGTGAGAGGCAAATGTCAGCTCGTGCCCTTCGTTGCGTAAACAATTTGGCAAAGGCTAAGCTCACTCTTAGAATTCAGATTTCACTTTTGATATTTCCAAAGTCGATACCCTATAAAATGTGTGTATAATTTTAGAGTTTGATCGTCTTAAAGCAAATCGCCTACAATCAGAAACGAAATTTCCACCTGATATGCAAAATGGCTTTCGGTGAGCATCCCCTCGCCCTGCACAATCCATTAGGTTGAGGGCCCCTCCGTCGGAGCACTCCTAATTACAGTCAGTAGTGTCTGCCACACAGCAGCTAATTGCCATTACGAGTGCGCACTACAGCAGGGGCACTAAGAACTTATTAGGCAACTCCTCCCACTCACCGTTTCTGAACTCTCTCCCCATATTCCATTTCACATCATAATTTCAACACCAACCAGAAACATTGCAAGTCAGCGATAGATAGATGGATAGATGGATAGCCAGACGGATGGACAGACTGGGAGGGATAGACACAAACAAATTGACGTGCCGACACATCGACTAATGGACATGACAGCTGCACTACTATCTGCTATGTACCGCGTGCTTGTGTCTAAGGGGAAAACGCCTCCGAAAGAGAGCGATGGAAACAAATTGCAAGCTCGCGCGCTTTCTCTTGATAGACAAAAATGCCAATGCCAATGCCAATGGCAGGCAGGGAACTTTCAGTTGGGGGAAAATTGCTCGCTTTATGGTAAAAATTGCATAAATAAATCATGTTCTAATATTGCACTTGCCCTTGCAACAATCTGTCAGAGCAGCAGCAGTGGCATCAACACCACCCACGAGTCAGAGCCAGAGCCAGTCGGAAGTGCCGAAAACGGATGCGGATGTGAGAGGATGGTGGATGGCGCAGACAATGGCGGGACTGGAGGACTGGACGGACAATGGGAATGCTGCTACAAATGGTATGGCATGGCGGCAGGGGGCAGGGGGCAGGGCGAGCGAGGGTGGTGAATGGCAGAGTATGGCAATGTCAAACCCTGGCGTGAATGAGCGCGCACAAAATGGCGTTTAAGGCCATACACAGCGATGGAGAGGCCAGGGTCCAGCCAGGCAAACCAATCGATGTCCGACCATAGATACTGCAGAGTCATCTACTGCCTGGATACTGCTCCTCCTGCTGCTCCAGGCCTCGAACTCGAACCCGAACCCGAACTCGAACCAGTACCGGGGACCCAGACCTCAACCTCAACCTGAATGTGAACGTGAACCTGCAGCAGCAGCAGCAGCAGCAACAGCAGCAGCACTCGGAGCACTCGGAGCACTCGGAGCACCCGGAACTGTATCTCTGTATCTATGTATGTATCTATGTCTAGCGCTTGTCTGACAAACTGAATCGCCTGTCTGTTTTGGCGCTTAATTCGTCACTAAATGAGATTTTTTTTCCACGTTTTTTCCTCTGTTGCCTGTTCGTTTTTGGCCATTGTTGTGCGCCATCGAAATTGCTATTTTGGAAGTTGAACGGGGAGCAGCTAGTGCTGTTGCTGTTGCTGTTGCTGCTAGTGCGGTGGCTTTGCCCCATAGCTGAAGTGTAGAAGAGTTAGGAATAGTACGAGGCTTGGGGATTGGTTTTTCTATTTTTTTTTTTTGGCGGGGCGGGCGGCAGCTGGTGATGTTGCCTGCGCGCCTGGCGCCGACAGTTGCAGCCACTTTGCAATAACACAGCGTGAAATTGCAACGCCAAATCGAATCAGTCCGCACGGGAAATTCGATTTTTTGTTCATTGCAGCCAACCACTGGATAGGAGAGGAGACGACTCCAAAAGCTACTAGTCTTTTGCGGGCAATCAGACAGCAACAAATGCCCGGTGTGGCATCCACAGAAACAGAGGGCAGAGCAGAGCACAACGCAAAGCAATTTCAGGGGAAAAGTTTTTTCGGTCAAACAGACTGTTGCTAAAGGCGGGATACAACAAAAACCCAAACAAAGCTACTCGGAAAAATCAGTAAAAGTCGGCAAAAACTCTATGCACTAAATACCTTAAAAGAATAATTAAAAAATTACATGATAGGGCGGAAAAGCCACTACCAGAAGCAGAAACTATCTCGCTGTAAGCTCAGTGGTGCCGCTAAGCTGCTGTGAGAGAGAGAGAGAAAGGCAGATAAGTCTACCTGCAGCACAAATATAGATCTGTGCTCTCTTGATATAAGACTTATAGGTCAAGCGTTGGCTTATGATGATTGAAATTCAAATTCGAATACCCTCTAAAAGAGAAGAGCATTCAAAAGTGTGCACAAAAATTGTGCTGGATGGGACTCCAAGCTGCCAAGTGTCCAACAACTGTCCAGCCATCCATCCAACCATCTCGCTATTCGTGCGTCCATCCATCCATCCATCCACCCATCCATCCATCCAGCCATCAGGAGCAGGAGCAGGAGCGTAATGAAATGAAATTACAAAATGTGCTGAATGCTGGCTGTTCTGTTCGAATGTTTTGTAACATTTTTGCATAGCCATTCCACTGTCCTCCTACTTTTTTTTCTTTTTTTTTTCGTAGACTCCATTGTGGCATAAATTGCTTATTTATTGTTTAAAATGGTTTTTAGTTGCTAAATGACATTTTCAGCTGCTCTGTCTCTCCCTATACCCCTCTCTCTCTCTCTCTCTCTCTCTCTCTATCTGTCATCGCTTTTGGCCATTGTTCGAATGCACGCGACAAACAGGTGCCAAAATACACATGCTCAGAGAGTATCTCTCTCACTCTCACTCTCTCTCTCTCTCTCTCTCTATTTTTGTTTAAGCAGGAGACTGAATGTATCTCTATATGTGTGCACTATTTGTGCACCATTGGATAGCTTTTAGGAGGGAAATGGCAAAATTGATGCTTGATGAAGCGCTAAATTCAATTGCTAATTTTTCGTATTAACCAAATGGAATTTCCATTAAATTTACATATTTTTGGTAGAGGATAAAAGTAATTTATGATTTTTCCGACTGAATATACATACGACTATTATACCAAAGATTTGAGGTAAATACCTATGTACATATGTACATATGTATGTATGTATATACCTTTAAGCTGGCTAAAATCTGGTACAAAAATGGTTAAAATTAATATAAATAATGGCAAACATCAATAAATAGAAGTAAGGATGCTTTTTCAGGATTGGAGGTCAAGCCAAGATCTAGTTGTACTCCATTAATCCGTTAGTATAACATATTTTCTTGGCCACAAAACATCTCGAAACAGTTCCACCGAATGCAACAGAACAAGAACTCAATTAAAGTTGGTGTTAGATTGGTTTCCAACAGAGCCTCAATGCTCAAGGATCTGACTGACGTATAAATAAAAATCATATGCAAATAAAATTGTCTCCATTCGACACGAACCGTTAAGATCATGTCTTCACCCCACACACACACACACACAGACACAGACTCACATGGCTCATCCAATTTTGGTCAACTCTGACGACGGCTTTGCCAATCAAGAAGAGCCATGGCATCAACGGGCAACAACTGCAAATGCAACTGCAACTGCAACAGCAACTGAAACTGCAGATGCAACAACAACTGCATAACGATATGCAAAATATGCAGCACAGATGCCATATCGGCTGTCAGTTGTCAGAGAGGCAAAGAGAGATACTGAGAGACAGACAGTGGAAGACTCCTGTGGCAGCCTCCTGTCGTTTTGCGCCCAATTACGCCTTCAAATTGAGTGATAAATGTCTTGAAGATGGCACATAAATAAACTTGAGTTAAATTTATTACACAACCCACACAAAGACTTCATAAAAATGCAAACTAAATGAACTATTAAAGGAGGGTTTTACACCAGAGAGAGAGAGAGAGAGAGAGAGCGGGAAGATGAGGTGGAGGAGAACAGTCGGCAAACATGAGAAACCGAAAGACAAACAAACAAATGAAGAAGAGCCCCGGTGGAACAGATCCGCTCAAAAGCTAAAGACAATTGAATTGCATTGCAAGAAGCAAGAAGCAAGAAAAAAAAGGCAAACAAGGGGAAAACGCAAGGGGAAAACGAAAGCGGGAGCCTGGCGGCTGGCGGCTATGGAGCCTCGAAAAACCTTCGGCGGCGGTGTGAGAAAAATGCAAATAAATGCGCAAATAAAATGTGCAATCAACGTGGAGATGGCTGGACTGGCTGGCTGCTATAAGGCAACAGGCAAACAGGCAACAGGCAACAGGCGACTGGCAAACAGGCAATACGCTGGAAAGTGTGAATGTTGCGCATGCGCGGAGTCGCCTCGAACCAAGTGCGCATCAATTAGGCCGCCAGAAACAGAACGGAACGGAACGGCAGCACGAACTCCAACTCCAACTCCAACCAAAAACGCAGACTCTTCTCTTGACCAAAAGATAAAGCAATGCAGAAGAGGGACACAGAACAGGCAGCTCCAATGGAATAAAACGTTTAGATAAACAAATACAGAAGAATGCTGAAATGCTGTTAAAAGGCTACAAAATGAAGTGGCGGCAATGGGCCCAGTAGATCCTATAGGGCAGAAGGAAAATACACAGAGTGGTGGATGAGGATTGGAATTGGAACTCAGATTGGTGGACTGAGAATCCTCAGGCTGGTTTTCGGTTCTCCCCTGCTCTCCGTCTCTCTCTCTGTATCTCTGTATCTCTGTCTCTCTCTCTCTCTCTGCATCTCTCTCTGTGTGTTGCCACAATTTCAATGAACATGCTCGCACACAGTTGAAGAGCAAACAAATTTATTACGCGCCGTTTGAACAGCGCATAAATTTTAAAGCCAGAGAGCCCGGACCATAGCCCAGTCACGGCCTGGCCAAGATTAACATACTGCCAACATACGAGAAGCGCAGACAGAGAGAGAGAGAGAGAGAGAGAGTCGAGTTGAGTCAGTCCAATCGATCCATTGCCGGATTGCGTGCAACAGAGCCTGTGAGGCAAACGGGCATGCGTGATTTACAAACAGCGCCACATTTGGCAAAACATTTAAAAGGGGGAATGGGAGATGGGAACGGGAGAGGGAGAGGGAGGGGGTACGACTACCAGACTATACGTAAAACGATTTAAAGCTGAACACGACCAATTTGTGGATAGTCTTTGGGGCTCCAGTCTCGGACTCATATCGGTGGAGAGACAGAGAGACTGTGAGAGAGGGAGACCCCCTGAAGATCGGGCACGATGCTGAGATGATGCTGTGCTTCACATTTCTCATTTCCAGAATTTATGTTGAGCTTCAGACAATTGATTGTTGAATGAAGATCGAAGTCGGGGCAGGGCAGGGCACGGCAGGGCACGGCAGTGCAGTGCAGAGTGCTCTCTCTCTCGCCCTCAGCCGCTGGGTAATTCTATATGTTTTTAGGCAACTAATTTTCGATTTGATGCTGAAACTAATATGTGATTTTGGTTAGGGTATTGAATATCCAATGAATTTTCCTGTCCACAATGTCATTTACGAGTGGGAGCCCAAAACCTGCGGGACGTCACACTTTTTGAGCTGCTCTGTGACATTTCGATTTATTTTTATTGATTCACCCAAAAAGCGTCGGAGACCATGGGGATCGCGATCGACATCGGGCTGGGGCACGGGATCCCAATGGTGCAAGGTGATGCTCTGAAATGCAAGTCAGGCGCCGAGTGGCACGCAAGTGATCATCACACCTTGATAAAGAGAGGGTCGTCCCGTCCCCATCCCCATCCCCATCCCCGTCCCACCATCCCAATACGTATCGAATTTTTATTGAAATGCAGCATATGATGCATCGGTATGGGTATGGGTAGGGGTATGGGTATGGAGTATCTGTGTGTGTGCGTGTGTGTGGTGGAGTGTTCGTGTTATCTGAAAGCTGCCTCTGACTGTGGCACTGCCCCCTGCATTTGTTACTTTTGTGCTTGATTTATTGACTTTATTTTATGGCCGCTTGATTGGACACTAAATGAGTTTTTAAACTCCCAAACGAATGGCCGATGGGGCGAGGTCTTATCAATTTTTGATTTTTCCCCCCTTCAGATACATTCAGATGTACGTATGTACATTTATTCGCTGGAAGTTAAAGTCACTTACGTTATTTCATTTAACCCACGTTTTCGGTTTATTGTCGGTACAAAACGATTTCGGATACGAAGAAGGTTGGTAGGTTGGGAAGATCTCAAGAACGTAGGAACTTACCTGAAACGAAATCGAATAAAAAAACAGATAGGGAAATGTTAATTAAATTGTGCGTGTGTGTGTTGGTGTACCTTTGGAGAGCCTTTTTGTGGTCTCGGTAATTGCAATTAAATGTAAACACTTTTTTTGAGGGGGTTTATTTGGCTGTCGAGCGATCAATCACTGAGGAATGTGTGGCATGAGAAAGTTCCAATCGGACCTCAGAATTGTTTCAGGAGTGAGGGTGGGAAATCGAAACGAAATGAAATCAATTTTACGTTAAAGCTTTAGGACTCTTACGATTATGCCCCTATAAACGTGTCTGCCATTTATTGGCACTCTTTGGTGGTCTCTGCCATCGCATTCCTGTACTGAAAAACCACCTTTAGCCTCGGCTAATTACACAACCCACTAAAAGGCAATTCAATCCGGTTACTTTCGATATAGGGCGTGGCAAAACAATAAAGAAAACATAACGAAGGTATCAAATGATATCAATTTTGCATCCTTTGAAAACCAAACAATCGTTAGTTCTATTGCACACATTTAGCGATAAATTATTGAAATCAAATTCGAATGACTTAAATTTGCTGTATAGAATTCCCCTTAGCGAACAGCTAAGAACAGGGGGACTACACTAACCGTTCGTCCCGACCATAGATCTTATTCATTCTAATATTGCAATAAAATCGGGATCGTTTCCCGTCAATCCATAAATCTTACATTACAAATATTCTTCGTGTATTTCTGTTAATCTCTATAACCCCTATTCTACCCCGACACGTCTTACAATTCCGAGACGCACTGTCTGGAGCTAGCCGCTAACCGACTCTCAAACTCTATTTGAATATGGTCCCACGCAATGTTATTACCAAACGAACATCAAAGTCGTGCCCAGACAGAGGCATAGACAAAGACATAGAGATTCTCCTACTCATTTATTTACATATCTGGCGCTCCCTTCAAGCACTCTACTCAACATTATAGACACACAAAACATGTTAACTATAATTAAACATAAATATCAACAGCAACAACGACAACGACAAAGACAAAGACAACAATCGACAACAAAACAGCGTGAATGGCAGGCGAAAATGTCCATCAAAAAGTCTTTGCCACTCTGCTTTCTGCTCTGCAATCAAATGACGCAGAATTCTTTTTTAATTAAACATAAAATTACTTTGGCGTTGCCAGACAGACAGCCCGACGGACGGACACAGCGAAATAGAAGGAGATATGGTGCATGAAAGAGATAGATAGATAGATAGAGCTGCTGCTGAGGCAAATAAATCAAATGAAATCTACTTGGGTAAACAACTTTGTGAAGTGGCAAGTGGCAGAGGCAGGAGAGGCAGAGTCCACGCGGGGAGTCTGCGTCTCCGTCTCGCTCTCCGTCTGCGGCACGTAATAATCATTTACATGAACACTCCGCATAAATGTCACGTTGCCGCGATTATAAAAATAACTCGAAATTCACTTCAAACTCCGAACATCGAAGGAGATGCTGGATTGCTCTGGCTCTGGCTTTGGCTCTGCCTCTGCCTCTGCATCTGCATCTGACTCTGCTCTGCTCTGCCCCCTTTGGCAGTCATAAATTAATGAATTTTTATTTGCTTATGCAATGGCTGGGGAAAATTGCATGCCCCACCATGCTCCACCCCAATCTCCATCACCATCTCTATCGCCATCGTCCCCATCTACATACATACATATCTGTCTACTATCTATCCATAATGAAAGCATATCCTGCTACAAAAAAAGAAAGAAAAAAAAATGCCCAGAGTTGGAAAAAGCAGACCAGGTGGAAAAATTCAATTTCCAGTCATATGAAGACTGCCTCCCGCCTCCTGCTGCTGCTGCTGCTGGAGCTGCTGCTGGAGCTGCTGGAAAACAAGTTGCATCCGCAATTAAGTCATCAAGTTGCAATTATTGCCATAAAAACGAACAAAACGCAGGCAGCCAGCACTGCAAAAAATGTGGCCACGCATGAACGTGAGATGCGATGCTGCTGCTGCTGCTGCTGGCTGCTGAAGCTTTGGGCTTGGGTTTGGCTTTGGCAACAACTCAGCAACGAAAAAAAGCAACAAAAACTGCCATACGACTAAGGCATACCCTACTAATGAGAGCTATTCCCAGGAGACTTCGAAACCGAGACAAAGGAGTCCTACTATTTAAATATTTACATTAATATGAAAATATTTGATTTAAATATGTTCTTAAAATAAATATACTTCATTTTTAAATTAAATATAAAGATGTTTTTTTTTTATATTAAACATGGGACGTAAAAAAATAATTTTTTAATATATTTCATTTAATTTCACAACTTTTTTTATCTAAAATCCGAATATTTCAATTACATATGGGAGTATTTCCCTTTTATTTTCAATTTTCTTACAGTAAAAAAAACAAGGTTGCCATAGTTCCCTCTTCCGAACTACACTTGTTTCCTTCTATTAGCTAAATCTCCAGTACACCCATCATACCCTCCCCCTACCACTCTAAGAGGGTACCACAGAGAAAAAAAGACAGAGGCTCCATGGCTGGGCTGGGGTGTTGCCAGGCTCAGCGGGGCAGCAGCAGCAGCGGCAGACCTGAGACCTGAGCAAACAAAGCCAAATGCAACAGAGGCAGAGGGCCACAGTCACAACCAGATACAGATACCGCGCAGATACAGATACAGATACACGCGCTGTGGCGGCGGTGGCGGCGGCGGCGGCGGTGGCGGCGGCGGCGGCGGCGGCAGATAAATTATTTTTTTCTCTCTTTCTCTCACTCTCTCACTCTGTGAACAGCTCAAGTCCATCCCGAGACACAGCAACAAGTTTTGGCTTAATTAAAAGCTGCATCAAGCCCCATGGATTGTTCCACGGATTCGAAATTGAATCGCATCGAATCGAATTGGATCGGATCGGATCGGAATGGATGGGGATCACTGGTTTGGTGTGGTGTGGTGTGCTGTGGATGTGGCTGTGGATGCGATGTGGAGATGTGAGATGCGTCGTTGTAGCTTTTTATTTACTTTTCATGCTGCGGTCAAGTCGCTGTCGTCTCCGTGGTCGTTGAAATGACACTACAATGTCTTGAAAATGAAAATAAATACGAGTACGAGTCCGAATCTGAGTTGGAGTCGGAGTCGGAGTACGAGTGAAGCCAAGCCGCCACGACAGGCAGCAGAAGGGAGTTTGAAGACCGCGAGACAAGATGAGGCAGCAACAACCGTGGGGCTACGGCTACATGTTACACATTAAACCACATCGGGACCTGACCCCCTCCTATCCCCTATCCCTTTACCCAATCCCTTTGCCTACTTTATTTCCCTTTTTTCTGTTTTTTTTTTGTTTGCCTTTGAGATTTTTGCAGCCAAGCGCAACGCCGCTGCCGCCGACAATGACTTTGCCTCTTTTTTTCTCGTTCTGTATTGTTTCTGGTTCTGTGTTTTATAAAATCCGATTTCAAGAGGATTTGTGTGCGCCTGTCAAAATGTTGATGTTTCACAAAACACCACTTCGCCGCAGCAGCAGCAGCGGCAGCAGCGGCAGCAGAGTGGAAGGAAGGTTGCAGGCAGGCCGGCAGATACGCTCTGCTGCCGCTGCTGCTGCTGCTGCTCGATTTCAATCATGATCGATTTCATTTTCAGCTTCGTTTTGATCTCTTCTGTCTGGTCTGTCTTACTGTCTGACTGTCTGTAGTGGAATTATACGATTTCAGTCGCTTCTTCTCGCTCGAGAGGCATTGAATTACCGCGTCAACTGGCGAACGGCTGACTTTTGCGGTCTCTTCTTAGCCAAGTTATTCACTACATCGCGCTCTCTCTCTCTCTCTCTCTCAGTCTCTGTCAGTCAGTCATTGTCAGGTCTTTCCAAATTACAACAATTTGTTTGCCTTATAAAGATAATGCCAGAACAAAGGCAGAAACAATCATCATTATCGAAATGTCATAAAACCAAATGAGCGGGCATTATTCAATTTTAAACAACGACCGAGCATCATCATCATCATTCCACTCCATTCCATTCCATTCGATTCGATTCCACTCCGCGGAAGCAGAAGCCACATCTCTCTCAGAGGATGCAGCAGCTGCCAAACAACTTAATATCCAGCGAGGATTCTGCACAAAAGCCATGAGCCAGCGCACTGTTGGATGGTGGATGGATGCTTACCGAATTCCTGGCCAGCCGGCCAGCCAAATAAATGTTTCAACTGCCTCAAATGCCCTTTCACTTCCATCCACCAGCCAAGAACAAAAACAACAACGAAAATACAAACAAACAGCCAAAAAAATTAAGCATAATTACTGACAGCAATCGAGGCGGCCCCACACAGGGCTGTGGTGGTTCTCGGCAACCAAATCAAGAGGCTACGTGAAGGCAGCCAACAGCAGCAGCAGCAGGCAGGCAGGCAGGCAGGCTGGCAGGCAGGCAGCATCCAAGGAGACTCGGGCTGGGGCTGGGCCAAAACGTTTTCATTAAAATTGCTGTCTTGGCCAATCTGCGGGCCAGCCAAAAAAAAAAAAGCCAGCAACAAAATGCATTATAGCCCTAGTTCTGGCACCGAAGATTTTATGCTCTTTTAGCTCCAAGAAACCGCTGCTCGAAGTGATGGATAGATCGTCTGCTCTTATCTGAAGGCAAACTCTTGATCGAAACTAGGAATACCTTGCCTGCCACAGAGGGAGAGTATTCCAAGAAAATACCAAAAGAGTGCCCCGTAAAATTGCAATTTGCCCAACAACGAAACGGAGTGAGACAATTATAAGCATGACAAATGAATTTCGCATTGAGAGGAGTGTAGTGCAGTGGAGAAGAGCCCCCCGTCCTCCGGTTCCCAGGAAAAACTGTCAGTGGAGGATCAGTGCGTGTGTGTGTGTGTGTGTGTGTGTATGTGCCTGAGACAGATTCAAGAGATCGACTCGCCGTTGCAGTGGCAGCTGTTGCCGCTGGGCACACACCTTCTTCTGTGTCCGACTCCAAGTCCGAACATTTTTGCATTCAACCGGCAGTGCGTGTTGCGTTTCGTTTCGTTTCGTTTTTGTATGAATAATTGCATCTGTGGTTGTGGCAGCAGCAGCAGCTGTGCGAACAGTATCATCTCGTACGCATTGTTGTTTCAAGGTGAATTTTCCAGTTGCATTGCAACCGCAGACGACGTGACATGCGGCCACCGACCATCGACCATCGACCATCGACCACCATGAATGCCACACATACCCCAAAAAACACAAAGGAAAAAAGCCAACCGAATCCCAATTCAATTTTAATTCCCGTTTCCGTGGCTTTAAGGCGAACAAAATTTGTATTTAATTTTGAGGCATAAATTGTTGTTGCTGCTTGTTGCTCGCTGCTTTAGCGCTTATGAAATTTCCATGCAACAAATGCCATTACCCCCTTACCTCCTTGTGGCTGCCACTTTGCGTTTGTCTGACGCTGCGTATACTTGATTTTTTTGTGCTCCCTTAAATTGCGATGGCTATCCTTTGGCATGTCGATGCTTTTTGCATCTTTTATGACGAAACAGACATTTTTTTGGGTATCTGTTTTTGTTTTTTTTTTTGCATACATATTTCCGGCATTGAATGCGGTCCAAGACTTGCACAAAAATGGTGGGCGGAGGGGGGTCTATGGGGGCAGGGGGGCACGAGCTTACATTAACCCTTTTTTTTCATTTTTATTTGGCAAACATTAATATTAGGGTGACTCGTACACATAAGAAAACAAAACTATAACAAAACATCTGAATGATTCAGTATATTGCTACCAAATTCTTATTACTTTCTCATCTCTTGGGATATTTTTCACAGTATAAAATCTTCGTTTCGCTTTATCCTGATACACCCGATTCGACGGAGCTCTTTTCGTTTTTCATACGCATATTTTTGGCAGCCACAAAATGTTCCTCCATTACCAACTGGCAGCCAGCAGGGGGGTGGGTGTTTGTGTGCACAAACAGGACATGAAATTGTTTTGCACATAACGACAAACAAACAAACATGAAAAAGGATATGGACCCGGATGTTCATATGTTGAGGGTTTGGGGGGGCAGCGGGGTAGGCCAAAGCATTACTGAAATATCTCGCCAAACAAAACGTAAAAAAAGCGAAAAAGATTTCTGTTCTAGAGGGGGATTTTTTCTTGTATGTTTAAAAATTATATTTACTTTATTTTGGGGCTGTTTTGTTAATGTAATGAAAACGATGTGCTAAAAGTATTAAATTTTCAATGCATTGATGAAGAAAAAATGGCCAAAAAAGATTCATGTACGGATGAAATGTGGGATGGATATTGGATGGATGGAGCGGCGGTTTACATGGCTGAAAATGGGTACCATTCATCTTTGACCCTGAGAAAAAAGGAGTTCAAACTACTCGGGATATCCGTTACGACCAGTACTGCCAATGATTTTTTTCAAAAAACTATTAAAAGTAGTGCCAACTCTTCGGTAACAATATATTGACAGTTCTGCCTATTTATTCTTCAAGAAGCCAATTAAAAGTGCAGCCAAATTATTTTCAAGATAACTATTAACAGTGCTTCCAATTTCATCTTAAAGAAATTATTGATAGTGCTTCCAAAAGAATGTACATATTAATGTTGTCTCAACTAATTCTTGAATCTATCCTATTTGAAATTAAAGCAGTGCCAGCTGTACTTATAGTTGATCACGATGTCTTCAAGATTATTCTCATTTGGGCAATCCAATTGGAAAATTGTTTTAATACAGCAAATATGTTACGAAACTATTTTAGTCCATTGAAAGCTATTGTTATTTGAGCGCCAGTAATATTCGAAATTCATTTATTAAATGAATGGTAGCTGCCAATCCACACTAATTGGAAATCCTTCAAATCCATGAAATTCATTTTCATTCCGATTCGACATTTCCATTTCCAAAATAGAATGCCCATATGTATGTACTTATCTATGTGTGTTGATGTTTGAAGCTTATTTCAATATTTGCATACTATATGTATGAATTTTCCTGGGAAAATGGCATGATATCATTTCTGCCTTTACTTCTGGGACACCATTCATGGTGGGGTAGGGTGGCAGGGGGGCAGGACACCGACACCGACACCGACACCCTGCTGTATATTTAATGCCTACTGCACGTGTTTGTGTTTTAATTAACAAAGGCGCACACAAGTATCGCAGTGGCACAAAACAATAAAAATGCTATATTAAATTGAATGTAAGTGTGTGTGTGTGTCTGTGTGTGTGTGTCTGTATGGGTGTATGCTTTTGCTTCTGGGTAAATGTTGCTGTTAAAAGTTGTTCCATTAATTTGTGCAAGTGACTGACAGAATGAGAGCCAGAGTGAGAGGCAGAGGAAGTGGCTCCTCCTGATGGCCGATGGCTGATTTGGCAGCAGTACATTGGAGTACCTTCCACCTTGGCGCTCGTAAAAATGTAACAAAATGTTTACCAATTAAGCAAACAAAAGCCAGGGGGAGGGGCAAAGCAGAAGCACTGAATTAATTGCGTGGGAACATTTAAGTGCGTTTTTATGCATTGCCACATCAGGAATGGCGAGGAGGAGCAGCAACGGCAGCAGCAATCACTACTCCTTGTAGCAGGCTCAAGTGCTCAAGTATTTCGGTGCAGATTTTGGTTTGGGGACGACCCATATCCGTGTTAGTGCGTTAGTACCTCATAAATCACAAATGTGGCCTGGCTTTAGGGGTAGGCTCTGCGGCCCCTCCCCTATTAACAGCCTCGCGGCTCCCTGGCTCTCCTGCTGTGTGCGTGTGCGTGTGCGTGTGCAGGGAAATTAAAATTTCCCTTTAAGTGTTGCCTACTTCTTGGACTGGCCGGCCATTAAGGCTCATTAGTTTCAAAGAAGAAAAAAAAGGAAATACTTTACATAAATATACATATGTACATATGTACATATATAGTTATTTAGTTTTTTGTGAAGCCCCTTTGATGAATGGTTTCCTTAAGCAGAGTGGCAATTACCAAAGCCCTGCTACTCGATCAATAAAATTAATTATTAGTTGAGGCCAAGCAAAGCTCCAGATTACCGATATCATTATCATATTATAATTCCAACACAATGGGCGGGAATGGGCGCTTGTTAAAATCATTTGTTATGCGATGGCACGTCCTCTGGCCCGGGCGCTAACAGCACCCCCTGCCCCCGCCTCTTCCGCATTAATTTCCCTTTTTAATTAGTAATTTAACCAAAGGAATAGCTGCGCTATTAAGCCTGTGCTCAATATTCGCACAATTTTCTATTAATCAGCTTAAACATTTTCATACATTTTTCATACGCATTTTTTTTTAGTTGGTAAAAAATATATTCGTTCCGCTTCGATTCGATTCTGTTGCTAATATTGCGTGCTATTTTAATGCAAATTTTGTGGTCTCATGCATGCGTTAATTTCCAAACAATTTATAATTGCAATGTAATAATTTTTTGGGCTGGAAAAACGCACAAAAGAAACACCAAACTAAAACGAAAAACGTTCAAAGTCGCAGCATGCGTGGGTCGACACCAAGATACCTTGTGCCTCGTCGCTTGCACGCAATGTATTTTGTTTTTGCACTCACGGGCCTGGCACAGCCTCGATACCAGTCTGGATTTTAGTTTTATTTCATTTATTCTAGCTACACAAATGATCTAACCGCAATCTGTTGTCTCAATTTGCTTAAATGTTACCTAAATCCCCGCGAATCTAATATACCTCTAATAGGACTCTGAGTCCTGGGTACATTAATCTGAAGCATAACGAAAAACAAAAAAAAAAAACAAACAAAAAACAGCGGTAAAATGCAATCGATAGTTAATTAGCCTTTGTGTGAAAGCAAAGCCTTATTGTTCTTGTTTTTGAGGTTTTCCCCTTTTTTTTGGCAGCCATTTTAATTGCAATTGAATTTTGTGTTTCTGCATTTATGGAGTATTATTTATAATTGAGTAATAATATGCGTAATAGAAAACATAATTCTATGCAGAAAATAGTTAAGCTATGGGCAGTGTTTCTCATTAAGCTTCGTGTTCATTTACATTTCACCCTTTCAAATCCCTTTTCAGCTTTCGACAGCTTCATTTAGCCATTGGCAGTGGCAGTGGCAGTGGCAGGGGCATTTGTTCTTGTTTTTTTTCGCCCCTTTTCTTTGTAGCTCTCGAAAGTCAAATAGAATTTCAATTAAGTTAAATACTTCAACGAAAATTGAACTAAAATGCAATACAAAGCACCGATGAAGCGTCATCAGGGCTCATTGCACTTCAAATTGCAATCTATCTGTATCAATTTGGGTACAGTGGATAGCGGACTATGACGAATAGCACTAGGAATTCGTCGAAAAGTTGCCCTGTTTTCTCTGGAACAGGGTATTGGCCACTTTCCATTCAGTTCGCTATGTTTCGGATCTATATTTAAGACTTTTTTCCAACAAGATATTCGAGTAAATGTATCTTAAAAATTCCATCTAGGGCGAATCTCTACTGTACTTGATAACGAACACACACACACACACACACACACACACACACCTCCCTCCCTCTCTCTGCTTGTCTCTTCATTTAGTGGACTTCCACTTCTCCTGGTCGCTCCTCTCCCCTGGAGAGTCAAACATTTTAGCATTCGCTTCATTGACGCTCATCATTTTATTTGTTTAGGCCAGTGGCTGCTGACTGTACTTCTATGTGTGGCTGTCTGTCTGTCTGTGTGTGTGTGTGTGGATTGTGTGTTTGATTGCGCAAATCGATATGAAATTTCCTTTCCTTTTTTTATTATAATTTTTATTTTGGTGGCTGGCCACCCACTCATAATGAAAATGGTTTTTCACAAGTGCCCTTCAATTCTGAAGTGCAGGATGGGAGAAAAAAAGCTGATAAAAATTCAAAATAAAATTGATATAAAAAAATGTGTTTTCTCTTTTGTTTGTTTTTGATATTTGCACACATAATATGCGCCTTAACGCTCAAATACGCTCTCAATTGTCCGAAATATATTTCGGGCGGGGAATCTCTGAAACGAAAACCTCCACACAATCCGAAATTCGAGTGCAGTCTGATGGCCGGAGGCCCATGGTCATGGCAGTTAAGTGGCTGCCACACGGCGGTGCAAATAAAAATTGTTATACAATACAAATAGAAATAAAGTTTTGGGCGCTGCAATTTTTCAAGTTGTCTGCGGGCACAACAGAGTTCGGGAAATATTAATTTACGGACGAATCTTTCAGATAATGGCTGCGATGGCTGGTTGGCTGGATGAGCTCTTTGAACTGCCGCCCCCCAAGCCATGGCCCCATGGACATTGTGTAGGAGTTTCTTTGTGCGCCATAATTATGTCATTTAAATGCAACAAACTCTATATGCGGCACTCATCCGGCAGTCAGCCAGTCAGTCATTCAGTCGGGGAGAACGATGATAATTCATAATTAAAAACATGCAACATTGCTCATTTCATCTCAAAGATGGGACCCCACCCCCAAGCCTCGCCCCGCTCCGTCCAACGAAAAAGCGAAACCAGACAAAAAGGAAAAAAAGAAGCCAAAAGCCAGGAAAGGGATTGCCGAAGATAAAGATACTCTTGGAAAGTCGGCATATACATATGTATATGACAGAGTAAACAGATTTTGGTCACAATTTGTCTGGACTATCTTCTGGTGATTCCGAAGAGCCCGAAAGTTATTACTGATGGTTGAGAGGCACAGTCAAAGGTGCTAGCTTATATCATAATATCCTCTGCCCAACAAACAAAAAAAAAGGGTACTCCGAACAGCACGGCTTGCGCCTCAGCCTAAGCTTGAGCCAGGCTCCGCGTCGACTCGCGGGTCCAGGCCCAGACCCGTTTCGGGGCCAGCCTCCTTCAGAGGTTGCGCCTCCTCCTTCTATATGGCGTGGCGCGCGACTGTTAATTAAATGAGCGAGCAGGCAAACGAGCAAACGAGAGACTGATGGACGTGAGTGCTCCTCTCCTCCTCTCCGCCTCTCCTCCCCTCCTCACCACTCGGCTCTGTATCGCAGCCAGAACTAAAGTCAGAGCCAGAGTCTTTTGGGGGGCAGGCTCAGGGCATGTGAGTGGGTGTGCGGCTAAATTGCTAAATGAGATTTGCCGAGGACACCCGCATGCACAGACACACAGCCAGAGACAGAGTCAGAGACAGAGACACAGACAGACATACGAGTTTCAGCATCAGGAGCAGCCACATGAGGCACAAAGGGTTAATAGTGCATAGTTGCAAGTTGTCGTCATCGTCTAAGCCAACCACGAGGGCAGCAGTGGCAGTGGCAGTGGCAGTAGTGCCTTCTAATTAAGGCCCAGGACGACATTGCATGCCAAGTGTGAATGCCCCCGTCTATGCCTCTGCCTCTGCCTCTCTTCCCCCCTTACCCTGTATCACCCTATATCTGCATCTCTCTCTCACACTCTCTCTGTCTCTTTGTGGCTTTTGCATTTTGTCGCTCATTAGTTTATTGCCCAAAAACGTAAAAGACGAACACCCGGGGAAAACAAAAGCCTGACTTGGGGTTCAACTACCCGTCGGGCAATGCAGGTTAATTGCCACAGAAGCATTCCTTCCCCCCCTTACGGTCTGCGATCATCTCCTGCCAATTAGCGGCATGCGGAAGCTGCCACTTCTCGATGCCATCCACCATTAAATCGCTGTGCAACTTTAAGAGTTGTCAAATTACGCATACGACGCGTTGCGTCCGCTCCTTCCCACCCGATCCTTCCTTCCGCCAACCTCCATCCACCATCCTCGAGAGGCCATAGCCAATCCATTTGCCAATCAAACACTGACTTGTCAGCATAAATCTTTTGGGGTCCGTGCCCCATGCCCCCCTGCATGCCATGGGGTGTCTGTCTTTGTCGCGTTGACAGGCCCTCCGATCCGTAGCCTCGAACATGGGGCGTTGATGCACATATGTCACATGATAACAACATGAGGTCCATCCGCCACAACACAGCGCGAAAAAGTAAATATAAATTTAAGCAAAAATCACCCAGGGCCTGTGTAGGCGGTCGCCAGCAAAGAGACAGAGAGACAGAGGGACAGAGGGACAGAGTGACAGAGGGACAGAGCGACAGAGAGAGACAATGGACCCGGAGACCGAACCAAAGAGCCCAGAGTCTCCAAGACCATGACTTGACTTGACTGAAAGGTGTTGCCAAATGAAATGAAGGCATGTCCATGTAATGCAAGCCACAGCAAAAAACATTTGCTGTCTGTCGTGGAAGGACCGAACCTTTAAATACACTGGAATATCGATCGATTTCCTTCGAGTGACGCTATATACGCTGTTTAAAGTTTCCACACGCAAAAGGACACGCTTCGTTTCGAATGACACGCAGCAAAGAGCATTTACAACGAACAATTCGATCATTTGTACGATTTAAAACCGAAAATGAATCAATAGATCGATGGAAAACCGAATCATAGAAACTTTCATCTGAAAAGGGCTTTATCGGGTTATATATGTACATACATATGTATGTTTGTAAGCCTGTGAGATGCATCCTTCTCTGCCGCGCAAACATCGTTTACAAAAAATCACTCAACTCTTTTGAAGGGTGTAGAGGAACAACAGGCAGGCAACAGACAAAAGGAAAAGATCTGAAGCACTGGAACTCGGGCCGGGCTCATAGTTTGTTGCCTGTTTTGGCATGTGTCAAGAGTCCGGGGTCTGGCAACAAGACAAACCGAGAGCTCTGTCTGCGGATTCTCTGTGTCTTGCCACATGTCCATCAATGCGCTGCAGGCGCCTCATGATTCTCTCTTTCAGATCTCCAACTGATTTTTGTTGCAATTAATTTCTAATTAAAGACGTGCCCAGCAAAAGAAAAACCGAGCCACAGACCAGACATGGAGTCAGGGTGGAGACCAGAGCGCAGAGCGCAGAGAGCAGAGAGCAGACCGGGGAAATGGGTCAAGAGGTGCCCAAAAAAAAACTAAAAAGAGAAGAAAAATGAAAACTAAAAGTGTATGCAAAGTAGGGAAGAAAAAACTGTTACATGTGGGCCATGTAGATGAGGCACTGGCATGATTAGCCTCTCTGCCCGCTGGCAGCCTAGATCTTACTTGCCACGGAAGAGGCAACAGCAGTGGCAGGCAGCAGAAGCAGCAGCAGAGGCTGCAACACAGGCACTTCATTAAATATTTAAATGAGCATCCTGTTTTCTCTTTTCTGGTTTTCTTTTAGGTTTTTTTTTTTTTTTTGTAGTTTGCTACAACCTACAGCACCTACACAAAGGGAGCGCGGGTGTCCACAGATAGTGGCAGGAACAGAGTCAGAGTTGGGGGCACAGACTGAGGAGGAGTCGAAGTCAGAGTAGGACTGCCTCTGCATATGCAGATTCATAAGCAGTTAATTAAGGCCGAACCCGAACCCGAGCACGGCCCGGGCCCGGGCCACGGGTGCAAGAGAAGTCGCATCTGGAACTGAAACTGAAACTGCAAAAGTGGGATCTGCAAATGGGAATGGGAATGGGGTTCTGGGGATCTGGGATTGTGGCATGGACACAGCAACACAAACACACATCTACAACTGCAATCAACAAGCAGAGACTGAAACCGAAACAAATGAGAAGAGTGCGAAATGAGTACAACGACTATTAGATACCCAGTAATAAGATATATAGAAGATGTCTATGCAAAAATGCTCATTTTCGTGTTTCTTTTAGCTCAGCCTGCTACTTCTACATATCTGATTTATTCCGTTCAGCTCATTCAATAATAGATCATTCCTAGGCATATTTCTGTACCACGCATCCTAGCTTCATCTTGGATGCTGTTCCTTGCATTTCCCGATTCCCAGGTCTGTCTCATATAGCCTTTCCTTCCACTCTTATGGCGGCTATAACAAAAAAGTGAGAAACCATATAAAAATGCCTTTTGCCCCTGGACTGACGGACTGACGGACTGACTGCAGGCCCAGTTGTCGTAAGTTTGGGGCAAGGCCTCCTTCGGGCTGTTGCTTGTGGCGGCGTCGGCGGCGGTGGCGGCGGTGGCTGCTTGTGGCTCAGAGCCGTGCAACACATATTTTACACATTTCATTTTCATTGCTGCACGAATTTATTTGGCAATAAGAGCAGGCAGACAAAAAGACACACAGACAGACAGACAGACAGACGCAGACGGAGATGGAGAGTCAAGAAATTGTATTTTTGTGCCAGGCCTTGGGGTTTGCGTTTGCCTTTGCCTCTTTTTTTTGGTTGCATATTCCACATGTTGTGTGTGGGGTAATTTTCATACAAGTGAAATATTATTTATAAAATTTCCTTGCCGTTCGGGTGGGCGGTAACTGCGGCACTGCGCTACGCCGTAAATTATGTCATTTTAGACAAGTGCGCCAGAGAGCGAATGAGAGAGCCACAGCGAATGGCTATGGATATGGACATGCCACAACCCACTAGCTCCTCTCCCTCTCGGAAAACCCATTGAGATTTTTCGCTTTATGGAATTGGGTTGAGAGTCTTTCCTCCCTTTCCTTTCCTTTCCTTTCCTCTCCCTTCGCTCTTTGAGTGGAAATTATTATGCATTTTGTCTTGTCTGGAGGCCCGGGATTGAAGTGCCCTCCTCCACGGCTCATGGTGCCAGGGCATGCGAAATTAGTTGCCACTGAAAGTGGAATATGTTTGGGAATGTGCTGGGACTGGGACTGGGATTGGTCTCTGGGAAACTGGCGAGCATGAAAATTGATATGAATTTGGTTTGCGAGCAGCAGCAGCAGCTGTGTGAAGTGTCACCACTTCTGATAGGCCATGACAGATGGAGAACCCAATTTAAATGAGCTAAAAATTCTTCGTTAATTGGTCGGATGAAACCTACTTGCATACCAAATTGGTTTTAAATGAGAATCATTTAAAAGAGGAATGACTTTTGGAGTTGTTTTTTTTCATAAAAATAAATCGATTTTTGAGTGACAGAATTTTGTAAATAATCGAAATTTTCTAGCTGAAGAGATATTTGATCTTTCATATTATTCCATAAATAATTTTCAAAAATTGTAGGATTACAAAAGAGCATAGTTGATCGTAATAGACTATAATATCGTAATATTAAGTGGCAGGCTGTGCTAATCGAACGCGGAAATGAGTAAAAATGAGGCAGCTAGACAGAGCAAGGAGAAGCGCTTAAAGAAAAGGTGAACTCTAGAGGATTAGTAGTCCCTGATCCCCCCAAAAATATTTACCCTATCTTCAACGATTTCCATTATTCTGATTAATTTCTACTGCATGTGGTAGCACTTTTCCCGTATCTGCCGTATCTTTATAAGCAGACATTCCCACATAACCATTTCACATGTGCCACATCACCACATCACTACAGCACCACAGAACCACAGAACCACAGAACATTCAATTTCCCGTATCTTATCGGCAACGACCGAAGACTTAAGCGATCTGACTCCATCTCAATTTTCGCTTAAACAATCCGACATATATACCCCATTTAAAGGCAGCTAAGACCCACGGAACAGTCCTCACACCTCACACATGGGACTCGAGGAGTCTGGTCTGGCACTTTCTGACTCGTTTAGAGTTTCAGGCTGGAACTTGCAACTCGTATGCTTACTAATGTCAACCAATTCATTTCATTGAGTGCCATGCATTGCCACCACAAAGACCAGACGATACAGAGGAGCTCTAGAGGGGCCCCATGTCCGAGTCCGAGTCTGAGTCTGAGCCTGAGCCTGGGTCTGAGTCTGCGAGGAGGTTTTGTGGCATTTAAGGCGCATGTTCTTCATTGGCTTAGCCTCAGGGTCAAGTTCAACGACAACGAACAGAAAAGAAGATACAGATACACACAGAGAGAGAGACTGAAGCGGCGGTCGGCGGTACGAAGACCCAGAGATGTGATGTTGCAACACACGGCAGTCGTAAAGCGTAGCCAAAGCGTTTGCATATCGCATATCTAAATGAGGTGATGATGCTGCACATATCAGCAGAGATACAAAGGCAACAACAAACATCAACAACATTGCCATGGCAATGGACACACAGTTGTTGGGCCGGCGGCAGAGGCAGAGGCTGAGGCAGAGGCAGGAACTGAAACGAACAGAGTCTGATCCGAAAAGGAGCCTCCTCAAATGTCCACTTGAGTGGGAAGCAGCATGAACATGAAATGTTTGCGCAGCAACAGAACGGCCGCCAACCATTGGAGGACAAACTCTGGGGCAGTGCCAATTATGAAAACTGATATGCTTGCGAAAACCCGTTGATGAGCAGGCTTCATGCCCCCATGTCTCCTGGCTCATGGCTCATGCCTCATGCCTCGTCCTGGAAAGAGCCCGACCCATTCCTTCGCTCGTCCACTGAGCTTCAAAGCAAGCGAATTGTGGCACACAGACAAACAGACAGGCGGAAAGACAGATAGGCGGACAGGCGGACAGGCGGACAGATAGCGCAGGGAAGGCGCTTCGGGAATTTTGGATCCCTTTTAGAAGCGCACATGTGCCTCGGTTATTGGACACTCCATACGGACACCACACATGCCACACCATACCACACGCGTGTGGCAACAATCAACTAAAATTAATTAAGCAGCCAAGGGGCTGGGCCACGGACTGATGGCTAATGAGAATGTAATATTATCGAGCATTTCGATGCGATTCCGATGGGATCCCGATGCGATTTAGATTGAGTGTCTGGGCATTAAAAATCGATTGGGGGGTTCAGCAATCCTCTGCTTTCCCATGATGAGCTTCATTGCTGCCCGACGCGGAACGAACAAGAGAATGATAGAGAATATTGCAGAAAAAAGAGAAAACATGTCATGTTCATGATGCAGTAAAATTAAGTTCTACTACAGTTTCGCTTTTAGGATTTTATTTTTTAATATTTATATTTCTTATTTTTGGCGTAGATATTGTTTCCAGGGGCTTCTCATATCATTTCTTAATTAAAGCAAAGCTCAAGGGGAAATGCTTCTGCTGTCTGGGCAACATAATTTACTTGCAACAACAGCCATCAGGAGGCCGCCTCACCCACTGTACCCCTCGCACCACTCACTCACTTCAGTAGAAAATTTATGACCCCCAAAGCAAAAGTCACGAGAGAGAAAGAGCAAAAAGGGGGAGCAGCAGCGCGACAGTTGCAACAACGGATGCAACTGAATGTTGCAACACTGTCAAGGAGTGAGAGACTTTTACCAACTGCATTTTTCCCCCTGCTTTGGACTCGGAGGTGTGTGGGTGCTCTAAATTGGTTTTGAGGTGATAAAAGTGTTGCAGGTGGTGTTGACCAGACGACACCCGTCCCACCTCCTCCTGGTGTGGCACTAATAGCCTCCCTTCCAGTTTGAGGTGCGGCTTGGAACCACAAAACCAATTCGAGGGAATTCCAAATGTATGGCTGAAAGAAGCTGACAGATTTCAAGCAGATATAGATACAGACCCTCTTTGAGGTCTAAGCATCATCATCATCATCATTATTATGCAAATCCTTCTTCAGCGCACACACAGAAAATGTGGCAGCATTTATATCAAATGTCAGACGACCCCAAATTGCCAAATGAATCATAAGAGAGTAGAAGGAGAGTTGAGGAGAGCGTTGGACCACCATAAAACAGGAAATATATTTATAATGGAAGAAACCCCATGGTACATACTCCTCGAACTCCTCGAAAATGCTACGCCTACACGTTGCAGGGCAGAGCAAGACAGACACACACAGAGGGCAATGTCTGCCACATGCAAAAATAAACGTGAAGCACCCACACACCCTCTCCCACAGATACGTCCACAGATACATCCACAGTGTCCACGACTTCTTGGAGCAAAAGCTCAGCCTCAGCCTCAGCCTCAGCCTCAGAAAACTGCAGGCAACTGACCAACATAAATGGCGCAAAGTTGAAATGCTGACAGGGCCACATTCGTTATGACGTCCCACAGAAAGAGACAAAACAGTCAGAGAGTGAGAGAGTGACAGAGAGAAAGAGAGAGAGAGAAAGAAACAAAGATCCACTGGGAGAGAGGAGCAGACAGAGAAAGAGACATTTTAGGGGAGAAGGAGACGAGACCTAATACATATGTATGTATATGTGTGTACGAGTATGTATAGCCATGAAGTAAGTAAATCAAGTTGTAGGTAAGTGAGATTTATGCTCATGTCGTTTAGTGTAAGCCAAACAACATCTCGCAACGTGAAACGTCCGTATCCTCCTAGTTCCCCCAAAAAATTCCCCCATCTCCCAGAGGGAGAAATATGACATCCAAAAACGAAAACCAAAATGCAAGCGTAGCTAGGGTTTGGAGAGGGGAGAGTCACGGAGAGTTGAGAGACGTTGTCAGAGAAGGGGTCAGGGAGAGAGTGCAGAGAAAGTTGAAGCAGTGGGAGATGACATCCTCCCTGTCCCCCCGCGGCGCCGTTTGCACCATTTTCTGTAACTATTTGCACAACATTTCCACAAGCCCATCTGTTTCTTTTTTGGGGTTCCTGCTTTCTAGGGTATCGCTATATCCCATCTCAGGTCGCACATACCCTTTAAAACCAAAGGAAATGGCATTAGCAGGCGAGAAAATAGAATATCTGGAGCTTCTGCCTTTGGAAGAAACGATTTCTACAGCTATGAAACCTCTGTGGCAGGTATCTTTAGAGTCGTAATATGTTTTCTGGTTCTTTCTGAATTTTTTTTTGTATTTTTTTGGCAACTCTTTCCTAATCGCTGACGTTGCTTGTTAATTACAGCAAACACAAAATGCAATGCCTCCTCTCCTGCCTCCCCTGCCTCCCCTGCCACCTGATGAGGCGACTGCTGCTGCACTTGTGTATGCAATATTTGATTTATGCCCAACCCATGCAGCATGCAGCATGCCACATGCAGCAGCAGAGACTGCTCTAATTAGCTACCGGACCAGGCTCTAACTAGAACAGGCCTTTTCAATGGATTCTTGGGCTGGAGCGAGATGGAGATGTGGAGATGTGGAGATGTAGAGATGGCTTGTAAATGTGTCAGCGTGGCAGGAGGCACGAAAGCAAACAACTTTCACTTGCAACTGCAGCGCCAGCTCCATTCAGGGACCGAAGTCAAGAGCAGTGCGAAACGCCCACAAAAATTCTGGAAAATCTAGGCTGTGTCTCCCAGTTCCGAACGCCAATTAAAAGCGAAAAGCATTCAAAGAAAAGAGGGAGCGAAAAAAAGAAAAAAAGAAGGAAAACAAAGAGCAGAGATAGCAGGCATAAAAAAAAGGAGAGGAAAAGAAGAAAAGCCATCTACTAAGTTGATGACATTAATTGACATTTAGCAGCGACGGGCATATCAATGAGCCGGACAGCACAATCACCCCAAAGTCGGTACGGAACGGACCGGACCGGATCGGACCGGACTCCAAGTCCAAGTCGGAGTTGTCGCTGGCAGCCGCCTCCCCCTCGAGGCAAAAAGGAGGAACAAGTCCATCCCAGCGAATGAAGTCTGTATTGCCTAGGCCGCCTTTCACTCGACTCCCGACTACCGACTATCGACTATCGACTACCGACTACCGACTCGAATCCTACAATCCTACAATCCACTCCACGCAATTGTACAATTGGCTAATGTCACAAAAATCTACAGGCAGTTGTCAACGGCGCTTGGGACGTGGGACTCCCATCATTAGCGTGGCACAATTGTGAAATGTGTAATTGCTGCCACAGCATCAGGCGGCGGCAGCAGCAGCAGCAGCAGCAGCATCAGCCAGCAGCAACATCCATGAGGCAGTGGCAACAACTATGAGACACACAGACGACACATTGACAGCGAGTTATGTCAACTCGAATGCGATTTGTTTAGCCATCGTTTCCCCTTTTTCCCCCTTCAAAGTCCCTGCCCCTGTCGCAGTCTCAGTCTCAGTCCATCAGCTGCTGCCTTTGCTGCTGCCGTTGCTGCCGCTGCTGCTGGCAATGAGAAATTTATATCGCAAAAAAACATAAATACAAGCAACACAAGAGCAGGGTACAGTGTACAGATCAATGCCCTTACAGGCAGTAATATACATACTATACATATAATAATGATGAATATATCCTTAAAACCCCATAACCCCGATAATGTATCGATTAAATCGAGAATATATCAGCGTCATCAATCACTTGTTTAACGATCGTATACCACTTTTATCAAGCATAGAGAATATCAAAAATATATATAAGTTGTCGATAATGAATCGATCACTTTATGGATTTGTAATCCTTTTGAGTCCGATGCTTTTAAAAATACTAACCTTTTCAATGCCAGAGACTTTAGTGCCACAATACCCTCTCTTGCTGCAAGGGTATTCGCAGAAAAAAAAGGCCAACATCAATTTTGCAACAAATTGAATAAAGGACAAGATGAATTTCCCGCTCATCCTCCGACAGCAGCAGCAGAAGCAGCAGCTCTCCACCGCTCTCCGCTCTCCATTCCGCTGCTGCTGTCTCTTACTGTTTTCTGTAATTGGTTATATGAAACGCACAAGTGGTACGGCGGTGCGAGTACGGGGGCCCTGGCGTAGGCTGCAGCTCCCGTCCCGGGAAGGAGCAGCAGAGCAGTCAGAGCTGGGGACCTGGTCGAGAAGTGCGCGACAAGATTTATAAGCGCCTGTCAACGATCCCAGAGAGGCCGAGTGGTCTGAGAGGTCTGAGAGGCCTGAGAGGCCAGAGAGGCCTGAGAGGGACGCCATCCCAGGCCAGGCCGCAAGTTGCCGCCGCCGTGGTCACTTTTTGATTTATAAGCAAAATGTTTGCCGCGTTGCTCAAGTATTTATGAAACATTTCAAGGCAGCGGACACGGGGCTTGCTTGGGTCTGGGGACTGGACTGGGGGCTCTTTGTGTAGGTTGCTGCTGCTGCTGCTGCTGCTGCTGCTGCTGCTGCTGCTGCTGCTGCCGGAGCTGCTGCCAGTTGACACTAGAGTTGGGTTTAGGGGATTCTGCTGGCCGCTGGTAAGTAGCTTCTGCTGGCCGCTGGTAAGTAGCTTCTGCTGCTCCTCTCTGTCGGCAGTAATTGCGGCGGCATGTGAAATATGAGATAAACTCCAAGTAAGGCCAAGTCCAGCTACAGCTCCAGCTACAGACCAGAGCTACGGCTGCCTCAAAGCATGTGGCAAGTTGTTTAGAACTAACCAACTAGCAGCCAAGCCAGGGGAACTATACGACAGGCAGGCGACAGGCGACGACAGCATTTTGGTGCCACTTTGCGGCTGAATGCGAAATAACTTCGCACAATTGAGCATGCCGACAACCGACCATGGCCCCACGACCAACTCTGCGTCCGACTCCGAGTCGGAATCGGAATCGTACTCCGCGTAGTCCGAGTCCAAGTCCCAGTCAGAGTAGGAGTCTCAGTCCCAGTCTCAGTCGTTGTTGGAGTCGAAGTCGGAAGAGTGAAACAACTCCCAACTTGGGCATTCTATTAAATTAATCGTCAATTATCAACGGAGCCTGCAAATTATCTTTGCCTATGGGGAGCACATCACACGATGCAGGAAGCGACCACAAACACTTTTTCGCTGCTTTAAAAGAGAAAGCAAGGCACAACCACCAGAAACAGAAACAACAGAAACAACAGAAACTATCTAGCCCCTAGGGATAGATAGAAATAGAATAGTTGATATAGGAACTTGTCTGCAAACATAAATTATTTTTTGTAATGACTATTCGATCGACTAGAATCTAGGTGCCCAAAAAGAATTCAACCTAAAGCCAATTCGAAGCCAACTTCACAACTTTAATTTAATTCCAAACTATATTCACACTCGGAGAAAAATCGAATAGAAATCGAATTTTAATAAAAACATGGTAAAATTAAGTAAAATTCACTGTGACTTAAACATAAATGTAATAATTGTATCCTATAATTGTTTACTTGTTTACTTTATTGTTTTTTATTATCTTGTAAAATATCAACTGGTATTGAAATCCAAGTGCAATATTCGATTCGCAGGTTTTTTCTCTCGGTGTATGTGCATCCCATATCTATAACGGATCCAGTCCATATCCACTTCAAATAAAAACTCCCAAAGCAAACCCTTGTGCCTCTTCAAATCAATTCAACTTTTGGGGCAGTTCTAATTGAGCCACAAAAATAACTATTTCCCCCCCAAATTTCCCCTCAAATTTTTTGGGAACATGCAATTGAACGTTTCGAGGCAGGACCCTCGAGCAGGCACGACTCTCTATCGCTCTCGCTCTCGCTCCCTTGAACTTGTTCTGTGCTTGTTCAATGTGTTTAATTAAATAGCAAGCGTAATTAAATTGCAATTAAATTAATTAAAAAGCACACTGCCACAGCACGTTAGCTCCTGCTAGTCCTGCTCCTGCTCCTGCTCCTGGTTCTGCTCCCGGGTACCGGGTCCCGGGTACCGAGTCCCGACCGACTCCTTTTGTAGAGTCGATTTTTTGAGCACGGATTTTTCCGTTCTGTTTTAGGGGCGGTGTGAAAGGAAAACAAAACAAAAAATACAATGCTGCCCAGGACATGGATTCCCTTTTTTCGCCATCACCGCCACCAATTTTCCCCCATTTTCCGTGGCTGTTAACGGTCCCAGTTTCTGCTCCCCATCCTGTTCTCCTGCCCCTGCCCCTGCCGTACAATTAGACTTTAATTTTTTATGAGCAATGAATGGTTTCGCAGTTTTACTTTTTGGTGTTAAATACTTGATTAAGTTGAATGAATGGGGGCGAAAGGCTATGCAAATTTCCCGAATGAGGGTTAGGGTTAAGGCTGGAAAATCGCTTGCTTTGATGTTGGGAAAACGGGGGCGGTTGGGCGGTTGGGTGGAAGGGCGGAAGGACGGAAGGGCGAAAGAACAATTCTTAATTAGTGCAATGACAAAAAGTTTATTTCTAGCTGAGAGATGGTAAATGCAGGCAAAAGATGTCGAAGACAGAGAGAAGGAAATGCGGGTAAACGAAAGAAAATTCACTCAAGCCGTCTGATTTTCAACATTATTTGGCCCTGGTTCTTTGAAGGGGTTCCTTGGGGGATGGAGGTTATAGTATTCCTAATGGAAATTTAGTGGAAATTTCTAGTGTATTTCGATGGGTAGATGGATGGAATGGCAGGCAGTAGGAATTCTACAAAGCCCGTGAGCGAGGGAAACATTCATTTACGACAGACAATATTTATAGAAATATATTACTGATATTTAAATGAAATAAAACAAAAATTATTATCATTTATTTAACATAATTCGCCATAAAGCCCGCGTTATTTCCTTAAACATCTTTCAAAAACCCTTTCAAGGGCATAAATCAACTCATTTGCTGAGCAATTTCCTGCCACAAGTTCCACAGAAATTCACCGTGTCTGTGCCCCACATAATGGGTGTAGCCTGAAAAATATACAATAATAAAGCCACATGGCACGTAGGCAAAATGAACAAATTGAATTGCGGCAATTACTTGCCACGCTACGCAAAATGAGCCTCAAGAAAGGGGCAAGAACGAAGCGAGCGAAAAATCATGAAATGAAAATGGCCAGGCAAAAAAAAAAAACAAGTCAACTTCATAAAAATGAAATCATGCCACAGCTCAGGCAGAAGATCAAAGAGAGGACAAATCAATAAAAGCCAATGCACGGAAATAACTTAAAGTCAGTCACTCATTCAGGCAGGCAGGCAGTCAGTCAGTCAGTCAGTCGGTCGGGGGGCAGAGGCGGAGCCAGCAAGAGGCAAGAGGCAAGAGTCAAGAGTCAAGATTCAGGAAGACGGCGACCCCAAAAACAGCACTGTTGACCTGGTCAAGGCTAAAGGCACATAAAATAAAATTATACAACAACCGAACAGAACAGAACAGAACAGAACAGACAAGAGCAGAGCAGAGCAGAGCAGAGCAAGGAACAGAAACGAGGAGAAGAAGAAAACTAAAGCAAACTGTCTTTTGATCTATGGCTGGCTGGCTGCATGCCCCTCTGCTTTGGATGATGATGATGATGATGCGGATGAGCCACAAAGTAGAGCAGCAGCATCAGACTCAGCCTCAGCCTCAGCTTTAGCAGATCCCCAAGTAAATTGGCATAAGAAATCAGAAATCACAGAAGGTCGGTCGGTCGGTCTCTACTCGGACTCTGGTCTCTGCTTCAGCTCTGAGATAAATGGTCATGGCCTGGACCTGGACCTGGACGTGGACGTGGACCTGGATCTGGGACTGAACTGGAGACCGTACCGTCTCGTCTCGTCTTGGACCAATGCAATATTAAGTAAATATACAAAACGTTGTCGGCACGGCGCACAAAACTAATGATGTCGATGATGCTGTGGCTCAGGATTCGGCGGACGTCGTCGGGGGGGCACACACACAAGTTACAGAGGGGGCATGCCTCTGATAATGATGCGGCGGGCAGGCAGGCAGGCAGGCAGACAGGCAGACAGGCAGAGAGACTGGACAGTGCGCGATATACACACGCCAGGTAATAAATTTCATTTCTCAGCTGATATGGGCAATTAAGGAACAATTTTGCAGCTGAATGAGTAATAAATAAAAATTGTATGCCACAGCCGCCGAAGATACGCAGATACAAAACTGCTGCTGCAAAAGACGTCGACGGTTGTCGGTTGTCGGTTGTCCGTTCGCCTGTCTACCCTCCTGTCTACCCGATTGTCGGTCGTCAGGCTGCCAGAGACGATAGTTTTTGGGATAAAAATATACAAAAACAAACGAGTGGCCACAGAAGGAGCCACCACACCGGCCATGAATGAAATGAAAGAAGGAGGCACGGGGAAGAATGGCAGGAAGGCAGGAAGGCAGGAATGGGAACTGCTGCAGTTGGGGCTCTTCTCTTTTCTCTCTCTATCTCTCTTTACCTCTGGGTCTCTCTGGGTCTTCTGCATGCCTGCCCTTTTGATGAAAACAACTCAATGACGTGATTTGTGCCGCCAACGATGTTGAGAAGAGACTGAAAGACGAGACGTTGGACTGGCAAAAGGCATGGCCCATGCACCATGCCGCATGCCCCATTCCCCATGCCCCATTCCCCATGCCCATCGTTTCCTTCGTACATACATATATAAATCACATTGCCGAAACCGAAAATTGATGTGCAAAAATTCTTCAACTATGAGAAATCTGCAAAAAAGGTTTCTTTCTTAGATTTAAAGCTAAAAAATATTTTTGCATAATAAATCAAACATCCGCTAAAGAACTCCATCAAATCCAACAGCCGAAAACTTACTCTTTTGGCATTATTTTAATTTTAATTACACCACAAAAACACACACACACACAGAATGAGAATGAGAATGAGAACGAGAATCAGAAAACGAACCAAAACAAGAGACCAAAAGGCAAAAGGTATTTTTTAAATGCCGCCCCAAGTGGATGGCCGGTGGCCATCGGTGGTGCCTTTGGGGTAGCACATGATATGTCGCCTACCTGGTGGAGGATGCCTTCTCCCAGAGGCTGCCGGCACTCACTCGCCCGAGAGTACAGAACAATGGAGGAGTCCCAAACATGACACTCGGCGCGACGGGGGGACAGAGGTTTTTGGGGAGCAACAAAAGCCCGTTTTCTGGCCACTGGTCAGAGCAGGGCAGACAGGGACCTGCAGAGACGCAAGGAAGATTATCACTGGAATCATGGAAGGGGGAAGACTGGCATCAGAGAATCCGAAGGGGAATCCGAAGCCAAAGCCCAATCCGAATCCGAATCCAAGGGGAAAGAGGAGTTACAGTAGTTGCAGGTTACAGGAAGAAAGAAGAGCAGGAGGCAGGGCTTGGGGCTTGGGGCTTTGATTCTCTGCTTAAAATGTTCTCCATTTTACTGTCAAGTGCGGAGACCTCGGACCTCGGACCTCCGCTTTGACATTTTCCAACGATGCAACCTGCCCCTGGGACACACACACACACACACACACACACACACACACCCCTTGAACCACTTCGCATGTCCAGAATTTTAATTTAAGTATGTAAACTGACATTGAATAGTTTTCCACCAGGGAGTTTTCCTTCCACTCCAAACGCCAAACTCTGGAATGGAAAAGTGTTAGTATGCGGGGAGGGGCACTGGTGGGAAAAGTGCAATTTTAGATTTTGTTTGCAATTGGATTTTGCAATAAAAAGCTTCAGCTTCAGCTTCAGTTTTAGCTAAACTTTTGCCACCAAGTTGTGTGTGTGTGTCAGATACATTTAAAAGATACTTCAGTGACCCCCCAAGTCTTTTGCTCATGACAGTTTCATCGAGTTTCGAATCCACAGAGGCAGAGCGAAGGAGAGGGCTCTTAATCGAGGGTTATTGAAGGGTGTTATTCAGTTTTAACAAAGCGTACATAGCTAACCCTGCTATTGCTGTTGATGCGCTATTCGGATTTCTCATAAAGGACAGGATACATTCATAGCATATGGATTATATTTCGCCTGAAGAGCGCGCAACTCCCTCATTGAATCTACAACTATAGTGAAAAGAACACAAACTTACCGGTGTGGAATATGGATGCGCTGTAAGACGCACTCCGTCCGTCTCCAGCTGTTCGCCCAGTACCATCTCCAGGTCGTTGCTGGGCGGCGTTTCGCAGAGTATCTCCATGCTGCCCGACAGGGAATTGGGATCGTTGAGCATGAAATAGACCGAGGCGGCGCCCTTCTCCCTCAGCGAGCGTATGCTCTTCAGGAGTTTGTGTCGATGGGAAGGATTCTCGACACCGATTGCATCCAGATCGGGATCACCGACCTGTTTGCATATCTCCAGGTCATCATAGCCATTGTCGAGAAAACTTTCGGCATACTGGGCCAGGCCCAGGGCACGTAGCCACTCGCAGACAATGTTGCTTACGGCCATCGTCCTGAGAGGATGATGATGTTGATGAGATGATGATGCTGATGATTATGATTATGTTGTTGTTGTAGTTGTTGTTGCTTGTAATGGTGGAGGGTGCTGGTGTTGCTGTTGTGGTTGTTGTGGGGGACGTTGGGCGTGTTGGCGGACGTTTAGCTTTTCTTCAGTTCACGTGTGCCGCCGTCTGCCAATTACCGTTACAAAATGGCGTCGTGTGTAAGGAGTTTTCTCCTAATGTCACGTGCTACACAAGCTACAGCTTTTCTTTCTTCTCCTTTTTCTCTGTTGTTGCTTTTTTCCTTCTATTTTTCTATTGCCAAGCATGCAATTTCCCCTGCGTTACTTTAAGCATTATATTCCTGCCTGAATTGTTTTAAATTGCTGCTACTGATGCTGCTGCTGCTGCCTCCGCACATCATGCTCCTCCTCGTCCTCGTCCTCGTCGTCGTCTTGTCTCGTAAAAATTCAATGCCCTGCGTACACTCGTAAAAATTTATAACGCACATTTCTAGCACATTTCTAGCGGGCCATCAGCGGTACTCGACGCTCCTCACATTGTGTTATCTCTCCTCCGCCGCACTGCTGCCGGTTGTCGGTTGTCCTGCAAAGAGAAATATTAAGAATATATTTAGAAGTCAGCAAATACGATTTGATTTTCAATCATTTAGCGGCTGGGAAAATTGCATAAATTTGCAGCATATGTTTCAACCCGCATGCCGATGTGGGATGCCTTTCCCATTTAAAATCGAAGATTTTCCCACCACAATCTAATCGTTTGAGCCGCGGGCTGTCTGCCAATGGCCACAATTGATGACGCAGCAGCGCAATCGAGCACTGAGATTCAAATCAAACTCCAAAATGCTAGAAAATTAATTAAACTCATGGAAGGGAGGGGCCCAGAGGCATACTGGCAGACAGGCAGCTGCGGTTTGTTCAATCCACAAATTCCCATGCCACATGCCTCACTGGGGGGAATGGGAGTTTCTTATCATGAGGTAAGGGCTGCCGTTGCCATTATCGATGCCACTGCCACTGCCACTGCCGCTGCCGCTGCCTTGCGGCTTGCCAATGCGTGTAATGCGTGCCAGGCATATAGACATGCACTTTATCATAAAAACCCCCTGCCCACACCGACCCACGCCTCTCTTCGTTTGCTTCCGTTTCCGCTTTAGAGAATCCATGAGGCGTTAAACGCAAACTAAAAGCTTGTGCACACACGTACACACACACACACACACACACACACACTCATAGTACCCCACGATGCCTCTTGCCCCATGTAATTTTTCTAGTGGGGCGTGTGCCGCGCTTTAGCTCATTGATAAATGATTGATTATCAATCCTCCCGAGTGGGTATGGGCATACGAGTGCGTGGGTGGGTGCTTTTCAATGTGTGAGTGTGGGTGTGGTTGTGGTGTGGTGTGGTATGCGGTTGCTGCGGTTTTTCTTGGCTTAGCACAAAAGTTTAGTGTTTGCTTTTAGTTTATCTTTAATGGATTATTTTAGTGGTGGCTTCGACTCGTCAACGAGCAGCAAAAGAACGCCAAAGAGTGGCAAACAGGAGACAAAGGAGATACTCGACCGAAGGGATACCCCTCTGAAAACTTTATAGATTTCAGCAATAATTTGTCTGTGAGGCATCAGTTATCGCTTATCGATTTTATCTATAATTAATTGATAGAACTTTTCGAAATTTTTTCAATATTTAATCGACAATTTAGCGTGGGTATCGTGGACTCTGCCTGAAATGTTCTATAGCTTGAATTTCGAAAGATGCTAAATCCCAATATACCCTTTCCGCCGCGGTACATAATCGTTCCCATAATCCTCTCAAGGCCCAACCCAATCTTTACCAAAAGCGGCCCCTCAGCACCACACCACACCACACCTCACCACACCATACCACACACCTTCCGAGAAGAGGACACCAATATCATATAATTTATGTGCTCTGCCGCCGTCAGTCTTCACCATGCCACATACCCATGAGCCCCCACCCCACCCATGTGACTAAGCTGATTTCTTGTTTTCTTTTTTTCTTCTATCTGTCTCTCTGGCTGTTTTCTGTTGTCTGGGATGGCAGCTGTTTTGTTTCCATTTTCATTTTCATTGGCATTGAATAGATCAATCATGGATGTGTTTTTCGATGGGTACGTTGTACGGTACGGTACGGTACGGCCCCTCGTACAAATAGCCCCAATGATGACCAATTATTCACCAATAAAACTGTCGGCCAAATGTCATGAATTGAACTTTTACTGGCTTGTACGCTGGAAAACCAAAATCAGTCGCAAATTACTGGGAAAGTGAATATCGAAGGTTCGATGAATCAATTAGGAACAGAGGGAACAGGCAGGGTCTGTTCAATTATGTCACATTTCCCACCAGGATGCACATTAAACGGTTGATACATTTCCCATAAGCGAAAGGGCACAATAACCGTTTTGATTTTCAATTCTCCAAATATGAAATTTATGAATTTATAAATCTATGAATGAATTTTAAAATTCCTTTTTTTCTATAACTTGGAAAAACTCCCAAAAATTATGACCACAATTTTACTACCAATTTTTAAAGTTTCTCATATGTACATATGTCATCATCTTCCTTAAAAATAAACTTATACAATAAATTCATCAAAAAACATATTATATTTTTATAACCAACTTAAATGCCAGCAATAAACGTTGCTGCTGCTGCTGCTGCTGCTGTCACGACTCCCTCCCTCTGTAGGTGCTTCTCCTCTTCCCCCTACGAGTATGTCCCCTCCTCTTCTATGCCAAACCCTTTCACTTCCCGACCCATCGGCAGTGTGCATTTATATTGGGGTCAAAGTTTGTCGGAGCTTGATTTGTTTTGCTTTTGTTTTGGTTTCTCGTTTTCATTTTCGTTTCTGTTTCTGTTCAATTTTTGTATCTTCCGCCCACGCAGGGCACACAGCGGGGCACACAATTTAATGCAACATCATCGAAAGCGACAGCACCAGCAACAATAACAACAAATGGACTTGTTGCCGCTCGCTGCGGAGCAGTTGTTGGCTCCAATCAGAGAGACAACACACACAAATTGATATTGTGGGGGCGTTGTCGTAACGCATTTTATATAAAGATTTTTTTGTCTTCCATTTAAATACCCAGGGAGTTATCGGAGGGTACCAAAAGGCGATATTCATTTCTCGATCAATGTCGGGGCAGCACTGGGGAATTTCCCATAGCCGAAAGGACACAATCGTTTCAATTTTATGAATGCCATTCGACACAAGGAACAAGTAAGTTACAAAATTGTATGGATAATTTATCGAAAGTTTTGACCGATAATGTATATCAATATTATAGATAATTTTTCTGGCATCGGTTAAATTCTCTGTGCTATATTCGTACTCTATAGCTTCTCCCCAATAATGGGTATCTTCTAGTCGCTTCTAGTCTAGTCTTCCTTTGGGGGTTTCCTTCTCTTTATTTTTTTTGTGCTTTGGTGCCTCTTTTTGTTTGGGGCAAGTTTAATTTGTTGGATGGCCCGCCGTTTGTTTTAAACGCTGTCATTTCAATCGATCGAGAGCTTCGTCTCCCCTTCTCCCTTCACCCGTCCCCTGATGCCCCCTCCCTGATGCCATCGCCCGCGGATCGTGCTTGACTCTTGGCCTCTAGGCCCCAAGCGCAACAATTGTGAGAGGTGTTGCCTGGCAAATCACATCGCGGCTCAATAAGCTGCACAGGCAAATTACTCGTACTCCCTCTCACTCCCGCTCCCATCCAAAAACGCTGCAGCAACAGCAATTGCAACACGTCGCCAACAGCTGTGTCGCGGCGGCTGTCTGGCCATTTATTTATCTACCATCGTGGACTGTCATTCCGTCCTGTCCCGCCTGTCCCGCCGCCCTGTTTGGGGACACGCGGCGTATGCGCAATTGCCATTTAATTAAAAATTATTTGCACATTGAGCGAACAATTTTTCGTTGATTTCATTTATCATTTTCGTTTTCGTTTTCATTTTATTTTTTCGTTGCCGTGCAGGTGCGCAACGACGGAAACGACACCAAAAATAAAATGTTCACACGCTCTCTAGATGTGACTCTGGCTCCGACATTGCGCCTGCCCCTGCCCCTGCCCCTGTCGCCGTTTCTGCTTGGAGTCGTCTCCGAGTGGCTGGTAATTAAGACGACAGCACGCTCGTCTCCGGGGCAGGTCTACGCACAGACATCTAATTATAATCATTACCCAAACAAACAGAGAAATATTTATATTTTTTCATAGCCCCAGAGGCCATAAAATAGGGGAAAATATCAACTTCCCAACGATCCCAAGATCGAATACTCCCAGTCCCAGGATATATAAAAGCTATGGTATATAATGGTAATCAAGCTACAATTCTGATTTGCTGGGCCACATTCATCGAATGAAATTGAATTTCTGCAAAAAAAAATGTCCTATAAGCGAAAGGAGACTGAATAAGCTGAGGATGACTGAAAACGGCGATCATTCGTCACGAGCGATTCAGGTTTTCTTACGATGAGATCTACATACATATACATAGATAATTTCAACAATAGTTTATGGAAAACTAAGCTACCGTTTTATGGATCTCAGTGATCCCGAGTTGTATTCTTCCTGGAATAGGGATGTACATATGCTGAATGCATTTCCTGTTGATTGCAGATCAAAGAAACAAAAACAGAAATGCTTTATAGCCAACGGAAATGTTTCGTTGTTGCGAAAAATTATAGGCACCCCCCTCCACCCACCACCAATGAAAGGGCATTAAAAGAAAACCAAATAAATGGCGAGACTCCGATGAAGACGGAAACCCGGAGCGGGATGATGGGCGTCTTCATTAATGATAGGAAGTAGGCAGGAGACAAACAAAACAAAAAAGAGACAGAGCGAGAGAGAAGCAGAGAAGCAGAGAGACAGAGAGGAAAGACCGTCAAAATCCATTTGACAACATAAAATTGCTGTTTCAAAACGAAGCCGCAGCCGAAGCCGAAGCCGAAGCCGTGGCCCTGCTGGAGTCGCCACTGTGGGGCATTAATGCCAATGGCTAATTAACTTGTTGTTGAGCTCGTAAAATAGTTTGGCCGCTCATCAAGATAATAAAGGCCGGTTCACCGTCGCAGCCAAAAGTTTTTTGGTCTTTAATTGAGTCTCGACAAACAAAAAAAAAACACATACATACATATATAAAATAAAATTGTTGACTTTTGGCCACCGATCTGGTGGCACGTCAGCTGCAAGAATGACCTGCTCTTAGGCCTGCTACTGTCAACAGAACCCAATCGAAAAAGGGAACAGAAGATACAGATACACTAAGAGAGACAGAGAGAGAGAGAAAGAGAGAGAGAGAGAGGCCGAAAGAGAGAAAGGTACACATTACTGCATTCACTTTTGGTAATTAGATTTTCAAGTCGAGATAATGAAGTGGACATTAAAATTTTACAACCTCCAAGGTACACACGTCACAGAGCGCATTCAATAAATTAATTACGAGTTTCCAACCTTAAATGTCAAACTAGAACCTAGCCCCTTTTACCAGGTGCCACACCCAACAATAAATATTGGAAGCCGAAAACCTCTCGCCTCGATTCACACACATGTCCATGCTCTGCTCTGCTTTCCATAATATATAGTATGCATGGCTCTAATTAAACCACAATTGTTGTGTAAACTTTAAGGAATTGATTGCCCGAAAACAGGTCTGTCGACTGTCACACATACACACAGTACGAGTATGAGTGCACATACATACATACATACGTGCCACACAGTGCAACAGCAGCAGCAGCAACTACAAAATCTGTTGCCAAGTTGCCAAGTTGGTCAGCAATTAACAGGCAATTGACTCGAAAAGTGGCTAGGCCTCTGCGTCTCTTGAAATTGTATTTGGACACGGACTGGCCTGGCCTGGCCTGGACATGAATATTGAAAGTTATTGCAATACAATATTTATTGTCTGGGAAGGAAGGAAGGAAGCCTCTCGCTCTCGATCTCGCTCTCGCTCTCTCTCTCTCTCTCTCTCTCTCCTTCTAGTCTTGTGCATATCAATAACATATATTATAGAGGAGTGGGGAGGTGAAGCTTGGTGCTCTCTCGATCGAGAGATATTGTATTTCATGACATCATTCTCTGGAGCTTAGCTTCGATTTGAATTTCAATTGAAAGCAATTTGGGCCAAATAACAAACAGAAAAAGTCTACACAGTCCTATAAAGAACTTCAATTGGCTTAGCTTTTCCTATACGCACATATTTCTTTGATTGCCTCCACGGTAATCAAATGTCCTAAATTAATTAAATAATTCAAGCTCTATCCATTTATTTTAAGTAATTAATTAATTAATTAATTTCACCTTTATCTATTTATTATATTATAAGTACTTTTTATATACTTTATATACTTTTATAGTTTATGTTTCCAAGTCTAACAAAGTGCTCTCAAAAACCAACCCAAAGAAATTCAAGATATATTTTGCAATACAGATACAGACAGAGAGTGAGAGAGAGAGAGAGAGAGAGATCGAGAATACCTCATGCTGGGTCTTCCGAAAAAATAAACCTAGATGACCTTTTGGCATTTTGCATTTGTTTTTTATGCACATGATTCAGGCTGATTCGAGAGAGGGAAGAGGGCGAATGCCCCCAAGCACTCCGCTCCGCAATATAAATAAATTTATATCATTTTTTCCACTCAAGCTCTACGGGTGGTCCAACCACTGGACTTGGGAGAGGGAGGGAGGAGGAGGACGAGGAGAAGAAGGTGAGGAGATATATGGGGGCAGCGCGCAGGTGGCGTCCAAAAAACGTTAGCTTAATGCTTTTAATGTTAGATAATTTAGCATTTGTTGCCGTCATTTGTTATGCAAAAACAAACAACAGTCCCCCTTGCATCCCCATCCCCTATAAATCATCATCATTATGTTTAACCCATTGATGGTTAATGGCTAATGCTTAACCCTCATAATCAACATATTTGGCAGCAACAAAAGACGCGTTTGCATACACTTATTGATTTCGATTTAAACAAAAGAAAAAGAAAAACAAAATTCATTATATAATATGAAGGCAAGCGGGTGGGACGAAGGCGAAGGGCCACAGGGCTGGGGCTGGGGCTGGAGGTGGGGGTGAAATGCAATAAATTCCCATTAAGCTGCTCACATAAAACGCCTGATTGCATCCCAAGCTGCAACAGAAAGCTGAAGCTGAAGCGCGATGAAGCCAACATCCTGTTGACAGTCGTCGTCGTGGCAGCAATCGGCGGCGGCAGCAGCAGCAACTATCAATATTAAAAGCGCTTATTTGACAGAAATATGACAAATGCCTGACAGCCAAGGGCGTGGTACGCACACACACACACACACACACACACACACACACACACACACACACACAGGCACCCAGGTTGCACACACAGAAACATACCCAAGAAGTGGCAAGTCATTAGTAACGCAGAAAAGTGGCAGGAAAGAGTGAGGACGGACGCAGCCAGCAAGTGTCAGAAATGCTTTTTGGATTAGTCGATGCGAAATTTCGTGGTGTATTGAACTGCTTTTCGGTCAGCATCAACCATCAACCATCAACCAGCAGGCAACAGCCCAGCAAGTGTGGAATATTCCGCAAAGCGGATGCTGCTGCGGGTCCTGGTCTCATGCTGGCTTCTGACACGTGCAACACTCACGCATTGGTCTACAAGTAGTGCGAGTATATTGTATCTCTCTCCCTCTGGAAACGAGCATCAGGAATGCATTCAACTGTCACAAGCTGTAGGAAATCAATGAGGCGAGGGAAAATCTAGAAAAAACTCTCGTTCCAAATGGAAATGGACACGTGATGGGGATTTTGATACAAGAAATCAGACATGCCACTCAGTTCATGGGATAAATTCACATCTATGATGCGATATTTTGGACTAGTTACTTCATTCGTATTATTTTTATTATAATTCTCTCTATTTGGGTTTCTTTATTATACTCTCGTTTATCTATTATCGTTTTTCCCATCTCGCTATTCCATTCTCGTTCTTCCATTCTCGTTACTCCATTCTCGTAGTCTTAACTTTATTCCATTCCCGCTATTAATTTCTCATTATTCGCCTCTCACTATTATCTTTAGTTTATTTTGCTTTTTCGATAATACACGTTATTCCCTTCTTGTTATATGTACATTGATAAACCTTAAATGTTATATCCTTATAAATATTGCATATATGCAATACGTTTCCTATCATTGCGATCTCGTTATTTCCGTTGCTTCCTTCATCTGCTATCTGCTTTAACATTTATTTTTTTAATTTTTCGCATTATTGCATGCATTATTTTTAAAATGCTCGTAAAGATTCAGCGGGGTGACAATTTTATAAATATTTTTATGGCGTTTCATAAAATTTTATATGCCGTGCATTGACTTCCACTCTTCCTCTCCTCGTCTCCCTCTCCCACTATATATACTATGTATATCCCTCTTCAATTTGTCGTCGCTGCAGTTTATGAATTTCCATTTCCATTTCCCTTCTGTTCCTCCCTTTTCTTTCTTTAAAGTTGCCATTTTTTTGCGTATTTCAACGCTCTCATTGTCCATGCCAGTGACAGCAGATATACATACATAGACCCAGAGACAGACAGATAGTTGTTGGGGCATGCAACAGCGCTGTCATCGGCTGCAACAATTACTTAAATGCAGCCATAATTTGTGATGTAGGCAGTCGGACAGGGCAAGGGCAATTTACTCGTCCACTCGTCTGCATATTTTTCACAATTTTATTGTTATTACAACGAATTTCCAGCCATAATTATTGCGATTATTATTTTGATGTCGAGTGTGCCACACACTGTCCATAAGGCAGCATTTAAAATGTCCCTTAAAAGTCACTAAGGTATCCATGAGATCCTGAGGCTGAAGTCTCAGTAGAAACAAATCAGTTGGAATGTTCTTGTCGATGCACATCGGTGGTGGAAAAAATGATTGATCCGATTGTAAGGATCGTCACGCAGTAAATGGGATTTTCTTGTATGACTCTGCTATTACGGTTTTAAAAAACATTTGGTTCACCACACAATACTGAAACCCTTCAAAAAGCGGAAATGCACAGTATCGTCATATTTGCAGCATCCTTTTCCATGAAAGCCGAATGAAACCTATTATATATTTTCCTGTCACATGTCCCAATCATTTTTCCTCCTATCAATTACATTCTGAACTACATTTTATGAAATATTCAAATTTGATTGCAATAATTGAGCTTCAACCAAAAACGCTGGCCATAAATATTAATTTGGTATTCAATTTTCATTGATTAATTTCCAATTTAGCATTTCTGTCACAGCCTTCCTTTCCTTTCTTTGTCCCCATCTTTATTGATGTTGTTTTTTTTGTGATTTGTAACCCCAAATAAGTGTCCCATAAATCACAACACAAAATCACACAAAAAATCGGATGGGTCGGCAGGCAAATAAACTTTGTCTTCCCTTTGCCATTTTGTTTCTTTGAATGAACCCGAAGAGAACGGAGAGGAGAGCCGCCGTCTCCGTCTCCGAACAATGGCAATTAGCCCATAAAAATGAAAATACCCACATTTACGATGGTTCTTCCAGCCATCCAGCCATCCATCCATCAGACAAATTAATTGAAATTCAAAGTCTCGAGGCCTTTGGGGGTTTTTTTATGAGCATTGGCTTTTCTGTTTAATTTCACTTCTTTCGGATTGGATCGTCATCTTGTGGGCTTCCTTCTGGTGTGTTTCCAATGAATAATAAAGTAGATTGAAGCCAATCCACAGACCAATCCACAGACGAATCCAGACGTATCCAGAGCGACTTGCGCTGCTGCTGCTGCTGATACTGCTGCTTCAGATATAAATCAATTCCCGAGAAGCGACAAAAATTTACATTCCGATTTGCCAGCAGCAGCCCACAGGGGGAACTGCAACGCGATCCTATACCCATACGATCCGTACGATCTGTGGGCGCAGGCTTTGGGGCTCCGTCTTCGGGGCTTTGGGGCTCCTCTCTTATTGAGATTTCATCGCCTGTTCTTTTTTTGTGTGTGTCAAAGGCGGCGCATGCGTTGCCAAGTAAATTTATGGGAACGGTAAACACAAACGGGGCATTGTATCAATAATAATAATAATAATAATAAAGCGAGAAATAAAAGGCAGCAGCGAAATAAATCGTTATCGTTGAAAAATCGTGGCTCTCTCGCTCAAAAGCATTACAATTCGTAAGCGTTTAAATGTCTTTAAGTGGGCCTTGATTAATGACTCTCCAAAGAGTCGATCGATTGTACGATGCTCGTCTCTGGGCACACGCACTGCGGGAGCTCCATCCAGCCAAAAAGCTAAAAGCTCCAGCACCACCACGGGTTTGCTCCACAGATAGGCGTGACTATGATAACATTGGGCAAACAAAAGGCCATTCAATTGGCCTTGACTAAGGGTTTTATCGACAATCTGCGGGGATCATGATCGCAGCAATTTGTTTAACAAACTTTCATAGCTATGGGGCCCTCAGCCCTCAGCCGTCAGTAATTAAAGCGTTCAATCTAATCGGAATACTCAAATAGATCATTTACAGACTTTGTGTTTATGGTTTTCCAAACAAGATCTGGTTTTTCGGGTATTTTGTTGGCAAAAACTTTCATGTGTGGATCATTAACAACGTTTGATTAAAGATTATAGAAGCAGAAATAGATTTAATGAATTACACGAGTGTTTTCTTTGTAGCGATTAATCAGTGTTTAAGTAGATAAAAAATAACATATTTGTGGGGAAGATTGCAGCTTTCTTATAAACTTTATTTACCCTTAGACAACCATCATAGGTCCTAAAATCTTAGGGCTACCATCATATGCGGGCAACCACAATTTTTCTTCACAATTTCACATCTCTATTATTCGATCTTCCATTTACAAGAAATTATGATCATCTTTAACGTATGAAAATTCCACTCTTCGTAAGCGACATATTCAACTCTGTTCTATCTGCATCATATGTATCTGTCTATACTCACAGATTTTTCTATACAAAATCAATGTTATTTCGTTGTTCCATTCTCTGATCTTTGATCATCTTTAAATCTCTTCGATGTGTCTCTTATTTTTCAACAATCCTGTCAAATCGTTCCACTCAAAACACACGCCACCAAATGAGTGTCAATCTAAATTATCCTAAAACCCCATCAAGAACTTGCTCAAATTTCACATCAAAACACACACACATTAAGAACCTCAAAGACCCACGAAATAAAATTGAAATTTCATCATTTTGATTAGCCTTTCGTCTGTCTCGTCTAGAGTCTCGTCTGCCGAGAGACAGATGCCACATAAAACCCCACCACAGAAACCATTAAGGAAACACTGAATTTTCCAACTGAATGCAGCAGCGGCGGCACACGATCAGATAAAAATACATTTATGAGAGACAGAGACAGAGAGAGAGAGAGAGAGAGACAATGTCAATGTCAAAAATTGTGGCGCTGGCCTTTAAGCCAAAGAGCAGGCCAGACCAGACCAGATCTCTTTCCAAGCTTAAGGATTCCGTTCGTTCAGGTACAAAAAAAAAAGATACCCACGCGACGAGCGACCCTTCCTTCGACCAGGGGTTCTACTGTAAGACGATCCTCCCTACGAAAATTTCAGTTGAAATGAAAAATTGAAAACCGAAAGTGAAGGCACAGAGGGGTGGAGTGGAGTGGAGGAGGAGAGCTGCTCTCGTTGTCATTTGACAACGTCGCACAATTACACAACTAAAATGAACAATATTAAACGAAATTATACTCTGGAAATGCGCTTGAAAGGGACAAGAGACACAGAGAGACACAGAGAAAGAGAGAGATGGAGAGAGAAACAACAAAGGGCCCAGCCTGAGCGGCGGCATAAAACAAAAGGAGAACCGACCGGACCCAAAAGGCAGACAGACAAGAGGCCAAGTCGGAGACCAAGACCCAGGGGCAAGCAGCTGCTGGCCAGTTTTTGGTATATCATTTTTCATGACAGTCGCGTACATATACATATACATATACATATGTACATCTAAAGTTGATATATCCTGTAGTTTGACAGTTGCAGACAGGAGAGAAAACAGAGAGCAGAAACAGAGAGCAGATAGCAGGGCAATTGCAGTAGGATGTCTAATTATGCCACTAATTTAGTTGTAGTTTCGATCCCTTTTTGCCCTCTCACAAGAGATCATAATTTACTGCAGCCACCCAAACAGAAAAGTGAACCCCCAACAAACAAACAAACACAGAAACGCAGACACACACAAATCATTCATATTTTCGAGTTGAAGTTGAAGTTCATAAACGACTTCATCATTTTACGATTATTTCTAGCAATTTCAATGCACCGTCCAGAATGGAACCCCCCGCCCTTGGAAAATGTGGCGAAAATTTACGATGCCTGTGACACAGTTAACTCATGCTCTCGGACACCGAAAACATATATCAAATGTGTGGCACGGCACGACTTGGAATGCCATCCACGGAGCACGGACCACGAAGACAGAGGAGGGTTACCTGCTTTAACCAGAACTCAGAGCCAGACGCAGACCCATATCCAGAGCCCATAGCCAGAGCCCCATCCAGAGCCCAAACAATAACGTGAAATATGTGCGGCGTTTTGCAATTCATACGCAAAATGGGATTGAGGATGAGGGAGCAACATCAGCGACAAGAAGGACGACCACGACCACGACGACTACGATGACTACGACGACGATGGCGGCCCATTTGACTCGTTCGACCTGCCAATGGCTCTACAGTAGCCACCACCACGCCAGTCTGCCACCAGGCAGGCACCAGCCAGAGGGTGCAGAGACAGGGCACAACCGCATATGCAACGCGAAGAGTGGGATACAATAACACATTGTCTGAGGCAAAAATGGGGCGAAAATAAAAAAAGAAATGTGTGCGACATTGGCAAGTGGCAGGTCAGAGAGCGCGGTGCGAATACAGTGCGTAACAAAAAGATATAAGCCATAAAAAAGGGAATTCGGAACAATTTCTTATGAAAAGAACACGCAGATCTGTCCCGAAATTGACAGAGAAAAACCAAAGAAGTAAAATGATGATAATCATTAGATCATTGGTTAAGTACATTGGTTAAGCTTGAGGATTGGTTGAGTCCCCGTCTCCTTAGCCCTTCGCCTATGTCCACGATAGACACTGTAGGACCCCCTCCAAAAAGATCCCATTCCCGATTCCGTAGAGCAGACGACTGCACTGGTGCGCTTGCTTCACATTTAATCTTCCAATTGAGTGCGTGCCATGTACCCAGCCCACTGTGTGACGACATAGATAAACGGCCAGGAGGTGGGTCCTCCTGAATATCCCCCTGAATGTCCTTCACAATATTCGCTCACTCTCCTGCGAAAAAACACATTCTGACTGCATTGTCAACATTTTTGCTTTTAAAAAACAATTAATCTTTATTAGTCGATGACTCAAAAGCCAATTAAAAGTGCCTCGCGCACAAACGACCGTCTGCCTCAATCACGCCTCCACCCTCCCCTCCCTGCCCCATTTTCCCCTGTATAATTAATCATTTTTAATTTTTTTTTTGTATTTTTTGTTGCGGGGATTGCGAGTGCGACTGAAAATCCCCAAAAAAGAAAAAAGAAAAAAAAGAAATTGTGCAATATCCGTAAAATGCGCAAAACTTGCCATCAATATGCTACGCTCGGATACGTCCATCAAAAATTCACTGAAGCGTAGATCCTTTCCCTGTCCCGTTCCCGTAAAGGATTCGTTACGGATTTATTGGCAGGAACCCCTGTTCCCCGACTTTGGTGCAGGTTTCGCTTTTTTTTTTCGATTTTTTGTTTCACAGGCGGAGGCTCGTGCTGTAAATTGACTTTTTTGTTCCATAGAAATTGGACTTCGGTTTTTCCAAAAGGTATTATTATTTTTGAAAGCCAAAAAGAAAAAGTTTCTTTCGAAATATAAATTAAAGAAGGAACTCTGGTTCAGGGTCAACATTAATCCTTTGGACACAATCCCAAGGCCTAAAAAGGACTTTACGCACCAAATACACTTGAAAGGCATTAACCCCCAGAAGGAAATAAATTATGGACGGAAACATCCCTTGCTGTTCGAGGGGTGTGCGTGCAAATAAAGACAATGCATGGAAAATCACTCTCTCTCTCTCTCTTTTGCTCTGGCAATCCCTAAAGGATGTTAAACAGAAATTAAATGAACTCCAATCGGAGGGGTGACGATGTAGACGATGACTACAATGGTGTAACGGATTTGTGCGACAAGTATTGATGATCGACCAGATGGACTGTAGGCACACTCACACGATCTATTGGACATTGGGAAAATCAAATCACGTTCGGGGGTAGCACAGAATAATAATCCTTATGCTTATTTTTCGGTGGTGGTTTCGAGAAACTTACGACTTTTGCCCCCATAAACAAATGTTGAGTGGCATTGTTCGGGTTTCTTGTTTACTTATAGATTTCCTGGGGTTAGAAAATTAGCAGCAGAAATCAAACAATATTTACACAAATACTTTAGTGCGGAATGGAAATATTATTGTCAACACTTTGCTTTTGCTTCAACAAAGGGGCGAGGATGCATGTACATGTATCTAGGGGATTGTTGATTTAGGACATTTCTGATTGGGTCTCAGAGCGACAGAAAAGTGTCTGTTAATTGCATTTCCAAAAAGAGAGAGAAAGGATTACTCTGACGAACAGAATGAGAGAGCGTAACTCAAACAATTTAAATAAAGTACGATATAAGGCGAATAAAAACATTGTAGAAAAAACAGCGAAACATGGAATTGGGTCAACAGCTGGGACATGTGTAAAAAGCCTTGTTGCAACTATTGTACAACATGTGGCAGTCGCAGTCAGAGTCTGCTGGGGCTGGAGTCTAGGAACTGTGTAAAAAAATGTTTTTTAAAACCAAAACATGGCCAAGAACAGAACCGAACCGAACAGAACAGAACAGAACAGGAGAACAGAGAGCACACCAGGCCATCGGACATTGGTCAAAGGCTGGGCGGGCGGAGGCAAAAGCCGACAAAAGTAGAAAGGAAAAACGCAACACAAATAAAAGAGCGCCCCCCAAAAGCAACGCCAAGTGCAGCAGCAGCAGCAGCAGCAGAAGTCATGCCACAAGACAATGCAACAGCCGCAACAAGACACACAAAACCAGACAGACGCAGAGAGAGAGACGGAGAGACGGAGAATCGGAGACCGGCCCGAACCAGTTGGCCAGAAAGAAGCTGGGCTAGAGGCTGGGAGTCAAAGAGGAGCTCTACTTCTTGGTCTGATTCGCCTTCTGGTCCATTTGGTTTTGGGTCGTGCCTGGGCCATGTTTTTCGATTCATATTTTCGACTGTGGAGGTTTTTCCCATTTCCCATTTCACGGTTCCTTGTTCCTTGTTCCGTCCTTCTTTCGTTGCGTGGTTTAGATCTGCTCTTTAGGAGAGAGCACAACGAATTTATGGAAGAGTTTGCAAAAGAATTTCAATAGAAAACCTCGAGTGGCGGATACTGCAGCTATAACAGATGTATGTACATATAATCAAAGATTCCCAATTAACAATTCTCCTTAAAAATTAGATACCTTCACCACATACCTCTACTATAATTCTCTCCAAAAATATTATACTCTACATATCCTTCATTTTTGCATTCCAAGTGTATCCGTTCAATCGACTCGCATCTAGAATGCTTTCTCCTCCAATGAAATTTTCCATTTTGCCTGGGCAGAGTTTCCGTCTCTCAAAAGCAAAGTTTGTTCAACTTTTTTTTCTGGCATGTTTATATTTGCTGTAAGCATTACTTTTTTACTCCATTTTACTCCTTTTTTTCTGTGTGGCACACAAACAAAAACCAGTTGCATGAAAACAGCAACAACAAAGGCAATGGGGGAAAATAGAAACCAAATAGTGGAATTTTTCTCTATTTCAGTGCAAAGTGCATTGGGGCATGCAGCAGCATCAGCATCAGCAGCAGCAACAGCAGCAACAGCAGCAGCAAAGACTGTCAGAAGGGTTGCAGCAGCAACAGCAGAGAGTGGCAGAAGGGTTCAGAGATGCTGATGATGGCCGCCATTCGGAATTTTCGAAATGCAAAATGCATAATATATAGGAGTTCCTCGCCCTCCTGCTGCCCCCGCTCGTAGCCATAACTAGGCATATTTATTCTTTTTTCGTTCAGCTAAAATTGTGTCAAAATCGGATGTTGCCTCAAGGGGCAGCAGGTTGCAGCAGGTTGCAGCAGCAGCAGCAGCAACTTTAAAATGTACACAAAAGGCTGTGCCCCATCGCAACCGGCAGTAACGAAATTTATGGATCTGGCCGTGTAATTTTCTAACGTACCTGCCAATTTAACGGTAAAGTGTAAATTTCATTTAATTTGACGGCCGGGGCCACAGATTGAAACCTCCGGGCAGCGGTTAATAAAGTTGCACCATCCAACAGCAACAGCATCAGCCTCACTAGTGGCAGGAGCAGGGGCAACAAAACTAATTAGTCCACACACAGAAGGAGAGGCGCAGTAGATCAACAAACTTACCTAAAAAGAAAGAGAGAAAAAGAAGAAAAAGAAGAAAAAGATGATTTAATAAGCAATTAAATTATTCGAAATAATGTAAGCCAAAGGGGACAAGAGGAGCAGCAGGGGACAAGGGAGGCGCAAGAGGCTGTGCTGGGCGTGGAGGGAGGGCCACAGAAATTGCACATAAAATTGCAATTTTCCAGCAAATTCATAACAACAAAAAATTATACGAAATCAGGCCGCAGGCGTAAAGGGAGATGGCGCAAAAAGAAATAGAGCGATAGACAGAGAGAGATGAAGAGCAAAAGCGGTAGAAAGAGGCGAAACAGTGCGTTGCGAAAGTCTATGACGGATAGTCAGTGACAGTGGATACTTTGGCTATGCAACTATTCTCTTAACCCACCAGCGAATGAGATACAAAACTTTTGTTGTTGGTTTTGTTGGACACACAATTCGCATTGAGAGCAGCTCGCTCAGAGAGGATCAGGGAACGCGAGAGAGAACTGGCGACAAGAACTGTCATGCAAGGTAGTCCCAGGTGTTGTCGAGTGCGAGTGAGAGGCAAAAGTGTCAGCCCGTGCATTAGTTGTGCAAACAAATGGCAAAGAATTAAAAAAGTCACTAATGAATTAGTTTTATTTTTGCCACATACTTTCGCAACGAACTGTTTGTATATGTTCTGTTAGTGAGCAAATGTCGTAGAAAGAGAGAATCAACAGCTGCCAACAGTCCAAACCCATCGTCATTTTCTTCCACATAATGATCATCATCGCCATCGTCATCAGCTGCGATAGCAACAACTCAAGTGGCATCCACATCCAACACAGATTCAGCTTCGGCTTCAATCTTGCAGCCACAGCTGCAGAAGAGGCAGCAACGGCAGCAGCAGCAGCAGCAGCAGCAGGGCAGCAGCCCGACAGAAGTCCAACTAATGCCATCAAGGCCCTGATGCATACAGTGATTAGACTGGACGTTGTACCCCCGACTGGAGGCTGCCTCTTCATTATACCCTTTTCGCAGAGAGTATTATGGATGGATGCTTTTAGAGGCTTTTCTTTTCAATTCAACTGAAAATACATATGTATATGTATATATATGTATCTTCTAAGGGTATTTAGAGCTTCGTCTTCCAGAAATGAAGCTGAAGCTGATGCTGGAGCTGATGTTGCTGCTGCTTCTGCTGCTGCTGCTGCTGCTGCTGCCTGATGATGACGATAAGTGCAGTTTGGTGGCGTAATAGAAAAGTTGCCACAACGTGCAGCAGAGCAGGGATGTGCATGTGGATGAGTGTGTGTTGCAGTTGCTGCTGCTGCTGCTGCTGCTGCTGCTGCTGCTCCTGCTGATGATAATGATAGATAAGTGTGCGGCAAGTGCACTACGTAACTTAGTCTCTAACTTCAAAAGCTATCAGCAGTTAAATCGAAAAGCAGTAAGCCATCCAGGGAGCAGCCAACGGGCAAGAACTGTAAATGTTGCGCAGCTTAATGACAAGAGCGCCAAGCCAAGTTGCAGTTGCAGTTGCAGCAACAGGAGGCACAAGGGAACGGCATCATCATCATCATCCCAGGGAATGGGATCTCTCTGAGATGCTCCTGCTCCTGCCCCTGCTCCCGCTGCTGCTGCTCCTGCTCCTGCTCCTGCTGCATCATTAGCAATTGTGGGCAGGCCAAGGCGGGCAGGCGTGGGTCTAAGTCTCAGTCTCCGTCTGGGGCATGGGGCATGGGAAATATTTGCTATAAATGCATGCAACATTAAGTAGAACGCATTTTTCTTTCTGCTTTCTGCTCTGCCCCAGCATCTGCAACCTGATGACGCCACACGCCACTTCACTTGGCTGCCTCTCGCCAATGTTGCTGCCACTTCTTGTTGCTGTTGCTGCTGCTGCTTCTGCTGCTATTGTGCCTTTTCACAGCTCAACGCTTGCGCACATTTTGGGAGGGTGGAGGGAGCCCGAGAAAAGGGTTCGAGTAGGAGTCGTCTTGCCCTCGAAGGCGGCGACGGTGGCGATGGCAGTGGCAGTGGCAGTGTGTGTGCCTTGCGCCGTTTGCTTTATTTCTTTCCAAGAATCTTGACGGCTTTTTACGAACAAACAGAAACAAAACCAGCAGCAACAAAAAAGGGAATTCAACAGAAATCGAAGCATTATAGTCGATATTTTCATACCCATTAATCAGACAGAAATGTTTTGCATACAAAGAGGAGGGAGGTTTTCCGTTAAAAAAATACCCGTAAGCGAAAGGATACATTCGAAACGTTTGTTTCCTTCTGATTCTCTGATGCAGCATACCCCACAAAAACACCTCGTAATTCCGTCCAAAACGCAAGCTGTAAAATAAAATTATTATTTTCTTTTCGTGCTCATAATTTTCGCTGCTTTTTTCTTGTTCTTCTGCTGGCTCTGGCCTCGCATCTTGCAGGCTTCTTCTCAGCTTTGGCCTCAATTAGTAAAAGACTTTTCCTCTTTTCCTTATTACTTTCTTAGCCCTAGCTTCCACAGCTTTTCTCGCCCAGTAGTTTGCGCCTCCCCTCTCCAGCGTTCAGCGGCGCCCCCGTTTCGGCTTTAGCAGTAAATTAAGTTAAGACTTTATGTTGCATATTAGTGGCAGCCACGAACAGAGTGAGAGAGCGAGAGAGCGAGAGAGAGAGAGAGAGGGACAGAGGAAGATCGACAGAGATTTGGGGGCGGGGCAACTACTGCCACTACTACGACTAAATATTAAAATTGTTGCCCCAACTAATTGGTTCGGGGTGGAGGAGAACAAAATAGGAAAAAAACAAAAATAATTCAGCTTCAATTTTACATTTTGTTCAGTTTAAAGGTTGCTGTAAATTTCTCTCGAGAGAGATCCAGAAATTATAGTGGTAACATTGGGGATGGGCGAAATAAACATATTTTAATAAAGAACTATCGAGTTCGCCCGATAAACTTTGATATTTTATCAATAATCGATAAGATCGCAGCTCTTTCAAAGCGATAATTAGTTTCTAGCCTTTTAGCCTCATCATTTAGGTTCCATGAGTGTCTTGAATTGCTTTAGTTCTGGCATTAATTTCTTCAATTCCTTTTATTATGGGACCATGATTCATGATCTCCACCATTCAGTTTTTATGATCCACCCAGGGATCAACGCCCAAGGATTAAAGCCAAGGATTTTGCTTTTAATTCGCTTCTTTAAATTTATTTTATTTTATTATTTATTGACAATTTATTTTATTTAACCGCTGGACATTTGCGGCCATTTAGCTGCGATAAAAACGAAAAATGTATGCAGCTAAGCAACAGTGGGCGAGAGAGAGAGAGAGAGAGAGAGAGAGAGTGCAGCGGCAGGGGGGTCTCGAGCGTAAAAAGAATTCTATTTTCTCGGGCAATAAAAATGTCAACAGCGCGGCCGCAGACCAAATGGCAATTGCAGAAATTCTCTCCTCCCAATTTTCTCTTCTTTCGGTCCCTCTCTCTCTCTCTCTCTCTCTCTGTCTCTGTCTCTCGCTGCCTTCCAAAGTGATTTATGCATTTCGCATGCAAAACGCTAATCAGCGGACCCATGGAACGGCGAACGGCGATCCCATAGGTCTCCCCCCACCCCGCAACACTATCCGTGCAGTTTGAAAGAGAAAAAAAGGGCGTCCCAGCATCCACACACACACACACACACACACACACACACTAGGCGCATAAAAAGTCTAGAGGGTAATACAAAACTCAAATAGCGTTTAGCCAAAGATGACTAATGTGCTTGGACGCTGTCCAAGTGGTCAAGTGGGTTCCGGCTTCAGGCTTACATGCGGTCTTCCCCCCGCTCCTCACCCCTGTGGCCATTCATTGATTTTTGCATGTGGGATATGTAAAGATTAATGGAAATCCCTCTCAAGTAGTCTCTGATGATATCGCATTGAATATCGATATCAGGCTAAATCATAGATAATGTTCATGGAATAAAGCTTGGAAGGGAAGGATAAATATTCGATTGATTTGTCCTTTCCTATTCTGAAAGACTTTTAATAAACCTGCATCTAAAACGTAAATCGATATCGACATAAAAAATGGATAATATATGTATATTTAATAATCTCAATTTCTTTCAATATCGTTATCGGTTTAAGATTCGATAAATGCAAGCCAGAATCTGTCGAAGTCTCTTCAAGAAAATAGCAAAATGAGAGGTTACATTTTCCATTTGCAACAAAACTTATACATATAAAAATAAATATTTTTCATAAATACTCCTAAAAAACAAATTATTATAATTTCTGCATCGATAAACATTGTGCATTGTGCATGACCCGAAATACATTTGATGGACAGTGCAAGGAGTGCAATATTATTGGCGGAAATATCCCTTGTAACCCCCAAATTGAAAGTAGGGTTGTTGAATTCTCAAAACTTGTTGAAATACGCGCATATGCCAGGCATAATTACAGCGAACAAAAAAAGATTGGTTAAATTTGTAACTTTTGCAAAGTGCTTCAATAAGTAATGAGGGAAAAGGGGGGAAAACTGGATGAATGGATGAGTGGAGGAGAGCAGAGGATGGGGGAAGCCCAAGAGGCAAGGCCAAAGTTTCGTAGTTTGAAGAGAACTTAATATTTTGGCCTGCTTCGCGGCGTCGAGGCCACGCATTTGAGCGTTCATTTCGTTAATTAATATTTCAGGCAAAAAAAACTGTGAATACGACTTTTCCGGGGCATTAATTAAGAGTTTTCCTCTCGCATAGGGGGACAAGTTTTCGGCGAAATTTCAATGAAATTTAACATTGAAACATTGGTTGTAGTCGAGAATTCGTATGCATAATTTAGGCATTTGCAAGGGCACATCCTCCTCCAAGTCCTTTCTCCATTCCTCCACCAGCCTTAGCCACAATTTCCAATTATATTCAATTGGTTGGATATCAAATTGGGTAAGCAATAAAAGCCGAATACTTTGGTTTTCATTTGGTTTTAAATTCATATAATTCGTTATAAGAATTTCCTGTGTCTAAGTAATATATACATACATAAATACAAACATACATACATACATATGTATGTATAATAGGCTTCCTTTCACCTTTTGTGCTTTTTGGCCAAATTGCAATTAAAATTAGCAGCAAAGAAAGGACAGTGGAAGGACATCAGGACTGCATCACTTGCCAATCATCTGTAGGTACATATGTATGTATCTTTGTATGTGGAAGGGGCATTCTATAACTCTATGCCACAGAGACAATTTGCCTGCACTTGACCATAAAATTAATTAACTGAAATATGCCAAGAGAAAGCCTCTGGTACACAGCAACCGCCTCCTACTCCTACCCCTACTAATACTCCTACTCCGATTGTGAGAGTTCAGGGTACCCAACAAAGCCATCCAAAAACCGAGAAATACCAAGAGCAACAACTGCGACAAAATGTCACTTAAACGAGCAAAAGCCAGGGTCCTCGAAAAGGCACACAACAGTGCACGACAGAACGGTAGACACCCTATTCCTTCGGCTGTAACTTCTTCTGCATTCTCACTTGTGTTTTGAGACTGGCCTACACTCTTGCCACGCACTGTATTCTCTGCTGGTTACTGGCAAGTGCTAGAAGGATAGAGATAGAGACACTGGCACTAGGCTTAGTTATTGTATTGTGCATACACCATACACCGTCCTGCCTGTGTTCATGTCCTGAATGCCACAATTAACTAAAAGGCGCGCATCAAATTACAAACAAACAATACGACAAAATTGTAGTCGTCGGAGCAACATAGAAATTACAACAGGAAAACGACAGACTACGCAAGCGGAAGCATTTGATACCCTTTCCAGCGAACACCTTGTTTTATGTTAAACTATCTCATAAACGAAAGGATGCATGCAACAGAGAGATCATTTCCAATGATCGGTAGATTCGGTAGATTTTACATTCAAATACAAATAACCAAACAAAATCGATCATTTATTTTTGGGAGAAATCATAATACTCTCTCTGTCTCTGTTTCTTGTGAGGGTATCTAAAAACCAACAACTAGTGCATTAAGGATGCCCACCAAAAACACAGACAAACGGGGACTGACAAGGACATGAAGGCGGAAGCAACAACTGTTGTTAAGTATTGATGTGTGTGTTAGTGTGTGTGTGTGTGTGTGTGTGTGTGTGAGTGCATGTGAGTCCTGTGTATATGGATATTATTGTTATTTCAGTTGAAACTCGGAATTGCTTGTAGATTTGTTCGGCAACAGCTGTGCCATTTGCCAGCAAGCAATTTCTGTCTGACTTACTTCCTCTGCCGCCTGCCGCCTGCCTCCGATTCTGCCCTGCTCGTCCTCGTTGCTGCAATTTATGTATCCTTTTGGCTTACGGAGGATAGACAGAGAATGTCTATATACATGTATGGTCAAGTATTCTGTGTTGTAGCACATTGTCTTGGGTTCAGGCAACGCCCCGTCATTGTAAGCTACTTAAGATTGTGCCCAGATTATGTTTTAAACGAGAATACGAGTACGAGAAGGAGTACGAGTACGAATATGCTAAAATGAACGCGCAAATTGAGTGTGAGTTTTCCATAGAGATAATCTTTTACAAGCAATTTAAAGCCTCGGACAAGTGCTAATATAACAGCAGTGAGAGATAAACGAGATGGCAATAGGGAGTTGAACAGAGAAAGAGTGACAGAGTGAGAGAGAGAGAGAGAGAGAAAACCCAGGTAATAGAGGAATGCCGTATCACGTGCGATCAACTAATTAAAGTAACAAAAACCCTCTCTAAACAGGAAGCCGCATATTAGACCTAAAGAACAAAAGCCGAACCGACCGAAAGGAGAAAGATATAGGAGATCAGATAGATGGACATAGGGACAGAGAGAGAGAGAGAGAGAGAGTCAGAGAGAGAGTCAGGGAACAAGTTGCACCACCACTTGACTGATTACCTCTCCTCTGTGTGGCACACACAATGTTGCTGGCTTGTTGCAATGTTCTTTCCTACTTCTTGCAACATTAATGAGCAGGAAGCATAGTGCATACGAGTATTTTCCTCTGGACCAGCCGCCACAGAGATTCAATTATGAATGAGCCTCAGTTTATAGTTATGATTACTACTACCACAGTGCGGGCTCATAACTGTAAGTATACTCGTACTCGTCGTATTTTTTATATGGCAATTCAATGAACATTTTTATACCGAAAGTTACTTCCTCATTGGCTTTGACAAATGTTCCCTCAAATGATGGTGATTAAGCGATAGAAAGGTGCAATAGATAAATCACCAGATAATCGATAACTGATGGCCAATTTTCCATGGGACATGATTCGATGATTGGCTTTAAAAATTACTCATAAATGAAGGGACACATGTGGTATGCCTTTTTTACTCGGGGACTTTTTACGACGAAAATACGGCACCAGTAACGAGAATTTGTATATAATTTATCCATATTTTTATCTCCTTTGGGAAAGGGAACCACTATGATCGGGCTTGATGATGAAACCATGCAGATATTCGATGCACTTTCTAGGGTTTTTCTTCAAAGATGTGTATCTTTGGTTAGATTACAACTGTCTTCTACTCGAGAGATTGGGCCAAGACTTCTACTCGAAAGATTGAGGCTGAGACAGAAGAACAGAGATAGAGGTAGACATAGAGAGCGACAGCGAGAAAGAAACAAGAGATGAAAGCCGAAATTCCACAAAATCCGAAATGGGAGTGGTGCCGCAGCAGCCTTGCCCAAACACACACACACACACACACACACCAAGCGTTTTGTAAGCTGGAAAATCCCAGAGCCGCAGTGAAGTCAGCTCTCGGATGCTGCCTGCCTGAAATGCGTAGATAAATTGAGTTGAGTGGAGCGCTACTGATTGGACTTCTTGCAACGGAATTGAGGTGGCATGCGCTCGCTACCTGTCCTGCTCTGTGCTCTCGTCTCTCTTTCAGATTTTCAATTATGGTTAATCATGCAAATGTTTGTCGCCTGCGAAAATGTTTTACATAATGCAAAGTGAAATGTGGATCTACCACCACATCCATTCCTCCTCCATTTCCATTCAAGAGAGCTGCTTCGAGCCGTCGGGTAGTGCGACGACGAGAGAGCATTATAGTCCAATGCATACATGAATAATTGTCTTTTTGTGTCCCATGTGGACCGCCCATCCAATGGTCTTGCAGCAAACTCCTACAGCTGCCACAGCCACTGCCACTGCCAGTGCTACTGCTACTGGTGCTGCTATGATGAGCTCTTGCCGGTTTTGGTTCTCCTCAGGTAAGCCGAGCAATTTTTGCTGCTTGAATTCACAGACACAAGAATATGTCGCATCAATCCTACCTTTTCCTGGGCTACGTTTTGAGATTAGAGAGCGAACAACCCCCTGGAAACGTGTCACATTATGCCAGGACAGGCAAACGGATACACACAAGCCCAGAGTCCCTTTTCTTTGGGTGTCCTTTTCTGATCAGGAAAATGAAATTTTCCGTAGTTGGCAGGAGGAGGAGGAGGAGAATGAAGGCATTGCACACAGAATGCTGTAATCGAAGGGAAATTTCTTTACAGGGAACTAGTGGCATCCATACCCCGATCGAATGCACATTTGATTCCAACTTTTAATTCATAAATAGCACAGTTTATGGATAATTTATCAACATTTAATAGTTTGAGCCTGTCCGAAAGATGCATTTTTCTACCATAATATATTCTCATTTCTCATGCCACACACGCACACACGCACACAAATACATAAGCAACCCCTAATCATGCCACACATATCCCGTAGATCCTTTACAGTTTTTACATGCATTCCCATGCGTATTCTAGCGCGTGTGTATGTGTATGTGCATGTGCATGTGTGCATGTGTGTGTGGGTCATAAATTCAAAAAGCTGTGGCCCGAGCTTAAATTTTGGTTTTTCAATTTTTGAATGCCACAGACCTCGGGGTGGCAGCCGCCACATCCGCCACATTCGCCACCGCCGCATCGCATAGTTGTGCGTGCAACTGTGAAACGTGTTCGTTCTAGGGAGGAAAAACACGCATGAAGGACCGGCCAATGTCCTTTTCCTTCACTCCCCACAACCCCCCCTCCACACTACTGTCTGTCTGCCCGTCACACAAAAACCATGAGATTTCATTTAATTAAAGCATTTAGGAACGGTTTCGGCTTCGGCTCGGGTTTTTTGGGTTTGACGCCATATGTGCGCTGAATATATTAGATATACAAACACAATCCTTTAAAAAGGATCACAGCTCCTAAACAAATATGTTAGATTGGCCGGAAACCAACAACAACGAAAAAATTGACAATAGAAAAACCAAAGTCAAGTATTCCGACATGCGGAATACCTCTTAGGAATTTTTTTCAAAATAAAAACTAAAAGAAGGTAAAGTTTTTTGTAGTTTTCAAAGTGAAACTTGGAACACTGATATAGTACGTTATTCTTCTAAATTGGAGTGGCACATCTGTCTAGATATGGTTTCTATAACATTTTATACGGTGTTGTGGTATTTTTTGATGCATTTTTAGTATATTTTATGGTTATCGTAATTTTTCGAATATTCTAGAATTTTCTGCTATATTCAACCTGATTTTAGTATTTTTTGTATATTTTTCTTAGAGCACGTGTAGCACTATGGCTTTCTTTGGCTAGTTGCATGCCCCAAAATGTATATTACACACCCCTCTGACCACACCGTACGAATACCGTAGATATTAATTGAAGTTCTTGTTGGATTATGTATTGTTATAATGGCAGCCACAGTTGCCATTGCAAAGAAAAAGGTTAAACAAAGGTTAAGCTGGCTTAGAAAAAGGGTCTGGGGTGGGGGGAAAGCCGTGGGCCGACGAGAGGGACCGAGTCACCAAAGTTATTTAGTTAAAATTAGTGCCTGTCGAGGATGTCTTTTCAATATGCCAAAGCAAACAAGATGACTACCGGATCCCCGGGACCCTTAGCCGCCCCACGCCCCTCCCGAACAGTCATGGCCCGGCCAAGACCGAAGACCCAGAGCCAAGTCAAGCAAAGAGTCAAGTCAAGTCAAGCCAAAAGCAACCTCTAAACGCTCGAGGGCCTGGCAAAGGACACGAAACCATCCCAGAGAGGGGGACAATGTCGTGCTGCTGACAAGTGCGATGACAACGTCAAAGGCTGCTGCTGTTGCTGTTGCTGCCTCATGCTGCATGCTGCCATGCTCAACTAGCTGCGAGGCACCTTTGGGAAAAAAGACGCTCATCTGGAAAATCAACTTCGACTTTTGGGCCACCCAGCAGGAGCTGCTGCAGTAGCAGGAGCAGCAGCAGCAGCAACGAACCGCAAATCATAAAATAAACTCTTTAATTACGCCTCACGACTTTCCATCGCAGACACGCAACAAGCAAATGGAAAATTATGCAAAATGCAGCAGCAGTAGAGGCAGACAGCGGCAACAACAACAGCAGCAGCAACAGCTGCAGCATTTGCAACTGCAACAGCCGGGAACAGCAGCTACCGAAAATTCAGTTACAAAATTATAAAATCTTTGGCACGACGAGAGAAGGAGGACGACAAAACTGCAAATTACCAAAACTATAAGGAAAACAGCAGAGCCACAGAAAAAAACATAACGAAAACCTCACTGAATACCCTTAAATATCCAAATATAAAAAATCCAAACAAAAAACATCCACTTGCAGTAGGTGTAATTCCTGGAATTATGCATTGTATCCCTGTAGAAATGTTCCATAGTTGAAAGGGAATATTTGTTAATTAAAGAATTTAACTTTCATTCTTCTATCGGATTATTGAAGAATCATTAAAGACTAAAGATTATATAGAAGTATATGGTCGGTGGCCAGCAGCTAAAAACTAAGAATCTTTTGCAGAAAGCAGAGCTACACAACCCATGGAGTCCAATCAATGTAATATATTTCTTATGGCGTATAGAAAATACCCTCTAAAAGTGTATACGGAATGATGATCATGACGACTGTCTGCTTTGAAACACCCGAGCAGCATGCATTCCAAAGACCTCGCACTCCCGCACACAGCTTGAGATCCATAAAAAAGAAAGAGAGTTTTTTTCGACGCTGAAGCGGGAGCGGGAGCAGCAGGACCCCCTGCTGTAAACAACCTGACTGCCCCTCCCTCTTGCCCTGCCTTTTGCTTTGGCACCCACTCGATTATCACCGAAAAACGATTGACCTCACGAATTCGTAATTAATTTTCACCCAAAAAGTTTTCCATTCGAAGACAAACTTCAAACAAAAGGCTGCTGCTGCTGCTGCATCCACTGGATGTTCTATGTGTATGTGTGTATCTGTGTGTGTGTGTGTGTGTGTCTGTGTCTGTGTCTGTGAGGATTGGTTTTTGGGATTGCTTTTGCTTTGTGTGCACTCCTATCCCCCTTAACCCCAGCTCAGCAGCTCTCCCGTTCTCCTGCTCTTCTCTGTGGCTGCCACAATGTTTAAACATTTGAGGCTCACACACACTGTGGGGGGGCTGGCTGCTGCCTGGCTCCATCGTTGGAGTTGGACTCTCTTTCACCTTACTCGACTCCTTGCCTCAGTCGCTGTCTGCCTCCATGGATGTCGCTTAAGTGCTGAAACAATGTTCCAAGTTGTAAGTGCAACAGCAACAGCAACCCAAAACCAAACCAAACCAAACCAAAACCCAAAAACTGAAGCGAAAAACTCCATCGAAAAGTAAAGTGTGTAAAAATGAGCAACTTTTTCTCTGAAGTGAGAAGCAACTATGTGGCATGCTGCATGCTGCACGCTGCACGCTGCAACGTGCACCCATGCCATCCACATCTCTCTTTTAGGCGACAACGAAACGACAATGACTAGGCAACATTTGCCAGCGCGCAAACTCCACGAGATACAAAAATTGTGGGCACCATGCCCCATACCCCATGCCACACCAGTCCTGAAGTCTGAAGTTCGGTTCGGCTCAGGCTAGGGAGGAGACGGCATGAACACTTCTTCCACCACTCTGTTGCACCTCCCTGTGGCCCCATCTGTGTGTGCCTCTGTGTGTGTGTGTGTGTGTGTTTGTGTGTTTGTGTGTGGCACAGGCTGCGTAAAGTGCACAAATTGCAATTGTAGCTGGGGCGCGGGAATCAGGACAAGAAACCAAAAGAGACTGGGTATTGGGAGGGGCTGGGCTGGGGTGGCAAGGAAATGGAGAATGAGTGTGTGAAGGCGTCGCCAATTGCAGGCCTAGCCCCATGACATGGTGGGGCAACAAGAACAGCGGAAAAGGGGTGCCACAAGTACAGTGAACACTTGATGATGATGTCAATTGGGGGAAGTGTTCCCCCTCATAAATAACTAAAGAATATTCTCTGCCCTTGGGGGGATATTTGACAAACTCACTGTGCCACAAAAAAAAATCAAATAATTAAATATTTAAAAAATATACACATGCATAATATGATGTACATAGATATGTATATATAATGTATTAAAAAATGATTATGGGCTGTCTATGCTTCCACTTTAATATGGACGTTTCTCGGTTCGAAGGTTCTTTGGTTCGAAGCAAATGCAAAGTTTCAGCCAGCAGCTGCTGCCGCCAATATTTAATTTGTACTCCTTCCATCCGCCCAAACACTGAGCCGCAAAAGTCGAAGTGTTTCGGGCAGTTACACCTTTTAAAGTGGTGCGAAAAAACTCACAAGTGGAGCAACTGTTTCTAGAAATGACAAAGCATTTGCTCAACTCTGGTGGAAAATTAATTTTCGGATGACATTCAACTCATCAGGCGGCCCTCCGATACTCCTCCGCGACTGCCTCCTTTGGCTTTGTCATGTGACTTGTAACTTTTCTGTGTTGTCTGCCACTTGGGGCAGAGTGGCACCAACACACACACACACACACACACATACTGCTCTGCTCGAAAGTTTAATTTCAGCGCTTGACTTGGAAAGTTTTGTGCCCATAGACAACAGAGACAAGAAGAGTCGCAGTCAGAGTCAGAGTCAGAGTTGAGGCGACTCCAAGTCGAACTCCTTTTTGTGCAACACAAAGCTGAAGTTGGAGGCGGCAGCAGTGGCAGTGGCAGTGGCAGCGGCAGTGGCAGCGGCCTTTTCGACGACCACCGTCGACACAAATTGCTTCGAACTTTTTTGGCATTCAAGTGTTTTAATGTCTCACGAGTTGTCTGCAACAGTCTCTTTTATTCCACATATCACTCGAGAGTCGCGCGATGGTGGTGGTGCCTCAAAGGCAATGAATTAATCAAAGAGCAGCTGCAGTTTTCATGTGGCATTAAGTACCTGTGGCACTGTGGCTCGGTGGCAAACGGAGGGAGGACTAACGGTTGAAGGAGGGCGGGCTTAAACCGCAAGGCGGTGGCGCCGCTAGACAAATTTCAACTTAATCAATTTAAAGTGCTTGCCGCAAAGTCAACAGTTCAACAACTAACCGCAAAAGAGTGGGGCCCTTACCCCCTAACCAAGGCACTGGCATGTCACTCGCCTTACCCCCTCCCGCCGAAACCCTTCGTTGGCCGGGGCTATTAGGGAAATTGTCACAACATGGATATAGATACGTTGTTGTTGTTGTTGTTTTTGTTATTCTCTCGTTGACCAACAGCCAATATCAACAAGACGTAGGGCTACAACAAAGGATCGAAGATGGAAATACCCAGCAGTAAAAATAAATATTCGTTTTTTAATTAAAATTAGCTTTGATTTAAATATAAATATATTAACAAGCCAATTCTCGGGCTTTCCCTTTTCCCTCTGCCCAGAACACAGAACTTCACAAAAGGGAAAATTCGAATCGAAACGTTTTTCTCGAGGCCCACGAGGAGGGAAAACTGTCTCTCCATTGCCTCTTCATTCTCTGTACCCTTTTACAAGCTTCCCAACAAAAGAACATACCCTGTGGCTGTGGCACAGGGTACACAGGATACACAGTACACGCCGCAAGTTCAAGTCCAGTCCAGTGTCCCTTCTGCGGCCTCCGTGTGTAGAGAGAGAGAGAGAGAGTATCCTTTTCACGTTTTTTTTTCTCTCTTTTCAGCACACACACACTGACACACACTCAGAGAGGAGCCAGATCCCCTCCTTCGAACATGGGTCTGTTGCTGTTGTTTGCTTACGTGTATTTATATTTACCCTGCTGTCAACATTGGAAAATTATGAAAATTAATATGAAAATTGTTGCTATTTATGGGATAGTTTACTCTCCTTGTTCTTGCCCTTGTGCTTGTGCGTCTGCCACTGCCACTGTGAGTCGGGGACGGGATGGGATGGGACGGGACTGGACTCCTTGGGTTTCAAGAGGGGCAATTGTTGGTTTTCGATTTAATTACTTGCGTCAACTTGAGCCCCATAATTTGATTGAGTATTATGTGACACTCAGACCCAGGGGCAGGGCAGGGACAAGCAAAGGGACAGCAAAAGGGACAGGGGCTGGGACTGGGCATCCATTGAGATGTATGTGGAGGGGTGCCTTGAAAGAGAGTCAACAGCTCACGCATCAAAGAGGGTTTTGTTCTGGAAACAAACCCTAAAGTAGCCGCCTCTGAGGCTACGCATGCAACAAAACCCCCGACATTTGCATCTCTGACAGCTCTCCACTGTTGGGATTTCCCCCGCTGCACGCTATATTTGTGCAGCGTGCAACGCACTTAAAATATGCAAAAAAAAAAAAAAAAGGAAAGAGAAGGGGGAATGCCATGTTAGGGCATAAACGTTGTTTCGATTTGTACAGAGAAGGTAAGAAGTAAGAGAATCACCCAGAGAATCCATCGATATCCATTGCAAACTTCTCTTTATATGTATAATCCATAATTCGCTAATCTGTCATTCCCTTTTATTAACTCTTAAATTCTTAAATTTTAGATTCCCTATGGCCAACCATTTATCGCTTCTATCCAATCGTGTGCTGACAGTTTCTTAAACTCCAAAAACTTGCACTCCCCAAACTTTCTTTCTCTTCGAAAGTTCCTTCGAATGCAAAAACTTTCTCTTCATTGCAGGTTCCCACATGACCGCCCCGAGGCACATGCTCGAAACAACAAGTTGCAACCAGAGCAAATGGCTGGCTGCCCAAAAGATTGACAAAATAATGCCAAGAAAATATGAAAATCCCCAACTTTCCATAGATCGTATTTGTGAGATGATAATCCCCTGTCGATTGCCGATTGCCGGCGCTTAAAGGCACTTAAACGGAGATTAGGCATGTCACATACATACATACATATGTACATATGTTCATAAAACCCCCTTTGGTACCCCGCATACTTAATAATCAATTAGCAAAAGCTTTTAAAAATCGTTAAAGAAGAAAGGCCTCGAGAATGGTGGACATAAAATGCTCGATTCTAATGACAATTGACGGCTGCAATAAAACCAAATTGCTGCCCCATCGAATGCGCTCAAACCAGGCTTAGAAAGCCCCCCGCTCGCTTCCATACTTCCACACGAATTTCCCCATAATTTATATGCATTTATGAGTCGGACAACCAGAGAGACAGACTGACAGACAGACAGACAGTCAGGCAGCCATGACAATTTTTATGGCATTTTTATTTCCTGCAAGCAGCAAATAAAGCAACTCCCATTTACTCCCATATACCCATATGGTTGCTGTTGCAGTCAAAACTTCAACTTCATTATCGCGTTATCGCCGTGCCACACTCCACACCCCATGCCCCATCCCTTCCCCATTCCCACTTCCCCCTCTAGTGCTGCATTATCGTGATTGCTGTAGTAAATGCTTTTTATTTATTATTATTTACAAATGCATTAAACACAATATTTAATTGCATCCATAAAAAAAAGAACAGAATGGATAAGAAGCGATAGGGTCGAACACTCGTACTTGCGATACCCTGGAAAATACATATACATACATACATACATATGTAATAATAATATTCTGATCATATATTATTTATTAATGAATATTGAGATTCTTTTTCGGACTACTTCCAGTGCATACGATATCTTCCCTTTGCAATCAATGAGTAGTTAGCACTGAGAGAACGCGACATTCTGTCTGCTTCGCTGCCCATGAGCCATGGCCTGCCTATGCGTCCATATTCCTCTCTCTCTCTCTCTCTCAATCCAGTATTCAATTGCACACCTAACACCGCACCGTACAGCACACTCTCTCCCCCCTTATACTCCCAATCTATCTATCTATCTCTCTCTCATGTTTATATTTGTTCTTGTTTGTGTTTGTCTAGTGCATTGCTTATCGGAAATGCTTTTTCTATATGCGTGTGATATTTTTATGATTTCTTTAGGGCCCCCTCCCCCTCTGCCTGCATACTTTCGAGTTTCGATTTCAGTTGCTGCTGTCTCTCAATTCACGTTCTCGTTGCTGCTGCTGTTGTCGCGCTGTTTGCTGTTCACACTTTTTCGTTATTATTTACACAATTGACCCTTTCACACCCGAAAACCTCATCATTGAACATTGGAACACTCTGCCCAGCATAAGCAGCAGCAGCAACAACAAAAAGCAGCAGATGGAGGAGAACCAACAACAACAACAAAGAGTAGCAAAAGTAGTAGTAGGAGCTAGAAGGAGGAGAAGTAGCAGTAGGTAGTGGAAGGTAGTGGAAGGCAGTAGGGAGACACTCTCACACGTACATACATACACTCCCATAAGCCTCTACTCCGCTCTCCCGCTCTTAATTTATTTCGTTGTCGCTCGATTGAAAGGTATGTGAACGGTTTGAAAGGTAAGGCGATCTCGCTCTTGAGTGTTCACCTTCTCTTTTTCCTGCATTTTACCTGCCAATTAGTGACCTTTCTTACAGACTGCCCTCACCTTCCATATCAATACACCTTGATCCATATCCACTCTCTATCCTGCTGGCAGTTCGAATTCGAATTCAGTTTTCGACTCAAACTGTAAATAGTCATAAATGTTTTGTTTATGTTTACAATTTAGCTGCTGCTGTTGCTCTCTCTTTCTCCTGTCTGCTCTGCCATCTCTCTTTCTGCTGCCGTTGTTCCTGTTGCAGTTCGTGACTTCTCTCATGTTGTTGACGTGGTTGTTGCAACATCATGCTGCCACCGAACACACATTTCTGAATCGGTAATGGAGTGGTGGAGTGGTGGAGGAGCACAGAGCATAGAGCATAGAAGTGGCGCGAGAGGGGTTTACTGCTGCTGCTGCTGCATTTTTATTGCTATCTAAATCGCGCAGTGACTCCTGGCAGTCCATGTACGAGTATGTAACCTCAAAAAAAAGAGAAAACCAACAACAACTGCAGGCAGGCAGGCAACTGAAACTGTCGCCGATTTTTATTTGGTTTTAATTTGACTCGAAAACGGGGCCTAAATGTCACAAGTTGTTGTTGCGGCTTGTAGGCCACACTTGCATACAGTGAGAGAAAAGCTAACAATCGAAAAGGAAATATACATATGTACATATAATCCAAAAATGAGGAACAGCGCGATTAAAGCTCCACTCAGTGCATGTAAATCTCTGTTTTTCACCGATATTCATGTATTCCATTAAATAGCGGGACGGCAGCAGCAACAATTAAGTCCATTATGTATATATTTACATACATATGTACATATATGGATAGAAAAATGCAATTCAAATAGCCCCAAAGCCCCACTAAATACTATTATTATAGACAGCCGAACGGTTGCTCCTGGTTGGATGTCAATAAACACAGGAACTCCAATCGAAAAAGCCACATTAAAAGCATCATTAAATAAATTATAGACCAAGCCCCAAAAAAAAAACCAAAGGCATAGCAACAGAACTGGAAAAAAAACAACACAAATCCAACATGAATTTGTTTAATGTTTTACAAAAGCTTAATTCCTTTGTTGTTTTAGTTTTTGTGTTATTTGAATGCTAGTAAAATAATAATGAAGACAGAGCCGAAGAGGAGTAGAGTACCATTGAGTGGACCCACCGTCTAAGCCTAATGAAAGCCATAAATAATAAACGTAGTTCAGCGTTTAAGCTAATGAGGTTTCCACAGCGAAATGTTGGATTTTAGTAGTGCTCCACCGTTTGAGGAGTCCCCGTAATGGAAACATAGTATCCGTTAATATTCATTAGGAAACGACGTCTAAAATGATATCGATAAATAATCCATCAATTACACTTTTCGATACCGGAAATTATTTATCTGGAATATATTTTGGCACTTTCTATTAACTTAAATGTCCAATGTATCGATAAGAAATCGATAAAATATCTGATCGAGACTGCAATGGAAATGTATTCTCCTGCCCTTTCCAAATTATACGACATTTCTCTGTATTTGATATTTAATTATCAATTAGCTGTGCCGCACAACTCCACATTCGTGGCACACAGACTTATAAATATTTTAATTAATTTACATTGTGATGCAATGTTTTTGGGGGCATTCTTTCGCCAGGTGTCAGTCAGCGGGAAAATTCTCGTAATTTATGCAAACTATTCCCACATTAGAGCGCAGAGTGCCTCAGCCTCAGAGAGAGAGAGAGAGAGAGAGAGAGAGAGAGCGAGAGTGAGAACCGTGAATTTATTTATAATTTATATGGCAATTAAAAACTAATATTGTCGAGGACACATACCAGTACCACCGATTCAATTGTAAATTTATGCAAATTCGTAATTGCACAGTAAAATGCTGGGCTGTGCTCTGGCTTTCGCTTTGACAAATGTTTTGCCAGTTTCCCATTTCCATTCCTTTCGGTATGTTCCACACCCATCGATTTTATTGCATTTCCGACTGACAACTGCGATTTGGTTTGGTTGCCATAAATTAAATAATTAACTTAATTTTACATACGGCCCAATGTGATTTTAATGATTTCATTTCGAATTTGTTGCATCATTTATGCTAAAATTGTTTTTTATTTCTGCTCTTCCCTGTAGAGTGGAGCCCTGACTCATCGGCACCGATGATAAATTACTTTTAAAATGTTTCCCATGCTTCAGATTAACCAAAAGAAACACACAAAAAACTGAACAATTTAGTTCTGTCTGTTTCTGTGTCTTTTTCTGTTTGCATAATTAATGTCGTACACATTTGTTGCCCAGAATTTGTCTTGCTCTTCAGATTAATCTGCTCCGCTTCGCTGCTTAAGCCCCATCTTCGTCTTCGGCTTCGGCTTGGACTTGGACTTGGGAATGGAACTGAGACTGAATCTGGGGGCTTAACAACTCCAAAATCTTTTGACTAGCATTCGATTGAGCAGCAGTAAATGAGCGACTGTTAATGACATTTGGGTATGAGCATGGGCATGGGCTTGGGCCTGGGCCTGGGGTATTACCATAGAAAATGGTATTTAGTTCCTCAGAATTGGGTCAAAGCTTGCCTCGGTATTGATTTGGTATTTTTATGGTAATTATATAATAATAATACCAGAATAATTTATTAGTTCCCTAGGGTTGATAATTATATAATTATCATTTTTAATAACCAAATAATTTCGTTAGCATTTTGTTAGTTTCAGTGTGGCTTAGCAGGGAGTAATTTCTCTCTTTTCCAGTGTGGCCTAGCAGTCGCTATTCCCTTCTATTGATGGCCAAACATTCTATTACATATTGATAGGTGTGAAATCGAATTCACTCAAATGAAACATCGTAAAAAAAGGGCATTTCCTTACATCTCTTTAGGGTTCGTTCTGTCATAAATGTTCGATCCCTGTGGAACTGCTCTGTTTTTGGTGTGAGTTTCCTAATTAATATAAACAGTTTGTGAACAGGCCGCTAGAAATTACTGAAAGAGTGGCAGGCAAGCAGGCAGAAGGGAAAAGGGATGGGTAAAGGGGTAGCGGGGTACCGGGAATGGGCGCTGGTGTTTCTGGTGTTTGGCATTTCCTGTAATTTGTCGAGAGCGCGGAAATTGCCGGGACCTCTGGTTCGGGGGCCTTGTTGCATATTAATTTAAATATAATTATGATAATTTTTATTGTCAAGTCAAAGACGAAAGGCAGTCCATATCCCAGACATCCAGGGCAGTCTGCCACATGTTTCTCCTTTTTGAGTATGTGTGTGTAATGCCTTGGGCAAACAACCCTTTGGTATACCATCAGAAAGGATTAGTTATTGAGTTATTTTCACAACTAAAGTAACGACAGGAACGACGGCAAGCCACCATCTGACGCGAGGCGGTTCACTGAACAGCAGGAAAGGAACGGAACGGGACGGGTCGAAAGAACGAACAGAGGAACAGAGGAACGAAGGAACATCTTGTGACTGACATTTGTGCGTCAAATTAAGTGAACTCTTTTTTTTATTTTTTTTATTCTGCCGCTGCCAGAAGATCCTCCTTCTGGTCAAGTCGGCTGGGCTTCCTGCCTGACTGGCTGGCTGACTGCCTGAGCCTCGATCAGGGGCAGGCTCGACTCGGCGGCTCTCTCTCTCTCTGAGTGACTGTGACTGTTGTTGTCTTCGGCCTGTCCCCTGCATTGCGTAAACTATAATTAATAACAAAACATGTTATGGTTATGGCTATGGCTGCTGCTGCTGCTGTTGCTGCCTCTGAAAATTGTTTCTTGTGTGCCCCGAGAGCCCAAGGCATGAGGCATGCGGCATGAGGCCACAGAAAGCGGTTCTTGGGTGCTCTTGTGTTCCCTGGGATGCTCGTTTCTTTCGATCTTGGGCCATTTTTCGGGCTGTTCAACATATGTTATGCATTTTTTAGTTGTCTTCGCGGCATTCCAAAAATTATGTAGCATTTAATTAGCGCATAATTGCAGCAGGCCACAGCCACCAGACCTCTCCATCAATTTCAATCTTTTGCGTTTGGGAACAATCTTCATCATCATTGTAACCCGCTCTTTGAGAATTGAAAACATATTGTTATGAAACAAAGCTTCCTTCAACTGCTCTTTGAATAAACTATAAAGAAAATAGAATATTCGAGAAAAATCCCAGCACATGGGGCCTAACCCTTTTGCAAAAAAAAAAAGAGTGTGTACTCTCCCGGAGAAAATACGAAATCCAAAGCTCTTTTTTCTACAAATCCAACATCCTATAGGAGCCCATGAATGCACCTCATTCCCTAAAATGTCGCATGTCAAAATGTCTGCAGTTCATCTCTCTGCCTGTCTCCCTCTCTCTCACTTGCTGTGTCTTCCTTTCTCTGTGTATGTGGCTGTGTCATTGTCTAAGGATGCAATTGCCGACGAGAACGACGACGACGCACAAGTTCAAAAGCAGTCAACAGTTCCGTCGTCGTCAGCGCAGACTTCTTTCCCTGCGTCTGCCCCTGCCCCTTCCTATCCCACATTCACATCATCATCGTCCTTATCCTTAGTCCTATCCCTATCCCTGGCGTACTGTCGTCCTGCCGTGGCAGTAGTTCCTTGTGGCCTGGCAAATACTCAACAAACCATGAAAGTAAATAAATGTTTTGCAACGTTGCAGAAATAAAATGCAATTTAAGTCGCACAAAAATGGCCAACAACAGCAGCAGCAGCAGGAGCAGCAGGAGTAGCAGGAGGAGGAAGGTGAAGTCAGAGGCGAAGAGTATCTGGAACGTTGCAACGTTTGTTTGGAGGAGCAGCCAGGACGTGCCAGCGCGGCTCCTGGGTGCGGGTCTGGCCGCCTGGTTTCCTAGTCCTAGTCCTGGACTGCATTTCATTCTCTTTTATTTTGATTCGTTTAATTCTGTTCTGTTTTTGATTATTTTTTGTTGCTGCAACCTCCCTCCCGCTCCCGCTCCCGCTCCCTCTCCCCCTCGCCAAGGCTCTTGTTAAAGTAACCGGCAAAAGCGTTCCGGGGGCTTCGAACTTTGCATTTTGTTTGTTTCTGTTTTTTTTTTAGTTCCTTTTTTTGTTTTTGTTTCTGTTTTGTTTTGATTCGTTTTGCACAAAGAAAAGTGAAATGTTTTTGTGGGCGGGGCGGTTGGGTTCGGGGTTTTTGGTTTTTTACAAATGTTGGTGGAGGCGGAGGGGGGAATGCAATTGCATTTCCACAGACACAACAGAAAAAAGAAAAACAGGAGAAAAAAAAGTGGAAAAACGATTTAAAATAATTACATGCAGGAGAATTCTCTCGTGGCAGTGCAACAAGGAATGCAACAAATGTTGGGGAGGAAAATCATCCTACTATATAAAATTCAAATTCATTTTGAATGTGCTTTAGGAAATAGAGAGCCCACTCAGAGAGCGGCAGCGCGAGATTAGCAAAATAACCAACGGAACAGAAGTTAACTGGTGGCCTCTCTATCTCTGTCTAATTCTAGATGCCCTTGAGCCTCAAGGTATAGACCGAATTCGAAGATTAAGAGAGAAGTTTTTACAGAGACCGATCTTTAGCAGCGCCCAAACAGAAGCAGAGCAGGAGCAGGGATTTAGCTCAACAGAGCTGATCATCTGTTAAAAACTGCCTTAAAGTAAATCCCCTATGCTCCAAAGAGATTGCTCTTAACATTTCCCTCTTCAATCAGCCATATCCATTACATCTATATCCGTTCGCTTATCCTCTAGCTGTGTCCGTGTCTGTGTGTGAATGAATTAAGTGATTCGGTGAGCCTATTGTATTATTTTACCCACTCCCTCCCCTGTACACACACACACAGCATGGTATCGTCCCCACCCAATGCAACAACGAAGAGCTGCAATAAAACAAAATAAAAACAAAAACAAAAACTGGAAGCAAAACAAAAACAAACAAGGAGCAAACAAAAAAAACGAGAAAAAGTGCAGCAGCAAATGGCAGACGAAACGGAACAATAATTAAAGCAATGCCAAAAACAACAACACCAAAATAAGAAGAGTCCACAAGAGAGAGAGCGAGAGAGAGCGAGGGAGAGTGAATGCAAAGTACAAGCATAACAGGAAGAGAGGAACAACCGTAAAAATGCAGCATGCAAAAGCTCTGTCGCCGCTGCGTCTTTTCTACTGCTTATGGCTGAAGCTCTGCTACTCCTGCTGCTTCTGCTTCTGTTTATTCATTTTGCCGCTGCTTCTGCTGCTCCTCTCTTTGAATGGGAGGCTGCGGGTCGGTCCTTCCTCTCCCTCTCCCTTTCCTTATATCTAGATAGGGATGCAATAAACAGTTGTAGGGCTGAGAGGAGGGATGATGCAAGCAGCAGTCCAAGGTCTCGTTGTTGTTGTTGTTTTGGTTGTCATTGATGCCTCTTCCCTCCTCCCCACTCTCTTTTAACCGTTGATTTGTTGTTTTTTTTTTTGTTGATGAGCCAGAGCAGAAGGGAACGAACACGGCAAAAATCACTGCAAAAGGCGACGGACGATGTCATCGTTGGGTGTCGTTTGCAGACAACTTGAAAAACAGCCAGGGGACTCTCTCTCCCACCAGTCCCCTCTCATACGCCCTACCCTCTCGCTTCTATTGACAGTTTAGCTGCTGGGAACACACACGCAGCACATAGACAGAGAGAGAAATTTCCCAGACAAGCAGGTGGCAAAGGCTCGAGGGCAGCATCAGAGTCAGTAATTGCTGCTTTGGTCATGCAAATGTTGCTGTAGTTGTTCTTGTTGCTTGTCTAGGCTCTCAAATTATGTTGTTCTTTTCGGTAATTGCTTTGGCCTTTCATCCTCTCCTACGCACTCCCTCTCTTTGGATGGCATTTCAATTAGTAAAAAGATCTTTCAGAGAACACTCTCTAACTTCGCTCTGCTCTCTGAACAATTAAACTATCCAAAAGCTCTCTGTCTCTCTCTCAGTCACTCTTTCATGTTGTCTCAGCAAACATTTACAGTGCGTCCGTCCCCTTCCCCTGCCGACCCCCTCGAGGCAATTATTGCTTTAAACAAATTTATTTATAACACAAATTAAATAACTCTCGTGTCTGGTTGCTGGATGCTGGACGCTGTGGTTCCATGTGGTGTTCCATGGGGCTACTAAATTTCCTGGGCGAATGCAATTTGCAGATTTACTAACCCTTCAGCAGCAGGAGCTGCAGCAGCAGCGGTCGGCTGGGTTGGGTTGGGTTGGGGGGAATTTGCAGTTGGAGAAAATTGCAATTGCAATTACAGCGAAAAGGGCGGAGAGAGAAGCACAGGGAAAGAAGCAGAGATAAAAAGAGAGAGACAACTAAACAACAGTGCGGCGACGGCGACGACAGTTTGACTTGCTGCAGGAACAGCAGAACCGAACCGAACCGAACCGAAACGTGGCATCATCATCATCATTTCAATCATCATTATCGAGAGTATCATCATCAAAAAACCGCGCGCGCCTGGACCATATCCATTACAGCAAAAGGAGAAGGAGCAACTGTGCTGTGCTTTGGAAGAAAGAGGAGCAGTGGAAGAAGTGGAGCACTGGAGGAGCAGTGGGAGCAGCAGCAGGAGTCGCTTTGGAAAAGGAACATGAAGTGGGGGGACCCTGGGCCCTGCGGCATTGGACTCGGACTCGGACTGAGCCCTGGCCAAGTTTTGCGAGAAAATCGATTTCTGTGGCCAGGGCCTAGGCCTTTAGGAGGCAGCAGGAGCACGAGGAGTGGGGATTCTGGAAGCAGGAGGAGGATTCAGGTCCACAGGTCCACAGGTCCGCAGGTCCGAGTCCCATTCCGCCGTCCCGTTCGTTCGGGGAAGTTCTGTTTGTTTGTTTGTTTGTTTGTTTGTCGCTTTTAATGCTCGTGCACTGGTCTCTGGCTGGACGCTGGTTGCAACGCCGGCTCTTGACTGATTTTTATGCTTTTGGCCCAATTGCCCCGCAGTAGCCACGGACCAAAAGGGGGGGGTCGGGAGCACAAGGCAGAACTAGTGGGAGCACGGGAAGAGAGCCAGAGCCACCTCCAATGGGTATCCCATCGACCGGTTTGCCGGCGCTGATCTCTCTCTCTCTCTCCCTGGCCATTAGCGGTCCTTTGTTTGCGTTGCAGTTGCAATATAAGGTCATTCCTCTGCTCTTGTTCCGCCTGCCTGCCTCTTGCGCCCTCTTGTTGCACGCTTTTCGTTTCGTTTGAAGACAGCGCCGCGGCCTGAGAGGCACAGCACGCGGCCTTTCGTTAGTTTTTCCAGCCTTACTTTTTTTCATTATTATTATTATTATAAGGGGGATTTTTTTTTGGGAATGTGGGGTTTAAATTACTTTATTCAAAGGGTCCTGCCTTTAAGGAGGGGAAAAGTAAAACTTTTGCTTTCCTTCAAGGCGCCACTTTCTTCAGTCTCCCCCTCTCTAAATTTTCATCTTAAAGAGAGAGGCAGAAACAACCGTTAAAGCATTAAGCAGGCAAAACTTTAAGAGCGGGAGAAGGAGGAGGAGGGGGGCAAGCAAGCAAGCAAGCAAGCATCTGTAGTGGCTCTCCACTTGCTTATCGCATAATTGGTGGCAATGTTGCCTGCCACTTTTTTTTGCTGCGGCTTCTGTTCAGGCCCTGGGCCTGGGCCTGGGCTCGTCCGTCGTTGCATTCCGCGGATGCCGGCAAAACACTTGTCCGCGACTTAAATGGCGCGCAGCTGTGCGGCATTAGCCGGTAGAAGGAGGGGGGCGCTGGACACACCTCTTAAGGAGGTGTTGCACAGTAAAACGAGTGATGGAGATGCAGAGGGAGAGGATGACTGGAAGAGACATTTGATGTGATTATTGAGTTATGCCCACGGGGGCAGGTGCCGCACATATTTCTTTTAATTTTTCGCCACGATAAAGTTATTTTCAGAAATGCTCAGGAATTAAGCAAAAAGATAAGAAGCAGAATTAAGCAATGACTCGATAAGAGGCGAGGGGAAAAGAGATCATCAGAAGGAGAAGAGCAAAGAAAGAAGGAAGATCGGACACACAGCAATGCCAAAATAATTAACATTTGTCAGCAGATCCCAAGGGAGAATCCTCCGGGGAAACAAAGGCAACAACAACAAAAAGCGACTTATAAAAACCAGAAAAATATGCCTGAGACGGGAGTCGAGTCCGAGACTGAAAATACACTTTTTAAACGGAATTTAAAATGTTTGCCCGATGATTCCTCTGGCATCGCAATACGTTTTTGAGGCGCAAAAAAGGTCTAGTTTTATCCTAATAAAAGTTAACTAACAAATAAAATTAACTTTTCTTGCATTCCGTTTCAAGCACCAGCTCAAAAACGTAACATCCTTTGCAAAGGGTATACGAAACATAAAAAAAAACAGCAGCAGAGGGAACGATGATTATGGTTTTTGGGCAGCGGCGGTGAGGGCAGCACAGATTGCCAGAACAAGAACACAAACACACACACACGTACGTTTACACGTACGCAGGGAGAAACAGACAGAGACGAAGCACTCCAGCTGTGATGCTGTCGGTGTTACTGCCTGCCCCTGCACCCTGCTTTGCTACGACCGGCAATCAATAAAACGGATTAGGAATATCCTTTAAATGCGGCGCTTGGTGGAGGCTCTGCAGCATCACACACCACACACGTACATACGAATAGTAAGGGAAAAGGAAAAGAAGAAACGCGGGCAGAGGCAGAGGTAGAGGTAGAAGGGAGATCTTAAACGTAGAAAAGCAATAAAAGTAGCGGCACTTACATTTTCGATTTTCGCTCCCTTGCAAAATTGCGCGGGAGAGAGCGGGTGCAGAAGCACACACAAAATAACACACAAACACAGCAGGCACACACACACACGCGGAGTGGAGTGAAGCCGGGGCTATGAAGATTAACCGTTTGCTTGAGCCATGCGACACACACACACGTTCTTTTTGCTGTTGTTTAGAGCGTGGAACGGGGGAACTTAGAACTCTGGTTCTCGTCTCCTTTTTGGTTTTATGTTGTTTTTTTTTTTGTCACTTGCACTCCACACGAAACGCCCGCTGCTCCGTTGGTTTTCTGGCGTGACCTTAGCGCCAACGACCTCTCTGCCGGCAGATTAATTGGGGGACGACATGGGGCATGCATACAACAATGCTACGAAATCTCTGCCCCATCCAGCTTCCACTTCTTCAGCTCAGCTTGCAGCTGCTCCTCCTCCTTTTGTTGTTTTTCTTGTTGCTTTCTACCTTTTCATAATTGCAGCCGGCAGCTCCGTTTGTTTTTTTTTTTCGTTGTTGTTATTATTTCTGATTGCTCTGCCATCCACAATGCAGCGGGATATTAACAAAAACACAACAAATTATCACAATTTCTTAAACAGTTTCTTGTTTTTTTAAACAGTTATTACTTCAATTCTTAAATTCCGTTCTTTAGTCAGATTTTACCGGCTTTTGATTCGTTAGTTTCCTTCTTTATCGCGACACCATTGCACTCGATTTTAAAATAACGGCGGAATTTATTTCTCTTTCAGCCGCGCACTCCGGTAAATGCCGTATGAAATATACGTTATCAAGTACTTATTTTCTTAATTTTCTTGACGACGCGCGCACAGCAACCGCGCTGCTCGAAATGTGAAGGCCGTTTCACGAACATGTTCATTCATGTTCGGGTGATTGGGTGGTTTTCAAATCCGCCCGCTGTAAAAAATCCCCGCCGTCGAGGGAAGTTTATAATATTGTTCCCTGGGAAATTTCTGAGGATCTTCGGAAAAAATCGGGTATGGCCAACAGGCAAGACGGCCCAGAAAATGCCAAGCCTGCAAGGTAAAATCCACCCCACCTGATTGATATGACACGTCCTATCGGGCAAAAATTCGGGTAGGGTGATTATCGTGCGAGCCGTGAAATTTCCCTCTGCTGAATTTACCCGTTGTCCATACCTTTTTTGGCTCAACCCAAAAAGTGGTAGTATACGCGCTCTTTTACTCTCTTTCACTCTCTTTTACTCATTTTTGCGTGAAAGGAATGAGCGGACACATGTTGCTAGAAAAAGAGTTGCCGGAAAGGTAAAAACAGGTATGGAGGTATGGACAACAGGCAAAAGGGAACAACCAAATTGAAGGCTTGCAAGGTAAATTCCACCCCAATTGCTAACATACCATGAAAAGGCGCCAAAGGACGATTAAGGATGTAGAATCCGTTTAATGTGTCAAAATGATGTAGAAAATAGATTTTTCTGTTAAAAATATTTACATTTATTTCGTTCTGGTTTGTTTTTTTTGCTTTTTTGGTGTGGTTTCAAAAACCAATTCAAAAATTTATTTTACAATTTTTTTTTGGTATTTTTCGAGTGGTTCAGTGCCAAGACATTATTCTCTGGGCATCCTCTTCTTTTGACAAATAAAAACAGCCAAAATTATTTGGTTTGGAAGTGACAGATCGATGGGGTCGTTTATACAGCCGTTATCAGGTGGGCGTCGTCCTCGTTGAGGCGGGCGTCCTTGCCGTTAACCTCAATGGTGTGGTTCGACTCCGTGTCGCTGGGCTCCTGCTCGTGCTCCTCTTCCTCGTCTTCATCGTCCTCCTGGCTGTTGCCACTCTCCTGCTCGGGGGATTCCCGCTCTTCGTTCTCCTCATAGATGACGTCACAGCTGGTGGGCAATGTCTTGGGCGGAGGCTTCTTGATGGTCTTGCTGCCTGGCTTGCCATTCTGCTGCATCTCCGACATTTGGTTCTGCATGTCTCGTAAACGGTCCGTAAGGACGTACAGGTCCCGCTCCTGGCTCTCGCAGCGCGTGCGCAGCTCCGAAATTTCGCGCAGATCCTCGGCTCGGGGATCACGGCGCTCATAGCGCATGCGCATCTCTTCGAATCTACCATAGAGAGAATCGATAATACAGACAGGCATTGGAATAGAGTGTGGGAGAGAGAGTGGAGGACAACGGAGCCACAACACGGCTAAGCGGAAAGAGAGAGAGAGAAAGGTAGACTTACAGGTTCGTTAGACAACGGCACTTGCGGTGCAGCTGCTCGATCTCGTTGGCATTGCTGATGTCCCGCTTATCCAGCGCCGCCTTCTCGGCATCGTATGCCGCCTTCAGGTCCTTGAGATTGCGCTGGTGCCGAAGCTCTAAATCACTGCAGGAGTCGAAGTGGTTCGAAGCGGTTTCGGTATGGATTCGAGCGTTTCGGATATTTTAGGGGGTGTGCAGAGGTATATTGGTTCGATTGGTGGGTTGGCAACGCGCACACACATACATACAAACACACATTACATATAGCGAGGAGAAAGAGAAAGTAGAAGTTTCAGAGAGATACGTAATCGATGTATTCTAAAAGGATATCTGTTAGGGTATTTATGAATTCCATACACCATAAAGAAACTTAATGGCTATTGTTAATTGCTTAGAGAACTGTTTTTGAAGTTAGTGGCGCTTGAGTAGATGTCGATATTTGATATAGAGCACAGCCAGAATATTGAACACTAAGCATGCGAGGGCGATCAGTGGCGACATGGTCAGATATAGCACATAGAGTGTGGGCGTATACGGACACGCGCCCCTGGCCAGCGCCCACAAGGCGGAGGTACGTCTCGCTGTGACACCATCTATACCCTGCAACATGCTGCACGATCCACGAGCAAAAATTGTGCGGAAAAAGAGAAACAGAAAACATGAGAGTCGAGATGGAAATGAAAATGAATACGAGTACGAGTATGGAAATCAAACTGTGGTGGTGGGGGGGGATGTGAAAAATGATGGACAGTAAGAGGCGAAGGCATTCAACTCAAGCCAAAGGGGAGGCGGGCCTAAGGGCTGTACGTTGGATGACACACACTCACTTGAATCGTTCATCGGCAGCGGCAATTTTGGCGCGATGTCGGTCCACAAGATCCTGCAGAGCCTCGTCCCTTTCCGCTTGAAGTTTGGCCTTTTGTGATTCTGATATCGTATGAATCGATCAATTATTCGATCATTGAATTTCAATCATCCTGTGAACATACCCAACTCCTTGCGATGAGATTCTACCATGTCCTGGGTGGAAAGCTGCAGCTCCTTGGCAAACTCCTCTTTGACCTGGCCCAGGCGCTCGCGGAACTTCTCCTCCATTTCGGCTTTTTCCTCCTCGAACTCCTTTTTGAGTCGCTCCTCGAGCTCCACACGACGATCCTCCTCCCGACACATGGCATTCTGGTACTCGCGATCGGCCCGATCCAAATGCATACGCGTCTGCAGCAGGGCATTGTCGGAACGTTCGCGCAGTGTGAGGAAATCCTGTTTCTTCAGCTCCAGATTGTCATGCAGCTCATCGATCTGCAAGGACTTTTTTTTAGAGACGACTGATAGCAGACAATCCTGGTGCCGTACTTGCCTCGGCTCGTAGCTCTTCCTCATTGGCCGTGTATCGGTTGGTCAGGGCTCTCAGCTCCTCAATATGCTCATTCTGCAGCTTATCCAGGGCATCCCTTCGCTCGTCCACATAAACGGACTCCAATTCATTTGTCAGTCTTGTCATCTCTGTGCTGTGGTACCGAAAGGAGACTATAAGTATATGGGGAACCTTTTTTATCCTTGATTTTGGAGCTTACTAAAGTTTGTTCTCCCAGAAGGCGGCAGCTTCATTGCGAACCTCATCGATTTTGTAGATCATCTGACGTTCCTTGTCATAGATGGCACTGAAAAAGGGCACGACTCTATACTGATTCCCACTTCATATCAGATTTACTCACTTATCACACTGATATTTGATCTTGTGCACAGCCTCGATTTGGGCCTCGAGACTCTCGTTGGCAGTTGCCAGATCGCTCTTGAGATTCTCGATGCGATCCATAAGCGTTTGAATGGTCTGCTCCTGTTCGCCGACAACGCCTCGGAGGGAATTCACCTGCGCCTGGCAGACGCGCAAATGCTCGGCCTCTTTGCGACGGGACTGCAGCTCCTGTTCCAGTTCTTCGGCCTTGGCCGAAGCCTGTTTCCGTTCGTAATTGGATTTGTCCATTTTATCCTTGCACTGACGCTGCATCTGCCGCAGCTGCCATTCGCAGTCCGTCAGCAGGGAATCCTCGCGCTCTAAACGAGAACCAAATACAATAAAATGTATCCATGAATGGAATGCATCATTGCCTGACACTCACCTCGATTATGGGTCCTGAGCATCTCGAACTCCTTCTGCCACTTGTCCTCGCATATCTTGCGCTCCGCCTCCGAGTTCTCCAGGGCATTCTTCAGTATGCGTATCTGTTCATCAAGCTCTCCTCGAATGCTGTCCACCTGCTGGCGCCACTCCTCGGCCTCGACTTGGGCCCCCGCCAACTGGGTTTGCAGACTGCTAGCCAGCCCCTGGGTCTGTTTGTACTTCTCGGTTAGATCGTTGTACTGAGCTTCGAGTTCGTCTGCCGAACGAAAATATACATCTCACATTTACAGAACGCTTTATGTATAGTACACTCCCCATACTAACCATATTTGAGCCGATATTCATCTTGATCTTCGCTGTATTTGTGCCTCAAGTGAATCTTTTCATCCTCCAGAAATTTCAGCTTCTTCCGCACGTATTCATCATCCGTATGGGCCGCACTCAGCTCGCCCTGGAGTCCTTTAGAATTTTAAGAATTTTGTTTGATTATTTTTCACAGATTTTCCAGAACTTTTCTGGTCTTACTTTCCACATTCCATTGCTTGAGGGAGAGCTCCTGCTCCAGTTTCTGTATCTTGAGATGCATTTCCTCCACTTTGGCCTCCAGTTGATGGACATTCTTGTGGGCCTCGTCCAGCTGGCTGCTGAAGCGTGCCTTCTGCTGTTTTAGCTCTTTTCTGCAAGAACAGTGGATTATTGAGGGATGACTAATAGTTGGGGAGGGGAAGTAATAGATCAGCTGTCAAAGAGATTTTGTCTGAGTATTATCCCCAGCAGACAAACAAAGTGAATCACAAACGTGATGGTCTCCACTCAGACACAGTACCACCAAAGAAACATATGTATATAAATACATATAAAGTAGAAAAAATATCAATAATAGTATTAGAAAAAATATAATAATTTCTAATGGGGACACACACGTTTTGCACCTACATATAGTAGGTAGACATTTGCTTGACGCAATTTCGAATTTGGAAAAGTCGGTCGTTAAATCCGTAATGAGGTGTAAAAAATACTGTCGGAATGGGGAATGTCTTCCTCAACCATAATTTGTTGAGATGCAATATATACCAGATATTCAGCTATACAGATACAGATACAGATACGAATACACGTACGCAGACAGAATGAAAGATACAGCTATAGATTTTTATATAATATGTAGTTTGTTATGTTTTTGCTTTGTTTTGCTTTGGCTTTGGCTTTCAACGCAGAATGAAATACGTTTTAATTGAATTTATCTTTGTCGATTCCTGTGGCTGCGAAAATGCGCAAAGTTTATTTTTGAATCGCACGATATGTATTTTCTTTTCTGGTACGTACATTCTGCCAGCTCTCTCTCACCCTCTCTTACTATTCTGTACAGTGCGTTTTGCGACTATAAGAATGCCCACAACCTATCCCATCTTCATGTAGAAATGGAGGAGAATGATTTAATTATATTGAAAAATATTATGAAAATCAGTTAATACAAATTTACATAATTCTCTACTTGTTGTAATGTTGTACTTGTTTTTGTGCTTTGATTTTAATTTTTTTAAACTATTATTTAGATTTTTCATTTGTGGCCTCTGATACAAATTGAATAAATATATTTGTAGTTTTTATACGCAGCTATCGAATGAATCTATAATTTCGTGCCTACATTTTTTTGTAGCTATAGTTGCGTCACACACTGTATGCAAAAGTAGAAGTACAATATTCGAAATCTACAAAATGTCTAGTATAGACAATGGGCAGTGAATTTATCAAAATTTTGTGACACGCGGTCTTGGCTTGTCTCTAGAGATAGACATGGAGCGAGAGACAGAGACAGAGACAGAGAGAGAGAGAGAGTGGTAGCAGGGTATAGACAGTGTAAGACAGATGCATCGCATGCACTTAGATTGAAAGTTATTTCAATTATTTTTGGCAAGAGCATTGCTGCATCTGCATCTGCCTCTAGTTCTGGCTCTGCCTCTGTTTCTGCCTCTGTTTCTGTTTCTCTCTGTTTCTGATTCTGTGAACTTTCTTCGGCAAATAGTTGGGTGTTTGGATTCTTTTGTTGTTTATTCTCAAGTTGCTCATCAAATTGGATTGGATAAACAACCTCCGGGGGGGAGGGGAGCGAAGTGTGGCGGTGGGCGTTGATGAGCAGCAGGAAAGTATACCCATAACTTAGTTGGAGGAAATTACGCATATGCCGCATGTGCGCCCCTTACTTTATAAACAATCTTTCAATGCTAACAGATATGCATAGACGAGTATACTCGTAATTTGTCTAAAGCTAAATGCCAGCCCATTCTCACGGAAATGCCGAATCAATTATCCAACAAAATCAAGAACAACCTTAATAAAATTCCACAAGTACAGGTCCCCATCCCCACGCACAAGATTGCTCTAAATTTTGAACGTTTCAAAATGTACATCGTACACTTTTATGCTTTTCTTTTTGCAACAAGACGAAAATAAGCGGGGGAAAATTAGAAAACTAGAGCAGGCAGATCGTGTTCTATGCACATGAGAAAATATGATGGAAGAACCAGAGAAAAACGAAGATTTTGATACTCTTTTCCTCAGCCAGAGATGGTCATGCGTCAAATCTGAAAGCTTTTCTTGATAGATCTCCCAATAATGATGCTCTTTACACAAATAATTATTTTGTTTGTGAAATATGAGTATATTATTCTGTTCTACCATTCTACTACTTATGATGGATCATCCATACCCCTTCCCGAGAAGGGTACACAAGCGTGGGAAATGGCCAACATGTTGCCAAAAAAAATGACGAAGTGAATTTGTTTTTGCCACCGACTTTCGCCAAAAAAAATCAAAATGTTAAAATATTGAAACTGAACAATTTATACATGAATATAAATTGTACGAATAATTTACGCCATTCCGCTATGAGACACTTGCCGCACGGCTGTCACAATCTGTCATATTCGTATACCCTGAGAAGGCCAAACAAAGGCCAAAACGATTGTTTTCACATTGCGAAGAACAAGTGGGTTTTCCTAAGAAGTTTTTCATAAAATTTTTCTTTTTACAAATTTTAAGCTTAAGGCGTACTTTCAAGCACTTCACTCTAACTCTGAATTGAGATTTTGATGAGTTATTCCGAAAAATGTAACTTACATATTTTGTATAAGTATTGTTCTATTTAAAAAATATATGTATACATATGGCGCCCTGGCTGGAAAATCGAGAAAATCAAAATTGCAAATGAACGAAAATGAGGGATGGATTTTGAGATTTTGAGAGACAATGAAAAGAGAAATTCAAGTTTAAACAAAGAGAACCATGAAGAAAATCTCAGAGAGAAAAATATCAAAGTTTAGAATGCTCCATGAAGATCGTACGTTTCATTCACAGATGCCAAAATACATATGCATAATTGTTTCAGAAATAAATTGTATAGAATTGCAAATGTTTTATTCAATATGCAAGAAATGCCGGAAAATTTTAGGTAAATCAGAGCGAAAATATCACACATAAAAGTGTACTAAATGCTGGCGCAAATATTCCAATGAATTGGATATAGGTATGTATGGGTCTAATAGAGCTTTCATTAAGTCTTTAAAATACTAAGAATAAATTCCATTTCAGTTCGGTTTGCACAGTCTATTTTATAGTTTTGGCGCTAACCTAATTGCTCTTCTAAATCACTGTGTAAATAATCCTCTTTTAGCCAAAAAATTCGAATTATTTGATGCACTTTTTCATATGGTTTCAGGAGAGCGATTTCAGAGAGCAAAATTACACTTGAAAGTGATCGTGCTCCATGTCATGAAGATCAAGATAAATTGGCTACAACATGCAGATGTTTTTAGGAAATTGTTTGCATCGGTTCGATTTAAATACGTCGCAGTTGCTGCCACACAGCTGCTGCACGCAGACAAACTCTCACTTGATCAACCGCATCAAGTATACGACCCTCACGATGCACTTGTACTTCTGCACTTGATGCACTTGCACTTGTGTACGCCGGCGGAAACTGACATTTAAGATCAAATAATATGCTTACCTGAGCTCATGTGTCTCATATGTGTGCTCCTGCAGTACCGGCTGGTTCAGGACACTGCCATCCTCGGTGATCTCCAGGCTCTCGCCCAGACAGCTATCATCGCGGCTGCGCTGCTTGGGGCTGTTGCTGCGACTGCGTCCTTCGACATGGATGGGTATAAAGTGCACATTCCCCAGACTGTTGCCCCCCGCCCCATTGGCAATATTGATATTGATCTGTGCCTCTGTGCTGTGGTTCCCACTGTGGTGGCTGCTACTGCTGCTGCCGCTGCCATTTGTGGTCGAGGCTGTGGCTGTCGTGGTGCTGGCGGTCGTTGACTCAACCACCACATCCGGCAGGCTAATGCTCTCGATGCATACCAGCCGCTCGCTGAGATCGCGCTCGTCATCGAGTTCGTCGCACTGCAGCAGCGTCTCCTCGCAGTCCGTAGAGTAGCCGTCGCGGGTAAAGGGCGAGCGTCCATCGCGACCGTCGCGACCGTCACGACGGTGCAGCAGCGGTTGGGTCGCCGATGTGGCCGATGAGCTGCGGGGCGGCGGTTGTGGTGGTTGCACCTTCTGTTGCTCTTGTGGCTGTTGCTCCTCTTCGTGCATCCCAATGCCGGAATCCGCATAGCTGCTGCTCAGATTGGAGTCACTTTTCAGGGCGCTCCGTTCGCTGCTGGCCGACTGCCTGGAGTTGCCGCTGGGTGTGGCCTGATTGTGGTGATGATACTCCATGTCCACCGCTTCATCCACTTCATCCTCGTTGTCATCCGCCTCCTCTTCTTCGGCTTCCTCCTGGACATTCTCCAGCTTGACGTGACTGAGGCGTGTCCAGGGCCTGCCATTGGCATTCTGATAGATGGTGGAGGGTATATCCGAGGCAAATACCTCATCCTCGAGCGTCTCGATGTGTGCTTCGTTAAGTTCTTCGATGTTTAGGCCGCTATCGAAATCATGGTAGACTTCCGGTTCCGGTTTTTGCCACTCCTTCGGCTCCTTATTCTCACGCTCCAAGTGCTCCAGATGCTCCTCCTGGTCGTCATTACTGCTGAAGCTTTCAAAGCTGCAGTCCTCCACAGTTATTTGTGGCACATCCTGGGAGGATTTGTGATGGCGCGGTGGTGCCTGTGGGGGCGGCGGACTCACGATCGACTCACGGAATTCACGCGGCGTGCTGGCCCGCGAGCTGTGTGCCGATGCCGTTGCTGTTTCGTTGGGCTTGGCACTGGTTTGGCCCATGATTATGTCACTGGTTTGTAGTTGTTGTTGTTGCTGCTGCTCTCCTTGTTGCTGCTGCTGTTGCTGTTGCAATGTTGCATTGCCTGGCTGATGGCGTTGTTCTGCTGCTTCCGCGTGCCGGGCCACCGTTCGCCGCCACTCGACGACGTTTGCCGCTTGAATGAAGTCTCTACTGGCGCTGCCATCTCGCGGCTCGGCACTGCATGATCGCGCCAGCGCTCGGCCCTGACTCTCTCCACTCTCTGGCAATTGCCGCTCTCGTTTCTCTGGCGGATGGTGTGGATGTGCTGCTCCAGCTGAATTACTGCGACGCTCTCGCTTGAGTTCGCTCTCTGGTCGATGCTGATGCTGATGCTGTTGCTGCTGATGGTGCTCCTCCGCTCTCTGGCCGTGCTTCTCTGGTCTATTATTAGACATAGTCATTTGATAACTATTTGTGGATGCTGCTGCGGCAGTGGCACTGGCGGGGTCGGAGTTCGTTTCAAGGTGTGTGAGGCGGCGTGCGGCCAGTGCTGCCTGACCGATTACGTGGTTACTGTTATCGTTATCGTTACTTTTGTGACTCTCTGCTGCAGTGTGGCACTTGCCACTGCCGTGCACTTGCACTTGCTGATGCTCTTTCTGTTGTTTCTGCTGATGCTGTGGCTGTTGCTGCTGCTGCTGTTTCTGCTGCTGCTGCTGCTGATGGCGCTGATGATTACGTCCACGCGCCATGAAAATTTCACTGAGAAAATCGCGACTCTTTTGCAGAGTTTTTCGTTTCTTGGTCACACTGGCTTTGTCTGCTGCTGCTGCTGTTGCTGTTGTTCTCTTCTCACAGTCAAGGTCCTTGGACGTACCGTTATTGTTACTGCCACTTAGGGCCGACAATGGCAGGGCAACAAAGCTACTCAAGGATAGACGCGACGCTAATGGTCGTTCGTTCGTTGCGGCACGTTCTCGACGGGCGACTACTGTGTCGTTTGGCCGGCCATCGATCAGTGGCCCAATATTGGGGGGGCTATTGCCAATTAGCTGATTGGCCACCTTTTCAATGTGGTGGTTGCCGCTCTCGTTACCGTTACCGTTAGCATTCGCATTCGGATTCGCGTTCGCGCTGGCTGCTGTCTCGTTTGGACTGTCCGCAGCGGCGGCCACAGCATTTGGATCATCATCAAGAGCAGCAGCAAGAACGGCAGACGACACAGCCCCAGCCCCAGCCCCAGCACCAGCAGCCGTCCCCGCTGCCATCGTCTCCTGCCCTGCTATGTTATTTATATACCGTTTGTCAGAGCGGAGCGAAGAGAGTACTGCTGTTTCGGAGTGGCGGCCATTAGCAGCTGTTTTTGCTAATTTTACACATGGCGGCGGTGACGACGACGACGACGACGACGGTGGCCGTCGTTTCCGCTCTTCGTCGCTGTCATCGGCAAAGTCCTCCAGCTCTTCGATCACCGCCCGTCTGTGCGCTGGGAGTTGTGCTCTTCCATTGTGCTCTTCTCCTTTGGTGGTCTCGTTCTCTCTTTGCCTAAGAGAGCTGCTTTGGCACGGGCTGCTCTCTTTATTACTTTTGTCCTCTTCGTCGCTTGTGTCGTTGATTTTTCTCTTGTGCTGCGTCTTTCTCTGACGCGAGCGTCGCAGCAAATTGAACATCGTTGGTTGGTTGGATCGTTGGTTGTTTTAATCTTAATTTAGACTCTCTTGAAGTTTTAGTGTTTCTTCCTTTCGTTGCTGTCTCTTCTTCCTATTCTGCTTTCTCTTTTATTTTTTTGCAGAAGCTTCTTCTATTAATTATTTTAATTTTCGTCTAAATTGTTTATCCAATAAATTGGGGTTTTTTTTGGCGTTCGTTTTACTTTTCCGTGGGATTTTCGTTCACAAACAAATCGTTATTTCGTGTCAAATAAGTATTGTTATTGTTACTAAATGCCTTCAACCTGTTGGGAGAAAATGTACATGCATTAGTTTTACCGTTATCACTTAATAAAGACTGTCTTGAATTGGCAGTAATTACGGATGCTCAGCGCACGCGGACATTTACGGCGGATTGGATTGGGGCAGCAGCTTCGACTTTGCTGGCGGCTGAACGGCAACTGGCGGCAAGGGCTCAGTCAATGTCGTTGCTTCACTCCGCACCATGCAATGAACGCTGCTGCTGCTGCTTCTGCCGCATGATGATGATGATGATGATGACAAATGCTGGACAAATATGAGCAACAACATGCAAGTGTTTATGTGTGGGGTGTAAGTGCTAGTGTGTGTGTGTGTGTGTGTGTGTGTGTGTGTGTGTGCGAGTGCGAGTACACTTGACAAAAAGACACATGGCATAATTCAGTATTATGCCCTTGATGAGGGTATGATTATTTCGAGGAGAAGCATGTAAGGCAAAGACAAAAACATTTCCAATGGGAAAAAAAGTTCAAAAGTCATCCCTTTCATATGTTTCTTTGATATATTTGCTTTGATATATTTGCTAAAGATCAGATCACTCTAGTTACGTGTGCTTTCATTGAAACAATCGATAGCCGAGGGTATCTAAATCTTCGACCTCCCAAATCTTGTCTTTAATTAATGTTTTTATTATCATAAACACACACACACACACACACATAATTGTGCCTAGAAATTTACAATGCTTATGGGTAAGCCGGATAATTGCTTATGAATATTAATGGGTGGGATGGGTAGAGAAAGCCAGTGTTGCTGCTAGACGTACAAATGTATGTATGTATGTACATATGTATCTACATCCATTGTCCATGCGTCATTATGTGTCATTCCATGAGCAAAATCAACAATTAGCTATTGCACAGAAAAACTCTGTTAAGTGGGTTCTATTGACAGCTGGAATATTCTCTAGCCCAAAGTGAATGTTATTCATCGATTTAATTGTTAAATATTAGCTTAGTGTTCCCTCTGGAGAACATTTACAATTTATTTCTTACTAAGACCACTTCTACTCACAATAGAGTCTTTAAAACTAAAAATTCTAAGAGTGGGGACAAATTTAGTAAACTCCTAAAAGTATGCCAGCAAAAATCAAGAAAAATCAAACTTGACATACTGTTCTGTCCATTATTTTGTACAGTGTACTTTCGGAGTCAGTGCGCCTTTGACTCAGCGCCACTTCTCAGTCATTCGGCTTTTCCATTCAAAGCAAAGTTCAAATTGGAGAGGACGTGCCAAAAATAAACTAATCACGGTCCCTCGAGCACAACATCATAATCAGAGTGCAGTTCGGGCCTCCCAACCAATCTGCTTCCCAATCGCCCCTTTTCGAAGCACTCTTTCCATGGTTCTATTTCAAGTTCAGGATGTGTTCCTGCATCTCTTTCCCGTACGCTCGGTCTATGGTTCTGCACACATAAACGAGCCAATTATAGGCAGCAATAAAATAAATAAGAAACAAGAATCGCAGATTCTCCAAATGAATATATGTAGCTAAAAATATATCTAAAAGCGTTGCTCTCGTAGGGCCCTCTGATCATTGACGTCACCTTAAATGAGGCGAAAGCAGGCGCCCGATCATTGTAAGAAATATATGTACATACATATGCACGTACACACATATTTACATATGTACATATATGAGAAGATGGATGGATTAAGCAGATTGAGAGGTATATCGAGTGATAGATTTATAGAAATGCACACACAAAGATCAAGATAGATCTTTGTATCCCCCAAAATAATTAGATTTTAGGATATAAGAGCTTTATAATATTTTATCTGTTTCCTAGGCTATTGGCTGTTCATTCTGGATATAATAAGGTTCCGATCTAATCAAGAATATGTACATATGTACATATATATACTCTATTGGGTCGTAATACTTCTAAGCTTCCTTCTGGGTGTTACATCTGCACAGAGCTAATATGTATATCCGTATACTCTTTGAGTATCTCAATAAATATAGATGAATGGCCAGACCCCAAAAGATACATAGTATCTATACAGATAAGATACATTGTTTGATATACAAACAGATATTATCGACAGATAAATGAATGTGTATCTAATTCATCTGCATTAAACAGATCTCCCATCCCATTGGCCAAGAACCCAATGAAATCTGTGAATAGGTAAACAAAAAATGGATGATCCAGGGAGCAACTCGTGATTTTGGGGATTTGGGCGAATTTAGCGGCGCATTTTGCACACATTTTGGCTTCCATTGAATTGAATTTATTTTCAAAACAGATAAAACCCCCCGAAAAACAGCCCCACAAGATCAACAAAAAGAATATATGGAACAGGGAGAAGTAGACGGTGGGATCGGATGAGGTCTGGTTGGGTCCGGCCAAGTGCATGACGTTTACGTTTTTGGCACGAAATTGGAAAACGGAAATGATGCAGTCGCACAAAATAGAAAATGGAATCGACATTTTCCCTAACAAAGATCAAGATCAATTTGTGAATGACTGCTAATAATTAGAAAAGAATATTTCAGTTATTTCATTGCTATGGAAGAACCACTGACCCACTTCCCAAATGGTTCAAGTTTACAGCTGATTTCAACCTTCAGCCAGATGGCGCTCGACATTATATCATTATATCATGGTGTTATTTACATTTCATATCATGCCAATTGTTGCACAAGTCCAGAAATCTTCCAAAGCTATGTATACATGTACTTTACAGCGGCGAAACAAAACAGAAACAAAAGCGAGAGGAAAATACCAATTTGAATGATAAATGAAATCATAAATTGTGCAGTTGGGCCAATGCCATTGGGCCGGACGCCGGAACCTGTAGGCTCGATAAAAGCCGTTTAAAATTCTCAAAAAAAATGTGGTTATAATTTTTGTTTTCTTTTTAGCGAGTGGCAAACGATGGGGGCGGAAAATTAATAGAAATTAAAATAATACGCCAGAAATGCCACAAACAAAATATGCCACGAATATTTGGCATGCTTTTGTCGTGGGGTCTTTTTTCTTAACATATGTTTGCAATCGAGCGGATATACATACATACATATGTATGTGGCTAAATTTATGTTGATTATAGATAGAAGAGTATACAGTGCGGTGCAGAACTGTAAGGCAGCTGAATATTTGTTTTGGGGACTCGAAGGGTTTTTGAAAGCTGATCAAAAACATTAAAAGACCTAGCCATAACAAGTTTTTCTGGGCATTTTCCTTTTTCTTATACCTTATAGCCATAAAACGCACTGTCCGCAAAAATCTACACATGTCTCATAGTACTCGTAGCTAGAAAAACACTTGATACTTGACGCGTGGAGGCTGAAACCTCTTGAAAATAGTTCTTTTTCCTCCAGCAGAGGAAGAGAACTTCTTTGGCCCCCGGCTGGGTCCCATTGTGGCCGAAACAGTTGGGCACTTTCCCTTTTCATTTGCGCTCTTCAGCTTTTCCGCTTTTTGGCTTTTCGGCTTTTCGGCTGTGCTCTGTTCGTTCTTTTGCTTGTTTGTTTTGTCTGCGCCCACGCGGTCGACCTGGCACTGGGCCAACTGACATTGACTGATGCCAGAACCCGAACCAGCACCAGAAGCATTGCTAGACCTGAGAGCAGGGCAGAGAGCACACGAGAGATTCAACTGGTCTTTGTTTGAAACCATAATATTGCTCTCCGACCCTGATTATGATTTTCCAAACAGTTTTGCTCGGGTCCGCTGGCATTTCCCATATCGAAGGTGATACAAATGTTTGACTATACATAAAACAGATTGGCAAGACACAGCGAGGGGCGGTTATAAATTTGGAAATTAGTGGCTCTATTAAAGCGTGCGACAGGCGACGGTGAAAATATTGCGACATGCCCCATGTGAGGTGTTGAGCGAATTAATTGAGCATGTATCCGTAAAGGCTGCCACCAACAGACACAAATAATAATGGTATGTGGAGTGAGAAGTACGACCTGGGGGATACCTACAACATAATACTGGAAAAAGCCATTCTTGAAAACTTTCTTTGGATCGAAAATGGCTAACTTTATATGTTAAATATGTGGGTAATGTGGCATCTGTCTTTCTTTGCGTTAAAAATAAATAAATTAAATTTCAAAAATGTTTGCATATTATTCGATTTTAAAACAAACTTGACTGCGTTTCTATTTTCTCTATTTTTTAGTAGAGACACCAAACATTTTTAATTTTATTGTTTTGTATGTAAATACATTCATATGTATGTACGAGTATGTATGTATGTATGTATTTAGACGCTACTGTATACACCTTCAAAAGAAATAATAATAATCATAAATGTACGAAATAGTCTATTATTTTGTGATTGTATGAAATGCTTTCTAATAACTTTCATTTGCTTATAAGCGCCGTAAGCTTCAAGATGGATAACGAATAGCTTACACGGATCATGTGGGAATATACAGTATATATGTTGGTATTTCGATTGTTTGGATTATTTACACACAAAACACGCACACTTGAGAAATGTTTTTCATTTGATAATTAATAATTGTTTTCGTAAATTTCTCATTTCCGCTTCGCCGCTCACGCCACAGAGGCGTGAGGCATGAATAGGGATAGGGGTATGGGTGGGAGTGGGAGTGGGGGTGGGGGTGGGGGTGGTGGTAGGGCAACACTTGTTAGTCGCTGACGGGCGACGGCACATGCATTGACACCGGCGCATCCAATGCGATGGGGAAATTCATTTTTCACTTTTCATTAAACGCGCACAACGCTCGTTCCAAACGGCACAACAAACGGTTCACGACTGCGACGGGTAGAACTGCGATGATGCCTGCCCTGCCTCTGGGGTGCTGTCTGAGAAAATGTGTCGCTCTGCTGGCTGCTGCTGCTGCTGCTGCTGTTGCCGCTCATGCCGCTGGTGCCGCTTTCCACTCGATGTCGATCAGCGACCAAATGGAAATGGTTTGTCCGAATGAAAACTCAATTGTTGCACAAATAAATTCAGCTAGTGACCCATAAATATGGCACCGATCAGCAGCAGAAGAAATGTTCTATGAGGAGAACATACCCGTATATATTCTAGCGGGTGCACAAAAGCAGAGATGAGGCCTAGAAGATCTTCAAATTATTCAATTCAATAATTTAGTTTTGCGCTGTTAAGTGAATGAATGTCCATCATATCAATCGCTTTGAAGACAGGTGTCATCTGATTAAACTTGCAGGGGAAAACCCTTTGGAAAGTTTTCACTTGGAGCAATTAGAAAACCCTTTTGTGATATCAAATTCAGTTCCCTCTTTAGTAGAAGCGTTGCAAGACCCGAAGTGGATTTGGCCGCAATGTTAGGCAAAATACAAAATGGTGCTGATCCTGCTCTTAGGTCAGGCATTGACTCAGGAACCCGAACACCGCCAGTTGAGTTTCCTCGACAATATCATCTAAGCTATCCAAAAAGATCAGCAGGACAAGAACTGCTCGATCCAGAACTTGAATCCCGATGATATTCCTATGCTACGTGTCAACGAACTCACCAAAATTAAGGTGATGAAGAACTACAACAACCACGAGGCATTAGGACTGGTCTGCCTGCTGAAACACTCCCATATAATGGTGCTATTGAATGCCTTGGCTCGACCTTGGCATTCGACCATATGCGACAAGGGCGAACCATTCTGTGTATGCAAGGGAATCCCACAGAGGACTTCCTTAAACAAGTTTCCAACCAAGTCGAGAGACTAAAATTTCTTTAAGTGCTTCTCCTGGCTTGTCATCAAAGTTGTGAAGTTTCCATCCATCGTTTAAATCCATTTCCCAGTGCTCGCTTCGAGCCAATTGTGAATATTTTGAGTATCGAAGGATCACTGTTCCATCCACCTGACATCAATTTCCACGGAAAGAAGGCCATTGTGTTGCCCAATCGATATATGCCCATTAATTTTACCACCAAATATGCACCGACTAGCGATTTCCCCGTCACCCGGGCCGAGGGCAAGCAGATCATCGAATTTGCACTGAAATAAAATTTGACCCTGGTTCTAACGGAGAAAAAGGATTCCGACCCGTACTCCGATATTCAGTTTAATCCGCGCCTAGTTTTGAGTAGCGAACTTCTCAGCCAAATCGAATGTGTTAATAGTTTCTCTGTGTCCTCACTGATTGTTGTGGTGCAAGGTGACAAGCATTACAGACGTTTTCCGTAAGCATGACATAAGGACTTGGTTCTTGTACATTCAATGCGCCTATGCCATATTCGTAGTGGTGGAGACCGCCATATTGGTTGCATCCCATCGCATCTCAGGTCACTCCTATCGTCTAACCAACCTGAATCCCTGTGTGAATATGCGCGCCTTCAGCGCCATCCTAGGACTCCCCTTTCCCATTGGCCCTAGAATGAGCATCTCGCTCCGCCTGCTCTTCCTGGCCATGAGCATATTCGGTATGGTCTTCAGCTACTTTTTCAGCTGCAAGCTGAGCTCCCTGCTGACCAAGCATCCGCTGCAACCTCAGATGGAAAACCTCGAGCAATTGCAGCAGAGTGGCATGACCGTAATCGCAGAAAGACATATCCAATCCTTCATTGGGAATGATATACAAAAAGTTGAGTATCTGGACACTATGAAGCGGTTTCAAATGATGACTTCGTCAAACGGCAGTCTTCTTGTGGAAATCTATATGGGAAATAGGAAGAGAATGATTGAAAGCAAGAAAACTTTTTCTCCAGGTGACCAGAAGAACGCTGAAACCAAGAAATTGGACTCGAGGATTGCCCTGAACCACGACCACCAATGTCAATTCTTATACTCCGTTTATCGTCAGTCCACCTAATCTGATCAGAATTATAAAATATTTTATTATTTCACATTTTTCTCATTTGTCTCAAATTTAATCTGTTTCTTCATGGTATATTAATGGTCCGATCTGATCAAGATTCGATACACATACTGTGCTTATGCTAGGCCCATTTCATGCAATCATTCATGAAATGTGGAAAAATTTCCCTGCACTACTGCATTACCAGCAGTGAAGAGAGGGGATCAAATATAACTCTTCCCTTAAAAATATTCGTTCTATGGTCAAGCGCTCTTAATTGTTTGCCCTGCAGTACTTAAATTAGCTGCAGTGAAGAGAGGCGATCAAATACAACTCCTTACATTAAACGATTTTTTTTTTGTCTGACTTACATACGTCATTCACGCACACCCCGTCTCCCATTCCATCCATGCAAAGCATTCTCAGGCCACAACAACAATGCATTCGCCAAAGACCAAAAAAAAACAACAACCACAAACACTCTCATAATGCAAACGCAAAACCGCTCTTGGCGTAGCTGCTGCGCTCTTAACTTTTCGCCCCCGCTTCAGGGCATTGCATTAACACCGCATGCAGTATGAAGAAAGAATTGAAGATAAGAACTCTTCAAAGTAGTCTACCCTTTCTACGCTGATGAGATCATCTATACACGCTTCGTCTCCCCCTACGCTTTTAGAGCGCAAGCCTAAGCAACGGCACACATATGTACTTTGCAAAATCCAAGCCGCTCAGATGTTCTTGACCTACATTCGTTATCTGTGATCACCTGCGTGAGATCTGATTTCTGTGCATTTTTTTTGGGTGAAATTAAAATGCAAGTCGCACTCTTTCGAACACTTATATTAACGAATGACCATCAAATCAATTGGTTTATACCATTCCGATGAAAGACAGCTGTCAGCTCCAAAGGCTTGTCACCTTAGAGATATTAGAAAACCGTCTTCTGTATCGGATATCGAATGTTTGCAGTGATAAATACATCTGTTTTGACTTCGGACTGATGATAAAAGAACTCTTGGCTTTTTATGCCTTCTCTTGGAGATTGGTCTGCGCGATAATGTTTCCAAAAAAAAACAGACAGATACATTGACATTTCCGCATTGCTTTTTTTATTGATTGACAGTAGACGACTACAAGGTAGATATGTTGTATAATTAAGATGCTTTGAAGTTTGCATAGTATTTTCGATTAGATAAAATTATTTGCAAATTAAGTTCAATCTTGAAATTCATATTAAGGTATTGAGAATGCTTTATTTGGAATGTGCAATCAATAAATTTGAAGAGATACAAATAGATATACATTATTGAGACTAATCTTTGCTAGCTTTCTTGTGTTCGTAATTTTTACATTACAACTTAAAGCAGATATTTAGACTGCAGCATTCCCCTGGACTCCTGGTGGAACTGTTTCCTTGCTTTCAATCTTTCTCTTCGCATTTCCCATATAGATTTCCACAAGAAACACCAAAGTGGCCAATCCGTAGCCGCACCCGAGAACCCAACCGAGCCATTTCAAGTGATGTAAGGACAAGGGAGCGAATGCTGGCTGAAACTTTGGCTGAACAGTAATATTGAGACGTTGTAGGACATTATACGGCAAATTGCGTATCCATAATGAGGGGATACCGGACTCGAAGAACGTCAAAAAAAATTGGGTCAGGGGCCACCTATATATCGAATTTTTCTGCATTTTGTACATCCTCGGCAGGTTCTTTATGATTGATAGGTTTTTTGACGCACACAAAGTCTTCCTGGCAATCCTCTGCTGAAAGCTATCGATTGCGTTCCAGTACTCGGAATTAACTATAAAGGAGAGACTTTTTTTTGCTGAGTACAGAGCCTGAGCGTAGTTTAGAGTATCCATATACGTAATATTCAGTAAATTCCGCCGGCTGAACTCTTCATCGATCTCTGTCTCGATGAAGGATTGGATATGTCTTTCTGCGATTACGGTCATGCCACTCTGCTGCAATTGCTCGAGGTTCTCCACCTGAGGTTGCAGCGGATGCTTGGTCAGCAGGGAGCTCAGCTTGCAGCTGAAAAAGTAGCTGAAGACCATACCGAATATGCTCATGGCCAGGAAGAGCAGGCGGAGCGAGATGCTCATTCTAGGGCCAATGGGAAAGGGGAGTCCTAGGATGGCGCTGAAGGCGCGCATATTCACACAGGGATTCAGGTTGGTTAGACGATAGGAGTGACCTGAGATGCGATGGGATGCAACCAATATGGCGGTCTCCACCACTACGAATGTGGCATAGACGCATACAATGTACAAGAACCAAGTCCTTATGTCCAGCTTACGAAAGACACTTGCAATGCTTCTCTGCGTAGCGCAGGGCACTACGACCATCAGCGAGGATACAGTAAAGGCATTCACACATTCAACGCGCTCGAGTAGGTCGCCCTTTGAAACAAAGTGCGGATTCAACTTAATATCGAAGTACGGATCAGACATGTTGGAGTTGGAGTCATGTTTCTCAGCCAGTTCCAGAGTCAAATTGTATTTCAGTGCAAATTCGATGATCTGCTTGTCCTCGATCCTCATGATGGGAAAACTGGCAGTCGGTGATGTATGGTACATCATGATGTTAAAGGGAATATCCAGTTTTGGCAGCACCATCGCCGTTTTTCCTTGAAAGTTGCGTTCAGTTGCGAAAGTTGCAAAAATGGATCCATTTATCCACGACACGTTATCAGTCCGCTCAAAGCGAGGACTGGGAAAGGGATATAGACAATGGATGGAAACTTCTCCAGTTGGATGATAGCTCACAATAACCATATTTAAAAATTTATGTTCCTCGGCTTTGTTGGAGCTCTGTTTGATGAAGTCCTCTGTCGGATTCCCTTGCATCCACAGAAGAATTCGCACATGCCGTGAATGATCGAAAGACTTGGCCAGAGCATTTAGCATCGAATTCAGGTGTGAGGGCTCCTCCATGCAGACTAAGGCCAATGCCATGGTATTGTACTGCCTCCTCATTTCTATTTCTATAATCTCGTTGACACGTAGGATGGGAATACCATCGGGATTCCAGTCCTGGATCGGGCAGTTCTTGTCTTGATGGTCTCAATCGGTCTTTCCTTGTAAATACCTTCGATGAGGTTGGTGAGATACCTCTTGCGGGGCTGCCTAGCTCCCTCAGATACTGCGTGATGTAAGAGCAGTATTAGCACCAATTTTGTTTTGCCCATCGCTTCGGGACTACCTTCAGCTCTTGGGGAAAATGATGAACTGAATGTCCGTCGCTTGTGCACTGTGCGGATGTGACACCACAATCTGAAGGGACCCTCAGGAGGTTATTGACAGCTGTCTGTTTCAGATAGGTTAGTGTTCACTTAGCTTAATACGGAAGTTTATTTGCTTTTCGCTAACTTTATAATTTTTTCGTGGAAATGTTGCTTCAACCGATACGACGCTGGTTTGTGTCTGGGAGTCTGAAGGCGCTAAAGCATCTAAAATTGGATCAATGCTGCCTCCTGTCGATCACTAGCCAAGGCGTTGTGCCTAATTCCAATGAATGAATAATAAATACTCAGCAGATACTTTTTGGCAGCTGCTGATTCATTGCCACATATATTTTCAAACGATTTGAAACGATTCATTTGTGCAACTGTTTGATTTGATGATTGGATTCTGCCGTTCCAGGAATATCATTTTCAATTCGATGGCCATAAAATATTACCGCAAATAATCTCGCATCTGTGTCTATTTTGTCCAGTGGATGGCCACAGACGGTCATTAATCAGGCGGCAAATTGTCACAATTTGTGGCAATTGTTGTCTGTGTTTGTGATGCTGTAATTATGACAATTTTGCGTAATTGTTTTTTTTTACGTTACGTGCTTTGCTCTGTTTGTTGCCGGCAGTTTGTTTTTTCGCCACAGACTCGTCCCGTGCCATATGATTGTTTGCATTCAGCGATTGTTGGTCCCGCGTTTACAAGTTGCTCGCTTGGGCCTAACCATTGCTAATTTCATTAATTTTCCCTTTGCCTGATAGACTGTCAGACCGACTGACTGACTGACTGACTGGCACACGACGGATACGTAATGGGAATTATACGCACTGAAACAGTTTATGAAACGTTAATTAGCGGCGGTAATTTGCAGTAAGGGGTTTGTTTGGGTGACCGTTAATTGATGCACAGCATTTTCATTATGCTGATTGAAGGGAACGGAAGATAGTGGCAGCCACATCTTCAGCTTGTCGGAGGCTGGTTAATCAGTTTATACGTGAATATCTCACTGAAACTCATCCTGCAAAGCTTTTGGGAAATTCTGTCCTGGAAATAGCTCGCCACTGATATAATCAATCTGTGCCCAATCTGTACTGCTGTCCGGATTGTCATTGTCTCGTGTCATTGTCATTCAATCATTTGTGGTAGCCTCAAAAGCCGCGCTGCACGAAAATTAGGAAAATTTCATGAAAAATTAAATCAGCATATCTGATTATGCATCGCATTCAGAGACCACTCTCAATTTCCCTCAGACTCTCTGTTCGCTGTTCAATTTAGAAAAACACAATTTGTATTTTCCCTCCCTTCTCACACACTCACACACACACACACACACACACACACGCATAAGCATTTAGTGGCATATACATACATACATATATATTCTCAGTCCAATTTCCATTGCTGACAAATGCAAAAGCCGCGCTCCGCTCTCTGGCTCTCGGTCTAAATGTTATTTATAATAGAATTTATGCCTAGATGGCCGGCATCTATGGACTGGACCAAATGCAAATGGCAGCCTGTCGCCAGAGTTCCAATTTCGTTCGTGTATCAGATTTTTGTACCCCGTGAACGAATGAATTCGAGAGTTTATACATGACTTTACAGATGCTTTTATTTATGTAGCTGCGGGTCTATAAGAGAGTATAGATAAAAAATTGTATTACAATTTACATATATTGTTTGATATATTAAAATGCGAAGTTTTTTCATTTCAAGCTGTGTATTAAACCTGAAGCATATGTAGAACTCTGAGAGCATGAATAAAAGAAAGATGTCCATGAAGAAACATGTACATATATTAATTGCATCTTAAAGATTGTTTACTCATCACAGCCAATGAAATGAAAGGGAAATTCATTTTAATGTATTTGATTCCATAATTTATGATGGGGTACTCCAAGGTCGAAACACTGTCCTTCGCTGTGGCATATATACTCGTATATTTGTTTCGATTTTTCTGTCGGGCTGTGGGGTGTTCGTTGAGCAGCCGCAAAATTCAGCAACAGCAATGGCTGACGGCAGACGGCAGACGGCAGACGGCGTTATAATGAACCATTTTGTGGCCAAAAATGGTAGCAAAAAAAAAAATTAAAAGGAATGTCTAAAAATTTCACCCGATTACCTTTTCGATGAAGCATTTCGAAATATTTCATAGATTGAAAACGAAATTGAAAATGTGCATGAGGGCAATAGCAATGGAAATGGGCAAAAGCAAACAGCATTGGACATTATATTAAAATGGAGTCATAAATTGGGCAAAAGTCTCTTTTTATGTGTGGGCATTGCTCCCTATAGCACTCTGCTTTTTCCCTCTGCCTTTCCATATATGTACATATGTATGTACATATCTCTCTTTGTCTCTGTCTCTGTCTCTCGCTCTCGTTCTCTATGGCAGTGAGTGCATGTGGCCTGAAGCGTTAAAATTGCATGAAGGCAAATCTCAATGGCATTTATGTTCTGTTGTGGCGCCACCATTAACACAGCCGCCACGTGCTGCAGCCGCTGCATGCGTAGGGCATTGGGGAGGTGGCGGTGCCTGATTGAGGGCCTTGGGGGAGCGGTGCTCTTGTGCGGTACTGGTGTGCGCTGTCAAGCATTGTCAGCATTGGTGTTGGCCATACAACAATGCCCGCTGGCGGCATGTGTCAACAGCTGTTGCCGTTGCCGTTGCAGTTGCACTTGCAATTGCATAATTTTTGGCCTTTACTGCGCCCACAAAATGGACAACAAAAGCGGTAGAGCAACAGCGGCGGCAGGCGGCATCAAAAAATGGGAAATGCATTGGGAAAAGTCAATTTAATTACAAGCGGGCACGCATTTAAATTTAAATCAACTGGTCAGCGAAAAACCACCGCTTCTCCTCCTCTCAGTCTATGTGGGAATATCTGATTTACAATGTCATTAGAGTGTGTGGGGTGGGGGTGGCTGAGTGCTGTTACTCTTTAAGGTTGTGTGTGTGTGTGTAAATAGTTCACACGGCCAGCTAAAACGGAAATGGATTCACACAAGGGGTTGCCCACCCCTGCCTCTGTGTCTGTGTTAGTGTGCCAATGCAGGCGGCGGCGGTGCAAGAAGTATGCTACGAAATATTTTCAGTTTCATGCGCCAAGGCTTTACATTCATTGTATTTGTGTGTGTGTGTGTGTGTGTGCGACTCTGACACGCCCTGCCCCTCCGCCCTCCTCTCACTCTCTTTCTCTGTGGCAAAAAAATGGAATTGTTTATTTGCTTTCGCCTTTTCTTATTTAAAACTATTTTATGTGCCTGCTGTCCCAGCGTAAAGTTTGCCAAAACGATAGAAAGTACACACAGAGAGGGAGAGAGAGCGAGAGCACATCGGTGCAGAGAGTGCACAGAGACTGGGCCAGCAACTGGAGTGTGAAACGTTTTCACTTCCGTGTGATGCCGTTGGCCCAACGACCAACCGACCAAACGACCAAGCTCCGACAAGTCTCCTCCGGACTCGACTCTCTTGCAGCACTTTCCTTGAACATGAACATAAAGTTTAGTCGATTCTGTGCAGTTTTTTAGACCCTGCAATCGTAGGCCGAATCGGGTATATTGGCATTCGTGTGCATGGCATCAGAGTTTTGCACCTACATATTTGTTTTTTAATTAAATATTTATGAACTTTACATTTTTATTTTTTTTTTTTTGGCTGTCGGTTATTCTACAAGACTTACTCATTAATTAGGACACAAAAATGTATTCAATCTAATTGATTTTTAATACTATACATTTATTTATAGTTCGCATATCGGGTTTGATTTATTTAATACACATTTTATTGTGAATATTTTGGTTATGCTTTTGTTTTATTTATTTGTATTTCATTTCCTGGCTTGTATTCCGCCTGTTAAATTTCAATTAAAGGTATTCTTATATATTTTAGGGGTATTCTATTGTCGGAATATTGACTATATGTATGGAGTTTTCTAAGGTTGTTCTTGCGTTGCGTTTGTTACTATTCCGACTATTCGTGTGGCTGTAGCAGTGGCTGGTTGCTGGTGCAGTGCCTTTGCTCCTGCTGCTGCTCCTGCTGCTGCTCCTGACCAAAATCCCATTTGGCACTGAATTGTGTGCGCACATTGAATTTGTAGCAAGCTTAAAACTCGAGCAATCTATGGGTATTAATAGATACTTTATATCTCTGTGTGTGTGTGCATGTGGAAAAATATGTGTACCTCTCTGCAGCTATACATATACATATATGTACATATAGATTTTTGTGCAGTGTAATTGAATTGCCAAGTGCTGGGGACTCTCTTCAATTTTTTGTTTGCTTCTGTTTCGTTTGGGTGGTAAACCGTTGGGTGGTTGCATGTTGGTCAGCAGCCTACAGATGGAAGGCACTTGAACTGGAGGCAACTGAAGATAGTCAACGGTTTATGACGTGTTTATTTGCCATAACAATTGCGACACAATTGTGCCACATGCAGTGACATTTATGTGACCAACTCGAAACTCGAGGACAGAGAATTGCAGGACTGCAGGACAGAGAGGGGCAACGAGTGTTGTCTATGAGTTATGGCTCTTCAAGCGGCAACTGCAACCGTTGCATGCAACGCTGACATATCTGACTGTGTGTCTGATAAATGAAGCCTGCCAAGAAAAGTCAAGTCCATGCACGTGACAATTCCGGGATGCCTTTAAGTGGCTGCTTTAAAAATGTAGGCCTTCTCCAGAGCCAAAAGACGAGTGATCCAATGTGCAGTAGCATATTTAATGGTAGATTTTATTCCTTCTTTTCACTGCAGCAAGATATAAGAATAGTAGTTCGTAATCATTATTTTTTCGGCATCTTATTTAGAGAACTACTTCTGTCTATATTTCTTAACATTATTGCCTCTGGGAGCCCCAAGAAGGACTCTCATTTCACACTGAAACACTCCTTTGCCAATTGAACAATAAAGTCATAATACGCTTTCGGCGTTTGTACGAAAAGCGGATAGAAAGCCTCACACAGCCCACAGCCCACAGCCCACAGGTTACAGCTAGCTAAATGAAAGAAAATGCAATAAAATAACAACTTAACACCTTTGGAGCCCAAACAGATAGAGAGCGGGGAGTGGGGAGTGGGGCGCGGGAGCAGGAGCATAAAGGGAAATACAGAACTCTCTACCACTCCCTCTCCCTCTCCCACTCCGACTCCCACTCCCACTCTCACTCCATTTCCAACAAAGTGCCAGCCATACACAAATGCGCAGGCAATGCAAAAAGCAAACCGTAAGCGTAGACTAAGCCGATTATAGCACGAAAGTAACGGCAAATGTCTGAGAGAGAAAGAGATGAGGGTGAAGAGTGGGGGTGACAAGAGCTAGAGCAAGAAAGTCGAGCAGGAAGTGCGTGGCGTGGCGTGGCGTGGTGTGGCGTGGCTAGGCAGTCAGACAGAGACGGGACAAAGAGCGAGAGCAGGCAATGAATTATCGCACTAGCAGTAGGAGCAGCAGTCGAGACAAAAGTGTTGTAAAAAATGTAGTACTATTAATTTTCTTTGCATATCTTATTGTATCTTCATAAACAGACACGCACACACAAACACACACACACACACACACACAGAACGTGGCAAGGAGGTCTAAAAGGAGGAGGTACCAGCCAGGGACAACCCTCCAGGAAACTGGCTTAGTGCTAAGAGATTTCTAATTCAGTTGAGCAGAAATAAATTACTTACCGTAATTGTTTGCCATATAGAACTGTAGCAAATAACATTGAGCTCTCCACTTTCTCCCCATCTCTCTCTCTCTCTCTCTCTCTCTCTCTCTCTCTCTCTCTCTCGCTCTTTTTGTGTCTCTTTCTATTTTGTCTATCTGTCTCGTGGGAACTTTTGAGACGAAAATTCTTGTTGTTTTACATATTTGCTTTGAGCCATTTCTGTTTTGGCAGCTGCCGTAAAAGGATTTCGAGCTTCCTTTACGCATGATGGTAAATAAAAACTTAAATATCCCTGTGGGACTATCCCTCTCTCCTTCTCGCTCTCTTTTGAGTGCCGTAAAAACTTGAACAATTTTTGTAAAATTTATTTACTTGTTTACTTTTAATTTATCTACCGCACACTCATAGTTGACACGATAGCAAAATTATTGCCCTTTCCTTTTGTGCTTTATGTGGGCATAAATAATTGTGCAACAGCAGCAGCACAAAACTGCCTCGGTTAAAATTTTTAATTATTTTTTAATGAACTACAAAAAAAAAAAATGGAAATTGGAAGGATGCAAAAAACCTGTCCTTAACATTATAAATTTATGCATGTTTAAAGTGAATTTATTGCATGTTTAATTGTGGATAATGCGTCAGGCGCAGGCCAGCAGCAACAAGCTGCCACTGCTTCCACCCCACCCTACCCCATCTGGCACCCGGAATCAGGCAATAACGTGGCAGTTTCACTTTTTACGATCTACCCCGATAGCAACCGGATTGACCTGCAGATATTGCCTGGAGGAGGGTCGTAAAAGACTACAAATATCGGTTAGAATTTGTAAAGAAAATATAGCCTTATCGTTGATTTAAAGCAGGAATTTTTATTCATTCGTCGAAGTTGACCAAAGTTGAATCAATTCTTAAGAAAAACTGCAGTGGAAAGTCTAAATCTATCATACATTGATTTTCAGTCACCCTTCACGACCCAATCGTAGATCTGTAACACCCCTTGCCATACACCGCCACACAAAACCCCAAGCCCAATCTGAACGGTTGGTAATGGGTTGAGCCCCACAAGTCACGTGCTTCTACTGGAGCTCCAAAAATCACCCATTAGCTGCCAGTTTGCACTTAAAGTCATAAATTTATTTAAATATATGAAGATACCGCACCCGCACCCATCCCCCGCATGCATGCTCCTACACATGTACATACATATAAACGCAAAAGCCCACACGTTCAGAGGAGGGAAGGACTGCGCCAACGTAAGGCAAAATTTATATTAACTTCAGTTTGCCACGGCTGCTGCTCCGGGGTGCGCCAACTGCGGCTGCCTCTGCCATGCAGTCATTGCATAACTCATACGCAACGTGTGCCGAGCGAGTCGCGGTGCGTGGCATGCAGCATGCGCTCCAATCCAGCCAGCCAGCCAGCCAGCCAGCCAGCCAGCCAGCCATATCACCGACACAAAGTGAAGAAAGGCTGCCTCGAAAAATGGCAGCCAAGAGAATTTTAAATTACGCTTTTGAGTGTCGACGGTTGAGGCCGAAATGCAACTGCAACGTGAAAGAGGCAGTGACTGCAGCTGCATCGCTCCCTTTCGTTGCATGCATTTAATTGCAAATGAAGCAAGAGCTGTTGAAGCAACAGCGGCAGACCCAAACCCCGGCCCAGACCCAGCCAAAGCGCTGACAATGCCAATTGCCAGCTGTAGAACCCATCCTGCAACACAAGGCCCCAGACCCACATCCATGCCACATCATGCCGCAAACTGCAAATGACGTTTAATCAAAGTTGTTGAAATTGATAGCATTGTTTGTAGTGCACGCCCGCGAATGGCAAAATGCATTTTAAAGTGCGCTAAATGTGTTAATTAAAGCTGCCCCACCTCCTACATGACTTTGCTTTCGCGTCTCATTGGGCGTGATTATTGTTGTGTGCACCCTCCACCCACCCCTAGAAAAAATCCCATAAATAAATAAGCAAAGCAGTCCAGGTAAAAGTGCAACAGATTTGAATTAGAAAAGTGGCAGCGAACAGGAGTAGAAGCTCCAGAGAGCTACAAGGATCCTGCCACTAGGAAATTGCAACTTAGTTGCTGTGGCAGGCAATAAAATAAAGTCTTAGCCAAGTTCCCATGCAACGGCAGGAACAACAGCAGCAGTAGCGCCAGAAACTGGGGGCACATTTAATTTGTTGTGCAACAAATTAACATTTATTTTCATTAGGATTTCAACTTCTGCCCACTACTGTTTCCCTTTTCTATCCTCCTTTTCCACCCATTCATTTTTTCGTCTGCTCTTTGTTTGCTTTTTTGCTTTTAATTATAAATACATGTGCCACAAGCAATATTAACCCATGGCATAACAAAAATCGCGTAGCAATAAAATCATATCAGTAGTGCAAGTAACAACCGCAGAATCCTACAATAAAACAAGCACGCAGGCCATGGCGGAGCGCAGAAAACACTTTTTTTTCGGTCCGAAAGTTCCAACTTCAAATACTTCAAAGTCATTGGCAAAGCGCAAGGGTCGGTCCCAGAAATAAAAAAAAAATTAAAATCGTTTCTAAAAGTTATTTAGATTTTCACATATTTTGTATTCTTTTGCAATGATTTGAAATAGTATTCAGTTTGCATTTTTGAGTGCGTTGAATACAAATAAAATGTAATATAATTGTAATAAATGTGTACAAAATAGTAATGCTAAAGGCCGACGTTTTTGTTTCTTCTTAATTATTTTCCAATGATTTTTCACCCCCAATGCCAGCCAACGGGTTAATGCCAATGAAATTCTTGTGTGCAGGTGTGTGCACATTTTTCCATAGCATAGCCCACAATTGTGGACGTGTGGCAGGGTCTTCTTGCATTCAATTAATGCGTGTGTAGAAAGCATCACCGAGTCGCCGATGATGCCGACCGTCGTCATCGTCATAGCCATGGTCAGCAGCAGCATCATCATCATCATCATCATCACCTTGACGGCGCTGCGCATTATCCAAGTAAGAGCTCATGCCCGACTGAGCGCCCATCGAAGCTGAAGACCATGGTGCGGATGAGTAGCGCTGCCTGATGCTGCTGCTGCCAGCATGCGAGGCGGCAGCGCCACCGTAAGACCAAGGACGTCGTGGATTGCTGTAACGGGAGTCCGAGAAGCGGTGCCGTTCGGGATAGTAGTGATGCTGATAGTAATCGGGATCTGAATTGGAGTCAATGTCGGGACGGGACGAGTGGTCAATGTGTGTTGTGCGATTAGGATAGAAGTCCGCGGCGGAGCTTTGGTGGGGTCTGCGTGCTGGTGGTGGTCTGCGATGTCCGTAGTTATAATCAACATCATCATCATCATCATCACTGGGGGGTGGGGGATAATGATGTGAGTTCGTGGCTGGATTGTGATTATGGTGCGGGTGGTGCGGATTGTGCGGGTGCTGGGGCTTATTAGTCACCACGGCAGCAGCAGCTCCGCTATATGGCGACTGCAGCACCACCGTGGGGGTAACAATAACGGGGGAAGGACTCGAGACTGGGCCCGAACTGGGACCGGGTCCAGAGTCCGGCACTGGAACCAAGGCAGCCTGCTGCCAAGATGGGGTCGGCGATGAGGTTTGTTCGCGTGAGTTCATCTCGGCTAATTTATTGAAACGATTCCGACTGCCGGTGTCCGTGAGCACCATCACGGTGGGATTCATATCGGACATGTGATCCTTGATACAGTTCTGCAGCAGGTTCAGAAAGAAGAAGAACGAGAGAAGCGTCAGCGCGGACATCACCCCGCCGGAGTTCTTCTTCGATTTCTTGGCGGTGGAGCCCCTGGTGGGTGGCGGTGGCTTTGGATATGAATAAGGACGCATTGCTGGAGGATGGGGAGGAGGATGGGGTGGATGTTGCATGCCCATGGACAGTGCGGGCGCACTTCCAGCACTGGCATGGTACGAGGTGAAGCCACCCGAGGGTGGCGTCTGCTGCAATTCGTACTCCACCGATGGCTCGATGCCGCTGCTAATTTCAAACTTGCATTAGTCTCGGTCTCTCTGTGTGTCGGAGTTTGGGGTTTGGGGTTTGGGGCTTGGCATTTTGACCCGTAGTTGGGCGCCACTCTTACCTATAGCCGGAATGTCCGCTGTACGGGGCACTGCCTGCATAAGCACCGTTGTGGCTGCTGCCAGCGGCGGCCAGCCCCGGTCGTCCCTGTTGCTGGTAATGGTAATGGTTGTTCGGATAGTAATGGTTTGGATAATGCACGCGTTGCGTTTGACTGGAAAACGGAAAATATGGAAAGCGAGAAAGGGAGAAAGGGAGTTAGAAAATGAACCCCTAGTGGGTGCAAATGAGACTCTTTGACTCTGAGTCCAACTAGACGGTGTCCCGAAAACTGTGCAGGATCTGCTATCTTACACAAAATTATAGAATATCAAGAAAAATTTCATTTCCCTATAATAAGAGTAGCCCCTTTTGAATAAGATGAAATATTGTATATTACAAATTATATTTGCACATTGAATTTTCTCCTATGCCTTTGAAAATATCACTTTCACTCGACTCCAATGTGTTCTCTATGTTTCAGGACACTTTTTATCTGTCTATGTACTCGAAAAGTGCCTAAGGTATGGACTTTTCATACTCTGTGGCTGCCTCTGCTTTGCTTTTTGGGTTCTGGTTCTGGGGGTCGGGAAGGTCTCATCGTGGGGTCACCATCATCGTGGGGTCACCATCGCGGGCGAGTGTCAGTTTCTGTCATTTTGGCTTACGCATAGTTATTCTCCGCAATGGCTGACAGCACCGGGTGTTGCTCCTGTAGCTGTAGCTGTTGTTGCTCCTGCAGCTGCAGCTGTTGCTGTTGTAGTTGCAGCTCTCGTAACTGCTCCAGCTGATGCTGCATATTTTGATGCTGATTTGGCAGAGACATTCCGTTGGTTTTGGAGTTTCAGCAAATTTAATTGCTAATTGATTTGTGAGGCGCGAACGGCATTGGACTCTCTCTCTCTCTCTCGCGTATGCTTAATACTTCACTTCAATTTACTTTTTGGTGGCACTAAGCGGAGGATACACTCAACTGCCAGAGGCAGTAGCCACAATGGGAAGCCGTGCCGGAGGAGGACCTGATGGCAGCAGGCGCCCCAGCCGCAAGTGACAATGTCGCTTGGGCGACTGGGCGGCCAGAAAGCCTTTGCCAGACACTTGGCAGGCAGCTATTAACAGGGCCAACAGCACCAGCAGCAGCACCGGCACTAGCACCGGCCCGACCTGTCACTGTCAGCTGTTAAGTGAGTTTGAGCTGCAACTGCAACAACAACGATCTTCGCACCTGAATGAGGCAGCAGCAAGTGGCAAGTGGCAAGCGGCAAACTGCCGGCTCTGACAATTGCCTGTAAAGTGTTTTGCGGTGACATCGACCAACTGACACACACCTGAACTGGAGCGTTTTACGGTCCCATCCCGCCTCATCCCGGCCCTGATGCGCTGCACATTTTGGCCAACAGACAATTAGTGCACGACAAAAGGCGGCCCAGTAATGCTTCTACCCCTGTTCTCTCTCACGCTTTCTCTCTCTCTCTCTCTCCCTCTCTCTCTCTCTCTCTCTCTACAAGTTTTCTTCCCTCTCTTGTCAGTGTTAATGACGCTGCTGCAGTCGCTTGTTTATTGCATTAAAGCTCTATGGATGGGACGCAGCGTTATGCACCAGAAATTGTCATAATTGTGCCATGTCTGGCACTGAGTCTGCCTCTGCCTCCTCCACTGCCACTGGCACTACCCCAGCCTCATCCTCTGTTTTAGCTGCTAAATGGAGCCCAGTTCTTGTGGTCTTTTGTGTGGTTAGTCGGAACGTCCTCTGGGTGGTTTAGAGAGACAGAGAGAGATTTCATCTCTCTTCCGTTGAAGATTTATGACTTGGGCTAATAGTTTTCATTGCCAGAAAATGCCTATGGTATTGGTATGTATTGTCTGGGCATATTCGTTTTTAAAGATAGTTCAATTTAAGCATTTGTGGTTACCTGATCAGTTTCCATGTTTTCCTACTCCATATAGAGCTCGTAGGAATGTACATAAAACATATGGTATATCTTTGAGAAAATATCTCGAATCTTCATTCTCTTTATCTAGCCAAAATGGTATTACACATTCGATCAGTTACCCCCAACATCTAACAGATAACAAGTCCGGGGCTGTTGTCTTCCCTAAACAGGAAACATTACACTGCAATGGCAAATATTTAACATTTCCGCAGTGGCAGTGGCAGTAGCAAGCAACAGCGACAACAGCAACAAAAAAACAACATTTGCTAAATCAAAAGCATATAATAAATTGTCAAATTCTGCTGCACTGCAACTTTTCCACACATTTTCAGCTTTGATTTGTCACCCAACCACCACCCAACCCTCAGAAAATGTCGGGGAAAAATGGAAAAATACAAAAACTATACAACTTTTGCTGATGCTCCCAAAAAGAAAAAAATCAAGAAAAAAACACAACAAAAAAAAGGAAAGCAAATCAAAAAGTCAAATGCCTTGAGGGGTTGCAAAAATTTGAGAGTGGCTGAGAGTGTGTGGGTAAGGGGACTGGCTTCCCTCCCCCCGCCCCCATGTTATAGTGTGTAAGGTGGGGTGGGGTGGGAGACTTGTAAGGGGTGGAGTAATTTGTATTTAGCTTTTTTTGCCTGGCGCCATTGTCAACATATTTCAAGCGGGCCTCGGCCTGAGCCACAGACAGAGAGTCAATAATATCTTGACTTCCCCCACATTGTACATAGTTCCCTCTAGCGTCGGGGCGGGGCGAAGCGGGAGGAATAGAATATTCGTACAAGATTTTTATAAGATTTTTATGGCCAGCAAAATTGGTCAGTCCCGCGCCCAGAATTTAATGACTGGAAAATGAGGCATTTAAGGCAAGTGCCAAACAAAAGTTCCTTCTGCGAACGTGCCCGCCCGGTCAGCCGCTGATATTTATGGGTCTGCATCTGTATCTCCAACTCGGTCTCTGACTCTGATTCTGTCTGTATCAATGTCTGTGTCTGTATCTGTCTTCGTCCCCTCTGTATCTGTCTCTGGGGGTAGTCAAGTCTGTGGACTGCGAGCCCCGTCGGGTATAGGCAGGAGAGGCAGAGTGGAACTGAAGCTGGAGCTGAAGGTGGGTGTGAGGGCATACATTAATTGCCGTGATTAACACGTAGGCGCATTAAATTATACAAAAACACCGTAGAGCAAGGACAGTCAAAGCAGTAAATACCCTGTTGTGTTCCGAAATATTAGCAAAGCGTATCGATACTGGAGAAATTTTATTGAAGAGTTTGTATAGGGAAAAGCTGTGCAAAAAGATGAGAGAAAAGATCAACAATAGATTAAAAATTGGAATGAAAGTCCTTTTCTGCGGACTGTACTGCAATATACTTCTTACTTATATGCCAAAAATGTGCGTACCACCAGAAAGGGTATCACAACCAGGCCTACACCCGGCCATGCCGCATCAATTATCGCATATGAAGCGGCTAATGCATGCCTCTCTCTCTCTCTCTCTCTTTCTCCGTGTCTGTGTGCAGCCTATTTGCTTGCGTGTGTGTTTGATAATCTGTGTGAGTGCATAAATCATTTGGCTACATTAAGTCTTTGGAGGAACCCAAAACAGGGCCTAGCAGGGCGCCGTGAAAGGCCACATTGAACAAACTTTTCGGGCGCTGGCAAATGAAACAAAAATAAAAACTCGTTAGGCCAGAGCCAAGTCGAAGAGTACGTGTCCTGGACTTGGACTTCGACTTGGACTTCGACTTGGACTAAGACTAGGACTAGGACACCCCCAGGCAGCGCAGGACTGTGCAGTGTCAAGTGTAAAGAAGAACTACTAATCAGCAGTTAATTCTTATCTTTAATTAAGTGCACGTTTCACCCCCGACCGATCCAAGAGAGGTTCCAAGGAGCAACAAAGCAGCCAGAGGAGACCAGGACTTTGGCTTTGGCCTCTTCGGCGTTTATGGCAGATGGCAGACGGCAGACACAGAGGGAGTTCTAGGAGACAGTCTGTCCAGTCCAGCTTTTTGCTCAACACTTTTGTTTGTCCTTCCTCACTTTGTGTTTTTGGCATTGTCCGGGACAAAGGCCACTCGCTGGACAGGACCAGGACACCATCGCCGCCTTTTGTCGCCCTTTGTCCCACTCCGGTCAATTTAAAGAAATAATCTAAGCAAACACTCTTGAAAATTAAGCAGTGTTTTTTTTGGGGTTTTCTTTTGGCTTCCGCTCTCGAATTAAAAATGTAATGCGTTCGCTTTTGTTTTTTTGCTGCAAATAATTAAATGTGGATATTTTTCGTTGTTTTTTTTGTGTGTGTGTTTGGTGGGTTGTAAAAGAAGCTGGCCAATTAAAAAGGCTACGCAACAATGGCCAAGGAGCTCATGCATGGCTTATCCTCGGCGCTAGCGCTCTAACCCTTCATCGAAGAAGAGGTCTAAGATGCTGCTGCTGGAATTTGAGGCGATAAACTTCGAGTTGTCTGGGTATGGGTCTGCTCTCCTCGGGGGTAGTCCATAAGTCATTACCCCCCTTGAGAAAGCGCCCACAGGTAGGGTGGGTAAACGGTGGAGAATACAGCGGATAGTACGTCAGAAGCTGCTGCTGCTGCTGATGATTTGGCTCTCTCAAGTTGTTTGACAAACAATACGCAACCCCTGGCCAAGAGAGGGGACACCTGAAGGGAAGAAGAGCAGCAGCAGGTGAGGTGGGTCTGAAGATAGGTGGGAGAAAGGGCGAGACGCTACAGGGAGATCTGGGCACGAGAGCCGCACTCAAACGAACCCGTCACATTTTTGCGCTTTTACATGGCCCCAACCCCCCTCACATTCATCCTACACGGCCCCTGACAGAAGTGCCCCAAAACGTGGCGTCATCAGATACATGAAAACAATTTTTTTACAGCAGTAAAAAGCTGCACTAAAAATAAAATAAAAGATATTTTATTGAAGTGGTGCCTGGGAATGATGAAGTGAAAGGGGGACCCAACCCCAACCCCAGCCTCACCCCCACCCCATTCCCGGACCCTGGCAGATTAATTATGCATCGCTAAAATGCTAAGCCAGGTAGCACCACAGAGCACACAGCACCACGGTATCGCAACTGTGCCCCAAAGGCAAGTGGCAAATGGGAATGATGAAAGAGTGTGTGGGGGGGGAGGGATATGGTGTATAGGGAGAGTACCAGAGCCAGCCCGGGGAGGAGTATGTAAAAGCCAAGTACAAGCCACAACAAAATTAAAATCAAAATAAAATCACAAAAAAAGTTCGTTGGCAAATATGCAAATAAAATGGAAGGACTTACAGATTATAGGGTGTGCACACTATATTTAAGTGTTTGGGTGTATCCATTGTACGAGGGCCTACAAAACTAAGAACTATCTAGAATTTTATCGCTATTTTATCCATCAAAATCTTTCAATCTAATAAAGGGTATCATCGGTTTTTGATTTGGCTATAATTTTGCTATCTTAGACACCGATTTGGAGCATTATTTACTATTCAATGAGACCGAAAAATACTCAAAATAAAAGTCATTGAAATGAAACGCTAATTATAGAAATTATAAATTATAGAACGGATAAAATTTAATTCTGCCATTTAATAGCCCAGCATTACTAGGCTTATCAAAGGTCACACATCCGCAACAAAGTAAATGCAAATCTTTTTGGATTTTGCTGGTGCTGCCTCAAATCAAATGCCTGTCACAGACAGACCCTACAAATCATCATGCCTCTTCACACATAGCACTCGCTCACACATACGCACACATATGTACATATATACAGCTGCCCACTTGCCACCAAATTATTCACATAAATAAAAAACGGTGGCAAAAAAAAATTAAGATTAAAATAAAAATTAAAAGCTGCAGCTAAAAATCAAGCAGCAAACGTCAAAGCCAAAAGCGTCGAGCTGTCGGAGTTGTCGTCGTGTCACTGCACCCGCGCCCAGGTGAGGGCGGTTAAAGTGGAATGGGGGAGGGGGTACAGAAGTGCTGCGGACTCACAACATGAGGTGCGACACACAAACACACATACACATACACATACAGATAAACATACTCCCACTAGAGACACACAGATGGAGGCGGCAGGAGCCAGCAGCTAGCAGCTAGCAGCCAGGAGACGACAGCGACAGCGACAACGACAACGACAACGACATCATAGTACCCACTTGAAGCGCTTTTAACAAAAATTCTTTTAATTTTTCACTCTTCTTTTTTTTGGCAACACCGGCAGGATGATGATGGAAGTGCTGGGATGGGAAATACGAAAGGAAGCTCAAAGAGCCTCATGGGATCGAAGCTTGGAATACCCTCGTAGAACTAACTATTTCTATGGGACGTGTCAGGAAGGATACAGCTTGCATTTAGATGCACAACTAGACAAGAAGTTTTCGACTACGATGTGTAAAAAAAATATTCACATAGACTCTTGTCTATGGTAAATATTCGTACATTTATTCGTTCAACGAATCAGGTGAAATGGGGGTATACCATTCTCTTACATATTCTCAAAATTAATCAGACATTCGTCCCTTCTGTGCAGTAAAATTAATACATCTTACGATACCCTTGTCAAGGGTATAATTAAGAAAAATCTCTGAGCTTCACTGCAGAGCTTTTCAGCGGCAGAGGCAGAGTTGGTTCTGGGTTCTGCTCCGATTCTGGTTGGATTCGGGGACCTGGTCTTCGCTCTGGCTGTTTTTCGTATGTTTGTGCAACCCTCACGGAAAATGAAATTTTCCTGCAAGACGTAGAAGAAGTAGAAGAGACCGGCGACAGCGACTGCTGAGGGAGCCGCTGCATTGTTGATGAACAAGCAGCACGCTAACAAGTTGTATGCGCCATCTGAGGCCCTGCCTCATGCACCAAAAAAAAAAGAAGCGGAGTGCACCTTTCAGCGCTGGCGTTGGTACGTGGGCGCGTACATTGTTGTACATGCTACATGCCCGTGCCACAGGGGCCCGGCCCTCCTTTCAGCATCCCAACAACTCCGGCAACCGCTTAGAGATGGCTGGAAAATTATGATGCCTGCGTTTGTTTCTCGTTTCCAGTGCTCCGCTCATTTTAATTTCCACTCATTTTTTGCGCTCCTTTTTTGGCCTTCGAAAATTACAATAAAAAGCACACAACAACCAAAGGCAGAGCCTGAGAATGGGAGGAGCAGATTAAACAGTTAGAGAAAAATAGGAAAATTCAAGTGCATTTTTCACTTCACTTTACGGTGCATTCACATTTCCGTTGCATTGCATACAGAGTACAGAACAGAGCAAAACAACAGTGCAGAATAAGTCCAAAAAAAAAAACCACAAAAAAAAACACAGTTTGAGGGCATCAAAAACCGAAATCGGGGCTGCTGCGGATTTTTACAATTTGTCGTATGGGGGGAGTGGGCAGTGGGGAGTGGGGAGTGGGGAGTGGGAGATGGGGCAGAGACAGCTTCAGAACCGAGCAGGTATCCGTATCCCTTTGTTGAAGAACCCCAATACCAAAGCTGCCAACCCTCGAGCCCTGTCTCTGTCTCTGCCTTTTCTTTTTTTTTTTTTGAAGACCTTTAAGGTATTTCTCTGGCTATGCAATTTTTTGTCATTGTCATCGTTTTGTTGTTGCATGCAACTCAGGCAATGGGATGGGATGGGGAAGTGTAGTACGGAGGAGAGGTCAGTCGTCCCTTTCACTGACTGCTTTTAGGCGCTGGTTGCAAGAGTTGCACTTTTTGCGGCGGCTGCCACTCGTCGCTGCACTCGGCCCCGTCCACGCTGGCTGTTGTGTTAAATTTTTTTATAAAATTTGCATGCAAAGTGCATTTCCCGTTTTTTTTGTGCTTTTTTTGGCATTTTTTTTTTTATTTTAATTTCTTAATTAGTTGCTTTTGTGGCCAGACCAGAAAAAAGGGAGCATGATGTGGAGGCTGGGAGCTGGGCACTGGAACGGGAGCTGGAACGAGAGCGGAGCTTGAAAGCAAAAGTCAAGCCGCCTGCATTTAGGGGTTGCAAGGGTCTCTCCCGGAGTTGCGTTGCGTTGCGTTCTGAGGGCTTTAAGTCCGAACAGCTTTTCAAATTAGTCAAATTGAAATGGCATTAGGCTTTTGATCTGGGCAGATGTCCAACGCCCCACCTGCCCCTGCCCCTGCCGCTGCCTACCCGCTTCCCAGCAATCAAATCGAAAACTATTTAAAATCTAATTTGCATTTCGACTAGGGACTGGGACCGGCGGAGGGCTCGGGGTTGGGGTCGGGGCCGGGGCCGGGGCCGCCCAACAAACAAATGCATAGAATTTTCTTATCCCTAAGCCTCTGAGCACGGCTGGGCGGGCCAGTGCCAGAAGCTGCATAATCACAAAAATTTGTCATAAAACTTTGGCAGACGCAAAAGTTTTGGGCTGCACAAAGTCAAAGTCGTTGACGTCGTCATCAAATTGCAATGCTATAGAGATGAAAGTATAGGGGTACTGAAAGGACTACTATCGGAGAGGGCATCCAATGGGAAGGCACCTCCAGAATTAGTCATGAATCAGCAGCAGAATGCAAATGTGCTATATTTACGAACGACCCCTCTAATTCCCCAAAACCTTTTGCCTTTAAAGAGATTACAATTCCTGTATCAGAACCAATTTGGTTGCACGCTGCGGTTGCCTCATACCTCCTCAAAGCGGGGGCGAAGAGGGGTGTGAAAAGTTTTTAATTACCCTCATCAGCGAAATGCAAGGCTCCACTCAAACCAGAGAGATATAGAAAGGAGGATGAGAGTTTGCTTTGAGACAATTTTGTGCACAAAAAGTTTCTTTTGGGAGCTGGTGGGGAGGTGGTGTTCCTGAGAATGAGACTCAAACTCCTCTAGAATCTATCTATATATGAACTTTGCTTTTTTTATGATAATTACATTTGAATAATATACATTTCAGTCACATATGTATACTCGTACGATACGCAGCCCCCAAAGTGCAACTAATTAATATTAATGACACTAATTTGCCTAAGAGAGTGGAGGGGGGTGACTTCAATGACTTCAATGCACATTGGACGGTCAGGGAAGGTGCACTTCCTCTTTGCAGCAGGCAACCTTTGGGATATCTCGCTATAAGGAAGGAGCTCTGAAGGAGTGGCCAGAATTATGACTTAAATGACTATTATGACTAATCAGAGGCCTGCCATCAATCTGTGTCACTGGGCAGAAGGAAAGCGAAATGCAATCGCATCACCATGTAGGAGGGCCGGCGATCCGTATCTCTCGGGTGTGGTGTGAAAAGCGAAATTCTCAACACTTGTGCAAACAGTGGACTGGGGACTCCGGACCCAAGACTGGGTCTCTCAAATGAGTCGATCTTATCTGTAATTGCTTTCGCTCAGAAAGATGCGATGCTGGCTGCAAGAAGAGAAGCCTTCTTGGACACTTTAAGGAAATGACCTAAATTAGGCATAGAAATGGAAAAGTTTTTGCATTAGCATGCGGCTTTCCACTTTGTCTTTAGTTTTTAGATTTTTCCTTTGGCTCTGCGATGGGAGGTGGCAGGGGCAGGGCAGGGGGTAAACTTCAAGAAATCGACATTTGCTTGAGCGTTTTTGCTGGGAGTCACGTAGTTGCAGCTGCCACGCTTTCAGGTACGAGTGCATATCTCGGTACCATGCTGCAGAATACACACACATACACACACACACACACACACACACACACACACACACACATAAAGGGGAGGAGACAGATTCTCACATTTTATCTATATCTGCAAACAGACGAGGACATCTCACTCTCTGTGTGCCCATATCCTTCTCATATGTACATATACACACACGCACACACACATATACAGCCACGCGCTAACGTCATTCCTCAGTCAACACAAACAAGAGATGAAGTTGAATTTGTACTTCCGCTTCTCTTCTTCTTCTTATCCACTTCCCCTTCTGTTCCTTTCCTACATCTACTCGTTTTGGCCTCAGGCTGAAAAATCAGTTTTTATTCTCTTCTCGGAGGATATTCTTGTTTTGACAGAAGGAATCACTTCCGTACATCACTTCTTAAACAACGTCTAGGATCTGATCATTCTCTCACAACTTAAAGATAAGTCCTTAAACTCTTACATATATTCTGATATTCTCTGGCAGAGTATTCCAAACTTCTGGCTATCGTCCTTTCGTCCTGTTTGTTTTTGTTCTTATCCTCTACTGATTTGTCGCACGACTTGAATTCCTGATTATGCCGCCAGCTCCAGCTAGGCATGAATTTTCTCTGCATGTGCATTAAAAACATAGATTTTCTAAATAAAAAGGAAGGAATAAGGAAAAAAAACAAAAAAAAAGGTGAAGGGGCATTAATTATGCGTAAATGAGCTTAATGCATCAATTAATCAAATCAAAGGCGGCGCCGGCCAATGGGCAAATGCGTTTCCCCGGGTCAGAGTTGCAGCTCACATCGGGGATCCATTCCCAGTACCCCTTCCCAGGAGCAGAGCCGTGACTCGCTCGCCGTTCCTGCTTCTCATCCTTGGCCCTGCATGTCGTGCCTTTGTCGTGTCACACAAAAGCACGAACTCGCGCCGCGGAATAACCTGACCGCGACTCTCAATATTAGCTCAACGATGGTCACGCGTCCTGTTGTGGGCGTACCAAAAGCGTGGTCGTAGTGTGCTGCAACGGTCAACATAGACTTATAGCAGTGAGCAAGTGTTAGAGTCAAATCGGTCAGCTCTTGTCAGTGAATAGCAAGGAAAAGCTTTGAGGAAGCTTTGCAGCTTTGGCGCTGTTTCTGACCTGTAGGTGACCATCTGGCCGTAGGACGAAAACGCCAAATTTCTAGGAAAATACCGACTTTTCTAAAAATACCGATACCGTTCATATCGATGTGTGTGTATCGATGGCTATCGAAATTCACTAGGCAAAGTGCTGCCAGACTGTTAATAAAGGCGGTTTATTTCAAAATAGGAAAACAAACCCATTAGGAAAAGAGTTTAAGTATTCTCATTCGTTGGATCGCTTATATTTTATGTATATTGAATAATGTATTAATGAACTATGTGAGCTTCATGAGTTAATTATGACAATTTCCCATTAAACTATGTTAGAATTAGGGATCTAGGGATTTCTGATTACTTGACGATTAAAGCTGAAGCCGGACAAGGTATAATGCTTGCTCTTAACAATTTTCACCACTTGCTGAAAGTTTCGAGAAAAATCAATGTTCCAATTTAGCAATACTATAGAAATATAGAAAGCGACCTACCATCACTAGCTTGATGAGAAAAACGGCAAATGTGAGGAAATTAATGCTCATGATGGCTGCTTCGGGTGGAAAATCTATTGCGGCCTCGTCCATCAGGCCGCGACGCCTACGTTTCTTCCGTTCCGTTGGCTGCCACAGAACCGCGAACTGTTGCTCTGTGGTAGAGTTGGTGAAAGTTATAAAAACATAACATTTATATGTATATTTACTAACCAATCATCCGCATAAGATTGTCACGGAGATTCTGGAGGAGCTTGATTTTCTTCTCAATGCTGAGGGCTGACTTCTTGATCCAGCTGCTCTGCATGGATTTTAGAAACTTAAGAAAGCCGTGCATGCTAGGCATCTCGAGGCCGCTACCGTTATCTCCTTCCCCGGTGTCTGCCGGTGGCTCCGTAGTCTCCCCCTCCTCCAAATGGTTATCTGCCGAATGCGACGAGTGTCTTCGCGATGTAGTCTCCACATTGGGAGTGACCACATTGTCGACCACATTAGAAACGGGTGCCTGAATGGAGCTCCCTAAAATTTTGTCGCTGGTTAAAATGTTCGGGTTTCCCGGACCCTCACTGAAGCGGATGCGCTGGTACTCAATCCAGGCGGGACTGGGCGTGGTAAAGCCATCCGATGACTCCTTGCCTGAATCTGATTGCGAGCCAATCTTCTGAGCTGTCTCCACACACTCTCTTATGCTGAGAGCAGATAAAAGGAAGAAATTGAATGGTAAAAGTCGCATCTTCTTGATTGGAACGTTGAGGAACTACTGCTGGAAAGTGTGGCACGAGTCACAGAATGCTGTGCTTCGAAAAGGGTGTCAGCCGTTGCAAGCCAGCGATTTTGAGATGGGTGTTGCAAATAGAGATGAACTATTGGATACCCCCTGGACAGATTTGTAGATACCAGTGGAAGTCTAACAAATGTTGCAAAGCATTCGAGCCCATGTCACGATCCCATAGCACTTGTAGTCTCTGAGATATATAAGTCATCTCTTGTCTACTAATATACCTTATCACCCAAAAACTACTGGTAATCATAACCGTTATGAAAATGCACAGAAACATGCGAGAACATGCGAGACATTAAAAAGTTTTGAATCAAAACCATCGAATATCAAGCGGTGTGTTTCTTAAACAATATTTTCTCTTCTTGGGGCAATGTGGGTGATGAATACATCGATGAATACGCTGAGATGTAGCATGTATTTTGTATGTATATTTGATGTACGTAAGTGTTATTCATAAGAGTTGCCATTAGGTGGTTAACAAATTAAAGCTATCGACTAATTTTGATTCTAGAGAAAAATGTAGCACACAGAGTTTTTTGTTGTTTAGCATTTATCGTTATCAAAATTATCGTTATGAAAAGAAGCAGCAGCGAGAGGGAAAACTTACACGTCTAGGATAAACATCGAGAGTGCGGGACGAATAAATGCACACTCGAGGAAACTATACCCAAAAAAACCTGTCTTGAATCTGTCCCAATTAATTCCAATATAATTGAAATTTTTAGAAATTACATTTGTCATTTCACATTTAAAAGCTTTTGGGGTATAATTATCTCTGAGTGCACATAGAAACATGTTGGACAAACAGCTGACTAAAAGCAGCTGTCGTCTGCTTGGTTCTGCTCCAAGACTATTTGATGTGGCGACAGAGATGGAAACGAACCCACTTTAGCGCCTTGCCGCTGATGGCCTCCACCTTGGGGGAATTCTCGGACAGGCGATGGCAGTCAGCGCAGTTGCCTGCGGATGGATAACTCTCGGTGGTGCTGTTGGTCAAGATGGGAGCGGGAGTGGTAGCGGGAGTGGGTGTGTGGTCGGTGCCCACTGATCCGCTCAGGTAGTCACTGTCGGTGGTCACAGGTCACATGTCACCCGCACAATCCCAGCGAATGTCGTCCGCCTCGTGGGTGAGATAGCGTCCGCCGCCCACCTGGCTCTCCAGGGTGCGCAGGTCGCGGTAGGTTTGCTTGTCCTGCAGCCAATAGTGTAACAGGCTCTTGTCCACTGTGTAGCGCTTTCGCTGCTTCACCTGCAGCAGGTTGTTAATAAGATCAATGGCTAAGGAATGAGAGATGAAAATGTTATGTCAGAAAAAGAATACCCCAACTGCTGCCAGCAACTGCTCACCATTGGAGGAGATCTCTTTCCACGGATTGGGGGGATACATGAAGGCTGCATTTTGTATCTGATCGTTGATGTCCTCCTCTTCGTTGAAGGGAAATGTCCCGCTCAGGCTCACATAGATGATAACGCCCACGCTCCACATGTCCAGCGACCGATTATAGCCCTTGTTCCGGAGCACTTCGGGCGCGAGATAGGCGGGCGTGCCCACCACCGAACGGCGGAATGACTTCTCCCCAATGATGCGGGCATAGCCAAAGTCACATAGCTTCACCTGTGGAAACTCTGCGTCCGAGGAGAGCAGCACGTTCTCTGGCTTCAGGTCGCAGTGGACGATGTTCTGCGAGTGCAGGTACTTGAGGGCAATCAGGATCTGTGTGATCAGAAACTTGGTGACCCGCTCGCTGAGGCGACCGCGCGTGTGCGACAGAATCATCTCGAGCATGTCGCCCTTTAGCTTTTCCATTACGACGAAGATGCGCTCGGGAGTCTCGAACATTCGCTCCAGGTTGACGACGCCGCAGTGGCAGATGTTTTGCAGGATGGCCACCTCGTTCTTCAGCTGGGCCTCCTGCTTGGTGGGGAAGCGCAGCTTGTCGATCACCTTGATAGCCACCTCGCGCTTCGTCTTCTTGTGCACGCCGCCGTACACGACGCCAAACTGTCCGGAGCCCAGCACTTCGTCGGGAAATATCTGATAGAGCTGGCCCATGTCCTGTACCTGCTCCTCCGATTCACAGCATTCTGTGGAGAATTGAATATGGAAGATTGATTTGTTCTTAGCAGAGAATTCAGAATGTGGTATAGGTATGGGTATGGCACTCACGTGTGTTGTTGACATGCATGAAGGCCTGCCGGATGCTGGTTTCCCAGCTCTTGGCGATATCACTGCCGATGCCGCTGTCCGGGGGTGGCAGGCGCACCGCCTGCTCCTCCTTGGCGCCCACGAGGGGATCTTGGCCGACGTAGTAGCTGAGGCTGGGCATGCACAGCTCGAAGCAGTAGTTGGAGTCGGGACGCGGATCGCGGTGTGCCTCTATAGAGAGGAGCTCCGCCAGTGGCAGCTCCTTGTGGTACTTGCTGCCCTGCTCCGAGACGAACAGCGTGACGGTCTTGGAGTCGAGGCGCCAGTAGTAGCGCTTGACGGCCTTATCCAGGGAGGTGAAGTGGACCAGCCACCCCTCCTTGAGGGCCTGGCCGCCGCGCTTCTTTGTGTGCTTCACGGACTGCACGATGCGCATCAGCGGGATGTTGGCGCTGGGTGAGGAGGAGGAGGATGACTGAGACTGCTCTGACTGGCCGTCGCTGAACTTTGTCTCGCCGCCTACGCTGCCACTCCCACTGCTGTCATCGCACATCCCACCATTGACCAGCTCCGGGGGAGAGTTGTGGGCATTGGTCAGCGCCTTGGGCGGCTCCCTGGGTCTCCCTGCAACCAGATTGACGCCGCCTCCCATCGCCCCCTTGCCGTACTTTCCGTAGTCCGGCTTCGGACTAGGAGAGTCCTCGAAATCGCTGTCGTCGAACTCCTCGCGGAAGAAGTTGTCCCGCTCCTTGCGTGGCATCCCGTCGCCAATCTCCGCCTGCATCTGCAGCTGACTGAGCTGCGCCTCTCCCGTGCAGTCCAGCGGCACCTTGTCCATGCACTTCTTGTGCGTATTGTACTGGCAGTCGCGGCACTGCAGCCCCTGCTTGAACAGCCCTTTCAGCAGTTTTTTGCATAGCTGGCACACCGTCGGGATTCCGTAGGTGTGGACCTGGAACGTGTGCGGGATGCGGAGCACAGTCAGTCCATTCCGGCTGCCCGACGAGTGAGTGCGCTGGTGTCGTCCTGGTATGTTCTGCGGGTGTAGAATAGAGCCGGGGAGAGTCTTCATTAGCATATTGGATTTCTCTGGAGAAGCGTCTTTATATGGCATCCCCCGTGGGACCGTGTACAGTACCTAACAGTACCCTAACAAATGGGGATAATTGACCAAAACTAACAGGATAAATTGCGCCAAGGTTCCCTTGAAATGTCATCGGACGGAGTGTTATGTATGCCAAGTATCCCTTGGGTAACACTGTTCTGAACTTATTTATACTATAAGAAGGATAAAGTAAATGGGAAATTGTTCAAACGAATACGAAAGGATCACCTCGTGGATTCTTCGGTAAAACTTATAAAAATTGAAATAATATTTGTCCTGAAGGGCAAAACTACTTTTGGCAATACGATAGCATAAATGCATATAAAAATTGATGTCCTTTGAAAGAACTCAGAGATGGGTCATCTTTACATCTATAGAAAACACTTTCCAACTATCCTTTTACAGCTTTCACAGAGAACTAAGGGGTAATCCACATACAAGGCTGCTGTCAAAGCAGGTTAATTACCGGTTAATTTCCCCAGGACCTTTAACTTTTTCCTTCAGGGCCCCCCGACGAGTATTTAAAAGAGTTGAACCAATAAATGTGAGCAAAATGAAAGTTTATTCAAAAATGAAGAGAATACAAAATAAAAGTGTAATTAAAATTTTAAATACTCGTAGGGATGCCCAAAACTGTCAACTGTCCCCACTACTCACTACTCATTTGCAACGCTCACTAGCAGTCATGGAGATACTCGCACACACACGTATGTATGTAAACAGGACGGAAGGACTAGGGCTAGGATGAGGATATTTGACATGCTTTTCCCACATCCCCACGTGTGTGTGTGTGTGTGTGTGTGTGTGTCCGAATGTGTCAATTCTTAATAATGTCATTCATAAGTTCCGACATGCGCTTTACCAGAGAACTGTTGGAGTCATTCCGGCCCGTTGATTCCTCGGCGGAGGAGAGCAGCGACTGCTGTGAACTGCCGGACGGACTGCGTGGCGTCTGCAGGGTGAACGAGCGTCTCGATGTGGCGTCATTCGAGCGGTTACAATTGTTCGGTATTTTCACCACACATCGTTTGTGATAGTTCTGACCGCAGCCTGCGGGAGGGAGCAAAGGGTATATTGAACAGGAGGATTAGTCCGGCCAAACGAAAGCAGTTGTCATAAATGGGCCACATACCATCGCACTTGAGTCCCTGACGCACCAGGCCGAACAGCATTTCACCGCAGAAATCACAGAAGGTCGGCCCCTTGTAGGAATGCACATTGAGGCTGTGCGGCTTCAGAGTTAGCATCTCGGACGTCGGATATAGGATGGCTGTGGAGATAGAAGCAGAAACAAATAAAAAAGACAGTCAGAGAAAGCCTAGATCGAAGCACGGTTAGGGCTAGAGTTGTGTTTGGGTTTGCTTATTCTTACGGCTGGCTGTCAATACAATTTCCACAAGGGTCTCGTCCACCACTTCCGCTGCCGAATTGATAATGTGCAGCACATTGGGTGTGCTGTAGTCGTGCACGAACAGAAGAATCCGCTCCGAAAGATACGTGAGTCCGCTGTCCGGTATCTGAAATGTGTCAAAAGAGTGTTAGAGTTTTACTGGCCATGTCCAGGTCCATTTACGGTGTTTTTGCTTCATTTAACGCTCATTTTTGCATATGGGGCACCCCCCATTATCATATCATATTCGTATTCGTATCTTAATTGATTGCCTGATAAGATTCAGCGGGCCATATGCACAAAATATCATACCGATTTCAATTGATAGCCAACAACAAAAGATAAATAAAATATGCGAAAGCTAACTGCAGCGGATCGTCTTTTGGAAAACTCATATGAAGCTTTTGCTATAGGGAGATATTGTAAGTTTTCAGTTTTTCATTAGTAGGTCTTTTGATCTAATGGATTCTCCTGTATATAAACCTTACCTGACACAAAATACGAGTATATCCATAGGCCCAAGCACTTCCAATTTCCTTTTGGGGGAAGGGAGCCTCAGCTATGATAAAAGTGCGAGGCGCCCACATGGTCATGAGCCGACATGAAGGAGGATAGGAGGTAGAGCAAGTTCGAAGCCAGGAGCAGCTGTCTCGTTATGGGTCACCGGTTGCGGCTTGGTTAATTGAATTGGCCATGGATAACTGCCCTACCTACCTCCCTCCCACCTTCCCTCACTACCGAGAAAGTGAACGAGTCATGTCTATGTAACTTGGACTTAATGAAATAAAGCAATTATTCTGCACACATAGACATTTATTAATCTTCCCCTCGTCCATCTGCATGGCTCTGGCCAGGCATTCGGACTGCGGACTGGACTTTATGTTGACTTGGCCGCGTTCCGCCTTGCCACAGATGGCAAATAAAAATATTTACTTATTGACATGACCCGCTCCCAGCTCTGGAACTTGCACATTTTCCCCAAATTTTTAGTCGGAGAGCAGATGGTGATCCCGAACCCCCTGGGTGATGGTGGTCTCAGGGTGGTGCCTATTGGTCCCTAGTTCTTCATGGACTGCTTCCATCCATGCAGACTTCCATTTCCATCTTACCTTTGTGTTGATGAAATCACAGGCCATATCCTTGAGTGATTTGAGTGTGAGGGCGGTTACAGGCACGCTAACTGCATCGCGAATGCTGCCAAATTGGAAAAGGAATGTCACCTCGGGCCCCTCCATGATGACGGGGACGCTACCAACGCCAGTGCCAGCGCCAAGGCTGGCGCCGCTGCCTCCGTTGGAGGTACTGTGGTGTCGTTGGGCCACGGTGACTGTGGTTGCGGAATGGGTGGCTCAATAAAAAATTCTACCTCCCCTTTCTTCGTTTCGACTGCACTGATTCCCGACCTTCCGCGACCTCCTTGTTCCTCTCTGTATGAGGTTTCGCCTGTTGTTCCTAATGCCAAGGACGCAATAACTTTTGTAATAGTTGCCACCGCTATCCTGATTACTCTTCCTCTGGTGTTGGTGGTGCCTCTCCTCAGGTTTACTTCTGGACGATTCCGATGGCTGGGTCTGTTTGTTTTCTGTTGGCTATGCCCTGGTTCTGCGATTGAGGATACGACGGACTGCGGTTTCAGGGGTGGCTCTCCGTATTGATCCAGCTATAAGGCAGAATTCCCACGACATTCATAAGAGCAAACTGAAACGACATTATCGAATAAGCTTTTAGATTTGACGAAAAATTCACTTTACCCAAGTAAGGGCGTAATTACTGAAATTGGAATGCAATTGGTAACCGTATCCGAAAGAAAAGCCAAAGGGTTTGTCTGGAGTACTTTGGAGTGGTGGTGGCGCAAACTGAAACTCATTTTCCTGCCTTTTCCTGCTTTTGAAAGAGTCATTTGAAACTTTCAATTGCATACAACTTTATTGAAACTTTTCAGACAGACTGCATTGGGCGGAACGAATAAATGGATGATAATTAAATGTACAATATGTCATTTAAGAACTTTTTCTGGGCTTTACTTTTCAATAACAAACTCCAAAATGATTTTATTGGGTAGAGGAAAAGAATATATGGGTCTTTTATCGTGTTAAAAGTTTCAATTCTGTTATTTTTAATATTAATAATATCTGTGAGGCTTTTACGTATACTGCAAAAGCGAAACTCCAACTGCAGATATAGGAGCAAACATTAAAGTAATTTTCTAGGTTCTATGTATATTTTCTGTTATTCCTCACAGTGATGTGTTCGTATACCTTCAGAATCGACTGTCTGTTGATTCATTAAGGAGAGTTAGTAAGTTAGGTCATGGAGCGTAGAGCGTGTATCGCTGAGACAATGGATCGATATATAACAGTCGATTCAGCAAGCCGATTCCATTACGTAGACCTCAATAGGGCATATTAATAGATATTATTATACCCATTTACGAGTATATAACAAAACAGGTTGTTAATGGCGATGTGAAAAGTCTATTCAGCTGCAGATAATCGTATGAGATTATTCAGAGATCGGGCTGGGAAAATGTCAGGAAGATTTGAGTTCTTTCCAATTATTTTCAAGTGGCCTCTGTGACCCATTTACAGAAAGGGGAGTGTGTGTGTATGTGTATGTGTATGTTTGTGTTTGTGTGAGGCATTAAAAAATACTTTGTTAATCACGATTGAAAATATGTGCTGGCTGGCCATGAAAGGAATGCCAGATGTAAACGAAAGGGAGGCGGCGGCAACAGAAGCGGAAGAACAACAAAACGAAAGCCGAGGCCCAGATAGAAAGACTCCCAGAGAGCGGCCGCCAAGCAACTTTCTAAATCTGTTTTTCTGATATTGTGTTGTCTCTTGGCATACCTTCGGAGAGGGTATTATAAATTTGTTAAAATGCTGGAGACAAAAGACTTGGCATATTTTTGTTTTTCTTCTTCATAAATAAAATTGTTTATATGCCAGAAAATTCATAGAAATGTATACGTAATGCAAAACACTTAGAACATTATTTAAGTCCAAGAATACAGTAAAAAATGTAAAAACAAAACATTTGCTTGGCATACAAAAAATAAAGAAATTCTGTTCAGTCCAGAGGCTTACAGCGTCCTTATCCATCTACTTTCAAATAAAAATCTGAAAACTGTATCACTAGAGGTATCTGGAGCTTCGGTACTCGAATTAATCGTTGTTTTTTTTTGTTATTTCTTGTAAATAAGTAGGTGTATCAGTCAAAAGTTGCCTCGCAGCTGGTAGCGGAGTGCGTTTTGAATTTCAATGGAAGCGCGGGATGGAGGAGAAGGAAACGGAGTGGAGTGGACGCTGGATGGCATCTGGAAGTGGAGGCCGCTTAAGACCTCAAGTGTCTGGCAGAAAAAAACGACAAAATAACAAAATTGGAGCAGAAAATGACGCAGCGCAGAGGCCTAAAGTCAAGGCTAACACAGCCACTGAAACGCAGACACACACACATAATCGAAAGCTGAGGCACTAAAGATATTCAGCCAAATTGGCATTAAGTCTGCTTGGTATCCATGAGATACAGATACATTTGACATTTACATAACAACAAGCAACAAGCTGCGAACGGAGAGCTTCCACTCTACACTTTCCACTCCCTCCTCGCTCATGCAGTTGTTCGTTAATAATTTATTAATCAAATACCCGTGCATACACTGGGGGTGTTTGTTTTCACTGTCTTGCATCCGATGGATGACTCTTGGCCATGCTGACGCTGACTAAGCCGTGCTTCGTTGATGCTTCTTCTCCTTACGATGGTTCTTGCCCCTGTTTTTACTGTTACTGTTACTGGTACTGGTGTGCTTCTATTCCATTATATGCGCTGCAATCGAATGTCACTGCCATCGTCGCCGCGAAACGTTCTGAGTTTGTTAAGCCAAAAGAGCAACTGACTTGACTTGGCCAACGGACTGCCAAAGCCGTTGATGATGCCCCTCCGACCAGACCAGCCAGGGCCAGACCAGGGCAGCGAAAAAGCAAACACAAAACCCGTTTTACTACACGCACACATAGCATAATGTATAGTGAGCAAGAGAGAGAGAGAGAGAGAAAGAGAGAGCCGGAGAGAGAGCGACCCAGACGTGTGTATGTGTGTGTGTGTCATGAACCAAAGCACTCGACCCGGCATGCTCTCGCCTCTCTTCCTCCACCCATCTAACCATCTGCTTTCTACTCTCTGTAGCGCTATCCCCCTTTATCGTTTGTTTGTTTCCTTTGTTTGTTTGTTGTAACTGCCACACTCTCACATCTCTCCCTCTCCCTTTTGGGCCTTCTCTCTATTGCGCCCAACCCACTCTCCCGCCCCTCCGCCCAGTAATTGGCATTTTTGCACTCTTTCTCCCGTCCCGCACCATCGCGCCCATTTAGCGCCCATTTTCTTATTTCTCTGTCATTGTCAAGGCTGTGCGAGAAACTACCTGTGGGGGCTACTGTACGGGTCTAGCTCTGGCTCTGGCCCTGGCCCTGCTTCTGCCCGTGGCTCCTTGTGCTCGCGCTGATAAGCCAAGGCCCAAGGACCAAGGTTATTTCATTTTCTGAGACTGGCAACAATTGATACACATATTCGTAGATATTCTATACGACTGTGTATGAAGTACACCACAGATGAGAGCAGTAACTAAAATATGTTTTGATTGCTTTAATTAAATATGTATGCACTAGTATTTACTCATGTATTTAAGTTTAACTACTCGAATATAGACACTCTACTCTATAATGATCCACTGGATCATTCCCTTAATGAATAAATCATTTCTATTGAATATTCACTTCACTGAAGTTTTGAATAAATTATGTACATATGTATAGTCTTCAAACATGAACACACAATATCACGACGAGAGATGAGTCTTCCAATCTGCTGGCAGCTGCTCATATTCTGATCACTTAAGAGTAGTGGGCTTTATGTTCTGAGGGAGCTACATACATACATATGTATGTATGTCTTCGAGGCAAAATTTAATTTCGAAACTAACGAAACCATTATTACATTACGAAATATTTTCAAATAATTGCCGAATTTGTTTTAAATTCTATCTGAATTGATCAAAAATCAAGAAAAATTTGAGCTCTTTTTTTTTTAAATATATGAAAGCGTGCTTGAAATATTTTTAGACTATACAATTTACCGTTAATAATTTTGAAAATACTCAAGTAAGCGAATGGAAATGTTCTTTGTGTTTGGCAAACGATTGCTTCTATTTTTATTGGCAGAATTCATAATCTACAAATATTTTGAGTGTTGTTCCATATAACAAACAAAATATGTTTTGCCCCCAGTATTGAGATATTTCGATTTGAACAGGTAGTAATATAAAAGACAATATGGAAATAGTTATCTGAGGTGTTCTTCTATATTGAACTTAAGCCATTAAATGAAAACAAAAAATATTCAATGCTAATCCCAGTACACACGATAGTATGGTATGATGAAAATTTTACATCATTGACACTTTAGTCTATTTGAATTTGAATTTTGTAGTCTTAGGATATTCTACCATATCTGTACTCACGCTACCATCTCTATTCAAGTTGAAAGTTCAATCTTTTGGGCAACCTTTGTGCGTGGTAATACCAAAGGACGGTTGCCTACTAAAAAAGTTCGTGGAAAGTTTGATTTTTCTTCCTATTTGTTTGGTGTGTTTGTTTTTTTTTTTTGATTCTCCGCTATCTGCTGCTTTTTAGAGGTTGCGGTGCTTCGGGTGGTGGCTCACCCGTACTCACATGTTTGTTTGTTGGAATATTATTAGAATTTTCGATTCAGAGACAAAATGCAAATAGCCAAAGACGACGCAAAAGTCGCGCGCTGTGCCCTGATAAGAGGCCGCCTGGAAATGGCATCATCATCATCGATAGATAATTAGTAAGGTGATAATAATTTGAGGGCGCTGAGAGCGAGAACGCGGGGCAATGATGATGCCGGGCTGATCCGAGGCTGATGCTGGCACGACGAGTGAGTCCAAACTCCACCAATGTGGGTGGAGTCCAAAGGAAGTCCTACTAGTCACGATGACTGCGCCCCCGGCTAGAAAGGAGATTGGATACGGCTAACGACAGCAGGGCAGAACCCGAGTTCATGTCAAGTGTGCGACAGGCTGACGCACTAGTCATAAATACCAAGGCCAAGGAACAACTTGAACGTGCTTTTGTTTGCTTTCCTGGCTAAAGGATAGCTCAAAGGGGCGGCATTGGAACCATATAGGGTCTAGGACTAGCCTAAGTTCGGGGTTGTTTTTGCTCGAATTAAAGAAGAAATAATTAACAAGCGCGGCGGCAGGCAAACATTTGCATTGGAGCGGTCCAGAAAAGATCCCACTTAGAACAGGGCAACAAAAACAACAAAAAATGAAACGAGCCGAACATTTTGGTACCTTCGGAAAACTAGGAGTATTCTGTGGGTTTTACTTTTGAGCTATTTGATGTAGATTTGAAATAAAACTACACCTTGTTCTCTTTGGAAACAGAAAAGGTAATCAATATAGTCTTCAGACAAGTATGTTGCGAAATGCTAGCTTTTAATTGGACCTTCTGCAGGCGTATAACAAGAAAAAATCAAAGGCAGAGCGGGACTTCGGGAACAGTTCCACATTACAGTTACATACATATGTATGCTCAAAGTGATATAATATCGCGAAATCCGAGAATGGAGAGGGGAAGGGGAAGCACTGAAGTTTTAATGTAAATACATACATATGTATGTAGTATTACATATGTATCTTCGACGGAAATATCATTATGCTGCTGCACGGGTCTTCCCGATTATTTTTACACTCATTTGATGCAACACTTTTTGTGTACATTTTATAAATTATATATGTAGATACATACATATACATATGTACATGTGTATGTATGTAAATATGTACATATGTACATGTATATATATAGATCTGTTGAAAATTTCATGCAATTAATTAAAATAATAAATATGCACACACGTACACACACAACGAAACGTTCACGGGCACGGGCACGGAAACGGAGAGTAAGAGCTACATACATAGGTTCCAACACACCTTTAACAGTGCCCCATTTCGCCTGGCGCTTTTCTTTAGAATTTGCAATATTTTCTTTTGTGTGAGTGTTTAGTAATTTTTCTTTTACGTGCACGATTCCGATTAAGGGGTTGAGGGGATGATAGTATGTGCTACGGCTACTGCCAGGTTTCCCACTGTGGCAGCATCGTCGTCGCCTACGTCCACGTTGTGTCGCTGTTGTCGCTAATGTTAGCGGTAGAATTTCACACGTTTTCACTTTTCCTCGGCCGCCGCGCTACTGAAACACAAACTGCGAAAAAGCATTGGCACAGGCAGCAGCAACAGCAATCGCAGTCGCAAAGCCAGAAGCAGGCGGTAGAGCAGCAGAGCACAACAGAGCGCAGCAGAGCAAAGAAAAAGCATCCGAAAAGGCAAATTCAAATAAAATGGCAAAGCTCAGCTTTGCTACCGCTCCGCTCCAAAATGAGAGAGTCGGGCTTCCGGCTGTTCGTTCTCCCACGCAGAGTAGCTCTCCCAGATGGCTGATGAGAGCCACAGAGCCAGTGTGAGAGGATGGGAGAGCATTGAGTTGTTGCGAGTGCCATACGATTTCTACATGCTCTTGATGCGTTTCCCCAATCTGTTTTTAATTTAATTCGGTTTCTGTCCATCTGTTTATTTACTCGTTCTCTTCTCCGTGTTTCGCCACCCTTCCCTCTTTGGTTATCGCCTCCCACTTGGCGTTGTTTACATCAGAGCCGCCAAAGCTTTCGCACAGGTGTTTAAAGCTTTGAAGTTGTAACCAAGAGAGAGCCGCCTGATTTCATCTCTGTTGAAAGAGAGTGGCAGCAGCAAAGAAGAGCATGCTTTAACAGGGTTAAAGTTCAGGTTTAACAGTTCAATGTAAATAAGTTTCCCATCCCACTACGCTCTCGCCTCGCTCGTATTCTGATAGATTTGGAACTTTAATGAGTTTTAATTTTTTTCAACGGGGTTTTGTTTTTATTTTTAAATTTTAGAACTGTTCTCCCGTAACTCGGAATACGACCTTCTGTTCGGCGGCATTGTTCACACTACCATTTCGCTGTTATACTTCGAAACCGATTGCGGAAGGTTCAATCGATGAGGGAACCGAGTCCATGGAAGAACAAAAACCAGGACGGGCTACAAGCGTCTGTCCATTATCAAAAAACCGCACAACGCACAGTTGATTATACGCTCTCAAGGCCTCAGTAGCACACACATTGATTGGCCAGACGATGATGAGACGTCAGTGAATAGCTCCATCTTCCAGTCGATCGGCCGTGGACGTACATCCAAAGATGATGCTGGTAGCCCAGCCCAGCCTGAATGGGCATCAGCATCACCCTCATGCTGTGCGCAGATCCCTCAACGACAGTCCCCATAATGTAGTTCTTTAGAGCGTCTAGGGCGATGTGGTTCGGATCTCCAAGCCAATCGTAGTAGAAAATGGTTTTGTTTTTTAATTGTACGATGGCCAGCTCTTCACATCATCTGACCCAGCCTTGATGAAGCGTGGCAGAAAGAATGTATTCATCGCATCGACACTGGCCAGAATGCCCTCCTTTTTCGGTGAACGCTTCATATAAAAATTGATCACTTCGTTTTTCAGCCAGAAGATTCCGTTCAGTGTGCGAATATCCTTTTTAGTGATTGTAAGCGCATATTTAGTGATTAGAGGCTGCAAACAGATCAGAAAAGGAGAGACACATGTATTAGAAGGGAGAGGAGAGACAGGCATGGAATGTATCGAGATAGGGGTCATATTCAAATAATTGCTTACATCACTCAACAGTTCCTTCTGCTGCTCATCGGCGATTGGAATAAACTCAATGTCCTTCTCATGTTCCTCCTTGACACCTTCTTGTTCCAGTAGAAGGAGCACACATCCCATGTGGCATTTCAAGATGGTCCTGCGGAATGTACACTCCAGACGGCTACGCTCTTCAGTTATGTTTTGAGAGCTTAAATGGATACAGATATGGATACGAATAGATGCACATAATCAATGCAAGCCAGCTGATGGTGATCGTCCGCTTCAGCGCATTGGCGCTGCTCTCGCAGTCTTTCGCTAAAGATTCGCTGCGATACTCTGTTTTTTTTTTCGAAGACCTAAAGAAGACCTAAACTATTTATAAACCCTCTCATTCTCCACTCACTGTTTCTGATCGCTGGAGTTATTATCCAAGTCGATTATGACGGGCTGCGCAACTGCTTCCGCGGCTTGAGCGGATGGCGCGCTGCCGCTGTCAGAGTTTCTGTCACTGGAGTTTGCATCGAAGACCTTCTTGCGCAGCATAGTGGCTGCGACCTGGCATGCTGTGTCTTCCCCCTCCCTTCAAATGCATGTTTCTCTCCTGTTTTGATCTGTTTGCAGATCAGAACAAAGTATGCGCTTACAATCAGTAAAAAGGATATTCGCACATTGACCGGACTCATCTGGCTGAACGACGAAGTCATCAATTTCTATATGAATCTTCTCACCGAACGTTCACCGCAAAAGGAGGGCATTCTGGCCAGTGTCGATGCGATGAATACATTCTTTCTGCCACGCTTGATCAAGGCTGGGTGAGATGGTGTGAAGAGCTGGACGCGTAAAATTGATGTGCATGGCCATCGTACAATTAAAAAACAAAACCATTTTCTACTACGATTCGCTTGGAAAGCCGAACCACATCGCCCTAGATCATCGCTCTAAAGAACTACTTGACACAACTGTCGTTGTGGGATCCGCGCAAAGGCATGAGGGTGATGCTTATGCCCATTAATGCTCGCTCGGCTGTACATGCTCGATAAAGACAGTGCCAGCTCGGCCAGACTTAGTCCTTAATCCTTTTTGGTTCCGAGGCGCCAGAGGCTGTTGACCTGAAGATTCGTGAGGAGAAGAAATTAAAATAAATGTTCGATACACGGATCGGGTCGTTTTTCTCATATATCTGGCATTTACCGATTTTAGAACGGCTTTCTCGCAAATGGCCAAGTATAACAGTCCTTCCCTTACTTTTTAGTTAATTCTTATTAACGGTCTATGGCTTCGCGACGCTTTTTCTGGAATTACTGAAATATTAATAAAAGTTTTTGCTCTGAGCACGTTTGACATTTCCACTGACATAAGTTACCTATCGATAGTTGAGTTGGCATTTACACTGCACTGAATACACTGGTTCTGGTTGATATAAATTATAAAATTAACTTTAGGAATTTTTTTTAAGTATTATATGAGTATTTTTCCGTTGTGCTTCAGCCATAATTATTGACCGTTTAGTTTTTGTTGTTACTTGTGGTGATAGGCAGAACAGATAAAACATTTTAATAATATGGAATTTATAAAATTCGGTTGGAACAATGATGAGTAGTAAGGCTGAGCCGTGGCCTTTGCCTCGCCTTTACACCAATACACACACTAAAAATAATAGTTAAACTAAAAAAAAAAGCTTATTAATATCGATTTTATCGATATTCAAGGTGATATGGCCGATATTTACATCAGAGTATAAAAAAAAATAAACTCAATAAAAATACATTTTAATATATTTGTCGTGATATTATTTTCTAAATAAATGCGAAAACTGTATATATTCCAATTTTTTGTACTCGTAGGAAGCAGTTTTGGTTATTGCTAGGGTAGCAGGTCCTCTGGAAGGACTGCGTGTGGGTGCTAATTGAGCCGGTGAGGGAGTGAGCTTGGTACGCTCGCACAAGGTGGCGGCGCGCAGATAGAGATTGTCTTCTGTTAGGATTCTCAAGTATGGCCTTGTTGGTGGTGGAGTTGCGCTTGATCATCATCTCCATCTTATCTCTCTCGAGACCTTTGTTGTCGCTGTCGTCTTTTTCGCCGACCTGTAAAACAGTATACTAATGAATATGGTCTCTATACGAGCAAAGTCTTTGGGCTGATCGGTACCTTTGCTAGGCACTTCTTTTGTTTGATTTGCCTCCAAGTAATTATACTCCACCTACTCAAAACCGCAGCCCTGATCCTTGGCATTCAGGGCTGCGTAAGGTAACTCCTCAGACTGCCTATATTTTGTCCCACGTTGATGAGTGCTATTCTCACATCGACCACCGTTGCCATAGTGCGCCCGGTGAGCTCGCAGTAGTTGTGCGTCCAGTTTCCCAACTCCACAATTACTGTAAACAACAATTGCATATATTAATATGCGGTTGACCATTTTTACCAGTTTGCGTACACTTACACGCTTGAAACATTTCCGTGAGCGTCTCCAGGCACTGTGCCCGCACCCTTGCCCAGCAGGAGCTACGAGTTCACGTGGCCGACCAGGCAGCGGTAAACGTCGACGTTGGGTATGTGTTTTTCGCTTAAGATTATTTCACCTTTGCTGTGCTACATTGTAATATTCCAAACACTTTTCTCTGTCCTGTCAGCTGTTCCATACAGGGTTGCACAGTGTGCTAAAATGCGCAATGAAAATAACACATTTTATCGACACATTGTGATTTGAAATATAGCGGGCATTTTTGAGCATATTAATTTGGCGAGAGATCTTATACGGCGATACCCGAATCCTCATGGTTTTTGATAAAAACCACTGAATTTTTCAGGTATTGTTTCAGACTTTGGCAAAATAATGAAACACCATTTTCCAATTGGTGGCAGTAAACGTTGTATTAAATGGCCAGCTATTTCCAACATGGTATATCCGAGTACTTGAATAATGATATGTGGATACCATCATTTCAGAGTTAAATATCAAAATTCTACAAAATATTTTCCTATTTAGGATACTTAATATTTAATTTAATCAAAATTCACCAAAGAGAACCAGAATTGAGAGCAGTCGCATCCACTCAAAGAGAGTCAAGAGATTAAGCTTGGAGACTGTTGCTTCGCTCCCGATTCTCTCTAAAGAAAGCTTTCCTCTACACTGTAGAAAATTACGCCTGAATTGAATCCATGTTGGCTCTGATGTTCATCATCCTTGGGCCAAGGTGGAGTGGTGCCTTGGCCCGTTCCATGCAGCGAAATTGGAGCGCGTAAAATGTATATTACGCTAACACGTCACGGCGGAAAAATAACCGGAAACGCAAAGCTTTTGCGAGATGGGGAAATGGACAGCAACGTAATCGCTTTTCCACTCTTGGAGCTTTTCATTTCACCAGCCAGAGAGCTGGAGCCAGGAGAATGAAACAGGGAATAGAAAATGGGAAAAGGGGGAAACGAACTGGGACAGTCCCTACGAAGGAACTTCCAAAAGGGAAGTATAAAATTGCTTTAGCAACACATGGCGCTTACCCTTACTGGCTGACTGGGGTGGGCCCCTGGGTGGGATGCCACCCAGAAGGTAGGAGGCTCTTTGGGGTTGCCAACAGACAACAAAAGCGTTGCACGTAATATAATAAAGAGATTTTCCATGGCATACAAAGCGGGGCTATGTCGAGACAGTTGCATGTGTCCTGCTGCTGCTTCTGATATGACTGGTTGCCATTGCAATGTCCTGGTCCTGCCTAGTCCTGGCCTAAGCCACGAATTGTACACTCATTCTACTGGAAATCGGTTTCAGCAAATAATTTGCCTTGCATCTTTTGGCGTATTCATTTAATTCTGTATATGTATCTATGTATGTACACAAATCTGTATCTAGGTGGGGTGTTTGTGGTTAACCCCTTCTTGTTGGGTGGCAATCAACAGTTTGTTGGCACGCGTTGCCGGTTGGCCCAGGGGGATGTTGGGCCCCAGCTAGTGATTGTCCGAAGGAAAGGCATTTCTCAATTGGTTTATTCTACATCTGGAATGCGCCTGCTCAAATTCAGAATTTTTCTGGGGATTTGCACACAAAATGTACAATTTCAGATTCCACATGAATTCGGCAATGGAAATAATGCTAAGATTGTGTTAGTAATTATCAAATAAACATATATATTTATCCATCTAAAAGGTTTGAGTTATGAATTTCAACATTAAAGTCGAAACAAAAATTCTAATTGATAACAGTAATCAGTGAATATCTTCATTAGTTGGGGTACAAATGGGGGTAGTTGGGGGTAGTTGGGGGTAGTTGGCGGTAATTGGGGTATCCCATGTTGTGGAACTTTTTTTATCCAAAATCCTTCTTTTAATTCGGTTCTTTCGTTTAGGTAAATTGCTTGCGACGGAAATAAATCAAAAACAGCGCAGCGCAGCAGATGCAACATATTTTGCCTGTTGGATTCTTCATTCCCCCAAAAGACCCACACAGCTCTCTCCCCAGCCCAGTCGAAAAACAATCCTAGAACTGGAACAAAGCACAAACTCAGCAAGTTTTCGTTTCTCGCACATTAAAGTTACATTTATTTGTAGAAAATAGAACCTCCTAATGTCGGATAGCCAGTTTCAAAAGGCTTTGGCTTCGGTGGCAGTTGCAATTGCGGACCCATAAAAAGTCTCTCCTAAGTGGCCAGAATCTGGGCTGCTGCCTAATGCGGCAATTGTTAAACCAAATGCAAATAGACGTTGCACTGGCAGTCTCCGAAGACGACGGGCCGCGTGCCAGGCATAAATCACTCCAACGGCTGCTGCTCCTCCCTCTCCATTTCCATTTCCACTTCCATCTCCATCCCCGTGTAAATGTCCTCCGCCTGGTTCGTTTCCGTTTCCGGGGCTGTCTCTAGCCTCAACTCTGGCTCCGGCTCGAGCTCCACCGCATACGCCTCCCTGTCGACTGTTAGTTTGGTAACGCTCTCGAGTGTTTTTATGGTTTGCATATACAATTTCTTGGCCAGCTCTTTGTCCTGGCCAGTCTCCGAGCTTGCTGCAATTTCACAGTCACTGAGAAAAAAAAAAAAAGAAGAGAAGATGTAACAAAAAATGGTTAACAAAGTGCCACTAATACGCCAATGGCACCAGCAACGACAATGGCCATGGCAACTCACTTAAAGTACTCGCCGGTAACTTGCTTCAGCTGGGGATCGGTGGCCAGGCGGATAGCGCATTGGGCGCCCTCGTAAGGATTCTTCATAAAGATCCACATCCACGGGAAGGTGACCACTCTCACAGAAAGGGAGGACATCAGAGGTGAGCTGTGCCAAAACAACATCCAACAGAAAGTTATCCAATTTAGTTTCAATTGTAAGTACATATGTAAATAATAGAATGGGTTTTATAGAGGGAATTCTAGACCAGAGTTACCAGAGATACCTCTCACACACATTTTGTTTGCATCTGTTTCTTGAGTAACCAGTATAAAAAGGGCCAACCAGACATGTGCCACAAAATATGTCGACAACGATAAGGAGATGACTTGTTTATTGCATGTCAAAACTTGCCAGCTCATCGGAAAAGTTGAAAAAAAACTGAAAGCTGAGAGAGGAAAAGTGTCGCTCTAATTTCCGTACACTTGCTTATTCCATAAACTTGAGTACGAACTACATAATTCACAACAAAGTCACAACTCCTATCCCTGTATCTATCCCCTGTATCTTGGCTTCCATGTGCCTAAGAAAAAACCGGCTAGTTTCACCCGATGCGAACAATCTAGTATAACTATTCTGGTACCGAAAAACAGCTGCTTGAAGGCTTTTTTGAGTTACATTTTTTGGGCAACAGATACACAACACAGCTTTTGTTCATCCCTAAATAAGTTTTTATGTCATGTCCGACTTTAGGCAGAATTTTCAACATTATTTTAATGAAAATTTCAAATGCGACGATAACGTTCAGTTGCAGAAGCAGAATGCCGGCCGGTTCCGACTCGCATTTCAACCAGCGTTGATCTCCAGTCTCCAGGCCAATTTCAACGGCTGAGTCCAACGAGTTGTGTAAAATGGTTGGCTGCTCTCAATCTCCTTTTCTCAGTGATTTTTCCCCCTCTTCTGCCAACTCTTACTCCAGGCCGTGTTTCTGTTCCTGATGCTGCCTTTTCACGAAGGATTACGAACTTGCGCGCAATTTGCTTAGCTGTCGTTGTAAATGTTTTTCCTCTGGTTGCTGTTACTCCTTTTGCTTTTGTTCTTGTTAGGGGCCAACGAACGGGAAACGGTGCAAGTTCACCGACACTTGAGCATCGTAAAACGATAAATAAATAATTAATGCGCTTAACTTTTCCATTTACGCTTTTTCCGTGACTTGAGCATTAACTGCTTTTCATTTCCATTCATTTCATAGTACACACAGATATGCCGCCCCCACATAGATCCACACCTAAACACGTGTGTATGTAAGTTTGTGCGTGCCACTATCTTTCGGACCCGGCCCTGTGTTAGTGCCTCGTCCGTCCCTCCGGTCGGTCTGGCTGGGTCTCCTTGCCTTGGGTCGAGGCTGGTGTTGATTACATTCATCGTTTTATGCAAACGTTTTCATGGATTCGAGCATCTGCCTGCACACCCAACCACTTCCCCCTCATTCCACCCAATCACCGTTCACTGTTTCTGGCAACACACCACCCAGTACCCAGTACCCAGCACCCTGCACCTTGGGGTGCAGTTTTAAAGTGCATAGAAAGCTGCAGAGGCTGCAGATGGTTTGTGGGAAAAGAGAAGAAAAACAAATGGTTGTGGCTGGCTTCGGGTTAGACTTCGAGCATACTCTACGAGTATAGATCCGTTGATTAATGTGTGTTTACGCATGGAGAAAATATTGAGGTGTTCTGTACAGATATACAATACCACCGAAATATGGTATATTTATGGTAATGTGATGTAAATGGTGGGACTAAAAGTTCGAAAGTGGTATACCCTCTGCTGATCACACTTCTTTTGGAAGTCATATACAATAGTACTATACATATGTAAGTGCATTAAGCCAGATTGCTGAAGCTCCAAGTGGGTCAAAGTGAGCGATAGCTGTTCTCCTGACAAATTCTCCCTGGATTGTAGAAAGATTAAGTTATGCATCTATTTACCCCTAAGTCTTCTGTGGCACGTCTCTCAACTAGCCTGGTATGCCTCTACCTGCTAAGGTGAAAATTCAGCTCGACTCGCTAAGCTGTAGCTGTAGCTGCACCTGTAGTCGGTCAAAGTTCATTTTAAAGCACCGACCTGCACCTGCCTTTAATGGGATAAATCTTTTACCTCGACATACTAATGTATGTATGTATACATATGTGGGCTGTGTATGTGTGCTGGTCGGGAAATGAAAAAGCACAGGTGAAAGGCTTTGAACAGTAAAATAAAAGGCTTTTTGGTGCATTTTCCTTTCAATCCGCAATAGATGGACCACGAGCGGAAATTGAATCTTCCTCGCGTCAAAAATTAATTGCGTATACGTTCCGTTAATTGTTTTTTTTTGCTTGGCCTTCAATCTGAGGGGATATCGGTTCAATGGGATTTATGGATCAGTTGGATTGGAAGAAGTGTGAAAACTTTAAGTGTTCAAGTAACTTTCACAGTTTAAATTAGCAAAGATTTTATTTTTGTAAGCTGTTGAATTTCAAGAGTATCAGTCCTCATCATTTACGACTCAAACTTGTACAATGGCTTGCAGATGGTGAACCATAAGCCCAAGGGAATAACGCAATAAAGCAGAATTAATTCTCCACGGAGTGACCTTTGCAGCTGATGGTACAGGCATCATAAAGGCGAAGCCTGTTGATAAGCGTAAGAACCCCAATCTCAATGGCATTATAAAAGCCCCCAGCAGGTATCAGCTTTTCAATCAATGGCAACTGCAAAAACTATCAATGGGTGTCGGCAAGGGATCCGGAGAGGAATAGAATCCGGCACTGCATAGATGTGACTGACAGCTGCTTCAGCAGTTCAGCAGTTGCCAGACCCGGATACGGGGCGACGAGCGTCGGAGTTATCTCTGACATATGCAGGGAGGGAGGAGGCTGAGGAGGACACGTACAGGAAATCGCCTTGATGATGCTGGGGGAGCACCAGGAGCAACAAAAGTTCAATTTGGCGCTACAAAGTCTGTAGAAAGAAAACAAAATCTACTTGCACAGACAAAACATGTAACAGAAAACGTGGAAAACGAGAGGCAGTACTTCCCATGGATGGGAAGGTAGAGGCGCAGGCGGAGGCGGAGGCGGAGGCCAGTTGCATCCGATGGACAGGAAACGAATGCATGTAAGCTGCATACAATACATGTATGCAATACGAGCTCGACTCCCTTTTGGCCCACTTGAAGTTGCTTCCGCTGTTCATTTGCTGTTTTATTGCCGCTGCCCGCAGCCAAGTCACGGCCAAGTCGGGGTGGGCTCTTGGCCACTAGAGGAGAGCATGTCGTGGATCCTTTCGTTACATTTGCATGGGCCTACTTTTCGTTTGTTGTTACAGTCAAGTTGCAGAACAACCTAATCAAAAAGCTCAAGGGGAAATATCATGAATGAATAAGATAATAACATATTTTTCGTGGCAATATAGAAGTATATGTAATTGAGGAATGAGAAGTGGTCAACATACCACACTAATTTCGCCTGAAAAAATAGAAATATTAGATTCACATTTACTAAAATGACATCTTTCTACAAAACCTCTTTTTAATGATGTAATTGATTCCTAGTGAACATTCCTAGGGGCCAATCACGATCCTGATTTCACGAACGCTGCTCATCTCTTTTGCTTTTGTTTCCTGGCCATACCGTTGTTCTTGGCGCAGCGCCTAGGTCACGTGCCACCGACACGGCCAGGACCTATTGCCGCCTGGATTGGCGTTTGGCTGCTTGCTCATGGTGAAGGCCTAGTCTGGTGCTCCACATCCACATCTACATCCATCTCGCCATCCATATTCACCCTCACATGCGATGCTTGCGCCTGCCTGCCTGTCAAGGTGCTGCGTTTTATGTCCAAATGATCTGTACCTTCGGCAAAGGCATTTGATTTTTTTTCTTTGTTTCGCCCCTGCTCCACGCCGTCTTTCCTTCTGGGGCCCACATTGAGGGCGCTTTTTCCTGCTCTGCCGTACGAATGCTCGTACTGTTATGGCATTTTGCAAATTGTAATGACGCATGTTAACAATGTTTCTGCTCTGGCAGGGAGCTGGAGATGGTCCTGGCACTGCCATCCGGTAGTTATACATATACTACACATACACACATATGTATGTGTATGTGCACGCATTACAATTTGTGTCTATGATGGATTATGCTTTTCTGGCTTGTGACAGCTATACTTTTGCCCAATTTCGGTATTCCAATTGTATCCAAATCTATCGCTCTCTCTCTTTGTTATTTTACATCGTTTGTTGCCATTGAATTGTGTAATTTGCTGTACGTGCTGGTCCTGTTAACATCTGCACTTTTGTGCGTGTGTATGTACATATGTCTGCTACACACTTGAGCACCTGCTCCATTATGCTAGAGTGGGGCTTCCATCTCACTATTGTCCCTTGCTCGGGGCATTGTTTTTGGGCATTCCAGATCCCCGTTTACATGTGTATGTCGCCACTGCTTACACAGATACTTATGTATGTAGGGAGGTGTACACAGTATACTCAAATAGAAGCTTTAAGATACCATTGTGTTTATAAGCTTTTATATCAGCAAAATCACATCCAAGCAAATACCCAAAGCATAATTAATTACGGGAAATTAGTATAAGGTAAGAGCATATTCTAGTTAGTCGTAGTTCGGAAGACAACGTTTCTACAGACTCTCCCCTTTGCTTCTATGACTCACAACTTTTCTTTCTATTAATTGACTAACGAACAGTTTGACTGTAAAACTGTTTAAGCGATTTAAGGTGGTTGAAAAACATCTCCACACTGTCAATTCATTTAATCAAATCATAAATTTATAATCAAAATTCGGAAGTTTGAGGACCACAAAGAAGAACGAGTATATGAGAGTATAACTATTAAACACACTTTACGGCACTTTTTGATTTCTCATCAAAGTCCCCTAACATTTTCATAAAAATCAATTTCAGATTGCACTACCATTCACAACAAACAAACAATCAAACATTCATTTTGATATTTAGATAAATGATAGAAAAATATGTATATTTATATTCCCAAGTCAGTGAGTATTCGTCAAAAATGCATGGCTAAATCACCCACGCTGGGCATTTCGAATAGATTTATTTCCTTGGAAATGATTTTGCATTCACGGTCAAGTCGACCACCACCTCCTCGGGAAAATTCTAATTTGTAACTGACAAAAAAAACGTCGAAGTTGAAGTCGAAAAGAAGAAAAACAAGCAGAACTTTTGTGTTTTTGTCGAGAGCATCAATAAATTTCGCATTAATTCTGGGCCCTTCATTAGAAGATTGGGCCATCGTCGGTGTTCTGTTCTCGGACAGTGTCGCACGAACTTAATGCTGGCGATGCCAACAAAAGCGGCAACCGTCACCAGGGTGTGCCTGGGTCATAACTCAAAAGAAGAGGCCACGCCGGGCAAAACAAGTTGAACTTTTCCTCTGACCCAGAGTTGGGCCCCAGCTAGCCTGGCCTGGAACATGAGCCCGGGCCTGAGCTTGACCCGTGGCCGTTTCAATTGCGGCCTGACCCGCGTCTCTCGGACTTGGCCATTTTAATTACCGCATTTCACTCTTGTTGCACAGCAGCCTCACTCTCGGTGTCTCACTGTGTACACTGCAGGAAAATGTTTCTAGTCTTTTAATATGATGATTAGAAATAGCAAATAATGAGAGTAAGCGCTGCAGCCTCCATACATACATATGTATGTATGCATATGTGATATTCGGTACCAGGATACTATGACTATCACTTGTCTCTCCATATTTTCCAAATTTCCTAACGTTTTTCCTCAGTGTGTGAGGGCCACTCGTTGCCAGCTCATCTGCATTTGATGATGAGATGGGGGCGTGGCCGGGCGTAAGTTCATTGCAGATGTTGTCGTTTGCTCTTACTCCTTTTACTGATTGCTGCTGTTGCTCTTGATGTTCCTTATGTTGCTGATGTTACTGGCATTTTGTTCTTCCGCAATTTGCAACTGTTTGTCGTGTTTGCACGTCCTTTTCTGTGTATTGTGCAAATGTACCTCTTTGCTTTTTTTTTCCACCAGCATTAGCCCCCACCCAACACACACACCCACGTCTGAAAGAGACCCCCAACCCCAAATAATTTGGATGCCTTGAAAATGGATTTAGAAACAAAAATAAGATATTTCATTTGGAATACAGCCGGAATACATTTCAGCTAAATCTGTACATACATATGTGTTAGGCTAAGTGCTGGCCACTAATGGGAATGGCAATGAAAATCGATGGCAGCCAGACCAGCCGGTGACCATGAACCAGCGTCTCTCTGCAGGAATGATGCCTTTTCCATTGTAGAATCATACTCTTTGTTCTCGTGCTTAATGTGGACACATACTTGGAACATAGTATATTCTATGCAAGTCTATGCTCTGCTCTGCATAAATATATATATATATATAACAAATATATAACAAAATGTATCCCAGGACAAAGTGAATACCGAATATCTAAATGAGTTCCAGTTGAATGCAATAACAACACCTTCATCAATGACTTTCATCAGATTATAAATATTCATTTGGTAGCATTTTACTTCATTATAATCGTATGCAGTAGGAAAAAGTTTCTCGAGCTTAGTTTAAAAAAAACTAGAAAACATTTCAAAAGTTTAATTGGAAGCCTACGGTTGGCAGAGAGGTTTTCAGACTGAAATCTAACTGTGTGGTGTCTGGTTGGTTTTTCATTGTTCTGTGGACTGTAACGAATTTTACTAGAGTTTTGCCTACGTACATATTTTCATAGTATTCATAGTATTTTCATCCGAATGGAACCCGTTTTTAAAGCACTTCAGCTACAGAAAAAAGATTTTCTCCATAAAAACCGTGATAGCATAATTAAGTCTGTCATAGAATAGCGCATACCTTGAGTTATATTGACTTCTATGTAGACTCAATACTTGAGTTTTCTTTTCACCTCAAATTCCATTACAATTTCTGCTTTCCTCCGTAAAGTACAACACATTTTGACAGCTAGACGGAGGCTGGTGGCTCCGGCTATTTATTTGGCCAACTCATTTGGGATCTTAAATGAATTCGCCTTTGGCTACAAATTTTACCTTGATGCGGCTGCCAAAAAGCGGGCTACCACCACGGCCCAAATCGCGCTACGCCCAACTGACTTGGCAACTTTTTGATTGCATCAAACTGAGACGCCCACTCGACCCGACCCCCAAAGAAGACGGAGATGAGAGACGGGATGGGTGTGGTTGAGAGCGGAACATAGTTCGCTTTTGCTTAATGAAAGTGCAAAAGTTTCGCGCGGCCACAAAATGAGCTTAAAATTTAGTTAAAGTTTCAGTTTCGGTTGCAGTTGCATTTTGCACTCTGCTTTGGTTTCGCTTGAATTTTAATTTGGGTTTTTGGGTACTGTTGGGTGTTTGGTGTTCGGTTTTTGGTTTTTATTTTTTGGTAGCAGGTTTCGATGACTTACTTGCGAAAGTGGCGCGTGCCGCGCACGAGTCCGGGCGTGCAGCAGTTGACCGTGACCGATGTACCTGTGGGCAAACGAGTAGATTTTTGCTCAGCAATCATGAATTCGTGGCCATATCAAAATGAATGCATCAATAATTCACACTGCAGACTAGGCAAATTTCAGCAGTGCACCAAGAGAAACCAACTTTTGAATAAGTCATATTTAATGAAGCATTCAAAATCTTGTCGTTCTACAAAAACTACTGATAGTTTTAGAAGTTATGAATTTCACTGTGAATTATTGATCCAATCTAGTCAAAGGTCGCCGCGTCGACTTATCGAAATTAAATCATTAATAATTCACAGCACGAGTACAGTGCAAGCCACAAGCCACGCCATTTTCAGTAGTACACAGAGACAAAATAATGCTGGCTAGCTGGCAAGCCTCAAAAACAGTATTTACCGAAAATCAAAAAATTATGATAAAATTAAGGAAGCAAGCTCGAAACTTTCAAATAGAAATACCAACTGCATATATGATTTTCTATTAATTGAAAATCCATCTTTAAATATTAATTTACGTTTTAAAATGTTCCCCGTTCCTCTCAGTGTAGGTGTAGTGCCTGCTCCCCTTGGGTTTCATTAGCACCTACCTTTGAGCTCCCTGGCCAGCCAGCGTGTGGCCAGCAGAACGGCCAGCTTTGAGTGGGCGAAGGCATCTCGGGCATGGAACTTCACCGCCCAGGTGCCCACATTGAGGGGATCGTCGAAATCGATTTTGGCCGCCTGGTGGGCATGGGCCGAGACGAACACGATGCGCCCCTGCTCCGCGCGCAGGAGGTGGGGCAACAACAGCTGCGTCAGCAGAAAGGGAGCCAGATAATTTACCTGACTATGCTGCTCAAAGCCGTCCGGAGTAGCCAACTGCGTGTTAGCAAAGACCAGGCCTGCATTGTTGACCAGCACATCGACGCGGTCGAACTCGGCCATCAGCTGGCCAGCGAAGTGGTGGACGCTCCTGAACGAGTTGAGGTCCAGGTAACGGGCCTCAACAAAGTAGCGATCCGCTGGATTCGTGTCGTCCTCCGGAAGGCAGGGGGTGCGGCAGCCAAGCTCCCGCTTGATGACGGCGGCGGCCCGCTCGGCGGCCTTCATGTTGCGGCAGGCGAGGATTATGCGACCCCCGCGACCAGCCAGGGCCTGGGCTATCTCGTAACCGATGCCGCTGTTCCCTCCAGTGACGACGACGATTTGCTCCTTGATTTGATTATCGTTGGGACATCGTTGGCCGCTCATTAGGGTCCTGCGATGCGGGTCATGTAACAGACAAAGCCGGAGAAAGGCGTGTTAGTGGGTGTGCTTTTGGTTTATGAGCCTGGAATGACGTGCAACCGCGTGGTTGCGGCTTGGGCCTGCGCCTCCATTCTTGTCGCTTATGTGGCATCAACTGCAGTGCGCGAAGGTGTGGCAAGGGAGTAGGGCCGACTTGTACCTATTTTTAGGCGTGGCGTTAATAGCATCAGTTTTCTCATTTAAAGCCTGCGGACAACTGAGTACCAACTCTTCCGACCACCACTAATATCTGGCCTTGTTCGTAAACAATAAATGTTGATTGATTTAATTAACTGCCTCAGGGAACTCACAACAGTCTGGCTGAAACAAAATATTTAATGTGCTCGATTGAAATAATCTCTCCCCAACCCAACCATCTCTCATTTCGGAATTCATTTTGGCATTTCATTTACTTTGAAAAACTCCACTTTGTAAATATTTTGCAGGAGAAGCCAGTGGATGGAGATGGGGATGGGAGTGGAACGAGGAAGAATAGCCGCAGTTGCCACTTGCCACATACCATGTTGCAGCCTCCAGTCCTCCAACATTCTCGTTCCCATTTGTCTTTGGCTTACGCTAACACCTGCAATGGAGGAGTAGCCAGAAATATATAGGGGTCACAAAAACCGCGATGCTCCGGCTCCAGCTCTTGCTCCTGCTCCGAGAGAGCAAAGGGAACAAAAAAGAAATGAAAATAATCTTTAGATATTACATATTATCCGACCCTTCTTCGCTTTCTCCATCCCCATCTTGCATTTCTTTCTCTCTCCCTATCACCCCCTATCTCTTGATGGGATCCACTTAAAAAGTTTGCCGCGAGTGGCGGGAGTTTTTACTGGGGCTGCTGCGACATTTATTTACGTGTGTCCAAGGGTAAAGTTTTTATTCCCCTTCAGTGGGGGCTTGTGCTCGGGCTGGGCTGTGGTCTGGGGTGTGGAGTGTGGAGTGTGGGATCGGGGGGTCTGGGCAAACAGTCTCCGTTGACCCATCGCACTCACCGCACTGTAATCACGAGGCCCACCGCTAGGGCCGCTATCGTTGGCCACCACGTTGAGAAGGGATCTGCCTCCTCAAACATGGTCAGCAGTCGCTCCATCCTCGCCGTGGTCTCCTCTTCTTATGCACTTATGAATGCTCTCCTTCGGCTCTTTCTCTTTTTGTTGCTGCTGCCGCTACTGTCCTTTCTTTTCCTGTCACTGCTCTTCCTTCTCTTCCTGTTACTGCTGTTCTTTATTGATGAATGAATCTGGGACTCGACTGTCGTCTGCACTGCACAAATGTTGAACGCGGACTGAACCGGAATTTAAGCTATAAATATAAATTCTCATTGCGTGGTCCTCCACTGTCCACTCAAAAGACCCGTAATACGTATGAATGTGTGAGGGGTACCCGTACCCACACTTGAGCTGCTGCTGCACGATGCTTTTTCTGCCGGAAGCAGTTGCCATTCACACTGTTCACAACGGACTCCACGCGTCAGTGCAGTAGGTTTTTGCTGTCACAGAAAACGATCTTCGCGGACAGCTTGGAACACTGTTATTGTTTTAAAGCTAAAAATAACCAATAAAATTTCTTGATTAAAAAGAAAAGGTTTTTATACATCTTAAATTCAGATTGTATTGGACGATTCAGTTTTTCTCAAAATCCCGTCGGTGGAAAAATTATCGTTCTACAGTACCTTAAGCGCAGATTTCCAAAGCAGAGCAGAGAAAAAGATGCTGCTGACAATTGAATTTAAAAGTCCCCCCCTTCCTCCCACACCCCTAGATGGGATGTCGCTCCCTCCTGCTTCCGCCTTCCCACTCGAAACGTCACCGGCATATTTTCCATTTACATAAATGCTTGTTGCGCGGCATACAAAACGAGCGTTAGAACGAGATGGCTGTAGATAGCGGCACCGGTAGACCAATGCTCCCTCCCCCCGTTACCTGTCGCCACGTATAAGGTTATGTGAAAATTTGCACAAGCCGCATTAAAGGAGCCTGGGAGATAGAGAGAGAGAGAGAGATAGGATAGGGAGAGAAGAGAAATTCTGTTCGCTATTTACACGCGTTTTCCATTTTTTAATTTGTGTTCTTATTTGGTTTTACGCATTTAGTGTGCTTATTTTTGTGTGTAGAGTCGCTGACTAATGTAATTCAATTAATCTTCCGACGACGGCGACTGCGTCAGAGTCTGCTCCCAGTTCTCTGTCCTTCTCTTGTCCGTAGTGTATTTTGGTCAGACTGCGGGGCCACAAATGTTAATTACCGTTTAACAACTGTTAGTGCGGAACGGATCAGAGCAAGTGGGAGAGAGATTAAGCAGGCGAACAGCAGGGGTTTGGGACCGTTTTGTAAAACGGATGGCTTGATGTCTTATGTGAAGCGTAGAAAAATATACGGCTTTTTTGTTATTCGACTGACGACTTTTCCTTTGGAAGCTGAAACAACTTATCATGAAATCTCACATATGTACATACATATGTATGTATGCACATACATATGTACTTATCGATGAACTCTAAAGAATGAACTATGAATAAGGTCAGTTGGTACTAAAAAACAATATGTTTTGAAGAACAAAACAAAAGCACAACATTTTAAATTCCCCTTAGTTTATTTTTCTCTTCTTTTAAATCCAATTAAAAATTATTGCAACATTTGTTTTACCATATACATACATACATATGAATGTATGCCATATACATGTGTACATATGCATATCATTTTACCTTCTTTGTTATCCGTTAAAGAAGATAATCAAACATTTTTGTTTGTTTAGTTTCCGTGTGGTCCATTACTTTCATATATTCTTTCATTTACCTTGGTTTTCTATATTCTGCATTTTTTTAGATTTTTCGCGCGAGCGAACACTGGTTCCTTTGCAAGGTCTACCAAAAAAATATGAACTGTTAAACTGAACACACTCTAGAGTAAGTATATTAAAATAATTTATGAATATGAAAATATCAAAAAAGTGAAATTTTTGTGCATGGAAACATGAAAAACACCAGCGAGTAAAAAAGTAAGTTGAATATATGAATATTAATTAAATGACAATAATTGCTTAACCACCGTTAAAAATGGGTTGAATTATGAGCTTAAAAAAACAGAGGAGAGAAAACCAAGCCTAAAGTTGGTGTTGGCAAAAACCTCATCAACAAATTTCATTTTGCATTTTTATCAAATTGTTTCACAGGTGCATCTCCAAGACTATCCACAAAAGCGTTACGGAATTCCCCCATAAGAGAGATCACATCACACATGGGATGATGAAATGCGATGCCCGAATTGTGACAACAGAGTGAACAGTCCGTCATTCACAGCTCCTCCGCATCACTCACCCTTTGCTACTCCAATTCAATTACAACGCATCCATTCCGCTCATCCAGTAATAGCAAACGTACGCGTATTTTCAGTAGTTTAGTTGATGACCCCCATATAGGCGACAGTGCCAGTGCCAGTGCCAGTACCAGTGTAGTCAGTGCAGTCACTCTACGCTCCATATCCGGCTTTTCAATTGATGGAGCGGACCCAGGAACCAGCATCTAGACAAAATAAATGAAGTTGCACACACACCAATGAGAATCCGTATATACAAATACTACAAGTTTTAATGTTTTTGTAATATTTTCTGTTCGTTTATTTAACGTTTCTTCAATTTACATACTCTCGTATCTAATATCGCTTATTGGTTGCCGAAGTAGCATTTTAATTTGCATTTGCGCTGCATTTCGTTTTTCATCTTTCGTTTCGCTTGGTTTTTATTTTCATTGTTACATTTAGTTTCCTTTGCTTATTCATTTGCTTTAGTTAGTTTGCTTTTGCTCAGTTTCTTTGTTCATATATGTATGTATGTATATGTAGGTATGTATCCAATGCTAATTGGTAAATTGTTTCAGATATTATGCTTTCTGCATTGATGCGCGTGTCCATACATGCATACATAAATGTGTATGGGTGTACGAGTATGTGTGAGTGTGGCAAATAGAGTGTAAGATTGTGTTTGTTAGATTTGCTTGGAACTTGGTCACTTTTATGCTGCAAAGAGTCTCCTTAGGCGAATGTGCTTAAGTGTGTGTGTGCTTCTTCGTATGCGTGTTAGTGTTAATTTGGTATACTTATGTATGTAGGTACAGTACGTTTCAGAGCTATATGAATGTTCAAATCGATTGGCTATTATAGAATAGCAACAGTTATAGAATCATAATGGGAATTTTTTCAAATTATATACATATGTATGTACATATATCGTTGAAGTAGTTGATTTAGATTTTAGATGTAAAATGTGAAATGATGGAATGATTTTAAGCTATCAAAGAATGTATCGAATTGTAAAATTGTGTTTGTTATTGGTTGACTTTGATAGCTTTGATGTATACTCGTATGTGTTTCAGTCATCGATTTCTTCAAATGTCTTTGATATTTCTGAAACGCACTGTTTGGTGTATGCCTCTTATTTGGTATTTCGACAGCAGACTGTTTTTTTATAAATAGCTAAAGCAGCTTATCCGTGCATTGATGTGGGGAAACAACGTAACTCTATTTACAAACGAAATTGAACTCGGTTTCGTAACAAAGGGTCGTCGGTCCATCGACGGAAATCAGTGTAGATTTTTTAATAACAATGTAAACATTTCAAGATCCGCTACGAATTATCAAACATGGTTTGTTTTACAAATATTTAGTTTTGTGGTTTTTTTGTTTTGTTTTGTTTTGTTTTGTTTTGTTTTGTTCATTTAAAATTAGTATCACTAACAAGCTTTTGTTTTATATTTAATAATTTCTGTCTTCAGAGGTGAGTGGGTGTCAGGGTGAAGGAAAGTCAGGTACCGTCGAAGACTGGTCCTTTTTTGTTCTTCGTCTAGTGTTCACCACAGCTCGACTTTCGGCTCCTCTCTCTGGTCTCTCGTCTCTGGTCTCTGGTCAACGTTAGTTCAGTTTGGTGTGTTTGTGTGTTTTGATACTGTCACTAAATATAAAGTTTTACTTTTGCTTGGTCGTCAATTGTATAAATAAGTTTATGCATAGGCAAAGCATTTGTGGTTTCGACATACATATACTACATACATATACATATGTACATATCTCGTCATATACAATATATGCAATGCATGACTAACTCGAAAAATCTATTCAACTTTCAATTTACCCGTTTTATACAATTTCAAAAATGTTCGGTTTTACGTTTTTCTCTGTTTTAATGTGAGAGTGTTGGTTGAGTGCGTGTGTTTGGGTTTCATCTTTAGCTACTTAGAACCTACTCTTAAGAAAAGCAATCTGCGACAGTCACGCCCATCGACACAGCCCGCCCCACAGACCGACCAACATCGTTCATCGTCCATAGTCCATACCTAGTTAAATATATAAATGATTTACTCGCACTGGCTAGGAATTTTAAATTTTATGCTACATACATAAATCCGAAAAGGACAATAAAAATAATCTCTCGAATATTTACATCGGGCTCCAGAGGGGGTGGGAGTGAGGTGGGGTTAGGTTGGGTTGGATTTGGGTTGGGGTTGGAGTTGGGACGCGGTCTTTGGGGGATATGTGAGAACTACCAGGGCGCCTATCATCATCATCACTCTCTTCCTCATTCTCATTCTCATCTGCATGCTAAACTGGAAAAATGTTTCGCAATATTTCTGTATGAATAAATTTCATTTCATTCCTAGCTGATGCTGATGCTCATGTTTCTGTTTTAGAAATTTTTTTTCTGGTTGATGTCCAACTTTTGATGCTGACAACTTTTGTATAGCTCTGTTCTGTTCGTTTGTACATATGTCCGCAGAAATTGTTATTAATAATTTATTGATACAACAATCTGTGATATTTTAGAATCGTTCTGTTCTGTTCCGTGCTATGCTATTTATTTATTTATGCATTTTTAGTTTTCAGAATCGCGGCCGTTGCCGCGAATTCTGTTTGCGTGTGTGTGTATTTATGTATGTGTCTATATAATTTAATAGTGATGCGGGGAATTCAATATACTAAACTACATACAAATTGTTCCGATACTCAGTTTTGGTGTTCAGTTTCGGGCTTCCAATTAGGTGAAGGGTCATGCTACTGATTCTTCTGCTGGTTCTGGTTCTGCTGATGCTGTGTTAGATGGTGCCTTCACATCGCCGATATAAGGGTCATATAATCTGCAAATATAGCGAAGAAAACAAATATGAACATTCGATTAGCGGTTGTCAATTTAGCGGCATAGCAAATACATTATTCAACGGCCAGTCGATTCCATATCCTCGCGATTGAATCGCAAATTCTGTAGGAACACACAGCCCTTTGTGCCCGTGTCCTTTCAGTGAATATCAAATTGTATTGAAATATAATTGGTCCATTTTGTTACACAGAGTTTACAATTTTATTGAGTTTGGCTCCTCTAGTGTCTTGTGCACCCCATCATCCGTGTCCTCCCCCTAGCGCCTAACCACCCCTCTGTTTGTCTGTCCATTGGTCAAATAGTGGCCCAATTGATTCATGCTATAAACAAAGGATTCCTCTATATCTATAGAGATGGGTCATATTGTTACTATTTGTTCTTTGAAGAGGTAATTTTGGTTATAAAATATTCTGATAAATCGCTAGATATTGTAATAAAATAATAAAATTGTAATTGTGTGTCTGAATATACAAATTTGGAGAAAGATAAACTTGGATTTAATAGTTGAAAATAGTTTCAAATAGTCAGTTCATTTCGTGGATCCTTGCGATCGACCTCTGGACGAAGGAGGAGCTTCAGGAAAGACCTGTTTCCTCTTAATATAGAATAGGGTCTTTATATAGGAAAATTTACACATTGTCAGACAAACTGCAAGTCAAAGCATAATATTGTCCAAGTATTGGAGGGGTCACTTTTTATCACTTCAATATATTTATCGTTAATTTACTTAGTACCTGTCATAAATAAATAAATACAATTTTTTATGTTTACATTAAACTTACCAATTCGTCCAGATAATGACAAAACATGGAAAACATTTTATACAAAAATGAATACGGATACTCCTGTTATATGTTCATCCACATCGACATATGTACATTTATAAAGCTTTTTGCGTTTACTTTCCCTCCCGCACCCGCACCCACACCCGCACCCACACCCACGCCGAGTCGAACATAATCATTATGCTATCCAGAACTAACAATATCTAATGGGTTAAATAAATTTAGTCCATGGCACCCAAATTAATGAACTTTCGCCAGCAATTAGCTCATATAAATTTATTACATAATGCATGAGAGCAATTCCTGGTAATGCGAATGGGGGAGCCCCTAATAGACTCCACCGCAGGGCCAGCCTCTGCTCTGCTCTGCCCTGCCCTGCCACTGTCAGTACCGTTTGCCATTGGCTCTCTCACTTGCCGGCTCTGGTTGCTGGTTCAAACTCATTTTGTATAATGGTCCATTCAGTTATTTGTTATTAGCCCAAATGGACATTCAGTAAACCTATAACCAGGCCAAAAATATGACTTCACTCGGGCGGGCATTGCCCAAATGTAGCACTTCCAAACCAGAATCCAATCGATTTTAATAGTCACAACCCAAAAGGTTTTCTCGAGGGAATAGCGGGTCTGCATCTACATACCTACGGTGCGGATCAGAACTATAAGGCAGTTGGTGACAATGAACAATGAATATGTTAGATATGAAATATCTAAGAATAAATATAAATGGATTAAATGTACTTTTAAATATAAAGAACTTCAAATAAATATATTTTATTCAATATGAAATATATTTGATGAAACACTTCCATGTTAATATTTTTTCTCTTTTTAGCCGCTTTATTTTATGTTTTATTCTATTCTTAGACTCAATATTAACTGGGCACTTGACTTAAAACCTTAAAAACCTTTTTAAGCTGTAAAAATGTCACTTTTCTTTGTCTTATACATTCGTAACGCACTGTAGGCCCTTGGAGTGCTGTGAATAGTCTGGGGCTAGCTGACAATTTTTTAATCAACACGAGCCGGGCAGCAAGAACTGGCCATGGCCCTGGCACTGGCCCAGGCACTGGAACTGGGCAAATACTGAACGAGGAATACGAAAATAAGTAAAAACCAAATGCAAAATATTCCATGACCATTTTGGCACGTGCTCGCTTTCCATTGTTGGTGGGTGTTGTTGGTGATTGTGTGAATCTTGATTAACGCAACAGGAGATGGCTGGGGCCTGCCTGGTGGGTGGGTGCCTTGAGGGTGTGGTGGGGTTTGTAATATTGTAGCTGTTTGCCAAATCTCTCGGTGGCTGTCTCTCTAAATTTTAACTATGAATGTCCTGGACTGCCAGTGCCATACAACAGTAACAACGAATGTGTGATGTGGTTATGTTTGGTGTTGTGTGTGTGTGTGTGTGTATGTATATGTGCATGTGTATGTGAGGGCTGCTTGTGTGTGAGTTGGCAGTAAAATTTGTTTACCAAAACCTTCTTAGCTTGGCTTAGTAGCCCCGCACCGCCATTGTTTGTGTATTTGCATTTTGGCTCCTCTAGTGTCTTGTGCACCCCATCATCCGTGTTCTCCCCCTACCCCCCCCTACCGCCTAACCACCCCTCTGTTGGTCTGTGGCGTGGTGTGAAATTTCATGCATATAATATGTATGTATCTATAAGATACAGTATGGGTAGGGCGTACGTGGATGTGGGTGAGTGTTCGTGAAAGAGTTCGGTCCTCGCCTTTGGCCTTTTTGCAGCTTTTACTTTTTACCCGCTTTTGTTTGTCTTGCTGTTGTTGTTTGTTGCCTTTGTTTGCTGGTCCCACTGCCACTGTCTGGAAGCCACTGCCGTCGCTGGTGCTGGTGTTGCCGCTGCTCCTCCTTGGCTTTGTCTGTGGACAGCCTCGAGTTAGTCGCAGTCGCCAGCCCTTTGGCCAGGTCGGATTCGGAATGGCAGGAAAGAAACGGCGCGGCGTCGCATTTAAATATATCAGCGAGTGAAATGTAAATCGTTTTTTCCGTTTCCCATTCCGTTGTCTAGGTAACTGGGAAATGGTAACAGTATCGCGTTGCGGGTGCTGAAAGTGCAACAGGCAACGAAAACATGGTTTTCGGGGCCTTGAAATCTTAAGATTCTATATACATATATTGCAAATAATATATTTAATTTGCTATTATATTCATTCATTTTGCATCCTATTGGCTTTATATTTAGAATCCAAGCAACAAGTTGGTCTGAATCATTAGGATTTTAGAAATCTAATAACTATTTAAAATGCTCCAGTAGATGAAGTAAAACGGGATCGGAAGCCAACCCGTTCTGGCTCCCTGCTTTATTGTTATTGTCAGAATTTTATGTGCCACCAGAGACAGCGGCATCAGCTGCGAGCAGGAGAGACAGGAGAAATATATGAATCTAGCCGCAGCCATGCAGGCATAGTGGGAGTACTTTGAAATATCGCGCCAAATATTTTTCGGTGTGCTCTGGAAGGGAACGCGCACAGCAACGGGTACAGGAACCGCAATGTGTTATGCAAATCTGGCAGCGTTGGCTAGCCCGCTGCGGCCATGACAGTGTTGGGGCGGGGGCGGGGGCGGAGGCGGAGGTGGAGGTGTCCACGGCCATCTACGCTCGGGTTGGTATTTGTATTGCCCTGAGCTTTGTTGACCATCTGCACCGCCTACGGTGGCATCAAAAACAATTTAGAAGCTTTGCTTTTGCGTGCCCTGCTCTTGCTTTGGGTTGGTTTTTCCTGCAATCGGCAGTTTTTTCCATCCGACCGACTCTTCACCTCTATTTGATTCACTCAAAATGTTAATTTAAATTGCAAAAACTCCATTCTTTCGTGCTCATTGTTCTTTTCATGTTTACCTTCCATCTTTTTTTCTGCGCTTTCCTCAATTAGCATTTTCCGGGCGAAGGAATAAAAGAGGTCAAGGGGGTCAGGGGGTCAGGAGTTCAGGAGGGAGTGGCAGTAGGAGGTTGTCGCATGATAAATGATATCCTAAGTAGATTGTACAAATTGCTAGCAATTAGATTTAATAGCCCGTTCAAGTGGGGACCATAAACGGTGAGCAAGCGTCCCGTTAAAGCTTTGAGCCAGCGATGTCCCCTTGAAGCATTTTCCTTCTCATTCCATCTTCTCTTTTTCCTTTAGAGACTCAAAAGAAATTCATAAGCAAAAAGCATAAAAATCGGTCAAGAACACTCAAGTCTCAAAGCTTTAGACGAATATACATATAAGTGTGACACTGTGAGAATGTTTAGGGGTATTCAAAAGCTGGCTTAATTGAAAGACGAATTAACGGATTTTCACTATTCACAATAAATATGAATATTGAGAGCCCCTGTAGTCATCGTCTTGAAATGGAGCTCCAGAGAACGATCATAAAAAACGAATAAGAACGTAGTTTCTGTTTATGTCTTGTCTTCAATGATGCATTTTTCATGAAGACTATGGAACTCTGGCATTAAAAAGCGAAGTTTTCACTTTCACACCTACTAACGATTAGAGTGCAACTTTTATAATTCGCAATTAATTTTATTTTTATCACATTTCCATTAACTTGAAAGCGAAAATTAGCACACGGAAAATTCAGCTCATTCTATTCCAGTATCCAGTGGCCACTGGACACAGCATCTACACATACATACATACATATGTACACATATACAAATGAGTACGCAAAGCCAAGGGCTGTCCATTAACAAGTAATTATATTTAGAGGTTTCATGACTTAGTTTTATTATATTTGAATTAAATGTACGTTAATTTAATTAGTGTTCACTGGAAAACACTTTCGGTATGCTTGCGGCTATTGAAATTTTTGTTTACAATAATATTTAACAATTTCATTTAAAGTAATTTAGGTTAGACTTTTTTTTGGAAGCTCCTAGAACTAATTGTTATTTTTGTCTGCTCCTTGCCTTCATCGTAGAATCATTTGAATTCTACTTTTTTTTTAAGCAGTTTTTTTTTAAGCAGTTTCCCAGTAGTTAGTCTAACAATTCCGTCAACTTGTTTGCAAATTGTCATGGAAACTTTCGCCAATTAGCAATTATATTTGTGAAGTTCCTGAAGTAAAATATCCTGGAGGATGTTTATACGTGCCCAATGCTTTCGATTCCTTGCCATATATAACAAATGAAGCGCATGTCCAATCACTTGTGCCATTTTGTAGGCCAATTAAAGTTTCTATGGCGCTTGAAAAAACCGAAAACAAAAACTGAAAAAGTGAAAAGTTCGAGAACTTTTGCCCGATGCCTCAATTCATCGACGGTCTCCGGCCACAAAACAATCAAAGCGGCCCCAGCTGTGGCCCATGAGGCGCTACTCGTACACGCACACATACATATATGTACCACTCCTACTCGTACTCGTACTTCTACGTAGACCAGGGCGAAAGGTGGGTGGGGTGAGGTGAGTGCAAACAATAACTTCAATTATGAATATTTCAGGCAGCAGCACAGTGGAGCGAGGGTCAGGCGAAAGAGTTGGAGCCCGCTCAAGCTGCCACAGCAGCAGGAAAAGGACAAAGTTTGGTTCGTTGGGGAAACTTTGTGACTGCTCGGCTGAGGTGCGGACAGGTCAGGAGACATTGACTTTGATCTTGGTCCTCGTCGTCCTGGTCCTGGTGTTGGACATGCCATGTCCTTTGCCGTGTCTCTGACTCGAGCGCGAGCTTGGGCTCTAGCTCTTGCTCTGGCTCAGGCTTTGTTTGCAATCCAAACGCAATTTAACTGGTTCTTGCTTTGATTCTGGCTGGGAGCAAATAAGAGAGGGAAAAATATAGCAAACAACTCCTTCAGATGTCCTCTGGCTGGGCAGTGATGGGTGTGGGACAATTAAATTGGCTTTGCGCCTGGTTTAATAAGCATAATAAGCCGGATGGTTGATGGCCGATGGCCGGGTCACAAGGTCGGGCTAATTAATAATTAAATTAAAGTTTCGTCAGAGCTATAAAAGTATTAATTGCTGTCCGCAAATCTAGCTTAATCCAAGGTTCACAAGGTCGGCTTCCCATCGCAATTCCTCAAGTGGCCAGCCACACGCCGAATACCCACGCCACCTCCCAGAGCAACACTTCCGCTGCCAACTTGGCCGAAGTGTTGCCTTGTTGCTTCCGGTGGCAGCTCAAAACCAATTGCACACTCACCCAAGGAGCAGAGAAGGGATTGATGGCAACCTGAGATTGGATTGAGCGATAATAAAAAACGAGCAATGCCCCTCCCCCGATGAAAAACGATGCATGTAATGTACATACGAGCAAGCAATGAAAAGGCAAGTCTTCCGCTTCCTACCTTCCTCCTCCTACCCGCCACCCTGCCTGTAGGACAACTTCCGGTGGCGGCATTTTGGCGCCATGTCATATTGACAGTCTGTTCTCCGCTCCACTCCCGTCTTAGTCTTATTAATATTAAAGTAACGTGAAACTGTCATGTGTTTGTCCTCCCAATGGCCGAATAAAATGCTGGGACAAGTGCCATTGAGAGTGGAAGTGGATCTGTAACTGGAGCGCGTGGTAAACATCCAGAGAAATTGTATTGCAATAAAATGATTTATTTGCCCATATATTCGTCAAGAAACCAGGGGCAGGGGCTCCAAAGAGAAGCCAAGTTAAACTGCAACGGGACGAGTGGAGGAGGAGCATGAAGGGAGAACTCAGTGACATGTGGAAATATGCCAAAGCCTGGTTCTTATTGTCTTATGACACGCGTCAAGGACATGAGCAGGACGGGCTCAGGGTCGACCACGGCACAGGATTCCTTGTGTGGGCTTCGGCGTGAGCTTCTCATAAAAACGTAATAATTTCATTCTCAAAAAGGGCAGGCCAGCGCCAACATATAGACAGGGATTGTGAGTGTGTTGATAAGACCGCCGGACCGTAGCAACAGATTTCCCATCTTTCACTTTTCCTTCCTACTCCCCCATACTCACCCACTGATGCTGTTTTGTCCTGTCCCATCCTGTCATCCGCCTTCGTTTTATTGCAGCCGCAATTTTTATTAAATAGCCATGGGGAACATGGAAGGGAACGACCAGAAGCAACAGAGAAAAACCGGGAGAAAAAACCATTTCTGGACTACCCAAAAATGTGGAACCTTATCTGTAAATGCCGTTTGCCTTCCTCTGGCCCTAAAATAGTAAAGCAAAGCCAAAGCCAAGTAAAGAAAAGGAAAGGATTCACTTTGGCCCGCCTTTAATGGCCTTAAAACAGCTGCCATGAATGCCATTCGGCCAGCTTATCAAAGGCAATGCCGAGCCATTGACGTAGATAAATATAATTTTTTTGCTTGTCTATATGTAGATATTTATTTAGATGCTGATTTTGAAAACGAATTTGCTTGATGGAACAATAACAACGTAGTAACGAATTTCGCAGACTAAATTAAGTTAGGCCTACCAAAAAAAGGAAAGGACAGAATCCCTCCGACACGGCACAGTGGCGTATGCGTTACGCACGCACGGATACATTACGCATACGCCACATGGGACCCTTAGGGAGGGAGCTGTTCTTTTTTGCGCAACTCTCACAGCCCCGCATTAGGGAAGTCTCATCAATATCATTGTCAGTATTGGATGGAATATCAACGAGCAATAGTTCCAATTTTCGATTGTCCACTTTCTGATTGCATTTAAATAATTTTTTGTCATTTATCATCACTCGGCGAGAACATTGCATTCCACAAATTATTCCGCATAAGGCTGGCACAATTGATGTTTTATTCAGTATTTTTTCAATTTCACAACATTGCGCAAATTCAATTGTATGTATTAATCTTTTTAATTCAAACTTAATTTCCGCAAATGGAAATAATAAAACAATTGATTCCGACAAAAATTCGATTTTCGATTGGCTCAATCAATTTTATTCGAACCCTTTTCTATTCACCATTGCCATTCTTTCTTATTTAATTACGAAAATGAAATTCTAACAATCTATAAATAAGTGCCTCAAATCGATATTGACCTTTGCGGTACAATTTCGAAGGCTTCGACATTTTATCAGCTTTATTGTTGAAGGTTGTTGCGGTATCGAATAATTGATATGGTAATCAGCATGGTACTTTTCTGTTCTGTGGGATTAAGCTCATTGTATGGGTATAAAGAGATTCTTGAGCATTCCTTGACACGCTGTACTCCCAATGGATCCCTGTGTGATACCATTAATCAATGTTTATAAATATTGATTACATTTTCAATGGCTGTGTCATTTTTCCATGGCTAATTCTATGCTTCACAAAACCACCATTCAAGCTTCTAACCCAATCATTTAATTGCAATTAGAGCTGTCCTTCGGCGGAGGAGAGTGGAGGGGGAGCGGGATCGTGCCCCCACTTGTCAATCACTTTTCCCATCCGTAATGTGTGACGCACCAACCACTTGGGTCAGCACCGCCTTGACGGGCCAATTATAGTCTGAAAGTCTGAACGAACCAAAAGGGTTGAAAAACGAGGACAAGAGCACTAAAAAGTACTCTGAAAAGGAAATTATTCAACCAATTTGTGGCCAGAATTCGACCCAGGGAAACATTCAATTTTTTTCCATAATTAATAGCCCCGGCAATAGCCAACAAGCAGGCAATGGCCCAAGGCCCTGATGCACTGAGGGGAAGGTAATCAAATGGCATTTTAATTACTATTTCAAACGCAAAAGGGCAAAAGACCTAAAAACAATATCAAGGTTTCGCCTCAGCTCGATTCCATTTTCAGCCCATGATACACATACATATGTTCTACGTATTATCTGTTGTTGGTGTTAGTGGTAGCGTTACAAATGGGCGAGCTATAAATTATCAGAGTCATAGTAGTGTCCATCACGTTGAAATGCTTGAATTTTTCATTGCTTGCATTTCAATTTCATGGGCAGCCATTAAAATTGACAGCCCACACACACACACACTGACTTTCCATTCCCATTAGCAATCCCTGCCGCGCAATGTGCTGATGTGTGGGAGGCAGGGAAATAGACAAAGAGAGAGCTTAAAAATATTGAAATGTTGTGTCTACAAGCAGAGTGCCCAAAAAAAGACTCGAACTGGATTCGGTTTAGCCTCTTCTATTGAACACTCGGTATTTGAGGGACATATGATATATTGAATTCCAGATTTCAAATCCCTTAAAGAGTATATATTCTTGATCAGGATTATGTGTTTATGGTTTCTTAACACACAGATTTAAAACCAGATAATCTATGTTCAAAGAACTGTCACCTCACAGGCATAATGACAGCACTGTGCTTCACTCCTTTTTCGCTATATTTTATGAGTTATCTTTTTAATAAATATAGATCTTTGAAGATTTAAAGTACGCAATTCGAGTACCAGGTAACGTCTGGTCGAGTATTTTTCGACCCCATTCGCTCTTAGTTATTTTCTCTGTTCAGCTGTTATCAAATTTTCTGTGATTCCCTTTTGTGCTGCCATTTGTTTTCTGGTCCCAATTTTGTTTTTCTTGCTGCTCTCTTTCCATATTTTTGTTCTTTTTTTTAACAATCCCAGCGCGATTGAGTCTCTGTCGCCTCTTCTTCTGAGGCTCTCATCTGCTTTTTCGCTGCTCGTTTTTTGTGCAATAATTTCCCTGCGCTCCTTTTTCCGCTGCCACTCCCACTGCCTTAAAAGCATGTTGCATAATTTACGCGCTGCGAACTGCCAACCGTAGTGGCGTGGCGTGGTATGGCGTGCCGTGACGTGTCAGGAGGGACATCAGTGGAAGAGGGTTCAGCTGATTTGCTTTTTGCTTGGTTTTCGGATTTAGATTCGGGTTCCGCATCGAGTTTGAGTCTGGGTTGGGTACCAGTTGGGCTCAGTTTGGTCTGGGACCGAAAAGTGCTATACACACACACACACACACACACACATTAAAATGTTTCTTTGAATTTCTGATTTGTGGCTGCAACAACTGCCGCTTCCCGCATTGCTTTTACTGCTGATGTTGCTGTTGCCCAACCAACAACCGAAAAATTCGGCAGAGCCATCATTTAGAGTCAAAGTGGGCGTGGAAGCGGCTAATGTCATCGGGCATTACCCATTCATGCTCTGGACCCCAGGAGGAATCGCAGTACTGGGAGGGGCTGGCTTACTGGCAAATTGATTGGCAGACTGATGTACTGACCGAATTATTAACTGTATGTGTAATGTGTATCTGACTAATTGAATACCCAACTCCATAAGTATCGATTTCGATTTCGATTGAGTGGACGGAATCCGTAGTTTATTGGCCTGGGTACGCCTGGAAGTATGGAAAGATTTATACAAAGAGGGCCCAGTTCTATGCACTAGTGTCCGTCGATTTACATACTGCTGCATGATCTGATCAAGATAATGCACCATATCAACTGCCAGGATCCCGTCTCTACGGAGGCGGCAGTTCGGCGGCACTGCACGAATGGCATGCTCAATCCCTCAATCCCTCAATCCCTCTTAAACCGTCTGCACCAACGACTTCTGTCGTTGTGGGGAATTGCGATTGATTCACAATTTCATGCATTTGGGATGATTTGGCATTGGGATAAAGTATTGAACGCTAACATGCTTCTGGGAATAAACTATTGACAAAATGTTATGGTGTGGGTACGCTTCAACAGTCGGTTGCTTTGAGAAATCATGATCGATTCGATTTCTTCGTAGCAATCAGACGTGTTTTTGTTTTGCGCTCCGCTTATCTGCCTTTTATCCTAAATAAACAGCCGGTGTTTTTTGAATATAATAACTAAATAAACTTCCTTAATTACCTTCTTGCTTAGAGCTTTCCGTAAGCGCGAGTGCATGCCCACTTATTGTGTTTTAAACATAATTTAATTATTTTCCTGTGTCGGTAGTCAATGTGTTTTGTTGTTTCTTTTCGTAAGTAGACACAAAATCAAAATCTGCCGCTCTCACCTAGTTGATCTATTGTTTTATCACTCTCTCCCTATTACCCAAACCAATATAACTGTTCTTCCTCTCTCGCTCTCGATACGTTCAGCGTAGTAGCAAGCAGATCACCCATGACCAGCCGAGTATCCCCTGCTGGCTCTGCGATAGCGTAGTGCACGCTAAATGCGCCGGGTTTTCCGGTCTCGTGGGTGATGCCATCTCTAAGAGAAATGGCCTGCATTACAGCTGTGAGGCATGCCGCCCGGTTGAGAAGGAGATGGCAGCATTTATGAGGCAGACACGAAAGGGCTTTAGGGAGCTAACCGTGGGCTTCAAAGAGCAGTACGATCGGCTCCTAGCCATGGAGTCTCAGTTTAGTAGTTTCAAATTATTGACTGAGTCTCCTAGGCGCAAAAAGGTCACTCCGCGGGATCTGCATGTGCCAACTGCCCCTCGGCTGGCCGATGCTGACAAGCTGACTCCGACCACCCCAATAGTGCAGCAGTTGATTTCGTTCGCTTCTCCAAAGGCAACGACAGCTGTTGGCGATGAAAATTCGGTAGCCGTAGCGTCCGTTTCCGTACTGTCCGCAAACTCATTAGCTGTCCCCTCAATTCCGACCCCACCAGTGAACATACGTCCCGGACCACCGGGTATTACCATCACAGGTGATAGGCCTGTGGTGCCAAGATTTGTGGGGATCCCACCAAAGAGACAAGTTTTTGTCTCACGGCTTGCCCCTGACTCCACAATTAAAGATGTGACGGCTTACATTCAAAGCCAAATAAAAGCCGTTGATGTTAAGGTGGAAAAGTTTACCTTTTCGTATGCCAGGGAGATAGTTTCCTTTAAAATAAGTGTCTCTTAAGCTCATTTTAACACCATCTGTTCTGCCAAATTTTGACCGGAGCATTTGGTGGTGAAGAAGTTTAAGGCAAAGAAGAAGACTAGGCCCCCAATAACTCTGCCAACTAATCAGACCTCCTTCGTCATCTTCCCGCTCCACTTCCACCCGTCCAAAAAACTAACAAACTCTCTTTTAGTGACCTATCAGAATGTTCGAGGTTTGCGTAGTAAGCTCAGCATTCTTTTCCAGGATAGTGTCGCATTTGCATCCCACGTTATTGTGTTTACCGAGACCTGGTTAAAGCCGGACATTCTTAGTTCCGAAGTTTTGGCAGATCGGTACACAACTTATAGAAAGGATCGTTCGTCTCGACGTGCAGGAGGGGTTCTGATTGCTGTGGACTCAAACTTCATGTCGGAACTTTTCACAGTCCAGATCCATGTTAAAAATTCCTTAGGTCGTTTTCTTGATCGATTAAATCCAGAAAACCCCCTTGGTTCACCAAGGAGCTATCCCGTCTAAAAATCCTAAAATCAAGACTTTACAAGAAATTTCAAAAAGTTGACTCTCCTTCTCTCTCTAATTATGTCACGGCTCGGTCAAACTTTTCAGTTCTTAACGCTCAATGCTATAAGAACTACCTATCTTGATGCAGGATACGTTTTTCTAAGGACCCTAAGCAGTTCTATAGCTTCGTAAACAGTAAGCGTAGAACGTCCGCACACCCATCCTCGCTATCCTTCCTTAATACTTCGGCAGATAATGATCAGGCAATTGCCGATCTTTTTGCCCGTTTTTTTCCCGGCTGTGTACTCAGGTACTGTGCCGAGTCACTGTGTGGGCCGTTGCTTATACTATTCAACCTATCCATAAATTCTTCATGCTTTCCCCCGATATGGAAGGAGTCCTTTATAATTCCTCTCCATAAGAAAGGTAGCAAGTCTGACGCAATGAACTATAGAGGTATATCTAAGTTAGCCGCTATTCCTAAAGTGTTTGAGAAAATTTTAACTCCGCACCTGCAGCACCTATGCAGATCACTTAATTCTCCAGCTCAACATGGATTTATAAGGCGGAGATCAACCACTACTAACTTATTGGAGTTTACCTTCTTTATAATTAAAGGCTTTCAAGGTAATTTAGAGACGGATGTTGTTTACACTGATTTTAGTAAAGCGTTCGACTCTGTAAACCATTCCCTCCTAGCACAAGAACTTGACCTTTTAGGGTTCCCGCCCAATCTCCTTAGATGGATCTCTAGTTACCTGTGTTCTATGTCTCAAGGAGTCCTTTTCAAAAACTCCCTGTCCTCACCAGTTTTGGTGACTTCGTGGGTACCACAGGGGAGGCCCCCATCTAGGCCCCCTTCTATTTACGCTCTTTATAAATGACCTGCCTTCTGTATTAACACACTCTCGAGTATTTATGTATGCGGATGATGTTCAGCTCTGTGTCCAGTATAAGGAAATTTATTTTCAATCCATGTTGCAATCCGATCTCGATAGATTTCAGTCTTGGTGTTGTGCAAATCTATTAAACCTTAATGCTTCAAAATGTAAAGTAATGACTTTTCATCGTTCCAGCGCCTTTCTGGTTCCTTACACCCTTTGTGGTGGTTCTCTTGAGAGAATTACCCGGGTTGATAATCTTGGTGTTCTATTAGATCCCAAGTTAAAGTTTTCAGAACACATTTCTACCATGGTGAACAAGGCCATGGGCGTGCTTGGGTTTATAAAGAGGTGGTCAAAGGAATTTGACGACCCCTATATAACAAAGACTCTCTACACCTCTCTGGTTCGTCCGATTTTAGAATACGGCTCTTGTGTACGGTGCCCTCAGTACAACGTACACCAGGACCATATAGAATCAGTTCAGAAAAACTTTTTACTATTTGCTTTACGCGGTCTCAACTGGGATGCAGGTGTGAGACTGCCGTCTTACCCTAATAGATTTCTTTTAATAAACCTTCCAACCTTAGCTAATCGTAGGAAAATGCTTGGTGTGATTTTTGTGCACAACTTGATCAGGGGTGACGTAGACAGCCCTGACCTGTTGAGCCGCATAAACTTCACGATTCCTATTAGAAGCACTAGGAATTATACACCGTTGTTTCTTCCGCTTCGTAGATCGAATTATTCCTTGCATGAACCATTTAGGGTCCTATGCTCAGATTATAATTCCCTCTATCATATTATTTCTACTACTAACTTCCTAGTCTTAAATTATAGATACTCTTATATCTTTCTCGGAATTAGAAAGTGCTTAGTTTTTCAGTTAGATTAGTTCTACTTTTCCTCGAACACTAGTCTAACACCTATCTTTCCTGCATGTCCGCGATCGGTTCGGTTAACAAGTCGCGCGTTATGTGACAGCGCCCCTCGGTCGGTTGGGTGGGAGGAGGGCTGCGTTCTTGCCTGGGATCCGCGCGTAACAGCCATCGGCTGGTGTCGCTTGGGCCACTTGATGGTGCAGTCATTGCATATCAACGTTCTAAAGAATGAAAGTGTGGGATAGAGACAGATGAAGCGGATAAATGAAAACAGATCAAATATTTCAAAATTCGAATGAAATAGCTCATTCGATCGAAAGGGGATTATAAACGTAGAGCCGCTCCCTTTGCCGTGGCTCATAACTTTTCCGCTCGCTTTTTGGGCTGTGAAAAAAGTACAACGGCGCCCTGTCGAAGTATCTGACTGATTTATTTATGTATTAACCAAGTGACGGAGTGTCGCGGTATCTGTCTGATTGATTGGCCAACTGATTTATTCAGTGACTGACATATTTGGACTTGCATGCGCTTGCCACTCGACTGATTTATGCCAGTGCCAAATATCAGCTAATCGCCTTCAAATGTGTCAAGTCAACGCTGACCCACGAAGCCTTTGGATTATGGTATACGCCTCTAGCCACACACCGCCTCTGGCGTCTCTGATGTACATTCGACAGGATCCCTAGTCGCGAACTAGATTGAAACACTGAAATTATGCGCGATAAACTTTATAATTAATTACATTCGCATAATAAACTAACTTAAATATGAATATAAAGTGCGAATTCGTGTACAGGCAGATTGAAAAGGGGAAATGGATGGTTAGCATTCTTGTTAGTGGTTCGGGCCTTGTTTATGCATACGCTTTTAAAATAACCGGCGAAATCGCAGGCATCAGTGACATGCACAAAGCGACAATTTAATGTCGCTTACATGGATATCATTTGCGCAAAATCAATTTCAATTTGCAATCTGACACTGAGCGAAAAAATTACGAAACAGCAGGGAAAAAAGTAAGGAATGTTGGGCGAGAGGAAAACAGAAATCGGAAGCTACATTAGGCGCTCTGATGTCTGATATCGTGTCCATGCGGTTTAGCTGGATAATTTGTTTTTTCTTCTGCAAGTCATGCTGCGAAATTTATTTTAAATTCAAAGTAAATTATAAGATACATGCAAATAAAGATGTAATTTCAGTCCATTCTCTTTAAATTAAGATATGTTTTATTCATTTTTTATTTTATTTTACTACAGTGTCGGAATGATGTATATTTGTTCATTGAAGTGCTCCTGATCTAATACCGAGTATAATACAATATATTGAGCCTATTTAGATGAGGCATGCCGTATGCAACACGAAACTTTGATGTGATTTAGTGAGCCACATGATCCGTACAATTTGGGGCTCTCTGTTGAGGCGTTGTATGATCCGTGTGTCAGGCCAACAAATAATAGAATTTGTCTGGTTACAGCCATGACAGGTTCTGGCCCAAGCGCAGGATGATGTGCACGTCAGAGCCGGTTCACACAGGGACATGTTGCCCTGGCTTAGTTGTGGCATGGCTGCTGCGGCCACGTCTGCCACAAGCGTTCTGATAGGCGCACGTTGCGCGTATCATCATCAATCAAGACGGAACAGAACAGAACGGAACGGAACGGTAGGGAACTGATCTGATATGCATGTTATATGTGAAGCTGGGGCATTTGCAAACGATGCTCTCGGGCAGGCGAATTTGTAGGACCAAAGGACGGTTCTCTGGGAGATGGGATATTCAAGTGTCTCCAACTCTACTGTAATATTATTCACATTTGTATTTATGTGATTCTGAGTGGGGCATTCCGAGGGGACTGTATACTACTTAACAGAGAAACTTTTTAACCAATCTTGATCATGATTTTCATTTCACGCTTATCCGCTCAGTTCTCTTTATTGATTTGCCAGCTACACAAAGTGGAGAGTGAACTCTGATTTTCTCACCCCCACAATCCACACTGAAATGTACCGCAAATAGTACGATATATACATATCTAAATAAATGCATCAGTTTTCCATGAGCACTCAAAATTGCTCCCAGATTACTTTCGTGGCAGGCTTCGAAATTAAGAAACTACTCGAATATTTTGTAAGTACCCACTAGTTCACTGCGTCCGTGCGTCTATGTGCGTGAGTTTGGCGGTGCACGCACTGTATCTGTATCTGAGTGCACTTAAAAGTGCCATTGCCTGCTTTCAGACTGCATTTGTTGAAAGTAGAAGTAGAAGCCGTGGTATTGGCAGTGCCAGTGGCTGTGACGGGAGCAAAGGCTAGGGATAAGGCAAAGGAGCCTTGGGCCAGAGCCTATGCAAATGTGATCCGAAAGCAGGCTGCAAGCCAGTCATGGTAATTGAATCACCCTGCGAGTTGTAAGCGAGTTGTAATGCACCCCCGAGACGTCCTCCACCCCCACAAGGCTAGCCATTAGAAAAGTGCACAAGTGAATGGGATGGGGATGTATAGGGGCTGAGTGCTCGTGTTTGACAAACAGCATTTCAATGCTTTCAATGCACGCAAACTAACAAACAAACAAATAACAAATATCATTACAGTGACTAATGTATGCAAACGACAGGCTGACAAGCATGAAAATGTAAATACAGCCGTCGCAAGATATTCGTACACCCTCAACAGCGGAGAATAGTCGTAAATCGTAACAGAATTGAAAGTAATTAAATTGAAATGTTTTTTTAATTACAAATCTTGTCTCTCTTTAACACAACGCTGTTTTTTTATATTGAAAATAGTTTATTTAGTATGTTAATGCGACACATTGAGATTTAGCCTAGCTTTTTGGAGTGAACGAATACATTTTGTCCCGACTGTATCTCTGTATTAATGTCATCTACACTTGAAAGGATATGAAAGCCTGCAACAACAACATACATAAAATACATACATAAAAGATGAAGAAAAATTGCATATAAATACGGAAAACACATCAGTGGGTTTCAGGAAGGGGTTTTGGCGTATACCATATACCGTATACGTATAAAGATGGAGATGAGAGAGCTTCTTGCGATTGTCAAGTGGTTGTATGTACGAGAGACAAGCGTTCAGGTCCCGCCGCTGCCGCCACCCAGTCGCTCTTCGATTGAACTTTACCGTAGCGTATACATAATTTATGCATCTTCGAACACATATACACAGATGTACATACATACATATAATGTATGCATAAATACATATACACAAATATCATCTTGGCCGTCGCATACATCTTCATTCAATACACATACATACAATACACATACATATAACTCGGAAGCATTTTCCCGTTTATAGCAACAACAATAGCTGTGAAATAGCATTACCAACAAAAAGAATGCCATCTTATGAAGAGGCGAAGACAGTGCGGAGCGGTGAGGTGAGGTGAGATGAGGTAAGGGTGTGGTTAAGGGAATGGCCATCAGCGGCTGGCTCAGGTATGAGAGATGGTAGATTCGGTTAACCCTTTACCAAACCAGACACAAAAATATGTGGTTTGATTTATAAATAAAATGGATGTAATTGCTATTTAAGATGAGACTTTTTTGTAACTATTCAAAATACTAGAATGGTTTTTTACAGATACAGCGTAGAAAACCAAAATCTAATGTTTATCCTCAGGATGCTTCATAAAACGATTCCTTGTTTTATAGCCGTCTGTTTTGTGGAATATTATTCTTCCAAAACGAAATTGAAATAGGACATACATATATATATACATATATATATACATATATATGTACATACATATGTATTTATGTAGATTCGTGTATGTTTAAAGTGAAATCCAATGATTTTCCCATAGTGCGTGCGCTTAAAAAATTAAAAGTATCTGTGTAGTCGGTACCGTGTGTCCGGACTACTGGAATATACAATTTTCCCGGTTTTTTCTGCTCTTTTGCACTCAGCTTTTCCTCGCTTTTACCCCCTTTTTTCCACGCTGGCTGAGGTCCATTCTGAATGCTTTAAGCTTTTCTTATCTGTCTTTGTCAGACCTGTCGCCTGATCGCCTTTGCTTTTATTTTTTTTTGTATCGGCTCTGCCTTGCCTCTTTTTCAGCCTTTGCTCAATTTTATTGTTTTTGCAAGAAGCTGTCATGAAAAGTTTGCCTTCAAAGGGTTAAGGCTGGGTTACATTTTGCTGCATTTTGCATTCTATTTTTGCGTGGAAATGTTTTTGCACTTTACAAGATTCTGTTAGCCAGCAACAGCACACGAGAGAAAGGGAAAGGAGCAACAGCACACTTGCAGCAACGGCAGCACTAGCATTAGCAGCTGCTCCTACGGTTCTATTGACATTGCGTAAACTTTGAACTGCTAGGGGGAAAGGAAAGTGTGTGGAAAGGGAGCGACGTGGGGCAAGGCAGTGAGGGCGATGGCGATGGCGGAGTACATTTGTGGCGTAATCTTTGCATGCACAATGAGCTCTCTGAGATGACGTCGCGTGTGTGCTCACGGCCTATCTGGCGGCCGCAGTGGGAGGCAGCATTCTGCAGCCGCCCGTAACACAAACAAGAAAGTAGGAGCAGTTTTGGCGTTTTGGTTTTCGCGCGGAGGCTTTGATACCCTTCATTATCTATGGAATAGTCGCATGTCTTGCATCTACACATGTCCAATCAAAGGTTAAAGCTTTTACATAAAAATAAGTATTTCAAAAGCATAGAACTACTGATATTTTTTTCGGATAAAAAAAGATAGACTCTCTCTGAAAAATGATACTTCCTTGCAAAAAAAAAAACACCCCCTGTTAGGGTACTACAAACCGAAGAGAATGACGAGAGCTCAAGAGTGGGAGTTATACAACAAAAATTTTCCTGAAAATAAAAGTCTGTCAGAAAACAAATGCATGCAGTTTGCATCTCTTTGGACACGTCGGCGTAAGGCAACAAACCCTAATTAACGTGAATGAGATTACCAGGATTACCAGCCAGCCAAAATCAATGTCCAGTCTAAACGGTCGCAAAGCACGAATGTTCCAGCCTGATTACTTTCAATTAGTGATATCATGGAGAAGTTTTCGATAAATAACGATACCGTCCGAAATAATTATGAATATTATATGCATATCAGGCGAAAGAGAAAACGATTGTGACCGATTTTTATAAAGATTCACTATGACATGGTCACAAAGCTCAAAAAAAGGAACAATCTACTCTTGATATTCGTTTCTAAAGCCTCGGTGCGAAATAATTTCATTTGGCCGTGCTATTGATTATACTCTCGGGATGTTAAATTAATTCCAACATTGCTGCAAATGTACATACATATGTACTTATGTATATTTGGCATACTTTTTTCTACTTTTAATCTAGAACTCCCAAAACGCTGTCACCACAATTCATGCTGAATAGTTTGTCAATAATTTGATAAAAGGAACCAACCTGGGAACCAAATGTTCCTAAGAATTTTGCATATAAACAATTATTTGTTTATGGTAGTTTCAGAATTGAATAAACCCACATATGTATGTACATAAAGAAAAATAAGCAAAAACTAAAAGAACATTTTTATGAATATCTAACCATGTGAAAGCAATTATTTTGAACAGATAAAAAATAACACATGTATCTAATGCACAACACTAGAAATTTATTATAGAATACGACTTTCAAAAGGAAGAAAATAAATCAATCTGTGTGTTTTTTATTTGAATTTAATTTAGAAATTACTCTATTGATTAAAAAATACATGCGTGCTGTAACGAACCACAAGTGGCAAAGGATAATATAAGCCACCATAATTTAAGAATTCTATTTGTATAAATATAAGACATGTCTTCTTTACAATACAATACACGAATACTTTTCAAACCACCCACTTTTCTTCCGCCACACGCGCGCCTTTCAGCCACGTGAGTATCCTTCCTACACCCCTCCATAACTCCCCCACCTCTCCTTAATTATAACCCAAAACTTTCCCCTTCCACTAAGGTTCGATGCAATGGTTTTCTTTTCCACAAAAGAAATTGACCTTCGATGCAGCGTCAGCACAGATCCGCCCACCCATAGTGTTAAGCTAGCTAGCTTGATCCGCGGATTCTAGGTTCCGAGCGTTCAAGCGAAAGAAGTGCAAGATATTTACTCGGGAACCCGGTCGCGAGATAGGCGTTGCTCCGCGCAGCAACTTACACTTAGTTACTATACGTCGTACGCTTAAGTCAATAAACATACAGAAATTCAATAAAGTGTCAACTAATTCAAAGAGAACCCACTGAGTAAGTATATTTTTCGGGCGGGGATTTATACATTAATTTATAGTCAAGAATACCGCGGTACGGGACCACTTCAATTCTTAATTTACTCTTGATCTTCTGTTAGGTCCCACGAGTGTGACAACGCCTCGTATCCCTTATCTTCGACCCCACGAGTGTGACCACGCCTCGTGCCCTTCATTATCCTCATTGTCCTATTATCCTCTCAGTCCAAATCTTACTGGCACGATTACACCTCGGGCCGACCCCCGTTTCCAGATGAGGTTCCTGCCATCTACAAATGTCTTGTAGGAGGATCCTGGGAAGACTGAGCTTACCTCGGCCTGATATAGGAGCTTTACAGTGCATGCAATCCATTTTATGGAAAATCAGACAGAGAGTTTGAATGCCTTATCGCTAGCGAAAGATCAATCTTTACTGCAAAGCTACTCAGTGATAGAAAAGCAAGAATCAACAGAGTACGCGAAAATATATGTTCTGGCTATAATAATGATCCGGCCCCACCTAGATTCTGCAATCTGGTAAATAAAAAAATTCCATATTATTCTGCGTTTAAGTATATTTTCAAAAAAGTGTAGTTTTAAAACTGCGGTTGCCAAAAACGGCAGGTCTCTGAGACCTACGCGGTCAGATAAACATGGCTCGGTTAGTCGAGAAAACCTTCCCGGAGTTAAATATATCTATACAAATACATTTGTACCAATATGTACTCTATAAGTATTTTCAATTTCTACAAATATTTATTATTTGCAAAAATTTATTTGTTCAGCTCCATAGCGTTGACTGCTTTTATGCGCCTTCTTTGAAACTCAGAAACAAACATTTTCACCCCTATGTATATTGACGCTTATTATTCGTATTCAAATTAGCTGATTGATAAAAGCTCATAGAACTTTATGTAGAGATTTATACATCCATCATGTGTCCGTATTATCCAAGAATCTCGACCACATTCGGGGCGCACTCAAGGATCTCGGTCTCGTCTCCCACCTTAGCTTTAGTGCCTTGATTACAAATTCAATTCGCAAACGAGCTGACATCGCCAGTCGGCCGTACCTGCTGCCCAAACACAAAAAGGCGCACTCGAAGTACGAAGTAAAACACTTACGCTCACCCGCACTCGTACTCCCACGTACACTCACGAGTATACTGACTAGGGAATGGCTATAATTAAATATGAAAACATATGTTTCCCCATTGTTTTTCACAGACCCCCAGCAAAGGCGGAGAAAAATCAATAAAAACCCCCGATTTAGTGTCCTCTTGCCATATTTACTCCGAGTACGTGTATGAACAGACAGAGATATAGGCCCAGGCCCAGGCCCAGGCTCAGGCTCAAATGCATTGGATAATTGGTATTTAAGCAAGTTAAGTAAATCAGCTGACGAGTTGGCGAACGCAAAACGTCAAATATTCATAAGCCCCGGTTTGAGACGGCTACAAATTTGATGAGAACCGGAGGGAGAACGAAGGAGAGAGACAGAGAGAGACGCGGTGCCCTAGTGGTATTGTCCATTATGAGAATTATGAGCAGTGAAAGCGTCAGACTAGCGGCTGTTCAAGCTCATCCAGCGCCTCCTGCTGCCCCACGACCGCCTCCAGCTCTACCGTACACTCCCCTGGCAATTGCGTCAGCAGTTAATTTTTATGTATTTTTAAAGCGCTACCAGCCCCCTTGACTTGCTTAATAAGTAGGCCCTGCCATATTAACGGCCATAAGCGAAAAGGAAGATAAATACTCGTATCAGGCAAAAGTCTGAGTGAGACAAGAGATAGACCCTCGATACACAACTTGACGATGAGTACAAATTTATGCACTTCACTCGAGAGCTGCCCGAAAAAAAAAGAATACACGAAGAAGCACAGGAACACAGGATGGTGAGACAAGCGAGAACGCTTTCGTCGAGAATTCCGACTATGCGGATACCCGCTACGGCTACTCGGAATAGTTTATTTCTTAATAGAATCTTATAATGCAGGAATGATATAATTTAAATTTGAATAAAATGTAGACTAACATGGATGAAATTTAATTTTTCGAATAAACTCTGTGCAAAGGTAAAAAAAAAAACCAATAAAATTCTCACATCTATTCCCATTTTGGCACATACTTAAGCAGGGAATGGCTTCATGCTTTAGCTCTTAGGAAACTGTGTTTTGAGATTCGGATGGGGCGGGCAGGTGGACATGGCTAGATAGAGTCGACTGTTGAGGCCTGCTACAAGTGAGGTGTTTTTTTGGTGAATATGATATACCCTTACACGCTCCGTGCAACGGGTATACGAAAGAAACTTTTTCACAGCGACAGCAGAATCTTTGTTGGTGTTATCAGCGTTTAATTAAACCATGTGTGAGTGCGAGAAAAAAACAAGAAATAAGGTAAAGGAAAACAGAAAAAGAAAAAAGGACGAAGGCAGAGAGGAGCAGAAGCGAAGCTCATTTCCAAGGCACTCCAGAGTGCAGCAAGCGGAGGAGAGAAGAGTAAGGATGTTGTCGATATGCTAAGATAATGCCAGCAACTTGTTATCGGTGTCATTGTCCTTATTGTTGTTGTAGTTGTTGTTATTGTTGTTGTTGTAGTGCTGTATCTAGAAAACCAAGCACAGACAATTATAAAGAGAGTGAAGAACGATGAGGAATAAAGAAGGGAATGAATGCTTCTCCCCTCTGCATTATGTTCTTGCCCCATTATTGTTTCTTCATTTTTCAGGGCCCTCAGCATAAGGAACGATCCTGCAGCTGACTCATTTAAAAAATTTTTGCATTAGATAAATGTTCCCAATTGCTCGCCTGGTTCTGGCCCTGGCCTGGTCCTGTGATACACTGAGCAAAGAGAATTCGAAAAAACCTACTCATACGATAGCAACAAGGCCCTGGAAAAAGGAAAATCTCAATCTACCATTGAGCAAATATGGATTATTGGAAAACCTCAGGTCTTGGGCTAATGAATTGTATTCAACCGAATTGCATCCCGATGCGATAATTCTATTATCAGATATCAGGGGTTTTAAATATTTCAAATCGTTTCAATTAAAGTTTTCAAAACGAAGTTAGGAAGCTGCTTTCTCTCAGTGTACTACACAAGCCAGTAGCAGTAGCAGTATCAGCAAAGGAAGAAGAACACTTCCAGGCACCGTACTTATGTACATTGATAGATTTGCATGCATGCCCAGGCCTGACGTCCTGGGGGCCGGATCCGGAAATGGAAGAGTGGCGTGGCGGCGATGGAGATGTGGATGTGGATATTTAGAAAGCTCGCTGATGGCATGTTTGCGGTACAGTGTGCAATGCGTTTTAATGAGTTTTTTGTTCTCCCGTAATTATTTTTGCAGTCTGTTATACTTGTGTGCGCAAATACTCGTATTCGTTTTCTCCCAGGACCGGCAATCAAGCCGCCATCCATTTAATGAGAAAAAGGAACATTTTCCGTGGCAAACAACAACCAACATTGCACTTGGTCATTTTATGAACATTGCTGGTCTTTTTCTATATAAATGAAATGAGCGAATGTTTTAGAATATGAAAAATGTACAGATGTATTGCTGAGATTTTAAATGAATCTGACTTTCACTTTGGACAGTTTGGATTTCCTACATGACCTCTGTTTGCTCAATCGATAAGATCCATAATTTTAAGTTCATTCACTTCGCTTGTACTCCCCAACTCTACACTAAATGACAAAATTAACACAAAAGACATTTGAAGACCACCCCTGTTTCTATCAGTTGTGTGGCACTCTGCACAAATGATATGCAAATTGAGCTGACAAAACAAATAAAGTTGCTGCTAATAAATACAATTTGCTAATCCTTTTTGTTTTCCCTACCATTGCCCTTACAAACTTCTCTCGAAGTTGTCAAAATCCCACTTGGACAAATATTTACAATTAATATGGACCTGCCCACGTTTCAATACCTAAATGAAATAATTTCATAAATCATCAATTTCCATCGATTTTCCTTTGATAAGGGCTGCTTCTGCCAGTCTACGGCCGTGCAATTAGCAAATTAAAATGCGAATGCAAATGCCGTGCAACAGCGGGCAGGCAGATTTCTGATTCAACAACAATATTAATCGCCCCCACATGTTCGACCGGCATTATGTTGTTGCCATTTCATATTTACATTTGTAAAGTTGTAAAATAGTAAAATTGAGCGCTACGCCACACATGCTGCTCCTCCCAATCCCTTTGTGACCCAATTTTGAGCAATGCCTGCCTTGGGAGCTGCCACTGGAAAATCATCTCCCCAGCCATCGTTCCGCCCAGAATGGCAGACTGGCAGTCCAACTGTCCAGCTGTCCCATATCCCCTTCATTGTATACATTCATTGTAAACATTAACTTAATTTAAAATGCATAGTTGGTGCATCAAGCTGCAGTCCCCTGGCTCATCCATCGCTCCATCTTTCTGGTGTCGTTCCACCATAAATTGCCGTTTGTAAACAATTTTTGATTTGCAAATTCCGCTGGAATGGCTGGCAGGGCATGACGGATGTTTGGTTAATTAAAATGTGATTAAAGGCGTCGACAGACATTGCTGAATGTGCAAAAAAGATTCGCAAGCGTCAGGGATATTTATTGTATTAATTTAGCCTTTCAAATGATATCATTTGCTTTTCCATTGTGAGAATAATTTGAAGCTTTACTTTTTGTACATAATGGAGACTCTGTACGAGAGTCTCTTCCCAATCAAATTATTTCTGAGTACCAGCACGTGAGAAAATTAACTTGAATTTAATAAGCTGTTAAAAAGGTTTTTATAATACCATATAATACAATATTGTACAGCCATATCTTTATTTCCGTTCTGGTAATTGTTACTGGATAGCAATAATGTTTGGGTTCCATTTAACAGTCAATGAAAATTGTTTACTTCCATAGCAAATTAAAATTGATTCCGCTTTTGGAATATAAAATACTTGAACGCTTTTCTGTCGCTACTTATAACACTTTAATGATTAAGAACCGATGTGATGGAAATTATTCATAATTGTGTAAATGATAATATTACGTAAATCGTGCAAGCATTAACGTTTATCGTTTATTCATACCATAGTATCCAGGTAGTAGTACTTGTACTACTTTACGCACGAATCGGGCGGACCAAGACGGTCGAACTGTACACCTCTCGTCCGTGGCCTTTTTATGACCGGAGAATGTTATTTTCATATTGTTTCCGCTGCTGCTGCAGACGAGCCGAATTTTGTTTTTAATTTTCAACACTTTTAATAGCCAATTAATTAAACGGCCAAACAACAACAGACGACTCTTCGAAAGTATCACTGAGAAAAAAACACAGATATAAAAACAGGAATATACTCATAAAATCGGAAATTTAACTGCTGAAAACTAAGAGAACACTCAGAGCTCTAAAGGGGGCCTCGCTGTTTTTAGTTTTTAGCACTCCTAATTAATTTGCGATATATTCTGAACAAAAAAATTGACCAAAGGGCTTCAGAAATGTCTGGGCCAAGAGTGTTTTACGTATCAGGTATTGTAAAGATTGTGTTTTCCCGTCCAGTTTGAATCTGTTAAAGTTATTTTTCTCTCGGTGTACACTATAAAAGTATCTATAAATGTGCACATACGTATGTATGTACATACATGTGTGATTGTGCGGCTTATATGTATGTGTACACATGTTAACTATGTAGAGAGAACGAATTCCCCGTCGGCTTTTGCCGATTTAGCACACATTTTTATAATTACTGGCGGAGCTTTTATTATTTCATTGCCAGCTGCCAGCCTCCATTCCAGCGGGTCCCCTCATTTCCCCCATGTGCCGTAGTTTGAGCTGAGAAACATTTTGGCTATCGCTGGGCGCATAAATCGTTGAAGTTGCTCATAATTTATGCTGGCCAACAAATGCTAAATAATGATTTTTTAAACAAAATCCCGAGACGAAGTATAAATTCTGAAGAGGAAAGAAAGAAAGAAAGAAGAGAGTCAACTAGAAGATTACTATTTATGAGATTTACACGACACACACATCCCACAAAGTAGACTAGAGAGTAGAAGCACGGAACTGTTGACCCCCGGAGATTAGTGGTAATTTGCAGTTTATCCTTGGTCCAAGAAGGAGAGGAGAGAGAGAGTGTCCTGTCAAAGTTCCGCTTTTATTTCTACGCATGAATTATTTATGTATCAAGAAGGTCCCAACTGTACGGACCCAACTTTGGCTCGGTTAATGGGTAAGGGAAAACTTCTGCCCTCCTCCCTCTTTGACACTCAACTTCACACCCACCCTCTATTTCTCTTTCTCTCTGTGTTGAAAATGAAAAGTTTCAACATGTGTCAAACGCTCTTAATTTTCTCAGAGTTTTCATTAACGATTTGAAGGAATGAATCAAGACAACACTTCAGAGTTGGAGAACTTGACATCGTGTTACGTAGAAGAGAAGTTCCGTGACTCGATTCGTACTCGAAAATGCAATCAGAAGATATTGAAGGACAATTAGTGGCAGTTACAAAGGCCACAATGGTTGACAGCCAATCAAGCACACGAAAAGGCTGTGGTCTCCAGCAGGGCGGTTTACAGGGCGTATGAGCAACGAACTACTTCTAAAACGTATCAAGCGGTCAGCCAGAGAACAATGGCCATACAGATTTAGTATGGTGCCCAGGTGGGCGTAACCCAAAAACCAAATGGCCCGGGTAGCAATTAAAATCAAAAGCTCATATGCACAATAAAGGCAGTGACCCAACACCCGAAAAACCATCACGGAATCACGGGCCCTGGATGCGAACACATTTTTGCCTGATTAGAGAAAAGGCCAGGAAAATCTTTAAGGGAAATTGGTGCCACCTGCGACAGGTGACAATTTAATAAAGCCCCTTCAGTCAGACAATGACAATTTGTATTCATATTGACTTTTGCACAGAAACAGCTGTTCCTGCAATCAATCAGCGAACAATTTTCCAAAGAAAAGAACACAAAAACCTATTTAAAATTTTTATACCCGGTACTCGAAGAGTATAGGGGTATATTAGATTTGTGGTGATAACGGATGTGTGTAACGCCCAGAAGGAAGCGTTTCCGACCCCATAAAGTATATATATTCTTGATCAGCATCAATAGCCGAGTCGATATAGCCATGTCTGTCTGTCCGTCCGTCCATCCGTCTGTCCGTCCGTCCGTCTTCATTAGCGCCTATATCTCAGAGACTATTAAAGCTAGAGCAACCAAAATTTTGTATCCAGTCTTCTGTGTTATCACACTACTCCAAGTGTATTTTAAAATTTCGCCCCGCCCCTTTCCGCCCACACAAAGAACGAAAATCTGTGGCATGCACAATTTTGAAGATACGAGAAAACTAAAAACGCAGAATCATAGAGAATGACTATTTCTATCAGAGTGTTGAATATGGTCGGATTATTAATATAGCCACAATGAAGAAAACCATTTCGAAAGTCATCGTTTCTTCTCGCTCTCTCTCACATGCGACCCTGTCTGATTTTCCTATTCGTCCAAATGAACGCCTAGATCTCAGAGACTATAAGAGCTAGAGCAACCAAACTTTCTATCCAAACTCCTGTGATATCACTTCAATACAAGTGTATTTCCAAATTTTGTCACGCCCACTTCCGCCCTCACAAAGGAAAAAAATCCACAATTTTTAAGATAAGAGAAAACCAAAAACGCAGAATCTTGAAATATTACCGTATCTGGCAGATTGCCGAATCTGGATCAGGTCTGATCATTATTATAGCTAGAAGGAACAAATTAAATTTTAGTGGCTACCCAACTTCTAAAATATAAAAATACAGCATAATATTCGACTTAATTTTTTGAAATTTTCCATTTTGGCCAAAATTTAATTCGTCTCTTTTGCGAACATATAATTGATTAATAATTCGTAAGCTCATATGTATACATAAATACGTATATACTGACTGAGTACCGGGTATAAAGTAGAGCCACGGTCATTGCCGCGGCTCACAACGTTCCCTCTCGTTTTATGTATAATCGGTAGTATATGTTGTATAAAATAAATCAAAATTTTACTCACACATTGGGAATGGGTCTGGCTCCGAGTGGCCATCGAGGGGCTGTCACTATGTGCTGGCCGAGTCCCCTAGGGGCGAAGCTATGTTGCTGTTACTATCCGAAGTGGAGAGTGGCCGACAGATGCCAAGACGCGTGAGGCCTGGAGGCATGGCCTTGAGTATTGTGACTGCCTCGTCCAGCTCGAGGCCTTGGAGCAAATGATCGCCGACGCTCATGAGGCGGTCGCCCGGATATATCTCGTTGGTTGCCTCCGCAGCACCACCGCGTATCAGGCCGCGTATCACAATCACACTGCCCTCCGAGTCGAGTGGGTCCTGGTAGTCGAGAATGGAGAAGCCGAAGCCTTGCTCCGTCTTCTCGATGTCGACGCCCGTCACCTCGCAACTCCACAGCGCTAGTCCGGATACGTTCTCCAGCGACTTGGATCGCTGCTGACTTCCGTTGCCCACTCCTCCGGCAGCATCAGTCAGCGTTGCTGTGCTGGACGTGTACAGAGAGCTCTCCGACTGCGCCTTGCTAAGCAGATTCTGCAGGCTCTGGTGGCCGCCTGGAAGGAGGCTGCGCGTCTCAAAGGCCTCCGCATTCTGCGATGTGTTGATTATGGCGGGCACCCGCGTACCCCGGGCACACACGAGTTTGACGCGCGCGGGGAGCTCCTTTAAGATCTTGACCACGTCGATGTGACGCAATCCCTGGAGCTTGTGCTCGTTCACCTGGAGCAGCTCGTCGCCGGGCCGCAGGATTCCCTGGCGGCCGACAGGACCGTCCTCGAGTATGGAGCGTATGTAGTGGTGCGGACGCTTCTCAATACCGCACTCGACGTCGACGGTGCCCTCGAGGCTGATCCCTAGACCTGAAAGTTTATTTATTTCGGCAACTAAAATTTCACTGTCGGGAAACTCACTTTTCCAGGCCACCCGCAGCGAGGCGGCGCTCGGGCTGGCAGCTTTCTCGACCAGGTCAGCTTTACCGGCAGCTGCCTCACCCTTGACCCCTATCGCCGCCCCATCCAGCTCATTGGTGGGCGTCCGACTCTGGGCGGGATCGGAATCAGCCTCCAAGTCGCGTCCCTGCTCTGGCTCGGGCTCTGGACACTGCTCGTCGGTGTCGTTGCCACTATCGCCCGCTGCCATCCGACCGTGGCCTCTTCTCCTCACAAGCTGGCCTTTGGTCAAGCTCGAGCGAGGGTGACTTGGGGCTGGATTGGGAAATTTTCCCGCCTGTGGCTCACTGTGGTCGCTGCGGTCCAGCACGTGCGACATGTTTGATTCGACGGTGTCCCGCGAGGGAAGATCGGCCAACTCGAGCGGTTCATCATCCGCTGCTCCGGCCTCACCCTCCGCCTCAACTTCCGCCTCGCCCTCGGTGGCAATGGAGTCTGCGTCGACGGACTTGGGTGGCAGCCAGCTGAGCGTGGCTATCGAGGGTGATCCTGGCATCGACAGCTGCGACTGTCCGTCATCTTCGCCTGCGTTGTCCATAGTTGAGGGGGCGGTGCGACCCTTGATCTCAGTTAGGGCCACCTGCAGGTGCTCGAACTTGCGGCCGCGCAAGAAGCGTTCCAGCGTCAGATGCACCTCAATGTCCGTGTTCCGCAGCAGCTCTACAGCTTGATGGTTCGTCACGCCGGACAGGGAGCGGCCATCGACGGCGACGATGCGATCGTTGATCTGGATCTGGCCGCTTGTCTCCGCGGCGCTGCCCTCGATGATGCTCTTCACGAAGATCCCAGACAGGTCCTCCTCCTCGCACACATAGCCAGCCACAGTAATGCCCAGCCCGTAGACGTTCTTGTGCAGCTCCACAACGTACGTCTCCGTTTCCGGGGAGTCCATGTACGAGGGCGAGGCAGAGGCGGAGTCGTCTCCGTCAGCGTCCCCCTCTTTGTCCTCCTCGTCGGCCAACAGTTTGCCGGCTATCACAGTCTCAATATGATGATCGTTCTCTTCCTCCCCGTCCCGGTCCCTCGTTCTCCACCGCGGCTCCAGGGCTAGCTGCAGGGCGGGACGCGGAGGAGGCGAAAGTATGGAGAAGGGCACAATGTCGAGGTCGCGCGGGCACTGCCGGCCGTTGGCCTCCATCGAGCTGCTGCTGTGGCTCCCGATCATGTGGAGTGGAATGGGCGGCAGGGGAAAATCGGCCAGGTCCGTCAGCTCGCCCAGCGGCTCGGCTGTGGCCAGCTCAGTGCCATCGGCGGCACCCCGCACCAGACCCACCAGACTTGCCACATCCACGGAGCCCGCAGCGGCAGCGGTGGAGAAGCTGGGGTTTTGAAAAAGATGACGCGACAGTTCTTCCGGGTCGGAGAGGAGCTTAGTTGGTATAATCGGCGCATGACTGGCCAACGTCTGGTAATCGATGGCAGTCGGCTCTACCGGCCGCGCCACTATCAGACGCACCTGAGCTCCGGTCTGACGAAGAACTGTGGCCACCTGCTCCGAGCTGAAGCCACGCAGGTTGACCTCTCCGATCTGCAGGAGATGGTCACCTAGCTGTAGGCGTCCGTCCCGCTCGGCGACGCCACCCGGTGTCAAGGCCTTGATCACCACACCCGTGCTGCGGCCGCCCACCAGGATGAATCCGAGGCCGTTGCCATCGTTGATCAGATCGATAACCTCCACCTGTGACCATTCGGTGCTTAGGACCATCTTAGGATCGGTATTGGTCTTTGGATGGTAGTTGTTGTTGTTGGTTTAGTTAATGGTGTAATTGCTCTAATTACTGATGTGGCAGTTTCTGTTGTTTCTGTATCTGTTGTTGTATTAGTTTTTATTTTAGCTTCTAACATGACGCAAAGTCCCACTCTGGTTTTTTAGCCGTTATTAGGGTGGTGCTGGTGGCAATAAACTTTGTTGGTTTTTCGTTGGTGTTATATTTTTGTAATTTTTGTTGTTGCATCAAATGTGACAATGATGAATTTGTTTCTGCTACTATTATTGGTATCGCATTGAGAGTCATTCGAGTGACAATTACAACCTGGCACGGGGACTGGCACGGACTCCGCTCCTGGCACAGCCAGCGCCAACCGCATTATCAACGGCATTGACAACAACTTTCACAGCGACTGCGACGACGACGACGACGACGACGACCGCCACAGCACAGCGTACCTGTAATTATGTTAAGCACGCCCACACGCACCCGAACACGCACGTACACGCAGGCAAACAAAAAGTTAGTGGAGCACGAGTCGTATACGCAGCGCCAGGGAGTGCTCTGGCTGGAGGAGTCAGGAAAGCGCGATGCGTAGCGAAGTAAAGCGATTTGGTGTGACACGGGTGTGAAGCGAGAATTTAAATTGCTACCCCGCCAGGCATAACATTCTTCATTACTTTCGGTATGCACTCATTCGAGGTATTCGAAAACGATCAAGGGCTTGTAGAAATTGCAGGAAATACTTTGGGGAGAGGATAGGATAACGCTTCAGGGTTCGCTTTATTATAGTTTTCCCTTTGAAAATTGCTGGTAAACTAGACAAGATTAAGAAGATATACATACATACATAGCAGAGATAATACTTAGTAGATAGCGAGAGTAGCTTAAGCTTAAGTTGTTAGCTTAAGTAGGTACTGTGTTTCAGCATTAGAAAAATATATATTCTATTTAAACGATGAATTTTAAATAGTCGTTGGCTCAAACTAATATTGGTATGTATGAATGTAGTTACGGAAATTTGAATTCCTCTTAGAAAATAATAGAGTGTTGAAGGTTCAACATTACCTACATTTACCAGAAAGGTTTAAGTATAGAAGAATACTGCTGTTGAGAGTCGATTTTTTCGCTAATCTAATACCCCCAATACAAACTGATTTTACTCATGGGGCACAGGGTTGTATGAGATTCGTGCAATTGCATTGATCAAGAGGAAGCGAATATTTTTATAAAGTATTTGCAATTTTTTTATGCCCGCTCTTCCGTTCTAGTGAGCGCCTACATCTGAGAGACTTTACGAGTATGAACTAGAGCCCATGTTTCCCTATAATTTCTTATTAATTAGGTACTTAATATGTTTGCTTTCTCAAAAAGTTATTCCAACTACTTTAAATTTTTACCACAGCTTAAAAAAAATCGTTTTTATAAATATTGCAGCAGAGCTGCTAGGGTATGTAGAAAACGACACTCGGGAGGTGACAAACTTCTCACATATGTTTCGGCTGATGTTATTCCTTTTCCTCTTCTTTTTCTTTTAATGGCGCCTTTTTTTGTACGATTTTGTAATTTACATGCACATACACGCACCGGGGCAACGGGAAGTGTGTGTACCTGTGCCGCTCACGTGCCACGCATGCACTATGGTCCAAATGACCACTTTTGTTGGCCAAAACCTCATTTTTAAAAGTTAACAAAACACCTTAGTTTTGAGCATTCTGCATTGGAAAAAGAGTGACCTTTAAAGTTGCGTACCAGAAATTTCCATAGATGCCGCCCCTTTCGATAAATCTGCTCTGAAACCCAGCTGTTATTATCGAAAAGCATGTGCAGTAAAAAATTGCACATTTATTACAATTTTAAATCTTTGATAAATTGGAAAAAAACCATTAACTGATCAAATTTTTGTTATGAATTTTAATTAGAATAGGTTGTATTACGTGTTTTTGTAATGTGAACCGTATATAATAATTGTGCTGACTTCGTAATTGTACCTTAAAGTGAGCCGTTAAAAATGACCCAAGTTTTAATGAAAACTAATTTTTGAAAAGGTATACAAAGTGAGTCCCACCTAGTCCCACCTTGAAACCTATTGTGGGTCGAAGATTAGTAAATCCTTGTTGAAATGTATATAGTAAAAAATGCCACATTTTACCAAATTTCTTAAAATTTGACATAATAGATTATAACCTCAAATGTATCGAATTTGAATTTGAAAGCCTAATAATTTCCAGACGGTAAGCTGAAGCTACAAAGTGTTTAGGTCCGATTTATAGATGCATTTATGTGCTTTTCAGACTTGCACAGTTGAATACAACCAGATGTGAGATACTTGAGTTATGCTAAAAAAAGAAGCACTACCTCTGAAAAAAATGTAATAAAAAAAAGGCGGTGCCACACCCATTTTTTTTTTGCAAATCCACTTCCTTTTGATTATATCTATCCAATACAAAAAACGAAATAAAAAAATCTCTTTCCGTTCGCGAGTTATTAATTTTGGCCAACAAAAGTGGTCATTTGGACCATAGTGGCATGTTTGGCACCCAGACCCTTCCGCTGCACTCTCCCCGTCCAGGGCAGTCCAGGCGCTATCAGAACTCTGGCAGTTCTAATTAGAAAATACGGTGCAAAGAGGCAAAGGGCGGAACTGTAGGGAAGTGGAAACAAAAACTTAGTGTCGCATACATTGTGGCGCCGTTGCTGACAGTCGGGAAACAATCTGCAATCGAGCGATAAGTTTCAAGCAGCCCCGCCCCCTACCCGTGACTGCTACCAATTTCTGCAAAGCCATATGGTTAATAGTCAGGGGGATGGATTGAAATCGTTCTGCGGCTTTCGATTTCTTTTCTTTTGACTTCTGGCTGCTCCTTGCCACTCTTGGGATGTTGTCACAGTCATAGTCACAGTAAATTGAGGAAGGTTATGGAAAGTATCTATCTCGTAATAGAAAGCTTAGAAAAACGAAATGAAGAGGGCTAATAGACTAGCTAGAGAGCCTTCGAGGCGTACGAGAATTTTGTGAGCTATAATTAAACGTTCTCCGTCACTCGATTGTTCCTACAAATTCTTTTCAAAATCTATAGCACCATAATTCCACTAAGAATGAACATATTCGAATGAAAAACCGGAGAAGAAAAAAGGGGAGCACTGCTCCATGTGTTGCTCATCTCTACCATGTCAGCCATGTCTGCTAATGACTGCAGCTGTCAATTAAACGCTGATTGACTTTGCATTCACTGGACACGGATTGGCACACGATGCGTATGACTAACGTTGTGTCTGTTCCTCTGCCTGTGCCTGTGCCTGTACCTCAACTCGAGGCAGTGTCCATGTCCGTGTCTGGGCCTGTGTAGTGTAGTCACACACCGAAACTTTTCACTCTTTGCCTTGGCTTTGGTCATTTGTTTGTGAACATGCCAGCCTGCAGTCAATGCTCCACTCTAGTCCCCCTTTGCGTGTGTGCCTCATTTAACTTGGTTGCGGTCCGGCGGGTGCGCAGGAAAATGGGCTGCGAACAGGGATTTGAGGAGTAGGAGTAGCTGCTGTCCCAGTCCCATTACTCAGAAAGTAGGCCAAGTGCGTTTGAAGTTTGCACTGCGTTTGGCTGTGTGTGTGTTGGCTATTTTCATCCGCCTCAAGTTGAGCCAGAGGGTACCCCTGCCTGCGAATCCAACTGCGACTGCTGGCTGTGCCAGTTCTCGCTCTTGTTTTCGCTCTTTACCAACCGCCAACTGCCGTTAGCCACTGTTGCTTCTAACGCACTTCAAGCTGCCACGACGCTGACCTACTGAGCGTTATTAGCCGGCTCACGGCTCGAGTTAGTCTGCGCTGCCCCTGCTAGCCAAATGGCGATGGCGTTTACGTTAGCTTCCTTGGCTCAGTCAAGCATCGAAAATCGATAAACAAAAAAGAACGCCGCGAAGAAGAAGGAAACGTTAGGTAAAACACGCCTCTGCATACCCTGGGCAGTATTTCTAAGTCGAGGGAAGAGATCCTAGGTACACCATTACTTTCTAATTCCGTGACTATTCTGATTAAGAAAACCCATTTTATATATATTGCAGAATATTGAGTTTTGTTAAACTATATTTTTCAATAAAATCGAAAATTGCCTTGGAAGCATTCGTTTCCCTGTATGACCGACGGGAAAAAATGTCTCTCAAATTTCGGAGAAAATTTAAGTTGATCTAGCGATTTTAATTATATCTCTAGGTCCTTTTCCAATAAATGATTTCCTATGCCACCAGGAAACATCAACAGAAAAATCGTTTGGTGCGGATCAAAGTGATTCTGAAATGTTTAATGCCCCTACAAATGAATTTTTGATATTTATAACTCTTCTTTCTAGGGTATCCTCCGCAAGGCGGTTTAATCTTACTCCTTTCAGGGACGGAGTTCACGCCCAAGCCAGGGCAAGTCAAGACATCCCTGCCATCGCTCTTGCCGTCGGAGCCACATTGTGGCTGGTAGCTGGTGGCTGGCGTCGTGTGACTGAGCCTTTTGACCTGCTCACCCGTCCTGGCCCCACGCAGGCTCTTAGCCAAATTGCTGCAGCCAAAGCAGCCAAAAAGAGAGACGAGCAGCAACAACTGAGGGAAAGAAACTTGCAAACAGGCGGCACGCAATTCGCAATTACTTAGCCGACTTCTGACGCCCTCCCCCCGAGCCAAAGGGAAATTAACGCAGGCAAAGGACACAGAAATTCCTCCTAACTATTCCTATTGATTTAACAACAACGGAAGCGAATCGATGTCTACCACTTGGCCGAAACCGGGAGCCGGCACTGGTCAACTGCCTGCCTGCGTTGACTCCTGGCTCCACCTGGGATGCGTATTCGTGTCTGTGTGTGGAGGGCTGTTTGAGCGGTTCTGTGAACTTTTTATTGGCTGCCGCTTTAAGGCCGACTTCCACTTTCACTTCTGGCCCGGTTAGAGCAGGCAAATGGCAAATTACCCGGTCTGGCTGGGCTGGCCAATTTATGGGCTAGAAAATGGCTTCCGCAACATTTTGTGGCACTTCATTCACGCACTTCATAAACACATAGCCAGGAACACAGCCAGATGGATGACGAGGGATCGGAGGCACGGGAACAACGGTTACGGGAGAACGGCGAAACGGCGGAACGACACCCGTATATTTGCTCTTTGTTCTGGCTCTATTCTCGGTTGTGTTTTTTTCTACTCATTTATGAGTTTACGCGCGCATTTTCCGGCTCTGCAATACGCCCGCTCGCCACGAAGCTTTTTCGCCAAGTGAAGTGCCCTCTGGACAGGTTGCCCAGCGCTCCCGTAGCGCAATCTGCTCTCTACTGTCCTCTCTCCATTGCCGTAACTTGCGGCACGTGGCGGCCCCGTTGGTTTAGCGGTCGGGGATTGTCGGAGGCAGCGGCTCCACTTCTCTTAGCCCATGCGCAGTCGCCTGCCACATGACTCCGGGATGCACTGCGAGAGATGTGGCCCAACTATCGCTCGCAATATTTACAAAATGAAGCTGCCATGCGGCGGCATTTGACTTTCATTCCGCCTTGCATTCAACTGTCAGTCCGTGGGAGAGACAGCATCGAAAAGAGAGCCTGACAGTTGGCGAGAGAGCAAAAGCATTTCCGCACAGTGGCGGTGGACGAAAGTTTTCAACAGGAAGCACTTGAAAGGATGATGTCTTTAATATTTCATATTTGGAGCCCATTTACATTTTATGTGATTTTTTCGCCTCAAAGCCATTTGAAAAGTGTTCGATTGCCAAACCACTATTGATAATTAACTTTCCAAGTTATCACTGTTGGTTGGATACATTTTTTCGGCTGGTTCCAAGGTACAAAAATCGGTTATTGTTATCAAATTTTGACCCAACAAGTGCCATACTACACGGACAATGATTCTGAGGCTACCAACAAACCGCCTGCGCCTGCTCGGTTGTCAACGGCAACCGATGGCGATAATAAATAAATGGTCAGGCGTCAGGTTCGTGTGACAGGCGACGGCAGGTGTCCTGTCCTGCCTCCATTGACCGACCAGTCGTCAAAGGTTGGCAGGGCCACCGCAAGGCCACCCAGAATCAAAGCTGAAAGAGTGTGAAATGTGATAAGCTTCCTGAAAAACAAAGTATCTGAGAGAAAAGGACAAAATTGCGGAGGACATTGAGGAGCGGAAAAAGAAAAATTTTGGCCCAAATCGGGGGCAGGCCCACACATGTCAATCAAAGCTGTCAAGGAAGTGACGAGTGGAGAGGGATCCAAAAAAATGTAAAATGGAAATCGAATTCAGTTAGCAACAAACCACTACGCAGAAGGCCCTGCAAAGTAAATACTGTTTAAATTCGTAGGTCTCCCCATAATACTTCAGAGTTTCGGCAGTTCTCGATAAATACTACAGAAAGATACACGTGTTTCAAAAGTTATCTCCGGTTTGGCAAAATAAAAAAAATATACACAAGAAACCGAGAACTAATATATCTTAATAAGTTTGAACAATAATATACCGCTCGTCGTCGGATACTTTCTCGATTTGCTTGGCGGCAGAATGTCTGACCTCGATGAGGACTACGTGGACGAGTCCTTCGAGGACGACTCGGACGAGTCGGATATAGAAGAACAGGAAGAGGAAGAGGAACAAGAAGAGAGCCAAAACAAGAATAATGCCGAGGAGGAGGACTCCGACGATGTCGATAACCAAGACGACAGCGACGACGACGATGATAGTGCTACCCTAGAAGACAGCGAGGATGCCGAAGCCGACCCCAAGGTGGAGTTTCTGCTCGGAAACGTAAGTCAGGAGACTGTGCCTCCTTCTCCACAGAAGCTGACCATCAAAGAGATTAGCCTCGATACCAAAACCAATGCCCTGTCACACCCACAGCCACATGCCCGCCGCCAGCTGCTTCGCGCCTTCAACCGCAAACTAGCCGATCAGAGCTCTTCGTCCGATGAAGAAAGCCAGGTAGTCATTACCAAGACGGTGGCCGAAGTCAATTCGTTGGCCCTCGGCAGGGAAACATCGCTGGAGGAGAGCCCGGACTCGGGGCGTACCCTCAAACCAGGCAGTTCCAGGGCCAAAGAGGACTTGGACAGCAGCGAGTCGGACGAGGAAGTGGACGATGAAGAAGATGAGGATAAAATGAAGTATGGGGACGACATCGAAATATTGGAAGAAGACGAAGAGGATGGGGAAGAAGAGGAAGTGGAGGACCAGGAGGAAGATTCGGAAAGCGATTGCGCGGTTGATTCAGACGAAGAAAATCAACAGTTACCTGATGAGCTCAATAAAGATGGACATGGAACTGATGTCGAAGTGGATCAGCTGGAACTGGAAGAGGACGAGCAGGCTCATCACGATCCGGAGCCCAAGGCTGACAACGTCATCATTCTGGAAGATGCCAGTGATAACAGCAGCGAGTACAGCACACAGTTTCCCCTCAAAGACTCCCACCAAGGTTATGAGACGGATATAACCCTGATCGACGATGAAATTCCGTCACAGCTGTCGTTGGAGGCGAAGCTCGAGACAAGCACCGAGATCGAGGTTGCGACTGAAACGAAGATTGAAAACGTAACGAAGATTAAGACTGATACTAAGAAAAAGACAGAGCCGGTAATCGAAGCACAAAATATGAACGACGTTCTCAATGCGGAGCAAATCGCAGCGGCCATGCCGCCCATGTCGCAAATGGAACAATTTATCAGCGAGATGAACAGGAGCGTGACAGATGGTAGCTTTGTGACTACGCCCGATATGGCGACCGTCAAGCTCCTGGAACGCCAGATGTCCCAAATGTCTGCGATGATTATGAAGACACTCCGCATGAACGCCGGAGCGGCCAACAATCGAGGACTCGAGCAGTCCTCGATGCCAACAAAAAAACTGCGGGAGCGCACGTCAAATGTGCAAGATCCTGGAGTCGAGGGATCGACTACTGGATCAAGCAGGGCGAGCGCTCGCAGCTATGATTCTGGTAATACTCGTGAAAAGAAGTGGACAAATGGAATGGATCCTTACGGTTATGATGAGAATGCAAGCTCAGTGGGTTCGCGTACCCATTGCCGCTGTCCTTCAACCACAGACTTCGTGGAGTCGGACCCCGAGCCAGATACGGTGAGGGATGCCGCTTTCTACATGGACGAGTGCGGCCAGGGGGATGGCCTGATGCGTCATCCGCGCCAGAGGCGCCCACCCGACTACCAGAATAGCCTGTGCAGCGCCCCCCCAAGCAGCTACACCATCGACGGCTGTGCCCGTTCTAGCAACGTCTCGCGTTCGCGCTCGTCCAACGAAAAGATAAAGTAAGTCGAGTTGATTCGTTTGATTGATGCTTTAAGACTAATCCTCTGTTTGTTTTGATAGCTACAAAAATCTGGGCCGCAAGAGCTTCAGCTTCACCAATACACAGATGCGCGAGATTGAGCGGCAGAACCAGATCTTGCTGCGGAAAATGATGACGGTCAAGCCCACGGCTCCGATCAAAGCCAGCACGAGCTCCATCAAGTGCAACACCAACACGACTTCCAAGGTGAGTAATCCACTCATATCTGATATGTATGTGCCCCCCATTATTCCCCCCTTATTCTATTCGATCAGCCCCAGCCACCTGCACCAACACGTCTTACCAGTGCGGCAATCAATCGAAAGAAGTTCCAGCGCCAGATCGACCTGGAGAACGATTTGATCAAGCGCAAGCTGGATGCTATACACACGCGTCGTCCGATGTTCAAATGAAGCACCCCGTGCGGCAGCCCAAACTGTGTTCATGATTTCATGTTTAGTAATGTTTAATGCGAATTTATGAATTAAAATTTATTGCAAAATGAAAAATGTATAAATCGATGTCAACTTAATCTAGATGGGCAAAAAGGATTCATCTTCAGTCCAGCATGCAGTGTAGATTAAAATTTGTTAACTATTCCTACATATATTAAAAATTGATTGTAGTTTGAGAAAATTATTAAAAACCTCTAGTGGAATAAATTTGATAAAAATTGACTAAATAACATAAGCAGTCAATGAAATCCGATAGTAAAATATTGGTCCTAAGTTGCAAAAAACAATAGATAATGGTTATTTCATCACAATGTTATTCCATTGATCTTCGTGAGAAATGTTTCACCCAGCCCCTTGACGGCTTTGAAGGCCGTCTCTCCATTCCGTTCCTTAAACTCCAATTCATTTATCTGTTTTCGCTTTTCGCGCTGCTCCAGACCGCGATAGATGGTCTGAAATAGAAGCCAACTCTGAACCCATCTGTTTATAGAATGCCAATGGCTCTACTACTACCGCTACTGGAGGCGTACACCAGCTGATTCTCGTCGAGGGGAATGACATACCACTTGTTGATCTCGTTGCACCACACACCCTGATCGACGCACTTTTCAATAAGCGCATCGGCGGACACCTCGGGAAAATCACGCTGCAACTTTCATTTTATTAATCGATGTCGGAATTTCACTTACAAATATCACACTTACGCTTTTAAGTTGACGCCATGCAGACGGCACCAGGGCCGCCGGTAGTTTCTTAAGGTCAGATGGTACACGTAGCAGAACTTCTCGTCCACGCAGAAGGAGAAGGGCCACTCTATGTCGAATGCCATAGGGCATAATCGTTGATTCCTTGTTGTCTGTAGCTTACATCACATCGTCAGCGGATGCGGCAATGTCCTGGTTCTCAGTGAAGTACTTGATCGCTTCTCGGTACTTGATAAAAGGCTGCTTCTCAGGCATCACCTTCTCTGGGGAGGGAACACCCTCGCCGCCATTGGTCTGGTGCTGCGAGTCAAACGGCCACTGCGACGCTTCGGCACTCTCTGCGGTATCCTTTTCTGTATTCTGCGATTCAGAGGGCTTGAGAATGATGGCACGCAATTTGTTAATTGCTTCGCTTACCACTTCGGGAGTATCCAGGTTCCGCTCCATCCATCTTTCCGCTCTGCCCTGCATTGGCGTATCGTTCTCCTGAGTGTTTTCCTTCTCTTTAACTTGAGAACAAAAAATAATATTTAAGATAACTGAAAAACAACTGATATGGGCAAGGAGGTATGTACATACATATATGCTTGCCTGAACAGGATTGTTATTAGTCAACTGTTTGGCAACTGCCTTGGGTGTCTCCTTTTTAATTGTCGGTTTCTGCAACACAAAATGTTTACACTGCTCTACTGTTGACTCTGACAATAATAAAATCCATACTTGCTCCGCGGTTTCATTTTTTTTGGTGTTCATAGGCATTTTTGTTAAGAATTTATCCATTATCAGCCACTTGCTTGTTTGCGTTGTTGCTTTGTTTACTGTTTTTTCCCGCCAATTTTCGCCAAAATGTTATATTTTCGGTATATTTTTGAGGTCAGACCGTATAGTTTATTTGACCTGCCATCGCAGTCGTAATACTTTTCGGTATTTTTTGATGCCAAAATTGTGCAAAAATTATTTTAATTTGTCATGGTATATACTGGTATATATATACCGGCGCTTTGATGTTTTCGAAGTTTTTAGTCCTTTGCCGAGAATGAAAACTGTCCAATCTTGTAGAAAATTGTTTCATCTATCAGTTAAAACTATTTGTTCAGGGTTCAGTATCCTATTCAGCTAGTTATATTAAACAGAATATTAAAATCGAGGAATATGTTAAGTCAGACCGTATATTTTATTTTCACTCGTGAACATTTAATCACTAACCATACAGTATATACTGTATGGTTAGTGATTTAATGCTGCATTTCAAACAGACCAAATATTTCAGTATATTTCTGAGGGTCGGACCAAATTTTCTATCGATAAGTCTTCTTCCTTGCACCAGGTCAATCAAATGTCAATTTTTTTTCTATATTCTCAAAAATGTAAATATTTGGATTATGTTAATACATTGTCTGCAGCGGCGTCACCACCTTCACCCGTAGTCTACTCGAGTGCCACATCCCCGCATCGCAGAGAGCCTTTGCGGCGTCCTGCTCGACTGTCCGAGGAATGCGTTTGGATTCAGCCCCATAATGTGACCACCAACAAACTGGGCAGAATCATGGACAAGAACAAGTGAGTGAAAGCATCGGCAGGCATCGGTATGTCGTGGTGGAAAATCGACTACTGCCACATGTACAGCGGCCAAAGCTGCTACACGCTGCTCACCATTGTCCACCGGCCGATGGATCTGCGAGTCTTCCATCCGTAACGCAATCACCATAAGGTGACTTCCAATTCCTGCCTCGGCAAACTGCTCGACGGGGCATGTTCTCTCCCCGGAGATGCCCTATTTCAATTGTATCGCCTGTATGTTCCAGGAGAGGCCATTTGTCATGTGTATCCGTACAGCCAGTATGTAATACTGTTCTTATTATTCTACGATTTATTTAAAAAACCGTTATCTTTCAGTATCAACAGGTGTGTGCGGCTCTACCCAAGTGCCAGCACGATCAGTTTAGTGCCAAAAGCTTGAGATTAAGCTGCGTCGTCTGGCAAAGAAGTTGAACAAGTTTTATGTGCCTGCGGAGCCCAAACTGACATTTGTCGGAGTTCAACAAGTGGGTAGAAAATGGATGTTCGTAGATTCCAAAATGTATCCTTCTATTGTCCCTCTTTCAGGCAATATCGATTCGACAGCGATGACGACTGTCCCAATGGCTCCGATCGAATCACTTTAGCTGCGGCGACGTCAAATGCATCACGATCGAAATGCGATAGATGGATCGATTACCTTGGAAGCAATGGCGAGAACTATGCAACCTGTGCGCACGGCCACTGCCACACGAACGCCTTCAAGTGCAACAATCTGATCTGCATACGGAATTCGGCTCTTTGCGACGGCGTCAACGATTGCGGCACCTAATTTTATAAATTACTCAATGCCCTTCAATATAAAAAGCAGTGTTCACTTAATTTTTATTTGTTTTCTTAATATTAAAATAGGAAACTATAGTATTTTGTTACTTTAAATTGGCAGAAGGCATGGCACCTGTTTTAAATTTGCCCAATTGGAAAGCATTAATATGTTCTTCAAATCCACATTTTTTGACATTACATTTGTTTACACATTACATTTGTTTATTCTATTCTGCTCCAAAGATGTCTCATTTGAATTTCTGGTGGTGGTGATATTTCTTGACCCTACTGCCTGGCGGCATAAATATGGGCAGCGTCTGTAAAAGAAAACAATAAAACAAAAACATACATAAATAAAAATGTACATACTTATCTGTTATGTACATACATATGTATGTAAACAGTTTTTGGCGTCAAACAAAATAGTAAACTTAATTTAGCACCCAGGCAGTTATTTGCCCCATTATTTTACTCATTATTTCGTTCCATTTTGTGGGATCTTATATAAATTAGATTAGTCTTCCTTTATTATTCTTGTTCATTTGCAAGTGCATTTATATTCTTTTTTGCAATAATAAGAATAAATACATATGTGCATTTCTCGCAAAAGGTCCACCAAGGCCAACAAAATTAAAAATCAACATAAACGCATTTCTTTATAGTTTTCTCTGGGTTTTATTTTATAAAGATATTGAAATTCCGCCAATTTAATTAATTAACATATGGGAATTTCTTGACAGAGGCCAACAAATTAAAAATCAATAAAAACGCCTTTCTATATAGTTTTTTTCGGGATGTTATTTTATAAAGATATTGAAACTCCGCCAATTTAATTAATTGACGTATGGGAATTACTTGACAGAGGCAAAAAAATTAAAAATCAATAAACACGCATTTTAATATAGTTTCCACGGGATTTTATTTTATTAAGGTATTGAAACTCCGCTAATTTAATTAATTGACATGATCTTGCTGCGGAAAATGATGACGGTCAAGCCCACGGCTCCAATCAAAGCCAGCACCAGCTCCATCAAGTGCAACACCAACACGACTTCCAAGGTGAGTAATCCTCTCATGTCCGATATGTACATATGTACCCCCTCATAGCCTCCTTATTCTATTCGATCAACCCCAGCCACCTGCAACAACACGTCTTACCATAGCGGGAATCAATCGAAAGAAGTTCCAGCGCCAGATCGGCCTGGAGAACGATTTGATTAAGCGCAAACTGGATGCTATACACAGGCGTCGTCTGATGTTCAAATAAAGCACCCCGTGCGGCAGTCCAAACTGTGTTCATTTCATGTTTAGTAATGTTTTATGCGAATTTACGAATTCAAATTTATTGCAAGTTGAAAAATGTATAAATCGATGTCAACTTTATCTAGATGGGCAAAAAGGATTCATCTTCAGTCAGCAGGCAGTGTAGATTAAAATTTGTTAACTATTCCTACATATATTAAAAATTGATTGTAGTTTGAGAAAATTATTAAAAACCTCTAGTGGAATAAATTTGATAAAAATTGACTAAATAACATAAGCAGTCAATGAAATCCGAAAGTAAAATATTGGTCCTAAGTTGCAAAAAACAATAGATAATGGTTATTTCATCACAATGTTATTCCATTGATCTTCGTGAGAAATGTTTCACCCAGCCCCTTGACGGCTTTGAAGGCCGCCTCTCCATTCCGTTCCTTAAACTCCAATTCATTTATCTGTTTTCGCTTTTTGCGCTGCTCCAGACCGCGATAGATGATCTGAAATAGAAGCCAATTCTGAACCCATCTGTTTATAGAATGCCAATGGCTCTACTACTACCGCTACTGGAGGCGTACACCAGCTGATTCTCGTCGAGGCGAATGACATACCACTTGTTGATCTCGTTGCACCACACACCCTGATCGACGCACTTTTCAATAAGCGCATCGGCGGACACCTCGGGAAAATCACGCTGCAACTTTCATTTTATTAATCGATGTCGGAATTTCACTTACAAATATCACACTTACGCTTTTAAGTTGACGCCATGCAGACGGCACCAGGGCCGCCGGTAGTTTCTTAAGGTCAGATGGTACACGTAGCAGAACTTCTCGTCCACGCAGATCTGAATGACTGAAGATTTGCCAGGACCGGTGTGGAAGGAGAAGGGCCACTCTATGTCGAATGCCATAGGGCATAATCGTTGATTCCTTGTTGTCTGTAGCTTACATCACATCGTCAGCGGATGCGGCAATGTCCTGGTTCTCAGTGAAGTACTTGATCGCTTCTCGGTACTTGATAAAAGGCTGCTTCTCGGGCATCACCTTCTCTGGGGAGGGAACACCCTCGCCGCCATTGGTCTGGTGCTGCGAGTCAAACGGCCACTGCGACGCTTCGGCACTCTCTGCGGTATCCTTTTCTGTATTCTGCGATTCAGAGGGCTTGAGAATGATGGCACGCAATTTGTTAATTGCTTCGCTTACCACTTCGGGAGTATCCAGGTTCCGCTCCATCCATCTTTCCGCTCTGCCCTGCATTGGCGTATCGTTCTCCTGAGTGTTTTCCTTCTCTTTAACCTAACAACAAAAAATAATAAGATAAGATAACTGAAAAACAACTGATATGGGCAAGGAGGTATGTACATACATATATGCTTGCCTGAACAGGATTGTTATTAGTCAACTGTTTGGCAACTGCCTTGGGTGTCTCCTTTTTAATTGTCGGTTTCTGCAACACAAAATGTTTACACTGCTCTACTGTTGACTCTGACAATAATAAAATCCATACTTGCTCCGCGGTTTCATTTTTTTTTGGTGTTCATAGGCATTTTTGTTAAGAATTTATCCATTATCAGCCACTTGCTTGTTTGCGTCGTTGCTTTGTTTACTGTTTTTTCCCGCCAATTTTCGCCAAAATGTTATATTTTCGGTATATTTTTGAGGTCAGACCGTATAGTTTATTTGACCTGCCATCGCAGTCGTAATACTTTTCGGTATTTTTTGATGCCAAAATTGTGCAAAAATTATTTTAATTTGTCATGGTATATACTGGTATATATATACCGGCGCTTTGATGATTTCGAAGTTTTTAGTCCTTTGCCAAGAATGAAAACTGTCCAATCTTGTAGAAAATTGTTGCATTTAATGTTGAACATTTAATGCTGCATTTCAAAGAGACCAAATATTTCAGTATATTTCTGAGGGTCGGACCAAATTTTCTATCGATAAGTCATCTTCCTTGCACCAGGTCAATCAAATGTCAATTTTTTTTCTATATTCTCAAAAATGTAAATATTTGGATTATGTTAATACATTGTCTGCAGCGGCGTCACCACCTTCACCCGTACTCTACTCGAGTGCCACATCCCCGCATCGCAGAGAGCCTTTGCGGCGTCCTGCTCGACTGTCCGAGGAATGCGTTTAGATTCAGCCCCATAATGTGACCACCAACAAACTGGGCAGAAGCATGGACAAGAACAAGTGAGTGAAAGCATCGGCAGGCATCGGTATGTCGTGGTGGAAAATCGACTACTGCCACATGTACAGCGGCCAAAGCTGCTCCACGCTGCTCACCATTGTCCACCGGCCGATGGATCTGCGAGTCTTCCATCCGTAACGCAATCACCATCCGGTGACTTCCAATTCCTGCCTCGGCAAACTGCTCGACGGGGCATGTTCTCTCCCCGGAGATGCCCTATTTCAATTGTATCGCCTGTATGTTCCAGGAGAGTCCATTTGTCATGTGTATCCGTACAGCCAGTATGTAATACTGTTCTTATTATTCTACGATTTATTTAAAAACCCGTTATCTTTCAGTATCAACAGGTGTGTGCGGCTCTACCCAAGTGCCGGCACGATCAGTTTAGTGCCAAAAGCTTGAGATTAAGCTGCGTCGTCTGGCAAAGAAGTTGAACAAGTTTTATGTGCCTGCGGAGCCCAAACTGACATTTGTCTGAGTTCAACAAGTGGGTAGAAAATGGATGTTCGTAGATTCCAAAATGTATCCTTCTATTGTCCCTCTTTCAGGCAATATCCATTCGACAGCGATGTCGACTGTCCCAATGGCTCCGATCGAATCACTTTAGCTGCGGCGACGTCAAATGCATCACGATCGAAATGCGATGGATGGAACGATTACCTGGGAAGCAATGGCGAGAACTATGCAACCTGTGCGCACGGCCACTGCCACACGAACGCCTTCAAGTGCAACAATCTGATCTGCATACGGAATTCGGCTCTTTGCGACGGCGTCAACGATTGCGGCACCTAATTTTATAAATTACTCAATGCCCTTCAATATAAAAAGCAGTGTTCACTTAATTTTTATTTGTTTTTTTAATATTAAAATAGGAAACTATAATATTTTTTTACTTTAAATTGGCAGAAGGCATGGCACCTGTTTTAAATTTTCCCAATTGGAAAGCATTAATATGTTCTTCAAATCCACATTTTTTGGCATTACATTTGTTTATTCTATTCTGCTCCGACGATGTCTCATTTGAATTTCTGGTGGTGGTGATATTTCTTGACCCTACTGCCTGGCGGCATAAATATGGGCAGCGTCTGTAAAAGAAAACAATAAAACAAAAACATACATAAATAAAAATGTACATACTTATCTGTTATGTACATACATATGTATGTAAACAGTTTTTGGCGTCAAACAAAATAGTAAACTTAATTTAGCACCCAGGCAGTTATTTGCTCCATTATTTTACTCATTATTTCGTTCCATTTTGTGGGATCTTATATAAATTAGATTAGTCTTCCTTTATTATTCTTGTTTATTTGCAAGTGCATTTATATTCTTTTTTGCAATAATAAGAATAAATACATATGTGCATTTCTCGCAAAAGGTCCACCAAGGCCAAAAAAAATTAAAAATCAACATAAACGCATTTCTTTATAGTTTTCTCTGGGTGTTATTTTGTAAAGATATTGAAACTCCGCCAATTTAATTAATTGACGTATGGGAATTACTTGACAGAGACCAACAAATTAAAAATCAATAAAAACGCTTTTCTATATAGTTTTTTTCGGGACGTTATTTTATAAAGATATTGAAACTCCGCCAATTTAATTAGTTGACGTATGGGAATTAATTGACAGAGGCAAAAAAATTAAAAATCAATAAACACGCATTTTAATATAGTTTCCACGGGATTTTATTTTATTAAGGTATTGAAACTCCGCTAATTTAATTAATTGACATGATCTTGCTGCGGAAAATGATGACGGTCAAGCCCACGGCTCCAATCAAAGCCAGCACCAGCTCCATCAAGTGCAACACCAACACGACTTCCAAGGTGAGTAATCCTCTCATGTCCGATATGTACATATGTACCCCCTCATAGCCTCCTTATTCTATTCGATCAACCCCAGCCACCTGCAACAACACGTCTTACCATAGCGGGAATCAATCGAAAGAAGTTCCAGCGCCAGATCGGCCTGGAGAACGATTTGATTAAGCGCAAACTGGATGCTATACACAGGCGTCGTCTGATGTTCAAATAAAGCACCCCGTGCGGCAGTCCAAACTGTGTTCATTTCATGTTTAGTAATGTTTTATGCGAATTTACGAATTCAAATTTATTGCAAGTTGAAAAATGTATAAATCGATGTCAACTTTATCTAGATGGGCAAAAAGGATTCATCTTCAGTCAGCATGCAGTGTAGATTAAAATTTGTTAACTATTCCTACATATGTATATTAAAAATTGATTGTAGTTTGAGAAAATTATTAAAAACCTCTAGTGGAATAAATTTGATAAAAATTGACTAAATAACATAAGCAGTCAATGAAATCCGAAAGTAAAATATTGGTCCTAAGTTGCAAAAAACAATAGATAATGGTTATTTCATCACAATGTTATTCCATTGATCTTCGTGAGAAATGTTTCACCCAGCCCCTTGACGGCTTTGAAGGCCGCCTCTCCATTCCGTTCCTTAAACTCCAATTCATTTATCTGTTTTCGCTTTTTGCGCTGCTCCAGATCGCGATAGATAACTTGTCCAATCTGAAATATAAGCCAACTATGAACCCATCTGTTTATAGAATGCCAATTGCTCTACTCACATAGACATCAATGGCGGCGTACATGAGCTGGTTTTCGTCGAGGGGAATGACATTCCACTTGCTCATTCGCACTTTCTTGCTCTTGTCCATGGCCTTCTGGGCTATGAAGTTGGCCAGTCGCTCTAAACTCCAGCGGCCTCCGGTCTCGCAGATCTCGTTACACCACACGCCCAGATCGACGCACTTTTCAATAAGCGCATCGGCGGACACCTCGGGAAAATCGCGCTGCAACTTTCGAAAGTCCCTGCAAATTTTTAAAAATCATTTTAATAATCGAATTTTACTTACAAATATCACACTTACGCTTTTATGTTGACGCCATGCAGACGTACTTTGGGATGATAGATAAGGGCCACCAGGGCCGCCGGTAGTTTCTTTAGGTTGGTCAGCTGGTAGACGTAGCAACACTTCTCGTCTACGCATATCTGAATGACTGAGGATTTGCCAGGACCGGTCTGGAAGGAGAAGGGCCACTCCATGTCGAATGCCATGGGGACCACATCCACATCGGTCTGTTTGTCCACCCATTGCCTGATGAAAACATAAGGCAGTTAAATACAAGCTAATCGTTGATTCCTTGTTGTCTGTAGCTTACATCACATCGTCAGCGGATGCCGCAATGTCCTGGTTCTCAGTGAAGTACTTGATCGCTCCTCGGTACTTGATAAACGGCTGCTTCTCGGGCATCACCTTCTCCGGCGAGGGTGTTCCCTCCTCGGCCAGGGCTCTGGTGCTGCGAGTCAAGCGGCCACTGCGACGCTTCGGCGGATTCTCAATCTCTGCGGTATCCTTTTCTTTATTCTGCGATTCAGAGGGCTGGATAATCATGGTACGCAATTTTTTAATTGCTTCGCTTACCACTTCGGGAGTATCCAGATTCTTTCGCTTGGCCGCTGGCTTAGCCGATCTTCCCGCTCTGCCCTGCATTGGCGTATCGTTCTCCTGAGTGTTTTCCTTCTCTTTAACCTAACAACAAAAAATAATAAGATAAGATAACTGAAAAACAACTGATATGGGCAAGGAGGTATGTACATACATATATGCTTGCCTGAACAGGATTGTTATTAGTCAACTGTTTGGCAACTGCCTTGGGTGTCTCCTTTTTAATTGTCGGTTTCTGCAACACAAAATGTTTACACTGCTCTACTGTTGACTCTGACAATAATAAAATCCATACTTGCTCCGCGGTTTCATTTTTTTTGGTGTTCATAGGCATTTTTGTTAAGAATTTATCCATTATCAGCCACTTGCTTGTTTGCGTCGTTGCTTTGTTTACTGTTTTTTCCCGCCAATTTTCGCCAAAATGTTATATTTTCGGTATATTTTTGAGGTCAGACCGTATAGTTTATTTGACCTGCCATCGCAGTCGTAATACTTTTCGGTATTTTTTGATGCCAAAATTGTGCAAAAATTATTTTAATTTGTCATGGTATATACTGGTATATATATACCGGCGCTTTGATGATTTCGAAGTTTTTAGTCCTTTGCCAAGAATGAAAACTGTCCAATCTTGTAGAAAATTGTTGCATTTAATGTTGAACATTTAATGCTGCATTTCAAAGAGACCAAATATTTCAGTATATTTCTGAGGGTCGGACCAAATTTTCTATCGATAAGTCTTCTTCCTTGCACCAGGTCAATCAAATGTCAATTTTTTTTCTATATTCTCAAAAATGTAAATATTTGGATTATGTTAATACATTGTCTGCAGCGGCGTCACCACCTTCACCCGTAGTCTACTCGAGTGCCACATCCCCGCATCGCAGAGAGCCTTTGCGGCGTCCTGCTCGACTGTCCGAGGAATGCGTTTAGATTCAGCCCCATAATGTGACCACCAACAAACTGGGCAGAAGCATGGACAAGAACAAGTGAGTGAAAGCATCGGCAGGCATCGGTATGTCGTGGTGGAAAATCGACTACTGCCACATGTACAGCGGCCAAAGCTGCTCCACGCTGCTCACCATTGTCCACCGGCCGATGGATCTGCGAGTCTTCCATCCGTAACGCAATCACCATCCGGTGACTTCCAATTCCTGCCTCGGCAAACTGCTCGACGGGGCATGTTCTCTCCCCGGAGATGCCCTATTTCAATTGTATCGCCTGTATGTTCCAGGAGAGTCCATTTGTCATGTGTATCCGTACAGCCAGTATGTAATACTGTTCTTATTATTCTACGATTTATTTAAAAAACCGTTATCTTTCAGTATCAACAGGTGTGTGCGGCTCTACCCAAGTGCCGGCACGATCAGTTTAGTGCCAAAAGCTTGAGATTAAGCTGCGTCGTCTGGCAAAAAAGTTGAACAAGTTTTATGTGCCTGCGGAGCCCAAACTGACATTTGTCGGAGTTCAACAAGTGGGTAGAGAATGGATGTTCGTAGATTCCAAAATGTATCCTTCTATTGTCCCTCTTTCAGGCAATATCGATTCGACAGCGATGACGACTGTCCCAATGGCTCCGATCGAATCACTTTAGCTGCGGCGACGTCAAATGCATCACGATCGAAATGCGATGGATGGAACGATTACCTGGGAAGCAATGGCGAGAACTATGCAACCTGTGCTCACGGCCACTGCCACACGAACGCCATCAAGTGCAACAATTTGATCTGCATACGGAATTCGGCTCTTTGCGACGGCGTCAACGATTGCGGCACCTAATTTTATAAATTACTCAATGCCCTTCAATATAAAAAGCAGTGTTCACTTAATTTTTATTTGTTTTTTTAATATTAAAATAGGAAACTATAATATTTTGTTACTTTAAATTGGCAGAAGTCATGGCACCTGTTTTAAATTTGCCCAATTGGAAAGCATTAATATGTTCTTCAAATCCACATTTTTTGACATAACATTTGTTTACACATTACATTTGTTTATTCTATTCTGCTCCGACGATGTCTCATTTGAATTTCTGGTGGTGGTGATATTTCTTGACCCTACTGCCTGGCGGCATAAATATGGGCAGCGTCTGTAAAAGAAAACAATAAAACAAAAACATACATAAATAAAAATGTACATACTTATCTGTTATGTACATACATATGTATGTAAACAGTTTTTGGCGTCAAACAAAATAGTAAACTTCATTTAGCACCCAGGCAGTTATTTGCTCCTTTATTTTACTCATTATTTCGTTCCATTTTGTGGGATCTTATATAAATTAGATTAGTCTTCATTTATTATTCTTGTTTATTTGCAAGTGCATTTATATTCTTTTTTGCAATAATAAGAATAAATACATATGTGCATTTCTCGCAAAAGGTCCACCAAGGCCAAAAAAAATTAAAAATCAACATAAACGCATTTCTTTATAGTTTTCTCTGGGTGTTATTTTGTAAAGATATTGAAACTCCGCCAATTTAATTAATTGACGTATGGGAATTACTTGACAGAGACCAACAAATTAAAAATCAATAAAAACGCTTTTCTATATAGTTTTTTTCGGGACGTTATTTTATAAAGATATTGAAACTCCGCCAATTTAATTAGTTGACGTATGGGAATTAATTGACAGAGGCAAAAAAATTAAAAATCAATAAACACGCATTTTAATATAGTTTCCACGGGATTTTATTTTATTAAGGTATTGAAACTCCGCTAATTTAATTAATTGACATGATCTTGCTGCGGAAAATGATGACGGTCAAGCCCACGGCTCCAATCAAAGCCAGCACCAGCTCCATCAAGTGCAACACACACACGACTTCCAAGGTGAGTAATCCTCTCATGTCCGATATGTATGTACCCCCTCATAGCCTCCTTATTCTATTCGATCAACCCCAGCCACCTGCAACAACACGTCTTACCATAGCGGGAATCAATCGAAAGAAGTTCCAGTTCCAGATCGACCTGGAGAACGATTTGATTAAGCGCAAACTGGATGCTATACACAGGCGTCGTCTGATGTTCAAATAAAGCACCCCGTGCGGCAGTCCAAACTGTGTTCATTTCATGTTTAGTAATGTTTTATGCGAATTTACGAATTCAAATTTATTGCAAGTTGAAAAATGTATAAATCGATGTCAACTTTATCTAGATGGGCAAAAAGGATTCATCTTCAGTCAGCATGCAGTGTAGATTAAAATTTGTTAACTATTCCTACATATATTAAAAATTGATTGTAGTTTGAGAAAATTATTAAAAACCTCTAGTGGAATAAATTTGATAAAAATTGACTAAATAACATAAGCAGTCAATGAAATCCGATAGTAAAATATTGGTCCTAAGTTGCAAAAAACAATAGATAATGGTTATTTCATCACAATGTTATTCCATTGATCTTCGTGAGAAATGTTTCACCCAGCCCCTTGACGGCTTTGAAGGCCGCCTCTCCATTCCGTTCCTTAAACTCCAATTCATTTATCTGTTTTCGCTTTTCGCGCTGCTCCAGACCGCGATAGATGGTCTGAAATAGAAGCCAACTCTGAACCCATCTGTTTATAGAATGCCAATGGCTCTACTACTACCGCTACTGGAGGCGTACACCAGCTGATTCTCGTCGAGGGGAATGACATACCACTTGTTGATCTCGTTGCACCACACACCCTGATCGACGCACTTTTCAATAAGCGCATCGGCGGACACCTCGGGAAAATCACGCTGCAACTTTCATTTTATTAATCGATGTCGGAATTTCACTTACAAATATCACACTTACGCTTTTAAGTTGACGCCATGCAGACGGCACCAGGGCCGCCGGTAGTTTCTTAAGGTCAGATGGTACACGTAGCAGAACTTCTCGTCCACGCAGAAGGAGAAGGGCCACTCTATGTCGAATGCCATAGGGCATAATCGTTGATTCCTTGTTGTCTGTAGCTTACATCACATCGTCAGCGGATGCGGCAATGTCCTGGTTCTCAGTGAAGTACTTGATCGCTTCTCGGTACTTGATAAAAGGCTGCTTCTCGGGCATCACCTTCTCTGGGGAGGGAACACCCTCGCCGCCATTGGTCTGGTGCTGCGAGTCAAACGGCCACTGCGACGCTTCGGCACTCTCTGCGGTATCCTTTTCTGTATTCTGCGATTCAGAGGGCTTGAGAATGATGGCACGCAATTTGTTAATTGCTTCGCTTACCACTTCGGGAGTATCCAGGTTCCGCTCCATCCATCTTTCCGCTCTGCCCTGCATTGGCGTATCGTTCTCCTGAGTGTTTTCCTTCTCTTTAACCTAACAACAAAAAATAATAAGATAAGATAACTGAAAAACAACTGATATGGGCAAGGAGGTATGTACATACATATATGCTTGCCTGAACAGGATTGTTATTAGTCAACTGTTTGGCAACTGCCTTGGGTGTCTCCTTTTTAATTGTCGGTTTCTGCAACACAAAATGTTTACACTGCTCTACTGTTGACTCTGACAATAATAAAATCCATACTTGCTCCGCGGTTTCATTTTTTTTGGTGTTCATAGGCATTTTTGTTAAGAATTTATCCATTATCAGCCACTTGCTTGTTTGCGTCGTTGCTTTGTTTACTGTTTTTTCCCGCCAATTTTCGCCAAAATGTTATATTTTCGGTATATTTTTGAGGTCAGACCGTATAGTTTATTTGACCTGCCATCGCAGTCGTAATACTTTTCGGTATTTTTTGATGCCAAAATTGTGCAAAAATTATTTTAATTTGTCATGGTATATACTGGTATATATATACCGGCGCTTTGATGATTTCGAAGTTTTTAGTCCTTTGCCAAGAATGAAAACTGTCCAATCTTGTAGAAAATTGTTGCATTTAATGTTGAACATTTAATGCTGCATTTCAAAGAGACCAAATATTTCAGTATATTTCTGAGGGTCGGACCAAATTTTCTATCGATAAGTCTTCTTCCTTGCACCAGGTCAATCAAATGTCAATTTTTTTTCTATATTCTCAAAAATGTAAATATTTGGATTATGTTAATACATTGTCTACTCGAGTGCCACATCCCCGCATCGCAGAGAGCCTTTGCGGCGTCCTGCTCGACTGTCCGAGGAATGCGTTTAGATTCAGCCCCATAATGTGACCACCAACAAACTGGGCAGAATCATGGACAAGAACAAGTGAGTGAAAGCATCGGCAGGCATCGGTATGTCGTGGTGGAAAATCGACTACTGCCACATGTACAGCGGCCAAAGCTGCTCCACGCTGCTCACCATTGTCCACCGGCCGATGGATCTGCGAGTCTTCCATCCGTAACGCAATCACCATCCGGTGACTTCCAATTCCTGCCTCGGCAAACTGCTCGACGGGGCATGTTCTCTCCCCGGAGATGCCCTATTTCAATTGTATCGCCTGTATGTTCCAGTAGAGGCCATTTGTCATGTTTATCCGTACAGCCAGTATGTAATACTGTTCTTATTATTCTAAGATTTATTTATAAAACCGTTATCTTTCAGTATCAACAGGTGTGTGCGGCTCTACCCAAGTGCCCACACGATCAGTTTAGTGCCAAAAGCTTGAGATTAAGCTGCGTCGTCTGGCAAAGAAGTTGAACAAGTTTTATGTGCCTGCAGAGCCCAAACTGACATTTGCCGGAGTTCAACAAGTGGGTAGAAAATGGATGTTCGTAGATTCCAAAATGTATCCTTCTATTGTCCCTCTTTCAGGCAATATCCATTCGACAGCGATGTCGACTGTCCCAATGGCTCCGATCGAATCACTTTAGCTGCGGCGACGTCAAATGCATCACGATCGAAATGCGATGGATGGAACGATTACCTGGGAAGCAATGGCGAGAACAATGCAACCTGTGCGCACGGCCACTGCCACACGAACGCCTTCAAGTGCAACAATCTGATCTGCATACGGAATTCGGCTCTCTGCGACGGCGTCAACGATTGCGGCACCTAATTTTATAAATTACTCAATGCCCTTCAATATAAAAAGCAGTGTTCACTTAATTTTTATTTGTTTTTTTAATATTAAAATAGGAAACTATAATATTTTTTTACTTTAAATTGGCAGAAGGCATGGCACCTGTTTTAAATTTTCCCAATTGGAAAGCATTAATATGTTCTTCAAATCCACATTTTTTGGCATTACATTTGTTTATTCTATTCTGCTCCGACGATGTCTCATTTGAATTTCTGGTGGTGGTGATATTTCTTGACCCTACTGCCTGGCGGCATAAATATGGGCAGCGTCTGTAAAAGAAAACAATAAAACAAAAACATACATAAATAAAAATGTACATACTTATCTGTTATGTACATACATATGTATGTAAACAGTTTTTGGCGTCAAACAAAATAGTAAACTTAATTTAGCACCCAGGCAGTTATTTGCTCCATTATTTTACTCATTATTTCGTTCCATTTTGTGGGATCTTATATAAATTAGATTAGTAATTAGGGAATTACTTGACAGAGGCCAACAAATTAAAAATCAATAAAAACGCTTTTCTATATAGTTTTTTTCGGGATGTTATTTTATAAAGATATTGAAACTCCGCCAATTTAATTAATTGACGTATGGGAATTACTTGACAGAGGCAAAAAAATTAAAAATCAATAAACACGCATTTTAATATAGTTTCCACGGGATTTTATTTTATTAAGGTATTGAAACTCCGCTAATTTAATTAATTGACATGATCTTGCTGCGGAAAATGATGACGGTCAAGCCCACGGCTCCAATCAAAGCCAGCACCAGCTCCATCAAGTGCAACACCAACACGACTTCCAAGGTGAGTAATCCTCTCATGTCCGATATGTACATATGTACCCCCTCATAGCCTCCTTATTCTATTCGATCAACCCCAGCCACCTGCAACAACACGTCTTACCATAGCGGGAATCAATCGAAAGAAGTTCCAGCGCCAGATCGGCCTGGAGAACGATTTGATTAAGCGCAAACTGGATGCTATACACAGGCGTCGTCTGATGTTCAAATAAAGCACCCCGTGCGGCAGTCCAAACTGTGTTCATTTCATGTTTAGTAATGTTTTATGCGAATTTACGAATTCAAATTTATTGCAAGTTGAAAAATGTATAAATCGATGTCAACTTTATCTAGATGGGCAAAAAGGATTCATCTTCAGTCAGCAGGCAGTGTAGATTAAAATTTGTTAACTATTCCTACATATATTAAAAATTGATTGTAGTTTGAGAAAATTATTAAAAACCTCTAGTGGAATAAATTTGATAAAAATTGACTAAATAACATAAGCAGTCAATGAAATCCGAAAGTAAAATATTGGTCCTAAGTTGCAAAAAACAATAGATAATGGTTATTTCATCACAATGTTATTCCATTGATCTTCGTGAGAAATGTTTCACCCAGCCCCTTGACGGCTTTGAAGGCCGCCTCTCCATTCCGTTCCTTAAACTCCAATTCATTTATCTGTTTTCGCTTTTCGCGCTGCTCCAGATCGCGATAGATAACTTGTCCAATCTGAAATATAAGCCAACTATGAACCCATCTGTTTATAGAATGCCAATTGCTCTACTCACATAGACATCAATGGCGGCGTACATGAGCTGGTTTTCGTCGAGGGGAATGACATTCCACTTGCTCATTCGCACTTTCTTGCTCTTGTCCATGGCCTTCTGGGCTATGAAGTTGGCCAGTCGCTCTAAACTCCAGCGGCCTCCGGTCTCGCAGATCTCGTTACACCACACGCCCAGATCGACGCACTTTTCAATAAGCGCATCGGCGGACACCTCGGGAAAATCGCGCTGCAACTTTCGAAAGTCCCTGCAAATTTTTAAAAATCATTTTAATAATCGAATTTTACTTACAAATATCACACTTACGCTTTTATGTTGACGCCATGCAGACGTACTTTGGGATGATAGATAAGGGCCACCAGGGCCGCCGGTAGTTTCTTTAGGTTGGTCAGCTGGTAGACGTAGCAACACTTCTCGTCCACGCATATCTGAATGACTGAGGATTTGCCAGGACCGGTCTGGAAGGAGAAGGGCCACTCCATGTCGAATGCCATGGGGACCACATCCACATCGGTCTGTTTGTCCACCCATTGCCTGATGAAAACATAAGGCAGTTAAATACAAGCTAATCGTTGATTCCTTGTTGTCTGTAGCTTACATCACATCGTCAGCGGATGCCGCAATGTCCTGGTTCTCAGTGAAGTACTTGATCGCTCCTCGGTACTTGATAAACGGCTGCTTCTCGGGCATCACCTTCTCCGGCGAGGGTGTTCCCTCCTCGGCCAGGGCTCTGGTGCTGCGAGTCAAGCGGCCACTGCGACGCTTCGGCGGATTCTCAATCTCTGCGGTATCCTTTTCTTTATTCTGCGATTCAGAGGGCTGGATAATCATGGTACGCAATTTTTTAATTGCTTCGCTTACCACTTCGGGAGTATCCAGATTCTTTCGCTTGGCCGCTGGCTTAGCCGATCTTCCCGCTCTGCCCTGCATTGGCGTATCGTTCTCCTGAGTGTTTTCCTTCTCTTTAACCTAACAACAAAAAATAATAAGATAAGATAACTGAAAAACAACTGATATGGGCAAGGAGGTATGTACATACATATATGCTTGCCTGAACAGGATTGTTATTAGTCAACTGTTTGGCAACTGCCTTGGGTGTCTCCTTTTTAATTGTCGGTTTCTGCAACACAAAATGTTTACACTGCTCTACTGTTGACTCTGACAATAATAAAATCCATACTTGCTCCGCGGTTTCATTTTTTTTGGTGTTCATAGGCATTTTTGTTAAGAATTTATCCATTATCAGCCACTTGCTTGTTTGCGTCGTTGCTTTGTTTACTGTTTTTTCCCGCCAATTTTCGCCAAAATGTTATACTTTCGGTATAATTTTGAGGTCAGACCGTATAGTTTATTTGACCTGCCATCGCAGTCGTAATACTTTTCGGTATTTTTTGATGCCAAAATTGTGCAAAAATTATTTTAATTTGTCATGGTATATACTGGTATATATATACCGGCGCTTTGATGATTTCGAAGTTTTTAGTCCTTTGCCAAGAATGAAAACTGTCCAATCTTGTAGAAAATTGTTGCATTTAATGTTGAACATTTAATGCTGCATTTCAAAGAGACCAAATATTTCAGTATATTTCTGAGGGTCGGACCAAATTTTCTATCGATAAGTCTTCTTCCTTGCACCAGGTCAATCAAATGTCAATTTTTTTTCTATATTCTCAAAAATGTAAATATTTGGATTATGTTAATACATTGTCTGCAGCGGCGTCACCACCTTCACCCGTAATCTACTCGAGTGCTACATCCCCGCATCGTAGAGAGCCTTTGCGGCGTCCTGCTCGACTGTCCGAGGAATGCGTTTGGATTCAGCCCTATAATGTGACCACCAACAGACTGGGCAGCATCATGGACAAGAACAAGTGAGTGAAAGCATCTCTCTAAAGTTTTCACTTACTAAAAAATGGTTGGTTTTTTTTTTCCAGAGATGCACGCGAATTTACGTGGCCCACATTCACGAGGAACTCAATATGGTGGACAGCATAGCCCTGGTTCCGGCCAAGTAAGTGACGCGAATCACACATCTGCATAGAAGTTCCACTTCTAAGAGTCTCACTCTATCTCTCCTTTGCAGTGGGAAAATGTATTGGATTCATTCTGCACCGAATGCCATGCCTGCTTGTGGCAATGGATCAATCGAGAGCACCATTGACATTTTTTTTCGCAGCGACTCTACTATTCCTACGACAATTCGGGGATCGCGTTCTACTATATACCCAAAAATGAGATAATGGCTCAGCCAGCTTATGTTCGCAGGAGAGGTGAGGTTCGTATGAGCCTTGTAATTTTCTTCGGCTGCTTGTCCCTACCTTTCAAGACAGCATTGGAAAAAAGTATATACATTTTTCTCAAATAAACAAAAATATTTCAGAGAGACTTATTTATATAAAGATCCTACAAAATGGAACGAAATAATGGGTAAAGAAATCAAAGAAAACCATCAAAACTAAGTGTACCATTGTGTTTGACGGCTAAAACAATTTACATACATATGTACAAAGACACATAGGTACATAGTATGTACTACATACATATGTATATACATTTGTATTTGTTTTTTTTCACAGACGCTACCCATATATACGCCGCCAGGGCAATGGGAACAATTATCACAACCACCACAACAACAATTCAAATTCTATATCGTCGGCAGCAGGATCAGCGAATGCCACAAAATATTCCAGTCATAACAACTTGCCGTCGATGGGCATGAGTGCATTGTATTCAGAAGCATCACAAAATGTGCAACTTTCCCAGCATGACGAATTGATTCAGTACATACGTGAGGCTTGGAACAAGGTAAGCGTAAATCAATTCAGAAAAATATATAATAAGTTTTGTCAATGTGTAAAAGCTTTTAGCCGGCGGTTGATCACCTTCTTTTTAAACATTTCTTTTTATATTCTTTCGACAGGTCTATGAACAAGGAACACCTGCCGTTTACTGCAACGAATCTGATAATCAACTGAACAATTTCAAGCCATTTAATTTAGAAGAGTATTGGGGACAGCGTCTAGTCCAAAATATACACGTGACGACAACCACCTCCAGCGGACATCAGTAGAGTAAATCCCGATAATCGAAAAATGATGCTGGCTTGTGTTACTTGGAAGTAATACAATACAATAAATTAATACCTGAGTGTCTATTCCTCCTTTTTTGTCTTACTCCCATGTTATTGGAATTAAAATGTACCACATTGTTTACAACCTTTTTTGGACTCTGTGTATATACATAATTAGTTTAAAACACTGCCAGCTGAAAGGCAAATTATGTATTTAATAAAATTATTGGTATAAAAAAACTTTATTTCAAAAGCACGATATGTTTAGCAGGATATCTGTATTTTTTATGCATTGGCTGCGCTTTTCAACTGTCAAAAGCAACAGTAATAAACAGTTGATGCACAATCTTATTGCGGCCGATCGGATCATCTGCGTGGATTGTGATGGAACAGATTTCCAATTTGGCATACACTTCTGTGCGCCAATTTAAAACAAGTACCATGTTTTCTGCCAATTTAAAGTATCCATAATTACATAATTTAAATATTGAAAAAGCAAATAAAAATGAAGTGAACACTGCTTTTTGTATTGAAGAGCATTTAGTAATTTATAAAATTATGTTTTATTTTTCGTTCACCATTTACATGCCCGTTCTTTTCCAAGCTATTGTTTTTTAAACTAACGCTTAGACCATTTTGCGCAACAGACGGTTGATGTGGTTTTTACGGTTGCCGAAATCACCTCCATTAACGTAGTGATTGGCCTTCTTGCGCCAACCACCGGTGGGAGTTTTAAGCTTGAATGGCCACAGGAAGTTGGAGGCGTACTTGAAATTGGGTCCAACGGTAAAGATCTCATGGACCAAATCGTCAACACACTGAATATTGTGAGCCTTTCGCAGTTTGCGCTCAATCACAAGGTTGTCGGTGATAGGGACACGCTGATGGCTGTGCTTGACATAACCGCACTTGTAAATCAGCTCGCGCACCGACTTCAGATTGGGGTACCCTCAGGTGATGTAAGGCTCGGCAATACGCGGCATGTTGAACAGCTGCAGTACTTTGCGTACCTTGAGGGCAATCTTGTTGATACTGAAAGATAAAAGTTTTTAAACAAACTGTAGAATAATTATCACAGCAATACATACCCACGGATACGCGCAGATTTAATGTACGCATTCTGGTACTTTTCGGCACGGACCAGATTTTCCTTCTTGCGCAGCGCGTTCACCATTTACATGCCCGTTTTTTTCCAAGCTATTGTTTTTTAAACTAACGCTTAGACCATTTTGCGCAACAGACGGTTGATGTGGTTTTTACGGATTAAACAAAATATCAAAATCGAGGGCTATGATTTGCATCGATATTTTTACTGTATATTTTTAAAATAGGACCGTAATTTTCGGTATATTTAAAAACAAATGCGCGAGGTAACAGAGCTATCTATCAGTTAAAACTATTTGATAAGGATTTAGTATCCTATTCAGCTATTAATATTAAACGATTACATCGTTGATGGCTACCTCCTTGCTGGCACTAGTCGACTTGACAGACTTTTTGTGTTCCAAATACTGTTCGGCGATTTGCTGGATCGTCACCTTGGCAGGAAGCTCCAGCAGCTTGTGCTCGCGCACCACTGCATATTTAGGTATTTTGATTTTTACTTCCAACTTGTTGGTAAAGCTATCTTCGCTTTCGACACATGGTGCGGGCTCTGATGGCGGTGTAGGAGTCGTTGGGGTTGGAGTAGGTGCTGCTGGTGTTCCCTGCTTTTCGGCAGATGTTGTAGTATCACTGCCGCTTAATGATGAACGTTGTTCGCTAATCCGTTTCTTTTTGGCTGGCACCACTGTGGCACTGTCGTCCACTGTGATCTCCCCTGTAGCTGAATCTTCCTTCTTTTCATTTGGAGTACCGGGACGGGCCGGAACTATTGCACTTTGTGTTGACTTGCGGTTGGAGCGACTGGTGGAGGCATTGGCGCTGTTGCTATTGGGAGTCATGCTACTGTTGCTTCCACTGTCCGATTTTGAAATCGGACCCGTACTGGATGTGGGTGTACTGGCCAGTAACGGTAGAGATGTATTTCCCTCCTTTGAAGGAGTCGAAGCTCGGGAATCGCTGCCCACTTGTTCAATCTTTTTTGCCTTTGCGCTTCCTTTGGGACATGTAAAACATCAGCGAGACCGACGACCACAAGCCGGAGGTTTCACTTACCTTTCTTGCTGTCCTTCTTCGAGCGCTCGCCGCATAGTCGTGCCTGTTCTTTTTGCCGCTGTACATTGTCATCGTTGTATTTGAGCACACGGCTCTCGGGCACCCATTCGTCCCAGCTGTAAGAGGACCGCATTGGTGGTAAATGTTTACAGATTATATATATTGTATGGAATTGCATACTTTTTGCTCCAGCCTGCATAATGGATGTAATATTCGACCGGCGTCGCATCAGGTTTTGTTTTGAGCACCTTGGCTTCATAAATTAGCGGCCGTGGAAACACAGTACGTGTTCTCCTGCAAGAGGCGAATTACTTAAGTACTTAATATAATAAATGATAGGAATGATAAGGTTTATGCTTACCATCGGCAAATATAGAGGCTGCATCTCCTGCAGATCCTACGATTTCCATTTTAGCGGGTTTTAATATTTTTATTGTAAAAACAATGAAAAGGCTAGTGATGCGAGTTGTCAAAGATGGCCGATGGCATCGCCTACTATCGATTGGGCACAATCTGAGCACTATCGATGACTGATAGTTACAAATCAAATCATGTGAATGTATGTAATAAATATCTATTTATTTATAAATATATATAAAACAGTCTGTATTTAACGAGGCATAAGCTTATGCTTACACTACACTATAGTATAGTTAATGTTTTGCCGGCGTTGACAACCCCTCTTCTTCCCAGGGTCGTGGGCCTCGTTTGTTTTCCCATTCATCTATGTTCACGGTCTTAACTTTGTCGTACTCCTTTTCCAGTGTAACTTCTTGGCGCTTCTTCATGTTTACTCCGTACTTTTTCATCTCGTCGTAAAATGTCAACACACAGAGTTGTATTCTGATTTGTATGTACCGCATATATCGGTACATTTACTGATAGTCATTTCCATGCAATTCTACATTAACGAATTCGTTTTGCAGCACTGCAACGCATTTGCAATATTTTCAATAAAATATACATTATATGTAAAAACGTCTATGTTTTAATGCAACTTATGTGTGTCAATAACAGATGCCTGCTTCGGTCGTCAAGAAACCTGCAGCTAAGAAGCTGCCCGCTGTGCCGGAATCAAAGCTGAAATTCAGCAAAAAACAAATCAGCAAACGTGCCGCTGAGTCAAAGCGTCGTCTCAAGCGCGCTGCTGTAATTGCGCTGCGCAAGAAGGAAAATCTGGTCCGTGCCGAAAAGTACCAGAATTACATTAAATCTGACCAGCGTAAGATAAAGCTGCGTCGTCTGGCGTAAGTACCAGAATGAGTACACCAAATCTGACCAGATTAAGGGTAATGTAGGTAATGTAATATTGTGCTAATTATCCTACTGTTTATTTAAAAACCTTTAATTATCTTTCAGTATCAACAAGGTTGCCCTCAAGATTCGCAAAGTACTGCAACTGTTCCGATTCCGATCTTCATCAAGTCGATCAAGGCTACCAGGCAGTTGCCAGACACAGTTGACTAATAACAATTCTGTTCAGGCAAGCATATATGTATGTACATACCTCCTTGCCCATATCAGTTGTTTTTCAGTTATCTTAAATATTATTTTTTGTTCTCAGGTTAAAGAGAAGGAAAACACTCAGGAGAACGATACGCCAATGCAGGGCAGAGCGGAAAGATGGATGGAGCGGAACCTGGATACTCCCGAAGTGGTAAGCGAAGCAATTAACAAATTGCGTGCCATCATTATCAAGCCCTTTGAATCGCAGAATACAGAAAAGGATACCGCAGAGAGTGCCGAAGCGTCGCAGTGGCCGTTTGACTCGCAGCACCAGACCCATGGCCGGGGAAGGAACACCCTCGCCGGAGAAGGTGATGCCCGAGAAGCAGCCTTTTATCAAGTACCGAGAAGCGATCAAGTACTTCACTGAGAACCAGGACATTGCCGTGGACGAGAAGTTCTGCTACGTGTGTTCTGCTACCGGCGGCCCTGGTGCCGTCTGCATGGCGTCAACTTAAAAGCGTAAGTGTGATATTTGTAAGTGAAATTCCGACATCGATTAATAAAATGAAAGTTGCAGCGTGATTTTCCCGAGGTGTCCGCCGATGCGCTTATTGAAAAGTGCGTCGATCAGGGTGTGTGGTGCAACGAGATCTGCGAGACCGGAGGCCGCTGGAGTTTAGAGCGACTGGCCAACTTCATAGCCAAGAAGGCCATGGACAAGAGCAAGAAAGTGTGAGTGAGCAAGTGGTATGTCATTCCCCTCGACGATTTTATAAACAGATGGGTTCAGAGTTGGCTTCTATTTCAGATCATCTATCGCGATCTGGAGCAGCGCGAAAAGCGAAAACAGATAAATGAATTGGAGTTTATGGAACGGAATGGAGAGGCGACCTTCAAAGCAGTCAAGAGGCTGGGTGAAACATTTCTCACGAAGATCAATGGAATAACATTGTGATGAAATAACCATTATCTATTATTTTTTGCAACTTAGGACCAATATTTTACTATCGGATTTCATTGACTGCTTATGTTATTTAGTTAATTTGTATCAAATTTATTCCACTAGAGGTTTCCAATAATTTTCTCAAACTACAATCAATTTTTAATATATGTAGGAATAGTTAACAAATTTTAATCTACACTGCATGCTGACCGAAGATGAATCCTTTTTGCCCATCTAGATTAAGTTGACATCGATTTATACATATATATTATATATACATTTATACATATACATATATTATATTTTATATTTATATTTTTCAACTTGCAATAAATTTGAATTCGTAAATTCGCATAAAACATTACTAAACATGAAATGAACACAGTTTGGGCTGCCGCACGGGGTGCTTTATTTGAACATCAGACGACGCCTGTGTATAAGCATCCAGCTTGCGCTTAATCAATTCGTTCTCCACGTCGATCTGGCGCTGGAACTTCTTTTGATTGTGTACGATTTCAAGTAAAGTACAAAATCGTATGGTTAGACCTAATTAAATAACTAGCCATAAATAGTTAAGAATTTCCATCCGCTGGCCTAAATAAACATGCACGATGCACCGCTGACCCATTTGCTAATTGTTTACCTAAATAAACATGGAAAATGCACCGCTGACCCATATGCTGGCAAATATGATCTGCATTGGGTCAAATGTCACACCATCTGTAAAACATCCTTTGCAACCGTCATAAAATATCTCAGACCTGACCCATGATTTGCATTGGGTCAAATATCACACCATCTGTAAAACATCCGTTGTGACAGTCATAAAATATCTAGGACCTGACCCATATGCTGTTAAATTTGTAATAATTGTTTAGTCATAAATCAATATACATAGATATTCTACCTAAGACCCTAAGTAATCAATTGTTACCCACCAAAACTGTATATAAACCCTGCATATTTTACAATAAAATCAGTACGAAAGAAAACTCTGACGTATTCACTTCTCCGGAGAACAATTTGTTTCAAGTACCGATTGCGGCGACACTTTGTTACTGGTACATGAACCGGTGGCATACACATTCTCATTTTCAGCATACGATTGTCAAATTGACGATCACACTAGAATCAAGTGAACCTACATCAACAGGTTCGTTTGATTCGTTCAGATTGATTCCCGCTATGGTAAAACGTGTTGGTGCAGGTGGCTGGGGTTGATCGAATAGAATAAGGAGGCTATGAGGGGGTACATACATATCAGACATGAGAGGATTACTCACCTTGGAAGTCGTGTTGGTGTTGCACTTGATGGAGCTGGTGCTGGCTTTGATTGGAGCCGTGGGCTTGACCGTCATTTTCCGCAGCAAGATCATGCCAATTAATTAAATTAGCGGAGTTTCAATATCTTAATAAAATAAAATCCCGTGGAAACTATATTAAAATGCGTGTTTATTGATTTTTAATTTTGTTGCCTCTGTCAAGTAATTCCCATACGTCAATTAATTAAATTGGCGGAGTTTCAATATCTTTATAAAATAACACCCAGATAAAACTATATAGAAATGCGTTTATGTTGATTTTTAATTTTGTTGGCCTCGGTGGACCTTTTGCAAGAAATGCACATATGTATTTATTATTATTGCAAAAAAAAATATAAATGCACTTGCGAATAAACAAGAATAATTAAGGAAGACTAATCTAATTTATATAAGATCCCACAAAATGGAACGAAATAATGAGTAAAATAATAGAGCAAATAACTGCCTGGGTGCTAAATTAAGTTTACTATTTTGTTTGACGGCAAAAACTGTTTACATACATATGTATGTACATAACAGATAAGTATGTACATTTTTATTTATGTATATTTTTGTTTTATTGTTTTTTTTACAGACGATGCCCATATTTATACCGCCAGGCAGTAGGGACAATAAATATCACCACCAACAGAAATTCAAATGAGACAATCGTTGACGCCGTCGCAAAGAGCCGAATTCCGTATGCAGATCAGATTGGCGTTCGTTAAAGGCATTCGTGTGGCAGTGGCCGTGCACAGGTGGCGTAGTTCTCGCCATTGCTTCCCAGGTAATCGTTCCATCCATCGCATTTCGATCGTGATGCATTTGACGTCGCCGCAGCTAAAGTGATTCGATCGGAGCCATTGGGACAGTCGTCATCGCTGTCGAATCGATATTGCCTGAAAGAGGGACAATAGAAGGATACATTTTGGAATCTACGAACATCCATTTTCTACCCACTTGTTGAACTCCGACAAATGTCAGTTTGGGCTCTGCAGGCACATAAAACTTGTTCAACTTCTTTGCCAGACGACGCAGCTTAATCTCAAGCTTTTGGCACTAAACTGATCGTGCCGGCACTTGGGTAGAGCCGCACACACCTGTTGATACTGAAAGATAACGGTTTTTTATATAAATCTTAGAATAATAAGAACAGTATTACATACCGGCTGTACGGATACACATGACAAATGGCCTCTCCTGGAACATACAGGCGATACAATTGAAATAGGGCACCTCCGGGGAGAGAACATGCCTCGTCGAGCAGTTTGCCGAGGCAGGAACTCTGCCCGCGAACTGATGCACATTATCTGGTTGGCAACTTGCACCTTGTGCGTCTCATTTTTGGGTATATCGTAGAACGCGATCCCCGAATTGTCGTAGGCATAGTAGAGTCGCTACAAATAAGTCCATGGTGCTCTCGATTGATCCATATTGAGTTCCTCGTGAATGTGGGCCACGTAAATTCGCGTGCATCTCTGGAAAAAAAAACCAACCATTTTTTAGTAAGTGAAAACTTTAGAGAGATGCTTTCACTCACTTGTTCTTGTCCAAGATTCTGCCCAATCTGTTGGTGGTCACATTATGGGGCTAAATCCAAACGCATTCCTCGGACAGTCGAGCAGGACGCCGCAAAGGTTCTCTGCGATGCGGGGATGTGGCACTCGAGTAGATTACGGGTGAAGGTGGTGACGCCGCTGCAGACAATGTATTAACATAATCCAAATATTTACATTTTTGAGAATATAGAAAAAAAATTGACATTTGATTGACCTGGTGCAAGGCAGAAGACTTATCGATAGAAAATTTGGTCCGACCCTCAGAAATATACTGAAATATTTTGATATTGCCTGAAAGAGGGACAATAGAAGGATACATTTTGGAATCTACGAACATCCATTTTCTACCCACTTGTTGAACTCCGACAAATGTCAGTTTGGGCTCTGCAGGCACATAAAACTTGTTCAACTTCTTTGCCAGACGACGCAGCTTAATCTCAAGCTTTTGGCACTAAACTGATCGTGTGGGCACTTGGGTAGAGCCGCACACACCTGTTGATACTGAAAGATAACGGTTTTATAAATAAATCTTAGAATAATAAGAACAGTATTACATACTGGCTGTACGGATAAACATGACAAATGGCCTCTACTGGAACATACAGGCGATACAATTGAAATAGGGCACCTCCGGGGAGAGAACATGCCTCGTCGAGCAGTTTGCCGAGGCAGGAACTCTGCCCGCGAACTGATGCACATTATCTGGTTGGCAACTTGCACCTTGTGCGTCTCATTTTTGGGTATATCGTAGAACGCGATCCCCGAATTGTCGTAGGCATAGTAGAGTCGCTACAAATAAGTCCATGGTGCTCTCGATTGATCCATATTGAGTTCCTCGTGAATGTGGGCCACGTAAATTCGCGTGCATCTCTGGAAAAAAAAACCAACCATTTTTTAGTAAGTGAAAACTTCAGAGAGATGCTTTCACTCACTTGTTCTTGTCCAAGATTCTGCCCAATCTGTTGGTGGTCACATTATGGGGCTAAATCCAAACGCATTCCTCGGACAGTCGAGCAGGACGCCGCAAAGGTTCTCTGCGATGCAGGGGATGTGGCACTCGAGTAGATTACGGGTGAAGGTGGTGACGCCGCTGCAGACAATGTATTAACATAATCCAAATATTTACATTTTTGAGAATATAGAAAAAAAATTGACATTTGATTGACCTGGTGCAAGGCAGAAGACTTATCGATAGAAAATTTGGTCCGACCCTCAGAAATATACTGAAATATTTTGATATTGCCTGAAAGAGGGACAATAGAAGGATACATTTTGGAATCTACGAACATCCATTTTCTACCCACTTGTTGAACTCCGACAAATGTCAGTTTGGGCTCTGCAGGCACATAAAACTTGTTCAACTTCTTTGCCAGACGACGCAGCTTAATCTCAAGCTTTTGGCACTAAACTGATCGTGCCGGCACTTGGGTAGAGCCGCACACACCTGTTGATACTGAAAGATAACGGTTTTTTATATAAATCTTAGAATAATAAGAACAGTATTACATACCGGCTGTACGGATACACATGACAAATGGCCTCTCCTGGAACATACTGGCGATACAATTGAAATAGGGCACCTCCGGGGAGAGAACATGCCTCGTCGAGCAGTTTGCCGAGGCAGGAACTCTGCCCGCGAACTGATGCACATTATCTGGTTGGCAACTTGCACCTTGTGCGTCTCATTTTTGGGTATATCGTAGAACGCGATCCCCGAATTGTCGTAGGCATAGTAGAGTCGCTACAAATAAGTCCATGGTGCTCTCGATTGATCCATATTGAGTTCCTCGTGAATGTGGGCCACGTAAATTCGCGTGCATCTCTGGAAAAAAAAACCAACCATTTTTTAGTAAGTGAAAACTTTAGAGAGATGCTTTCACTCACTTGTTCTTGTCCAAGATTCTGCCCAATCTGTTGGTGGTCACATTATGGGGCTAAATCCAAACGCATTCCTCGGACAGTCGAGCAGGACGCCGCAAAGGTTCTCTGCGATGCGGGGATGTGGCACTCGAGTAGATTACGGGTGAAGGTGGTGACGCCGCTGCAGACAATGTATTAACATAATCCAAATATTTACATTTTTGAGAATATAGAAAAAAAAATTGACATTTGATTGACCTGGTGCAAGGCAGAAGACTTATCGATAGAAAATTTGGTCCGACCCTCAGAAATATACTGAAATATTTTGATATTGCCTGAAAGAGGGACAATAGAAGGATACATTTTGGAATCTACGAACATCCATTTTCTACCCACTTGTTGAACTCCGACAAATGTCAGTTTGGGCTCTGCAGGCACATAAAACTTGTTCAACTTCTTTGCCAGACGACGCAGCTTAATCTCAAGCTTTTGGCACTAAACTGATCGTGCCGGCACTTGGGTAGAGCCGCACACACCTGTTGATACTGAAAGATAACGGTTTTTTATATAAATCTTAGAATAATAAGAACAGTATTACATACCGGCTGTACGGATACACATGACAAATGGCCTCTCCTGGAACATACAGGCGATACAATTGAAATAGGGCACCTCCGGGGAGAGAACATGCCTCGTCGAGCAGTTTGCCGAGGCAGGAACTCTGCCCGCGAACTGATGCACATTATCTGGTTGGCAACTTGCACCTTGTGCGTCTCATTTTTGGGTATATCGTAGAACGCGATCCCCGAATTGTCGTAGGCATAGTAGAGTCGCTACAAATAAGTCCATGGTGCTATCGATTGATCCATATTGAGTTCCTCGTGAATGTGGGCCACGTAAATTCGCGTGCATCTCTGGAAAAAAAAACCAACCATTTTTTAGTAAGTGAAAACTTTAGAGAGATGCTTTCACTCACTTGTTCTTGTCCAAGATTCTGCCCAATCTGTTGGTGGTCACATTATGGGGCTAAATCCAAACGCATTCCTCGGACAGTCGAGCAGGACGCCGCAAAGGTTCTCTGCGATGCGGGGATGTGGCACTCGAGTAGATTACGGGTGAAGGTGGTGACGCCGCTGCAGACAATGTATTAACATAATCCAAATATTTACATTTTTGAGAATATAGAAAAAAAATTGACATTTGATTGACCTGGTGCAAGGCAGAAGACTTATCGATAGAAAATTTGGTCCGACCCTCAGAAATATACTGAAATATTTTGATATTGACTGAAAGAGGGACAATAGAAGGATACATTTTGGAATCTACGAACATCCATTTTCTACCCACTTGTTGAACTCCGACAAATGTCAGTTTGGGCTCTGCAGGCACATAAAACTTGTTCAACTTCTTTGCCAGACGACGCAGCTTAATCTCAAGCTTTTGGCACTAAACTGATCGTGTGGGCCTTAGGGTAGAGCCGCACACACCTGTTGATACTGAAAGATAACGGTTTTTTATATAAATCTTAGAATAATAAGAACAGTATTACATACCGGCTGTACGGATACACATGACAAATGGCCTCTCCTGGAACATACAGGCGATACAATTGAAATAGGGCACCTCCGGGGAGAGAACATGCCTCGTCGAGCAGTTTGCCGAGGCAGGAACTCTGCCCGCGAACTGATGCACATTATCTGGTTGGCAACTTGCACCTTGTGCGTCTCATTTTTGGGTATATCGTAGAACGCGATCCCCGAATTGTCGTAGGCATAGTAGAGTCGCTACAAATAAGTCCATGGTGCTATCGATTGATCCATATTGAGTTCCTCGTGAATGTGGGCCACGTAAATTCGCGTGCATCTCTGGAAAAAAAAACCAACCATTTTTTAGTAAGTGAAAACTTTAGAGAGATGCTTTCACTCACTTGTTCTTGTCCAAGATTCTGCCCAATCTGTTGGTGGTCACATTATGGGGCTAAATCCAAACGCATTCCTCGGACAGTCGAGCAGGACGCCGCAAAGGTTCTCTGCGATGCGGGGATGTGGCACTCGAGTAGATTACGGGTGAAGGTGGTGACGCCGCTGCAGACAATGTATTAACATAATCCAAATATTTACATTTTTGAGAATATAGAAAAAAAATTGACATTTGATTGACCTGGTGCAAGGCAGAAGACTTATCGATAGAAAATTTGGTCCGACCCTCAGAAATATACTGAAATATTTTGATATTGACTGAAAGAGGGACAATAGAAGGATACATTTTGGAATCTACGAACATCCATTTTCTACCCACTTGTTGAACTCCGACAAATGTCAGTTTGGGCTCTGCAGGCACATAAAACTTGTTCAACTTCTTTGCCAGACGACGCAGCTTAATCTCAAGCTTTTGGCACTAAACTGATCGTGTGGGCCTTAGGGTAGAGCCGCACACACCTGTTGATACTGAAAGATAACGGTTTTTTATATAAATCTTAGAATAATAAGAACAGTATTACATACCGGCTGTACGGATACACATGACAAATGGCCTCTCCTGGAACATACAGGCGATACAATTGAAATAGGGCACCTCCGGGGAGAGAACATGCCTCGTCGAGCAGTTTGCCGAGGCAGGAACTCTGCCCGCGAACTGATGCACATTATCTGGTTGGCAACTTGCACCTTGTGCGTCTCATTTTTGGGTATATCGTAGAACGCGATCCCCGAATTGTCGTAGGCATAGTAGAGTCGCTACAAATAAGTCCATGGTGCTCTCGATTGATCCATATTGAGTTCCTCGTGAATGTGGGCCACGTAAATTCGCGTGCATCTCTGGAAAAAAAAACCAACCATTTTTTAGTAAGTGAAAACTTTAGAGAGATGCTTTCACTCACTTGTTCTTGTCCAAGATTCTGCCCAATCTGTTGGTGGTCACATTATGGGGCTAAATCCAAACGCATTCCTCGGACAGTCGAGCAGGACGCCGCAAAGGTTCTCTGCGATGCGGGGATGTGGCACTCGAGTAGATTACGGGTGAAGGTGGTGACGCCGCTGCAGACAATGTATTAACATAATCCAAATATTTACATTTTTGAGAATATAGAAAAAAAAATTGACATTTGATTGACCTGGTGCAAGGCAGAAGACTTATCGATAGAAAATTTGGTCCGACCCTCAGAAATATACTGAAATATTTTGATATTGCCTGAAAGAGGGACAATAGAAGGATACATTTTGGAATCTACGAACATCCATTTTCTACCCACTTGTTGAACTCCGGCAAATGTCAGTTTGGGCTCTGCAGGCACATAAAACTTGTTCAACTTCTTTGCCAGACGACGCAGCTTAATCTCAAGCTTTTGGCACTAAACTGATCGTGTGGGCACTTGGGTAGAGCCGCACACACCTGTTGATACTGAAAGATAACGGTTTTATAAATAAATCTTAGAATAATAAGAACAGTATTACATACTGGCTGTACGGATAAACATGACAAATGGCCTCTACTGGAACATACAGGCGATACAATTGAAAAAGGGCACCTCCGGGGAGAGAACATGCCTCGTCGAGCAGTTTGCCGAGGCAGGAATTGGAAGTCACCGGATGGTGATTGCGTTACGGATGGAAGACTCGCAGATCCATCGGCCGGTGGACAATGGTGAGCAGCGTGGAGCAGCTTTGGCCGCTGTACATGTGGCAATAGTCGATTCTCCACCACGACATACCGATGCCTGCCGTTTCCTGTCGCTCCTGTAGATGTTCCACGCCAAATAGTATATTTTTAAAATTGGACCGTAATTTTCGGTATATTTAAAAACAAATGCGCGAAGTAACAGAGCTATCTATCAGTTAAAACTATTTGATCAGGATTTAGTATCCTATTCAGCTAGTAATATTAAACAAAATATCAAAATCGAGGGCTATGATTTGCATCGATATTTTTACTGTATATTTTTAAAATAGGACCGTAATTTTCGGTATATTTAAAAACAAATGCGCGAAGTAACAGAGCTATCTATCAGTTAAAACTATTTGATCAGGATTTAGTATCCTATTCAGCTAGTAATATTAAACGATTACATCGTTGATGGCTACCTCCTTGCTGGCACTGGTCGACTTGACAGACTTTTTGTGTTCCAAATACTGTTCGGCGATTTGCTGGATCGTCACCTTGGCAGGAAGCTCCAGTAGCTTGTGCTCGCGCACCACTGCATACCAGTCATCGGTCAGGTGGTGCTTCAGCTCATCAGGTATTTTGATTTTTACTTCCAACTTGTTGGTAAAGCTATCTTCGCTTTCGACACATGGTGCGGGCTCTGATGGCGGTGTAGGAGTCGTTGGGGTTAGAGTAGGTGCTGCTGGTGTTCCCTGCTTTTCGGCAGATGTTGTAGTATCACTGCCGCTTAATGATGAACGTTGTTCGCTAATCCGTTTCTTTTTGGCTGGCACCACTGTGGCACTGTCGTCCTCTGTGATCTCCCCTGTAGCTGAATCTTCCTTCTTTTCATTTGGAGTACCGGGACGGGCCGGAACTATTGCACTTTGTGTTGACTTGCGGTTGGACCGACTGGTGGAGTCATTGGCATTGGCGCTGTTGCTATTGGGAGTCATGCTACTGTTGCTTCCACTGTCCGATTTTGAAATCGGACCCGTACTGGATGTGGGTGTACTGGCCAGTAACGGTAGAGATGTATTTCCCTCCTTTGAAGGAGTCGAAGCTCGGGAATCGCTGCCCACTTGTTCAATCTTTTTTGCCTTTGCGCTTCCTTTGGGACATGTAAAACATCAGCGAGACCGACGACCACAAGCCGGAGGTTTCACTTACCTTTCTTGCTGTCCTTCTTCGAGCGCTCGCCGCATAGTCGTGCCTGTTCTTTTTGCCGCTGTACATTGTCATCGTTGTATTTGAGCACACGGCTCTCGGGCACCCATTCGTCCCAGCTGTAAGAGGACCGCATTGGTGGTAAATGTTTACAGATTATATATATTGTATGGAATTGCATACTTTTTGCTCCAGCCTGCATAATGGATGTAATATTCGACCGGCGTCGCATCAGGTTTTGTTTTGAGCACCTTGGCTTCATAAATTAGCGGCCGTGGAAACACAGTACGTGTTCTCCTGCAAGAGGCGAATTACTTAAGTACTTAATATAATAAATGATAGGAATGATAAGGTTTATGCTTACCATCGGCAAATATAGAGGCTGCATCTACTGCAGATCCTACGATTTCCATTTTAGCGGGTTTTAATATTTTTATTGTAAAAACAATGAAAAGGCTAGTGATGCGAGTTGTCAAAGATGGCCGATGGCATCGCCTACTATCGATTGGGCACAATCTGAGCACTATCGATGACTGATAGTTACAAATCAAATCATGTGAATGTATGTAATAAATATCTATTTATTTATAAATATATATAAAACAGTCTGTATTTAACGAGGCATAAGCTTATGCTTACACTACACTATAGTATAGTTAATGTTTTGCCGGCGTTGACAACCCCTCTTCTTCCCAGGGTCGTGGGCCTCGTTTGTTTTCCCATTCATCTATGTTCACGGTCTTAACTTTGTCGTACTCCTTTTCCAGTGTAACTTCTTGGCGCTTCTTCATGTTTACTCCGTACTTTTTCATCTCGTCGTAAAATGTCAACACACAGAGTTGTATTCTGATTTGTATGTACCGCATATATCGGTACATTTACTGATAGTCATTTCCATGCAATTCTACATTAACGAATTCGTTTTGCAGCACTGCAACGCATTTGCAATATTTTCAATAAAATATACATTATATGTAAAAACGTCTATGTTTTAATGCAACTTATGTGTGTCAATAACAGATGCCTGCTTCGGTCGTCAAGAAACCTGCAGCTAAGAAGCTGCCCGCTGTGCCGGAATCAAAGCTGAAATTCAGCAAAAAACAAATCAGCAAACGTGCCGCTGAGTCAAAGCGTCGTCTCAAGCGCGCTGCTGTAATTGCGCTGCGCAAGAAGGAAAATCTGGTCCGTGCCGAAAAGTACCAGAATTACATTAAATCTGACCAGCGTAAGATAAAGCTGCGTCGTCTGGCGTAAGTACCAGAATGAGTACACCAAATCTGACCAGATTAAGGGTAATGTAGGTAATGTAATATTGTGCTAATTATCCTACTGTTTATTTAAAAACCTTTAATTATCTTTCAGTATCAACAAGGTTGCCCTCAAGATTCGCAAAGTACTGCAACTGTTCCGATTCCGATCTTCATCAAGTCGATCAAGGCTACCAGGCAGTTGCCAGACACAGTTGACTAATAACAATTCTGTTCAGGCAAGCATATATGTATGTACATACCTCCTTGCCCATATCAGTTGTTTTTCAGTTATCTTAAATATTATTTTTTGTTCTCAGGTTAAAGAGAAGGAAAACACTCAGGAGAACGATACGCCAATGCAGGGCAGAGCGGAAAGATGGATGGAGCGGAACCTGGATACTCCCGAAGTGGTAAGCGAAGCAATTAACAAATTGCGTGCCATCATTATCAAGCCCTTTGAATCGCAGAATACAGAAAAGGATACCGCAGAGAGTGCCGAAGCGTCGCAGTGGCCGTTTGACTCGCAGCACCAGACCCATGGCCGGGGAAGGAACACCCTCGCCGGAGAAGGTGATGCCCGAGAAGCAGCCTTTTATCAAGTACCGAGAAGCGATCAAGTACTTCACTGAGAACCAGGACATTGCCGTGGACGAGAAGTTCTGCTACGTGTGTTCTGCTACCGGCGGCCCTGGTGCCGTCTGCATGGCGTCAACTTAAAAGCGTAAGTGTGATATTTGTAAGTGAAATTCCGACATCGATTAATAAAATGAAAGTTGCAGCGTGATTTTCCCGAGGTGTCCGCCGATGCGCTTATTGAAAAGTGCGTCGATCAGGGTGTGTGGTGCAACGAGATCTGCGAGACCGGAGGCCGCTGGAGTTTAGAGCGACTGGCCAACTTCATAGCCAAGAAGGCCATGGACAAGAGCAAGAAAGTGCGAGTGAGCAAGTGGTATGTCATTCCCCTCGACGATTTTATAAACAGATGGGTTCAGAGTTGGCTTCTATTTCAGATCATCTATCGCGATCTGGAGCAGCGCGAAAAGCGAAAACAGATAAATGAATTGGAGTTTATGGAACGGAATGGAGAGGCGACCTTCAAAGCAGTCAAGAGGCTGGGTGAAACATTTCTCACGAAGATCAATGGAATAACATTGTGATGAAATAACCATTATCTATTATTTTTTGCAACTTAGGACCAATATTTTACTATCGGATTTCATTGACTGCTTATGTTATTTAGTTAATTTGTATCAAATTTATTCCACTAGAGGTTTCCAATAATTTTCTCAAACTACAATCAATTTTTAATATATGTAGGAATAGTTAACAAATTTTAATCTACACTGCATGCTGACTGAAGATGAATCCTTTTTGCCCATCTAGATTAAGTTGACATCGATTTATACATTTTTCAACTTGCAATAAATTTGAATTCGTAAATTCGCATAAAACATTACTAAACATGAAATGAACACAGTTTGGGCTGCCGCACGGAGTGCTTTAATTGAACATCAGACGACGCCTGTGTATAAGCATCCAGCTTGCGCTTAATCAATTCGTTCTCCACGTCGATCTGGCGCTGGAACTTCTTTTGATTGATTCCCGCTATGGTAAAACGTGTTGGTGCAGGTGGCTGGGGTTGATCGAATAGAATAAGGAGGCTATGAGGGGGTACATACATATCAGACATGAGAGGATTACTCACCTGGGAAGTCGTGTTGGTGTTGCACTTGATGGAGCTGGTGCTGGCTTTGATTGGAGCCGTGGGCTTGACCGTCATCATTTTCCGCAGCAAGATCATGTCAATTAATTAAATTAGCGGAGTTTCAATATCTTAATAAAATAAAATCCCGTGGAAACTATATTAAAATGCGTGTTTATTGATTTTTAATTTTGTTGCCTCTGTCAAGTAATTCCCATACGTCAATTAATTAAATTGGCGGAGTTTCAATATCTTTATAAAATAACATCCCAAGAAAACTATATAGAAAGGCGTTTTTATTGATTTTTAATTTGTTGGCCTCTGTCAAGAAATTCCCATATGTTAATTAATTAAATTGGCGGAATTTCAATATCTTTATAAAATAACACCCAGATAAAACTATATAGAAATGCGTTTATGTTGATTTTTAATTTTGTTGGCCTCGGTGGACCTTTTGCGAGAAATGCACATATGTATTTATTCTTATTATTGCAAAAAAGAATATAAATGCACTTGCGAATAAACAAGAATAATTAAGGAAGACTAATCTAATTTATATAAGATCCCACAAAATGGAACGAAATAATGAGTAAAATAATAGAGCAAATAACTGCCTGGGTGCTAAATTAAGTTTACTATTTTGTTTGACGGCAAAAACTGTTTACATACATGTGTATGTACATAACAGATAAGTATGTACATTTTTATTTATGTATGTTTTTGTTTTATTGTTTTTTTTACAGACGATGCCCATATTTATACCGCCAGGCAGTAGGGACAATAAATATCACCACCAACAGAAATTCAAATGAGACAATCGCTGACGCCGTCGCAAAGAGTCGAATTCCGTATGCAGATCAGATTGTTGCACTTAAAGGCCTTCGTGTGGCAGTGGCCGTGGGCACAGGTGGCATAGTTCTCGCCATTGCTTCCCAGGTAATCGTTCCATCCATCGCATTTCGATCGTGATGCATCGGAGCCATTGGGACAGTCGTCATCGCTGTCGAATCGATATTGCCTGAAAGAGGGACAATAGAAGGATACATTTTGGAATCTACGAACATCCATTTTCTACCCACTTGTTGAACTCCGGCAAATGTCAGTTTGGGCTCTGCAGGCACATAAAACTTGTTCAACTTCTTTGCCAGACGACGCAGCTTAATCTCAAGCTTTTGGCACTAAACTGATCGTGCCGGCACTTGGGTAGAGCCGCACACACCTGTTGATACTGAAAGATAACGGTTTTATAAATAAATCTTAGAATAATAAGAACAGTATTACATACTGGCTGTACGGATACACATGACAAATGGCCTCTACTGGAACATACAGGCGATACAATTGAAATAGGGCAACTCCGGGGAGAGAACATGCCTCGTCGAGCAGTTTGCCGAGGCAGGAATTGGAAGTCACCGGATGGTGATTGCGTTACGGATGGAAGACTCGCAGATCCATCGGCCGGTGGACAATGGTGAGCAGCGTGGAGCAGCTTTGGCCGCTGTACATGTGGCAATAGTCGATTCTCCACCACGACATACCGATGCCTGCCGTTTCCTGTCGCTCCTGTAGATGTTCCACGCCAAATAGTATATTTTTAAAATTGGACCGTAATTTTCGGTATATTTAAAAACAAATGCGCGAAGTAACAGAGCTATCTATCAGTTAAAACTATTTGATCAGGATTTAGTATCCTATTCAGCTAGTAATATTAAACAAAATATCAAAATCGAGGGCTATGATTTGCATCGATATTTTTACTGTATATTTTTAAAATAGGACCGTAATTTTCGGTATATTTAAAAACAAATGCGCGAAGTAACAGAGCTATCTATCAGTTAAAACTATTTGATCAGGATTTAGTATCCTATTCAGCTAGTAATATTAAACGATTACATCGTTGATGGCTACCTCCTTGCTGGCACTGGTCGACTTGACAGACTTTTTGTGTTCCAAATACTGTTCGGCGATTTGCTGGATCGTCACCTTGGCAGGAAGCTCCAGTAGCTTGTGCTCGCGCACCACTGCATACCAGTCATCGGTCAGGTGGTGCTTCAGCTCATCAGGTATTTTGATTTTTACTTCCAACTTGTTGGTAAAGCTATCTTCGCTTTCGACACATGGTGCGGGCTCTGATGGCGGTGTAGGAGTCGTTGGGGTTAGAGTAGGTGCTGCTGGTGTTCCCTGCTTTTCGGCAGATGTTGTAGTATCACTGCCGCTTAATGATGAACGTTGTTCGCTAATCCGTTTCTTTTTGGCTGGCACCACTGTGGCACTGTCGTCCTCTGTGATCTCCCCTGTAGCTGAATCTTCCTTCTTTTCATTTGGAGTACCGGGACGGGCCGGAACTATTGCACTTTGTGTTGACTTGCGGTTGGACCGACTGGTGGAGTCATTGGCATTGGCGCTGTTGCTATTGGGAGTCATGCTACTGTTGCTTCCACTGTCCGATTTTGAAATCGGACCCGTACTGGATGTGGGTGTACTGGCCAGTAACGGTAGAGATGTATTTCCCTCCTTTGAAGGAGTCGAAGCTCGGGAATCGCTGCCCACTTGTTCAATCTTTTTTGCCTTTGCGCTTCCTTTGGGACATGTAAAACATCAGCGAGACCGACGACCACAAGCCGGAGGTTTCACTTACCTTTCTTGCTGTCCTTCTTCGAGCGCTCGCCGCATAGTCGTGCCTGTTCTTTTTGCCGCTGTACATTGTCATCGTTGTATTTGAGCACACGGCTCTCGGGCACCCATTCGTCCCAGCTGTAAGAGGACCGCATTGGTGGTAAATGTTTACAGATTATATATATTGTATGGAATTGCATACTTTTTGCTCCAGCCTGCATAATGGATGTAATATTCGACCGGCGTCGCATCAGGTTTTGTTTTGAGCACCTTGGCTTCATAAATTAGCGGCCGTGGAAACACAGTACGTGTTCTCCTGCAAGAGGCGAATTACTTAAGTACTTAATATAATAAATGATAGGAATGATAAGGTTTATGCTTACCATCGGCAAATATAGAGGCTGCATCTACTGCAGATCCTACGATTTCCATTTTAGCGGGTTTTAATATTTTTATTGTAAAAACAATGAAAAGGCTAGTGATGCGAGTTGTCAAAGATGGCCGATGGCATCGCCTACTATCGATTGGGCACAATCTGAGCACTATCGATGACTGATAGTTACAAATCAAATCATGTGAATGTATGTAATAAATATCTATTTATTTATAAATATATATAAAACAGTCTGTATTTAACGAGGCATAAGCTTATGCTTACACTACACTATAGTATAGTTAATGTTTTGCCGGCGTTGACAACCCCTCTTCTTCCCAGGGTCGTGGGCCTCGTTTGTTTTCCCATTCATCTATGTTCACGGTCTTAACTTTGTCGTACTCCTTTTCCAGTGTAACTTCTTGGCGCTTCTTCATGTTTACTCCGTACTTTTTCATCTCGTCGTAAAATGTCAACACACAGAGTTGTATTCTGATTTGTATGTACCGCATATATCGGTACATTTACTGATAGTCATTTCCATGCAATTCTACATTAACGAATTCGTTTTGCAGCACTGCAACGCATTTGCAATATTTTCAATAAAATATACATTATATGTAAAAACGTCTATGTTTTAATGCAACTTATGTGTGTCAATAACAGATGCCTGCTTCGGTCGTCAAGAAACCTGCAGCTAAGAAGCTGCCCGCTGTGCCGGAATCAAAGCTGAAATTCAGCAAAAAACAAATCAGCAAACGTGCCGCTGAGTCAAAGCGTCGTCTCAAGCGCGCTGCTGTAATTGCGCTGCGCAAGAAGGAAAATCTGGTCCGTGCCGAAAAGTACCAGAATTACATTAAATCTGACCAGCGTAAGATAAAGCTGCGTCGTCTGGCGTAAGTACCAGAATGAGTACACCAAATCTGACCAGATTAAGGGTAATGTAGGTAATGTAATATTGTGCTAATTATCCTACTGTTTATTTAAAAACCTTTAATTATCTTTCAGTATCAACAAGGTTGCCCTCAAGATTCGCAAAGTACTGCAACTGTTCCGATTCCGATCTTCATCAAGTCGATCAAGGCTACCAGGCAGTTGCCAGACACAGTTGACTAATAACAATTCTGTTCAGGCAAGCATATATGTATGTACATACCTCCTTGCCCATATCAGTTGTTTTTCAGTTATCTTAAATATTATTTTTTGTTCTCAGGTTAAAGAGAAGGAAAACACTCAGGAGAACGATACGCCAATGCAGGGCAGAGCGGAAAGATGGATGGAGCGGAACCTGGATACTCCCGAAGTGGTAAGCGAAGCAATTAACAAATTGCGTGCCATCATTATCAAGCCCTTTGAATCGCAGAATACAGAAAAGGATACCGCAGAGAGTGCCGAAGCGTCGCAGTGGCCGTTTGACTCGCAGCACCAGACCCATGGCCGGGGAAGGAACACCCTCGCCGGAGAAGGTGATGCCCGAGAAGCAGCCTTTTATCAAGTACCGAGAAGCGATCAAGTACTTCACTGAGAACCAGGACATTGCCGTGGACGAGAAGTTCTGCTACGTGTGTTCTGCTACCGGCGGCCCTGGTGCCGTCTGCATGGCGTCAACTTAAAAGCGTAAGTGTGATATTTGTAAGTGAAATTCCGACATCGATTAATAAAATGAAAGTTGCAGCGTGATTTTCCCGAGGTGTCCGCCGATGCGCTTATTGAAAAGTGCGTCGATCAGGGTGTGTGGTGCAACGAGATCTGCGAGACCGGAGGCCGCTGGAGTTTAGAGCGACTGGCCAACTTCATAGCCAAGAAGGCCATGGACAAGAGCAAGAAAGTGCGAGTGAGCAAGTGGTATGTCATTCCCCTCGACGATTTTATAAACAGATGGGTTCAGAGTTGGCTTCTATTTCAGATCATCTATCGCGATCTGGAGCAGCGCGAAAAGCGAAAACAGATAAATGAATTGGAGTTTATGGAACGGAATGGAGAGGCGACCTTCAAAGCAGTCAAGAGGCTGGGTGAAACATTTCTCACGAAGATCAATGGAATAACATTGTGATGAAATAACCATTATCTATTATTTTTTGCAACTTAGGACCAATATTTTACTATCGGATTTCATTGACTGCTTATGTTATTTAGTTAATTTGTATCAAATTTATTCCACTAGAGGTTTCCAATAATTTTCTCAAACTACAATCAATTTTTAATATATGTAGGAATAGTTAACAAATTTTAATCTACACTGCATGCTGACTGAAGATGAATCCTTTTTGCCCATCTAGATTAAGTTGACATCGATTTATACATTTTTCAACTTGCAATAAATTTGAATTCGTAAATTCGCATAAAACATTACTAAACATGAAATGAACACAGTTTGGGCTGCCGCACGGAGTGCTTTAATTGAACATCAGACGACGCCTGTGTATAAGCATCCAGCTTGCGCTTAATCAATTCGTTCTCCACGTCGATCTGGCGCTGGAACTTCTTTTGATTGATTCCCGCTATGGTAAAACGTGTTGGTGCAGGTGGCTGGGGTTGATCGAATAGAATAAGGAGGCTATGAGGGGGTACATACATATCAGACATGAGAGGATTACTCACCTGGGAAGTCGTGTTGGTGTTGCACTTGATGGAGCTGGTGCTGGCTTTGATTGGAGCCGTGGGCTTGACCGTCATCATTTTCCGCAGCAAGATCATGTCAATTAATTAAATTAGCGGAGTTTCAATATCTTAATAAAATAAAATCCCGTGGAAACTATATTAAAATGCGTGTTTATTGATTTTTAATTTTGTTGCCTCTGTCAAGTAATTCCCATACGTCAATTAATTAAATTGGCGGAGTTTCAATATCTTTATAAAATAACATCCCAAGAAAACTATATAGAAAGGCGTTTTTATTGATTTTTAATTTGTTGGCCTCTGTCAAGAAATTCCCATATGTTAATTAATTAAATTGGCGGAATTTCAATATCTTTATAAAATAACACCCAGATAAAACTATATAGAAATGCGTTTATGTTGATTTTTAATTTTGTTGGCCTCGGTGGACCTTTTGCGAGAAATGCACATATGTATTTATTCTTATTATTGCAAAAAAGAATATAAATGCACTTGCGAATAAACAAGAATAATTAAGGAAGACTAATCTAATTTATATAAGATCCCACAAAATGGAACGAAATAATGAGTAAAATAATAGAGCAAATAACTGCCTGGGTGCTAAATTAAGTTTACTATTTTGTTTGACGGCAAAAACTGTTTACATACATGTGTATGTACATAACAGATAAGTATGTACATTTTTATTTATGTATGTTTTTGTTTTATTGTTTTTTTTACAGACGATGCCCATATTTATACCGCCAGGCAGTAGGGACAATAAATATCACCACCAACAGAAATTCAAATGAGACAATCGCTGACGCCGTCGCAAAGAGTCGAATTCCGTATGCAGATCAGATTGTTGCACTTAAAGGCCTTCGTGTGGCAGTGGCCGTGGGCACAGGTGGCATAGTTCTCGCCATTGCTTCCCAGGTAATCGTTCCATCCATCGCATTTCGATCGTGATGCATCGGAGCCATTGGGACAGTCGTCATCGCTGTCGAATCGATATTGCCTGAAAGAGGGACAATAGAAGGATACATTTTGGAATCTACGAACATCCATTTTCTACCCACTTGTTGAACTCCGGCAAATGTCAGTTTGGGCTCTGCAGGCACATAAAACTTGTTCAACTTCTTTGCCAGACGACGCAGCTTAATCTCAAGCTTTTGGCACTAAACTGATCGTGCCGGCACTTGGGTAGAGCCGCACACACCTGTTGATACTGAAAGATAACGGTTTTATAAATAAATCTTAGAATAATAAGAACAGTATTACATACTGGCTGTACGGATACACATGACAAATGGCCTCTACTGGAACATACAGGCGATACAATTGAAATAGGGCAACTCCGGGGAGAGAACATGCCTCGTCGAGCAGTTTGCCGAGGCAGGAATTGGAAGTCACCGGATGGTGATTGCGTTACGGATGGAAGACTCGCAGATCCATCGGCCGGTGGACAATGGTGAGCAGCGTGGAGCAGCTTTGGCCGCTGTACATGTGGCAATAGTCGATTCTCCACCACGACATACCGATGCCTGCCGTTTCCTGTCGCTCCTGTAGATGTTCCACGCCAAATAGTATATTTTTAAAATTGGACCGTAATTTTCGGTATATTTAAAAACAAATGCGCGAAGTAACAGAGCTATCTATCAGTTAAAACTATTTGATCAGGATTTAGTATCCTATTCAGCTAGTAATATTAAACAAAATATCAAAATCGAGGGCTATGATTTGCATCGATATTTTTACTGTATATTTTTAAAATAGGACCGTAATTTTCGGTATATTTAAAAACAAATGCGCGAAGTAACAGAGCTATCTATCAGTTAAAACTATTTGATCAGGATTTAGTATCCTATTCAGCTAGTAATATTAAACGATTACATCGTTGATGGCTACCTCCTTGCTGGCACTGGTCGACTTGACAGACTTTTTGTGTTCCAAATACTGTTCGGCGATTTGCTGGATCGTCACCTTGGCAGGAAGCTCCAGTAGCTTGTGCTCGCGCACCACTGCATACCAGTCATCGGTCAGGTGGTGCTTCAGCTCATCAGGTATTTTGATTTTTACTTCCAACTTGTTGGTAAAGCTATCTTCGCTTTCGACACATGGTGCGGGCTCTGATGGCGGTGTAGGAGTCGTTGGGGTTAGAGTAGGTGCTGCTGGTGTTCCCTGCTTTTCGGCAGATGTTGTAGTATCACTGCCGCTTAATGATGAACGTTGTTCGCTAATCCGTTTCTTTTTGGCTGGCACCACTGTGGCACTGTCGTCCTCTGTGATCTCCCCTGTAGCTGAATCTTCCTTCTTTTCATTTGGAGTACCGGGACGGGCCGGAACTATTGCACTTTGTGTTGACTTGCGGTTGGACCGACTGGTGGAGTCATTGGCATTGGCGCTGTTGCTATTGGGAGTCATGCTACTGTTGCTTCCACTGTCCGATTTTGAAATCGGACCCGTACTGGATGTGGGTGTACTGGCCAGTAACGGTAGAGATGTATTTCCCTCCTTTGAAGGAGTCGAAGCTCGGGAATCGCTGCCCACTTGTTCAATCTTTTTTGCCTTTGCGCTTCCTTTGGGACATGTAAAACATCAGCGAGACCGACGACCACAAGCCGGAGGTTTCACTTACCTTTCTTGCTGTCCTTCTTCGAGCGCTCGCCGCATAGTCGTGCCTGTTCTTTTTGCCGCTGTACATTGTCATCGTTGTATTTGAGCACACGGCTCTCGGGCACCCATTCGTCCCAGCTGTAAGAGGACCGCATTGGTGGTAAATGTTTACAGATTATATATATTGTATGGAATTGCATACTTTTTGCTCCAGCCTGCATAATGGATGTAATATTCGACCGGCGTCGCATCAGGTTTTGTTTTGAGCACCTTGGCTTCATAAATTAGCGGCCGTGGAAACACAGTACGTGTTCTCCTGCAAGAGGCGAATTACTTAAGTACTTAATATAATAAATGATAGGAATGATAAGGTTTATGCTTACCATCGGCAAATATAGAGGCTGCATCTACTGCAGATCCTACGATTTCCATTTTAGCGGGTTTTAATATTTTTATTGTAAAAACAATGAAAAGGCTAGTGATGCGAGTTGTCAAAGATGGCCGATGGCATCGCCTACTATCGATTGGGCACAATCTGAGCACTATCGATGACTGATAGTTACAAATCAAATCATGTGAATGTATGTAATAAATATCTATTTATTTATAAATATATATAAAACAGTCTGTATTTAACGAGGCATAAGCTTATGCTTACACTACACTATAGTATAGTTAATGTTTTGCCGGCGTTGACAACCCCTCTTCTTCCCAGGGTCGTGGGCCTCGTTTGTTTTCCCATTCATCTATGTTCACGGTCTTAACTTTGTCGTACTCCTTTTCCAGTGTAACTTCTTGGCGCTTCTTCATGTTTACTCCGTACTTTTTCATCTCGTCGTAAAATGTCAACACACAGAGTTGTATTCTGATTTGTATGTACCGCATATATCGGTACATTTACTGATAGTCATTTCCATGCAATTCTACATTAACGAATTCGTTTTGCAGCACTGCAACGCATTTGCAATATTTTCAATAAAATATACATTATATGTAAAAACGTCTATGTTTTAATGCAACTTATGTGTGTCAATAACAGATGCCTGCTTCGGTCGTCAAGAAACCTGCAGCTAAGAAGCTGCCCGCTGTGCCGGAATCAAAGCTGAAATTCAGCAAAAAACAAATCAGCAAACGTGCCGCTGAGTCAAAGCGTCGTCTCAAGCGCGCTGCTGTAATTGCGCTGCGCAAGAAGGAAAATCTGGTCCGTGCCGAAAAGTACCAGAATTACATTAAATCTGACCAGCGTAAGATAAAGCTGCGTCGTCTGGCGTAAGTACCAGAATGAGTACACCAAATCTGACCAGATTAAGGGTAATGTAGGTAATGTAATATTGTGCTAATTATCCTACTGTTTATTTAAAAACCTTTAATTATCTTTCAGTATCAACAAGGTTGCCCTCAAGATTCGCAAAGTACTGCAACTGTTCCGATTCCGATCTTCATCAAGTCGATCAAGGCTACCAGGCAGTTGCCAGACACAGTTGACTAATAACAATTCTGTTCAGGCAAGCATATATGTATGTACATACCTCCTTGCCCATATCAGTTGTTTTTCAGTTATCTTAAATATTATTTTTTGTTCTCAGGTTAAAGAGAAGGAAAACACTCAGGAGAACGATACGCCAATGCAGGGCAGAGCGGAAAGATGGATGGAGCGGAACCTGGATACTCCCGAAGTGGTAAGCGAAGCAATTAACAAATTGCGTGCCATCATTATCAAGCCCTTTGAATCGCAGAATACAGAAAAGGATACCGCAGAGAGTGCCGAAGCGTCGCAGTGGCCGTTTGACTCGCAGCACCAGACCCATGGCCGGGGAAGGAACACCCTCGCCGGAGAAGGTGATGCCCGAGAAGCAGCCTTTTATCAAGTACCGAGAAGCGATCAAGTACTTCACTGAGAACCAGGACATTGCCGTGGACGAGAAGTTCTGCTACGTGTGTTCTGCTACCGGCGGCCCTGGTGCCGTCTGCATGGCGTCAACTTAAAAGCGTAAGTGTGATATTTGTAAGTGAAATTCCGACATCGATTAATAAAATGAAAGTTGCAGCGTGATTTTCCCGAGGTGTCCGCCGATGCGCTTATTGAAAAGTGCGTCGATCAGGGTGTGTGGTGCAACGAGATCTGCGAGACCGGAGGCCGCTGGAGTTTAGAGCGACTGGCCAACTTCATAGCCAAGAAGGCCATGGACAAGAGCAAGAAAGTGCGAGTGAGCAAGTGGTATGTCATTCCCCTCGACGATTTTATAAACAGATGGGTTCAGAGTTGGCTTCTATTTCAGATCATCTATCGCGATCTGGAGCAGCGCGAAAAGCGAAAACAGATAAATGAATTGGAGTTTATGGAACGGAATGGAGAGGCGACCTTCAAAGCAGTCAAGAGGCTGGGTGAAACATTTCTCACGAAGATCAATGGAATAACATTGTGATGAAATAACCATTATCTATTATTTTTTGCAACTTAGGACCAATATTTTACTATCGGATTTCATTGACTGCTTATGTTATTTAGTTAATTTGTATCAAATTTATTCCACTAGAGGTTTCCAATAATTTTCTCAAACTACAATCAATTTTTAATATATGTAGGAATAGTTAACAAATTTTAATCTACACTGCATGCTGACTGAAGATGAATCCTTTTTGCCCATCTAGATTAAGTTGACATCGATTTATACATTTTTCAACTTGCAATAAATTTGAATTCGTAAATTCGCATAAAACATTACTAAACATGAAATGAACACAGTTTGGGCTGCCGCACGGGGTGCTTTATTTGAACATCAGACGACGCCTGTGTATAAGCATCCAGCTTGCGCTTAATCAATTCGTTCTCCACGTCGATCTGGCGCTGGAACTTCTTTTGATTGATTCCCGCTATGGTAAAACGTGTTGGTGCAGGTGGCTGGGGTTGATCGAATAGAATAAGGAGGCTATGAGGGGGTACATACATATCAGACATGAGAGGATTACTCACCTGGGAAGTCGTGTTGGTGTTGCACTTGATGGAGCTGGTGCTGGCTTTGATTGGAGCCGTGGGCTTGACCGTCATCATTTTCCGCAGCAAGATCATGTCAATTAATTAAATTAGCGGAGTTTCAATATCTTAATAAAATAAAATCCCGTGGAAACTATATTAAAATGCGTGTTTATTGATTTTTAATTTTGTTGCCTCTGTCAAGTAATTCCCATACGTCAATTAATTAAATTGGCGGAGTTTCAATATCTTTATAAAATAACATCCCAAGAAAACTATATAGAAAGGCGTTTTTATTGATTTTTAATTTGTTGGCCTCTGTCAAGAAATTCCCATATGTTAATTAATTAAATTGGCGGAATTTCAATATCTTTATAAAATAACACCCAGATAAAACTATATAGAAATGCGTTTATGTTGATTTTTAATTTTGTTGGCCTCGGTGGACCTTTTGCGAGAAATGCACATATGTATTTATTCTTATTATTGCAAAAAAGAATATAAATGCACTTGCGAATAAACAAGAATAATTAAGGAAGACTAATCTAATTTATATAAGATCCCACAAAATGGAACGAAATAATGAGTAAAATAATAGAGCAAATAACTGCCTGGGTGCTAAATTAAGTTTACTATTTTGTTTGACGGCAAAAACTGTTTACATACATGTGTATGTACATAACAGATAAGTATGTACATTTTTATTTATGTATGTTTTTGTTTTATTGTTTTTTTTACAGACGATGCCCATATTTATACCGCCAGGCAGTAGGGACAATAAATATCACCACCAACAGAAATTCAAATGAGACAATCGCTGACGCCGTCGCAAAGAGTCGAATTCCGTATGCAGATCAGATTGTTGCACTTAAAGGCCTTCGTGTGGCAGTGGCCGTGGGCACAGGTGGCATAGTTCTCGCCATTGCTTCCCAGGTAATCGTTCCATCCATCGCATTTCGATCGTGATGCATCGGAGCCATTGGGACAGTCGTCATCGCTGTCGAATCGATATTGCCTGAAAGAGGGACAATAGAAGGATACATTTTGGAATCTACGAACATCCATTTTCTACCCACTTGTTGAACTCCGGCAAATGTCAGTTTGGGCTCTGCAGGCACATAAAACTTGTTCAACTTCTTTGCCAGACGACGCAGCTTAATCTCAAGCTTTTGGCACTAAACTGATCGTGCCGGCACTTGGGTAGAGCCGCACACACCTGTTGATACTGAAAGATAACGGTTTTATAAATAAATCTTAGAATAATAAGAACAGTATTACATACTGGCTGTACGGATACACATGACAAATGGCCTCTACTGGAACATACAGGCGATACAATTGAAATAGGGCAACTCCGGGGAGAGAACATGCCTCGTCGAGCAGTTTGCCGAGGCAGGAATTGGAAGTCACCGGATGGTGATTGCGTTACGGATGGAAGACTCGCAGATCCATCGGCCGGTGGACAATGGTGAGCAGCGTGGAGCAGCTTTGGCCGCTGTACATGTGGCAATAGTCGATTCTCCACCACGACATACCGATGCCTGCCGTTTCCTGTCGCTCCTGTAGATGTTCCACGCCAAATAGTATTTTTTTAAAATTGGACCGTAATTTTCGGTATATTTAAAAACAAATGCGCGAAGTAACAGAGCTGATAGATAGTTAAAACTATTTGATCAGGATTTAGTATCCTATTCAGCTAGTAATATTAAACGATTACATCGTTGATGGCTACCTCCTTGCTGGCACTGGTCGACTTGACAGACTTTTTGTGTTCCAAATACTGTTCGGCGATTTGCTGGATCGTCACCTTGGCAGGAAGCTCCAGTAGCTTGTGCTCGCGCACCACTGCATACCAGTCATCGGTCAGGTAGTGCTTCAGCTCATCAGGTATTTTGATTTTTACTTCCAACTTGTTGGTAAAGCTATCTTCGCTTTCGACACATGGTGTGGGCTCTGATGGCGGTGTAGGAGTCGTTGGGGTTAGAGTAGGTGCTGCTGGTGTTCCCTGCTTTTCGGCAGATGTTGTAGTATCACTGCCGCTTAATGATGAACGTTGTTCGCTAATCCGTTTCTTTTTGGCTGGCACCACTGTGGCACTGTCGTCCTCTGTGATCTCCCCTGTAGCTGAATCTTCCTTCTTTTCATTTGGAGTACCGGGACGGGCCGGAACTATTGCACTTTGTGTTGACTTGCGGTTGGACCGACTGGTGGAGGCATTGGCATTGGCGCTGTTGCTATTGGGAGTCATGCTACTGTTGCTTCCACTGTCCGATTTTGAAATCGGACCAGTACTGGATGTGGGTGTACTGGCCAGTAACGGTAGAGATGTATTTCCCTCCTTTGAAGGAGTCGAAGCTCGGGAATCGCTGCCCACTTGTTCAATCTTTTTTGCCTTTGCGCTTCCTTTGGGACATGTAAAACATCAGCGAGACCGACGACCACAAGCCGGAGGTTTCACTGACCTTTCTTGCTGTCCTTCTTCGAGCGCTCGCCGCATAGTCGTGCCTGTTCTTTTTGCCGCTGTACATTGTCATCGTTGTATTTGAGCACACGGCTCTCGGGCACCCATTCGTCCCAGCTGTAAGAGGACCGCATTGGTGGTAAATGTTTACAGATTATATATATTGTATGGAATTGCATACTTTTTGCTCCAGCCTGCATAATGGATGTAATATTCGACCGGCGTCGCATCAGGTTTTGTTTTGAGCACCTTGGCTTCATAAATTAGCGGCCGTGGAAACACAGTACGTGTTCTCCTGCAAGAGGCGAATTACTTAAGTACTTAATATAATAAATGATAGGAATGATAAGGTTTATGCTTACCATCGGCAAATATAGAGGCTGCATCTCCTGCAGATCCTACGATTTCCATTTTAGCGGGTTTTAATATTTTTATTGTAAAAACAATGAAAAGGCTAGTGATGCGAGTTGTCAAAGATGGCCGATGGCATCGCCTACTATCGATTGGGCACAATCTGAGCACTATCGATGACTGATAGTTACAAATCAAATCATGTGAATGTATGTAATAAATATCTATTTATTTATAAATATATATAAAACAGTCTGTATTTAACGAGGCATAAGCTTATGCTTACACTACACTATAGTATAGTTAATGTTTTGCCGGCGTTGACAACCCCTCTTCTTCCCAGGGTCGTGGGCCTCGTTTGTTTTCCCATTCATCTATGTTCACGGTCTTAACTTTGTCGTACTCCTTTTCCAGTGTAACTTCTTGGCGCTTCTTCATGTTTACTCCGTACTTTTTCATCTCGTCGTAAAATGTCAACACACAGAGTTGTATTCTGATTTGTATGTACCGCATATATCGGTACATTTACTGATAGTCATTTCCATGCAATTCTACATTAACGAATTCGTTTTGCAGCACTGCAACGCATTTGCAATATTTTCAATAAAATATACATTATATGTAAAAACGTCTATGTTTTAATGCAACTTATGTGTGTCAATAACAGATGCCTGCTTCGGTCGTCAAGAAACCTGCAGCTAAGAAGCTGCCCGCTGTGCCGGAATCAAAGCTGAAATTCAGCAAAAAACAAATCAGCAAACGTGCCGCTGAGTCAAAGCGTCGTCTCAAGCGCGCTGCTGTAATTGCGCTGCGCAAGAAGGAAAATCTGGTCCGTGCCGAAAAGTACCAGAATTACATTAAATCTGACCAGCGTAAGATAAAGCTGCGTCGTCTGGCGTAAGTACCAGAATGAGTACACCAAATCTGACCAGATTAAGGGTAATGTAGGTAATGTAATATTGTGCTAATTATCCTACTGTTTATTTAAAAACCTTTAATTATCTTTCAGTATCAACAAGGTTGCCCTCAAGATTCGCAAAGTACTGCAACTGTTCCGATTCCGATCTTCATCAAGTCGATCAAGGCTACCAGGCAGTTGCCAGACACAGTTGACTAATAACAATTCTGTTCAGGCAAGCATATATGTATGTACATACCTCCTTGCCCATATCAGTTGTTTTTCAGTTATCTTAAATATTATTTTTTGTTCTCAGGTTAAAGAGAAGGAAAACACTCAGGAGAACGATACGCCAATGCAGGGCAGAGCGGAAAGATGGATGGAGCGGAACCTGGATACTCCCGAAGTGGTAAGCGAAGCAATTAACAAATTGCGTGCCATCATTATCAAGCCCTTTGAATCGCAGAATACAGAAAAGGATACCGCAGAGAGTGCCGAAGCGTCGCAGTGGCCGTTTGACTCGCAGCACCAGACCCATGGCCGGGGAAGGAACACCCTCGCCGGAGAAGGTGATGCCCGAGAAGCAGCCTTTTATCAAGTACCGAGAAGCGATCAAGTACTTCACTGAGAACCAGGACATTGCCGTGGACGAGAAGTTCTGCTACGTGTGTTCTGCTACCGGCGGCCCTGGTGCCGTCTGCATGGCGTCAACTTAAAAGCGTAAGTGTGATATTTATAAGTGAAATTCCGACATCGATTAATAAAATGAAAGTTGCAGCGTGATTTTCCCGAGGTGTCCGCCGATGCGCTTATTGAAAAGTGCGTCGATCAGGATGTGTGGTGCAACGAGATCTGCGAGACCGGAGGCCGCTGGAGTTTAGAGCGACTGGCCAACTTCATAGCCAAGAAGGCCATGGACAAGAGCAAGAAAGTGCGAGTGAGCAAGTGGTATGTCATTCCCCTCGACGATTTTATAAACAGATGGGTTCAGAGTTGGCTTCTATTTCAGATCATCTATCGCGATCTGGAGCAGCGCGAAAAGCGAAAACAGATAAATGAATTGGAGTTTATGGAACGGAATGGAGAGGCGACCTTCAAAGCAGTCAAGAGGCTGGGTGAAACATTTCTCACGAAGATCAATGGAATAACATTGTGATGAAATAACCATTATCTCTTATTTTTTGCAACTTAGGACCAATATTTTACTATCGGATTTCATTGACTGCTTATGTTATTTAGTTAATTTGTATCAAATTTATTCCACTAGAGGTTTCCAATAATTTTCTCAAACTACAATCAATTTTTAATATATGTAGGAATAGTTAACAAATTTTAATCTACACTGCATGCTGACTGAAGATGAATCCTTTTTGCCCATCTAGATTAAGTTGACATCGATTTATACATTTTTCAACTTGCAATAAATTTGAATTCGTAAATTCGCATAAAACATTACTAAACATGAAATGAACACAGTTTGGGCTGCCGCACGGGGTGCTTTATTTGAACATCAGACGACGCCTGTGTATAAGCATCCAGCTTGCGCTTAATCAATTCGTTCTCCACGTCGATCTGGCGCTGGAACTTCTTTTGATTGATTCCCGCTATGGTAAAACGTGTTGGTGCAGGTGGCTGGGGTTGATCGAATAGAATAAGGAGGCTATGAGGGGGTACATACATATCAGACATGAGAGGATTACTCACCTGGGAAGTCGTGTTGGTGTTGCACTTGATGGAGCTGGTGCTGGCTTTGATTGGAGCCGTGGGCTTGACCGTCATCATTTTCCGCAGCAAGATCATGTCAATTAATTAAATTAGCGGAGTTTCAATATCTTAATAAAATAAAATCCCGTGGAAACTATATTAAAATGCGTGTTTATTGATTTTTAATTTTGTTGCCTCTGTCAAGTAATTCCCATACGTCAATTTATTAAATTGGCGGAGTTTCAATATCTTTATAAAATAACATCCCGAGAAAACTATATAGAAAGGCGTTTTTATTGATTTTTAATTTGTTGGCCTCTGTCAAGAAATTCCCATATGTTAATTAATTAAATTGGCGGAATTTCAATATCTTTATAAAATAACACCCAGATAAAACTATATAGAAATGCGTTTATGTTGATTTTTAATTTTGTTGGCCTCGGTGGACCTTTTGCGAGAAATGCACATATGTATTTATTCTTATTATTGCAAAAAAGAATATAAATGAACTTGCGAATAAACAAGAATATTTTAGGAAGACTAATCTAATTTATATAAGATCCCACAAAATGGAACGAAATAATGAGTAAAATAATAGAGCAAATAACTGCCTGGGTGCTAAATTAAGTTTACTATTTTGTTTGACGGCAAAAACTGTTTACATACATGTGTATGTACATAACAGATAAGTATGTACATTTTTATTTATGTATGTTTTTGTTTTATTGTTTTTTTTACAGACGATGCCCATATTTATACCGCCAGGCAGTAGGGACAATAAATATCACCACCAACAGAAATTCAAATGAGACAATCGTTGACGCCGTCGCAAAGAGTCGAATTCCGTATGCAGATCAGATTGTTGCACTTAAAGGCCTTCGTGTGGCAGTGGCCGTGGGCACAGGTGGCATAGTTCTCGCCATTGCTTCCCATGTAATCGTTCCATCCATCGCATTTCGATCGTGATGCATTTGACGTCGCCGCAGCTAAAGTGATTCGATCGGAGCCATTGGGACAGTCGTCATCGCTGTCGAATCGATATTGCCTGAAAGAGGGACAATAGAAGGATACATTTTGGAATCTACGAACATCCATTTTCTACCCACTTGTTGAACTCCGGCAAATGTCAGTTTGGGCTCTGCAGGCACATAAAACTTGTTCAACTTCTTTGCCAGACGACGCAGCTTAATCTCAAGCTTTTGGCACTAAACTGATCGTGCCGGCACTTGGGTAGAGCCGCACACACCTGTTGATACTGAAAGATAACGGTTTTATAAATAAATCTTAGAATAATAAGAACAGTATTACATACTGGCTGTACGGATACACATGACAAATGGCCTCTACTGGAACATACAGGCGATACAATTGAAATAGGGCAACTCCGGGGAGAGAACATGCCTCGTCGAGCAGTTTGCCGAGGCAGGAATTGGAAGTCACCGGATGGTGATTGCGTTACGGATGGAAGACTCGCAGATCCATCGGCCGGTGGACAATGGTGAGCAGCGTGGAGCAGCTTTGGCCGCTGTACATGTGGCAATAGTCGATTCTCCACCACGACATACCGATGCCTGCCGTTTCCTGTCGCTCCTGTAGATGTTCCACGCCAAATAGTATTTTTTTAAAATTGGACCGTAATTTTCGGTATATTTAAAAACAAATGCGCGAAGTAACAGAGCTGATAGATAGTTAAAACTATTTGATCAGGATTTAGTATCCTATTCAGCTAGTAATATTAAACGATTACATCGTTGATGGCTACCTCCTTGCTGGCACTGGTCGACTTGACAGACTTTTTGTGTTCCAAATACTGTTCGGCGATTTGCTGGATCGTCACCTTGGCAGGAAGCTCCAGTAGCTTGTGCTCGCGCACCACTGCATACCAGTCATCGGTCAGGTAGTGCTTCAGCTCATCAGGTATTTTGATTTTTACTTCCAACTTGTTGGTAAAGCTATCTTCGCTTTCGACACATGGTGCGGGCTCTGATGGCGGTGTAGGAGTCGTTGGGGTTAGAGTAGGTGCTGCTGGTGTTCCCTGCTTTTCGGCAGATGTTGTAGTATCACTGCCGCTTAATGATGAACGTTGTTCGCTAATCCGTTTCTTTTTGGCTGGCACCACTGTGGCACTGTCGTCCTCTGTGATCTCCCCTGTAGCTGAATCTTCCTTCTTTTCATTTGGAGTACCGGGACGGGCCGGAACTATTGCACTTTGTGTTGACTTGCGGTTGGACCGACTGGTGGAGGCATTGGCATTGGCGCTGTTGCTATTGGGAGTCATGCTACTGTTGCTTCCACTGTCCGATTTTGAAATCGGACCCGTACTGGATGTGGGTGTACTGGCCAGTAACGGTAGAGATGTATTTCCCTCCTTTGAAGGAGTCGAAGCTCGGGAATCGCTGCCCACTTGTTCAATCTTTTTTGCCTTTGCGCTTCCTTTGGGACATGTAAAACATCAGCGAGACCGACGACCACAAGCCGGAGGTTTCACTGACCTTTCTTGCTGTCCTTCTTCGAGCGCTCGCCGCATAGTCGTGCCTGTTCTTTTTGCCGCTGTACATTGTCATCGTTGTATTTGAGCACACGGCTCTCGGGCACCCATTCGTCCCAGCTGTAAGAGGACCGCATTGGTGGTAAATGTTTACAGATTATATATATTGTATGGAATTGCATACTTTTTGCTCCAGCCTGCATAATGGATGTAATATTCGACCGGCGTCGCATCAGGTTTTGTTTTGAGCACCTTGGCTTCATAAATTAGCGGCCGTGGAAACACAGTACGTGTTCTCCTGCAAGAGGCGAATTACTTAAGTACTTAATATAATAAATGATAGGAATGATAAGGTTTATGCTTACCATCGGCAAATATAGAGGCTGCATCTCCTGCAGATCCTACGATTTCCATTTTAGCGGGTTTTAATATTTTTATTGTAAAAACAATGAAAAGGCTAGTGATGCGAGTTGTCAAAGATGGCCGATGGCATCGCCTACTATCGATTGGGCACAATCTGAGCACTATCGATGACTGATAGTTACAAATCAAATCATGTGAATGTATGTAATAAATATCTATTTATTTATAAATATATATAAAACAGTCTGTATTTAACGAGGCATAAGCTTATGCTTACACTACACTATAGTATAGTTAATGTTTTGCCGGCGTTGACAACCCCTCTTCTTCCCAGGGTCGTGGGCCTCGTTTGTTTTCCCATTCATCTATGTTCACGGTCTTAACTTTGTCGTACTCCTTTTCCAGTGTAACTTCTTGGCGCTTCTTCATGTTTACTCCGTACTTTTTCATCTCGTCGTAAAATGTCAACACACAGAGTTGTATTCTGATTTGTATGTACCGCATATATCGGTACATTTACTGATAGTCATTTCCATGCAATTCTACATTAACGAATTCGTTTTGCAGCACTGCAACGCATTTGCAATATTTTCAATAAAATATACATTATATGTAAAAACGTCTATGTTTTAATGCAACTTATGTGTGTCAATAACAGATGCCTGCTTCGGTCGTCAAGAAACCTGCAGCTAAGAAGCTGCCCGCTGTGCCGGAATCAAAGCTGAAATTCAGCAAAAAACAAATCAGCAAACGTGCCGCTGAGTCAAAGCGTCGTCTCAAGCGCGCTGCTGTAATTGCGCTGCGCAAGAAGGAAAATCTGGTCCGTGCCGAAAAGTACCAGAATTACATTAAATCTGACCAGCGTAAGATAAAGCTGCGTCGTCTGGCGTAAGTACCAGAATGAGTACACCAAATCTGACCAGATTAAGGGTAATGTAGGTAATGTAATATTGTGCTAATTATCCTACTGTTTATTTAAAAACCTTTAATTATCTTTCAGTATCAACAAGGTTGCCCTCAAGATTCGCAAAGTACTGCAACTGTTCCGATTCCGATCTTCATCAAGTCGATCAAGGCTACCAGGCAGTTGCCAGACACAGTTGACTAATAACAATTCTGTTCAGGCAAGCATATATGTATGTACATACCTCCTTGCCCATATCAGTTGTTTTTCAGTTATCTTAAATATTATTTTTTGTTCTCAGGTTAAAGAGAAGGAAAACACTCAGGAGAACGATACGCCAATGCAGGGCAGAGCGGAAAGATGGATGGAGCGGAACCTGGATACTCCCGAAGTGGTAAGCGAAGCAATTAACAAATTGCGTGCCATCATTATCAAGCCCTTTGAATCGCAGAATACAGAAAAGGATACCGCAGAGAGTGCCGAAGCGTCGCAGTGGCCGTTTGACTCGCAGCACCAGACCCATGGCCGGGGAAGGAACACCCTCGCCGGAGAAGGTGATGCCCGAGAAGCAGCCTTTTATCAAGTACCGAGAAGCGATCAAGTACTTCACTGAGAACCAGGACATTGCCGTGGACGAGAAGTTCTGCTACGTGTGTTCTGCTACCGGCGGCCCTGGTGCCGTCTGCATGGCGTCAACTTAAAAGCGTAAGTGTGATATTTATAAGTGAAATTCCGACATCGATTAATAAAATGAAAGTTGCAGCGTGATTTTCCCGAGGTGTCCGCCGATGCGCTTATTGAAAAGTGCGTCGATCAGGGTGTGTGGTGCAACGAGATCTGCGAGACCGGAGGCCGCTGGAGTTTAGAGCGACTGGCCAACTTCATAGCCAAGAAGGCCATGGACAAGAGCAAGAAAGTGCGAGTGAGCAAGTGGTATGTCATTCCCCTCGACGATTTTATAAACAGATGGGTTCAGAGTTGGCTTCTATTTCAGATCATCTATCGCGATCTGGAGCAGCGCGAAAAGCGAAAACAGATAAATGAATTGGAGTTTATGGAACGGAATGGAGAGGCGACCTTCAAAGCAGTCAAGAGGCTGGGTGAAACATTTCTCACGAAGATCAATGGAATAACATTGTGATGAAATAACCATTATCTATTATTTTTTGCAACTTAGGACCAATATTTTACTATCGGATTTCATTGACTGCTTATGTTATTTAGTTAATTTGTATCAAATTTATTCCACTAGAGGTTTCCAATAATTTTCTCAAACTACAATCAATTTTTAATATATGTAGGAATAGTTAACAAATTTTAATCTACACTGCATGCTGACTGAAGATGAATCCTTTTTGCCCATCTAGATTAAGTTGACATCGATTTATACATTTTTCAACTTGCAATAAATTTGAATTCGTAAATTCGCATAAAACATTACTAAACATGAAATGAACACAGTTTGGGCTGCCGCACGGGGTGCTTTATTTGAACATCAGACGACGCCTGTGTATAAGCATCCAGCTTGCGCTTAATCAATTCGTTCTCCACGTCGATCTGGCGCTGGAACTTCTTTTGATTGATTCCCGCTATGGTAAAACGTGTTGGTGCAGGTGGCTGGGGTTGATCGAATAGAATAAGGAGGCTATGAGGGGGTACATACATATCAGACATGAGAGGATTACTCACCTGGGAAGTCGTGTTGGTGTTGCACTTGATGGAGCTGGTGCTGGCTTTGATTGGAGCCGTGGGCTTGACCGTCATCATTTTCCGCAGCAAGATCATGTCAATTAATTAAATTAGCGGAGTTTCAATATCTTAATAAAATAAAATCCCGTGGAAACTATATTAAAATGCGTGTTTATTGATTTTTAATTTTGTTGCCTCTGTCAAGTAATTCCCATACGTCAATTTATTAAATTGGCGGAGTTTCAATATCTTTATAAAATAACATCCCGAGAAAACTATATAGAAAGGCGTTTTTATTGATTTTTAATTTGTTGGCCTCTGTCAAGAAATTCCCATATGTTAATTAATTAAATTGGCGGAATTTCAATATCTTTATAAAATAACACCCAGATAAAACTATATAGAAATGCGTTTATGTTGATTTTTAATTTTGTTGGCCTCGGTGGACCTTTTGCGAGAAATGCACATATGTATTTATTCTTATTATTGCAAAAAAGAATATAAATGAACTTGCGAATAAACAAGAATATTTTAGGAAGACTAATCTAATTTATATAAGATCCCACAAAATGGAACGAAATAATGAGTAAAATAATAGAGCAAATAACTGCCTGGGTGCTAAATTAAGTTTACTATTTTGTTTGACGGCAAAAACTGTTTACATACATGTGTATGTACATAACAGATAAGTATGTACATTTTTATTTATGTATGTTTTTGTTTTATTGTTTTTTTTACAGACGATGCCCATATTTATACCGCCAGGCAGTAGGGACAATAAATATCACCACCAACAGAAATTCAAATGAGACAATCGTTGACGCCGTCGCAAAGAGTCGAATTCCGTATGCAGATCAGATTGTTGCACTTAAAGGCCTTCGTGTGGCAGTGGCCGTGGGCACAGGTGGCATAGTTCTCGCCATTGCTTCCCATGTAATCGTTCCATCCATCGCATTTCGATCGTGATGCATTTGACGTCGCCGCAGCTAAAGTGATTCGATCGGAGCCATTGGGACAGTCGTCATCGCTGTCGAATCGATATTGCCTGAAAGAGGGACAATAGAAGGATACATTTTGGAATCTACGAACATCCATTTTCTACCCACTTGTTGAACTCCGGCAAATGTCAGTTTGGGCTCTGCAGGCACATAAAACTTGTTCAACTTCTTTGCCAGACGACGCAGCTTAATCTCAAGCTTTTGGCACTAAACTGATCGTGTGGGCACTTGGGTAGAGCCGCACACACCTGTTGATACTGAAAGATAACGGTTTTATAAATAAATCTTAGAATAATAAGAACAGTATTACATACTGGCTGTACGGATAAACATGACAAATGGCCTCTACTGGAACATACAGGCGATACAATTGAAATAGGGCACCTCCGGGGAGAGAACATGCCTCGTCGAGCAGTTTGCCGAGGCAGGAATTGGAAGTCACCGGATGGTGATTGCGTTACGGATGGAAGACTCGCAGATCCATCGGCCGGTGGACAATGGTGAGCAGCGTGGAGCAGCTTTGGCCGCTGTACATGTGGCAATAGTCGATTCTCCACCACGACATACCGATGCCTGCCGTTTCCTGTCGCTCCTGTAGATGTTCCACGCCAAATAGTATATTTTTAAAATTGGACCGTAATTTTCGGTATATTTAAAAACAAATGCGCGAAGTAACAGAGCTGATAGATAGTTAAAACTATTTGATCAGGATTTAGTATCCTATTCAGCTAGTAATATTAAACGATTACATCGTTGATGGCTACCTCCTTGCTGGCACTGGTCGACTTGACAGACTTTTTGTGTTCCAAATACTGTTCGGCGATTTGCTGGATCGTCACCTTGGCAGGAAGCTCCAGTAGCTTGTGCTCGCGCACCACTGCATACCAGTCATCGGTCAGGTAGTGCTTCAGCTCATCAGGTATTTTGATTTTTACTTCCAACTTGTTGGTAAAGCTATCTTCGCTTTCGACACATGGTGCGGGCTCTGATGGCGGTGTAGGAGTCGTTGGGGTTAGAGTAGGTGCTGCTGGTGTTCCCTGCTTTTCGGCAGATGTTGTAGTATCACTGCCGCTTAATGATGAACGTTGTTCGCTAATCCGTTTCTTTTTGGCTGGCACCACTGTGGCACTGTCGTCCTCTGTGATCTCCCCTGTAGCTGAATCTTCCTTCTTTTCATTTGGAGTACCGGGACGGGCCGGAACTATTGCACTTTGTGTTGACTTGCGGTTGGACCGACTGGTGGAGGCATTGGCATTGGCGCTGTTGCTATTGGGAGTCATGCTACTGTTGCTTCCACTGTCCGATTTTGAAATCGGACCCGTACTGGATGTGGGTGTACTGGCCAGTAACGGTAGAGATGTATTTCCCTCCTTTGAAGGAGTCGAAGCTCGGGAATCGCTGCCCACTTGTTCAATCTTTTTTGCCTTTGCGCTTCCTTTGGGACATGTAAAACATCAGCGAGACCGACGACCACAAGCCGGAGGTTTCACTTACCTTTCTTGCTGTCCTTCTTCGAGCGCTCGCCGCATAGTCGTGCCTGTTCTTTTTGCCGCTGTACATTGTCATCGTTGTATTTGAGCACACGGCTCTCGGGCACCCATTCGTCCCAGCTGTAAGAGGACCGCATTGGTGGTAAATGTTTACAGATTATATATATTGTATGGAATTGCATACTTTTTGCTCCAGCCTGCATAATGGATGTAATATTCGACCGGCGTCGCATCAGGTTTTGTTTTGAGCACCTTGGCTTCATAAATTAGCGGCCGTGGAAACACAGTACGTGTTCTCCTGCAAGAGGCGAATTACTTAAGTACTTAATATAATAAATGATAGGAATGATAAGGTTTATGCTTACCATCGGCAAATATAGAGGCTGCATCTCCTGCAGATCCTACGATTTCCATTTTAGCGGGTTTTAATATTTTTATTGTAAAAACAATGAAAAGGCTAGTGATGCGAGTTGTCAAAGATGGCCGATGGCATCGCCTACTATCGATTGGGCACAATCTGAGCACTATCGATGACTGATAGTTACAAATCAAATCATGTGAATGTATGTAATAAATATCTATTTATTTATAAATATATATAAAACAGTCTGTATTTAACGAGGCATAAGCTTATGCTTACACTACACTATAGTATAGTTAATGTTTTGCCGGCGTTGACAACCCCTCTTCTTCCCAGGGTCGTGGGCCTCGTTTGTTTTCCCATTCATCTATGTTCACGGTCTTAACTTTGTCGTACTCCTTTTCCAGTGTAACTTCTTGGCGCTTCTTCATGTTTACTCCGTACTTTTTCATCTCGTCGTAAAATGTCAACACACAGAGTTGTATTCTGATTTGTATGTACCGCATATATCGGTACATTTACTGATAGTCATTTCCATGCAATTCTACATTAACGAATTCGTTTTGCAGCACTGCAACGCATTTGCAATATTTTCAATAAAATATACATTATATGTAAAAACGTCTATGTTTTAATGCAACTTATGTGTGTCAATAACAGATGCCTGCTTCGGTCGTCAAGAAACCTGCAGCTAAGAAGCTGCCCGCTGTGCCGGAATCAAAGCTGAAATTCAGCAAAAAACAAATCAGCAAACGTGCCGCTGAGTCAAAGCGTCGTCTCAAGCGCGCTGCTGTAATTGCGCTGCGCAAGAAGGAAAATCTGGTCCGTGCCGAAAAGTACCAGAATTACATTAAATCTGACCAGCGTAAGATAAAGCTGCGTCGTCTGGCGTAAGTACCAGAATGAGTACACCAAATCTGACCAGATTAAGGGTAATGTAGGTAATGTAATATTGTGCTAATTATCCTACTGTTTATTTAAAAACCTTTAATTATCTTTCAGTATCAACAAGGTTGCCCTCAAGATTCGCAAAGTACTGCAACTGTTCCGATTCCGATCTTCATCAAGTCGATCAAGGCTACCAGGCAGTTGCCAGACACAGTTGACTAATAACAATTCTGTTCAGGCAAGCATATATGTATGTACATACCTCCTTGCCCATATCAGTTGTTTTTCAGTTATCTTAAATATTATTTTTTGTTCTCAGGTTAAAGAGAAGGAAAACACTCAGGAGAACGATACGCCAATGCAGGGCAGAGCGGAAAGATGGATGGAGCGGAACCTGGATACTCCCGAAGTGGTAAGCGAAGCAATTAACAAATTGCGTGCCATCATTATCAAGCCCTTTGAATCGCAGAATACAGAAAAGGATACCGCAGAGAGTGCCGAAGCGTCGCAGTGGCCGTTTGACTCGCAGCACCAGACCCATGGCCGGGGAAGGAACACCCTCGCCGGAGAAGGTGATGCCCGAGAAGCAGCCTTTTATCAAGTACCGAGAAGCGATCAAGTACTTCACTGAGAACCAGGACATTGCCGTGGACGAGAAGTTCTGCTACGTGTGTTCTGCTACCGGCGGCCCTGGTGCCGTCTGCATGGCGTCAACTTAAAAGCGTAAGTGTGATATTTATAAGTGAAATTCCGACATCGATTAATAAAATGAAAGTTGCAGCGTGATTTTCCCGAGGTGTCCGCCGATGCGCTTATTGAAAAGTGCGTCGATCAGGGTGTGTGGTGCAACGAGATCTGCGAGACCGGAGGCCGCTGGAGTTTAGAGCGACTGGCCAACTTCATAGCCAAGAAGGCCATGGACAAGAGCAAGAAAGTGCGAGTGAGCAAGTGGTATGTCATTCCCCTCGACGATTTTATAAACAGATGGGTTCAGAGTTGGCTTCTATTTCAGATCATCTATCGCGATCTGGAGCAGCGCGAAAAGCGAAAACAGATAAATGAATTGGAGTTTATGGAACGGAATGGAGAGGCGACCTTCAAAGCAGTCAAGAGGCTGGGTGAAACATTTCTCACGAAGATCAATGGAATAACATTGTGATGAAATAACCATTATCTATTATTTTTTGCAACTTAGGACCAATATTTTACTATCGGATTTCATTGACTGCTTATGTTATTTAGTTAATTTGTATCAAATTTATTCCACTAGAGGTTTCCAATAATTTTCTCAAACTACAATCAATTTTTAATATATGTAGGAATAGTTAACAAATTTTAATCTACACTGCATGCTGACTGAAGATGAATCCTTTTTGCCCATCTAGATTAAGTTGACATCGATTTATACATTTTTCAACTTGCAATAAATTTGAATTCGTAAATTCGCATAAAACATTACTAAACATGAAATGAACACAGTTTGGGCTGCCGCACGGGGTGCTTTATTTGAACATCAGACGACGCCTGTGTATAAGCATCCAGCTTGCGCTTAATCAATTCGTTCTCCACGTCGATCTGGCGCTGGAACTTCTTTTGATTGATTCCCGCTATGGTAAAACGTGTTGGTGCAGGTGGCTGGGGTTGATCGAATAGAATAAGGAGGCTATGAGGGGGTACATACATATCAGACATGAGAGGATTACTCACCTGGGAAGTCGTGTTGGTGTTGCACTTGATGGAGCTGGTGCTGGCTTTGATTGGAGCCGTGGGCTTGACCGTCATCATTTTCCGCAGCAAGATCATGTCAATTAATTAAATTAGCGGAGTTTCAATATCTTAATAAAATAAAATCCCGTGGAAACTATATTAAAATGCGTGTTTATTGATTTTTAATTTTGTTGCCTCTGTCAAGTAATTCCCATACGTCAATTTATTAAATTGGCGGAGTTTCAATATCTTTATAAAATAACATCCCGAGAAAACTATATAGAAAGGCGTTTTTATTGATTTTTAATTTGTTGGCCTCTGTCAAGAAATTCCCATATGTTAATTAATTAAATTGGCGGAATTTCAATATCTTTATAAAATAACACCCAGATAAAACTATATAGAAATGCGTTTATGTTGATTTTTAATTTTGTTGGCCTCGGTGGACCTTTTGCGAGAAATGCACATATGTATTTATTCTTATTATTGCAAAAAAGAATATAAATGAACTTGCGAATAAACAAGAATATTTTAGGAAGACTAATCTAATTTATATAAGATCCCACAAAATGGAACGAAATAATGAGTAAAATAATAGAGCAAATAACTGCCTGGGTGCTAAATTAAGTTTACTATTTTGTTTGACGGCAAAAACTGTTTACATACATGTGTATGTACATAACAGATAAGTATGTACATTTTTATTTATGTATGTTTTTGTTTTATTGTTTTTTTTACAGACGATGCCCATATTTATACCGCCAGGCAGTAGGGACAATAAATATCACCACCAACAGAAATTCAAATGAGACAATCGTTGACGCCGTCGCAAAGAGTCGAATTCCGTATGCAGATCAGATTGTTGCACTTAAAGGCCTTCGTGTGGCAGTGGCCGTGGGCACAGGTGGCATAGTTCTCGCCATTGCTTCCCATGTAATCGTTCCATCCATCGCATTTCGATCGTGATGCATTTGACGTCGCCGCAGCTAAAGTGATTCGATCGGAGCCATTGGGACAGTCGTCATCGCTGTCGAATCGATATTGCCTGAAAGAGGGACAATAGAAGGATACATTTTGGAATCTACGAACATCCATTTTCTACCCACTTGTTGAACTCCGGCAAATGTCAGTTTGGGCTCTGCAGGCACATAAAACTTGTTCAACTTCTTTGCCAGACGACGCAGCTTAATCTCAAGCTTTTGGCACTAAACTGATCGTGTGGGCACTTGGGTAGAGCCGCACACACCTGTTGATACTGAAAGATAACGGTTTTATAAATAAATCTTAGAATAATAAGAACAGTATTACATACTGGCTGTACGGATAAACATGACAAATGGCCTCTACTGGAACATACAGGCGATACAATTGAAATAGGGCACCTCCGGGGAGAGAACATGCCTCGTCGAGCAGTTTGCCGAGGCAGGAATTGGAAGTCACCGGATGGTGATTGCGTTACGGATGGAAGACTCGCAGATCCATCGGCCGGTGGACAATGGTGAGCAGCGTGGAGCAGCTTTGGCCGCTGTACATGTGGCAATAGTCGATTCTCCACCACGACATACCGATGCCTGCCGTTTCCTGTCGCTCCTGTAGATGTTCCACGCCAAATAGTATATTTTTAAAATTGGACCGTAATTTTCGGTATATTTAAAAACAAATGCGCGAAGTAACAGAGCTGATAGATAGTTAAAACTATTTGATCAGGATTTAGTATCCTATTCAGCTAGTAATATTAAACGATTACATCGTTGATGGCTACCTCCTTGCTGGCACTGGTCGACTTGACAGACTTTTTGTGTTCCAAATACTGTTCGGCGATTTGCTGGATCGTCACCTTGGCAGGAAGCTCCAGTAGCTTGTGCTCGCGCACCACTGCATACCAGTCATCGGTCAGGTAGTGCTTCAGCTCATCAGGTATTTTGATTTTTACTTCCAACTTGTTGGTAAAGCTATCTTCGCTTTCGACACATGGTGCGGGCTCTGATGGCGGTGTAGGAGTCGTTGGGGTTAGAGTAGGTGCTGCTGGTGTTCCCTGCTTTTCGGCAGATGTTGTAGTATCACTGCCGCTTAATGATGAACGTTGTTCGCTAATCCGTTTCTTTTTGGCTGGCACCACTGTGGCACTGTCGTCCTCTGTGATCTCCCCTGTAGCTGAATCTTCCTTCTTTTCATTTGGAGTACCGGGACGGGCCGGAACTATTGCACTTTGTGTTGACTTGCGGTTGGACCGACTGGTGGAGTCATTGGCATTGGCGCTGTTGCTATTGGGAGTCATGCTACTGTTGCTTCCACTGTCCGATTTTGAAATCGGACCCGTACTGGATGTGGGTGTACTGGCCAGTAACGGTAGAGATGTATTTCCCTCCTTTGAAGGAGTCGAAGCTCGGGAATCGCTGCCCACTTGTTCAATCTTTTTTGCCTTTGCGCTTCCTTTGGGACATGTAAAACATCAGCGAGACCGACGACCACAAGCCGGAGGTTTCACTTACCTTTCTTGCTGTCCTTCTTCGAGCGCTCGCCGCATAGTCGTGCCTGTTCTTTTTGCCGCTGTACATTGTCATCGTTGTATTTGAGCACACGGCTCTCGGGCACCCATTCGTCCCAGCTGTAAGAGGACCGCATTGGTGGTAAATGTTTACAGATTATATATATTGTATGGAATTGCATACTTTTTGCTCCAGCCTGCATAATGGATGTAATATTCGACCGGCGTCGCATCAGGTTTTGTTTTGAGCACCTTGGCTTCATAAATTAGCGGCCGTGGAAACACAGTACGTGTTCTCCTGCAAGAGGCGAATTACTTAAGTACTTAATATAATAAATGATAGGAATGATAAGGTTTATGCTTACCATCGGCAAATATAGAGGCTGCATCTCCTGCAGATCCTACGATTTCCATTTTAGCGGGTTTTAATATTTTTATTGTAAAAACAATGAAAAGGCTAGTGATGCGAGTTGTCAAAGATGGCCGATGGCATCGCCTACTATCGATTGGGCACAATCTGAGCACTATCGATGACTGATAGTTACAAATCAAATCATGTGAATGTATGTAATAAATATCTATTTATTTATAAATATATATAAAACAGTCTGTATTTAACGAGGCATAAGCTTATGCTTACACTACACTATAGTATAGTTAATGTTTTGCCGGCGTTGACAACTCCTCTTCTTCCCAGGGTCGTGGGCCTCGTTTGTTTTCCCATTCATCTATGTTCACGGTCTTAACTTTGTCGTACTCCTTTTCCAGTGTAACTTCTTGGCGCTTCTTCATGTTTACTCCGTACTTTTTCATCTCGTCGTAAAATGTCAACACACAGAGTTGTATTCTGATTTGTATGTACCGCATATATCGGTACATTTACTGATAGTCATTTCCATGCAATTCTACATTAACGAATTCGTTTTGCAGCACTGCAACGCATTTGCAATATTTTCAATAAAATATACATTATATGTAAAAATGTCTATGTTTTAATGCAACTTATGTGTGTCAATAACAGATGCCTGCTTCGGTCGTCAAGAAACCTGCAGCTAAGAAGCTGCCCGCTGTGCCGGAATCAAAGCTGAAATTCAGCAAAAAACAAATCAGCAAACGTGCCGCTGAGTCAAAGCGTCGTCTCAAGCGCGCTGCTGTAATTGCGCTGCGCAAGAAGGAAAATCTGGTCCGTGCCGAAAAGTACCAGAATTACATTAAATCTGACCAGCGTAAGATAAAGCTGCGTCGTCTGGCGTAAGTACCAGAATGAGTACACCAAATCTGACCAGATTAAGGGTAATGTAGGTAATGTAATATTGTGCTAATTATCCTACTGTTTATTTAAAAACCTTTAATTATCTTTCAGTATCAACAAGGTTGCCCTCAAGATTCGCAAAGTACTGCAACTGTTCCGATTCCGATCTTCATCAAGTCGATCAAGGCTACCAGGCAGTTGCCAGACACAGTTGACTAATAACAATTCTGTTCAGGCAAGCATATATGTATGTACATACCTCCTTGCCCATATCAGTTGTTTTTCAGTTATCTTAAATATTATTTTTTGTTCTCAGGTTAAAGAGAAGGAAAACACTCAGGAGAACGATACGCCAATGCAGGGCAGAGCGGAAAGATGGATGGAGCGGAACCTGGATACTCCCGAAGTGGTAAGCGAAGCAATTAACAAATTGCGTGCCATCATTATCAAGCCCTTTGAATCGCAGAATACAGAAAAGGATACCGCAGAGAGTGCCGAAGCGTCGCAGTGGCCGTTTGACTCGCAGCACCAGACCCATGGCCGGGGAAGGAACACCCTCGCCGGAGAAGGTGATGCCCGAGAAGCAGCCTTTTATCAAGTACCGAGAAGCGATCAAGTACTTCACTGAGAACCAGGACATTGCCGTGGACGAGAAGTTCTGCTACGTGTGTTCTGCTACCGGCGGCCCTGGTGCCGTCTGCATGGCGTCAACTTAAAAGCGTAAGTGTGATATTTATAAGTGAAATTCCGACATCGATTAATAAAATGAAAGTTGCAGCGTGATTTTCCCGAGGTGTCCGCCGATGCGCTTATTGAAAAGTGCGTCGATCAGGGTGTGTGGTGCAACGAGATCTGCGAGACCGGAGGCCGCTGGAGTTTAGAGCGACTGGCCAACTTCATAGCCAAGAAGGCCATGGACAAGAGCAAGAAAGTGTGAGTGAGCAAGTGGTATGTCATTCCCCTCGACGATTTTATAAACAGATGGGTTCAGAGTTGGCTTCTATTTCAGATCATCTATCGCGATCTGGAGCAGCGCGAAAAGCGAAAACAGATAAATGAATTGGAGTTTATGGAACGGAATGGAGAGGCGACCTTCAAAGCAGTCAAGAGGCTGGGTGAAACATTTCTCACGAAGATCAATGGAATAACATTGTGATGAAATAACCATTATCTATTATTTTTTGCAACTTAGGACCAATATTTTACTATCGGATTTCATTGACTGCTTATGTTATTTAGTTAATTTGTATCAAATTTATTCCACTAGAGGTTTCCAATAATTTTCTCAAACTACAATCAATTTTTAATATATGTAGGAATAGTTAACAAATTTTAATCTACACTGCATGCTGACTGAAGATGAATCCTTTTTGCCCATCTAGATTAAGTTGACATCGATTTATACATTTTTCAACTTGCAATAAATTTGAATTCGTAAATTCGCATAAAACATTACTAAACATGAAATGAACACAGTTTGGGCTGCCGCACGGGGTGCTTTATTTGAACATCAGACGACGCCTGTGTATAAGCATCCAGCTTGCGCTTAATCAATTCGTTCTCCACGTCGATCTGGCGCTGGAACTTCTTTTGATTGATTCCCGCTATGGTAAAACGTGTTGGTGCAGGTGGCTGGGGTTGATCGAATAGAATAAGGAGGCTATGAGGGGGTACATACATATCAGACATGAGAGGATTACTCACCTGGGAAGTCGTGTTGGTGTTGCACTTGATGGAGCTGGTGCTGGCTTTGATTGGAGCCGTGGGCTTGACCGTCATCATTTTCCGCAGCAAGATCATGTCAATTAATTAAATTAGCGGAGTTTCAATATCTTAATAAAATAAAATCCCGTGGAAACTATATTAAAATGCGTGTTTATTGATTTTTAATTTTGTTGCCTCTGTCAAGTAATTCCCATACGTCAATTTATTAAATTGGCGGAGTTTCAATATCTTTATAAAATAACATCCCGAGAAAACTATATAGAAAGGCGTTTTTATTGATTTTTAATTTGTTGGCCTCTGTCAAGAAATTCCCATATGTTAATTAATTAAATTGGCGGAATTTCAATATCTTTATAAAATAACACTCAGATAAAACTATATAGAAATGCGTTTATGTTGATTTTTAATTTTGTTGGCCTCGGTGGACCTTTTGCGAGAAATGCACATATGTATTTATTCTTATTATTGCAAAAAAGAATATAAATGAACTTGCGAATAAACAAGAATATTTTAGGAAGACTAATCTAATTTATATAAGATCCCACAAAATGGAACGAAATAATGAGTAAAATAATAGAGCAAATAACTGCCTGGGTGCTAAATTAAGTTTACTATTTTGTTTGACGGCAAAAACTGTTTACATACATGTGTATGTACATAACAGATAAGTATGTACATTTTTATTTATGTATGTTTTTGTTTTATTGTTTTTTTTACAGACGATGCCCATATTTATACCGCCAGGCAGTAGGGACAATAAATATCACCACCAACAGAAATTCAAATGAGACAATCGTTGACGCCGTCGCAAAGAGTCGAATTCCGTATGCAGATCAGATTGTTGCACTTAAAGGCCTTCGTGTGGCAGTGGCCGTGGGCACAGGTGGCATAGTTCTCGCCATTGCTTCCCATGTAATCGTTCCATCCATCGCATTTCGATCGTGATGCATTTGACGTCGCCGCAGCTAAAGTGATTCGATCGGAGCCATTGGGACAGTCGTCATCGCTGTCGAATCGATATTGCCTGAAAGAGGGACAATAGAAGGATACATTTTGGAATCTACGAACATCCATTTTCTACCCACTTGTTGAACTCCGGCAAATGTCAGTTTGGGCTCTGCAGGCACATAAAACTTGTTCAACTTCTTTGCCAGACGACGCAGCTTAATCTCAAGCTTTTGGCACTAAACTGATCGTGTGGGCACTTGGGTAGAGCCGCACACACCTGTTGATACTGAAAGATAACGGTTTTATAAATAAATCTTAGAATAATAAGAACAGTATTACATACTGGCTGTACGGATAAACATGACAAATGGCCTCTACTGGAACATACAGGCGATACAATTGAAATAGGGCAACTCCGGGGAGAGAACATGCCTCGTCGAGCAGTTTGCCGAGGCAGGAATTGGAAGTCACCGGATGGTGATTGCGTTACGGATGGAAGACTCGCAGATCCATCGGCCGGTGGACAATGGTGAGCAGCGTGGAGCAGCTTTGGCCGCTGTACATGTGGCAATAGTCGATTCTCCACCACGACATACCGATGCCTGCCGTTTCCTGTCGCTCCTGTAGATGTTCCACGCCAAATAGTATATTTTTAAAATTGGACCGTAATTTTCGGTATATTTAAAAACAAATGCGCGAAGTAACAGAGCTGATAGATAGTTAAAACTATTTGATCAGGATTTAGTATCCTATTCAGCTAGTAATATTAAACGATTACATCGTTGATGGCTACCTCCTTGCTGGCACTGGTCGACTTGACAGACTTTTTGTGTTCCAAATACTGTTCGGCGATTTGCTGGATCGTCACCTTGGCAGGAAGCTCCAGTAGCTTGTGCTCGCGCACCACTGCATACCAGTCATCGGTCAGGTAGTGCTTCAGCTCATCAGGTATTTTGATTTTTACTTCCAACTTGTTGGTAAAGCTATCTTCGCTTTCGACACATGGTGCGGGCTCTGATGGCGGTGTAGGAGTCGTTGGGGTTAGAGTAGGTACTGCTGGTGTTCCCTGCTTTTCGGCAGATGTTGTAGTATCACTGCCGCTTAATGATGAACGTTGTTCGCTAATCCGTTTCTTTTTGGCTGGCACCACTGTGGCACTGTCGTCCTCTGTGATCTCCCCTGTAGCTGAATCTTCCTTCTTTTCATTTGGAGTACCGGGACGGGCCGGAACTATTGCACTTTGTGTTGACTTGCGGTTGGACCGACTGGTGGAGTCATTGGCATTGGCGCTGTTGCTATTGGGAGTCATGCTACTGTTGCTTCCACTGTCCGATTTTGAAATCGGACCCGTACTGGATGTGGGTGTACTGGCCAGTAACGGTAGAGATGTATTTCCCTCCTTTGAAGGAGTCGAAGCTCGGGAATCGCTGCCCACTTGTTCAATCTTTTTTGCCTTTGCGCTTCCTTTGGGACATGTAAAACATCAGCGAGACCGACGACCACAAGCCGGAGGTTTCACTTACCTTTCTTGCTGTCCTTCTTCGAGCGCTCGCCGCATAGTCGTGCCTGTTCTTTTTGCCGCTGTACATTGTCATCGTTGTATTTGAGCACACGGCTCTCGGGCACCCATTCGTCCCAGCTGTAAGAGGACCGCATTGGTGGTAAATGTTTACAGATTATATATATTGTATGGAATTGCATACTTTTTGCTCCAGCCTGCATAATGGATGTAATATTCGACCGGCGTCGCATCAGGTTTTGTTTTGAGCACCTTGGCTTCATAAATTAGCGGCCGTGGAAACACAGTACGTGTTCTCCTGCAAGAGGCGAATTACTTAAGTACTTAATATAATAAATGATAGGAATGATAAGGTTTATGCTTACCATCGGCAAATATAGAGGCTGCATCTCCTGCAGATCCTACGATTTCCATTTTAGCGGGTTTTAATATTTTTATTGTAAAAACAATGAAAAGGCTAGTGATGCGAGTTGTCAAAGATGGCCGATGGCATCGCCTACTATCGATTGGGCACAATCTGAGCACTATCGATGACTGATAGTTACAAATCAAATCATGTGAATGTATGTAATAAATATCTATTTATTTATAAATATATATAAAACAGTCTGTATTTAACGAGGCATAAGCTTATGCTTACACTACACTATAGTATAGTTAATGTTTTGCCGGCGTTGACAACTCCTCTTCTTCCCAGGGTCGTGGGCCTCGTTTGTTTTCCCATTCATCTATGTTCACGGTCTTAACTTTGTCGTACTCCTTTTCCAGTGTAACTTCTTGGCGCTTCTTCATGTTTACTCCGTACTTTTTCATCTCGTCGTAAAATGTCAACACACAGAGTTGTATTCTGATTTGTATGTACCGCATATATCGGTACATTTACTGATAGTCATTTCCATGCAATTCTACATTAACGAATTCGTTTTGCAGCACTGCAACGCATTTGCAATATTTTCAATAAAATATACATTATATGTAAAAATGTCTATGTTTTAATGCAACTTATGTGTGTCAATAACAGATGCCTGCTTCGGTCGTCAAGAAACCTGCAGCTAAGAAGCTGCCCGCTGTGCCGGAATCAAAGCTGAAATTCAGCAAAAAACAAATCAGCAAACGTGCCGCTGAGTCAAAGCGTCGTCTCAAGCGCGCTGCTGTAATTGCGCTGCGCAAGAAGGAAAATCTGGTCCGTGCCGAAAAGTACCAGAATTACATTAAATCTGACCAGCGTAAGATAAAGCTGCGTCGTCTGGCGTAAGTACCAGAATGAGTACACCAAATCTGACCAGATTAAGGGTAATGTAGGTAATGTAATATTGTGCTAATTATCCTACTGTTTATTTAAAAACCTTTAATTATCTTTCAGTATCAACAAGGTTGCCCTCAAGATTCGCAAAGTACTGCAACTGTTCCGATTCCGATCTTCATCAAGTCGATCAAGGCTACCAGGCAGTTGCCAGACACAGTTGACTAATAACAATTCTGTTCAGGCAAGCATATATGTATGTACATACCTCCTTGCCCATATCAGTTGTTTTTCAGTTATCTTAAATATTATTTTTTGTTCTCAGGTTAAAGAGAAGGAAAACACTCAGGAGAACGATACGCCAATGCAGGGCAGAGCGGAAAGATGGATGGAGCGGAACCTGGATACTCCCGAAGTGGTAAGCGAAGCAATTAACAAATTGCGTGCCATCATTATCAAGCCCTTTGAATCGCAGAATACAGAAAAGGATACCGCAGAGAGTGCCGAAGCGTCGCAGTGGCCGTTTGACTCGCAGCACCAGACCCATGGCCGGGGAAGGAACACCCTCGCCGGAGAAGGTGATGCCCGAGAAGCAGCCTTTTATCAAGTACCGAGAAGCGATCAAGTACTTCACTGAGAACCAGGACATTGCCGTGGACGAGAAGTTCTGCTACGTGTGTTCTGCTACCGGCGGCCCTGGTGCCGTCTGCATGGCGTCAACTTAAAAGCGTAAGTGTGATATTTATAAGTGAAATTCCGACATCGATTAATAAAATGAAAGTTGCAGCGTGATTTTCCCGAGGTGTCCGCCGATGCGCTTATTGAAAAGTGCGTCGATCAGGGTGTGTGGTGCAACGAGATCTGCGAGACCGGAGGCCGCTGGAGTTTAGAGCGACTGGCCAACTTCATAGCCAAGAAGGCCATGGACAAGAGCAAGAAAGTGTGAGTGAGCAAGTGGTATGTCATTCCCCTCGACGATTTTATAAACAGATGGGTTCAGAGTTGGCTTCTATTTCAGATCATCTATCGCGATCTGGAGCAGCGCGAAAAGCGAAAACAGATAAATGAATTGGAGTTTATGGAACGGAATGGAGAGGCGACCTTCAAAGCAGTCAAGAGGCTGGGTGAAACATTTCTCACGAAGATCAATGGAATAACATTGTGATGAAATAACCATTATCTATTATTTTTTGCAACTTAGGACCAATATTTTACTATCGGATTTCATTGACTGCTTATGTTATTTAGTTAATTTGTATCAAATTTATTCCACTAGAGGTTTCCAATAATTTTCTCAAACTACAATCAATTTTTAATATATGTAGGAATAGTTAACAAATTTTAATCTACACTGCATGCTGACTGAAGATGAATCCTTTTTGCCCATCTAGATTAAGTTGACATCGATTTATACATTTTTCAACTTGCAATAAATTTGAATTCGTAAATTCGCATAAAACATTACTAAACATGAAATGAACACAGTTTGGGCTGCCGCACGGGGTGCTTTATTTGAACATCAGACGACGCCTGTGTATAAGCATCCAGCTTGCGCTTAATCAATTCGTTCTCCACGTCGATCTGGCGCTGGAACTTCTTTTGATTGATTCCCGCTATGGTAAAACGTGTTGGTGCAGGTGGCTGGGGTTGATCGAATAGAATAAGGAGGCTATGAGGGGGTACATACATATCAGACATGAGAGGATTACTCACCTGGGAAGTCGTGTTGGTGTTGCACTTGATGGAGCTGGTGCTGGCTTTGATTGGAGCCGTGGGCTTGACCGTCATCATTTTCCGCAGCAAGATCATGTCAATTAATTAAATTAGCGGAGTTTCAATATCTTAATAAAATAAAATCCCGTGGAAATATATTAAAATGCGTGTTTATTGATTTTTAATTTTGTTGCCTCTGTCAAGTAATTCCCATACGTCAATTTATTAAATTGGCGGAGTTTCAATATCTTTATAAAATAACATCCCGAGAAAACTATATAGAAAGGCGTTTTTATTGATTTTTAATTTGTTGGCCTCTGTCAAGAAATTCCCATATGTTAATTAATTAAATTGGCGGAATTTCAATATCTTTATAAAATAACACTCAGATAAAACTATATAGAAATGCGTTTATGTTGATTTTTAATTTTGTTGGCCTCGGTGGACCTTTTGCGAGAAATGCACATATGTATTTATTCTTATTATTGCAAAAAAGAATATAAATGAACTTGCGAATAAACAAGAATATTTTAGGAAGACTAATCTAATTTATATAAGATCCCACAAAATGGAACGAAATAATGAGTAAAATAATAGAGCAAATAACTGCCTGGGTGCTAAATTAAGTTTACTATTTTGTTTGACGGCAAAAACTGTTTACATACATGTGTATGTACATAACAGATAAGTATGTACATTTTTATTTATGTATGTTTTTGTTTTATTGTTTTTTTTACAGACGATGCCCATATTTATACCGCCAGGCAGTAGGGACAATAAATATCACCACCAACAGAAATTCAAATGAGACAATCGTTGACGCCGTCGCAAAGAGTCGAATTCCGTATGCAGATCAGATTGTTGCACTTAAAGGCCTTCGTGTGGCAGTGGCCGTGGGCACAGGTGGCATAGTTCTCGCCATTGCTTCCCATGTAATCGTTCCATCCATCGCATTTCGATCGTGATGCATTTGACGTCGCCGCAGCTAAAGTGATTCGATCGGAGCCATTGGGACAGTCGTCATCGCTGTCGAATCGATATTGCCTGAAAGAGGGACAATAGAAGGATACATTTTGGAATCTACGAACATCCATTTTCTACCCACTTGTTGAACTCCGGCAAATGTCAGTTTGGGCTCTGCAGGCACATAAAACTTGTTCAACTTCTTTGCCAGACGACGCAGCTTAATCTCAAGCTTTTGGCACTAAACTGATCGTGTGGGCACTTGGGTAGAGCCGCACACACCTGTTGATACTGAAAGATAACGGTTTTATAAATAAATCTTAGAATAATAAGAACAGTATTACATACTGGCTGTACGGATAAACATGACAAATGGCCTCTACTGGAACATACAGGCGATACAATTGAAATAGGGCAACTCCGGGGAGAGAACATGCCTCGTCGAGCAGTTTGCCGAGGCAGGAATTGGAAGTCACCGGATGGTGATTGCGTTACGGATGGAAGACTCGCAGATCCATCGGCCGGTGGACAATGGTGAGCAGCGTGGAGCAGCTTTGGCCGCTGTACATGTGGCAATAGTCGATTCTCCACCACGACATACCGATGCCTGCCGTTTCCTGTCGCTCCTGTAGATGTTCCACGCCAAATAGTATATTTTTAAAATTGGACCGTAATTTTCGGTATATTTAAAAACAAATGCGCGAAGTAACAGAGCTGATAGATAGTTAAAACTATTTGATCAGGATTTAGTATCCTATTCAGCTAGTAATATTAAACGATTACATCGTTGATGGCTACCTCCTTGCTGGCACTGGTCGACTTGACAGACTTTTTGTGTTCCAAATACTGTTCGGCGATTTGCTGGATCGTCACCTTGGCAGGAAGCTCCAGTAGCTTGTGCTCGCGCACCACTGCATACCAGTCATCGGTCAGGTAGTGCTTCAGCTCATCAGGTATTTTGATTTTTACTTCCAACTTGTTGGTAAAGCTATCTTCGCTTTCGACACATGGTGCGGGCTCTGATGGCGGTGTAGGAGTCGTTGGGGTTAGAGTAGGTGCTGCTGGTGTTCCCTGCTTTTCGGCAGATGTTGTAGTATCACTGCCGCTTAATGATGAACGTTGTTCGCTAATCCGTTTCTTTTTGGCTGGCACCACTGTGGCACTGTCGTCCTCTGTGATCTCCCCTGTAGCTGAATCTTCCTTCTTTTCATTTGGAGTACCGGGACGGGCCGGAACTATTGCACTTTGTGTTGACTTGCGGTTGGACCGACTGGTGGAGTCATTGGCATTGGCGCTGTTGCTATTGGGAGTCATGCTACTGTTGCTTCCACTGTCCGATTTTGAAATCGGACCCGTACTGGATGTGGGTGTACTGGCCAGTAACGGTAGAGATGTATTTCCCTCCTTTGAAGGAGTCGAAGCTCGGGAATCGCTGCCCACTTGTTCAATCTTTTTTGCCTTTGCGCTTCCTTTGGGACATGTAAAACATCAGCGAGACCGACGACCACAAGCCGGAGGTTTCACTTACCTTTCTTGCTGTCCTTCTTCGAGCGCTCGCCGCATAGTCGTGCCTGTTCTTTTTGCCGCTGTACATTGTCATCGTTGTATTTGAGCACACGGCTCTCGGGCACCCATTCGTCCCAGCTGTAAGAGGACCGCATTGGTGGTAAATGTTTACAGATTATATATATTGTATGGAATTGCATACTTTTTGCTCCAGCCTGCATAATGGATGTAATATTCGACCGGCGTCGCATCAGGTTTTGTTTTGAGCACCTTGGCTTCATAAATTAGCGGCCGTGGAAACACAGTACGTGTTCTCCTGCAAGAGGCGAATTACTTAAGTACTTAATATAATAAATGATAGGAATGATAAGGTTTATGCTTACCATCGGCAAATATAGAGGCTGCATCTCCTGCAGATCCTACGATTTCCATTTTAGCGGGTTTTAATATTTTTATTGTAAAAACAATGAAAAGGCTAGTGATGCGAGTTGTCAAAGATGGCCGATGGCATCGCCTACTATCGATTGGGCACAATCTGAGCACTATCGATGACTGATAGTTACAAATCAAATCATGTGAATGTATGTAATAAATATCTATTTATTTATAAATATATATAAAACAGTCTGTATTTAACGAGGCATAAGCTTATGCTTACACTACACTATAGTATAGTTAATGTTTTGCCGGCGTTGACAACTCCTCTTCTTCCCAGGGTCGTGGGCCTCGTTTGTTTTCCCATTCATCTATGTTCACGGTCTTAACTTTGTCGTACTCCTTTTCCAGTGTAACTTCTTGGCGCTTCTTCATGTTTACTCCGTACTTTTTCATCTCGTCGTAAAATGTCAACACACAGAGTTGTATTCTGATTTGTATGTACCGCATATATCGGTACATTTACTGATAGTCATTTCCATGCAATTCTACATTAACGAATTCGTTTTGCAGCACTGCAACGCATTTGCAATATTTTCAATAAAATATACATTATATGTAAAAATGTCTATGTTTTAATGCAACTTATGTGTGTCAATAACAGATGCCTGCTTCGGTCGTCAAGAAACCTGCAGCTAAGAAGCTGCCCGCTGTGCCGGAATCAAAGCTGAAATTCAGCAAAAAACAAATCAGCAAACGTGCCGCTGAGTCAAAGCGTCGTCTCAAGCGCGCTGCTGTAATTGCGCTGCGCAAGAAGGAAAATCTGGTCCGTGCCGAAAAGTACCAGAATTACATTAAATCTGACCAGCGTAAGATAAAGCTGCGTCGTCTGGCGTAAGTACCAGAATGAGTACACCAAATCTGACCAGATTAAGGGTAATGTAGGTAATGTAATATTGTGCTAATTATCCTACTGTTTATTTAAAAACCTTTAATTATCTTTCAGTATCAACAAGGTTGCCCTCAAGATTCGCAAAGTACTGCAACTGTTCCGATTCCGATCTTCATCAAGTCGATCAAGGCTACCAGGCAGTTGCCAGACACAGTTGACTAATAACAATTCTGTTCAGGCAAGCATATATGTATGTACATACCTCCTTGCCCATATCAGTTGTTTTTCAGTTATCTTAAATATTATTTTTTGTTCTCAGGTTAAAGAGAAGGAAAACACTCAGGAGAACGATACGCCAATGCAGGGCAGAGCGGAAAGATGGATGGAGCGGAACCTGGATACTCCCGAAGTGGTAAGCGAAGCAATTAACAAATTGCGTGCCATCATTATCAAGCCCTTTGAATCGCAGAATACAGAAAAGGATACCGCAGAGAGTGCCGAAGCGTCGCAGTGGCCGTTTGACTCGCAGCACCAGACCCATGGCCGGGGAAGGAACACCCTCGCCGGAGAAGGTGATGCCCGAGAAGCAGCCTTTTATCAAGTACCGAGAAGCGATCAAGTACTTCACTGAGAACCAGGACATTGCCGTGGACGAGAAGTTCTGCTACGTGTGTTCTGCTACCGGCGGCCCTGGTGCCGTCTGCATGGCGTCAACTTAAAAGCGTAAGTGTGATATTTATAAGTGAAATTCCGACATCGATTAATAAAATGAAAGTTGCAGCGTGATTTTCCCGAGGTGTCCGCCGATGCGCTTATTGAAAAGTGCGTCGATCAGGGTGTGTGGTGCAACGAGATCTGCGAGACCGGAGGCCGCTGGAGTTTAGAGCGACTGGCCAACTTCATAGCCAAGAAGGCCATGGACAAGAGCAAGAAAGTGTGAGTGAGCAAGTGGTATGTCATTCCCCTCGACGATTTTATAAACAGATGGGTTCAGAGTTGGCTTCTATTTCAGATCATCTATCGCGATCTGGAGCAGCGCGAAAAGCGAAAACAGATAAATGAATTGGAGTTTATGGAACGGAATGGAGAGGCGACCTTCAAAGCAGTCAAGAGGCTGGGTGAAACATTTCTCACGAAGATCAATGGAATAACATTGTGATGAAATAACCATTATCTATTATTTTTTGCAACTTAGGACCAATATTTTACTATCGGATTTCATTGACTGCTTATGTTATTTAGTTAATTTGTATCAAATTTATTCCACTAGAGGTTTCCAATAATTTTCTCAAACTACAATCAATTTTTAATATATGTAGGAATAGTTAACAAATTTTAATCTACACTGCATGCTGACTGAAGATGAATCCTTTTTGCCCATCTAGATTAAGTTGACATCGATTTATACATTTTTCAACTTGCAATAAATTTGAATTCGTAAATTCGCATAAAACATTACTAAACATGAAATGAACACAGTTTGGGCTGCCGCACGGGGTGCTTTATTTGAACATCAGACGACGCCTGTGTATAAGCATCCAGCTTGCGCTTAATCAATTCGTTCTCCACGTCGATCTGGCGCTGGAACTTCTTTTGATTGATTCCCGCTATGGTAAAACGTGTTGGTGCAGGTGGCTGGGGTTGATCGAATAGAATAAGGAGGCTATGAGGGGGTACATACATATCAGACATGAGAGGATTACTCACCTGGGAAGTCGTGTTGGTGTTGCACTTGATGGAGCTGGTGCTGGCTTTGATTGGAGCCGTGGGCTTGACCGTCATCATTTTCCGCAGCAAGATCATGTCAATTAATTAAATTAGCGGAGTTTCAATATCTTAATAAAATAAAATCCCGTGGAAATATATTAAAATGCGTGTTTATTGATTTTTAATTTTGTTGCCTCTGTCAAGTAATTCCCATACGTCAATTTATTAAATTGGCGGAGTTTCAATATCTTTATAAAATAACATCCCGAGAAAACTATATAGAAAGGCGTTTTTATTGATTTTTAATTTGTTGGCCTCTGTCAAGAAATTCCCATATGTTAATTAATTAAATTGGCGGAATTTCAATATCTTTATAAAATAACACTCAGATAAAACTATATAGAAATGCGTTTATGTTGATTTTTAATTTTGTTGGCCTCGGTGGACCTTTTGCGAGAAATGCACATATGTATTTATTCTTATTATTGCAAAAAAGAATATAAATGAACTTGCGAATAAACAAGAATATTTTAGGAAGACTAATCTAATTTATATAAGATCCCACAAAATGGAACGAAATAATGAGTAAAATAATAGAGCAAATAACTGCCTGGGTGCTAAATTAAGTTTACTATTTTGTTTGACGGCAAAAACTGTTTACATACATGTGTATGTACATAACAGATAAGTATGTACATTTTTATTTATGTATGTTTTTGTTTTATTGTTTTTTTTACAGACGATGCCCATATTTATACCGCCAGGCAGTAGGGACAATAAATATCACCACCAACAGAAATTCAAATGAGACAATCGTTGACGCCGTCGCAAAGAGTCGAATTCCGTATGCAGATCAGATTGTTGCACTTAAAGGCCTTCGTGTGGCAGTGGCCGTGGGCACAGGTGGCATAGTTCTCGCCATTGCTTCCCATGTAATCGTTCCATCCATCGCATTTCGATCGTGATGCATTTGACGTCGCCGCAGCTAAAGTGATTCGATCGGAGCCATTGGGACAGTCGTCATCGCTGTCGAATCGATATTGCCTGAAAGAGGGACAATAGAAGGATACATTTTGGAATCTACGAACATCCATTTTCTACCCACTTGTTGAACTCCGGCAAATGTCAGTTTGGGCTCTGCAGGCACATAAAACTTGTTCAACTTCTTTGCCAGACGACGCAGCTTAATCTCAAGCTTTTGGCACTAAACTGATCGTGTGGGCACTTGGGTAGAGCCGCACACACCTGTTGATACTGAAAGATAACGGTTTTATAAATAAATCTTAGAATAATAAGAACAGTATTACATACTGGCTGTACGGATAAACATGACAAATGGCCTCTACTGGAACATACAGGCGATACAATTGAAATAGGGCACCTCCGGGGAGAGAACATGCCTCGTCGAGCAGTTTGCCGAGGCAGGAATTGGAAGTCACCGGATGGTGATTGCGTTACGGATGGAAGACTCGCAGATCCATCGGCCGGTGGACAATGGTGAGCAGCGTGGAGCAGCTTTGGCCGCTGTACATGTGGCAATAGTCGATTCTCCACCACGACATACCGATGCCTGCCGTTTCCTGTCGCTCCTGTAGATGTTCCACGCCAAATAGTATATTTTTAAAATTGGACCGTAATTTTCGGTATATTTAAAAACAAATGCGCGAAGTAACAGAGCTGATAGATAGTTAAAACTATTTGATCAGGATTTAGTATCCTATTCAGCTAGTAATATTAAACGATTACATCGTTGATGGCTACCTCCTTGCTGGCACTGGTCGACTTGACAGACTTTTTGTGTTCCAAATACTGTTCGGCGATTTGCTGGATCGTCACCTTGGCAGGAAGCTCCAGTAGCTTGTGCTCGCGCACCACTGCATACCAGTCATCGGTCAGGTAGTGCTTCAGCTCATCAGGTATTTTGATTTTTACTTCCAACTTGTTGGTAAAGCTATCTTCGCTTTCGACACATGGTGCGGGCTCTGATGGCGGTGTAGGAGTCGTTGGGGTTAGAGTAGGTACTGCTGGTGTTCCCTGCTTTTCGGCAGATGTTGTAGTATCACTGCCGCTTAATGATGAACGTTGTTCGCTAATCCGTTTCTTTTTGGCTGGCACCACTGTGGCACTGTCGTCCTCTGTGATCTCCCCTGTAGCTGAATCTTCCTTCTTTTCATTTGGAGTACCGGGACGGGCCGGAACTATTGCACTTTGTGTTGACTTGCGGTTGGACCGACTGGTGGAGTCATTGGCATTGGCGCTGTTGCTATTGGGAGTCATGCTACTGTTGCTTCCACTGTCCGATTTTGAAATCGGACCCGTACTGGATGTGGGTGTACTGGCCAGTAACGGTAGAGATGTATTTCCCTCCTTTGAAGGAGTCGAAGCTCGGGAATCGCTGCCCACTTGTTCAATCTTTTTTGCCTTTGCGCTTCCTTTGGGACATGTAAAACATCAGCGAGACCGACGACCACAAGCCGGAGGTTTCACTTACCTTTCTTGCTGTCCTTCTTCGAGCGCTCGCCGCATAGTCGTGCCTGTTCTTTTTGCCGCTGTACATTGTCATCGTTGTATTTGAGCACACGGCTCTCGGGCACCCATTCGTCCCAGCTGTAAGAGGACCGCATTGGTGGTAAATGTTTACAGATTATATATATTGTATGGAATTGCATACTTTTTGCTCCAGCCTGCATAATGGATGTAATATTCGACCGGCGTCGCATCAGGTTTTGTTTTGAGCACCTTGGCTTCATAAATTAGCGGCCGTGGAAACACAGTACGTGTTCTCCTGCAAGAGGCGAATTACTTAAGTACTTAATATAATAAATGATAGGAATGATAAGGTTTATGCTTACCATCGGCAAATATAGAGGCTGCATCTCCTGCAGATCCTACGATTTCCATTTTAGCGGGTTTTAATATTTTTATTGTAAAAACAATGAAAAGGCTAGTGATGCGAGTTGTCAAAGATGGCCGATGGCATCGCCTACTATCGATTGGGCACAATCTGAGCACTATCGATGACTGATAGTTACAAATCAAATCATGTGAATGTATGTAATAAATATCTATTTATTTATAAATATATATAAAACAGTCTGTATTTAACGAGGCATAAGCTTATGCTTACACTACACTATAGTATAGTTAATGTTTTGCCGGCGTTGACAACTCCTCTTCTTCCCAGGGTCGTGGGCCTCGTTTGTTTTCCCATTCATCTATGTTCACGGTCTTAACTTTGTCGTACTCCTTTTCCAGTGTAACTTCTTGGCGCTTCTTCATGTTTACTCCGTACTTTTTCATCTCGTCGTAAAATGTCAACACACAGAGTTGTATTCTGATTTGTATGTACCGCATATATCGGTACATTTACTGATAGTCATTTCCATGCAATTCTACATTAACGAATTCGTTTTGCAGCACTGCAACGCATTTGCAATATTTTCAATAAAATATACATTATATGTAAAAATGTCTATGTTTTAATGCAACTTATGTGTGTCAATAACAGATGCCTGCTTCGGTCGTCAAGAAACCTGCAGCTAAGAAGCTGCCCGCTGTGCCGGAATCAAAGCTGAAATTCAGCAAAAAACAAATCAGCAAACGTGCCGCTGAGTCAAAGCGTCGTCTCAAGCGCGCTGCTGTAATTGCGCTGCGCAAGAAGGAAAATCTGGTCCGTGCCGAAAAGTACCAGAATTACATTAAATCTGACCAGCGTAAGATAAAGCTGCGTCGTCTGGCGTAAGTACCAGAATGAGTACACCAAATCTGACCAGATTAAGGGTAATGTAGGTAATGTAATATTGTGCTAATTATCCTACTGTTTATTTAAAAACCTTTAATTATCTTTCAGTATCAACAAGGTTGCCCTCAAGATTCGCAAAGTACTGCAACTGTTCCGATTCCGATCTTCATCAAGTCGATCAAGGCTACCAGGCAGTTGCCAGACACAGTTGACTAATAACAATTCTGTTCAGGCAAGCATATATGTATGTACATACCTCCTTGCCCATATCAGTTGTTTTTCAGTTATCTTAAATATTATTTTTTGTTCTCAGGTTAAAGAGAAGGAAAACACTCAGGAGAACGATACGCCAATGCAGGGCAGAGCGGAAAGATGGATGGAGCGGAACCTGGATACTCCCGAAGTGGTAAGCGAAGCAATTAACAAATTGCGTGCCATCATTATCAAGCCCTTTGAATCGCAGAATACAGAAAAGGATACCGCAGAGAGTGCCGAAGCGTCGCAGTGGCCGTTTGACTCGCAGCACCAGACCCATGGCCGGGGAAGGAACACCCTCGCCGGAGAAGGTGATGCCCGAGAAGCAGCCTTTTATCAAGTACCGAGAAGCGATCAAGTACTTCACTGAGAACCAGGACATTGCCGTGGACGAGAAGTTCTGCTACGTGTGTTCTGCTACCGGCGGCCCTGGTGCCGTCTGCATGGCGTCAACTTAAAAGCGTAAGTGTGATATTTATAAGTGAAATTCCGACATCGATTAATAAAATGAAAGTTGCAGCGTGATTTTCCCGAGGTGTCCGCCGATGCGCTTATTGAAAAGTGCGTCGATCAGGGTGTGTGGTGCAACGAGATCTGCGAGACCGGAGGCCGCTGGAGTTTAGAGCGACTGGCCAACTTCATAGCCAAGAAGGCCATGGACAAGAGCAAGAAAGTGTGAGTGAGCAAGTGGTATGTCATTCCCCTCGACGATTTTATAAACAGATGGGTTCAGAGTTGGCTTCTATTTCAGATCATCTATCGCGATCTGGAGCAGCGCGAAAAGCGAAAACAGATAAATGAATTGGAGTTTATGGAACGGAATGGAGAGGCGACCTTCAAAGCAGTCAAGAGGCTGGGTGAAACATTTCTCACGAAGATCAATGGAATAACATTGTGATGAAATAACCATTATCTATTATTTTTTGCAACTTAGGACCAATATTTTACTATCGGATTTCATTGACTGCTTATGTTATTTAGTTAATTTGTATCAAATTTATTCCACTAGAGGTTTCCAATAATTTTCTCAAACTACAATCAATTTTTAATATATGTAGGAATAGTTAACAAATTTTAATCTACACTGCATGCTGACTGAAGATGAATCCTTTTTGCCCATCTAGATTAAGTTGACATCGATTTATACATTTTTCAACTTGCAATAAATTTGAATTCGTAAATTCGCATAAAACATTACTAAACATGAAATGAACACAGTTTGGGCTGCCGCACGGGGTGCTTTATTTGAACATCAGACGACGCCTGTGTATAAGCATCCAGCTTGCGCTTAATCAATTCGTTCTCCACGTCGATCAGCCGCTGGAACTTCTTTTGATTGATTCCCGCTATGGTAAAACGTGTTGGTGCAGGTGCTGGGGTTGATCGAATAGAATAAGGGGCTATGAGGGGGTACATACATATCAGACATGAGAGGATACCACCTGGGAAAGTCGTGTTGGTGTTGCACTTGATGAGTGGTGCTGGCTTTGATTGGAGCCGTGGGCTTGACCGTCATCATTTTCCGCAGCAAGATCATGTCAATTAATTAAATTAGCGGAGTTTCAATATCT